>OZ010789.1:14755305-16082805 GCA_963932465.1 Maratus speciosus | reverse complement strand
TGAGCACACAGGCCGGCATAAACAATACCTCTTCCTTTTTTCTGAAAAACAGAATATCTCTTCCTCCTCTCTCCTACTCTTGCACGTCACATGATCAAAGGTGCCATCACTGGCTAACGAAATGTGCTCCAGACATCACAATTACTTTTAAAACACTTACATTTTATTCACAAATACAATATATTAAAAGTATCTGTTAGTTTAGGGTTTAATTTAATAATTCTGCAAATAATTCTGTAAACTATTAGTATTCTTTTGTTTGAAATTGTCTAAATAAGTCAAATAAGTCAAATTTTATATTTGGTAGGGTCAGGTGGAGGAAAGTGGTTAAAAATACAGGCTTTTCTAACTTTCACAGAATATAAACATAAGAATTTCTGTAACACACAGCTTATGACATGTTTTTTCAGGCATGTTTTTATGACCACTTTACCCCAGGGTGTGGGGTATAAAGTGAGTAGTAAAGTGGTCACATTGAAAAAATGTAATAAAAAATTTAGCTAATGAATAATCATTGACATTTTATTATTTACAAACATTTTAAACAACTTTTATGATAAGTTATAAATCATTTTATTTTATTAAAGTGTAAATTTGTAATATTAAAATTGTTTGTTGTTAAAATTTGTTTCTTCAAGGATTTTAATCGCATCTGGTTCTGGGAAAGTATAATGATTGCCAAATTTTGATTTTTTAAAGGTACTTTAAGGGAAATAAATCCCCATTTTAATGAGGTTTTTTCCCAATAAATTGCTTTATTGATTTCTTCATTTCATATTTTACCAACACTCAAGGTCCTATAGATATGGTTTGAGGTATCTTGTTGTCTTTGGCCATTGGTTTTGACTAGATATTATTTTGTTTTTTACCTCTTCGAAATTATCCAACTTTCAAGTATCTCATTCCTCTTGTTTTTTTGCTAATGTAATGCAACTATTTTTTTCTGTCAATATTCCCTCGATCTTGGCCTGGACACATTTCCTTTTTCTTTTAAAACTATGTCTAACAATTCTATTTACATCTGAAATGGGTGCAGATAATGTTGTCAATATAGCTTGTTTTAAATCTTTTACACAATTTGCAATTGACTTTCTCTGTATTTTTTATTTATTTTTTTTCCAGGCTTTTTTTAATGGGGAAAATACACCTACATCTAATTGTTGTAGACTACGGCTAGTATGAGGTAGCACGAGGAGTATTATAATGTTATTGTCGATAGCTTTTTTTCACGGGGTCATAATTCATTTATGTCCATCACCATCCTAAATAGAAAGGTGTACTTTCGGTGTAGTACTACTTAATGAAGTAATCCATCCAAGATTCAAGTACAGAATTCTGCATTCATCCAGATTCCGTGCATTCATGCAATGCTCCTGCAGGATCACAATTTGTCCATGATTCATATGTACGCGCTCATTCAGAAACTGTGAATGGAAGAATATAATATAACCACAAGCTGATATACCAAAACGAACACTAAACATTATCTTTCCTTGGGTTTTTGAATTTTATATAATGCATTGCATAAAGATTTTTAAACTGGACTATTTTGGCTATTCATATCCATTCCAGCCTCATCAACTTTAAAAATTCTTTCAGAACTTTCTTGTGGACCATTTTCTTATATAATACAAGTATAGGTTAATAGATATCAGAAAAAAAGTAATTACTGTGTTAGTTGTTAAATTAGTTGCTTTAATCTTTGTAAGCAATTCAGGCTTACATTTAGTTAATACATTTGCCCATCATTTTTCAAAGTTTTTGAGATAATCAGATCCTGGTGGTTTTCTTTCAAAAGGACTTTCTCTGTTATTTAGATAGTTAAAATACCGGGTGTCCTAAAAAGGACTGACTGATTTTAAAATTCAATAACTTTCAAACGGTGAGAGATATTTAAAAAATTCTTGCAGGAGGGTTATGCATGAAGTCAAAAAGTTTTTTTACAGTGATTTTTGATTTTAGTTTGAATTACAAGCAATAGATGGCACTGTGATCAATAGACGCTAAATTCAAGCTCGGTTTTTGGTCCTTCGGGACCCACTCAGTACATTTTAATCTCCTTTTTCCGCATGGAAGAAGAGATCGGCCAAAAAATCGAGCCTGTATTTAGCGCCTATTGCTTACAGTGCCATCTATTGTTTGTAATTTGAACTAAAATCGAAAATCACTGAAAAAAAACTTTTGACCTTATGCATAACCCTCCTGCAAGAATTTTTTAAATATATCACCGTTTGCAAGTTTATTGAATTTTAAAATCAGTTGGTCCTTTTTAGGACACCTGGTATGTGTAAATTAAGTTTGATATATCAGAGCTATCAAATAGACATCCATATTGTGCTAGAAATTTCAAGCTTTCAACCATACAAGATTCTTCTAATGTCATCCATTGTTCTCTTCCTGGATTTTTATGCTGCAGCAACATATACTGACTGCGCCTTTACACAGCAAATAATGTTAATTGAAAACTAGCATGGAGTAATTACCATGATTCTTCCTCACATATGTTATAGGCATGTTGGAACTACAAAAAATAGTTGCATTTTAAAAGTTCTGCAAAATATCAATCAGTAAATAACACTATTCCCAACCTATTAAAAATTAAACCTTTTTTTTTTTAACCCCCATATTATAAACTATTATTAAATTAAAGTTTAAAGTACAAGTTGTAACAAAAACAGACAAAATGAGTGCTCGGTGCCTCAAACATGTTACTACAAATGTTTTTTTGGTTGTAAAACTTTGATCAATGCTTAGTGAATCTAAAATTAAAAGAAAAGTATTCAAATATCTATATTAGTTAGGATTTTAGCCTTTTTTATTAATTATGACCGTTTTACCCCCACCTGACTCTATGTCGCTACGCCATAAGTGAACGTCATTATTAAAGTAACCGTATTCCTTAGTGATTTTTTTTTTTTTTAATTTAAATTTGTTAATTTTCTTATCTTAAAATTTTAGAATAGCAACATTCTTCCATTTGCATAATTTAGCTATTTTTATAGTTTGGCAAAATTGGTCGACAGGATAATCAAGTAGTGCCTAAAAATGTTATATTACTATGTACAGTAAAACCTCCTTAAAGCGACCACGTTTCGTTCCAATAAAAATGGGTCGCTTCGAGAGGTGGTCCCTTAAGGGAGGTCATATTTAAATCTTGATTTTAATTGTTGAAAAAAAGGTAACAATTAATGTTACTAAAATTTATTTTTTCACATTGTAAAAAAATATCAAAATTTAAATATCAAAACAAAAGTTAATTACTGCAGAGTTTAAAAAATGAATATATTGACATTTGCTTTGATTTTACGTTTTTATCTTTCATAACTTTTATTTCGAAATTCAGTAAATAAATGCTTTTTTTTTTTTTTTTTTTTTTTGACAAGAGCAAATAATGATGATTTCATTATTTTATCTATTTCTTTGCGAGTTTCCTAACAGAATAGGGCTGGGGAGTTTATGGACTGTCATTCTTAATTCGTCATCAGAATCAGAGTTAAATTCATTGCCTAAAGGGGTTTAAACACTTAAAAGTTACTGAAATTTAAAAAAAAGAGTGAAAATAAATCTAAACTTAGTTTAGAAGCTTGATGAATAATGCGCCTTCCGGAATTATTTTTCTAATAAAATCTTCTTCAAGCAACCAGGAAAAAATTAAATTTGTTTCATTTCCTTCAAAAAAAAAAATGGGTCGTTCATGGAGGGAGTTCAACTGGGAGGGTCTCTAAATGGAAGTAAAATTAGTATTGAATCTATAGGAATAAATTTCATTAAAAAAAAAAAATGACCGTTAAGGGGGGTGGTCACACAGGGAGGTTTCACTATGTTAGAGTGAGTCAATTTGACCAATGGATTTTCCACTTTAGAGTATTTTATATAAAAAGATATATTTTGTATAAAAATATTTAATTTTGTTAAAGTATTTAAGTTAAATTATAGCCAAAAATAATGTTTTTTTATTTGTTATTTTCAAGTAATTCTCCATAATGTGTTTTATAAAATAACTTATCTTGATGTTTAGGACTAACAGCTTTCGTCGTTCTAAAACATCTTCACTTTCTGAAGATTCTCTTAGTACACAGAATGCAGTTGCACCCACGAAAAGAGGTAAACTTTATTTTTATTTTAATCTTAGAAATAGATTTTTGCTGAAAAGTTTTTGGCTAAATTCACCTTTCTACCATGTACCTTCTCTATATGCAACTTTCAGTAATGCTCTGTATTTGCACCAATATTTCCAGATATTCGATTATTATCCTTAATTATATTTTAAGACTTTATTTAATGTTAAATAAAACCACTGTATGAATGACTGGCATTTTGTTAAGAGATGTGCCTGATTTTATTTTAATGTCAAATTTTACAGATTATTGAACAAGCATAAAAACTTATCTTTATTTTTTAACCCAAAATTTCATTGTAAAACCTAAAAATCTCAATTGTCTGTTTAGGAAATTTTGTGGGTCTTAAAAAGATCCTTCACAAAAATTCTCATCTTAAAAGCAGGACCCTCCACTATGTTTTTCATCCTAAAACATCCAAAATTCTTTGTTTTAAAAATAGATTGTTTCCACTTTCAAACTGAATCTTTCGCCAATTAATCATCTCTATAATAATAGCCTAAGTCATGTGACTGTCATGAACAGTTCCGGGTTGACCGCCTCACTTTTTATATGCCAGGCGACCAATTTGGTAATTTGCCAGACGCATGTGATAAATTGCCAAATATTGTATTAATAAATACATCACCATCATGCCATCAGTATTATAATAGTCCATTTCATGCGACTGTCAAAATTTTTCATGTAGTAAATTTAAAACAAAGCTTTGATGTTGAAATTTAATATCACGGTTTATGGTATTTGCTCTATTTTTAATAGCATAAAACTTTATCTTGACAGCAGAGATCAGTGAAAGTCTAAAAATAACGTGAAGTTGTGTGGAAGGCTTAGTGAAAAAGCAGAGAGATTCCAATAATTCTATTTATTAATGATGACAAAAGTGATATTTGCAAGATGAAAACTTAACAAGCATGACTGTGCTAAAAATGAAACTAAACAAACTAAAAATGAAAATTAAAGAAAGCTTAATTAAATATTACTAGCATACATCGCAGCTAATCGCTACTACGCCATAACAAAAAAAAAAAAAAAAGAGCTGCTCACACCATGCAGCTAAGGCGAAGGCAAATTTATCAAATTCGTTCAGTCATTTATACAAACACAAATACAGAATTTCTGCATACTAAGTGTTGCCATTCCTAGAAACTAAATACTACAAAACATCGTAAAACGCCATTGAGTCAAATGCTTCTTACCTCATGCCCAGCGCCATGACGTCAAACATATGAACGACAGCCGTGAACAGCGAATCACCGGTGATATTGCAATCACAGTTACGGATCGCTACGATATCATTTATTATGGAAAATTGGCATGCCGGTAGCGAGAAGCAGTGGCGCTTTTCATGTATTTCACCGTTGACTTGGAAAGGGTAAAAACAAAGTAAGTCATGTTAACAAAGCTAAAATTATTTTAATAAAAACTAACATTTTAAGTTAACATGACAACAGTATTTATTTATTTATTTAAAGAAATAATTGAATCATAAATTTTAGATATTTCAGTTTTAAATTAAAGTTACATATTTTAAATTAATGATTGACAGTATTATATTTTAAATGAAGTTAATGAAATATGAAAAAATACGATGGGAACAATGTTTGGCAATTTATCACCTGTACTGGCTAACATAAAAATACCGAGTTCATGATTTCTGTATCAGAATCTTCCGATTCAGCAAAGGATTGAGCAAGTAAATTAAATTATGAATAAAAGTAACATGATTAGAGATGGGAATGCTCGGAAAAAACCCGGGTTTTTTCAGTTTTTTTCCGAAGGGCTATTTTTCAATTTTTCCAAATTGGAAAAATTGAAAATTTCATTTATAAAATAATGTAGTCAAAATTTTATAATTGCTACATTCTGATACTTTTATTTATACTTTTTTCATGTTTAGTGTCCCTCATGAAAACTTTAACATGGAAAATCTTAGCAGGGATCTCTTTAGAAAGAACTTGAATCTCCTAAGGGTGTTCTTAACTGCTCTGCTCAACAAGCGCAAAACATTTTGACACATTCACAAATTCATTTTTTAATGGAAAAATATAAAATTGGAAAACCTGACCATGGAAGAGATTTGGAATCGATCTGTGTTTTCCCTGTTTTGATCCATAAACCACCTATTCAGTTATCGGCGATTTTGATCACGTGACAAACACGTTTTTCACCCATTCTTGACTGGCTATTCTTCTTTTGCGTTGAAATTCAGTTCAAAACGACCACTTTGACACTATTTTCTGAAAGATTTATTGTGTTTGCAAAAAAATGGAAAAAACAGCTTGATTACATAGTTTTTTAACAACACCTGCTATTTTCCTGTATTTCTGAACAAAAATAAATTAAAACTTATGTCAGAAAGTTGCTCTTTTCGATTTGAGAACAGCCTTAATGGATCCTTCAGTTTTTTCTCCTTAAAACATATGACCTCTAACGAAATTATTTCTCTTAAAAATAGACATTTCAGAATTTTTTTACAATCTCCAAATTAAATTCTTCACAAACGTAATGATTTTAGAATTAAAAAAAACCTGTTGTATAATAACTGCAATAACCAATGAACCTATTATCTAGCTGTTTATGTACAAAGGACCATCTCAATAATGTCTAAATAAGAATTTAAATAAAGTTCACAAGTTTTTATAAAAGTTCACAATTTCGCAAAAACATGATCGTGTGAAAAAAAATCCAAGCAAATCCCTGGTAAGATAATTAAATGCAACTTCTCTCGTAAAAAAGGAAAATTCATGCGCAAAACTATTTCAGTATTATACCAATAAATGAAAATGGTAAGATGGAAAATTTAATGTAAAATTTGAAACATGCATTTATTTTTATTCGCATAGCTGTAATTTTTCACAATTGTTAAAAAAATTTCTTTTGATAATAACATGTATTTAAAATTATGTATTTTTGAAATATAGATTCTTAGATTTGTCTAAATGTATTTTCAAAAAATATAAATCCATACAAACTTTGCAAAGAAAATGTAAGCAAATCTCTGTGAAAAATCAAGTTGAAAACAATTTTTAAGCATATGGAAAAATCCACCAGTTTTAAAAGTTTCATTAAAAAAAAATACCGCTTTCAATATTAAGGATCTAAATCTTACTAAAACATAGTTTGGGTTTAGTCTGGAAAGCTGCACCAAAACCACATATGCAGGAAATGAAAATTATAATTGTAAGGGGTGGGGGGGGGGGGGAGTAATATTTTAAAATAATACCAATTTTTAAACAACAGAAGATTTGAAAATGATAATAGTATTTATAATAATACCAGAACGACTGTAATTTGTTTCTTTTAAACTGGTATCCTTTATGTATTTGAAAACCAGTACTATGCAGATGAGATGTACAATATAGTTTAAAACTGCTTTTAAACTACAGTAACATTGGTTGAAACTAAAGTTTTTTTTTTTTTTTTTTTTTTTTTTTTTTTATTAGCTTTACTGATATAGTAGTTAAAAGTGCTACTGAAAAATCATTTTAACGGACACATGATATAGTACAAACACTGGTATTAAATTAAGCAAGAAAAGCTACTGTCAGAATTCTGAAACTGAAAGGATAAACTTTTAAAAGCTGGCTTTTTTTTTTTCTCTCTCTCTCTTTTTTTAATAACATATTCACATGTAAAGGAAAAATAATTTATTTTTTTTTAATGTGCATAAATATTGAAAAAGTTTATTATTGTATACTTTTTAAGAAAATATAACTTATTTTTGAGAAACATTTATAGGAAATCAATTTTTCCAAGTTTTCCAATTTTTCCAGAAAAAAACTGGAAAAAACCGGTTTTTTTCTGCCACTTCAACTTTTCCGGAAAATTTACATCTCTAAACATGATACAGTGCTTAGCATACATTTAAGGGAGACCAAACTGGTTGCCAAGGGCAGCTAGTTTAAAAATAACATCTTACCTGTCGTACAATAATTGAACTTGTCAAAGAACATATTACTTAGCTTTTTTACATATAAAAAAGCTCCTGTGTAAAGGTACGCAGGAGCCTGAATATAATGATAATTTCATTCACAAAATTATGACTATAGTTTTTTCCCAAATATATAAATTGAAAAAACAAGATGTGAGAAAAATCTAGACAAATCCCTGATAATTATACTCAAAATTGTGAAAACTATAAATTTCAAGTATTTCTGGTTAGTTTTCATCCAGATTTTTTTAAAACCTTTGTATTGTTATGACAAAGATGATGGGTCGATAAGAGAAAGATTTTTAACGGGGTCAAATATCTTTTTTCTTTTATGCAGCATCTGAAGCAGACTGTAATATATAAATTTCAATGTATTTTTCCCGTGTTTGCTACACCAACTGGAGAACCTGGAAAACTCAGAGATTTAGGAAATTGGCCAAATAAGTCAGGGAATTTGATAAAATTTGGTTGTGATTGCTATGAAAATGTCGTCTCTGTGATACCAGAGATGAAAATCTTCCATAGTTTGGCAAATTCTATTTAAAAAAAATAATAATAATAAAATTAAATCCCGCCTTTGTCCTGTGCTATATACTGCTATCTCCCTACTCCCACCATCCACCATAGCAGATAGTTTACAATTTTTAAAATTCATTATTACAGATTTTAAAACTTTTTCCAGCATTGTTTTTTATTCTCAAGTTACGATAAATGATTATCACAAAACTCAATATCCCCCACTGAAATATCTGCTTCTTTTCTCGTTTTGCATCCTGTTGGAAATACAGTTTATCTGGACATTAATGATTTTATGATACAGTTGAAGTAAATGGTGGCTCAATACCCGGTAGCAGAAAGTTCGAGATGGAAGACAGGCGTCGCAGATTTTCTTTTCTCTTTTGCAGATTCTTTTTTCATCTAACCTTTATTTTGCTTTATATATTATGTTTCGCTCTTTATAACTTAATACAAAGCTTAAGATTATTAGATAATAATAAAAATTTATAAAATGCATAAAAACACTACAGGTAAGTGATTGCTTAATTAATGCTTCAGTTGTAAAAGTATTTTACCTGCAGATTATTTTTTTACCCTGAAGTATCTTTCGCAGACACTTAGAGAATTTTCTGCTACTGGGGCTAAATACACAAATATTGTATAGCAAGTTTTAGTGGTTTGTTGGAAACTTATAATGATTTTAAATTATTAAAGTGAACAGTTCCATTTGTAGTCCTCTTCTCAGAGCAATTTTTGTAGTAAAAATTTGCTAAATAATCTTATACTTCACAGCAAACTTGAATCAAAAGTAAGTCATTAGATGCATTAAATTATATTGAAAAAATTAAAACATCTTAGAAAAAAAAAATTATATTATTTAGAAGCTGGAAATGAGCTCATAAGTTTTATATATATATATATATATATATATATATATATATATCAATTAAAGCAGCTGTTCGGATGTTTTTTTTTAGAAAACATATTTTCATATTTTGCAACTTTCAGCCGAAACATCATTTTTCAAATTTTCTAGGATTTTTTTCATTGTTTGATTCAATGACAGTTTGAATTTTAAATCATAGCTGCCAAAACTTCCAATTTTTGATACCACTATTTCTGAATAGAAATATTTGCTTTATTTAATGTCAGAAATTTGGAGTTTTATCAGATGAAGATATTATATGAAAATAGTAGTACTAAAAAATCCGAAGGTTTTGGCAGTTGTGTTATATTAATAGTCTAATTTGAATCTGATACTTTTATCTTCAATTAAAAATGTTCATCAATCTGCAAATAGTCTTCCAAAAAAAACCTTACATATTTTTGATAAAAATTTTCCATGAAATTAGGGATGCACCGAATAGTGATTTTGGCCGAATACCGAATCTTCAGCTAGCCGAATAATAACTGTTAGGCCGAATACCGAATATTCGGCTTGTTGAATACTTTTATATTTCAAAGTTTAAAGGCATTAAAATGTTAAATTTTAAACAAAACAATTTTACATAATATTTAAAACAGAAACTTTCATTTTGTAAAAACAAGAGCTTTTTTTAAGTAAACTTTATGCTGAAAAAAATCTATCTGCTTTGAGTTATTTAAGAGGATAGTTATAAAACTTTTTTGATTAATAAAATTTTAAATTTCATGGCTTCTTCTGTGAATTAAAACAAATGAATAAAATTTTCTTAAATTCTAAAACAAATATTTTAAAATCAAAGAGAAATTGTGAAAGAATTGTACAAGATCATATATTATTTCTTTGTCAGGAAGAGACTAAAGTAAAAGTAAATAAATAATACAATCTATTCAAATTTTATGTGGTTGCAACTCAGCAAAAATAACTGTTGATTATGATTATCCCTTTGATTAATCAAGGAATTTAAATGCATCCTAGATCAGTGTCTGAAGTGGGCGACCATTTTCAGATATTGTAAACATTGTTCTTAAAATCTTGTAGCAAACTTTCAACGGTTATAGTATGGTCAAGACTCAAGACAAACAAAACAAGAAACAACATCTGAATTCATTTATTCCGTCAAAATTATAATATATTCAATCAAAAACACTACACAAGCCGTAACTGAATTGTCGTTCACAACTTTATCAATAATGCAGATATTTTAGCGTCATTTAAATGTGATACAATTGAAAATGGCTGAATTTTGGCCAATGATACAATATACTGTCAATATCATTCTGAATGAAGGAATGTCTAGCTCATAGTTGTTTAGATATGAATGATGGCAATTTCCAGCACTTCTCATCATGATACCTTATTTTACAGAAATCAAAACAACTCTGTTGAAAATATAGTTATATCTTTCTTATTGTTAAAATAACAAACGAAAATACAAGTTTGACCACAAGTGAGATGATATATACTCTATTTATGACCACTGTTCTTGCTGGCTTTTGACCAACATTAGTGATTTGGTGAATAAGAAATAAAAAACAGTAGCAAAATGAACAGAAATAGTAGCAAAATAGATTCAACTTGAATCACTGAAAAATCTATCTTTTGTATCTTTTTTTTTTCAATACATTCTAAAAAAGCCTAATTTTTTTTAATTGCTTATACAATAGAAATTCGACTGTCTGCTATCTTCGACTCTTAAAAATAAGTACATATTAAATGTGTAAATGTTTGACATTCTTTTAGCTTTTTAAATAAAAATTAAAAACAGATATCTTTGATTTACCATTGTGAAAATATACACAAAAAATTTCTATGAGATTTCGACTCTTAACCGATAGAAAAAATTTGACCGGCCAATGATACTTTGCATACAACTAATAAATAGTATGGTAAATGACAAATTTCAACACTGCATTCCAGCAAGCTGCTCCATGCGAGTAATTTTGTTTGTGTTTTTACCATCACGACGCTGAGACATAGTTAGTGATTAACTGACAATAGAGAAATACCTGTCACATAATCCTTTCCGTGTCTTTGGCTGTTGCTAAACTCAATTAGTGATGAGTCAGTAGCAAAAAACATAATAACATAAATAGAGCAATGTAAATGGCACGGTACGATTGAACATGTAAAGTGACATCAATCATTCAGTAACGTGCTAAGAATCTTGACGGTATTGGTATGACACACACACTCTCAATTTGGCGAGTTTGACTGTTGGTTTACTCGCCAAATGAAGAATTTTGTCGCGATTTGGTGCAATGGCAAGCGGCAGCGAGAACCCTGTTTATGAGTGAATAAGTGGATTGCGATTATGGTTTCCTGGACAAAGATTGTCTGTCTTGATGTCTATTATTAACCCTAAAATACTTTCTATTTTGTTTAGAAATACCCTTTCTTGTGAAAAAGCAAGAAAGATTATTTACTTGGCAATGTTCAGGAATTTGCATTTGTACATAATTAATTCCTATGAAAATCCTCGTGATTGGTTAATTTTCTTAAATAAAACTTAACAAACAGCAAATAAATAATGTAAAAACAGTCTCTTTTATTTAAACATGATTCTGTTTCTAATTATTCTGGATATCTTTAAGTTGACTGTTAAACGTAGAAGTTGTGTAAGGTTTTTAAAAATGTTTTACGTCTTTTTAAATACTATTCGATTCTGCCTAATATTTCGCTATTCGGTGCATCCCTACATGAAATCATCATAGAACAGAAAGAAAAGACTTATGGCTCTTACAAATATAGCAGAAAGTGGATAATTTGAGCTTGATGAAACCCGTATTAAATCTAAAAAGTTCAGTTTATCCAATACTTTAATTGGTCTCTACTGTATGTGTAAAATGTCTTTGTTATTGTTGTGTTCTAATAAAAAAAGACTATCAACAAATTAACACAAAATATATCTCCCACAAAGTTAGTTATGAAAATTTTCATTCCTTTTTACATAGCTGACAACTTGTACGGATTGGCCGTACAATGTACGTATTTTGTTCTAATTGTACGGTTGTACGGATGAACAGTACGATTGTACGGTTTTGCGCACGGGAAAAACGATCGCTGAAAAATGTGAATTTTGTCAAAGATTGCGTGAAAAAATGCTAATTTCGTCAAAGATCCCTTCAAAAACGCTAATTTCATCAAAGATCCCTTCAAAATTAATTTCTTCAAAGGATCACGGAAAAAAACACTAATTTTGTCAAAGGATCACGGAAAAAAAAAACGCTACTTTTGTCAAAGGATCGGAAAAAATGCCAATTTTCTCAAAGAATCTTGAAAAAAGAACTAATTTCCGAAAAAAGAAAATGCAAATTTCGTCAAAGATCGCGGGAAAAAACACTAATTTCGACAAGGGATTGTGAAAAGTACGCGAATTTCGTCAAAAATCGTGGGGATAAAACGTGAATTTGTTCAAAGGATCGTGAAATGAACGCGAATTTCATCAAAGTTCGTGGGGAAAAAACACGAATATCGTCAAAGATTGCGGGAAAAAAAAAAAAAAAGAATTTTATCAAAGATATTTGAAAAAAAGCAAATTTTGTCAAAGAATCACGAAGTCGAAAGATTGTGAAAAGAACGCGAATTTTGTCAAAAATCGCAGGAGAAACACTAATTTCGGCAAAGAATTGTGAAAAGATCGCGGGGAAAGAACACTAATTTCGTCAAGGGATCGTGAAAAGAACGCGAATTTCGTCAGAAAACTCGTAAAAACGCTAATTTCGTCAAAGATCGCAGGAAATAACGCGAATTTCGTCAAAGATCTAGTAAAAAAAACACGAATATTGTCAAGGATCACATAAAAAAAAAACACGAATTTTGTCAAAAGATCGCGAGAAAAATGCGAATTTCGTCAAAAGATTGCGAGAAAAATGTTTATTTCGTCAAAGATCGCAGAAAAAACACTTTTAATAAAAATTGTAAAAAAAAACGCTAATTTTATCAAAAGATCGCGGAAAAACGCAAATTTTGTCAAAAGATCGTGAAAAAAAAAAAAGTAATTTCGTCAAAGGATCGTGAAAAAAATGCGAATTTTTCACAGGATCATGGAAAAAGTCAATTTCATCAAAGGGCCTCGAAAAAACTCATAATTAGCACCGGAAGGGAATCCCCCCCCCCCCCCCTTTCCTCCCCAATCCTTTGACTGTGTAACCTTTCATAAAATTTGCTGTGAATTTCAGAATTTTTTTTTTTTTTTTAGAATTTCCCATGCAAAAAAATTTTCTATTGATATCTCACATTTTTATTTTGGAAAAAAAAAAAAAAAAAAAAAAAAAAAGTATACATGAATATAGCATAGAAAATGTTATGAAGTATTACTTTTTCCATTGCATGTGCATATGTTATGCATTTTTAAGCACCCAAGAATACGTCATAAAAATTGTAAGGATTTCAAAATTGACATGTTTGTCAGGTATGTTTTTAAGAAAGAAAATGATGTATCCTAAAAGACCCATCGCAATTCCTTTCAGGCTTTGAAGGGCTTCACTTATCAGCATTCGAAAGCCTTGATGATCTGCTGGTCCGAGACCACTAATTTAAAAAATTTAGTGGTCTGCAGGACCAGTAACTTTTTTCCCTCTCTGACAGGTAAACGTAAATTTGCCCGTCCCTGAGAAAACCGAAACCAAACACAAATCACAGAATTTTATTTTATTTAAAAAAATAAATAAATAAATAAAAAATTGCATTAAAACTTAGTCAGTTGAAATAAATAATCGGAAATAAAATAATTTTATAAGGTATTTTTTGGTTAGCCGGGCGCCAGTGTTATATGTACATATATATGTATATATATATATTACAAAATTTAAATTTTTGCTCCAAGTTTAAAGTATTTTGTGTAAATTTTCCTTTTTCAGTAATATTCCGTATATTATACCGGCTTATTAAATTAAAACCCTAGTCTATTAATCTCTAAGATCTTAATTCATATTTATTCCAAATTGCGTAAATCTAAAAATGGCTCAATTATTTATATTTCTTTAATAAAACTTTTATTATTTAAATTCCTATTAAATTCCGCTATTAAATCCCGGTATATCATATTCCCCTTAAATCTTTATTTAACTGCTAAAATATTATTCTGTCTTAAAGAAAAAACCTACTTATTTCAATTTATTCTTTTATTTAAAATATTCAGATGTAATTAAAATATTCCAATGATTAAAACTTCGCAGACATAAATTCATTTCTTTTATCGTCTGAAGAGGGAAAAAGGGGTTATTTTAGCATAATCTCGACTACAGATTTTAACATTTGTTTATGCTTTAGATAGCTAGACGGCTGTCAAGAGATGGAATGTTTTTAAACTAATTGTGACAGGAAGAATAGACTTTATTCTTTTTACCATGGAAGGAGAGAGCATCTTCCCTAGATTTAATCGAGAGTGTGGAAATAAAGTTAATAATGTTCCAAGCGACTGCCTTATGTTAATTCTTCATTTTTCTTTATTATTTTAAAACCATTCGGCTGCTACCTGTGTTTTGTTTAGGAAAGGAAACCCTCATGTTTTTTCGACAATACCAACTATTTGCCGTCAGTCAAAATGTCACATATATATGTACATACATGTGATATATATATAACACTGGCGCCCGGATTACCGAAAAGTATCTTTTATAGTTTTTGTTTATGTACTGTTTATTTAATTTTTGGCAAATTATAATTTTACATTTTATTATGCTGAAAATTTTGGGTAACTGAAAAGAAGTTTGGTTTATGTTCTAGGAGGAGGAGGGGAGAGGTGTCACTCAAAGGGTTAAGGGTACTTCATAGAATTTTATGTAGCGGGCCGGTGACAATGTCTGCGGACCAGTAAACTCTGATGTTTACTGGTCCTTGGGACCAGTGACTTTTTTTTTTTTTTTTATCAATTCTACCGCTGCTTATGAATATTCATTATTAAAAAGTCATTTGTTTTTTGTTGATTTAGAAGCAGTCTGATAATACAAGCATAAAGGTGATCTGTATAAAATTATTAAAGTTGTACAGAGTATCTGGTATGTAATAATTATTAAGGATGTGGACAAATATTTAAAGAAATCATTTTTTCTTATTGTCTTATAAATGATGAAACATTTCACAAGTCAAATTGCTCCTTAGTGGCATATGTACTTTACATTTTTAATCATTTGTGTAAAAATATATGCAAGTAGTTCTGGAAAATATTTTATTCTGTTTCTCTCATGAAAATTGTTTTGTAGGTTATGATAGATGCAAGAAAGATTTAAATAGGCAAGCCATTTCTCTTCAAAGGATATACACTCAAGTGGATAAAGGATTAGAGGAATCGGCTAAGAAAATTAAAAATTCTTTCAACGAACTCCGAAAATTGTAAGTTGCTTAGTATCTACCTTATTCCTAGTATTAATACCTAATTTGTTCATTTTTTTTTTTTATATGGTTGCATTTATTTTTCATCTCCAGGTTGGATAAAAGGCAAGAACAACTTGAACAAGAATTATCTAAAACTAAAGAAGATGCATGTGAGTTCTCTTGTTTTATAATTTTGATTTAGTGTAGTGTACAGTGTTCTATGCATGAGATCATGTGACACAACTTTAAAGTATTCAATAATTCTTTTAATCAAACTTTGAAATGATTATTTTCTTCTGATGGATATCATTTCCATCATTGCTTTCTTCAGGGTTCGTACGGTCCTTGAAAGTGCTTAAAAGTCCTTAAATTTTTCAAAAGCAAATTTTGGTCCTTAAAAGTACTTATTTTTATGCAAAATTTGAAAGTGCTTGAAAGTCCTTGAATTTTTTCTTTGAATTTTCAGAGATTTTTTTCCATAATATTTTTCAAAAAAAATTCAATGAGAATCATTTTTAAGTTGTCTGCCTTTCCTTCGTTCTTAAAAATGCTGGTAACCATTAATAAATGCCCTAACCAGACGAAGTGACGAAGCCTGCAGGCATGAGATTTTTCCGCGGTTTTCAGCTTTTTTGTCATTTTTGAATTTCCGTTTTTATTTTCAGATTTTTTTCAAATTTTCACTTTTTTGCCATTTTTTTTTTTCGATTTTTAATTTCTCATTTTTCAAGAATTTATTTCGTGCAGACATCCGTTTTTTATTCGTTTAAATAAAAAAGAGAATCATAAAATGATTTTAATGCACATCAAAATATGCTTATATTTCAACACTTCAACTACGAGAAGTCATTTGTCGCGTGCGGTGGTTATCCTATTTCATCGCGATCGCTGAAGCAGTGATAATTCGTTTCCGAAAAGTCCGAAGAATTACGGCAATCATTTAATAAAATTAAAAAAAAAAAAAATTAAATTAAATTTTAAAAAAAAATCGGCCATAAAGCTGAAAATTCGAACATAAAATGTATCGCGAATTTCGACAAATGGTCACCAAAAAAATCAATTTCGTCAATCGTTCAAAGAAAAATCGCCAATTTCTGCAAAGTATCGGAAAAAAACGGCAATTTTCGTCAAAAGATCACGAAAAAAACGGCAATTTTTGTCAAAAGGTCGCAAAAAATGCAATTTTCGTCAAAAGATCGCGAAAAAACGGCAAATTTCGTCAAAAGATCTCGAAAAAACGGTAAATTACGTGAAAACATCGCGATAAAAAGGCACATTTCGTCAAAAGATCGCAATAAAAAGGGCACATTTCGTCAAAAGATCGCGAAAAAACGGCACATTTCGTCAAAAGATCGTGATAAAAAAGGCACATTTCATCAAAAGATCGCGAAAAAACGGCAAATTTCTTCAAACGATCGCGAAAAAACGCAAATTTCACATTAATGTTCTATATCTTGGTAAAATAAACTTTTCATTAGAGTAAGTAAATAATTTCTGCCTAATTCGTGTTAATAATTTCTTTTTAATTTACGTAAAGCTAAATTGTTGTATTTTAACAATGATTAAACATGTAATGAAAAAATGTCCTGTTAATTACTCAATAGTGAGACATGCAATTAGTATTGATCCACGAATGATGGCTGGGCATCCCAAAACATCAAGAGAAAAAATGAAAAGAATCTTAGGAGCACTATCTCAAAACAAGCATGTTTTAGAAAAAAATTGTGATGAGATTCTGCTAGTTTATGCTGATTTTGTGTGCAATGTTGTCAAGCCAAATTCATTCACTTTTGCTTCATTTGACCCAAGTAATGGATCCTTGGATGCATTTCTTCAGCCTTACTTTTCTGGAAACAAATATGAAAAGGTATGGAAGGTTATTAAAATTATGCTTATTCTCTCCCATGGACAAGCATCTGTCGAAAGGGGCTTCTCAGTTAATAAAGCTCTTGAAGTAGAAAATTTGAAAGAGCCATCTTATATTTCTCAGTGTGTCATTCATGAATATATCAAGCAGTCTGGGGAAATTCACAATTTAAATATTACAAAAGAAATCAGAATAGCTGCTTCATCTGCTCACTCAAAATACATGCAACATTTGAAAAAGAAATAAAAATGAAGCTCAGACCGAAACAAAACAGTTAAAACGAAAATCTTTAGAAGAGAAAATAACCTTTTTGAAACAAAAAAAAGATTTTTATTGAAAAGGACAGGCGAAATATGAATGCAGAAGCTGACCATTTGGCTAATAAAGCTGAAACATCTAAGAACATAGACTTGCTTGTGAGATTGCAAAGACAAGGGAATTCACATTAATAGCTTAGATTTAAAATTGTCAGAAAAAATTTCAGAATTAAAGAAACTTTAATTGTGCTTCTTGTTTTATAATTTCGGTAAGCCAGGCGCCAATGTTATACATACATATATATGTATACATATATATATAAATATATATATGTGTATATGTTATATATAACATATATGTAAATATATATATATACAAATATGTATGTGTATATAATATATATATATATATATATATATATATATATATATATATATATGTGTGTGTATATATATAACACTGGCGCCCGGCTAACCGAAAAGTACCATAATTTCTTTTCATAAAATTATTAATGATATTTTCAATTTAGTTTGTGTGCGTGTGTGTGTGCGTGCGTGCGTGTGTGTGTGTGTGTGTGTGTGTGTGTGTGTGTGTGTGTGTGTGGTTTTATTTCTCTAAATACACTAATACTGACTTTTCAAAATATAAGCACATAAGAAGTATTTAAAATTAAAGTACGAATTCAAACATGTGTATTGTTAGTCATTACTTATTTAATCTTTAGGTGCTTGAATTTTTTTTTGTTTTGGTCCTTAAAAGTCCTTGAATTTCAGGAGATGAAATGAGTACGAACCTTGTTCTTGTTCGGGATTTTCAAACATATGTGCAATCATGTTATCTGTAATTTCTTGCTGTGTATCCACCAAGCAATACATGCAAAACAGGAAGCCTTTGTGCCAAGTTTAACAAAGATTCTTCATCACCAGCTTCATTTTCATCATTTGACTCTTCTGGTGCCATAATCTTCCACTACAATTTCAATAGTCATTGGTTTAACTTCTTCCTGTGCTTCAGCAGTCCAATATGCAACATTCTTTAGTGCAATCTGTTTCAGAAAATCTATAACTCCTTGTTCTTCACTTCCCTAATAGCTTTGTTCTGTAGTTCCTTTTCAGGTTCTCAAAAACATCATTTGATGGCTGTATTAGTAGTCACATTTGGTGGTAAAAAAATATGCTTTGATTTAACCACTCACCAGTTTCCTCTCATCTGGATGGCAAAGGGCTTTGTCTGCAGGGGTACGCCGACCTAATGTATGTTAAGAATATTTAATGTTCTTGTCTTATCAACCTTGCACTCACTTAAATGTGTTTACATGGGCCTAAACTACATTTTAGGTAGCTTTCATTACAAAAAGCTACCTATTGCAGCCGTTCGGAGGAAAGCGATTTCAAAAAATTTTGGTATATTTTCATCGATCATGACCCCCAGACCCCGAAACCACCCTCCGTTCAAAATTGATATATATATATATATATATATATATATATATATATATATATATATATATATATCTGACCTTTGTCATACTGTAACTCTCGAATTTATGAACCGATTTGGATGTAATTCGGTATGTACATAGTACATACCAATGTCTCGACCGACAAAATGGCGGCCATTTAAAAATTTAAAAAAAATTTTTTATTTGAAATGTGGTACCAAAAAATTGAAAATTGAAAAATATTTTTTTCTTATGTATTTGACCTTTATACAAAGATTCCGGAGAAGTTTTTGTTTCGTCGATATCTTAAAAAATGGCTGAGTTATAGCATTTTGAATTCTAGCCTGGCTGACATTTTGAAACGTCCTGAAATTTGTCACGCGATAAAAGGCGTATTTATGAACCGATTTGGATGTAACTTCGTTTGTACATAGTACATGGGTTATTCTCTGCAATAGTGCAAAAAGTGCTTCCCAGCCATATAAATGCTCTTAATTTTATTACATTTTTATTTATTTTTATTTTTATTAGAAGATCTAAACATAGTTTATTAGGGGCAGAAAGTAAAATTTAAAAATAAATAAATTTAGTATTTAAAAATATAATATTTATCATGCAAACATCATTCCCTCACCTTTCCCCCACCTGTACTACCATATTTTATTGCCTATTTCTTTCCATCCAGAAATAAAAATAATTAAAAATACCCTAAGCAAAATAAAGTTCTTATTTGATAACTTACAAAAAATAATAAAAATATTAATTTTTACTATTATTATATAGTCTACTCAATCAATTATATGTTTCCCCATGTTAGACCATCATTCCCTCACACATTGCTATTATCTCAAATATCTACCACTAATGAGCAGTAGCAGTCTAGCATCCTTCACAGAGAAGAAGCTATTTTGAGCACTTGTCAGTCCAGCAACATAAATTGGTGGTGTAAGATTTTGTTAATTTTACAGAATTTTTTTGTCAGTATATCCGGAAGCGTTTTTATTAGCAGTCATTCCCTCACACAGAATATTAATTTTTTTGTAAATATCAAACATTTTAATTTTATCATACATTATATATTAAGTGTTTCTCTTAAAGGAAACAGTTTGGATTTCTTCATAATTTTGCATTTTCCCCCTACAACTAGTAAAAATGTCTTATTTCATCATTCCCTCACTTGTCATTCCCTCACATTTTTTATTTTATTTTTTCCACAAATTTTTATTTTATTTTTTTTGTTAAGTCAAATTTTTAAAACAATTTCTGTTGCTATTAAAATTTTCAATAATTGACTGATTTCTTACCATTTATCTAATTTTTATGAAAATTTACATATGCATCATTCAAGTCAAGACTGCTGGCCAAATTTGCAAGTATTGTAGAGAACAACCCACATACCAATGTCTCGACCGAGTTCGTTGGCCAGCTTCATCCGCCATCTTGTTTAAAAATGGCAGCCATTTAAATTTTTAAGAAAAATTTAAATTTGAAATGTGGTACCAAAAAATTGAAAATTGAAAAAATATTTTTTTCTTATGTATTTGACCTTGATACAAAGATTCGGGAGCAGTTTTTGTTTCGTCTATATCTTACAAAATGGCTGAGTTATAGCATTTTGAATTTCTAGCGTGGCTGACATTTTGAAATGTCCTGATATTTGTCACGTCATAACAGGCGTATTTATGAACCGATTTGGATGTACCTTAGTGTGTACATAGTACATACAAATATCTCGACCGAGTTCGTTGCCCAGCTTCATCCGCCATCTTGTTTCAAAATGGCGGCCATTTAAAAAAATTTAAAAATTTAAAATTTAAAATGAGATACCAAAAAATTGGAAAATGAAAAAGATTTTTTTCTTATGTGTTTGACCTTAATTCAAAGATTCCGGAACAGTTTTTGTTTTGTCTATATTTAAAAAAATGACTGAGTTACAGCATTTTGAATTTCTATTGTGGCTGACATTTTAAAACGACCTGATATTTGTCACGCGATAACAGGCGTATTTATGAACCGATTTGGATGTTACTTGGTCTGTACATAGTACATACCAATGTCTCGACCGAGTTCGTTGGCCAGCTTCATTCGCCATCTTGTTTCAAAAGGGTTGCCATTTAAAAAAAAAATTAATTTAAAATGAGGTATTAAAAAATTGGAAAATGAAAAAGATTTTTTTATGTGTTTGGCCTTGATACAAAGATTCCGGGCAGATTTTGTTTCTGAAAATTTGTTCTTTTGTTTATATCTTAAAAAATGTTTAATTATAGCACTTTGAATTTCTAGTATAGTTAACATTTTGAAACGATCTTGTATTTGTCACGCGATAAAACACGTATTCGCCTATTTCCATGTAAGAAGCCATGTGGATAGTATACATCAACATCTCAGCCAAATATAAGTTACTTTAAATAAAAGCAGCTTGGATAAAGATGACTAATTTTGCGAAATTCTCATTCATAATGATTTAGTATTGATAGAAATTAGTATTGAATCCCCTATATTCGGTTTCCACTAAATTGAGCTTCGTGTGTTTGAATAATATAAGTTGGCTTTTTTAAAATAAGGAATTTGAAAGCTACCTCTTCCTCCCGGCACTGGCCGGAAGGACTTTTACATATTGCATTGACATACTTGCTTCAATGCATATTTCTATACTATCCTACTAGTGACTATATCCTTTAAACATCTGTATTCAATAGTTTATTACGTAAAGTAACTTTATTTATTAAATCGAATACACTTACCTTCACTATAAGTTCTCCTTTTCCATTTATACTTTAAGGAAAAGTTTTACTTTTATTTTTCTGGTCTATTCATTTGATGTGAACACCTATCATCTATATCGGACTTTAATTACATGTTTCCGATTCGGCATCTGTTTATCTGAGTAACTCTCGATAACATTAACAGATGTCGTTAGGTATATAACATCAGCATAGATCATTACATGACTTGCGTCGCTTCATTTTGTTTTGCATACAGCATTCTGGAAGCCAATGAAAAGAGATATCGGACATGCATAGATGATCATTTTCGATCATTGGCCGGAGATAAATACGGTGACCGGCGATCTCTGGTACCTTGAAGTACACTTTCATTTTTGAGTGATGCTTGTAGTGTTTGCTGTTGAAGATGCTCTTTTCAGTTTGTTCCGGATTGCGGATTCTTTTAAGTTGGGCGTCTTGAAGTTTTTCAACCAAAGTGAAATCTTTATGCATGACCATTTGAAGTCGTTTTATGACTGTAGGTTTAATCTCCTGGTAAAGTGGCTAATGAGTTAGTTCATTGTGTTTTGAACTGTTTTAAGTAGGTTCCTGTAAACGCGGCATAGAAAGATATGTTTTTCTTTCATTTTGGCTGAACTATCTGTTACTATATCATAAAGGACTTATGCAGCTAATGTGTTAGTTTCAACTTGGTCAGCGGTTGGTGTAAAAGTGATTATTTTCCCGTGTTGTAGTTTCGTTCACTTTTTTCTACTTTTCGTGATGAGCTTGAAAGTAAAGTGTATTCTATTTCTGGAATACAGACATCTACTTTGGTTCGGCGTAATTCTTTTTGAACAGAGTTCCACGATGACTGAAGATCTTTTAAAGTGCTTTATGATATTTAATTAAGAAAGATATTATGCAATTATACTATACGTCGTGATGTTCTAATGTAAGTAATGTTTATTTAATCAATATGAATGAGCTTTTAACTTATTGCTTTTAGATATTTATTTAAGGTTTGTTTTTAATCCAAAGTAAAGATATTATGTTTTTGTTATAAGTTAACTGTTAATAAAAGCTAGTGTACTTATCTTTTCATTATCTTTTGGACACATTTTTACTTTACAATAGTAACGATCTTTAACTATTCTATTGTAGTTTATAAAAATAAGCCTATATGTTTCCACCCGCTTTATAATTAATCTCTATTTCTCAAACCCCTATCATTACATTTAGTAATGATAACAATGTGCAGCAGCACCCCATGGCAGAAACACGGCGACATAGTCGCGGACAAAGAAAATCTCTTGCGAACAATTTTTGTCTGCATTAATGAAATCAATTTTAAAAATTGTCTGCAAATTTCGGACGTTTTTTCCCACGGGGGAAAAAAAAAACACAAATTTCGACATTAGATTGTGTAAGAAAAACATTTTCGTCAAAGGTTCATAAACAAAAGCAAATTTCATCAAAGGATCGCGAGCAAAACGTAAATTTCGTCAATGGATCATGGAACAAACAAGGAATTTCGTCATAAAATTGTAGAAAAAACACAAATTTTGTCAAAAAATGTGAAATTTCGTCAAAAGGCTGCGAAAAAAAAAATGCAAATATCATCAAAGGATCGTAAAAAAAGTAAATTTCATCAAAGAATTACGAAGAAATGCCAATTTTCCCAAAAGGCCGTGGAAAAAATGCAAATTTTGTCAAAGGATCAGGGGAAAAAACACAAAATTCTTCAAAGGATTGTGGAAAAAATGCGAATTCCATCAGAAGTCGGCGAAAAAAACACAAATTTCGTCGAAGGATTGGAAAAAAAAAATTCATCAAAGGGTTGTGGGAAAAACTCAACACTGTTCGCACGTGAGGCCGTGAGGCATATCTGAAGTTTGTATGTGGTGTGCATAATTGTGAAATGGTAAAAAAAAAAAAAAAAAAAAAAAAAAAAAAAACTTGAGCATACACTTCAAAGATGCACCACCCTGGTCAAAATGTTAATTGAAAATTACCCTGGGCCGTATTTAAAAAAGTGGAACATTCCCAACTCCAAGAAAGAACAAATTAGTTCTGAAGCTTCTGAGGGTTTTTAAAAACATCTTTGTCTATATATTGTTCTGCTTATTCTTTCTATCTTAGAAATCCTACAAGAAGTTAGATAATCGTCATGCTTACCAGGTTTTAAGTAAAATGATAAAAAATTCCTAGTTTAATGTATTATTTATTTCTTAAAATTACATGCAAAATTTGCAGACAGCTACAAAACTTTTTGCCACTGGGTTGTGCGCCACAATAATAAAGGTGCCAAGCATTTAAAGTGAGAAAAAAAAATTTAAATACATTTTAAAATTTTAATAAAATTAATTATTCTTGAAATTTTAATTAAATTTTACAGATTTACCCCAAATAAATTACTTATAATCACTTATATGTTATTAGTCTTTAATGTTTGCTGTTTTCATCGCAGGTTTTTGTTTCGAGGCTTATGATTAAATTGGGATGCTAAGTAGTAGTATGTTTCTTAGCATTTACTCTGCATCTTTTTTTTTTTCTAGTGAATCTTCTCAAAAGTCGTCAGGACTTGGCTACAGATCTTAAAAGACGTGTTGATAGAACCATGTCGATTGGACCATTATTAAATGAAACTGAATGGTCAGAATTACGCTCAGATGTCAAGGTAATTGAGCAAAATTTACTAAATTGTTTTCATCTTAATGTGGCTAATTCTTAAATTTTTATTTTATTTCTGAAAATATCAAAAACTAGAAAATTTTCTTGTTTAACATTTTATTTTCATTGGAAAGTGATTAGGTTATACAATTTGAGTTACTTGTGTTTTTACCTGTTGACTTATCTATATTTTTATTATTTTTTTAAGCAATTTGTTACTGAGCGAAAATATGACGATGAGCTGGGAAAAACCATCTGGTACCAGTGGTCAATGGATTCTATTACTGAGGTAAATATGCATGTATATTTATGTGTAACTTATGTTAATGTCTAATAACAAGTTTATCTTTTCATGCTTTGTCAAAATTTCCTTCTCACAAACTTAATTTGCTTTGTTTTTTTACTGCAATTGAAATTGTCACCACTTGCGGAAATTGTATAAAGTTGATTACACTTTTTATTAATCTTGTAAAACTCTACTTGATATATAAATTTTTTTTTATTATTATTTGTCTGTAAATTACATATTTGCCCTTCCCTTTTTCCCTATCTTCTAGTCACAAAATAAAATGTCCTGCTTGTCGCTGAAGCAACCTGCATAAATTAAAAATAGGTGTAAAAAATTAATAATCTTATCAAGTAATGGCAGTGGACAATGTATTTTCTTTATAGAGCCTATCTAAACTCAGTACACGAGGGGAGGGGGGGGGGGAAATGAAAGGTGTCATTTTTTACAAAATTGGAAATATGCAACAACATCATACCACTGTAGTTGTGGTCACAATGCCAGGAACCATGAATTTTACTAGAAAAAGGGTCAAAAACTAATTATTTTTATAAAGAATTCTGCAAATATTAAGGATTTTTAAAACAAAGCATTTTTAAAAGGGTTTATGTAATTGTGCAAAAGTTAATAACAGGAAACATTAGAAAGGACACAAATAATCTGTGAGTGGAGTATTGAATACCCCTATTATATAACATTTAAATTAAAATGTTTTCTGCTATGTATTTTGATCAAAATTCAGCTTTGGTTGTGCATTTAAGTTTCATTATTTGGAGGCAAAGAAAATTATTCAATATTACTTATGTGCACATGATTATTTTTTATTTACACAGCCTATTTGCTTGATGAAATGCTAAATTTAAGACAGGCTGTTGTAAGATTTCAGAGTTCTTGTTGTGAGAAAATATATAATGCACCATCCTACATGTTGTTGAGATATTAATATTTTATCTATAATTTATTATTTTTTTAAATGTTTTCTATTTCATTTTTAAACACTATACCCTTTTTTTTTTTTCATTTCAGAATATTCAAGGATTTGGTGAAGGTGAGATTTTTTTTTTCCCTTACTGATTTTGATTTTACTAATTTATTTATTATGGCTTGTTAATTATTTAAAATAGCTCCTAAGCAGTGGCGAGGCGTGAGGTTTCCTGATGATCATCGCTAATTCACAACCTTCTAGCACCATACCCATTACCATCAAAATCATTCCACATTTTCGGCTTATTTTAAAGTGTTTTTGTAATTAAAAGACATAAGCTTAACAATTATTTTATTTCCTTTAAATGAAAATAAATATTACAATCTGAAACTTTTATTTTATACTCGCACTTTTCATTTGTAATCCATCCCTTTTTGTGGTAAACTTTTTAATAACGAGAAAAAATTTTTTTCTTTTTCAATTTATAACAAAAGATTATTCGCACGATCTTCAGTTTGGTGGATCTTTTATAAATTTGAATTATTTTCATAGCCGACATTTTCTAAACTTTTTAAAATTTGTACCTTTTTCTATTGTCATATGAAATAGTACGCAAAATAACTAACTAGTCATTAAATTTCGATAAACCCTTATCGCTTGTGAGAGCTATTTTCAGTGTTAACATAAAAGGATTTTTTCAAAGAATTTATAAAATAATTCGGACTTGAAAAGAATAGTAAATGGTTAATTAAAAGTGATAATTTTGAGAACACGATTTAATTATGAAACAAATATTACTAAATTTTTCAATCAATCTATTTATGCTATTTAACCTATGCAAGAGGAAAAATCCTTAAATTATTCATCGTTTTAATTTAATAGCATTATTAAAGAATAAAATATCGTGCTCTGTAGTACTTAATGAAATACTAGATTTCCTCTAGAATGTATTTGATAAAACTAGCGATGATTAGCAGCACTATTTCTAGGAAACTGGGAAATACTTCCGTAGCCTGATTGGTTTTGAGGGACAGACAATATGCGTGTGCAAGCAAGACCAGATCTGGAAATTTGAGCGAATCATTGTAGCAAGTTATGATTTAATCCAGTTTAGCATTTCATTTGAAAAGCGACAGATGGCGGCATTAAATATTGAATTATAAGAAAAAAAGTAATGCCACTATTAGCCAAAAATTGAGGGGGAAATGGAAAAAGAAAAAAGCATTTAAAAACGTGTTTGCATAAAATTAAAACATTTTATGTTGTCTTAATTTTTCTCTAGTCATCGCCGAATCTGTCGATGACCAGGGGCTATGCCACTGCTCCTAAGGTAATGTTTTTTTCATTCATTTATTAGCTCCTTTTAAGTAACCTTGCATGGATATGTTTAGGAAAATTTTAGGTCCTTTAAAGGACCCTTCACAAAATTTTTTATCCCTTAAATAGACCTTTCACAGAATTTTTTCACCTTCAAATTGAACTTTTCACAAATTTAGTCATTTGAAAATAAAATCTGGCCTGTAAGTAAGTAGTTGAACTCACCAAAAAGCATATTACTTAGCTTTTTATATATGAAGGATAGAACATGAAGACATCGATAATTTTAAATTCACAAAATTATGCTAGAATTTTCACAAATATAAAAAAAAAAAAAAAAAAAAAAAAAAAAAACTTCACAATTTCGCAAAAAACAGGACCCTGTGAGAAAAGTCTGGACAGACCCCTGCCTTGAACACCTTCACTTTTAGAGATTTTAAACTATTTAAATAAACATGATATTCCTTGAAAACATTTTAAATTATTACAAGGAAAAATGCACTTACCGTATATACTCGCATATAAGACCCCCCCCCCCCTTTTTTTTTTTTTCAATGGCAAAATATTGGTAAAATTCTTGACCTGTATTTCCGACCCTGTAACATACCAATATCTTTTCAGACAAAAATAATATTTTTAGTGAAATACTAAACAAGCAAAAATAATTACATAAAAAATTAAGAAACATCAAACGAATCCTTCAAATTCAGAACCAATATCTGAATCTCCAAAAATTTCTATAAAGTCCTGTCCTGTTGCTTCCTCATCATAAAAATTCGACTCGGCATCTGATGAATTTTTGTCCTCACTCTCGTAAATAAAATAATCCTTGCTGCTATCCGTAGCATTGCTAATGCCACACTTTTAAAATGATCACACAATTATCTCTCTTGGATTTTCGCAATTTATCTTTATATGATTTATTGATCAAACATCAATTTGCCTACGCCAGTCAGGTGGCTTATAACTTTTCCTAAAAATCTGAGCTGTGTTTCTCCCCCTTCCTAAAAAAACAATCTTATTTAAAAATGTTTCGGCTTATACGCGAGTATATATGGTAGCTGTAAAAGCATGTGTTGTGTAACCAATCAGTTTAGAAGCTTATTTTCAAGTGATGCGACTGCCTGTCAATCGGGACATATACAAACATATACTTATCTTCTATCCTAATAAAATTTCTACTGGACCTAATAATATAAATTATCAGTATAATTTTTCATTCTTATTTTTTAATACAATTTAGCATTTATGAATACAATTTCCTTAGTTACATAATTTTTATCATCTCCTGCATCAACATAGATAGCCTTACTCATGTGGGGTTTTTTTTTTTTTCCCCTTTGTTTCTTTTTTTCTTGAACTATAAAATATATGTTTGGTACATTAAGTGTGTCACAGCACTTATAATATAATGTAAAATTCTAAATAAAAAATAGCTGAGGTTGGTGTTGCTGTCTTAATGGAATTTGTTGTGACCTTTTGACTTTCTCAGATCGTAAATTGAAAGAAATAACTGGCATATTGAAACTGGTAGTTTTATTAAAAAAGTATCATAAATACTCTGAAGCAGACAATTTTTAAATGAAAGTATTATTTTAAGCTCTTTTTAATGGTGAATTTAGTCAAAGTAATTCAGTTAAGTATCTTATGTAATAGGGTGGTCCTTATATGGTCGATTTTAATTTTTTTTTTTTATCTTGTACAAGAGCTCGAATATTATCATCTTTCAAGCCTGTTTCAAATTTCTCTCTATCTAGAAAACTCCAGTACTCTTGGAAACGTTTGAATAAAGGTACTTCTGGGCTTGAATACAATGTTCCCAAAGAAATATGAAATACTTTGCCGATGATAAGTTCCATAATATAACGGCAGGCAAAATAAAAAAGTTTCGTTCAAAGTGTTTCTTCTAAAAGGGGACAAGCACCTTTCTCTTTTCCAGTATTTGCTGATGTGGTGTCAAAGCTCATTCTAATCACTTTATCTGCAATATTCCATTCATTCAAAGCTTCATAAATTGCATGGGCTTGTACTTCGCCTATTGCAGAAGGAAGTTTAGCAACCGAGAGTATCTGAGAAACTTCTTTTCCAGAAATTATAACTGGTAGTCTATCTATTTTCTCTTTACCGGTTAACTCTGGTAAAAGTTTTCCATCCCAATGGACAATGAGGGGAACATTTCTTTGTAGCTGTTCTTTAATTTCTGTGATTGTTTAATTATACTAACAATTCTTTTTCTATGAATTGCTCTTCTGTTCAGACTGACTTCTTTAATATCACATCCTAAACTCTTTGCTGTTTCTGCAGTTACAAATATGGCTCTTCTGTCTGATAATTTTATCCTTTCTAGAGTTGTTGCTAATTCTGGAGTTATGATATACATACATACGCCCTCTCTTTGCTTTAGATATCCCAGGATCTGATGCTGCATCCTCAAGCAGTTCAATTTTGTGACTGTGTTCTTCAGTTTCATTTGCATCTTCTCCATTTGAGCTATCTGTGAAAGACTCAAGTACTGCTATTGTCATTTCTACTGTCAAAGTTTAAAACTCGCAGTAAAATACTACAATTTAAAAATCAAAATTTCTTAAACTTATTAGCTTATAAGGCAAAAGATTTAGACTGATTAATCAAATTAAAAAAATATTCATCTATAAACAAAGCACAAACCAAAAGTAAGATAACAGCAATTGCAGTTAAGTGTAAAATAATAATATAGCTGTAACTAATTTAACTCAATAAAAGTTTAAAACTCACAATAAAATAGACCAATTTAAAATTTATTTAACACATAATTGCTTATCTAATAAGGCAAAATAATTAGAAAATAGTAAACAGATAAATAATTCTTAGTTGAATCTCTGTTGTACTAGTACTGCCATCTATGAGTGGTGAGAGACATTTCTCTTCTTCATATAAATGAAATTATTTGTAGATAATTATTTAATAATTGCATTTACAAATGCTTTTATGGATTTTATAGATAGATAATTGACATTTTAATACATTGAAATAATTTATCATTATTAGGATTATAATTTTTTTTTTCAAGTAAAAGGAGAAAAAAACAGCAAAATGACCCTGATTTATGAAACTTGCACTTCTTTGAGCTACCTCTAAATATTATTTTTTAGTGATTAAATTCTACAAGAATTATTTTTAGATATAATGTAACATATTTAGAGGGTAAGAGCAATAAATTTTAAAACTTCGAAAATAAGGACCACCCTATTATGCAAGCATATATGAGACTAGATTGCAGCGAAATTTCCAAGTTATAAAGAGTTAAAAAAATTGTAAGAAATCTGACTTCTTCTCGGTGCAAAAACTTCAATTTTTAGTGTTTGATTTGTGTTGAAAATTTAAATAATATATACCACAGTAGCATAAATCTGCAAATAAGACTATATGTAAAAAGAACTTCGGATTAAACAAATGACATTTAGCATATTTATATTTAATTTCATTTTAAATAGCCGAACAGATTTAGTCTTTTCATAAAAATATTAGTCTTTTCATAAATTGTATATGTCTTAAATATTTCTTTCTGCATCTTTTAAAATTAAAAAAATAAAAAATTTATAAATATGGATTGTGTGCCTCCACACATAAAAAGGTCTGTAGACTCAGGTTTGGTATGGCTGATATAGATTAACCCTCTGACAGTCTTGCAAAAGGGAAAATAGTAATGTTTTCTCTGCATTTTGTTTTAAAAAATATGATTCTTTCAACATTATAATATAAAAAAATTTAATTAAAAATATGAATGTAATCCTTGAGAGTATTAATCATTGTTCAATGTATTAAAAATCCATTAAATCAACAGAATTATTATTTTAAATATTGCTGATACTGCCGTGAAATCTGGAGCTTGGTGGACATATTAACATGGGCTTGTCAGTGAGAGGGTTAAGAAAATATATTATGGAATGGAGTAACAAAAATCTCCCATAAAATATGTTATTGCTCCAATTTTATTTAATTATATTTGTCAGAATTTATAATCTTCAATTCTGTCATAAAAACTTCATATTATAATCATTAGAGATCAAGTCTTCAAAAATTAAAGACTATTAGTTGTTTTTAAAATTTTTAATGCTTAGAGAACTTAAAAAATATTAAGTTTACTTATGGAAATTTAAAAGGTTGTGCGCTTTAAAAAATTGGGATGTTTGACGTTCTGCGTAAATCACCTGGGAACATTATTTATGCTGTTTGTTCTTTCTCCATCCTAAGCTTCTAGTCTTCACTTTTTAAAATCTTGTATTTATTTTTTAATTCATTTTGTTTTGTTTTTCACAGTTTTAATAGCCATGCAATTCTTTAACTTTCATCAGGTAACAATTTTGCATTGAATTAATTTCTTCTTGTTCTGAATCCTGTTTTTATTTAAGGAAAATGCTGAAGCAATAAGGATTATTTAAAAGCATAAATCTATTATTTTTGGTTTATCAACAATAAAGTTTTGTTACATGAAACCTGTTCAGTTTTTGCTACATTAAAACTTTTTGGGATTTTTAATTTTAATTGATTTATTCACATTTTCTCTCCCATTCTTGTAAATTATGTTTGATTCTCAGTAAAAAATTGTTATGAGAGATGTCTAAACAGTTTTGAAATGCTTCCAGTTCATCATGTGAAAAACTTGTATAGTCAGCGATCTCACTCTGCCCTCGGTAATGCTGCCGCTTTACAAAGTAATCCTGAACCTAGTCCCTCATCTTCACTGGCTAATGAAGAAATTTGTTCAACTGCTGATAAAAATGGTAATTTTTAAAAAATTTTGTTTTATTTTGTTTTAAAATACAGTAAAGCCCCGATGATCTGCAGTGCGGTTTATCCGCGAAACGATATTTTTTTATTTAAGCCAACAGCAAGGAAAATATAAGCCGTGCTAGTAAATATAAACAGAAAAATTCATGTAGTGTCATGTAGAGTATTCAAAGTAATGGAAGAATATATTTCTAGATTCGGGTGCATTGTTTGAAATATCAGATATAAAATCTTGATGTCTTTTCTTGATTTTATTGACCTAACGTAAACACAGCAATTAAAATATTTTAATCTTAAATAAGACTATTATGATAAATTCCAAGAGAGCATATCAAGAATAACTTCATTTTCTAGATAAAAATTATTCCATGCTAAAAGAAAAATAATAGTTCACAATTTAGGATAAAGAAAAGGTGTTTCTAAAGCAAGAAGCAAAAATGACGGATTTTTTTAAGTGTAACTCAACTCTTTTTGTACAGTATGTATGGCATTGTTTACTGTTCTTTATTTTAGTGATTCATACGTAAAGCAAAGGTTTCTGATGTACTGTGCATATGTATGTATTTTAAACATTTTATTATGTTTTTTGTACACTAAAACATAGTTTTTATGTTGAATTTTTTTTTTTTTTTTTTTTTTTTTTTTTTTTCATCCCGTGTTTGCACTCTATTTTCAGTCTTTTTCGGATTATCCGCAGTGCCCTTGCCACACAATTCCGCAGATAATCGGGGCTGTACTATATTTAATTAATAATCTAGAAGGCACCAAAGCTGCTTTTTATGGTATCGTACAAATTGATATTCAAGTATGTAATCATGGTATCGTACAAACTGATATTCAAATATGCAATTGATCTTACTTAGTCAATTTCAAGTCAGCTGTAAAATGTCGTAGCTACAGTGAATGTAGCTTTGGGAGTTGGAACAACGTACGGTCAAAGGGATGAACAGTATCCCGTTTATGCATGTTCCTGTAACTATGGTGCCGGTCATTCATAATTAATGCCCTTAACTTGATTTTGCTTTGCAGCATGCAGTATAATGTTACTGTGGCAACCAGGGCTGCGGAGTCATAGTCATGGAGTTGGAGTCTGTCGGATCTGTTAAAATTCCTGAAATCGGAGTCGTCCATTTTTCCCCACTGACTCCGCAACCCTGGTGGCAACACCCCCCTCGGGTTGAATAATTGGCTGACAGTTTTGTATTCTGTACCATCTAATCCAGCCTGCAAACCTTTTATGTGTGGCGTGGGACAAAATTATGTATAAATCCATATGTATAAAAAATTTGAGCTGTGTATAAAATATATTTAAGGCCTTCACTGTTGTTTTATATATTTTTAGGAGAAGACAAATTCTGTCTTATTATTTAATGTTAAAATATGTAAAAGGCCCTAAATATCATTTGTTTTGTCAAAGGTTCATTTTATGTGTAATCCTATTTGTGTTACATTGCTGCATATATTTTTTAATCTTCACCACTAATCATCAAACATCAATTAAATTTGTAACTGTATATATTTACATTTTTAAAGTTTTTTTTTTTCTTTTTTTTTTATATTAAGCAATACTATGATTTATTGATGAAAAGCTTAGAATTTTTTATCTGTAGAACTTCTTCATCATTATATTAAGGGGAGGTTATATTTATTTGGGTCAAAATTTATTTTTTTTGCTGCTTAGATTGTTGACTAAAGTGGTTTTGTAATATTCCTATTCCTTATCTTTTTTTTTTTTTTTCATTGAATATACTGTTATTTTAAACTTGTTTCTCTCAAAATTATGTTTTTAATAGTGGGCAATCATTATTCTCTATTTGGCCGATTTTTTTCTTTATTTATATATATACTATCTGCCAGGTGTTGTCCGGGGCCGCTGATTTTTCCAAGCGAATTGCTAATGAGAAATTACTTAAAACTTTTGAAATGGGTCCCAGCTGCCCTTGGCATCGTAGACCGGGCATACTATGCAGTGTGTTCCAAACAAATCTCTCCGTATGAACTTCTGACAGAGGTCCAAGCTGTTTACAGCACTGTATAGTAGGTGAGCTATGCACATGCCGAAAAAACTAAAGAAAATCAGAAGCTAAGTTGAGAGAAACAAATTCCATTAAAATCAGGCCCATAAAACCCTAGATAAGAATGCCCCCTGGTGGTGGAAGGTGAAACAAAAAAAATTGTAGGGCAAAGTTAAATGATCCAACCACCATTGAAATTGGCTCTATAGAATCCAATATAAGAATGTGTCCCCAGGTGGTTGAAGATGGAACTATAAATTGTAAAAAAAATCGTGAACTAAGTTGAATTAATCAATTCCCATTGAAATCGTGCCCATAAAACACAAGAAAAGAATATGCTGTAAATGCATAGAATCCGAGAAATGAATGCACCTTTAGCATTAAACAATTTGTGGTAACTGAAGTCTATATTTGGGAAAGCATACATTTAAATGTAAATAAAGAGAGAGCAACCCTTCTGGTCAAAATCTAACCTATGTCAAGGAACTCTTGCCACAGAACACAGTAGTAATCTTCGATTAAGTTGATAAAACTTTTAAATTATTTTTTTTGCATTTGTCAATGTTTAGTAATTATTTCCTTTCATATTCTAAATTAGATAGGGGGTTTGACTTACCTGCTGAAATGGATCTCTTTTTTATTCAGTTTTTAATGAATGCTGCCCCTGTCTGGTTGTTTCTTTGAACATTTGTACTGTCGCTGCGAGTTTTTTACAAAAATTAAAAAAAAATTACTGAATAATTTTTTTTAAAAAAATTCTAGATTTGCCTGAAAATTTTGAATTGATATCTTGTTTAGTGTTCTTCATTTTAACCATTTAAATGAAAATTGGTATTTTCATTGTACTGCAAAGATCTAGCGTCTATGAAATTTTTAAGTTTTTCTCTTCCCCCCCCCCCCCCCCAAACACACACATACACACACTTTTTCTTTTTTCATGTTTAGAGCGTTTTGATTGGGCAGTCATGCTAGCTTCGCTGTGGTGTTCATGCCTAGTCAATTTTGGGTTTTGAAGAAAGAAACGCATGTTTTTAATTAGGCCATTTGGTTTATCTCTTTTCTTTTATAGCTGAAAAAAATCAATTTTTTAAGCCAAAGTACTTTCCCTTTACTTATTATATAGTTAATATAGATTATATTAATTTTGCTATATTTGTTTGTTGCCGCAAAACGTCAGTTGAGTCCTACTGTTGAAACATGGAAAGTTTTTGGTTTCTGTCTGCCTGTTCTGTAGTAACTGCCGCAACGTATCTGATTAACATGATATCTGGTAGGCATGTTGATGGGGTACCCGGATTTAGCTGTATTGTTTTTAATAAATTTGATTGGTTCAGAAAATATAGAAATTTTTCTTTTATGTCGTAACACTTTTCTAGATCAATTAAGTCAAATTTTACTATTTATTGAAATAAAAAAGGCACATTTAAATAGCTGATTATATTAAATTAGGGGTGCAAAAATTTCTCAATGGTGGTCTTAAATTGTTCTGATTAATTTGAAATGTTGTTAGTCCATTTGTCAAATTTTTTAACTGTATACTAGAGTCCTGCATCAGGTCGGGTTACCCGCTTTTACCCGACCCTCAGGTCGGGTTTGGAGCTATATTTTCCCATGTCGGGTCCGGTTGACTTTAAATTTTTTGGTGCGGGTCATGTTGGCTTTCATTGTTGCGGGTTCGGGTTGGCTTTTTTACTCTTGCGGATCGGGTTCAGGTTGACCCGCTTTTTTAAAAGAATGTGGAAAATATTTTTTCCCGTTAAAAGCCTATATAAACCGCAGATCAAAGTTTCCCAAAAGCAAAATGTGTGCCTGTCTCTTTTGTATTTAGTATCCTTTTACAAGTCTTCGAAATAACAAACTGTATTATATTTTTATCTTATTTTAAAAATACAATATGCAGCAAAACGCTAAATGGTCCTTCCTGTCTATTAAGTAAATAATTTAATTGTGGTGATACGCGATGCAGTATATTAGACGGGAAAATTTTCAAAATAATAACTGCTGATAAACTAAAGGCAGATGGCCACTTGTGGAAAACAAGGTGTATCGTTGTAAATGGAACTTTTGAAACCGCAACTAATTTTAAAGCATATTTAAATATTACATTTTTGGTTTTATGCCATTTAGAGTCCTGCATCGGGTCGCGTCAAAGGTTTTACTATAGTTGAATATTAAAGAATATAGATTTGTTCATTCTGCTCTGTAAAACATAAAAATGATATTAGAGGTCTGCACGGGCCAGAATTACCAGGCCCGGAAACGCCCCGTCCCGTCCAGTGTAAAACCCTTGTCGGCCCTAGCCCGGCAAGGCCCGTTTATAATTTTATCGGCTTTGTCTAAATATTTATATCGGGCCGGCAGGCCGGCTTAATTGTAGATATCGGCCCGGATTGACAGGGCCGTTCATTTTTTTTTTTTGCCGGCCCGGACAGTTTACTTTGTTTATCAGCCCGGCCCGTTGAAAAAACTGTCCTAATAAAGCGGCCTGGCCAGTTTGAAATTTTGCCGACCCGCCGCAGCCCGAGGGCCGGACCGGCAGACCTCTATTAGAGATACGTAGATAACTTTTCATAACGGTATTAAAACATGATTTGCTTTCCTTACATTGCGGGTTCCGGTCGGGTTGCAGATTGAAATATTGCGGGTGCGGGTTGATATACTTCGGGTTCAAGTCGGGTTGCGGGTTGCCTGAAATTAATTTTGCGGGTTCAGGTCGGGTTGCGGGTTGCCGAAAATCATTTTTGTGGGTTCAGGTCGGGTTACGGGTTGACTTAAAATGGAATTTGCGGATTACCCGACCCGCGCAGGACTCTACTGTATACCTTTTGATGGAATTTTATGCATCTGTTCGGAAAATAAAAAACATTTTCTTTTATCACTTTGACACAATACATATTTCATTTTTCTCTTTAAAAAAAAAAAAAAAAAAAAAAAAAAAAGAGAAAAAAATCTGATTACAAAAGATTAAGCAGAAGGTATGGTGAGGGAAATAAAAAGTTAATCTTTTGTAATCAGGTCTACAAGATAGGTTTGCATCAAATATGAACGATGTTAGTATCATTATGCTTTAAATTTAATGTGGGATAGGGGATATTATTAAAAGGTTGTCACAAAAACATTTTAAAATTTCAGTTTGCAGTGGACACTATTATAGATGATTACCCAATAGGTTTTAAAGTTCCAAATATGCCTATTTCAGACCTGCCAACTGCTACGAAAAAATCGTAGTTTCTACGATTTGGAGCTAACAAGTACGATTCTACGAAAATCGGTCTAAAACTACGATTTTCTTAAAATAAAACATGCCGAAAATAACCAATTTCGTCAATCGTTCCCAGAAATGCCAATTTCATCAAAGGATCGCAGAAAAACTCAAATTTCGTCAGAGGATCGTGATAAAGCGAAAATTTCATGAATGAATCGCGAAAAAAAGCAAATTTCTTCAAATGGTCGCGAAAAAACGCAAATTTCTTCAAAGAATCGCAAAAAAAATGCGAATTTCGTCAAAGGATCCCGAAAAAACACATTGTTCCAAGGGATTAAAAAAAACGCAAATCTCGTCAAAGGATCGCCAGAAAAACGCAACATTCGCCAAAGGCTCACGGGAAAAATATCCAAATTTCGTCAAAGGCTCGCGGAAAGAACGCGAATTTCGCCAAAGGATCGCGGAAAGAACGCGAATTTCGTCAAAGGATCGAGAAAAGATGCTAATTTCTTCAAAGGATTGTGGAAAAAAGCAAATTTCGTCTAAGGAATGCGGAAAAAATCCAAGTTTCCTCAAAGAATCGCAAAAAGAAACCCAGATTTCGTCAAAGATCGCGGGAAAAATGCGAATTTGGTTGAAGGATCGTGGAAAAACGCAAATTTCTTCAAAGAATCGTAAAAAACTCCGCAAATTTCGTCAAAGGATCGCCGAAAATGCGCCAATCTCGTCAGAGAATCGGTAAAAAAAAAAAAAAAAAAATCACCAAAGCATCGCGGAAAAAAAGCGTGAATTTTGTGAAAGGGCCGCGAAAAAAATGCATAATTAGATTGTAATCCCCCCCACACACACACACACACTCCTTACAGAAAATTTTCTGTCAATTTCTGAGTTTTTTTTAAAATTAGAATCACCCCAGCTCTGTGTTCTCTTCAGAAAACATCGCATGCAGACAAAAATCGTTATGTTTATTGTTATCTTACATATAGTTTTTAATCTGAAAGAATATAAAGAACTAACTTTTGAAAAATCGGGTTAACCCAACCTGCAGGAATCTAAATTCGGCCCGAACCAAAAGCAATCAGTTCCCGATTTGCAGGGTAAAAAACAGCAACCAACCAACCTCTAGATTAATTTGAATTTGGGGTGCTACGATTTCTCACTTTCAAAGGTTGGCAGGCCTGCTATTTCCTGGTCATTTTAGTATATTATTGCTATTGAGTAAATTAGGATGTATTTATTTAAAATTTCTCAAATAAATATTGTAGAATGACCACCAAAACTCTTTTTCAGAAGAAGAAAAAAAATGCACAAACATTAGATTTCTAAATAAGATGTGAATATGGTAAACTGTGTTTACATTTACATTAAGTACCAGTCATAAAATCACTGTCCAAACTAATGCTTATCCTAATAAAATCCTAGTATAAAAATGAAATCAAAGATATACAGTAGAACCTCGATTATCTGAAATAATTGGGACCGACCCTCTTTCGGAAAATTGAAATTTTCGGAAAATCGAGAATGCTACAATTTTTAGATTAAGGAGGAATATATGCAATATTTCTTATTATGGAAACAAGTGCTTAATAAAAATAAAGCAATATCAAAATAGGGACAAGAATAAATTACCTGAATTTGAAATTTGAAATTAAGTACCTTTTATGTAGATCACAGGGGTTTGAAAAAATATTTCTTTGTCACAGTTTCGATTTTCTTTGCTTTAAAGCTCTATCACGAAGTTTTTCAATATTATTAGTTCACCAGTATCAGTTTTTCTGCTGCTCCAGCCATGCCCAACCTTTTGCAAAATATTCAAAAGCTCAGAAATGCTAATTGATTCGTTTTCTTCGTTCCACTCTGCAGCTTACGGGAGCTCAAGTTAAATTCAAAGGAACTCTAAGAAAGGGAATCGAAAAATATTTATATGTACTTGTAGTTCGGAAAGGACCACTTGCTCACAAGGGAAAAAAAAATAGTAGTGTAGTAAAATGATAGTTTAAAAAAAAAGAAAAAGCTTTAAAAATGGATTTTGCACTTAAAGAATGTGATAGTAAAAAAAAAAAATAAATAATAGCTTTAAAAATGGATTTTGGTTAAGCGAGAGTTTCGGATAAAAGAGGTTCTACTGTACTTTCAATCATGATATAATTCAACCACTAGAAATGTACTTTTATTTTGAAAAAAAAAATACAAGAATATCATATGCAGTTCATCAAAATATCATTGCAGAAAACAGTATTTAATTTAACTCTTCTAATTTTTGGAAGCTTCAAGGAATCTGGAACATACAATCGATCCTGCTTATAAAGAAGTTGCTCAATGACAAATATCTCATTATAACCAGTATTCATTTAAAGCTACCAGTCTCATTTCAGAACTATTAGTTTTAGTCAAAATATTTTAAACTTTTATTAATATTTTAATTAAAAAAATTAAATTCAGAAACATGATTAAAAATTAAAGACTAACCTTTATAATTTCATTTATTTTGACAAGATATTTTCACAGAATACAAAATTAACACGTGTGTGTGTGGGGGGGGGGAGTTGATTAGAGCATAAAAAATCTATTATGGTCTTTTGCATATTATAATTTAAAATGCACACACACACACACACATTCCTCTCCAGTTTGTTTAAATTTTTGCTACAGTCAACTTCATGAGTAGAAAAGTATCTCCAGAGGCTTTGTAGATTTTGATCAGCAACCACTGCTGAAATGTTGCATGCTGTGCTTCTTTCTTCCTCAACATCCTTGTCCAGGGTTCATACTCATCAGGGAATTATAGGATGCAGGGGAAAATCGGGGGATAAATTTTGGTCTTAAAAAATCAGGGTAATCTGAGGGGATAATGCAAAAAATTACTCAAACCTGGGAAAACCTTGCAAAATGATGGCCTACTCTGAAAAATTGAGGGTTTTGCTGCAATTCACATGTATAAAGTCATAATGAAATCAAACTAACACCCTCCTTCTAACATTTTGATATGTAAGAATTGGAAACTAGCCACTCCTTACTGTTTAAATATAACATGTTATATTTAATCTATGCTCCTATTAACATCTGGTGACATCCATTCAGTCACTAGACACACCTTCTAAAATATTGTGGGGTTTGAAAACTCTTCAAGAGGAACTTAAGACAAAAAAAGAACATTTTAAAATTGCTATTGGCACTTGTAACCTTCCTATTATTCATAATGCTTTTCAAAGAGGCCATAAAATCGCAAAGTGGAAATTAAATTCTTACAGCAATCTAACAAGTTTTTAAGGACAGCCGCACCGTGCATGCAGACTTCATCTCTTTTGCACACAAATCAATGTTTTTCCTTTAAAATTTTGTTCATGTTGTTTATATAGTGTATTGTATAAGCTTTATTTTTTAGAGTACCTTGTTTGTATTTTACTTTGAAAGGGAAGGGGGAGTTCATGATATTGGTTTAAAAAATGCGAATTGTTGACATGGATAAATTATGCATCTCGGAAAATACATCAGGAAGATCTGGATCTCTGGAGATTTTTTTTCTTGGAAAATGAGTATGAATCCTGTTGTCCGATTCATCACTTTGTGTTGAATTTAGAGATCCCACAATTTCTTCCTCCGTTTCTCTGTGATAACATTTCTGTAAATTTCTGCCTGCATATCCCATGAATTTTACTTCCGATGGAAATAATTTTTTTACTTAAGTGTCTTCATGGGTCATTTGCTTCATGATCTTGATCGAATGATGCATTGCCATTGCCAATGCATTTCTCCCCTTTTACAGCAAATGATTTTTCAGGTAGCAACTGATAAAAAAAAATTCCAGTTTCAACAGCATTATAAACATCACAAGGTCTGTACTGATTAATAAATTTTTTTGTGGTCATGCAGCCAATTGCTCACGACTGTCTTGTCCACCTCGCCACTTTCACTGCAAATTGAAATAAAATCTTCAGCTTGTAGTCCTTGTATGTCTATCTTTGAGCAGTTCAAAGCCATTGATTTCCAGTTTCAAAATCCAGCTTATTAAGAAGATTAGTAATAGATTTTCCTTTCTGCTTTAGTATTGTTTTGTTTTTTATTGAAATATTTTTATTTCTAACACTTTTAAATCAGGTAATTAGTTCAAGCTTTTCCACTCAAAATCTGAATTGCTTGTAAAAAATTGTTTGACGATTTCATTCAGATTCTTTAAAATTGTAAATATATTCTGTGGAATCCAGAATTGTTTAGCAGTGCCATATTTTTTCATTGTTCTACCATTCACTAAATGAATAATTTCAACTTTGCTTTGAAGACTGATATATTTACGCTTATTGCTAGCGATCATGCAAAAATTGATCTCCAGCTTGTGCCTGTCTCTCTACTTTCGTCTTTCACATTTACATTCATTTTCCGCTGGTTATCAACGACAACGGCATGCAATTTCTTTTTATGTGTTGGGCGCCTACTTACGTCCCCTACCCCAATGCAACAGAGATCTTATGTAGGCAAATACTTTTACTATTATGTTATAGAAGGCATTTTTCAAACATTTCGCTTTACTACAGTAATATCCTCACTTTTCCAGAAAAGTGTGAAAAGCTCCCTAATAAAAGAACGAAAGGCATAGAGACAAATTCCTGAGCTTGGGGCAAACTTTAAAACCCTTTATACTGAGATAATACTTTTCTGGGAACCCGTGTAAGAAATTTTTGTTTGAGTGCTTTCCCTAAAACTTCGTTTTAAACGATAAGTGCAATGAACTCACTTTATTGTATCCAGATTCTTTACCATAGTTTGTATATGAACATCAAAGGAATTAAGATAAATCGTAATAAACAATGAATTGTATTAAGCAATATTGTTATTTGAAGGCTGGATTTGTATGTACTATACGTAACTTATAAAATTTAAATTGTGGATTTTACAATGTTAAATATCATGCAAAATGAGATTAAAAATAACAACTTGAAAAGGTGACATTGGTGCTCCTGATCTACTAGTTGTTTTTCATTTTTAAACGTTACATATAATGGTATTTCATAGATAGTGTGTTGTGGCCCACCTAATGTAGCCAACATATGTATGTGACCCATGAGAAAAGGTTGAATATGTCTGATCTAATATATCCTAGGTATAAAAATTTTGTATTTAACTAAACTTTGTATGCTTGTATTTAACTAAAATGTCATTGCCTCCTGGATTATACATTCTTTGATAAAGATTTAGAGTGTATATTGTTAACTCATTTTCTTTTTAAATTTTCTTTTAGATGTGGCAAATATCCTAGATGCAGTTGAAGATGAGACACCAGTCGTTAAAAAGGTATATTGTAGTGCTTTTTTACTCGTATTAGGTACTGATTTTCTGTACATTGCAAAATAAGTTATTTTGGTACTTTCATCTGATCTCCTGCCGGCGGCAAATCTCCAAAGATTTTGGCAACCTTTATTATTATTTAAGTGTTCAAGATTATACTTCAATTACATGTTTTTGTTGTTTTTCTTTTCAATTTATGGCTATTAAAAACATGCAAATACAGATTGTGTATAATGATGTATTTTCTTATGTATGTTATGTTTACTGTCTGTCTCCTCTAGACCATTTTTTAAAGTCACTGCTGCACCCTGCCCTTTTTAAAAGTAGTTAAATGCACCAGTAGTTGCATCCGGAGATTTCTGGAGAGGGAAAAAAAAAAAATCCATACTACATTGTACCTGCTGCTAAATACGCTGAACAGGCAGTCTGCATGGCCATTCAAGGTTCTCTCTTTATTCTGACTGGTACACTGGAAAATTTAAAAAGCTAAATTCATTAAATTAAAAACATCAACAGCCGGGAAAAGCGGGGCACGCTGAATATGTCTAACGACTGCTGCATCTTCGATCTTTTTCATGTGCCCGAGAACTTGCAAAAATTACAGAATTCTCTCATTTCTTTTGTGAAAAAAAAAGGGGGGGGGAAATTATTCAATCATGTTGTAATCTAATTGTACTTCTTAATTTAAATTTAATGTTACTTTATTCATCGTACATTATATATTTCCCCTCTTTTGTTAAAATCGTAACTAAAATCAATATTTTCTTCCCAGTAGCAGAATTTTCGGTGTCCATTTGCAGGCAAATCAAATTTTATCTGCGATCCAACAATGTTGATCCAAGCTACTATCATAAATACTTATGGTAATCCATAAAATAAGCAAAAGTTGCATTTTACAAAGGAAATGTGATAAGAAAAACAATAACTCTAAAAATGAAACATTTTAATGACTATTTTAAGACCAGAATGTATTTTTAAGCTGGTAAATTAATCTGCAAGGTCTAAAATAATCTGCAGCATTGCTGCCATGCTGCACAGTTTCTGCTACAGGGATTTTCTTTTGCAATAATGCCCTTTTCTACTGATCCAGGGTCCTTTTTAGTGACTAGCACCCTGCCCTTTTCTTTCTAGAGTCACTGGTTATGTTGGTTTTCTATAAAGAGTGAAATGAAATTGGTTGACTGTGGGTCTTTGACAAAAGGTTAAGTCCAAAGTTCATCAACCAATGGCATGCAGCTAATACAGAAGTACCACTTTTTTTTATAAATAATTAAAATAGATTGATGGTTTTACATACATTAGTACTTTTTCAATATATAAGCATTTCTTTAAACTAATGTAATATTAGGTTGTTCTTCAACATAGTTGTAAAGTGTTTGACTTTGGTTTGTCTGACCCTCTCTCTGAGCTCTCAACTCTCATGGATAGGCTCAGATTGCCCTCTAATTTCTATATGTTATTGACATTTAGCTTATTAGCTTTATTATTGACATGATTTCTATTGAAAATGAAGTGTGTATCATTCACAGGGATAACCAAAAGTATGAATGGAAGAAATTGTTTCAAGTCATTTTAATGCTACATGATCAGGTGATGTTACACCTTTTCAAACATAATGAAATTAATGTACATTTATGAAGTGCAATAAAACATGCATGCTGTAGAATAGGGGGTGCAAAGCATTTTCATTTATTTACAGAGTCACTCTGCTTAAATATTCTAATTTCGTTGTATAAGGGTCAACATGGAAAATTTTTGCAGCCTATTTTAATATTACACTGTGCACTTATTGTAGAATATGAGGTGCATCACAGTTCAGTTACACACAAGATTTGGTTACAATGCTGCCTATGAGCAATAAAAGCTAGAGGTGTCTTTTCCATTGTAATATACATTTGACTAAATTTTTGTGTACTATGTAGTGAGAGTTATTTCTGTAGATTATATACATGGCTACACAAAATAATTTATAAGAATTAATAACATCTGGCCTGCCGTGTAGACAGCTCATCAGAATAAACCACAGGTAAAGGAACTCCGTATAAACGATGGGTACATTGATATACTGGAAATATTTCAATATACTTAATTGGATGTATATTTAGTTGAAAATATTAAATTCATATGACAACTTTACCAATCAGTATGATTGCATTAAAAATAAAAGTATACTAAGAATTTTTTGTAGCATGTAAATTTATATACTGGGTGGGGTGCACAAAAGAATTAAGAGTACCTTTCTGGCTATAGTAGGTTATTTCTAAATCCTGTTTCACCTTTTTTAAACAGTGGAATTCTGTTGCAGTATTCTGGAAGAATCCAGATTCATCTGAATCCTTCCTCCCCCTGAAATTTCTAACAACAAATAGTTATTCATCTAAATTCTCTTTTCTATTCTAATTCTTCTTTACCTGCTACAGCAAAAAAAAAAAAAAAAAAAAATCTCTAATTTTTTCTTATAATTAATAATTTCTTCAATGAGAAGAGAGGAATTAGTTTTTTGTTGTTGTTGTTGTTGTTGTTGTTTTTTTTTTGGTGGGGGGGGGGGGTTTAAGCAAAACTTTTCTTTTTGCAGCCTGATTATTCTCATACCTGAGTTATTGTAACGATTAAAAATTTAAATCTTTATCTTTCCAGGAAACAAATGCTCCTGCTCCCAGAATTCAAACTACAGAAAACCGTGGTGGACGCGTATTTTCTAATAGCAAGTATGCTAATAACAACCCCCACCGTGGAAACAGAGGTGGTGGTTATAGAGGTGCTCGAGGCTATGGATATGCACCTAGACCTAATAATAGAAACAATATGGGTTACAGGAACAATTATCACCATGATTACTCAAACGATTATAGAAGTCATTCTTACCAAGAAAGGGATGGCAGAGCTCACGACAACCCTATGTATTCTAATGAGAGAAACATGAATAGTCATCGAAATACTAGAGGTGATAGGAGAGGAGGAGGACTGAATAACCCTTATCGAGAGAACCGCTATAGAGGAAGCAACTATAGAGGTCAACATCGACATAATAATGAAAACATAGTTAAAACGGAACCTGTGTTAAACGAAACTTCTGCTGTGGACACTGAGAAAGTGAATGTTGCGAATGGCGGCATGTGAATAACTAACTTTATATCTTTTGTTAAATTAGATTTGTTTAAAAACTTCTGAATACTTTTCATTTCTCCTACCTTGAAATTGAATACAAGTTTTTGTTTTAAAATTGTCATTTTATTGGTGCATCCATTTATTATACTTATCTTTTCAATAAGGCAAAGGGTTTTCTTGTTTGCAGTTCAAATCAGCTGCCCTCTTTTTTTTTTTTTTTTTTCTTTCCTCCCTCTCCTATCTTCTATTAATTGTTAAATTTGAAGTGTTGGCTGAATTTCTAGTCTCTATTGTACATTTTTGATGCTGTAAATTTTTTTTCAAAATTATCCCAAGTATTTAGTTTAAATTGTAGTGTATTAACCTTAGTATTTTTGAGAATTTTTAATAAAATAGTTAAATTCAAGTGTAACTCTTTTCTCTTATTATCCCTGAGTTAAAATGTTTATATATTTTTTTTTTTTTTCTCAATTTTTTTCTCTTCAATTTTTATAGAGGTGTGTAATATTATTATCAAGGTAGTTGTCTATTCATTTCAGTAACATGTCCCCTTTTTCTCCTTGGTGTAATTTGATGTGCTAAATAAAATATAATACAGTATAAGCTGTACATGTAAATAAAAACATTTGTGCTTTATTATCTCCAATTATCACCTTATGAAAAAGTAAAGAGTTTTTTTTTTCCCCCCAAATGATACTTTTATAATTTCTAAAGGCACAGTTAACAGTAATTTAAATTGGCTTTGTTTTTGAAAAACAAAAAATGCCGGAATCAGGTCTTAACATGTTTTATACTTTTGTTAATTGAATTTAGCTTGTTTGACTATGGAATTTTATATGTTCCTTTGAAGTCAAAGTGCCAAAGGCCAGTGTGGCTTTTATTTGGAACTTGAATAATAGAGTTTCAATGTGTGCCTTATTAAATATGCTAATCATTATGCACAACTTTAAAGTTCCTTTAGTTGTCTTTTTCATTTTATTTTTCTTGAACTAGAAACAAAACAGTAGACTGCAAGTTATTTTGCAAATTGCTGTAGCTTCAATTTATTTTAATTGTTTTTAACTACTTTGTTTTTCAAAGCGTAATTTGCTTTTGCTACATTCAGTGTTTAAAATGTTACATTGATATGAGTTTTTAAAGTCTGACATTTTGTACTTGTGTATTATTTTTCAATTTATTTCGAACTACAAACTTCATTTGAGTGGTTTCTTTTATTTTAAGTTGATTAATGATCCCTTTGTTTCAGGTATAAAAGCATTTGCAATAAATTCTGTATTTGAGTCCTTAAATGTAGTCTCTGTTAGAAAAATTAATCTGTAGTAGCATATAAGCGAGTGTTTCTAAAACTAAATAGATCAGGAGTACTTCTCAAAGAATTGCAAGTTTAACATAACTGCTAATGTCTTTAAATATATTTTTTTGTTTTCTCGAACTTGTACTTTGTATTCATAAAAAGCACGTTAGCATTTCAAGTGTGTGCATATTTATATGGAGGGTTCTTTAATTGTGAGTTAAGTCCCAAAGGTATGTAATTGTGCATTGCTTTCATGGCTTCTGTTAAATTGTATCAAATGCTTAAAAAAATTCATCCTATGTTTTCTAACCTCAATTTAATAAACATTTCAGTGTGAAAGATAATTTTTTTAAATGTATAACATGTGCTATGCATATTACATGTACCTGTATCACTTAAAGCACATTTTTAAAGAACCATCTTTACAACATACCAGTGGCATTTAAGAAATTCGGCAGTTTTTATCAGTTGAATATTAAGGCCAGTTATGTAATTTGTGTTCATTATTTGTTAATATATATGTATATATTAGGATATCTTTCTTGGTTAGCTAATTTGTGTTTAAACATATTTTTTTTGCTACAAGTTGATGTATTTTTTTTTTTAACTAATTATAATTTCATAAATTACTTTAACTATTACTTATTTACTTTAACTATAAAACATAAATTACTTTAGCTATTCATTGTTCAAACTTTGATTAAAAACATCTCCACTTATTCTCCTAAATGGCCAGTATCTCATTTCTATTGCTATTCCAGATTTTATAATTTAAGTATTTTTAAATGAAAGTTTTATAAAGCAGCCTCTCCTCCAAAATGGTAATACAGTAAAACCTTTGAATATAGACACTCCAGAAATTATTCACTATTTGTGGAATATAGGCTATTCAATTCGGAAAGCATAAAAAAGATTATAGGTGTTGGAGATTGTAAAGTGTGCTAAGTACAGGTGTCTGTTATAAAAGGTTTTACTGTACTACAAATTGTTATAAAAATGATTTTCTAAGTGTTTCGATGTTATCTGGTTAAATTTAAAAAGATTGTAAAAGGGCCCAAGACAAGCCTTTTTTATCAAGGTATATGTGTAAAACAGAAATTGCTTTTCAAATTTTCAGAAACGTGGATGAACTTTGGATATGCTTTGTTACATGAATTGTTTTGACTTTGTATAACGAAGGATATCTACAGGCTAATTGGAAATCCTTGAAAATGATCGCATGTTTCAGAATTGTTAGCAGTTTAAAAGATCATTTTACTGGTTTTTGTTGTTTTTTCAATCAAAGTTTCCTTGGAAATAAATGTACGATAAAATATGGTAGTATTGTAATAGTTAAAAATACAGAAATCTGCACACACACTCTCCTCTCTCTCCCCCTCCTCCTTTAAAAATAATGATAATATCCCTATCGAATTTTGATTTCCATTTACCCATGATTGGATTTTTTTTTTTTTTTTTTCAAATCTTTTTGTTGAATTCCATGAATCATTTATTTGTCACAGGATACAAAAAGAAAGAAAAAAAAAAAAAAACTGTATTAATAGAATTAATCTGAATTAATAGATGCAAAGAAAAAAAATGACTAGCCAAAAAAAGTAGTTTGAAACAATTTTTATGTTTCTCAAAAACATGTATACTGATAATAAGAATAAGATTTTAATTTGTTTCAATCAGTTGCGAAAAAAATCATGCAATTTATCAATCAGTTGCATGAAAATAATCATGAATCTCATCAATCAGTTTACAGAAAATAACTGTGAATCTCATCAGTCACTTGCAGAAGGGAAAAAAAGTTGAGCTACATCAGTTTGCTTCATTAAAAAATTGTGAACTTCATCAGTCGGGGGGGGGAGGGGGGGAGGCAAATTTTGCCAGTCAATTTAAAAAATATATATATATTGTCAATCAGTCACAAAAAAAAACGCACAATTAGTCATGAAATATTCACACAGTTTTTATCACATTTTTTTTGCTCTATAGCAATAACAAAATTTTAATTCCTTTTTTAATAAATTTATTATAGAAAGTCATTTATATTTAAAAATTAAAAGTAAATTGTGTGACCTTTATTGCACTTATGTTTGTATGGATAAATGGAAATGTATGGGGTGGGTGGATATTCAAAGAATATTTGTAAGATGCATTTAAAAAGAATAATTTGAAAATAATTGTAAGACTCCTGAAAAGTATCCAAAACTACTAACTTTTATCTAGGTTATACCTGAAAGCCTTTACAATGTTGACATCTTTGCATATCAGTAGAAATTTGCACCTTACACTACAGCACTAATGTTATTGAATTACTCAAACTTTCCTCAAGAATCCATACCATTTTCAGGTACATTCTGATTATCAAAAAATTTTTATTCTGAGACCATTTTTACCAATCTAAGGTTTGGAATGCCAAGTCTCCTAATTTTGGCAGGAGACTCCTGATTTTCACGTGTTTTTCTATATTCCTGATTTTTGACATATTTCTCCTGATTTGTCACATTTTTAAATATTCTATTTTACAATTAAATGTACTGTGATTCAGAAATGAAAACTTTAGTACAGATGTAGTAATGATTGATCAGTAGTATTTTAGGTTCATTATAAATGATGAATCTTAGTCTTATATAAGTTTATGGGGAACAAAATATCCCCCTCCCCTGTAATAAAGTAGTCAATTTAAAAGTATGTTAATACATCCTAAACATCATATGCTTAAATACATTCTACATGTAAGAAGTACATATTTTCCTTATTTGAGTAACAGTGACTAATTTCTCTAATAATCAAGTCCTGCTTAAAATTAAACTTGCCCTAAACATGTTTACATTTAAAAATTAAGTTTTCATTGACAAAAATATCTCCTGATTTTTGGCTTTCAGAACTTGGCAAGCCTGTAGCTGAAAACCTCCTGTTTGTTTGTGATTAAATACCTCTATTACAAAATTTGTTTTGAATTTTTATGAATAACATGTGAAATATAACAATCATTTGGCTCTCCTTCCCCTTCCAGAAAAAAGAATCTTAATTTTTGCTGCTCATGTATTTGAAAGTAGGATGAAGAAAATGTTTATTCAGTCACAAATCTTGAATAGTCTTATCAATTACTCTTGTGGAAGTGGAATCTGAATCCATAGTATTTTTTAGACAATTCAAGAAAAAAAGGAAATGAAAAAACACAGATAGCTTTAAATTCCATTTTCTACTTGGTTCTAGATGTCAAAGTATAGTCCTAGTTCTGTTATTTAGGTTTTAATTTCTAACTTTATCTAGTTCAGATGCAAAAATGAACTTTTAGGGGTCTGCATTTCTAATTGCATAAATTATTGCCTCTCTTTATGTTTATTTTACAAAAATCTTAAGATTTTTTTTCTTTGCATAAAATTAGGTCTAGAACTTTTCTTAATTTAAAACAATATAGGTTTAAAAAAAAAAAAAAAATATCCAAGACTACGATTTGTGTAACATAGCGTATTATGTTATGTTTGGTGAAAGTTGCTGTTGTTTTTAAAATATCCTTTAATATATAAAAGTAGCTATTTGTATAGGGTGAAATAACTATCGGGGTTCCTTTATTTAAAGGGGGGGAGGGGGTTGAATCTATTTCTTTATATACAAAATTTAATACCTTTTTTGGGAAAAATATAAAAAAAAACTGGCATTATTTTTTTTTTTTTTTTTTTTTTTTTTTTTACATGTATATATATGCGTTAATGTTCATGTTAAAATGTTTTCTTTAGTTCCATATTGATTGTAGCAGACATAATTCAAATGTTTAATAGAATCTCAAACTTTTTTTTATGTGAATGCTGGATTGAACATACTAATATAATTTTCAAATAAGAATCCTTAAACATGAATTTTACAAATAGTAGTGTGTATGTTTGGGGGGGGGGGGGGATTAATTAAAGCTAAAAGTTTTTTAGCCGTGATAATCAAAAGATTTTTTTAAATTGCAGTTAAACTTTTTTGATTTCAAGATTCAATGGCTCATATCTTGTCTCTATTTTGAACTTAACTTTTTTGTTGTTGTTGTTGGAACTGAAGGTACCATTTCAGCATAAACAATTATAATGTAGATGTTAATTCAAAAAAACATACTTTACACAAATGCAGTGAAAATTTCTTCCGGTGTGTTATTGTAAATATATTTTTGGCAAATTCCTTAACTGCCTTTTATCTATGCAATATTTAATTCGTGTTTTGTTTCTGGTTCTCTGTTCTTTAATCTCCATGTTTGTAAAGTTATCTATGAAAATGGGCAGGATTCCCATTGTATTTAGTGTATATTGTGCCTTCAAATCAAAGAGCTCTCCTGTATGTTGCTTTATTAGTATTTTCTAGGCTTAGGTGATGAAACAATTTCACATTTTTGTAGACAAGAACTTCAGTCTGTAGGCAATCTCAGCTCGTTTTGTTATTTAAATAAGTGTTGGAAATGAAGTATGTGATCATAGTTCTACAGGTTTGCACCAGAACATTACTGCACTGTCTATTTCGATCCTTTAAAAGTATTCTCTGTATCTTTTATTTAGATTTTTAACACTTTGTGCAATAACTGAACTGTCTCAAACTCCAGATATGTTCCTGTCATATATGCCGTTCTAAAATGCAAGATACTTTTTGTTTTTGTAACTCTACTACTATTTTTTTTCTCATTGCTAGTCACACAGTTGGCGTGCATACTTTTAACTTTACAGAGGTTCGAAAATATTATCTTTTCTATAAAGGAGCAACACTTGCAAAATAATATGGAAAACAGCTGATATTGAAATACACTTGGAAACAACTAAGCCTACTATCTATATATAGCTATATCAATTCACCATTTAACAAGAAATGAAAACATTATTTTTATTATTAATATTGCTAATGTGGAATTGTTTTTGCTAAAAGACAGAATTATTGATATATAATTATAAATCACTTCAATAGTTATCATGAAAAGGTATGTCATTAGCTGTTTCAGTAGGATTACATAACTGTTCTTGCCCTTTTAAAATGTTTAACTTGCGGCATTCTGATGCATCTGATGTTTTTGACAGTGCAATAAAGCTGTTGCCTCTGATAAATACAATAAAATCATCCTTATTGGCAATTATTGAATCAAGCGTTAAAAAAAAAAAAAAAAAGTTGCTGCTTTTCTCCTACCTGTACCACTAAGATCACTGGTGATTTTTCAATTCTTTTACACCAACTTGTATGCAGTTTTTATCAAAATGTAAAATAAGAAGGAAAAAAAAAAAGAAATCCCTCTCTTTAGCTGTGCAATATAGGCTGAAATTGTGTGTTTAGCCCCTTTCTTTGTAACTGCCTTTCTGTGTGGGACCATTGTTTTTGTGCTATTATTCTGGCATGCTTTTCTTTTTGCTTTTGTGCATGTCTGTTTTTCCTTCCTTTTTTTTTCCCCCTATCTTTTTCTATTCAAAGTTTATTGCTCTGAATAAAATTCTTTGATTGCTTGTCTGTAATAAACAGTACAGTGACTGTGTATATATAACTGTATATACATATATATATATATAATCTATATATATAGTACATGTGCTTGTTAATAAAAATTTTTGGATTTCTTGAATGTGTCATCCATTAGTGTTTTCATGGCTGATTTTTAAGTACCACTATTTTTTAATGCACTAGGACTCCTGATAATCCAATGCTCACAAAACCAGTTGTATCTCAAAAAACCTAAATTGTTAAATAATGGGACAGTTGCATACTATCATTAAAACAGAAATATACTAAACATTATTTTTCAAAGTGCAACAGGTTAAAGATTATGTAGTTAATAGGTGTTATGTGTCATGGTGTTAATATCACAGCAGATACTTCAATGTGTTTTTGAGTCATTGCCTATTTTCTTTACCAAGTTCTTGTAATCTTGAAAGAAGTAAACATACAATGTCTGAAGGTATTGTGTCGATTCATCTGGAAGAAGGACCGGCTGCATAGCAGAACCTATTTTTTCAATGTTTAAATTTTCATCTAGGGAAGTAATCTTAAAGTAAGCACACTATCATGATAAAACAAAGTTCCTGCCTTATATAGCTTTAGAAGGAATTTCATGCTGTTTTCCCTTTATTTTTCTCCTTCTTAAAAAAACAATTTGGAAATTGCTTGTCAAATGTGGCCAATGAGGTGCGTTCGTACTATAACTTCTTTCATAAAAAATTTTTGCACAGCATAGTGTACTAAATGTATAGTTTACTGCACTTCCTAAGCGCCTATCCATGTCATTCTGTTCGAAAGGCTGTCCCATCCTTAAAATGCACTTGCAATCATTTTTTCCCATGGGCCGTCCTGTCACGGAACACTTTGGTCTGTCCCTGTCATTCAACTCTACATCCGATTTTCATAAAATTTGAAAGGACCCGACACAATTTTACAACCATTCTATATTTAAAATGTCAGACCCTTCAGTTGGGTCGTTTTTGCTCCGTTAGAGGCAGACAGACGGATGGACTGAACGACAACTCTAGGTGCTATGTATTTATATAATTATGAATGCACCTAAAAAGAGCTCCTATCCATGAACTGTTGGATTTGGGAGTATGGTTCCTATATATATTTTTTTTTTCATTCTCAAGAGAAGTTTCAAACGATACCACTCTCTTCAAATTCCAGAACGGACACTTGGGAATGTTCCCTAGTCAGCTGAGCAATGGGCAGAAAGCTAATTTATAAGCTTTGGTTTTGTTATCAATCAAGACATTAAAGAATGAATGGCACACAAAAGATTTGCATAGTGTTACTTTTTAACACTTTCCAACAAAGTTTAAAAAAGTATTTATGCATTGGGTTGTCCGAGCTCTAAATCCCCTAAATAGGCTCATACTTTCCTATTTACAGGGGCACCCAAAAGAATTCCATTACTGTATCGTATAGGGGGGAAAATTGTTTGCAGAGTATTTTAATGATGACATGCAATTTCAAATTAATTGAAACTGATATTATTGAATTTTGCTAGGGACATACAAAAGAAATCGGTTACAGTACTTTCTTTGAGTAATAACTAGTGATGTGGGAAGGATAATAATACCCAGTGGGTAGGTATTTATTTTTGGGTAAATACCCAAAAATTGGGTATTTTCATATTTCACTTATAAAAAATCATAATCTTGAAGAAAAAAAATTATCCATAGTTTAGTAGAATGTTTCAAATACAATATCAGTTTCAGTTTACTTACAGAAAAATGCCTGCATGTTGTCCGACTGAGTGGGGTGGCCTTTCAAATCTTTTCCATTTACTGTGTTCTGATATTTTGAGATGCTAGTCAATTATACATTCTTTTTTAAACAAATTGATCTAATGAGGACCTTCAAACAAAGTAACTGTTTACATGCAGTGCTTCAGTCAAATTCAAGATAAAGAAGGTAAAAAAAAAAATTCCTTGAAATTGTGAGGAAAAACTAAATGGGGAAGTTATTTGTATTGCCTTAAACTTTTAATGCACAAACTATTTTAAAGTTTGTTTTCAATCAAGATTTGTTTTCTAAATATTTTTTTAACATAAAAAATTGGACTTCTAATGTTTTGTCTCATAATATCAAAGAGGGACACTTCTTAAATAACTCAATAGAAGAAGCTAGGGCAATGCGTTACAAAAACCTTTCTTCATCAGTCACTAAAAGTCCGTCCAACCAGCCAAGACGAGAACAGAAAAAGTTTCCTTTCTGTTCTGGTAGCACTAGTACATAATACAAGTATGATGTACATTGTATCACTTGCAGCACTTTCTAATTGGAAACAGTGATTTACTCCAAAAATAGAAAAATGGTGTTGTATATGCCCCGACAGTGGTCGAAAAATCTAGACCAGGGATGGTGAACCTATGGCATGTGTGCCAAAGCTGGCACATATAATTTCTCTGGCATGCTAAAAACTTAAATTTGAAAATCATTTTATGGGTTTTTTATATATATATATATATTACATAAAACGTTGCATACAGACTATGAGCATCACAAATAATGAAATAATGTTTGCAGGAATTAACACATTAGATTTTTTTCCTGCTCCCTTACAATAAAATAACAAGTGTATCCAATTTTGCCATGTATTTTACTAAAAGTAACAAAATATGAACCAGCTATGAGGCATTCCCCTTCAAACTTACAGCATCAAAAGTCTAATTGTTATGTTATTCATACATTTCTTATGAAACTTGTATGATTTTAAGTTAAGAGGCCATATGACGGCGCTCAAAATTACTAAAATAAAATTTCTTATCTTTCCCTACATTACAGTACATGTCACTTAAACGAAACATAATTCGAAATACAAATAAATAAAATTTTGGCTCATTCCAATATACAGAAAAACCGAATTTTGATTTTAGTCTTTGATTATTTAATATATGAAAGCGACTGATTCTATTAACCAGTGTCTCATCTAAGCAATGTATGCCGTAATATTTCTTTATGTAAAAATCTGGCACGTTACCATTTCGATAGATATTTTTGGCATGCCCCTCTAAAAAGGTTAGCCATCCGTGATTTAGACTATATCAGTACCCAGCCATATGGAGAAATGAATGATAATGTTGGGATATATTAACACACACAAAAGAACCAATAAGAGGCAATAATGTGAAATTTCACCTATGGTGCGAAATTATTATTCCAAAGAGTATTAAAAGCATAAGAGATATGTTTATATTACAATTATAGCAGTTAATTAAGAAATTTATTATGTGCAAAAAAAACTTTTTAGATGATGCATTTTGGATTAGTATTGAAATAAATTGTCTATATTTTTAAATCAGTTGTAGAATTTATTTAATCATTTCAATCAAATGAACATCAGATTCATTTAGTATATAAAAAAAATAACGCAATAATATATTTTCTATATAACTACTTCCCGTATTTTTATTGCAAAAAAAAAAAAAAAAAACTTTTTCAGGACAAATTTACAAAAAAATAAACTGGTTTTAGTCTTTCCCATTTTGCTGCAGATATCTTAAATCTAATGATGCAGAGAGGTACAATTCACCAAAACCAAATTATGTTCAAATTGCAGATATTTTAAAAAAACGAAATAGTTAATTTGACTGGATGTTTTGATTTTTTTTCAAATTGTTTAAAAAAAAAAAAAGGTTAAGGGTGTCTTCATACTGAATTTTACTCCAGTTGGAGACTCTAGGAAAATTGTAATTTAACGTATGGAAATATGTGTAACTGAAAAGGGCACGGATTTTCATAAAACTTCAGATTCAGTTAGTCCAAAATGTAGTTTGGTGCTGATTACTTTTTTGTGAAGATCGCCCAACAGGTGGCGCTGGTATGCTGCATTGTTCATGATTATCGCAATAGCTTTAACTCAAGAAAAAATGCACGAATTTTCATCAAACTTCAGATTCAGTTAGTCCCCGATATAAATTAGTGCTGTTTCATTTTTTGTGTAAATCGTCCAACAGGTGGCGCTGCTGTGCTGCATTTTTCACGATTTCCACAAGAGCTGTATCTCAAGAACTATTGCACGGATTTTCATCAAACTTCAGATTTAGTTAGTCCTTGACATGAATTGATGTATAAGTTAGTGCTGTTTAATTTTTGGTATAAATCGCTCAACAGGTGGCGCTGCTATGCTGTATTTTTTGCAATTTCTGCAATAGCTTTATCTCAAGAACTAATGCTTGGATTTTCAACAAACTTCAGATTCAGGTGTAACTTGTTATCGTTTAGTGCTGTTTAATTTTGGTGTAAATCGCCCAACAGGTGGCGCTGCTATGCTACATTTTTTCAGAATTTCCGCTATAGCTCTATCTCAAGAATTAATGCACGAATTTTCATCCAACTTCAAATTCAGATATACTTTATATGAATTGGTGCTAAATCGTTGTTATTTCTTGTACTATGTAAAGGATTTAATTGGCGTGATTTATATAGAAGAAAGTTTTGTGATGGCCACAACATACTAGTTTTCTGTGCCTTTACTTCCTCCCTAAATCATCTTAATATTGTCTAAACGACCGACACATCGTCTTACTCTCCTGGTTTTCTTACCATTTCGTGTGGACCGGCCCTTGTCAGGGCCTGGCAATGCACCAATAGTTACCACCAGCACTCAGCTCTTCGCAGGCATCAGCGGTGGCTAGGACAAGTCGCTTCAACACTCCGCATGAGCTGTCTACCAGAAGGCAGAGCTTAACAGCTCCAAGCAATAGTAAATCAGCTCCACTTCATTACCACCATCTTATGCACATGAGGACGGGAGTTTCTAAATTTAAAAAATCGAGTTTTCTCTATCAATTTATTCTATTGGTGAACCTGCATAGAAAAAACATTACATTGAAAAAAAAAAACTAGTTTTATCATGTATTTCTGGCATTGTAAAATCTTGGTTTACAATGTCTGTGTATTATTCCGCGATAGCGACGTCATGTACCATATTGTCAGTTAGAATAAATCCGAAGCATTGTACGACGCAAGGGCATACCCCTATCCAGGGCTTAATTTCTAACAAAAAAACTACCGGAGCCCTAATATTCTGCAGTACCGGTACTAACAATTGTACAATTCCCCCATCTTCCCTCCTCCCTGTCACTTCAATCTGCTAATCTATATTTCGTACATTATTTGCAAAGTTTAAAGCATTTTTTTTTTTTCTTTAGCAAAATAAAAATTTTAAATATCTATCAGCATATACTCTGCTGCCAACTATTACACTTTTCAGTTATCACTCTTTCTAAATAGTAATCTTTGCCTAATTTTAAAGGTAATTAATTGCAGAATTCTGCGATTAAATAGGGTAAGGATTATGATTAGGAAATAGTGTTAACACAAAAAAAAGGATAGTTCGCAGCTATGCATTTTTAAGAAAAAATGAAGGAAATTTACAGAAATTACTATTTATAGGCTGAAGAATGGAACAATGTTTTACAATTTTCTATAAAAGGTGCCTGTCTTAAACTATAATCTATTCTGCATAACAATCTTTTGTGGTGAGTCCCTGAAAATCGGATTAAATTGAAAATTTGACACCGTTATCGGAAAGAACCGATGCTTTTATGGAAAAAGGGGAAACACTGCTCGATAGCTTTCTATCAGAATAATAATAACATGGCAATTATAGCTACTTACAAATGAAAGTGACTTTGAAAATGAGCAGAGCAGAGCCTTAGCATGGGTAGCGTTCATGATACAAAATAAATAGAAAAATCACTAACATGATTTTTATACTCGTACGCAATAGAAGACAAAAAACCTCAAACAAACAAAATCTGAAGCTGATGCTCGTTGGCTAAAACAAAATATTTTTTTCAGGTTAGATATCTAAAAAAAAATGGCTAATAAAGAATTATCCTACTGTCACAAAATAGAAATGAAAGCAAATTCATTGTTCAGTCTCTTGAGTGGCGCCGTATCAACACGTTGTCACCGACATAAATTTGAAATAGAAAAACACGATTTTTCTTTCCCCTTCATTTTGATCAAAACAGCATTAAAATGATTTGAAATAGAGTATAATAAGTAATTTTAAAGGAGGAAAAGGGTTTTTTTTCTATACATGAATAAATAAAATTTTAATTGTAATACAGATTGAGTTTAAGTCGGTCCAAGCCCAAAAACTGATATAAAAATTGAGTCCGTTTTATTTCCATCTTCTACGTGTGCGACACATTACGTCACGGTGTTTTGGTAAAAGAGAATGCAAAAGCTTGGAGATGGGAAGGAAAGGAAAAAATAATTTAGACTTCGGTTTATCGGAAGCGCTATTGCAATTGCACTGGGCTCCGGTGAATTCTGACCCATATTTGAATATTTACTAAAAACAGAGAAGTACCGGAGCCAGGTTCCGCCGCAAATTAAGCCCTAAAGGTAATTATTGAAGCAATGGCTAAACGTCTTCAAGCTAATCAATAAAAGCATATTTTCTAAATTTCAATGGTGAGCCTGCTGACAACATGTGTTTAGCGCAGAAAGAAAAAAAGATTGTCAATTTATACAAATCAAATAAGGAAAATCTTTGTTTGAAGGGCATTGTTTCATGCAATGAGTGTTGGCAGAGGTATGAAAACGTGGTTGGAGCATGTTTTTTGAACTTCTGTTTTTTTTCTCCTTGTGGACTTTGAAAAACAAGTTTGTCTTATAACTATAAACCATTAAGCGAAAAAGTATGATTAAGGTTAAGTTTAATATTTCACTATTTTTTGACATGTTTGCAATTTTTTCTTTTGATTTTTTCATGCTTATTCAGGCTCTAAGAATTTAACTGAGTTTTACATTTTGCCAGGCTGTTTTCATATCTAAACCAGGTATTTCTGACATATTCGCGAAAAACACAATATAGATCTTTCGGAAAATATTGTCGAAGTGAGCATTTTGAACTGAATTTCCACGCGAAAGAAGAATAACCACTCAAGGAAGATTGAAAAAGTCTTTGTCCCGTGATCAAAATCGCTTGTAACTCAATAGGTAATTTATTTATTTTTTTAAAAAATGGAAAACACAGTTCGATTCCAAATCACTTCCATAGTCAGGCCTTCTAATTTTATATCTTTTTGTTAAAAAATGAATTTGTAAATATGTCAAAACGTTTTGCGCTTGTTGAGCAGAGCAGTTAAGCCTTAACGGAAAGATATGAAATTGGAAGGCCTGACTAGGAAAACGATTTGGAATTGAACTGTGTTTTCCATTTTTTTAAAAAATAAATGAATTACCTATTGAGTTAGAAGCGATTTTGATCACGGGACAAAGACATTTTTCAACCTTCCTTGAGTGGTTATTCTTCTTTCGCGTGGAAATTCAGTTAAAAACGCCCACTTTGACACTCTTTTCTGAAAGATCTATTATGTTTGCAAAAAAAATGGAAAAACAGTTTCATTACATAGTTTCTGAACAACAACAGCTGCTAGATTCATGCATTTCCGAACAAAAAATAAATTAAAACTTATGTCATAAAGTTGCCTTTTTGGATTTGAGAACAGTCAAAGTAAAGTATTTTGAACTTGAATTCTATGAAAAGCCTTTCAGTGATGTAAAACAGAAGTGAATAAAAAATGTAAACTGAATTTTTTTTAATTATTATTTCAATCAGTGAAATAAAAGAGAAAATATGCAAGTTTAATTTTTAAATGTATCCTATTTTTTATTATGTGAATTAATAATATATCTGTTGATCTTGCTGCACTCCTAAAATATCAACCATAACGTATAATATTTAAATTTAACTTATCCTCAAGATTATTTTATTAAATTATTTCTTTTAAAATCTATATTTTTTCACCATTTTCTTTCTAAAAGCATTTTTAACATTTCACAACATAGCTGCCAAAAGTGTAATTAACATTAATTTATCTACCTGATTGTATGCATTCTAACTTGAATAAAAATAGCTTTATGATAATTCAATGAGATACACCCAAGATTTTTTATTTTCAAAGCTTATTCCAAATGAATATACATTCATTTTAATTAGAGCAAGATACTAAAGTACATTATCCTCTATGCTGTTAAAAGAAAATTTAATTAATTTTTATATTTCCGTTTAAATGTAAATTTTGATTTCTGATTAAATTTATCTTAAAAAAAAATACTTCTTACAAAATTTAAATTGTATAATCATTACACTTTCAGTTTAGATTATTTTTTAACATTTCAAATGAAATAAAATTTTACAATCCAATCGTTGTAAAATGGAATATTCCACTTAATTGTAATTAAAACAAACCTTACAAAAATGGATATAGTCATTAAATAAATTCAAGTTTAAAATTTATGATAATAGCACCTCAATCATGGAAAGAAACCACTGTCGTAGCAATGGTTATTTTATCGTAAATTCCTCACTAATAACTTACTTCATTTATTGAAATAATAAAGTTTTATGTATGAAATTTAAAGTTCTAGTTTAATATATATGTATCTCATAAGCTATAAGTATGTAAGATAAGATGCATGTATGCAAGCGTATATAAATAAGAAAAGAATGTAGATATATTTATCCATCATGAAGAGCATCTTAAAAAGCATTTATTTACCTTGCTCACTCGGGTGGGTAAATGAAATTTGCCAATTAGAGGTTTTTCTTTTTTAAATCTTGGTTAGATATATTTTATTTTAATGGAAATTTAAACCGTTTTTTAGAAAACTACTATTTATACTTCAGAAAAATATTGAGTAATCGAAATTGCGTTTGCTGCTTCCTTTTACATTATTTCTGATTGGGCTGAATTAAGTGAGGTCAATAGCAGGCACTAATAATAAATTGTGAAGTGCAACCGAAATCATTACTCAGTGCATGATTTTCTTCATTTTACATTTGTTAAGTAATCTGTTGTTTAAAACTTGTTTTAACGCCAATTAATAATTTTTACTTTCTTCTATCTTTACAAGAAGAAAGTATTGGATTCGTGGAAATTTTCGACGGATTTACACGTTTTAGGGGTCAGAGTACCGGAAAAACATGTTTTTACAAAATGTCTGTCTGTGAATCTGTTAGTCTGTCTGTATGTGACACAAATTTTGTGGGCGCTCTCTCTCAAGAACTAATGCACGGATTTTAATAAAAATTTATATTTAGTTAGTCCCTGATATAAATTGGTGCTGATTAGTTTTTGGTGTAAATCTCTCAACAGATGGCGCTGCTATGCAGCCTTTTTCACGATTTCCGCAATAGCTCAATCTCCAGAACTAATGCACAGATTTTCATCAAACTTCAGATTCAGTTAGTCCTTGACATGAATTGAAGTTTTGAACATTTTGGTGTAAATTGCTCAACAGGTGGCGCTGCTATACTGCATTTTTTACAATTTCCGCAATAGCTCTATCTCAACAACTAATGCTTGGAAAATCAACAAACTTGAGATTCAAGTATACTTTGATATAAATTAGTGCTGTTTGTGTTTTGGTGCAAATCGCTCAACAGGCGGCGCTGCTATGCTGCACTTTTCAGAATTTCCATTATAGCTGTATCTCAAGAACTAATGCAACAATTTTCACCAAACTTCAGAATCAGTTAATCCTTGATATGAATTGACATTTTGGTGTAAATTGCTCAACAGGCGGTGCTGCTATACAGCATTTTTCCCGATTTCTGCAATAGCTCTATCTCAAGAACTAATGGACACATTTTCATCAAACTTCAGATTCAGTTACTCTTTGATATGAAATGATGCTGACTACGTATTGGTGAATATCGTCCAATAGGTGGCGCTGCTGTGCTGCATTTTGCACTATTTCCTCAATAGCTCTATCTCAAGAACTAATGCATGAATTTTCATCAAACTTCAGATTCAAGTACACCTTGATAAATGTTGATGCTGATTATGTGGTTGTGTAAATCGCTCAACAGGTGGCGCTGTTATGCTGCATTTGTCATCATTTGCGCAATAACTCTATCTCAAGAACTAATGCACGGATTTTCCCCAAACTTCATATTCAGTTAGACATTGACATAAGTTGATGATAATTAGGTTCTGGTGTAAATCAGCCAATAGGTGGCGTTACTATGCTGCATTTTGATGGATTTATACGATTTTAGGGACAGTAATATCTCAAGAACTAATGCACGGAATTTCATCTTTTTAGAATCTTCATGATGAGCATAGATGCACTGTGATAATGAATTTTGAAGTATTGACAAGTATGAGGTAGAAGAAAGTTTTGTGATGGCCACAACATACTAGTTAGTTATTATATCAATTGTGAATGCAATCAGAAATATTTTTAATACCACATTTTCTAAAATATTCTCAATAAAATGAAAAGAGTAATAAGCTATGAGAATTTGAAAATATATGCTAACCAGTCTGTAATGCATGATTTTTCTTTATTAAAATCTGAATGAAATTACTTTTTTATGAATAGTCTGTTTCAATTTACGTTTTGCATTTTAAATACTGTAAAACCCTGCTAAGACAAAATCCAACGGAATGAGAAAAAATTCTATCTTAGATAGGTTTTCGTCTTAGTAGGCACGTACTTCTTTCCCCAGATTACGAATTCTTTTATAAGCAGGTTATGTTACAGATAACTTCTTTTATGGTTAATTCAAAAGGGAAAAAAATGTTCCTTCTCCTACATAAGTAATAAAAATGTTAACTGGCCTTTCTTTTCCAACCATTCTGTGGTCATCCACAGAAAAGGAATCTCAGCAATGGAAAGAGGCAGAGATGCAATTGCCGAAAGATTTCGGATCCGATTCATGTTCCACAAAGGTAATAAAACATGAAAAGCACTGCTTAACCGTGACAAAGACATCACCATTTGTAGGATACGTCTTTTTGGATTTTCAAGATTAAATAGGCAGCGTCAGCTTTTAAGCGGTCAGGCAATGCTTTTCATGTTTTATTACTTTCGTAAGATGTAGTACGATCCGGAAATCAGTCTGACAAAATCCATCCCCACCTCTTTCCATAGTTGAGACTCCCCTTTCTTTTGTGGATTGCAGAACAATTGGAAAAGAAAGGCCAGTTGACATTTTTATGGTTTTCATATAAGGTTTTTGAAAAAAAGCAAATAAACACAGCTTATAGAGATATCCGTTGTAACAGGTTTTGTTGTATTTAGTTTGCATAAGACATATGGATTGTTCAAAGATGTTAGCACAGCCCACAAAAAAATTTCAGATCCCCCCCTGGCATTGGTAGCTGGTTACGGCCCTGGATAGAACATGCGCAGGACACCGACTTGCATCTTGGCAACCTCCAACTAATAATCTCCAGGAGCTTTGAAGCGCTATTTATCTTGAATACACTTTGTTACCGCTGTCACTTCTGGACAATCTAATCCCAACAAAATGTTTTCGGTAAAAAAAAAAAAAAAAAGCGCCAAGTTCTCCTAAATGTTTCGCCCCAAAAAAGTAGTGATATCTGAAGTTCGCACAAGTTAAAAGCCAAACATCCCAAATCTTTCATTGAAAATGGCTTCCTGCGACTTGGCCTTTAATGCCTTCTACAGCATTTTAAAATTAATGATTGGAAATTACGCATTTATGAATTATTTAAATATTAAAAGTAATATTAGAATGCAAAGAGGCAAATTCCCATAAAGACATTATAAGTAAAAGATTGATAAAGATTTCTGATAACTACCATTCAGTTTCAGCAAACATTAGTTCTGATTACAGATCATTTAGTCCACTTGTGGTTTAATTGCCATTTTGTACGGTCTAAAGCTAAAGTCATTAACGTAAAACCCAACAAAATTTGCTTACTTCAAATCTCACAATATGTTACATTATATTTTATTGTATAATATTGAAATCTTGTGTATTGACGAAAGAGATTTTTTTCGTTTGAACATTTATTATAGTTTGTTTGCATACATTAAGAGGTATTCGATTTATAAACTGTTAAAAGCTGATACTAATTATGTTTTAGCAATTAGGGATATTATCTTTTGAATACAAGTATTTTGTTATTTTTAACTTCTAAGCATTTAAATAGACTGAAGTTGGTTAAATGCTTTTTTCAAGTGTGTATTTTATTTCTGTTCTCTGTGCCACAAAATGCCTAAAATAATCAAAAAATGTAGTTGGCATGTAAATCATTTGTACATATTTTAAAATTTGAAAAACTCTCTCGAAAGCATTAACGGCCAAGTCGCAGGAAGCCATTTTCAATGAAAGATTTGAGATGTTTGGCTTTTAACTTGTGCGAACTTCAGATATCACTACTTTTTTGGGGCGAAACATTTAGGAGAACTTGGCGCTTTTTTTTTTTTTTTTTACCGAAAACATTTTGTTGGGATATCACTACTTTTTGTATGTTTTTTCAAGTTAGTTATTCTAAACTATATTAATATGAAAAAACTTAAATATCGGTACTTTTATGTTAGCAGGGTGCAAATCTCCTCATTAGCCTTTTGTTTTTTCGCCAATAGCAGTTTTCATTTTTCACATGTGTAAATTAGAAACAATGCTTTGGTTTTCAAATAAAATATTTTGGTTTATGTTATTATTTCTTATTTATTTATTTATTTCTATGTTAAATATTCTATTAAATAAAATGAGGGAAATGCATCTATTTTAAATGAGATGACTGAAAAGTATATATCTTTAAATGAAATGAATGCAATATGAACAATGGAGTTGGGAACAGTATTTGGCGATTTGCCACTTGCGCCCGGCTAACATAAAAATACCTAAATTTATTTCATTGAGCTTTACAAATTTATACTTTATTTCTTTTTATATTAAAGTACTAGCCGCCTCTAGCAAACAGTATTTACCGTATTAATTCCATGTCAAACGTTGCATCATGTTACTGTTATTCATAATTTAATTTACTTGCCCATTCTTTCGCCAAGCCGGAAGCTTTTGATAGAGAAATCAAGAACTCTTTACGATCATGGAAGCACATCATATATTTTGTGTTGTTATGTATTTCATCATTCGTGACAAATATTTCTTAACTCACTTAGCAGTTACGATTTGTTCTCTAATGCGGAAAATTTTAAACCTATTAAGTAATCTTTTCTAATTGGGCTCACTGCCAATTGTTGTATTTTAACTGATATGACTGGGTACAAGTGAAATGGTTCTTATGAAATCCTTTGACAATATCTGCATTTGTATTAAACCATATTGATGCTAATATCTTTTTGTTTCACGTTAACCTTTTCAATAGACTCGATTACGGAAGAATAGAAGGTCTACCGGCTCACTGCCATGACTCTTTTGAAAATCTCTCATTCTTCTCATCTGATCGTGTTGAAGAATTAGTCAATGTGCCATGGTTTTAAGATTTTAGCTAATTTTATTCGAAACCTGAAAACTAAAATGCGAGGAACCGGGTTATAGAAGATTCATTCATTCTAACGTACATATCGATTAACAGGTTGCATATTATAGAAATTTAATAATCATATAAGGTGAACTGGCAGTTTCAATGCTTTAATAGTTTCCGTAAATTCCCTTTATATGATACAGAAGTTTTAACGGTGTAAAGATTAACAACATAGTCACAGTAAGTATGATAACAGTACAATATAATAACAATAGCAGAGGTTTTGGGCAGTGACGAAACTATTAGCACTTTGGAAATATTAGTACGTTGTATCATTTAACTATTCGGATGATATGCGGATAAATAAAAATAGATGGCTCGCATTAATAATTAACTCATTGAAAAATAGCCACTAGCGTCAAATATTCGCCAAGCTTGGCGACATTTAGCAAAGTTTCGCCAAATTTGGTAATATATCATGTCAATTCTCAAATTTGGCGACAAAAAATGTTTTGTTTATTCTGACGTCATAATGATGCATATGTATTATGTATTATACACATACCTATAATATGTATGATGCAAATGTATTACGTATTATATGCATATGTATAATATGTATGATACATATGCATAAGTTCATTAACATCACTAAAACGCACTTAAAGGAATAGTGTTCCATAAATAGTAGGGATAATTGCCAGATTGACCAGAGTGCTATTGAGATTAGAATTCCGACATTTATGTGGGAGGTGTCTTCGCACACCATCGAGTTTACAGGTGAAATTTCAGGATTAGTTAAAACTAGATTAGCATATTTAAATGCAACTGGTCTGTTAAGTCATATCTTGGTAGAAACCACCTGAAAACCTAATTTTAGTGGTTAACTGATAGGTTTACTATTGTATTTTCCTGCATCCAAAAGTTTGGAAACATGAAGGAATGGATGCAGGAAAACGCAATGGAAAATCCACCAATTAACCCGTAAAATCTGGTCTGTAGGTAGTTTCCACAAAGATATGACTTGGCAGACCAGTTACATTTCAATACGCTAATCGATATTTAACTAATCCTAAAATTTCAGCCGTCAACTCGATGAGGTGATGATCTGTGCAGACGCCTCCCGGGCACAGATGTCATATTCGCCCCATATTAGCGCGATTTTTTCCGACGCCGATTTCGCGAAAACATCAACAGCATAAACAACAACATCCGGGTTACCATATCAAGCAAAATAACGACACTTTGGCGCAGGTTAAGTATACATTACGTATATGACATTGGCGTCAGAAAAAAATCGCGCCAATATCGGGCGAATATGACATCTGTGCCGCCTCCCGGTCTTTAATAAAATTTGTTTTAAGGAAGTGAAAGATAAAAAGATGGCCAGATAAACTGAAATATTTGCCTTATTAAGATTTTTGTAAAAGCATATAAAAATTCATTCAGCTTGAAATCATGTAACACCTTTATAACTCAGGCTAATTTTCTGTAATCGGGTTTTGGCGACCAACATATCTTATCTATAACTATAATCTTTCTTTTACAGATATAAAATTAACAATAAATTAACAGTAAGTAGGCTAATAATACAATATAATAACATTAGCAGCGGACTTCGGACGCCGCATCTGTCGCACATCGTTAAAGACAGTTTATTAGTTACACATTTCATTTAATTAAAAGGAGATTTTTTAAACTTTCATATGGAATTAAGATTTTTTTTCCTCTATAGAGACCTTGGCATTTTTTTTAAATCTTGGCGCAATTCGGGCTTCAGAAACTGAGATATGTTGCCAAATGATATAAACAACTATGATGAACTCTTATGTTATTTATATATGTTTTTATATACATATAAACATTTTATTTATAGATGTATAAAATATTATTTTTTATATACAAATTATTTATGTTGGTATATAAAAATAAATAAACGGGTTTCTTTCATTAAATAAATTGTATACATATTGAAAAAATTGCTTGTGTACGTGACACAGTAAATAAGTTGCCAGAAAATACGTTATTATCAAATTTCTTTTCTCGTCAAGGCCATTTTCTGTATTTCGCTAAGGCTACTATATCGGAAACGTACCGAATAGCGGTTATATTTTGCTAAATGTTTTATTGTTTAATATCGTAAATATATCATAACCTATACTGATTTAAAATTTTAGGTATATTCATTTTTTCTATTTAACAAACATCTTTGGAAAAGCATATATAAAATTGTTATTCTGCTTGAAATCACGTGACTCCCTTCAAAACTCTGTAATCGAGTTTTGGCGACCAACATTGGCACAATTGAATGTGTTAAGGAACTGTTTACGGCCAAATGAACACCCCCTGTTTGAAGTGTTTAGAGGCGGAAATTCTGTGTTTTCAGATTTTTCTGGTTAATTGTGCTACAAACCCGACTAACCTGTGAAATTTCATGATTCTACGACTTTTAGAAGTACCTTAGTTATTGGATGATGCGAAGTGAGTCAGTGACAAAAAAGCGCTTTTTCGGAATTTATTATTTCGAAAACTACTAAATATAGAAACATGAAATCGCGGAATCTTAGTTCAGTTTGACCATACGAACATGTGTATAAAAGAAAAATTTCTATATCTCTCCCTAAAACGACGTTATGAGGGGGTGAAAAGTATGCCGAAATGGTTCAGGAAAAGGTAGCTTACGGCTTGTGCGAACTTGGCGGACGCACTGCCGTGCTCCCAGATCCACAGTATGGAAAATCGCTGTAAAGCTTGCATTTCGGTCAGGGGTGACCACATGCCTTATTGATTTTTCCTGTATGTTTCTAAAGTGTTGTAACAGTACAATTTTCTTATATCCAAGGGTGAGGTCAAGGGGGTCATTACCGCCCTCTGAACACCAACAAAAATATTCTGATGATCATTTTTAAAATGAAATATACAGTAGAGTCCCGATTATCCAAGCTTCCACTTTAAGTGAGTTATTTTCTTCTGAGGGACTGATGGCTTCCATTATTAGGAAACAGCCATTATAAATGAAAGTGTTAGATGAAGATGAAAGAGCAGTCGAAAAATGTTAGAACTTTGATTTTCTGGTCAGAATGGGGAAAAAAAATGGCCATAATTTTTTTTTTTTTTTTTTTTTTTTTTTTACAATGGAATATTAAAATAAGTAATAATAATTTTAAATCATTATAAGTAAATGTTAAGTAAATAATAATGTATAATTAAATATGCACCATAACAATACATTTTTCTTGAAATTTTCCATTCAACTTGCCTCATAAGGGTACCCTACTAATTCACATAAAAATCATAAAATAAAGAAGTTCTATTTCAGGTTTTGCTAGATTTAATAACCAAAAAAAGCTTGATTAATACATAAATATATTGGGTAAAAAGATTATGATTACCAAAGATATCAGCAATATCTTGACTTTTTTCAGAAATAAATTTTTACTTCCTTAATGAAAAAGCAAGAGTTCAGTCATATTAATGAGAATTATGTTTAAAATATGTACAGGTACAGAGTGATATAAAAATAAAAATGTCTGTAAATTTTGACCCTACATCTGAACTGAAAGTTTCATTGTTTACATCTGTGATGTGCGGATTTTAGGGTTGCAGATTTGAAGGAGTCTACTGTATTAAACTATTATGTATAAGATGACTCTTCATTTTTACTTTCTTCTATCTTTACAAGAAGAAAGTATTGGATTCATGAAAATTTTCGAATTCCGGTTTTCGACGGATTTACACTTTTTAGGGGTCAGAGATTCCAAAAAACATGTTTTTACAAAATGTCTGTCTGTGACTCTGTGAGTCTGTCTGTCTGTCTGTCTGTGTGTATGTGACACAAATTTTGTGGGCGCTCTATCTCAAGAACTAATGCACGGAATTTAATAAAAATTGATATTCAGTTAGTGCCTAATACAGATTGATGCTGATTAGTTTTTGGCGTAAATCGCTCAACAGGTGGCGCTGCAATGCTGCATTTTTCACGATTTTCGCAATAGCTCTATCTCAAGAACTAATGCACGGATTTTGATCAAACTTCAGATTTAGTTAGTCCTTGATATTAATTGTTGATAATTACGTTTTGGTGTAAATCGCCCAACAGGTGGCGCTGTTATGATGAATTTTGCAGGATTTACACGATTTCCCCAATAGCTCTATCTTAAGAACTAACGCACGGATTTTCATCAAACTTCAGATTAAGTTAGTCCTTGATATGACTTGCTACTGATTAGGTGTTGGTGTAAATCGCCCAACAGGTGGCGCTTCTCTGCTGCCTTTTCCACGATTGCCTCAATAGCTCTATCAATAGAACTAATGGACCAATTTTCATCTAACTTCAGATTTAGTTGTATGTTGACACAAGTTGTTGTTAATTAGGTTTTGGTGTTAATCACCCAATAGGTGGCACTGCTATGCAGAAATTTTCACGATTTTCGCTATTGCTCTATCTCAAAAACTAATGTACGGATTTTCTCCAAACTTCAGATTCAGTCAGACGTTGACATAAATTGTTGCTGATTAGGATTTGGTATAAATCACCCAATAGGTGGCGCTGCTAGGCAGCATTTTGCTGAATTTAGACGATTTCAGCGATAGTCATATCTCAAGAACTAATGCACGGAATTTCATATCGTTAGAATCCTCATGAGATGCATAGATTGCCATTTAATTGTGGCAGTGTGATAGCGAATTTTGAAGTATTAACATGTATGAGGTAGAAGAAAGTTTTGGGATTGGTACATCCGACTAAGTTTACTTATAATTTATTTTCTACTTTTAGTCCAGGCAATAGGGGATTTTACCTGGCAAAATTAATGGTAGTTCTGGAAATTGGCTTACTTTATGTATTTTGGGTCGCTGAATCCGAATTTGTAACTTCCCACCAAAATTTCCCCCGGCAACTCCCCCAAATTTTGGTAAAATGCCCCCAAAAAAAGGTTTTTATTAAAAAAATCAATTTTTTTATTATTTTAGGGAAAAAGTATCTAGAAATTCAGAAAGTAGACAAAATTTGCAACAAATTAGATATATGACATTATGACTTAGAATGAAGGGGAAGGGGGGATCTGCCTCGGAACATGCGCTGCGGTGCTGCGTGGAGAAGTTGCGCAATTCCACTTAACCACTCACACGTTTACATAAGCCCTCCCCTCTCCCCTCCGAACTTTCTCTATAAGGTTTACTTTAAAATTTTTGGGTCGCTAAATCCGAATTTTTAACTTACCCCTAAAATCCCCCCCCCCCCCCCCAAAAAAAATAGTTGTTTTTAAATTAATTTTTTTATTATTTTAGGGGAAAACTATGTAGAAATTCAGAAAGTAAAGAAAATTTGCAACAAATAGGATACATGACATTATGATGTAGGATAAACGGGGAGAGAGGGGGCTGCCTCGGAACATTCCCTGCGCGCTGTTCTCAAAAACCAAATTTTTTCAAAAAATCAATTTTTTGGAGGTTTGTCGGGGGGAATTTTGGTGGGAAGTTACAAATTTGGATTCAGCGACCCAAAAAACATAAAGTGAGCCGAAATACAAAACTAGCATTAATTTTGCCATCTAAAATCCCCTATTACCTGGACTTACATAACTTAGTGCACATAGCGCCGCAGTGTATGTTCCGAGGCAGCCCTCTCCCTCCCCGTTCATCCTACGTCGTAATGTCATATACCCTATTTGTTGCAAATTTTGTCTACTTCCTGAATTTCTACATAGATTTCCCCTAAAACAATAAGAAATTTAAGTTAAAAAGAACTATTTGGGAGGGTTTTCGGAGGGGGAAATTTTGGGGGTAAGTTAAAAATTCGGATTCAGCGACCCAAAAATCTTAAAGTAAACCTTATAGAGAAAGTTCGGAGGGGAGATGGGAGGGCGAATGTAAACGTGTGAGTGGTTAAGTGGAATTGCGCAACTTAGTCCATGCAGCACTGCGGCGCATGTTCCGAAGCAGATCCCCCTTTCCCTTCATCCTAAGTCATAATGTCATTGTCATACATCTAATTTGTTGCAAATTTTGTCGACTTTCTGAATTTCTAGATACTTTTTCCCTAAAACAATAAAAAAATTGATTTTTTCACCAAAATTAGGGAGGGAGGTTGCCGGAAGTTAAAAATTCGGATTCAGTGACCCAAAAAACATATAGTAAGCCTTTTCTAGAACTACCATGAATTTTGCGAGGTAGAGCCCCTATACGGTCTCTATTGCCTGGACTATTTAGTCATTAAAATGTTTCATTGTTGCACTAAAAATGATAAATAAGATGAAAGCAAATTAAAATAGTACAAAGCAGTAATTTAGTATACATTTATTAAATATGCATAACATCAAATTAACAGCTTTTAGTTTCCCCAGCAAGATTGGTAGTCATTTCATTGGGCCCGAAGGGATGAAAAGGACTGAGCTTCAAATGATATTAGCGATGATAGTTTTACTTCTGGCAAATTGTTATGTCCATGAGAAGTGAATATAATACTATATGAATTAATATAATATATCTATTTATATCATATTATATAGTTCTTCATATAATAAATACTGCCACTGCTTTTAATATGGCAGCTATATAATATTGACTATGCGGTTACAATGAAGAATGCAAATAAATAACAGGTTTACTACTTTTGGCACCTTTGTTGACACAGTGAATCTGACCTGGCACAGATAATATTGCTCATCTGCTAGAAAAGTGAACATATCGACAAAACTAAATTTTACAGGAGAGACAAAAGAAGATTTTTAGGATTTATCTGTAACATGATGTTACACTTAGTTCTGCAAACAGCAGTAAAAACATGCATAAAAGGGCAAAACCCTTAAGAATGAACACTTAGATGAGGTTTTGAGGGTTGATTAACTTTACCACCCCACACAACCCCCCTCCCCATCTGTGGTCATGAATAGACATACAGTCAAGGATCCATAATCCACAATTTTCTATAATCCACATCGCTTAATGAATGTAGACAATTAAACAAAATTTAAGAAAAGGACATATAATCCATAATGCTCCATATTCCGCAATATTCCATAATCTGCACAACCTTTTGTCCCAACTTGTGTGGATTTAAGAATTTTGCCTGTATAGCATAAAAAAAGCGATTTTCTGTATAACTACACTTATGGAACTGAAATACTAATGTAGCAAGATGCACCTATGACAGACCTATAAATGGAATACAACGCAAAATGACTTTTTGAGAGGTGTGTCACTTATTAATACTAATTAATGCCTTATTAATACCAATTAATACTCCTTACTAAATTTGCATTACTTATCAACTAACTTCACAGACTATATAGGAGATCATTCGTTATTGGTCAGCTTATTCATTTTAAATTTATTGATTTAACTTTTTAATTGTTATTGCATATTGATAAAACAAACAACAAAAAAGGTTGAAAAAATTAAAATAAAATTATCAAAATACACAAATAACTAAAATATAGATGAATTCCTTCAACATAAAAAAATGTCAGATCACTTGATAAGATTTATAAATGAGAAAACTTTTTTTTGCCAAACATTTTATTTTCTGGGGGGGGGGGGGGAATTCAATGGTGGTTTAAAAAAAAATCATTTTCCCCACTCAACTTTCTGACAGATTTTCAGACTTATTTTTTAACACAAAAGCAAAAAGCATAGTACTTGCAGCACGATTATTAAAATGATTTGTAATCAAACAGGTTGGGTTTTTTTCATTTTCTGTCAAATGAATTACATCTTGAGTTATAAGCAAGTATTGTCTCTGAACAGCAGTTATTTTTTATTCCAGTACTGTTGTGTCTGCATCTGGAAATCTGGTTTAAAATGGAAACTTTGACAGCATTTTTAGAAAATTCTTCTGCCCTTACCAAAAGAAGGAAATTACAATTAAAAAAGTTTCAATTCAGTTTTCTTAATAAGTCCATCTTCCCATTTGATATGTTTGCAACAAAAATAAATTAAAAAAATGAGTCAGAAAGTAGCCAGTTTGGATTTGAGAACAACCCATGTTTGCCTTCTTTATCCCTCTTAAGGCTCGCCATCACTGATATTTTTTTTTTCCAACTTGAGTTCTCCATTTCCAAATAGTAATTTGTGCAAATATCTTAATTTCTTGCTTAATACCGCCACCACTTCGAGAAACATATCTACTGATAGGTTGTTTAATGGAGTTATGTTCAGATACGGTTTTGTTAAAAATACAGTGCGTTCCTTCCATGGTGGTGGAATGTGGAACTAACATAACGCGATTTCATTTAAAGTAGGAAATCTAACAAGGTGATCTGTTTGAAACTTTATGATAGTTTATAACACATAATAAAAAGTTTTCAAAAGAATGGCGCGAGAAATTTAGTGGGGGAGGGGGGTGCAATTTTTTTTTTTTTAAACCTTGGCGTTTTCTACTTTTTTATGTGCAGTTTTTAAGGATTTAATAATTATAAATTATATTAATTTGGCTATCTATATTATAAAGGACAAACATATCTGTGCGTAACGCATACGTCATTTTGCGGATGGCAACACTTTGAAATTTGAAATAAAATTTTGGTTTCGCAATTTCCTCTACTGCAAATTTTTAAACTTCTAAACATCGCACATTTTAAATTTTTACACCGTCGTATAAGGAAAAAAATGAAAGCTGTATCTCAATTTATTTTTGAGATATTAATTTTTTTGTAGTTTTTAATACCATTTTTCTTATCGTGGCAACAAAAGTACCCCATTTATATTGAAAGTAAAGAGAAAATAGTCATTGTTTATTATTTTTATTGATTATATCCTTATTGATGCCATTTTTACATTACAAATAAAAGTAACTTTTTTATAATTTTTGAACAGAAAATGACGTCAGACATTAAAAAAAAACACGCATTCTTCTTCATAAAGAAGTTGCATTTCAATATTTTTACATTAAGCTGATACCGGGTTTGAGACGCTAGCAAAATGATTCAGTGAGTAAAAATGATGTCATATTTAAAACAAAACGATCATTTTTTTGATAAAACTAAATATTTGACCAATACTAAATGGCCAATACTATGGTAACTAAAGGCAAATTTTTGATTTATTTCTTTCGAGGGTTCTAATATCTAGACACACGGCAGTGTGTCAGCCAAGTTCACCTGACATAGCCGTGTGTTATTTACACGAACCATTTCGAGCTATTTTCGTCAAATTTCAGTGCTCTACTACTGAAAATCTATGAGACCTACGTACTTCTTATACGAAATGTGTAGTAAGGTCACCCTAATTACCTAAAATCCAAAATTTTATAAATAACGCATAATTAGTTTCCGAGATAATGACATTTGAAAATGTCTGATAATCGATAATTTTACCACTGACTGACTGACTGACTGACTCACTCATCAAAAAGATCTCGTATATCTACTGCAGCTACAGTCTTCAAATTTGGTGCGAAGTTTGTTTACACTATAAAACTAAGGAAAAAAATAAAAAAATTTGAAAATCGATGAATTACCCACCTGGGGGTGCCCATTTTTACTTTAACATTACGTCTATTAGGCGAAATTTTAATTTGCCGTAGGAGAGGACTCTGTTCTGTCGCCAAATACCGCCAAGTTTCTCGCAACATGGCGATATATCGCCAAATTTGGCGACCAAAATTAGTCGCCAAAAGTGACGCCACCTTAGCGATATCTCTAATATTTCACCAAATTCCCATAGACTTCTATTGTAAACCTATCTACTTACTGGAGGTTTATCTGGGTTTACTTGCTTACAGAAAATCAACAAATTGAGATATCCAGACACAGAGAAAATATACATGTATACATTCTCAGAAACCATACATGTTGGATACTTGAAATTTTGCATACTTATAGCTGAACACCACACATCATACGACAAATCATAAGATTTTGAGAAAGTCGTACATTTAACCCTTTGGCTCCCACATGTGTATTTTAAACAGTTCTTTCTAAGTGATCCCCTAATTAGGTTGGAGGCGTGAAATTTTACAGACTTATAGCTCCACACCTCACATCAAACGACAAATCATAAAATTTTGAAAAAGTCGTACATTTAACCCTTTGGGCTCCCACATGTGTATTTAAAAAAAATACTTTCTAAGTGAGCCCTAATTAGGTTGGAGACATGAAATTTTGCATACTTATAGCTGAACACCTCACATCAAATGACAAACCATAACAGTTTGAAAAAGTCGTACATTTAACCCTTTGGGCTCCCACATGTGTATTTTAAACAATTCTTTCTATGTGAGCCTCTAACAAGGTTGGAGGCGTGAAATTTTGCATACTTATAGCTGAACACATCACATCAAATGACAAATCATAAAATTTTGAAAAAGTTGTAAATTTAACCCTTTGGGGTCTCACATGTGTATTTTAAACAATCCTTTCTAAGTGAGCCCCTAATTAGGTTGGAGGCGTAAAATTGTACACACTTATAGCTAAACACCTCACATCAAACGGAAATCTATAAAATTTTGAAAAAGTCGTACATTTAACCCTTTGGGTTCCCACATGTGTATTTTAAACAATTCTTTCAAAGTGAGCCTCTAATTATGTTGGAGGCGTGAAATTTTGCATACTTATAGCTGAACACCTCACATCAAACGACAAATCATAAAATTTTCAAAAAGTCATACATTTAACCCTTTGGGTTAACACATGTGTATTTTAAACAATATTTCCTAAGTGAGCCCCTAATTATGTTGGAGGCGTGAAAATTTGCATACTTATAGCTGAACACACATCAAATGACAAATCATAAAATTTTGAAAAAGTCGTACATTTAACCCTTTGGGCTTCCACATGCGTATTTTAAGCAATTCTTTCTAATTGAGCCCCTTCTTAAATTGCAGATTTGAAATTTTGCATACTTATAGCAGAACACCTGAGGCCAGGTGACAAATCATAAAATCTTGAAAAAGTCTTACGCTTAACCCTTTGAGCTACCACATATGTATTTTAAGCAATTCTTTCTAAGGGAGCCCCTTATTAAATTGTAGATTTGAAATTTTGCATACTTATAGCAGAACACCTGAGGCCAGGTGACAAATCATAAAATCTTGAAAAAGTCTTACGCTTAACCCTTTGAGCTACCGCATATGTATTTTAAGCAATTCTTTATAAGGGAGCCCCTAATTAAGTTGGAGACATGACTTTTTGCATACGTATAGCTGAATACCTCAGACCACACGACAAATCATAAAATTTTCTAATTTACTCCTCCGGGCTCTAACTTGTGTATTTTAAGCAATTTTTCTAACTTCCGCCCTTTTCACCCGGGGACTTTTCCAACTTTTGCCGACACCCCTTTGACCATTCTTTCATATTATGCACCATAGCCTTACATATTTTAGTTCCACTTTTCACCGCCAGGGGTGCCTACTTATCTCGGGTGCTATAGGCTCAATCCCCTCGACTAATATATCTACGGATAGTATGTAAAACGGAGTTTCGTTCGGATAGAGGTTTGTATAGAATAGAGTGCGCCCCAGGTTGCGAAATGTGGAACTAAAAGATTTTTCAAAAGCATAAAGTGTTTTGAAAGGAATATTAAACGAAACCCTCTGTGCGATCTGTGATCACACATACCCACTTGTTGTTTTCAAAATCATCATGGAAAAGGATATTTAATTAGTTACATTTGAAAATCCAGGGAGAGGCAATGTCCTTCCTCTGCACTGCCTCTTTGCCGGCAGCCATGGATGAATGATACATAGTGTGGCATAAGCACATAATTTTTTTTTTCACTTTCAGTACAAAAAAACAGGCTATAGGATATTTAATTGGTAAACTTAATAGGAAAATTTAATATAGGATTTTAATAATAATTGTTGTTTCAGGAACAATAAAAATTTCGAATCAATACATTTCGTTTCAAAACATGCATTCAATGTAGCAGTATTAAAATATAGATTTCAGCCGCAAATTGACAGCCAAATAGTTTGTTGTAGGAAATTTAAATTAAAATTCAATGTTGCTTGGTGAATAAAATAGTCACATGTAAACACATTAAAAAGTATTAAGTAAAGTGTCTAAATATATTGTAACTTTACAAAAAGTAATGATATCTAACAAAAACATAGCTGTGAAAAAAGGAAGCCAAGTTCTGTAAAGACAATGGCAAGAAAAGAAGTGATATCTATGTGGGTGCCAAGTTCAAATAAAATTCACTCAAACTTACCTACAGAAGTATTATAGCATTTTTTAAATTGTTTAGAAATAAAAATTATTGATAGCATATTAATAATAAATCTAGAACTTGGCAAGTTTTTGATAAATGTTATGCCTATCAATTTCATGTCTTAATAAAATGAGGATGTTAATAGTAACAACAATGTCATTATAAAAAAATTAATATAGTTATTATTATAAACAAATGACTCATGTTAAAGATTTGAATAATCAAGAAATACACAGATACACTCCCGCTCGTTTTGGTTATCACTCTAGCACCCACCCTCCAGAAACCTCAATGCAAACAGACTAAAAGGCCTGAGAAAGAGACAGATACCCTTACGCTTGTTCTTGGTCATCCCTCTAGAGACTGCACCCCTTTAACCCTTCAGGGGCAAAGAGCTTTTATTTGTGACATGCTGAAATGATTGAATCACACCAGAATTTAAATTTATTTCAAAATGGGTAAAAGCTTCTTTTCACATATTTAATAAAATTAAACTTTTTAGTCCTGAATTCTAGTGTCAATGTGGCATTTTGCAGTTAAAAGTAAGTGGGATATATTTTATCCCACCACCCTTCAAGGGAAAGGAGCTCACTCAAATGAAGGTTTCCAAACATGAAAAAACAAGTTTTGCTATAATAATGTCATTAATAAAAATAAATGACTCGTAGGTAAAAACTTGCCAAGTTCTAGATTTAATATTAATATGCTATCAATAATTTTTATTTCTAAACAATTTAAAAAATGCTATAATACTTCTGTAGGTAAGTTTGAGTGAATTTTATTTGAACTTGGCACCCACATAGATATCACTTCTTTTCTTGCCATTGTCTTTACAGAACTTGGCTTCCTTTTTTCACAGCTATGTTTTTGTTAGATAATTACTTATCTTGAATACCTATTCTAATACTGTTTAATTTTTCAATAATTTAAACAGTTGAAGTTTGTGGAAATAATATTTTAATAATTTTAGGTTAAAAATATTATTTGTTTTAAGAGTTAGACAACCAATGTCAGATGAATTTTTTATTGTAATTATTTTTTTAGGTTTATTATATATATTCGATCTGACAGTTCCTTTCTAACATTTTAGTTCGTCGAATTTCGACGGGTTCCAACTCGTATTAATTAAAGAATAAAGTGTTTTGAAAGGAATATTAAACGAAACCCTCTGTGCGATCTGTGATCACACTTACCCACTTGTTTTCTAATATCTGAAGTATAAATAAACCTAAATGAAAAATTTTAATTTGTATGAATAGATATGAACATACGCTTTCTTGTGTAATTTTCAAATTTTTAAAGCTCCAAATAGTATTGAAGTTATTTCATGTTATTTACATTTCGCTTACTTCTTAAGACTTTCGCACTAAATTAAAAAATAAGTATATATTTTTAAATTATATTGTCAACTAAAACAGAAAGGGACATCTTTTAAGAAGTGTACAAAGAAAAAGTCAGTTAAAAATATTAATTTTCTGATGAGATATTGGATAAATAAGGAGGCATTCCATGGCCATTGGCTTAACATTGTAGAGGGAAATCTAAAATCTGAGTGATAATGGGCCTTAAGTGGTTGGCCTGAAACTTTCTGTTGACAAACTTACTTGAAGACAAAAATATTTTTATCATGATATGCTTTAAAATTATCTAAGATTTTTAAGTTTCTTTTATTATGCAACATGAAAAATATTTCAAAACCAAGCTGTAAAATAAAATTTAAATCAACCTGAGTTTTATAAGTTTTGTTATAAAAATTTATGATGATTAATGCGTTTTTGAGTCAATATATATAACAGTTACCATCAGCATTATCGTTTTTGCCACTTTTGTTAAATTGCCATATATTCCAGCATATTACATGCACCAATAATTTGAAACTACATTTTTTTTTTTTTTTTTTTTTTTTTTTTTTTTTTTTTTTTTAAATGAAAGTTCTGCTTTCCTTGCAAATGCAATAAAAAACATCTTAAGTATTAAGAATATATATATTTTTTTTTAAAGAGGAAATGCAGAGCAAAAATTGTCATACGTACAATCTTCATTAACATTTACCTTAATTTTTATCTTAATCTTTTATTCATTTTTATACCCATCATATAATTTACAATGAATTTTCTCATATCAAAAGTGTGCATTTATACACTGAATTATATGGAATTTACTAAAAGTGGTATTATTCTATCTTAATTTTAGAAAAAAAAAAAAATCCAAGTTGCTTAAGACTGTTCTCAAATTTCCTGCTTAACAACACTGACTCATTTTTAAATGTAACTGGCAGACCTGACTACAAAAGCGATTTGGAATTTAATAGTGTTTTTCCTTTTTTAATAAATAAATTATTTACCAACTTATAAGCAGTTGTTATCACATGATGGCATGCTTTTCTCCTTTCCTGCACTGTCCCGTCTGGAAATTGGTTCAAAACACCTACTTTGACAATATTTTCTGAAAGATCTTCTGCTTTTACCAAAAAATGGAAAACACCATTCAATTACACAGTTTCTGAATAAGAATACCTGCCAATTTCATGCATTTCCCAACAAAAAGGAATTCAGAAATGTATCAGAAAGTATCTCCTTTGGATTTGAAAACAAGTCTTAAATAATTTCATTTGGCTTAACACAAAGGAAATACATTATTTCAACCATTACTTCACAAAGAAAAAAAAAAGTTATTTAAAAAAAGGGAAAACAGAGGCACAAAACACTCTTTCACATCATTTTAAAAAACTTTGTTTTGTTTTATTTATGAACAACAGTAATAAATATGTAGCAGATACAATTTAGTATTATTTGTATAAATACTATATGAAACTAGAAGAGTAATAATCTGCTTACACTTTACAATGAAATAAAATGTATCAATAAAAAATATAGCCCACAACGGGGGTCAAAAATTTCAAAACAGTTTTTCTCGGAAAAGTTTAGGAACTTATAAAAATGTGTAAATGTCAACAAAACATAAAAAAAATGACATAGCATCCAGTGCATTTTTCCTTCTCTTTTGATGAGCTCCGCATCATTCCTTTGTAGAATCCTTATCCTTCATGGCATCTTGTGATTGTAATTCCTGAATGTAACTTTCAAGTCTATCGATGGCAAACCTTGTGATGCTGAATCATGTTCAAGAGATCAAAGAATTGAGCAACAATGCTTTCTAAGCAATTTATAGCCTCCTTATGTTGCTTGATTAACTTTTCGTAATGACCCTTTTCCTCAGTTAACTGGCTTTTGAGCTGGGGAAGAAAAACAAATATTTAAGTGGAATGTAGTTTTTAAAATAACCTGCTCAAAAGTACAAAAACAATAAAAAGTGAGTTAATACTGAAAATAAAAAAAATATTACATTTTGCTACACTAAATGTAACAACAACAAAAAAAAAAAGTCCTCCCAGCCTATATTGAAAGGAAAAGATAGCTTCCTAATTTTTCCGTGTGGTGATCGGGGCAGAATAGTCCCAATGTAGCTCATGCATATCATAAGTTTGGTTTGGTTTGTGTTTATGACGGCCAATTATCAACACGTGGGATATAGGCCCTGAGGGGGTGCCCTTCGTGGGGGTCTTTCTAAGGGAACCTAACCCGTATTTACGCAAAGGAATCGAAGAAAACCACGAAAACTCTGAAACGGTCCCAGATAGCAATTTTAGTTTGCAGAAAATTTTCAGCAATCTTACTTTGCAGACTTGCAATGTTGCAGCAAGCTCAGCATGACAAGTCTGAAAGTTCATAACAAGACTGCAACAAGATTATGCAAACTCCGAAGTCACCATACTTTGAACTTGCAGCTAAATTGTCGTGCAAGTTGCAATCTTGTTGCATCAATCTTACTGCAAACTCATAGCAAACTAGTAATATTGCGATGTCAGACTATTTGCAAACGCATTGTTTATTTGCAGTATTGTCATGTCAGAACATCTGCAAATGAATTGCAAACTCGGAATCTTGTCATGACAAGTATAGCTGCAAATATGTACTAATTTCATTGAAATGTTGTCAGTTCTCTGCATTTTACGTGTAGTACACAGGTAAAATAGGATTTTTTGAGACAACAGATGGTCATTCCCCCAAATTTGGGAAGAACTTCGTTTTGATACTAAAAATGAAGATCCAATGAGTACTAAAAAAATAAAGTTGTTTTATCATGTTTTGTGCGCAAAAGGGGGCATTGTTAGCTCAGGGAGGGGGGTAACTAAAAATAAATAAATAAGTAGGTGAAATGGGATATTGTTTATTATGTTTTTTATAATTCCAAATCAGGTGAAATCATCAGCAAGTCAATACGATCATTTCTTACAAAGTTACGGCAGGTTTTATTGATACAAAGTCATTTGCAGGTAAAATAGTTTTTTACAGTAACAAGTGATTGCTATTCACGAAAGCTTGAGACAAACCTCGTTTTGGCACTACAAATTAAGATCCGATGAGTCTCCAAAATATAAAGTTGTTTTACCGTGGTTTTTTCTCTCTTTTTTTGGAGGGGGGGGGGGGGGGCATTTTAGCTTGAGGGGGCAAAATTCAACTTTTTTTTTAAATAGGTCAAGGGGGATATCGTTTCGTATGTATTTGAATAACATTATCGGCAAGTCGATACGAACATTTATAAGAAAGTTACAGAAAAGATTTTATCAATGCAAAGTGAAAAATTAATTTTATTTTTTAGCATAGTTTTGTCACATTTATTTTACGTTTAAAAATAGTTTTTTATATCATATTAAGTCATCTCAAAACTATTAAATGTCTTCAAAATATCAATAATCAAAATCAGGATAATTTTGAGTTTATTTCAAAGTCATTAAATTTACCAAAATCCACTACTTATAACCTGGCCTAACTTTGTAAACAATGATCGTATCGGCTTGCGTGCGATGTCATTTGATTCAGAATAAAAAAATTCATAACAAACGATACCCCATTTGACATCTTAAAAATAAGTTCTGTTCGCCCACGCCGTGTTAAAGTCCCCCCCCCCCCTCCTCAAAAAGAACCCCACGATGAAACAACTTTATTTTGGGGGGGACTCATCGTATCTTCATTTCTAGTGCCAAAATGAAGTTCTTACCAGATAAATTTTCTTGAATGGCTATCAGTTGCTGCTGTAAAAGCTACGGTACCTGCACCAAATTATAGTTTTCGACTTCGTATTCATAAAACTTGTCGTAACTATGTAACAAATGATCGTATCAATTTGCAAATGGTAATCATTCGATTAAAAAAAAAAAAAAAAACATAATAAACGATATCTGTCTCTTAACATACTTAAAAATTTTTTAGTTTGCCTCTCCCGCTCCCTGAGTTAAAAATGCCCCCAAAACATGATAAAAGAACTTTATTTTTTAAGGACTCATCGAATATTCATTTTTAGTATCAAAATGAAATTCTTCCCAAACTTTTGTGAATGGTCACTAGTTGCCGCATTTCTACTCAATTTTTTATTGTATATTTTTTTATCTGTACGCTAATAGTCGTACTTTTGAAGGTTGTGCGAGTTTTGTGCAGGATTCCATATAAACGGAGGTTTGTCAAACGCTTGACATTTTTATGCTATATAGACCGAGTAAACAAGGACTTATCCCAGATAGCATGAACAATTGCAGCAAGATTAATTTTTTCTTGATATTTTCTTGTCACGAAAAATTTGAAGTAATAATATTGCCGCAAGGACATTACTAGGTAGACGTAGACGGAATATAATCAATCGCTTTCTTGCAACGCAACTTTGCTCTAAACCTGATACAACACTGTCATAAAATAACGACGTGAGCGAAAAATTCCTTTTGTTGGAAGGAGAACAGATATAAACGCGCATGCGCCGAAATTTTACAAAGACAAAATTACAACACTTCTTTATTGAATTCCATGAAGCAACGCCATTGGATTAGCGTTCAAGTAAAGAACCCAGATATAAAGGTATTTATTATTTTAATTATTCAAATGTGATTCGGATATTTTTGTAATTTCTCTGTACAAACTACAACTTATTTCGTACAGAAATTTTAATAAATTAAAAAGTTATGTTTATTTACTGAGGAATGCTTACATTTTTTAAATAGTTTGGTTTTGATCCATGTTAAGGCATTATTGAAAATTTTAATTTTTAAATGAATTTTTCTCAACTTTAAGGGGAATTTCTAAGATATCGTTTTAATTAATATTTGCCTTTTTTCTTGCTCACGCCGATCGAGCAGTGTTGAATTCAGATATTTTTCTCCGGGATTAATTTCTGCGGCTCTGGAGGAGGGGGTGGGGGGACATTTTAGAGATTCGGTGTGGAAATTGCTTATTAAAAAGCATAAAATATCAAACCTTCCGGGGAGAATCCCCCTCCTCTTGAATTCAGCAGTGCGTTCGAATGTATTTTTAAATTTAAATTATCTTTTCATGGCCATTAAACCCCTTTCTATATATAAATATCAAGTATTTTAAACAGTTTCTTAGTGTGCTATTCTCCATGCTTCTTATCATGGACTTCTATTGTATCGCTATTTTCTAATTTTTATTAAAGTTATTAACAGTATTTCCTTCCGGCGTCAGTTTTATTTAATTCTTTAAAAATTTCTCTTTTCTTTTGACATAGCTGCTTGTTAATCGGATGTGTATAAGTCGTTTTATTTCCTATTTTTTCTTAAATTTTAAATACGAATATTTTGAAATTATTAATTTTTCGCGACAGCAAACTTGGGCTTGAAATGTGCAGAGCAAATCGGAACAATATTCCGGTTCGTAAAATTATGACAAATATTGATCTGGTTTGCAGTGTTGTAATCGTAAAAAAAATCAGAGGGTGTACGCTAAAGTCATGTACGTCATGTCTAGAGTATGTACGATATAGATTTATTCGAGAAACCGGGAGTATGCGGAGCTTTAAAAAAATCCAGAATTTTTGCAATGAATTAGAGCTAAATAACTAAAATGCATTGACTAATTAAACTCTTCACCCCCCCCCCCCCAAAATGTTATAAAATAGCTTTGTGTGATACTTAAAACCTCGGATACCATAGCACCAAAATATTATTTTAATAGTTACAAAATATTTTTTTTTTTTTTTATAATTAAAACTTTGGACCTTAAAACCTTAATTCCATTGTTATATTGTTAATGTCAGATTCGAAGACTATTTATTTGTGTTATTATTAAAGATGTTTCGTTTTGAATCCTTTTTCACATGTAAAATAGTGTTCAACTGCATCTTTATTTATTATTTTCTTCTATGATAGCAATCTTTAATAAAATGTAATTCTTAAAAACCGAAACTAGTCACCCGAAGTAAAATTTAACATTCAAGCTAATGTTAATTCTGTGGACAGTTCTTTGCATATTTTGGGCTCACATTTTAATATTTTTTAATATTATTTTTTGCATAGGATACACCTGGTTGATATATATAGTTGTGCAATCGTACCTTTTCGAGCTTTTATGCAATTTTTTATATGCAGATACTTTCAATTTTGAAACCTGTTCTGAAAGTGAAACTGTACTCATATAAAAGAAAACTGTAACCCAAACCGAAAAAGTGCAAAAGCACAACAATATATGGGGAATTCTCACAATCTTTTGACTTTTATGTCCCTGAATAATAATTTTTATTTTAATACATTTTTTGTGTTTTTTTTTTATTTCATATACTGGAGAACATTCCATTGCGTGATTGCGTATAACAATATTAACGAGATAAATAAGCTTTGGACGATGTTGGGGGTCCAAATACCAGGAAAACTCCTATACCGTCCCATCCTGATGCTGATTTTTAAATTTGGAGCTGTCTGTATAAAATTGTTTCAATAAAAGTAATTCGATGTAATTTTTTTCCGAAACTGGGACAGTTGTTTAATATAAATATTGTGCAAAAAATTAACCTGCACACATTTTTACGGTTGATATTATTTTTTGAACTCTGTCCCTGGGTTTTTCATCCTTACCGTCCCTCTTGCTAAACTTATACAGAAAATCACTTCAGATGCAGCCACAGAATTTTTTTTCAAGTTTTTTCTCATGGAGACGTATGCTAGAGAAAGAATGTCTAAAATTCTTTGACAGGAAATTTACTGCAAAATTTAAATCGGCATTTAAATATCAATTTCAAGATCGTGGCTTTATTGGTAGTCTTACCGTCCCCAAGGTTTATTTCTGCACTTTTCGAGGTAAATTAAGAAAAAAAAATTATTTAATCTAATGTTAACAACTGTTTCTAGAAATCAATGAACATTGTGGCTATCACTTAATCTTAACATGATTTTCCTAAAAATAGGTGATAATTTTCCTTACCGTTCCATCCTTACAGTCCCTTTTTTTCTCATTTCGTCCCTTTTTTCCTATACCTATTATTTTTTTTTTTCAAAAAGAGTTATGGCCATTTTTTTCCCCCATTCTGACCAGAAAATCAGAGTTCTAACTTTTTACGACTGCTGTTTCATCTTCACCTAACACTTCATTTATAATGGCTGTTTCATAATAATGGAAGTCATCAGTCCATCAATAGAAAATAATCCTTTCCAAAGGTATAATCCTTCATTTGGCGCCCCTTCGTTCTGGCGCCCGGGGCACATGCCCCCTCTGCCCCCCCCCCCGCCCCCCCTTCTTAGTTTCGGCCCTGACAGCAGGTCCTAAGCCTAGATCCTTGTGTACCAGGTCTGTACTTTCCCACTGGTATAATACAAAATTTAAAACTATCACAGATGATGCTGTTACAACAGAGTGTGGTTTGTTTTTTATATACTGCTTTACCGAGGCACGTCCTAAAAAAAGGAATCGTCTGCTCAGCTATGGAAAATTTTCCCTGATCTCCTGGTAAATTCAAGCAGACACTACGGAATCTGTCGAGCATTTGCTGAACTTTCTATAATTTATTATTTATTCCTGGTGGTTTACTTGCTGTGTCGACAAAATGGAATGAATTTATCAAACTTAAAAATCAATCTCGTGGTATGCATATAACTCATATAAAACTTATAAATCATATATGGCATCTATAACTCAGAGCAGAAACATACAGTTCGTTACATGTGCATATTATATATCTAATACTATCCATTTTAAATAGAAATCATGAATAGTACAAACCTATTAATTTCAAATTGGTCATCTTTAAAAATGTAATTAATAAAAAATAAATTGCTAAAAACATAAGTTTAAAAAAATCACTTAAAATTTTTTAAAATATATATTAGGAATTGTATCTATTTTGGAAATGGTAAATGCCGGACCTGCACAATTGTGTGGTTCATTTGTTTTTCAACTTTTGTGAAGCCTAATTAAATTTATCAAAGACAAAATCAATTAAAATCATGAATAAACTGTATGAAAAGAAATATTAAATCCATGCAAACATTATAAATCATATTTAAATGAAATTACGACAGTTCATACTTTTTGTCTATTGCTGTCAGATGATATAGTCTTTTTAAAAGCAGAAAATATAACCCTGTATTGTAGATGGTACCCCCTAGTTGTGTCTTATCAAAACATTTAAAGCCAATTAACTCATATAAATGTGTGGATTTGGTTTTAAATCGCACAAAAACAGGAGGTAGTCATTCTCTTTTACTTTAGTAATCGTCCGTACAATTGTCTGGGTCAGGGCTTAAAGGGTTAAGAGGCTACTTCAGTCAAGCGGAAACACCAATTCGCCAATGTTAATCCAATAAGATAAATTTTAAGGTAACTCGGTTGCATTTCAATATTTTTAAATGATTTTTTTTTTATATACTTTCACCTTTCGAGCCGGTATAAACAGTGAAAAGAGTGAAAGTGTCCGCACAAAAAAAAAAATAAAAAAAAAATAAATAAAAAGAAAAGAAAAGAAAAAGAAAGAAAGAAAGAAAATTAAATAAAACCTCAACGAACTTAAAATAAAGTAAAAACCGCAATTGCAAAAATTTACCTCAGCTATCCAATGCAAAAGAAAAAGTCTTTTTAAAATATAAAAATACAGACGAGATATATTTTAAAAAATATATCTCGTTGGATTAACATTAGCGATTCGGTCATTTTGCCTTAAGAGTTATAATTTGTGATCACCTTTAGAACTAAATCTAAGCAGGATTCTTGAAAACAGTGAAAATTTAACTTGTAACTTTTAAAATGCACTCTATTGTTTCTCTCTTTTAGGATGCAAAGACACGGAAATAATATATAGAAGAATGTTAAATAATTGTATGTTAATTTGGTAAATATTATGTTAATACTTTGTATTAGAAACTATTATTTGTAGCTGTGTGAAAATAAACTTTGTAATTTAATAGACTGTATTGTTTTATTATAACTTTGTTCTTTTTAAATTCTTGAAACTTTTCAAATATTTTGTTTTTGTGGAATTATATTTAATCAGATTTGTGAATAGGGGCCATCCAGAAATGATGTCACGCTTGGAGGGGGGGGGGGGAAGGGTTCGTGAGATTGTGACAAGGGGGTGGGAGGGGGTAAGAAGAAGTCTTACATCACACATTTTGGTTAAACATTAGAGGTCTTACTAACATTGCATAGATATTAGAGGACTTACTATTCCCGAGGATGAGTGCGATGCCAAAATGCCTGTGTACTCTATGGATGGGCATATATTTTCTCCAAGGGAGGAAGAGTCGTTATAGTAAATGATTCGGAGTAATTTCTATTTTATGATTTAATATATAATTTTATAAATGTTCATATTAATGTGACAAATGAAATGTTATGGCAATTCCATTTAAGTAAAACTAATATTGAGGCTTCTTCTTCAAAATCAATCTGTTTTAAAGTATTTTATGTTCATAAAGTAAATATAGGATTTAAAAACCAAATATATTAAATTCCATTTCAAATTCTAAAATACTACTGTTTTCAATTGCTCTTTCATATTAATATTTTATTATTATTGTATATTATGTTTTTTGTTGTAAACCGTAATCTTATTTTATATAAAATAAATACACGAATCAGTTTTATTGTTATGCTCACAAATGTCATTAAAACACATAGTTAAAGTTCAAAAATTAAATTTGAAATATGACCTATAACATAGTGCTTTGTTTCTGAGCTGCAAGTATATATTTACGTAATATAGCGTGACATGTGACAAGGGGAGGGGAGGGGGTATGGTGAAGAGTGACATTTTGTGACAAAGGGGAGGAGGGGGGTTAAAAATGTTGAAAAAAAGTGTGACATCATTTATGGATCGCCCCATACGGAAATTTTAATTTTAAAATGAGTTTTTTTTTTTTTTCCTTCTGGAAGTTAATAAGTTTTAGCAATATATTCCACTCTGGACAAAAAGAAATGAAAATAAATTATATTTTCTTTAATAAAATTATATATGAAATTAAAATTGAGGGTGTGTGTTTATACTCATCTAGGTTTGCTTTGCATTGGTTATGTACATGGACCACTTATTTTTAGATAATGTTTTTAATTACCTTCTAAGAATTAGAAGGGAATAAGCAACTAATTGAGAATTGGCGAGTCTAATAAAACTTCTAAACAAATTAAGGTATATTATTGGAAGTTATTGGGACTTACCAGGTTGTTGAATGGTTAGCCCTGTGGCCTCCGATTCAACTATGTCGGGTTTAATTCCTGCGGTTGTGGTAGTATATTTGTGGTGATTTGGAATCTACTTTAAACTATAAGTCCTTGTTTACTCGATCTATGTAGCATAAAAATGTCAAGCATTTGACAAACATCCGATTATATGGAATCCTGCACAAAACTCGCACAACCTTCAAAAGTACGACTATTAGCGTACAGATAAAAAATATACAATCAAAACTTGAGTAGAAATGCGGCAACTAGTGACCATTCACCAAAGTTTGGGAAGAATTTCATTTTGATACTAAAAATGAATATTCGATGAGTCCTTAAAAAATAAAGTTCTTTTATCATGTTTTGGGGGCATTTTTAACTCAGGGAGCGGGAGGGGCAAACTAAATTTTTTTTAGGTATGTTAAGAGACAGGTATCGTTTATTATTATTATTATTATTTAATGGAATGATTACCATTTGCAAATTGATACGATCATTTGTTACATAGTTACGACAAGTTTTATGTATACGAAGTCGAAAACTATAATTTGGTGCAGGTACCGTAGGTTTTTACAGCAGCAACTGATAGCCATTCAAGAAAATTTATCTGGTAAGAACTTCATTTTGGCACTAGAAATGTAGATACGATTTGTTCCCCCAAAATAAAGTTGAATCATCGTGGGGTTCTTTTTGAGGAGGGGGGGGGGGGACTTTAACACACATGGGCGAACAGAACTTATTTTTAAAATGTCAAATGGGGTATCGTTTGTTGTGAATTTTTCTATTCTGAATCAAATGATATCGCAAGCAAGCCGATACGATCATTGTTTACAAAGTTAGGCCAGATTATAAGTAGTGGATTTTGGTAAATTTAATGACTTTGAAATAAACTCAAAATTATCCTGATTTTGACTATTGCTATTTTGAAGACATTTAATAGTTTTGAGATGACTTAATACAGGGCTCCCAAATGGTCCGCCAACTGAATACCAATATTATTTTAGAAAAAAATTCTTTTTAGATTTTTCTTACAAACCGCCCCGGAAACACATTTGAAAGTTAATTCTAGCGCAAACCTACCATAAATTTTTCTGTTAAGATTTATTGGTATTCAGTTGGCGGACCATTTGGGAGCCCTGCTTAATATGATATAAAAAACTCTTTTTAAACGTAAAATAAATGTGACAAAACTATGTAAAAAATAAAATATAATTTTCCACTTTGCATTGATAAAATCTTTTCTGTAACTTTCTTATAGATGTTCTTATCGACTTGCCGATAATGTTATTCAAATACATACGAAACGATATCCCACTTGACCTATTTAAAAAAGGTTGAATTTTCCCCCCTCGAGCTAAAATGCCCATCAAAAAATCCCCCCCCCTCCCCCCCCCCCCAAAAAAAAAAAAAAAACACAGTAAAACAACTTTACATTTTGGAGACTCATCGGATCTTAATTTGTAGTGCCAAAACGAGGTTTGTCTCAAGCTTTCGTGAATAGCAATCACTTGTTACTGTAAAAACCTATTTTACCTGCAAAAGACTTTGTATTAATAAAACCTGCCGTAACTTTGTAAGAAATAATCGTATTGACTTGCTGATGATTTCACCTGATTCGGAATTATAAAAAACATAATAAACAATATCCCATTTCACCTACTTATTTATTTATTTTTAGTTACCCCCCTCCCTGAGCTAACAATGCCCCCTTTTGCGCAAAAAACATGATAAAACAACTTTATTTTTTTAGTACTCATTGGATCTTCATTTTTAGTATCAAAACGAAGTTCTTCCCAAATTTGGGTGAATGGGCATCTGTTGTCTTAAAAAATCCTATTTTACCTGTGTACACGCAAAATTCAGAGAATTGACAACATTTCAATGAAATTACTACATATTTGCAGCTATACTTGTCATGACAAGATTCCGAGTTTGCAATTCATTTGCAGATGTTCTGACATGACAATATTGCAAATTTACAATGCGTTTGCAAATAGTCTGACATCGCAATATTACTAGTTTGCTATGACTTTGCAGTAAGATTGATGCAACAAGATTGCAACTTGCACGACAACTTAGCTGCAAGTTCAAAGTATGGTGACTTCGGAGTTTGCATAATCTTGTTGCATTCTTGTTATGAACTTTCAGACTTGTCATGCTGAGCTTGCTGCAACATTGCAAATCTGCAAAGTAAGATTGCTGAAAATTTTCTGCAAACTAAAATTGCTATCTGGGATAGTTCATAGCCCAGATAGCATGAACAATTGCAGCAAGATTAATTTTTTCTTGATATTTTCTTGTCACGACAAATTTGAAGTAATAATATTGCCGCAAGGACACTACTAGGTAGACGGAACATAATCAATAGCTCCCTTGCAACGCAACTTTGCTGTAAAACTGATACAACACTGTCATAAAATAACGACGTAAGCGAAAAATTCCTTTTGTTGGAAGGAGAACAGATATCAACGCGCATGCGCGGAAATTTGACAAAGATAAATTTACAACACTTCTTTATTGAATCCCATGAAGCAGCGCCATTGGATTAGCTTTCAAGTAAAGAACCCAGATATAAAGGTATTTATTATTTTAATTATTCAAATGTGATTCGGATATTTTTGTATTTTTTCTGTACAAACTACAACTTATTTTGTATACAAATTCTAATAAATTAAAAAGTTATGTTTATTTACTGGGTAATGCTTACATTGTTAAAATAGTTTGTTTTTGGTCCATGTTAGGCATTATTGAAAATTTTAATTTTTAAATGAATTTTTCTCAACTTTAAGGGGAATTTCTAAGATATCGTTTTAATTAATATTTGCCTTTTTCTTGCTATTCACGCGGATCGAGCAGTGTTGAATTCAGATATTTTTCTCCGGGAGCAATTTCTGCGGCTCGGGGGGAGGGGAGGGCGACATTTCAGAGATTCGGTGTGGAAATCGCTTATTAAAAAGCATAAAATCTACCTACCGGAGCGTAATTCAATGTTCCGGGGGGAATGCCCTCCTCTTGAATTCAGCAGTGCGTTCGAATGTATTTTTAAATTTAAATTATCTTTTCATGGTCATTAAACCCTTTTCTCTATATAAATATTAAGTATTTTAAACAGTTTCTTAGTGTGCTATTCTCCATGCTTCTTATCATGTACTTCTATTGTATCGCTATTTTCTAATTTTTATTAAAATTATTAACAGTATTTCCTTCCGGCTTCAGTTTTATTTAATTCTTTAAAAATTTCTCTTTTCTTTTGACATAACTGCTTGTTAAACGGATGTGTATAAGTCTTTTTATTTCCAATTTTTCTTAAATTTTAAATACGAATATTTTGAAATTGTTAATTTTTCGCGTCAGAAAACCGGGGCTTGGAATGTGCCAGAGCAAATGGGAACAATATTCCGGTTCGTAAAATTATGCCAAATATTGATCTGGTTTGCAGTGTTGTAATCGTAAAAAAATCAGAAGGTGTACGCTAAAGTCATGAACGTCATGTCTAGAGTATATACGGTATAACTTTATTCGAGAAACCAGCGGTATACGGAATTTTTCTAAAAAAATCCAGAAGGTATACGGCGTTTACCTCCGTGTACCCTCCAATACACTCCCGCTGGTTTGTGAAATTATGGTAAATATCGTTCCGAATCGTTAAAACATATTAGTATTATAGTTTTATACATATAGCTTTTAACATTCAAGTTAACATTCATCAACAAGTAAAATTTAACATTCAAGCTAATATTAATTCTATGGATGCGGATATTTATTATTATTGTTATTATTATTATTTTTTTTTTTTTTTTTTTTTTTGCATTTGAAAGCTGAGGTGGATCTGTACAAAGATCCTTTTGCACTTCACATATTTCGGGCTCACATTTTAATTTTTTTTTTTTTTTTTTTTTCTGCATAGGATACATCTGGTTGATACATATAGTTGTGCAATTGTACCTTTTCGAGTTTTTATGCTATTTTTTATATGCAGATACTTTCAATTTTGAAACCTGTTCTGAAAGTGAAACTGTACTCATATAAAAGAAAACTGTAACCAAAATCGAAAAAGTACAAAAGCACAACAATATATATAGTCCTCAGGTATCCTATGCAAATATATATATTATTTAAGCTGTATAGCATTTTAGCTGTAAAGATTTCTCCCATATACTAACTTTAGCGTTCGAGTTTCTTCGCGTGACTATAGTGTATATATATAGTATAATTATGTAGTGGGTTAAGTATATGTATATGTAATGTTACGAGACTAATTCAGTTACGCGAAAACACGCCGTTCGCTAATATTAATACAATGGGAGAATTTTTTAAAGCTATTTTCGTTTGCATTTTAATATTTTAATTTTTTTATTTTATTATTATTATTATTATTTTATTTATTTATTTATTTATTTATTTTTTATTTATTTATTTTTTTTTTTTTTTTTTGCATTTGAAAGCTGAGGTGTATCTGTACAAAGATCCTTTTGCACTTTTTTTTATTTTGTTTACAAGTATTTTTAATTAGAACACTTTCACTTTCGGAATCTGTTTCGAAAGTGAAAGCATCCTCATAAAAAAAATCCTCCAAACAAAATCGAAAAAGTAAAAAACTGTCTCTTTTGAGATGGACCTCAGCTGTCATATGCGAAAAAAACAAGTTGGAAATTGCTTGTCAAACGTGGCAAATGAGGTGCGTTCGTACTATAACTAGCTTTATAAATATTTTTTGCACCACATATTCTACTTTATGTATATTTTAGCGCACTTCATAAGTGCATATCAATTTCATTCTCTTCGAAAGGCTGTAACATCATTAAAATGCACTTGCAATAATTTTTCCCATTAGCCGTAATGTAACGGAAAACTTTTGAATGTCCCTGTAATTAAACTGTACATCCGATTTTCACAAAATTTGAAATAACTCGAATAAATTTTGCAGCAATTATGTATTTAAAATTTCAGACCATTCGGTTGGGTAGTTTTTGCTCTGTTATATGCGGACGGACAGACAGACGGACCGAACGACGGCTATAGGTGCTACGTATTTATATAATTACGAATGCACCAAAAAATCATTTAAAAATAATCAAATGAAAACGAGATATTTTTAAAAATTTCTCCCACATAATTAACATTACCGAACAAGTGTTTTAAACGTGACTCTTACACTAGTCATGTGGAGAAATTCGAACGCTAATGTTAATCCTATGTGAGGATTGTTTACAGATTTCTCGCTTGCATTTTAATATTTTTAAAATATTTTTTGCATAGGGTACCCGATGTCGATAACTTTTATCGTGCATTTGTACTTTTTCGATTTTGGTTGCAGTTTTTTATATAAGTATAGTTTCATTTTCAGCACCGATTCTAACCGGTTTCAAAAGTCAAACTATCTTGATATGAAAAACTGTGACCAAAATCGAAAAAATACAATCGCACGATAAAAGTTATCGAACTCGTTAAAATTTCTTCGCGTTACTAGTTTTAACCCTTTAAGCGGAAAAACTCGAACGCTAACTTTAAACCTATCTATCTTGCTCACATTTTAATGTATTTTTAAGTGATTTCTTTCGGATAGGATACCCGAGGTCGAAATATATTGTTGTGCGTTTGTTCTTTTTTGGTTTTGGTAACAGTTTTTCAATATGCGGACACTTTTACTTTCGGAAGAGGTTGAAACCTGGTCTGAAAGTGAAACTATTTTCGTATTAAAAAAACTGTAACCAAAATCGAGAAAGTACACAAACGCTAACATTATATATCAACCTCAGGTATCCTGGAAAAAAAATCGTGTAAAAATATTAAAATGCAAGCGAGAAATTTGAAAAGATTTTACCCATAGGTTGAACATTAGTGATCCAATTTCTTCGCGTGACTAGTGTAGACCCTTTACACGGAGAAACTAAAGTTAAATCTATGAAAATTTTTTTTACAGATTTCTCACTCACATTTTAATATTTTTAAATAATTTTCGTTAAACAGGATACCTGAGGTCGATATCTATTGTTGTGAGTTTGCACTTTTCTATTTCGTTTGCATTTGTTTTTTTATATGAGGATAGTTTCACTTTCACAACACGTTCCAACCAGATTCAATAGTGAAAATGCCGCATAAAAAAAAAAAAAAAAAAAAAAAAAAAAAACTGAACAAAATCGAAAAATTACAAATGCACAACTCTATCGATAAAAGTTATCGAACTCACGTACCCTATGCCAAAAATCTTTTAAAAATATTAAAATGCAAGCGAGAAATCTGAAAAGATTTTTCCCACAGTTTTAACATTAGCGTTAAAATTTAGGATAGGATACATGAATGCATGAATATGCATAGGATACATGAAATATCGACCTCATGTATCCTATGCATATATATCTCTATCATTTAAGCTGTACAGCTTTATCGCGGTGAAAATTTCTCCCACATACTTCACATTAGGGTTTGAGTTTCTTCGCATGATTAACGTAGGTTCTTAAGAAATCTCTTTAGTCACGGGGAAAAAGAAAAACGCTGATGCTAAGTCTATGGGAGCGTTATTTTCAAATATCTCGCTCAAATTTTAATTTTTTTGAATATTTTTTTTTTTTTTTTTTTGCATAGGATAGCTGAGGACGATCTACAACCGTGCTAGTTTTTACTTTTTCGATTTCGGTTTCAGATTCTTTTTTAAAAAATACTATTACTTTCGGAACCGGTTCCGAAATTAAAGCTATCCTATTAAAAAAAAAAAAAAAAAGAAAGAAAAATAATCAAAATCGAGAAAGTAAAAACTAGTCCGGTTGTAGATGATCCTCAGCTATTCTATGCAAAAAAAAAAAAAAAAAAAAAAAAAAAAAAAAAAAAAATTCAAAATTATTAAAATTTCAGAAAGAAATTTGAAAAAAACGCTCCCATAGACTTACCATTAGCGTTCGACTTTTTCCAAGTGACCAGTATGGGTTCTTAACCCTTTAAGACCGGGAGTTTTTTTGGTAGAAATTGAAAGTTTGGGTGGTTTCCCTTTATCGATAGGATCGTATTTGATTGAAAAAAAATATAAAAAAATATCCGATGTCAGGTTATGACAAGAGAGGACCCGCACAATTGTGTGGATTCGGCCTTAATGTAGCCGTTTTTGGGCGAAATTTACACAATTGTGTAGTTTGGGATTATGTGTGCAAATATCTGAAAATAAAAGTTTAAGCAAAAAAAGTTGTTTATTGAGATAATTTTCATCAGCCACAATGAAAATATTTGAAACAATTTTTGTTTTTGGACAGACCACTACAAATTCATTTTCTGAGACGTGCTCAATGCTCGCACCCCTCTTAAGAGCCTTTGACAAATGGTATGCCCTTTACTTCGTATGGATTGCACCTGATCCTTCAAATTTCTTTTTTTTTAGTTTTTCCAGCAGCGGTATTTTGTTGAAATACCGATCGAAGTACATAAAACTAGGTCTGAACCAGAGTAAGGACTACAGCAGGTCCTAAGCCTAGATCCTTGTGGACCAGGTCTGTATTTTCCCACTGGTATAATACAAAAATTAAAACTATCCCAGATGATGCTGTTACAACAGAGTGTGGTTTGTTTTTGAAATACTACTTTACTGAGGCACGTCCTAAAAAAAGGAATAGTCTGCTCATCTATGGAAATTTTTCCCTGATTTCCTGATAAATTCAAACAGACATTACAGAATCTGTCGAGCATTTGCTGAACTTTCCATAATTTATGATTTATTCCTGGTGGTTTACTTGCTGTGTCGACAAAATGGAATGAATTTATCAAACTTAAAAATCAATCTCGTGGTATGCATATAACTCATATAAAACTTATAAATCATATATGGCATCTATAAGTCAGAGCAGAAACATACAGTTCGTTACATGTGCTTATTATATATCTAATACTATCCATTTTAAATAGAAATCATGAATAGTACAAACCTATTAATTTAAAATTGGTCCGCTTTAAAAATGTAATTAATAAAAAATAAATTGCTAAAAACATGAGTTTAAAAAAATCACTTAAAAAATAAAATTTTATATATGAGGAATTGTATCTATTTTGGAAATGGTAAATGCCGGACCCGCACAATTGTGTGGGTCATTGGTTTTTCAACTTTTGTGAAGCCTAATTAAATTTATAAAAGACAAAATCAATTAAAATCATGAATAAACTGTATGAAAAGAAAAATTAAATCTAAGCAAACACTATAAATCATATTTAAAAGAAATTACGACAGTACATACTTTTTGTCTATTGCTGTCAGATGATATAGTCTTTTTTAAAGCAGAAAATCTATCCCTGTATTGTAGTTGGTACCCCCTAGTTGTGTCTTATCAAAACATCTAAAGCCAATTAACTCATATAAATGTGCAGATTTGGTTTTAAATCGCACGAAAACAGGAAATAGTCATTCTCTTTTACTTTAGTATCGCCCGCACAATTGTGTGGGTCAAGTTGGTTGGTTGGTTGGTTGATTTTTGACGGCCAATTATCTACACTAGGGATATAGGCCCGAAAGGGGGGGTGTGCCCTCCGTGGGGGTCTTTCGAAGGGAACCTAACCCGTATTTACGCATGGAAATCCATGCTCGAAGAAAACCACGAAAACTCTGAACGATTAGGCCGACGGGCGCGATTGGGATCGAAGTCAGCACCTCCCGCCTACCAGGTTCGAGAGCAGAACCTCTCAGCCACTTGTGGGGCGTGTGGGTCAGGGCTTAAAGGGTTAAGAGGCTACTTCAGTCAAGCGGAAACACCCATTCGCCAATGTTAATCCAATAAGAGAAATTTTTTAAGGTAACTCGGTTGCATTTCAATATTTTTAAATGATTTTTTTTATATACTTTCACTTTTGGAGTCGGTATAAACAGTGAAAAGAGTGAAAGTGTCCACACAAAAAAATAAAAAGAAAGAAAGAAAATAAAATAAAAACTTCAACGAACTTAAAATAAAGTAAAAAACCACAATTGCAGAAATTGACCTCAGCTATCCAATGCAAAAGAAAAAGTATTTTTAAAATATAAAAGTACAAACGAGATATTTTAAAAAATTTATCTCGTTGGATTAACATTAGCGATTCGGTCATTTTGCCTAAAGAGTTATAATTTGTGATCACCTTTAGAACTGTAAGCAGGATTCTTGAAAATAGTAAAAATTTAACTTGTAACTTTTAAAATGCACTCTATTGTTTCTCTCTTTTAGGATGCAAAGACACGGAAATAATATAGAGAAGAATGTTAAATAATTGTATGTTAATTTGGTAAATATTATGTTAATACTTTGTGTTATAAACTATTATTTGTAACTGTGTGAAAATAAACTTTGTAATTTTATAGCTTGTATTGTTTTATTATAACTTTGTTCTTTTTAAATTTTTGAAACTTTTCAAATATTTTGTTGTTGCGGAATTATATTTATTCAGATTTGAGGATAGGGAAATTCCAATGTTTTTAATGAGTTTTTTTTCTCCTGAAAGTTAATATGTTTTAGTTATATTCCACTCTGGCCAAAAAGAAATGAAAATAAATTATAATTCCTTTAATACAATTGTATATGAAATTAAAATTGTGTGTGTGTGGGGGGGGGGGGGTATACTCATCTAGGTTTGCTTCGAATTGGTTATGTACATGGACCACTTATTTTTAGATAATGTTTTTAATTACCTTCTAAGAATTAGAAGGGAATAAGCAAATAATTCAGAATTGGCGATTCTAATAAAACTTCTAAACAAATTAAGGTATATTATTGGAAGTTATTGGGGCTTACCAGGTAGTTGAATGGTTAGCCCTGTGACCTCCGATTCAACTATGTCGGGTTTGATTCCTGCGGGTGTGGTAGTATATTTGCGGTGATTTGGAATCTACTTTAAACTATTAGTCCTTGTTTACTCGGTCTATATAGCATAAAAATGTCAAGCATTTGACAAACCTCCGATTATATGGAATCCTGCACAAAACTCGCACAACCTTCAAAAGTACGGCTATTAGCGTACAGATAAAAAATATACAATCAAAAATTGAGTAGAAATGCAACAACTGGTGGCCATTCACCAAAGTTTGGGAAGAATTTCATTTTGATATTAAAAATGAATATTCGATGAGTCCTTAAAGAATAAAGTTCTTTTATCATGTTTTCGGAGCATTTTTAACTCGGAGAGCGGGAGGGGCAAGAAATGAGTAGAAATGCAACAACTGGTGGCCATTCACCAAAGTTTGGGAAGAATTTCATTTTGATATTAAAAATGAATATTCGATGAGTCTTTAAAGAATAAAGTTCTTTTATCATGTTTTGGGAGCATTTTTAACTTGAGAAGCGGGAGGGGCAAACTAAAAATTTTAAGTATGCTAAAAGACGGGTATCAATTATTATGTTTTTTTTTTTTTTTTTTTTTTAATGATTACCATTTGCAAATCGATACGATCATTTGTTACATAGTTACGACAAGTTTTATGAATACGAAGTCGAAAGCTATAATTTGGTGCAGGCAAAGTAGGTTTTACAGCAGCAACTGATAGCCATTCAAGAAACTATATCTGGTAAGAACTTCGTTTTGGCACTAGAAATGAAGATACGATGAGTCCCCTCAAAATAAAGCTGTTTCATCGTGGGGTTCTTTTTGAGCAGGCGGGGGGGGGGGGGGGGCTTTAACACGGCATGGACGAACAGAACTTATTTTTTAAATGTCAAATGGGGTATCGTTTGTTATGAACTTTTTTATTCTGAATCAAATGATATTGCACGCAAGCCGATACGATCATTGTTTACAAAGTTAGGCCAGGTTATAAGTAGTGGATTAATGACTTGGAAATAAACTCAAAATTATCCTGATTTTGATTATTGATATTTTGAAGACATTTAATAGTTTTGAGATGACTTAATATGACATAAAAAACTCTTTTTAAACGTAAAATAAATGTGACAAAACTATGCTAAAAAATATATATATAATTTTCCACTTTGCATTGATAAAATCTTTTCTGTAACTTTCTTATAAATGTTCGTATCGACTTGCCGATAATGTTATTCAAATACATACGAAACGATATCCCACTTAATCTATTTAAAAAAAGTTGAATTTTGGCCCCTCGAGCTAAAATGCCCCCCCCCCCCCTAAAAAAAAAAAAACACGGTAAAACAACTTTACATTTTGGAGACTTATCGGATCTTAATTTGTAGTGCCAAAACGAGGTTTGTCTCAAGCTTTCGTGAATAGCAATCACTTGTTACTGTAAAAACCTATCTTACCTGTAAAAGACTTTGTATAAATAAAACCTGCCGTAACTTTGTAAGAAATGATCGCATTGACCTGCTGATGATTTCACCTGATTCGGAATTATAAAAAACATAATAAACAATATCCCATTTCACCTACTTATTTATTTATTTTTAGTTACCCCCCCCCCCCCTCCCTGAGCTAACAATGCCCCCTTTTGCGCACAAAACATGATAAAACAACTTTATTTTTTTAGTACTCATTGGATCTTCATTTTTAGTATCAAAACGAAGTTCTTCCGAAATTTGGGTGAATGGCCATCTGTTGTCTCAAAAAATCCTATTTTACCTGTGTACTATACGCAAAATTCACAGAATTGACAACATTTCAATGAAATTACTACATATTTGCAGCTATACTTGTCATGACAAGATTCCGAGTTTGCAATTCATTTGTAGATGTTCTGACATGACAATATTGCAAATTTACAATGCGTTTGCAAATAGTCTGACATCGCAATATTACTAGTTTGCTATGAGTTTGCAGTAAGATTGATCCAACAAGATTGCAACTTGCACGACAACTTGGCTGCAAGTTCAAAGTATGGTGACTTCGGAGTTTGCATAATCTTGTTGCAGTCTTGTTATGAACTTTCAGACTTGTCATGCTGAGCTTGCTGCAACATTGCAAGTCTGCAAAGTAAGATTGCTGAAAATTTTCTGCAATCTAAAATTGCTATCTGGGAGTTGAATCGGAGGCCACAGAGCTAACCATTCAACTACCTGGTAAGCCCCAATAACTTCCAATAATATACCTTAATTTGTTTAGAAGTTTTATTAGACTCGCCAATTCTCAATTAGTTGCTTATTCCCTTCTAATTCTTAGAAGGTAATTAAAAACATTATCTAAAAATAAGTGGTCCGCAAAGCAAACCTAGATGAGTATAAACACACACCCTCAATTTTAATTTCATATATAATTTTATTAAAGAAAATATAATTTATTTTCATTTCTTTTTGGCCAGAGTGGAATATATTGCTAAAGCTTATTAACTTTTAGAAGAAAAAAAAAAACTCATTTTAAAATTGAAATTTCCCTATTCTTAAATCTTAATAAATATAATTCCACAAAAACGAAATATTTGAAAAGTTTCAAGAATTTAAAAAGAACAAAGTTATAATAAAACAATTACAGTCTATAAAATTACAAAGTTTATTTTCACAGTTACAAATAATAGTTTCTAATACAAAGTATTAACATAATATTTACCAAATTAACATACAATTATTTAACATTCTTCTCTATATTATTTCCGTGTCTTTGCATCCTAAAAGAGAGAAACAATAGAGTGCATTTTAGAAGTTACAAGTTAAATTTTTACTGTTTTCAAGAATCCTGCTCAGAATTAGTTCTGAAGGTGATCACAAATTATAACTCTTCAGGCAAAATGACCGAATCGCTAATGTTAATCCAACGAGATATGTTTTTTTAAATATCTCGTTTGTATTTTTATATTTTAAAAAGACTTTTTCTTTTGCATTAGATAGCTGAGGTAAATTTCTGCAATTGTGGTTTTTTACTTTATTTTAAGTTCGTTGAAGTTTTTATTTTATTTTCTTTCTTTATTTTTATTTTTTGTGCGGACACTTCCACTCTTTTCACTGTTTATACCGGCTCCAAAAGTGAAAGTATATAAAAAAAAATCATTTAAAAATATTGAAATGCAACCGAGTTACCTTAAAAAAATTCTCTTATTGGATTAACATTGGCGAATGGGTGTTTCCGCTTGACTGAAGTAGCCTCTTAACCCTTTAAGCCCTGACCCACACAATTGTGCGGGCGTTACTAAAGTAAAAGAGAATGACTATTTCCTGTTTTTGTGCGATTTAAAACCAAGTCTGCACATTTATATGCTTTAGATGTTTTGATAAAACACAACTAGGGGGTACCAACTACAATACAGGGTTAGATTTTCTGCTTTTAAAAAGACTATATCATCTGACAGCAATAGACAAAAAGTATGTACTGTCGTAATTTCTTTTAAATATGATTTATAGTGTTTGCTTAGATTTAATATTTCTTTTCATATAGTTTATCCATGATTTTAATTGATTTTGTCTTTGATAAATTTAATTAGGCTTCACAAAAGTTGAAAAATAAATGAACCACACAATTGTGCGGGTCCGGCATTTACCATTTCCAAAATTGATACAATTCCTAATATATAAAATTTTTATTTTTACGTGATTTTTTTAAACTTATGTGTTTAGCAATTTATTTTTTATTAATTACATTTTTAAAGCTGACCAATTTTAAATTAATAGGTTTGTACTATTCATGATTTCTATTTAAAATGGATAGCATTAGATGTATAATATGCACATGTAACGAACTGTATGTTTCTGCTCTGAGTTATAGATGCCATATATGATTTATAAGTTTTATATACATACCACGAGATTGATTTTTAAGTTTGATAAATTCATTCCATTTTGTCGACACAGCAAGTAAACACCAGGAATAAATAATAAATTATGGAAAGTTCAGCAAATGCTCGACAGATTCCGTAGTGTCTGCTTGAATTTACCAGGAGATCAGGGAAAATGTTCCATAGATGAGCAAACGATTTCTTTTTTAGGACGTGCCTCAGTAAAGCAGTATATAAAAAACAAACCACACTCTGTTTAAAAAAAAAAAAAAAACGGACTAAAATACGGAAATAATACTGTCGATCTAGATGTCAGTACTATTTCCGTATTTTAACGAAACTTTTTCCCGGTAAATTATAGAAAATTTTCCGTTTTTTTGGAATTTAACGGAAATATTTCTGTAATTTACCGGGAAAAAGTTCCGTTAAAATACGGAAATAGTACTGGCGCCTAGATTGCCAGTAGTATTTCCGTATTTTAGTCCGTTTTTTTTTTTTTTTTTTTTTTTTTTTAACAGTGTTGTAACAGCATCATCTGGGATAGTTTTAAATTTTGTATTATACCAGTGGGAAAGTACAGACCTGGTCCACAAGGATCTAGGCTTAGGACCTGCTGTAGTCCTTACTCTGGTTCAGACCTAGTTTTATGTACTTCGATCGGTATTTCAACAAAATACCGCTGCTGGAAAAACTAAAAAAAAAGAAATTTGAAGGATCAGGCACAATCCAAACGAAGTGAAGGGCATACCATTTGATAAAGCTCTTAACCCCTTAATTCTCGCTCCCGTCATATTCACGGGCTGTGTCTTTTTTGAGATTTATTCAGATTTGTTTGATTCCCACCAAGATTATACAATAGTGTAATTAGCTTTATTATGGTATCATTTTACCTGCCATTAAATAAGGTGAATATTTCTTTTTCAGAAAAGTGGTGCCAAAAAGCAATTTGAATTACTTAACCGTAATTTAATGCGACCGTTAAGGGGTTAAGAGGGGTGCGAGTATTGAGCACGTCTCAGGAAATGAAATTGTAGTGGTCTGTCCAAAAACAAAAATTGTTTCAAATATTTTCATATATTGCTTAAACTTTTATTTTTAGATATAACACACATAATATAGCATATAGCACACATAATCCCAAACTACACAATTGTGTAGATTTAGCCCCAAAACGGCTGCATTAAGGCCAAACCCACACAGTTGTGCGGGTCCTCTCTTGTCATAACCTGACATCGGGTATTTTTTTATTATTTTTTTTTCAATCAAATACGATCCTATCGATAAGGGGAAACCACCCAAACTTTCAATTTCTACCAAAAAAACTCCCAGTCTTAAAGGGTTAAGAACCCATACTAATCGGACTAGTTTTTACTTTTTCGAAAATGATTATTATTATTATTATTTTTCTATAATAGGATAGTTTTTATTTCGGAACCGGTCCCGAAAGTAATTGTATTTTTAAAAAAAGAATCTGAAACCGAAATCGAAAAAGTAAAAAATAGCCAGGTTGTACATCGTCCTCAGCTATCCTATGCAAAAAAAAAAAAAAAAAAAAAAAAAAAAAAATCATTCAAAAATATTAAAATTTGAGCGAGATATTTGAAAATAACGCTCCCATAGACTTCGCATCAGCGTTTTTTCTTTTCCCCGTGACTGAAGCTTTCTTAAAAATCTACATTAGTCATGCGAAGAAACTCGAACCCAAATGTTAAGTATGTGGGAGAAATCTTCACAGCGATAAAGCTTATACAGCTTAAATGAGAGAGAAATATATGCATAGGATACCTGAGGAGGTCGATATATATAGTTGTGCGTTTGTAATTTTTCGATTTTGTTCAGTTTTTTTTTTTTTTTTTTTTTTTTTTCTATGCGGCCATTTTTACTACTGGAACCGGTTGGAACGCGTTGTGAAAGTGAAACTATCCTCAGATAAAAAAACAAATGCAAACAAAATAGAAAAGTACAAACTCACAACAATAGATATCGACCTCAGGTATCCTGTTTAACGAAAATCATTTAAAAATATTAAAATGCGAGTGAGAAATCTGTAAAGATTTTTTTCATAGATTTAACTTGAGTTTTTCCGCGTAAAGGGTTTACACTAGTCACGCGAAGAAATTTGATCACTAATGTTCAACCTATGGTTAAAATCTTTTCAAATTTATCGCTTGTGTTTTAATATTTTTACACGATCTTTTTTCCAGGATACCTGAGGTCGATATCTAATGTTAGCATTTGTGTACTTTTTCGATTTTGGTTACAGTTTTTTTATACGAAAATAGTTTCACTTTCAGAACAGGTTCCAACCTCTTCCGAAAGTGAAAGTGTCCGTATATTGAAAAACTGTTACCAAAACCAAAAAAGAACAAACGCACAACAATTTATTTCGACCTCGGGTATCCTATCCGAAAAAAATCACTTAAAAATATATTAAAATGTGAGCAAGATGGGACAAATCTGTAAAGATTTGTCTCATATGTTTAACGTTAGAGTTCGAGTTTTTCCGTGTAAAAGGTTAAAACTAGTAACGCGAAGAAATTTTAACGCTAATGTTAAACCTGTGGGAAAAATCTTTTCAGATTTCTCGCTTGCATTTTAATATTTTTAAAAGATTTTTGGCATAGGGTACGTGAGGTCGATAACTTTTATCCTGCGTTTGTACTTTTTCGATTTTGGTTACAGTTTTTCATATCAAGATAGTTTCACTTTTGAAACCGGTTAGAATCGGTGCTGAAAATGAAACTGTACTTATATAAAAAACTGCAACCAAAATCGAAAAAGTACAAATGCACGATAAAAGTTATCGACATGGGGTACCAGTGGCGTGGCGTGAAAATTTTCGGTGGTCATCGCAATTATTTAAGTTTGTGGTGAAAAATTATTAACTCTAAAATTCAATGGTTGAATGTTCAAAAAAGAAACTTTAAATCTTACCTTCACTTATACATGAACTCCAAATGTTCTGCTAAAACTGGATCGTAGAGTTTTAAAAGCTTATTAAGAGTTTTAAAATATTGCTTGGTCATCGCCGCATCCAGCGATGACCGGACGCCACGCCACTGTGGGGTACCCTATGCAAAAACTCTTTTTAAAATATTAAAATGCAAGCGAGAAATCTGTAAAGAATCCTCCCATAGGATTAACATTAGCGTTAGAATTTCTCCACATAACTAGTGTAAGAGGCTATTTCAGCCACGTGAAAACACTTGTTCGGTAATGTTAATTATGTGGGAGAAATTTTTTAAAATATCTCGTTTTCATTTGATTATTTTTAAATGATTTTTAGGTGCGTTCGTAATTATATAAATACATAAACACCTATAGTCGTCGTTCGATCCGTCTTTCTGTCCGTCCGCATATAACAGAGAAAAAACTACCCAACCGAATGGTCTGAAATTTTAAATATATAATTGTTGCAAATTTTGTCGAGTTATTTCAAATTTTGTGAAAATCGGATGTATAGTTTAATTACAGGGACATTCAAAAGTTTTCCGTTACATTACGGCCAATGGGGAAAATTATTGCAAGTGCATTTTAATGATGTTACAGCCTTCCGAACGGTCTGAAATTTTAAATATATAATTGTTGTAAAATTTTGTTGAGTCATTTCCAATTTTATGAGAATTGGATGTATAGCTTAATTACAGGGACAGTCAAAAGTTTTCCGTTACATTACGGCTAATGGAAAAAAATTATTGTAAGTGCATTTTAATGATGTTACAGCCTTTCGGAGAGAATGAAATTGATATGCACTTATGAAGTGCACTAAAATATACATTCAGTAGAATATGTGGTGCAAAAAATATTTATAAAACTAGTTATAGTAAGAGCGCACCTCATTTGCCACGTTTGACGAGCAATTTCCAACTTGTTTTTTTTCGCATATGACAGCTGAGGTCGATCTCAGAAAAGACCGTTTTTTACTTTTTCGATTTTGTTTGCCGGGTTTTTTTTATGAGGATGCTTTCACTTTCGAAACCGATTCCGAAAGTGAAAGTGTTCTAATTAAAAATACCTGTAAACAAAATAAAAAAAAGTGCAAAAGGATCTTTATACAGATCCACCTCAGCTTTTAAATACAAAACAAATTGAAATATTAAAATGCAAATGCCTTTAAAAAATTCTCCCATTGTATTAATATTAGCGAACGGCGTGTTTTCGCGTAACTGAATTAGTCTCATAACACTACATATACATATACTTAACCCACTACATAATTATACATAACCTACACTAGTCACGCGAAGAAACTCGAACGCTAACGTTAGTATATGGAAGAAATCTTTAAAGCTAAAATGCTATACAGCTTAAGGGGACGGTGGAGCTTAAAATCCTTAAAAATAATTTTTTTTATTTTTGTAAATTTCAACTTAAATATTATTCAAGGGTACATTATATACATTATAACATGCATTTATCCCCCAAAAAATGTAAAAAAAATTTTATTTTTGAGAAAAAAATGGAATTTTACGCGTCGTGTTAGAAATCTTCGAAACGCCCCATGCGTCTTCAATATCAATGAAAATCCCCAATATTTTTTATAAAAGTTTGGTTTATATATAGAAATAAAATAGAGCATCGAATTTTACATTTTTGAATTTAAAGGTTAAAAAAAAATTTTGAAAAAATTTGAAATTTTTTCGAAAAATTTTCAAATTTTCAAATTTTTTCAATTTTTTTTTTTATTTTTCGTAAATTTTATCTTAAATATTATTCAAGGGTACATTATATGCATTATAGCATGCATTTATCACAAAAAAAAATTTTTTTTGAGAAAAAAATGGAATTTTACGTGTCATCTCAGAAATCTCCGAAGTGCCCCCTGCGCGTTCCATATCAATGGAAATCCCCAATTTTTTTTTTATAAAAGTTTGATTTATATATAGAAATTAAATAGAGCATCGAATTTCACATATTTGAATTTAAAGGTTAAAAAAAATTTTTTTTTCGAAAAAATGTTGAAATTTTGAATTTTTTTTTTTTTTAGGAAAAAAGGGACGAAATGGGAAAAAAAGGGACTGTAAGGATGGAACGGTAAGGAAAATTATCACCTATTTTTAGGAAAATCATGTTAAGACTAAGTGATAGCCACAGTGTTCATTGATTTCTAGAAACAGTTGTTAACATTGGATTAAATAATTTTTTTTTCTTAATTTACCTCGAAAAGTGCAGAAATAAACCTTGGGGACGGTAAGACTACCAATAAAGCCACGATCTTGAAATTGATATTTAAATGCTGATTTAAATTCTGAAGTAAATTTCCTGTCAAAGAATTTTAGACATTCTTTCTCTAGCATACTTCTGCATGAGAAAAAACTTGAAAAAAATTCTGTGGCTGCATCTGAAGATTCTGAAGTGATTTTCTGTATAAGTTTAGCAAGAGGGACGGTAAGGATGAAAAACCCAGGGGCAGAGTTCAAAAACTAATATCAACCGTAAAAATGTGTGCAGGTTAATTTTTTGCACAATATTTATATTAAAAAATTGTCCCAGTTTCGGAAAAAAATTACATCGAATTACTTTTATTGAAACAATTTTATACAGACAGCTCCAAATTTAAAAATCAGCATCGGGGACACGGGACGGTATAGGAGTTTTTCTGGTATTTGGACACCCAACATCGTCCACAACTTATTTATCTCGTTAATATAGTTATGCAATCATTCAATGGAATGTTCCCCAGTATATGAAATAAAAAAAAAAACACAAAAAAATCCTTCTATATATAAAAAAAAGTTTTGATTTGGAAATGGACCAATGAAAATCTGCGTAGATTTTCCGGGTAGATCGGCATCCAATTTGAATGCTTAAGCATGGCCTTTCATTTTTAATATTTAGAAAACTGTTGCCTACAAAAATATAAAAATCGGTGGTATTATAGAAAAATGTTTGATAAACACGCTGATGCAGACAGTTTTCAAATCGAAGAATTATTTTAAGAGATATTTAATGCTAAAGTTGGACAAAGTCGTTCCATTAAAAAAGTTTTATTTGAGCAAAAACTATACATGAGAATTTAATCATTTTTAGATAATTTTATACATTATAAGTTCCCGGTGCACAGATTGTATTTATTTTTCTTATTTGACGCATTTTTTGAGGTTTTATTTCTATTTTAAATTCAAATTTTCAGCATTTCGAGAGATATTTTTTACAATTTTTAGAAAATGTCATTAATTTAAACTGTTGCCAATTGTATAAACAGCGAAAACAATAATAAAAAAAAAGCAGAAAAATAATGTTATAATAATGTTTACTTCAAATTAAAAATTTATTTGCACGTGACTATTACAAACAGAAAAAAAAAAAAAAAACTTTAAAATTAGAATTAAATGATTACATATATTAAAAGCAGGAAAATTACGCCATAAGAACCATATTTACACTTGAATTTTACGTCATATTTAAAATGGCCAAAAAATATGGCAAAACAATTTAAATTGAAAAATATATTTGCGCGAGATATTTTGAGATAATCTTTTCAACTATTATCGTGAATTCGAAGACAGCGCAAAAAATATTTCCTTCTAACAACAAAAGTATTTTCACGTAAATATTAATAAGAGAAATAAAAGTTTGGTGTAAATTACGTCAGATTTGAAACGATACATTTAAAATGAATTATTTAAAAGAACTATCTTATAGCGCTGCTAAAAAATACAGGGAGACAATGACACTGTTTACTTAATTCATTTTACATTGGCTTATTTTCAAATAACTAATTTTTTTAATTAAATACGAAAACAGCCATTGTATCTCTAAACAGCAACAGATTTGGTCTTAAAAATCCCCAATCCAAGGAAAACGAATGGAAACCCGTTTACAGAGAGATCGCTACTGTTTTTTTTTTTTTTTTTTTAATTTTAATTCAATATTTTTAAAGCCGATCAAATTAGCGTGCTTTTTGGATTTTGGTGTGCCTGAACGGGGTTGGCGAGCGTAGCTCGTAGGGGGCAGAGCCCCCTAGTGTATTAAAATAAAAATTATTATTCAGGGACATAAAAGTCAAAAGATTGTAAGAATGCCCCATATATTGTTGTGCTTTTGTACTTTTTCGATTTTGGTTACAGTTTTCTTTTATATGAGTACAGTTTCACTTTCAGAACAGGTTTCAAAATTGAAAGTATCTGCATATAAAAAATAGCATAAAAGTTCAAAAAAGGTACAATTGCACAACTATATATATCAACCAGATGTATCCTATGCAAAAAATAATATTAAAAAATATTAAAATGTGAGCCCGAAATATGCAAAGAACTGTCCATAGAATTAACATTAGCTTGAATGTTAAATTTTACTTCGGGTGACTAGTGTCGGTTCTTAAGAATTGCATTTTATTAAAGATTGTTATCATAGAAGAAAATAATAAATAAAGATGCAGTTGAACACTATTTTACATGTCAAAAAGGATTCAAAACGAAACATCTTTAATAATAACACAAATAAATAGTCTTCGAATCTGACATTAACAATACTAGTAAATCTGCAGATCAGGAGCCTCAACGTCATCTTTGCAAGTCATTGTTTTTTAACACTCTTTGCGTAATATTCAACTTCCTACAATCGTTTTTAAAATTTTTCAAATTACATAAATATTTATAAGCTTACAAGATACTTCGTAAAGTTTCAGAAATTAAAAGTGTTTATACAACAAGTGGTTATACATTGATGTTCTGAAATTCTGATGAGCTACTTATTCTGGTAGCTTTTTAAATCAAAAATTGCATTTCTTCAGGGGGGCTCTGTCCCCCTGAACCCCCCGTAGTCTATTTAAATTTACATTCGTAATTTTTTATTGATTGTGCGGATGGTTATAGTATATCTTAGATTTTTTTTTTACGCTGTGATTTATAAGGATAAGCATAAGATTTTTTTTACAAATTAATAAAATTTAAATTTAAAATAAAATATTCATGTTAACCGTACGCAGACAATAAATCTTGAAGTGACGCCAAAAATGTAACCCTAAAATCCGCTACATTCGGCACAAACTGCATTCAAAATTCAAAATAATCAAAAAAGTTATAGTCAGCAGAATAAAAGCTATCCCAACAAAAAGTTTTCGGTAAAAAAAAAAAGCGCAAAGTTCTCCTTAATGTTTCGGCCAGAAAAAGTAGTGATATCTGAAGTTCGCACAAGGGCACAAGTTAAAAGCCAAACATCCCAAATCTTTCATTGAAAATGGCTTCCTGCGACTTGGCCGTTAATGCCTTCTACAGCATTTCAAAATTAATGATTGGAAATTTCGCATTTATGAATTATTTAAATATTAGAATTAATATTAGTATGCAAAGAGGCAAATTCACATAAAGACATTATACGTAAAAGATTTCTGATAAATACCATCAATTTCAACAAACAATAGTTTTGATTACAGATCATTTAGTCCACATGTGGTTTAATTGCCATTTCGTACGGTCTAAAGCTAAAGTCATTAACGTAAAACCTAAGAAATAAAAGAAAATTTACTTTCTTCAAATCTCACAATATGTTACATTATATTTTATTGTATAATATTGAAATCTTGTGCATTGACGAAAGAGATTTTTTTCGTTTGAACATTTATTATAGTTTGTTTGCATACATTAAGAGGTATTCGATTTATAAACTGTTAAAAGCTGATACTAATTATGTTTTAGCAATTAGGGATATTACCTTCTGAATACAAGTATTTTGTTATATTTAACTTCTAAGCATTTAAATAGACTGAAGTGGTTTAAATACTTTTTTTAAATGTGTATTTTACTTCTGTACTTTGTGCCACAAAATGCCTAAAATAATCAAAAAATGTAGTTGTCATTTAGCTCATTTGTACATACTTTAAAATTTGAAAAACCCTCTCGAAGGCATTAACGGCCAAGTCGCAGGAAGCCATTTTCAATGAAAGATTTGGGATGTTTGGCTTTTAACTTGTGCCCTTGTGCGAACTTCAGATATCACTACTTTTTCTGGCCGAAACATTAAGGAGAACTTTGCGCTTTTTTTTTTTACCGAAAACTTTTTGTTGGGATATCACTACTTTTTGTATGTTTTTTCTAGTTTTTTCTAAGCTATATTAATATAAAAAAACTTAAATTTCAGTACTTTTATGTTAGCCGGGAGCAAATCTCCTAATTAGCATTTAGTTTTTTCGCCGAAAGAAGTTTTCATTTTTCACATGTGTAAATTAGAAACAATGCTTTGATTTTCAAATAAAATATTTTGGTTTATGTTATTATTTGTTATTTATTTATTTATTTCTATGTTAAATATTCTATTAAATAAAATGAGGGAAATGCATCTATTTTAAATGAGATGACTGAAAAGTTTATATTTTTAAATGAAATAAATGCAATATGAGCAATAGAGTTAGGGACAGTATTTGTCGATTTGCCATTTCGCGCCCGGCTAGCATAAAAATACCTAAATTTATTTTATTGAGCTTTATAAATTCATACTTTATTTCTTTTTATATTAAAGTACTAGCCGACTCTAGCAAGCAGTATATACTCTATTAATTGCATATTAGACGTTGCATCATGTTACTGTTATTCATAATTTAATTTACTTGCCCATTCTTTCGAAAAGTCGGAAGCTTTTGATAGAGAAATCAAAAACTCTTTACGATCATGGAAGCACAACATATATTTTGTGTTGTTATGTATTTCATTCTTTCATGACAAATATCTCTTAACTCACTTATGCATGTTTCCTTATCAGTTACGATTCGTTCTCTAATGCAGAAATTTTTAATCTTATTAAGTAATCTTTTCTAATTGTATTTTATTACTGTATTTTAACTGATACGATTAGGTACAAGTGAAATTATTCTTATTAAATCCTTTGATAATATCTGCATTTAATAATAATATTGATAATATCTGCAACCATATTGATGCTAATATCTTTTTGTTTCATGCTAACCTTTTCAATAGACTCGATTACGGAAGAATAGAAGGTCTACGGGCTCAGTGCTATGATCCATTTGAAAATCTATCATTCTACTCATCTAATCGTGTTGAAGAACTAGCCAATTTGCCATGGTTTTAAGTTTTTAGCTAATTTTATTCGAAACCTGAAAACTAAAATGCGAGGAACCGGATTATAGAAGATTCCTTCTAACGGTACATATCGATTAACAGGTTACATATTATAAAATTATAATAATCATACGGAGAATTGTCAGTTTCGGTGCTTTAATAGTTTCCGTAAATTCTATTTATATAATACAGAAGTTTCAGCAGAGTAAAGCTTAACAACATAGTTACAGTAAGTATAATAACAGTACAATATATTAACAATAGCAGAGGTTTTGTGCAGTGACGAAACTACTGGCACTTTGGAAATATTCGTACGTTATATTATTTAACTATTCAGATGATATGCGGAAAAATATAAATAGATGGCTCGCATTAATAATTAACTCATTGAAAAATAGCCACAAACGTCAAATACTCGCCAAGCTTGGCGACATTTAGCGAAGTGTCATCAAATTTGGTAATATATCATGTCAATTCTCAAATTTGGCGACAAAAAATGTTTTGTTTGTTCTGACGTCATAATGATGCATATGTATTATTTATTATACACATACCTATAATATGTATGATGCAAATGTATTACGTATTATATGCATATGTATAATATGTATGATGCATATGTATAAAGTTCTTTAACATTACTAAAACGCACTTAAAGGAATAGTGTTCCATAAATAGTAGGGATATTTGCCAGATTGACCAGAGTGCTATTGAGATTAGAATTCCGACATTTATAACAGACTGGGAGGCGTCTGCACACACCATCACCTCATCGAGTTTACAGCTGAAATTTTAGGATTAGTTAAAACTAGATTAGTACATTAAAATGCAACTGGTCTGTTAAATCATATATTGGTAGAAACAACTTGAAGACCTAATTTTAGTGGGTGACTGATAGGTTTACTATTGTATTTTCCTGCATCCAAAAGTATGGAAACATGGAGGAATGGGTGCAGGAAAACACAATGGAAAATCGACCAATTAACCGGTAAAATCGGGTCTGTAGGTGTTTTCCACAAAGATAGGACTTGGCAGATCAGTTACATTTTAATACGCTAATCGATTTTTAACTAGTCCTAAAATTTCAGCCGTCAATTCGATGAGGTGATGATCTGTGCAGACGCCTCCCGGTCTTTAATAAAATTTGTTTTAAGGAAGTAATAGATAGAAATATGGACAGATAAACTGAAATATTTGCCTTATTAAGATTTTTGTAAAAGCATATAAAATTTCATTCAGCTTGAAATCATGTAACACCTTTATAACTCAGGCTAATTTTCTGTAATCGAGTTTTGGCAACCAACATATCTGATCTATAACTATAATCTCTTTTTTTACAGATTTAAAATTAACAATAAATTAACAGTAAGTAGGCTAATAATACAATATAATAACATTAGCAGCGGACTTCGGACACCGCATCTGTCGCACATCGTTAAAGACAGTTTATTAGTTACACATTTCATTTAATTAAAAGCAGATTTCTAAACTTTCATATGAGAATTAGGATATTTTTCCACTATAGGGACCTTGGCGTTTTTTAAAAATCTTGGCGCAATTCGGACTTCAGAAACTGAGATATGTTGCCAAATGATATAAACAACTATGAAAACAAACCTGATGAACTTTTATGTTATTTATATATGTACTATTTATATACATATAAACATTGTATTTATACACGTATAAAATATTGTTTTTTATATACAAATTATTTATGTTGGTATATAAAAATAAATATACGGATTCCTTACATTAAATAAATTGTATACATATGGAAAAAATTGCTTGTGTATATGACACAGTAGATAGGTTGCCAGAAAATACGTTATTATCAAATTTCTTTTCTCGTCAAGGCTATTTTCTGTATTTCGCCAAGGCTACTATATCGGAAACATACCGAATTGAGGTTATATTTTGTTAAATGTTTTATTGTTTTAATATCGTGAATATATCATAACCTATACTGATTAAAATTTTTAGGTATATTCATTTTTTTCTATTTAACAAACATCTTTGGAAAAGCATATATATAAAGCTTTATTCTGCTTGAAATTACGTGACCTCTTCACAACTCTGTAATCGAGTATTGGCGACCAACACTGGCGCAATTGAATGTGAAGGAACTGTTTACGGTCAAATCAACACCCCCTGTTTTAAGGATTTAGAGGCGGAAATTCTATGTTTTCAGATTTTTCTGGTTAATTGTGCTACAAACCCGACTTACTTGTGAAATTTCATGATTCTACGACTTTTAGAAGTACCTTAGTTATTTGATGATGCGAAGTGAGTCAGTGACAAAAAAGCGCTTTTTCGGAATTTAATATTTCGAAAACTACTAAATACAGAAACATGAAATCGTGGAACCTTAGTTCAGTTTGATCATACGAACATGTGTATAAAAGAAAAAATTCTATATCTCTCCCTAAAACGACGTTATAAGGGGGTGAAAAGCATGCCAAAATGGTTCAGGAAAAGGTAGCTTACGGCTTGTGCGAACTTGGCGGACGCACTGCCGTGCTCCCAGATATGTATAAAACTATAATAATAAGTTTTAACGAATCGGAACGATATTTACCATAATTTCACAAACCAGCCGGAGTGTATTGGAGGGTATACGCCGTATACCTTCTGGATTTTTTAAAAAAGCTCCGTATACCCCCGGTTTCTCAAATAAAGCTATATCGTATATACTCTAGACGTCTAGACATGACATTCATGACTTTAGCGTACACCCTCTGATTTTTTTACGATTACAACACTGCAAACCAGATCAATATTTGGCATAATTTTACGAACCGGAAAATATTGTTCCGATTTGTTCCGACATATTTCAAGCCCAGGTTTGCTGACGCGAAAAATTAACAATTTCAAAATATTCGTATTTAAAATTTAAGAAAATAGGAAATAAAAAAGACATCCGATTAACAAGCAGTTATGTCAAAAGAAAAGAGAAATTTTTAGAGAATTAAATAAAACTTACGCCGGAAGGAAATACTGTTTATAACTTTAATAAAAATTAGAAAATAGCGATACAGTAGAAGTCCATGATAAGAAGCATGGAGAATAGCACACTAAGAAACTGTTTAAAATACTTAATATTTACATAGAGAAAAGGGTTTAATGGTCATGAAAAGATAATTTAAATTTAAAAATACATTCGAACGCACTGCTGAATTCAAGAGGAGGGGCATTTCCCCCCGGAAGGTTTGAGATTTTATGCTTTTTAATAAGCAATTTCCACACCGAATCAATCTCTAAAATGCCCCCCCCCCCCCTCCAGAGCCGCAGCTCCCGGAGAAAAATATCTGAATTCAACACTGCTCGAGATCGGCGATCGAATTTCTGTACGAAATAAGTTGTAGTTTGTACAGAGAAAATACAAAATATCCGAATCACATTTGAATAATTAAAATAATAAATACCTTTATGTCTGGGTTCTTTACTTGAACGCTAATCCAATGGCGCTGCTAATCATGGGATTCAATAACGAAGTGTTGTAATTTTGTCTTTGTCAAATTTCTGCGCATGCGCGTTTATATCTGTTCTCCTTCCAACCAAAGGAATTTTTCGCTTACGTCGTTATTTTATGACAGTGTTGATTCAGTTTTAGAGCAAAGTTGCGTTGCAAGGGAGCGATTGATTATATTCCGTTTACCTAGTAGTGTCCTTGCGGCAATATTATTACTTCAAATTTGTCGTGACAAGAAAATATCAAGAAAAAATTAATCTTGCTGCAATTGTTCATGCTATCTGGGGTTAGGACGACGGGCGCGACTGGGTTCGAACCCAGCACATGCATGTCATAAGAGATGACTAAAATGGCTCCCAATCCAAGGTATGAGGTACCGTGCTGGTGGATCAATGGCATCTGGGATATAGGATCTCGCTAATGGTCCCCTCGAGGAACCAGGTGAAACCTCATTGACTGTACGCCTTACACCTGTACAGGAAGGCTATGCAGGTGTGGACCTTTTGTTCCTTCCAGTTCTTTGATCCATTTATGAATAACAAAAAACACAAAAAAGAAGCAGTAAAAAAGAAAGAGAAAAAAGTCTCAGCAGTTGAATCAACTAAGGTACGGGGAACCAAAAGACTTAGGTCTGAGATTTTTAACCCCTTCTCCTGCACAAGCAGCATCATCGAAAAGACCACGGATGGTAAACCGGCCACAGTCTTCTGCACAGGCTGCGAAGGCAGTCAAGATGGCTATCGTGAGGGAATCTTTTCCTTCTAAGAGATTGATTTGATTCCCACTGTGGATTTTATGCCCAGAATTCAGAGATCTGCAGTGCAGGCTGGATCCCTAATCATCTACTGTGATGATGTTGAAACTGGGGACTAGCTGAAAAGGGTCTTTGATGACAAAGAGGTGATTGGTGGCACAGTACTCAAAGTTATGAGTGCCAATGAACTATCAAAGCCTGCGAAGGTGGCATTTAAGACTAGAGATGTGTACACAAAGGAGCCCAACTTGTTGCTAAAGCAGATCAACTGGCTAAACCCCGAGTTGAAGTCGGAAGAGTGACGCATAGGCGTACCCAAGGGCCCGAAATTTTCGAAAGTGACATGAAAAAGTGCTGCTTTTTCGCCTTTCTCTTTTGGAAAAAATTTTAATTTTTTTCATTTATACAGCGGACTAGGCATTCTCATTAGTCCAATATTAGTCCACATAGACAACAAGGAAGAGAAAGGGGGCAGACGAGGTTACAGCCCCCCCCCCTCCTTCCGAAATCGTCGAAAAATTAAATGAAAAAGTAATTTTTCCTTACTTTTTAAAGATAAATCTGTAATTTTTTCTTCTGTCATATAGCAAAATAGACATTCTCGTTAACCCATATTAGTCCACATTGACATCACAGCATACCTAAAGATGGGGAGGGGGCTGATGGAATTTCAGCCCCTCCTCTTGAAATGGTCGAAAATGAAATAATAAAATAGTGCTGAAATTTTTCTGCCTGTTTGGGATAAATTTGCATTTTTTCCCCTATCGTTCAACAGACTATGCGCTTCCTTCGCTTTAGTTCCATAGTAGTCCATATTAACACCAAAGAAGAGAAAGGGGGCTGACGGGGTTACATCCCCCCCCCAAAAAAAAACAGAAATAGTCGAAAAATTAAATGAAAAAAGTGTTTTTTCTTTACTTTTGAAGATAAATCTGTAATTTTTTCTTCCGTCATACAGCAAAATAGCCATTCTCGTTCACTTAGTCCACATTGGCATCACAGCATACCCAAAGATGGGGAGGGGGCTGTTGGAATTACTGCCCCCCCCCCTCCTCTCAAAATAGTAGAAAATTTAACGCAAAAATAGTGCTAATTTTTTTTCTGTCTGTTTGAGATAAATTTGTATTTTCTCCCTATCATTCAACAGACTAGCTGCCCTCTTCTCTTTAGTTCCATACTAGTGCACAGTGGTACCACATTATACCCAAAGAGGTGAAAAGGGCTATTGGGGTGCCCCCTTCCTAAATAGTCGAAAATGAAATTTAAAAAAGGCTGATTTTTTTCTTCTTGTTTGAGATGAATTTGTAATTCTTCTTCTGCCATACAGCGAAACAGCCATTCTCGTTAACTCCATATTAGTCCACATTGACATCGCAGCATACCGAAAGAAGGGGAGGCAGCTGATGGGCTTCCTCTCGAAATAGTCGGAAAAAAATATTGCTTTTTTCTTTCTGTTTGAGATAAATTTGCATTTTGTTTTCTCCTATCGTTCAACAGACTAGCCACACTCTTCTGTTTAGTTCCATATTAGTGCACAGTGACACCACGTTATACCCAAAGAAGTAGAAATGGGGTGATGGGGTTACAGACCTCTCCCAAAATAGTTGAAAATGAAATGAAAAAAAGTGCTGATTTTTTTTCTTTTTGTTTGAGATAAATATGTAATGCAATTGTTTTCTGCAATACAACGAACTACACTTTTTTGTTAGCCTCATATCAGCGCACAGTTACATCACAGTATACTCGATGAGGGGAAGGGGGCCGATGGGGTTTAGGCCCCTTTCGAAGTAATCAAAAATGAAAAAAAATCCTGTTTTTTTTCTTTCTTTTGAGATAAAATTTAATTTTTTTTCTGCGATGCAGCTATTCTGGTTAGTCCCATATACCAGTGCACAGTGATGCCCCAGCAGACACCCAAAGAAGTCGATGGCGACGGGGGTTATGAGGTTACAGCTCCATTCCACCTCCGAAGAGATCGCAGTGAAATAAAAAAGGGCTGATATTCCTTCTTTTTCAGATAAATTTGTTTTATTTTCTGGCATGCCACGAATTTGTTTTTCTTGTTAATACATATCCTTCTCAGTCCTGCGACCAAGTTTACTTGAAACCACAAAATCAATTTTCAAAGGACTGAAAAATAACTCTATACCTGTTTTACTGGATAAATGAAAACGTATATGGTCAGTTCAAGAGATCTAGAAGTAAATTCGACAAATCTAAAAGTAGTTTAATTTATGGAGTTTTTTAATTTCTCTCACAGTCGGCAGGCGCCAAGATTATCAATGCGGAAGTATGTTAATGCACAGTAACACTACAGCTAATCTCAAGTCGATTTCGGCTAAATCGGAAATCCGGTGCGGAGGAGTTGACAGTAAAAGTAGCTTATTAATTTTCATTTTTCAGTCGCATCTCCATGCCAAAAATTTGTGTTTTTTCCACGGTTTTTTGAAGAAATTCGCTTTTTCTGTGGCTTTTTGCCGAAATTAGCATTTTTTTAACACACTCCTTCGTCGAAGTTTGCGTTTTTTCCGCGGATCTGTGACGAAATTTGCGTTTCTTTTTTCGTGATCCTGTCGAAATTTGTGTTTTTTCGGCTGGTTTTTGATGAAATTTAAGATTTTTTCGCTGATTTTTGCCGAAATTCGCGTTTTTTCTCGTCTTTTTGATGAAATTAGCTTTTTTGTCTGCGGCTATTTGTCAAAATTCGCGTTTTCTTTGATGAAAGTAGAGTTTTTTCGCGGCTGTTTGACGAAATTTAATTTTTTTCCGCAGTCTTTTAATAAAATTCACGTTTTTCTGTGGTCCTTCTTTGTGACCCTGCTTTTTCTTTTTTTGCGATCCTTTGTCGAAATTTGCGTTTTTTCTGCAGCTCATTGACGAAATCTGCGTTTTTTTTACGCAATCCTACGTCGAAATTTGCGTTTTTTCGGCGGATTTTTGACGAAATTTGCTTTTTTTCTCGACTTTTTGATGAAATTTGCGTTTTTCTGCGGCCTTTTGACGAAATTTACGTTTTTTGTGTCCCTTTGACGAAATTTGCGTTGTTTCCGCTTCCTTTTGAAGGAATGCGTGTTTTTTAGCGATCCTTTGTCAAAATTTGCGTTTTTTCTGCGGCCATTCGACGAAATTCGTGTTTTATCCGAGGTCATTTGGCGAAATTCGCGTTTTATTACACAATCATACATAGAAATTTGTGTTTTTTCCGCGGATTTTTGACGAAATTTGCTTTTTTCTCGTCTTTTTTATGAAATTTGCGTTTTTCTGCGGCCTTTTGTCGAAATTCACGTTTTTTCTGTGTCCCTTTGACGAAATTCGTGTTGTTTCCGCTTTCTTTTGAAGGAATGCGTGTTTTTTTAGCGATCCTTTGTCGAAATTTGCTTCTTTTGTGCGGCCCTTACACGAAATTCGCGTTTTTTCCGAGATCATTTGACGAAATTCGCGTTTTTTTACGCAATCCTTCGTCGAAATTTGCGTTTTTTCTGCGGGCCTTTGACAAAATTTGTGTTTTTTTCTTGTCTTTTTGATGAAAATCGCGTTTTTTTGCGATCCTTTACGAAATTAGCTTTTTTTTTCGAAGCCCTTTGACGGAATGCGTGTTTTAAGCGATCTTTTTCGAAATTAGCATTTTCCGCGATTTTTGGATGAAATTTGCGTTTTTTCTGCGGCCCTTTGATGAAATTCGCCTTTTTTTTTCGAGATCCTTTGGTGAAATTTGCTTTTTTCCTCGGCTTTTTGGCGAAATTCGATTTTTCCGCAGCGTTTTGACGAAATTCACGTTTTTCTGTGGCCCTTCTTTGTGAGCCTGCTTTTTCTTTATTTTTTCGATCCTTTAACGAAATTCGCGTTTTTCCCGCTTCCCTTTGACGGAATGTATGTTTTTTTAGCGATCCTTTGTCGAAATTTGCGTTTTTTCTGCACCCTTTGACAAAATTCGCGTTCTTTTAGGCAATTCTTCGTCGAAATTTGCGTTTATTTCTCGTCTTTTTGATGAAATTTGCGTTTTACTGCGGCCTTTTGACGAAATTTACGTTTTTTCTGTATCCCTTTGAATAATTCGCGTTTTTTCCGTTCCCTTTGACGGAATGAGTGTTTTTTTAGCGATCCTTTGTCGCAATTTGCGTTTTTTCTGCGGCCCTTTGACGAAATTCACGTTTTTTCTGTGGTCATTTGACGAAATTCGCGCTTTTTCGGTGGCCATTTGACGAAATTCCGTTTTTTCGCAATCCTTCTTCGAAATTTGCGTTTTCCACGGTTTTTAACAAAATTAGCGTTTTTTTCTCGTCTTTTTGATGAAATTTGCGCTTTTCTGCGCCCTTTTGACGAAATTCATGTTTTTCCATGCCCCTTTGACGAAATTAGCTTTTTTGCGATCCGTTACGCAATTAGCTTTTTTTTCGCAGCCCTTTGACGGAATGCGTGTTTTGAGCAATCTGTTTTCGAAATTCGCGTTTTTTTCTGCGGCCTTATGACGAAATTCGGATTTTTACTGTGCTCATTTGACGAAATTAGCGTTTCCTCCGCGTGCATTTTCCGTAATTCGCGTTATCTCCGCGATCATTTGACGAAATTTTACTTTTTTTTCGCAATCCTTTGACAAATTTCGCATTTTATCCATGGCCCTATGACAAAATTTCGGTTTTTTTCCTTTTCGGATCCTTTAAAAAAATTGGAATTTTTTTTTCTGCGAACGATTGATGAGATGGATTTTTTTCGGCAACCATGTAAAGAATCGCGATATTTTTTTAAGTTCAAACTTTCGGACTGTTGACCAAATTTTTCAAATTTTCGGAACAAAGTCACCCCTGCCCCTCCCCTTTCCCCCTGTCTACGGCCTTATTGGCAAATATGATTTCTGTTTATAACACAATTCAATGCGTTTCGTAAGATTTAGAACATTATGGAAATTTGAGTCAGCCCCCCCCCCCGAAATAAAATCCTGGGTACGCCACTGGAGTGACGTGTTCTCCACAAGGTGGTGGAACCCATAGAAGAAGAAGAACTTTCTTCTTACTTCTACTATGGAAACCCTGGAAACCTGCCAGTGGAAGTCGACTCCTCCTTTTCTATCCTCTTTTAGTCCACACAAAACATTTTCTCTTATTACTCCTTCTTTTGTGGCAACGGCATTCGACAACCAGAGTTATTTATCATCGATTGTTGACTCGATTGTTGACGACTGTCGCCATTTTTTACGAAGTTTTCCGAGAGAAAAAAACCCATGATATATTCGCCTTGGTATAAAGAAAAGTTATTGTAACAGGTAGAATATTGAGTCTAAATGTTATTGAAATATTTATCTGTATTTTCTGCTCAAAATAATAGCGATAGTTTTGATGTTGTAGGCTTAGCGGTGGAATTTGGTAAAACAAATAAACAAACAAAAAAAAAAAAAACAGGGTTGGGTTCGTAGGTAAAATGTACTTCCATACAAATTATCAGTTCAATTGTTATAGCTTTTATTTATAAAATGTTCCGCTTTTTGAATAGTATGCATTGCAGGATAGCTGCAGTTATTGTTATTATTGACATCAATTTTTATTGGGTTACCCTTGTTATAAGTTATTGGGTATTTAATAAACGGTGTTTATTTCCCGCAGTATGTTTCATTTTTAGTGACAAAGCTTTTTATTGTCCCTACTCTTTTCTATTTCTTCATATTCTATTGCTATTTGTCGAATTTTAATTATTATTGAACATATTGCTGAAGGTTGTCATTATAAATTATATTTTTTATGAAGTGTTTGTAGTGGCTTGGAACTAACGAATACATTTCATTTATCTAATGAAAACTTCGTAATATTTTAAACTTATACGGCTCTCTTTTATCTAATTAGGGCTCCCACCCCCCCTTTGGATTTTTCAGATTTTGTGACATTCAAGTGTCACATATTGAAATTGAAAGTAAGGTAGATGTGCCAGTAATGGACACCCTTAAGGAATTTCTTTAAAAATAGTTTTTTATTAATAGTTATAATTATTATATTCCAGTTTTTTCAATGTTATATTATTAACCTATCAACAATATTTAACCAATCTTATAAGCTCATTTCACAAGTATGAATCTAAATTTAATTTTAAATGACAAAAATATGTCAAAAGCCCAATAATGGGCACCCTCTGGCCCAGTAATGGACATCCCATAAAAAGTAATAAATATAATTGTTTTTATGACTGTATTTAGAACCAGAATTTAATGAATACATACTAATGAAACAAAATAGTTATTTTCAAATAAATTTAACAATTAGGATACCAGTAATTAATAAAATATTTGTGATAATCGTTTACTGTTTGCATCAATTATTGTAATTATCAGAAGATCGATTTTTAATTATTTTAGATGGATAGTTTAAAATACTAAATTTCAGGCAATTACAGCTATCAAATTATTGAAACAGTGGGGGGATTTAAGTTTTTTTTTTTTTTTAAATAAAAAAAAAGTTTTGGAATATTAGTGTTTAGTTTTGTCTCACTATTTTTAACAATTAATCTTCCAGAGACTACTTGATATATCATTTATAATAATTAATATTACAAATATGAAAGAAATGATATTGTGAGTTGAATATTTTAAATACAAAATAAAATAATTTCAAAATAAAACTGTAGAACTGATCTGCAGATGTAGTACTACCTGCCACTGATCTGCAGATATACTAGTGTCATGAATATTACCAATAACTTTCATTAATAATATATATACAGTCGAACCCGGTTAAGACACGTTTCAAGGGAGTGGACAAAAGTCGCGTATTAAACGTGATTTGTATAATGTTTCAGGAACTGACCATATTTATATATTTAATCCTCTAAATGAACTTTAGAGCTTTCATTTATATGCTTAGCGTCGAAAATTGTGTCTTATACGTGTATTTAGATTAAAATTTAATTGTATTTCCAACTCATTGTTTCTTTTTATAGAACCAACTGGAATAATAATGAAAATTAAATATGGATTCGAACATGGATTTATTGTTGAGTAATACGTTGCAACCAAAAACAAAACAACAAAAATAATTTTCCGACTACACTGATTTTTGTAACACAGAAAAAAAAATTAAATCTTTGAATCACAACCCAGTTTTTAAAATCATATTTAGTACTTGTAGTGATGAGTACCATTATAATCTATCCTCCTTTTTAATGTAATAAAAAACTATCCTTATTTATCTTTGTGTAAACAATATTGTCTCTATAGCAAAAAGTAAAGGAAACATAAAAGAATTGTAATTATCCAACCGCAATCGTATTTGTTTAATCTTTACGATTTGCATGTTTTGTTGCCTATAATATGCATTATAAAACATAGTAGTGATATTGCGTACACTTAAAACCTCACAAACAACAGGTATGATCATCTTTAATCATAATCAATTTTAGGATGTATCTGAGAAACCTAAATTCGTCTACATTTCTGTACTAAAGTAAAAATATACACGAAGCGCAAGGCAAAGAATGTTAGGAGGCGGGACCAAAGAATGATTGCTGTTTTGCTAATTTATCAGGTTTTTGTTTTATTCAAATATCTACCACTATTTCCGGTTAGTAATTTTCGCCTTAATTAATATGTTATTAAAAAAATAAATACTATTCGGAAAGTGTTTTTTATCTGTATAAAAAAGTTCGCTAAATTGGCAACACTTAAGAAGAGAGAAGGAATTCGCGTCTTAAGCGTGATTTTTTCCTCAAAGGACCGAAAATTTATCGCGTATTAAGCGGGATCGCGTAATAACCGTTCGCGTATTAAACGTGATATTTTTACATTAGCCTTATGGCGATGTTCAAGGGATCGGAAAAATTCTGCGTATTATGCGGGATCGCGTATTAACCGTGAGCGTTTTAACCGGGTTCGACTGTATATTTTCTTTTTTTGTCAGAGGTGAATAAGGAAACATTTAGGACAGAAAATAGATTTTTAATAGCTTCTGTAACTTAATTATTTTTATTTAAACAGAGAGGGATTAAGCCCTAGGAATGAGCCCCTCTTTGACTATGCTCTTAAACAATATTTTCTGCTTCCTGGCTGGTTTGATTGCCAGATTATAAAATATGCAAGGTACATATACATAAAAAAAAAAGAATAAAACATTGAAATTTTATTAATCACATAAAATAACTTAAAAGCAGCTATTTATAAAAGTTTTGGTGTTATTACATTTTGGTAAGTATAATTTAAAAATTAAATTTGATTATTTAGGTTTGTAGTTAAGTCAAAATATTTTATGCACTATAAACATTACTGAAATTGCATTTTAGCAATGTCTTCTACATGGGGTGTCCATTACTGGAAAATGACTAATTAACCATCCCAGTAATGGACACCCCCTCTTAAAACCTTAAAAATAAATGAAATTTAGTAAATGGCCATTAGTATATAATATTCTAAGTTTCCTATTGCTACTCAAACAAAAACCTTCAAATTTTGCAAGAAAATAAATAATATATAAATTAATTAAATGAAGCCAACTCTTAGCCTCTTCATTAAGATTTTCACAGAAAAACAGTGAAACTTTGAAACATTATTTTCTGCTTCTTGATTGGTTTGATTAAAAGTGTAAACAATAACCCAGTTTTATAAAACATGCAAGGGGGCAGTGGTAGAATTCGCAAAAAAAAGTCACTGGTCCCAAGGACCAGTAAACATCAGAGTTTACTGGTCCGCACACATTGTCAGTGGCCCGGCCCCGCTGCATAAAATTCTACTAAGTACCTTTAACCCTTTGAATGACACCTTTCCCCTCCTCTTCCTAGAACATAAACCAAACTTCAGTTATCCAAAATTTTTGGCAGCATAATAAAATATAAAATTATGATTTGCTAAAAATTAAACAGTACATAAACAAAAACTATAAAATTAATTATGTATTTTATTTTCGACTATTTATGTCAACTGACTGTAAGTTTTACTGCATTTTTTTATATATTTATTTTTTTAAATAAAATAAAATTCAGTGGTTGGTGTTTGGTTTTGGTTTTCTCAGGGACGGGAAAATTTACATTTACCTGTCAGAGAGGGAAAAAAGTTACTGGCCCTGCGGACCACTAAATTTTTTAAATTAGTGGTCCGATTGAATTTTTAGTGGTCTCGGACCAGCGGACCACCAAGGATTTTGAACGCTGCAAGGGGGTATTATAAAAAAAAATAATTAAAGCTAAATATTTATTAGTTATTTTTTTATGAACCAAAATCATCAAGGGGTGTCCATTACTGGCACATCTACCCTATATAAAATTCAAAATTTCCTATTACTACCAAAACAAAAAGCTGCAAATTTTGCAAGAAAATAGAGAATATATGGTAGATGTGCCAGTAATGGACACCCCTAAGGAATTTCTTTTAAAATTATTTTTTTATTAAGTTATAATTATTATATTCTAGTTTTTTTTCAATATTATATTAACCTTTCAATGATATTTAACCATTCTTATAGTCTCATTTCCCCATATGGGCTTAGATGTGTTATTATCCCTCCATCCGCCATCTTGGATTTTTTTCTTGCGTGAAAACTCCTTTTCTGCCAAGTAGTAAGTGTCGCCAATGGTTAAATATTGTTGATAGATTAATATAATATTAAAAATTAAAAAACAGTTTTTTAATTCACGCCCAAAAAAAATCCAAGCTGGCGGATGATAACACATCTGTTCCCCAATATGTATCGAAATTAGAGATGCAACAAATATTCGGCCTTGGCCGAATAATACTGTAATAAATGTTTTTATATTTACACAGTATAACTTTTTAATTTGACAATTTATATTCATCATGTATAATGGAAATTTTATTTGAAATTAACACTTTTTTTTTTTTTCATTAACTTTCATACCCTGAATGGGTTTTATCTACCCATTTTTATATAAGAGATTAATTCAGAAATCATGTTTAAATATTTTATGCTGTATCAGTAAGTACAAAAAATATCTGTAATAAGCTAACATAATCTGTTAAATTTAAAATTAATCTGTTCAAAATTGTTTTAATACAGCTGTACAAGCAAATTAATTTTTTTTTTTTTTTTTTTATCATAGTGGGAAGTTTTAACATTTATCCCTTGTTACATAAAAAATATTTCTTTCAATAGTATTTTGAATTACACCTATAAAGAACATAAATATATGATTGATTAGATATAGATGCATTATATGTATAAGATATTTAATTCGTATATGTTGCAATACTTAAAGGGTTTTTTTTATAGTAAAATACGCTTAAAAGTTAAATATAATTTAAGTGATTTTTTTAAGTGTGTTACTATTTCTTATTAAATAATGAAAGAAATGTAAGTACTAAATTCTTTTAATTAGTATGCATTTAGGTTTTAGATTTTTTTTTCAAGAATAGCAATGTAATGTTTATATTAGGGATTGACCGAATACCGAATAGTTGATTCGGTATTCGGTGGTTCGGCATGTAAACCGAATATTCGGCTTCGGCCGAATACTTTTATGTATTCGGCCGAATAATTGCAGATAAGTATTTTTTTAGAATTGGAAGAATTCTTTTACTTAGCAGTAGAATAGGCTAAACAACGAGTTTCAATATTATGTGCATGAGTTCAGAGTTCAGCTGCACTACAAAAAACAAGTCAAAAGCCATTTTTAATACAAAAAAAAAAAAAAAAAAAAAAAATCCTTCCTAAAATAGTTTACATAGGGGTGAAATCAAAACTGTCTATAATAGAGAAAAATAAAGTAAAGAAGATGCACATCTTTCCCTTATCATTTAATTTTAATTACTTCTACATTAGTTTTTTTTAAATTTAAATTAATTTAATGTATATTTTCTTTAATATACACATCAAATAAGTATATCAGAGTTCATATCTGTATATCTAAGGTTATTAAAGAAAATACACATCAAATAAGTATACCCTTATGCCTATCCTATAGCTTTTATAACCGTTATATCAAAATGGCTCAAATTTGTTATCTTCATCACAATGTTAAAATATTAATCAAAATATAAATATCTATCAATAATTTGACAGAAAATAGTTAAATGTACAAATTGATATACCTTTTGTATTTTCAGGACATTCCTATTCAATATGTTTATAATTAGACAATCAGTAAATCAGCTTAATGACAACATTGTTTCTTTTTATTTGAATGAACTTTTGTTTTTCTGACCATCCTTTAATAGCCTGCATAATTTAATATTTTCATAGGTTATTTGTGGGTATTGACTAGTGATAAAATAATAAAAAATAAGTGATTGGTTAATGAATTTGAGTGGAAAGAAGTCATTAAATTTTTTTGTTAATTAGATTTAAGAATAAAAATGTAACTGAATTAAATTATTGAGAATTTAATTTCAATTAAAGTTTATTAAAAAAGCTAATAATGCAAAAATGCGTATTAAAAGATTTCAAGTATTCGGTTGCCGAATACCGAATATTCGGTTTACACTTCAACCGAAGCTTCGGTATTCGGCAAAATTGCTGCTTCGGTCAATCCCTAGTTTATATTTGCCTTAAAAAACAGTTAAAATGTTTTGAATAAATGTAGATTGTGATGCAGAAATAATAATTCAGCATTCTCAGGTGATAGTCTATTTATTTTTTTTTTTCGAAAATTTTATCTGCTTCTGAAAATAATCTCACTATATATGGTACTTCCTGGTGCAGAAAGGTACTTTTTGGCTAATTGTGTAAGGTTTGGAAAGTCTTCCGAATTTTTCGCCCACCACTCCAAATGACACTGTTGTCTTTCTAGTAGTGGCTGGCAAAGAAAATTATGAATTTCTTTTACTTCTTCACATTGAAAAGAACTTTCTATAGAGCTCCACTCTGTGATTGACTTGCAATTTCATTAAAGCATGGCCACAAAGAATTTGGAACTTGTGAAGATGGAATGGTTATGTTGGAAATATTTTGTTCACATTCTGTTACTGGTTTCATACTAGCCTTTCTTAGTCTTACTAAAGTAGTTAATTTGGGCTTTACTCCTACATCCTTTGCTTCATCTTTGTTGAAAAAGAACACTTTAAATCTGGGGTCCAAAACCGTTGCAATGGAATAGTGTTCATTGTCTTGAATCGATGCAAAAGGCTTCTCCAAATTTTGTAGAAGAGTGCCTTTAACCAAAAAAATCTCAATTTAGATAAATATGATTTTAATGCTGTAACTATTGGGATGACTTCAGAAATTAATGATCTCAATGTGGCAATTTGTTTTGTTATTTCTTCAAATGGTTGTAATTGATTGAGCATTTTTCCAAATTTAGTTGCATATAGAGAAAGTGCATTTTTTTGTTCCAGTAATCTCTCCAACATATATCCAGCGTGTTGCCACACTTTGAACTAATTTCTTCTTAGGAATTTTTAACTCATTAATTTGTATATCAGTTAATCTTGAACATGCTAACGTCGAATGATTAAAATGTGTAACAATTTTTTTTTTTTTTTTTTTTTTTTACCTACCTACAACAATTAAATCATTTATTGATCTTTGGTATGCTAGAGCATCAGATACTGTTAAATGCAATGAATGTAATTTGCTTTTCCTTAGATATTTCCTTCCTCTGAATCTGAAAACATTCACTATACACTTCTTAATAGTGCTATCTGCTGACAGCAAAGACAAAAAAATGATTATAATTAGGGATTGACCGAAGCAGCAAATTTGCCGAATACCGAAGCTTCGATCAAAGTGTACGGGGCATTCCATGAAAAACAGGACATTTCATGAAAAAAAAAGAAATTTAATTTTTCTCTCAAAACTTCTAATATATTTTCTTAAGAGTCTAAATTTCTAGTATCCATGAGTATTTTTCAGAATTTGTCACCATATGAGTGGCAACACTGAATCCAATATGGCCACCATCAACTTGCTCACATGTGGTTGAAAAGTTGTCATTTTTGAAAGCTTCATATTATTTTACTGTTACAGTTGAAGACTTTATTGCTATTGCAGTGTGAAATGTAAGTATCTCATCTATTAAACATATTCTTTCAATATTTAATTCTCAATATAAACTGCTAAATTAAATATACTAAAGTTATTAAAAAATATTGTCCCACACGTGACACCATTTAGTGTTTTTTTAATATTTATTATTGAACCAAGCAATTTAGCTTGTAGCTATGCAAGATTATAAGTTACCTAAACGTAAATAAACTATTTTCAATTAAAAAAAATAATTTTTACTATTTTAGAAGTTCCTATAGCCCATTTTATTATGTCCCACACGTGACGTCACGTGTGGGACATCAGGTGTAGAATAACCATTTAACCACCTAAAACTCATGAATTTTTATCATTAAAAAGAAAATAAACATAAATCATCATTTTTAATAAATATGTTTACAATTAAATTTCTGTATTGTAACTTTTAAAATAGCAGACTAATGATTAGGCTTAGAAAGGTTTGATAGTAAATAAACCCCACATTATGTATTATGCAGGAGGATGTAATGTAATCTTTTTTGTCATTTGGCTTCATCACATGTTCACTAATTATGTTTTATAATAAAACTCACTTACATATTTTATAAAATTAAGCTGTAGATTTTCTATTTTGTTTCAGTAAGAAAAAATGTCTGACAAAGTAAGCCATACTTCCAGCGCTACCAGAATGAAGAAAATGAGAGAAAAGTTAAAGAAAGAAAATCCAGACTATCAAAAGGAAGAAAATAGACGCATATCAGAGCTAAGAAAATATAAGAAGCAGCACATGTCTGACAAAGAGCTAGAAGATCTTAGAAGGTATGAACGAGAAAGAAAAAAACTTCAAAGGGAAAAGAAAAAAAATAAGAAAAACACAAAAGACACTACACCTACGTGCAGTCCTAGCTCTTCAACTGCCCCGGATGCTACTTATTCCCCATATTTGCGTCCTCAGTCCCTTGGCAAGGCAATTTGGAGGACGGTTAAGTCACTTCCAAAATCCCCTCGCAAACAACAGGCAGTTGTGAGTGGATTGGCTAAGCGTGTAGGTCTTCCATTAGTTGATGAAATGAACAGAAACATATCAGATCGTAAAGATTTTTCCAAAGTAGTTGATTTTTACTTGCGTTCAGATATAGTTTATACTTGTCCAGGTATGAAAGATAGCATGACTGTGTGGCAGGAAGGAAAAAAGTCAGTCCTACAAGAACATTACCTGACTATGTTTTTAAAGGAAGCTTTTTTTATTTTTAAAGAGGAAAATCCAGACTTTGAAATTGGATTTTCAAAGTTCTGTTCCCTTAGACCAAAGAATGTTCTTTTACTTAAAAGTACCCCAACAGAACAGTGCAAGTGTTCTGTAGATACATGTCTGTCAATACATGAAAATATATTTTATAAACTTAAAGCCTTACACTACGAATATTCAAATGAATTTTGGAAAAACATCCTATGTGATATTACTCTTAATTCAGAATGCTGGCAAAATAATTGCAGTAGTTGTTGCGATGGTAAGTTACTACCAACTCCTGACAACCCAGAAAATCTTGTAATATGGAAGATGTGGGAAAAGAGGGACAACAGACTTGAACTTGTAACTAAAGAATGTGAAGTGGGAGAACTTTTTGAAATGTTGATTCAGGATTTGCCTAAAATGATGTCTCACGTTAATCTGAAAAGAATACAACATTCAGATTTTGAAAAAGACAAAAAAGAAGAATCTACTCGAATTTTACAGATAGATTTTGCCATGTCTTTTGGATGTGAATACCAAAATGAAGTGCAAAGTGCACTATGGTCAAGATCAAGTGTACTCTTATTTACAGCAGCAGTATTTCAAAGAGGAAAATGCCAAACATACCTCATATGTTCTGATACATCACATAAAGATAAAGACACCATATTTGTTTTCATAGAGTTTCTTTATGAAGAAATTTTTCGTTCATCTGAAAATGGTGACATAAAAACAAAGAAGTCAACTGGAGCGATGGACCTGCTTCTGAATTTAAAAATAAGTTTATGACAAAAGTTCTATGTTACTTGTCTAAAAAGTACCCTGAATTACAATTTTCATGGAAATATTTTGCTACTGCCCATGGTAAAGGTGTCGTTGATGGGGTCGGAGGGAATGTAAAGAGACTTGTGCGCCAAAAGATGATGAGCCAGGGTGAGAAGCACATTGTTCAGTCAGCAAAGAATTTTGCAGATCTTGCAAGCCAACTTGTGCCTAGTACAAAAATTTTCTATATCGGAGAACAACGCATACAAGAGATAATAACACAGAAAAATCCTTGGGATTGTGTAATTTCAATCCCTGGTATATCAGGCTTTCATATGATTGAGATAAAAGAGGGTGATATCATTAGCTGTCGGACCCATTCCCTTTCAACAGATATCATCAAATTTGGAAATATAGTTCCTCCTGCAGAAAATCTTGAATGTGGAAAGTGGGTTGCCGTAAATTATGAAGGCACCCTATATCCTGGTGAAATAACCAAAATAGATGGTATTGATCAAATTACTGTCAATGTCATGGAAGAATCAAAGATCAAAGGCTATTTTAGGTGGCCCAAATCTCCTGACGCAATTCCATACAAACGAGAGGAAATCATAAAATGTATCTCAGCACCAGTTGTTGTCAATAGTCGAGGCTATTACAAGTTTTTAGACTTTTAAAAGCTGGCCAAAACAAAAACGTTACAACTACAAGACTTCAATTATATTATTTGTGTTACTCTATTGCTTTAGTTTAACTTTAAAAGGTGTACCTTTACTTATGTATGTTTGTATCTATACTACTTACATATGTTAGTAATAAAAATACTAAATATGGAAAAAATGCCTATTTATCATTTATCTGACATGTAATCAGTACATGATTGAATAATTTAATAGTTAAAAGAGAGTGAACATTGTATAACTCAATATTTAACAATTGAATTTGATAAAATGTCTAAGAAAATCACACGATGTCCCGCACGTGACACTGGTGTCCCACACGTGACATTTGTCTAAAAAATTGTTATTGGTTTATGTTTAATTTTTTTCCCCTAAACTATATAAAAACAGATGATAGCAATCATGAAGTTATGATAAAAAAATACTACGTTGACAGTGTTGTAAAAAGTTCACAGATTTTTTAGTTACAAGGAGGAAAAGTGAAAAGTTGTGTCCTTTTGCATGTCCCGCACGTGACAGATAGATTTAATTAAAAATCTTAATAATAAAATTTTTTTTTGAGAAATTGATTACTTTCTAATAATTAAGTAAGTTGTGTACTTTCATCACGCAATTGCACATTTAAAAAATTCAGCCTCAAAAAATTGGTAAATAGAAAAATACAGCTGAAAATTTCATCTAAATGTCCCACACGTGACTGTGGAATCGCCCGTACACCGAATATTCGGTATTCGGCAACCGAATACTTAATAATTTACAATACACATTTTTGCATATATTAACTTTTTTAATAAACTTTAATTAACATTAAATTCTTAATAATTTAATTCAGTTACATTTTTATTCTTAAGTCTAATTACACAAAAAAATTTAATGACTTCTTTCCATTCACAAATTAACCCATCACTTATTTTTTATTTTATCACTAGTCAATACTCTAAAGAACCTATGAAAATATTAAACTATACAGGCTATTATTAAGAATAAGAATTGTCAGAAAAACAAAAGTTCATTCAAATGAAAAGAAACAATTTTGTCAAAGCTGATTTACTGATTGTTTAAGTCTAATTATAAACATATTGAATAGGAATGTTTTCAAATACAAAAGGTATTATATCAATATGTACATTTAACTATATTTTCTGTCAAATTACTGTTACATATTTATATTTTGATTAATATTTTAACATTGTGTGTGGTGATGAGATAACAAATTTGAGCGATTTTAATTTAATGATTATAAAAGCTATAGGATTGGCATAGGGGTATACTTATTTGATGTGTGTATTTTCTTTAATATACACCTTAGATATACAGAGATGAACTCTGATATACTTATTTGATGTGCATATTAAAGAAAATACACATTAAACAAATTTAAATTAAGAAAACTAATGTAGAAATAATTAAAATTAAATGATAAGGGAAAGATGCCCATCTTCCTTACTTTTTTTTTTTTCTATTGTAGACAGTTTTTGATTTCACCGCTATGTAGACTATTTTAGAAAGGAAAAAGTTTTTTAAAATTAAAAATGGCCTTTCACTTGGTTTTTTGTAGTACAGCAGAACTCTAAACTCATGCACATAATATTAAAACTCATTGTTTAGCCTATTTTACTTCTAAGTAAAAGAGAATTCTTTTACTTTTAAGAAAATACTTAACCACAATTATTCGAACCGAATACTTAAAAGTATTCGGCTGAAGCCGAATATTTGGTTTACATGCCGAACCACCAAATACCGAATCGACTATTCGGGCAATCCCTAATTATAATAATAATAATTTTTTTTTGTTAATTGTGAGCTTTATAAAGTCTACAATGATCTCTTTCCACCATTTTAGAGGATATTCCTTTCATCCTTTCTATCAGTGGTTCTTCTTAAGATATTAAGATTTCTTATTTTTTATTTTATTTCATCTGAAAGCTGAAACTTATGTTTCCTAGTACTTTTAAAATTTTGTCATTATTTTAAAATGTAACAACAACACTCATAATATCTACTAAAATGTAACTAGACCGTACCTGATGAGGCAATTTTTAGGCCGAACACAGCCGGATATTTTTTCAGAGTAAAATAATGCTTTCAAAAATTAAAAATTTGTATATAAATAATTTTTTTTAAAGAAAACAATACATTTTAATTGTGTAATATACAAGAATTGTGCATATAGTGCATACTATATTTTGTTTTAAGGCAAAAATAAGTTCATTATTCGGCGGCCGAATATTCGGCTGTAACTTGGCCGAATATTCGGTTATTCGGCCAAACCGCTATTCGTTGCAACACTAATCGAAATTTAATTTTAAATAACAGAAATATATCAAAAGCCCAGTAATTAGACACCCATAAAAAGTAATAAATATAATTGTTTTTATGACTGTATTTAGAACCAGAATTTAATGAATATTTTTATGACTATTTAGAACCAGAATTTAATGAATACATACTAATGAAACAAAATAGTTATTTTCAAATAAATTTAACAATTAGGATACCAGCAATTAATAAGATATTTGTGATAATCATTTACTGTTTGCATCAATTATTGTATAATTATCCGAAGATCGATGTTTTAATTATTTTAGATGGATAGTTTAAAATATTAAATATCAGGCAATTGCAGCTATCAAATTATTGAAACAGTGGAGGATTAAAAAGGTAATTAAAAAAAAAAAAAGTTTTGGAATGTTAGTGTTTAGGGGATGAGTTCCATATCCACTTGGCGAAAAATATTGCACCAAAATGCCGTTTTGGTGCAATATTTTTCACCAAGTTCGCCAAGCGGCACAGGATATGGAACTCATCCCGTGTTTAGTTTTGTCTAACTTTTTTTAACAATTAATCTTCCAGAGACTACTTGATATATCATTTATAATAATATTACAAATATGAAAGAAATGATATTGTGAGTTGAATATTTTAGATTACTAAATAAAATAATTTCAAAATAAAACTGTAGAACTGATGTTTGAGGCCACTGGTCTGCAGATTTACTACTTTCATGAATAGCAGCACCTATAACTTTAATATTTTTGTCAGAGATGAATAAGGAAACATTTAGGACAGAAAATAGATTTTTAATAGCTTCTGTAACGCAATTGTTTTTATTTAAACAGAGAGGGATTAAGCCCTATGAGCCCCTCTTTGACTGTGCTCTTAAACAATATTTCCTGCTTCCTGGCTGGTTTGATTGCCAGATTATAAAATATGCAAGGTACATATACATGAAAAAAAAAATTAATAAAAAATAAAGAATAAAATATTGAAATTTTATTAATCCCAAAAAGGGATTCCCTAAAAAATAATTAAAACTAAATGTGTATTAGTTATTCTTTTATGAGCCAAAAACATCAAGGGGTGTCCATTACTGGCACATCTACCCTATAAATGCATTAATTGAAGCCAGCTAAGATTTTCACTGAAAAACAGTGGAACTTCGAAACATTATTTTTTGCTTCCTGATTGGTTTAAGAGTGGCAACAATAATGCAAGATTATAAAATATGCAAGGGGCAGTTATGAAAAAAATAATTAATCTAAATTTTTATTGGTTATTTTCAGGAGCTGGCTGGCTTTTTTTTGTTTTAACCATTTACAAAAAGTTTTTTTTATTTTTAAAAGGTTGGTTTACAGCTAATTCATATTAAATTTTGATTAATTTATTTTTAATACACTTATAAATATTTTCTACTGAAAACATTTAAAATGTTTTATTAAATTTTGTCAAATAAATGGCTTTATAACTGCTAGAAGGCATCATTATGTCTGAAAAAATAAATATTGAAAAGAGTATAAATTAGACTCCAAACTGGTGTTTTGAAATTCTATATTACCTAGCTCTACATATAACCGTTTTAAAGACCATATTTAATTAAACAATGACAAAATGTAGCACATCAAAATGGATACATTCTTACATGTCCATGTGGAGAGATTAAGTCATAGAATGAACAATGTTGAAAGAGAAGTTAGAAAGGATATAATACTTGAGGAGAGTTTAGTGCATAAGTGTGTAAAATAGAGCAATTAAACAAACAAAAAAAAGTTTTGCAAATGAAATTTGTTAAACTTTTGAAAGCTTGCGGCTATTTAATATTCAATTATTATTATTTAATTGTGGCATATTCATGCATAAATTCAAGCATATGCTATAGAGATGCGACGAATATTCGGCCTGTCTGCCGAATATTCGGCTTCGGCCGAATATCAAGTCCATTATTCGGCCTTGGCCGAATAATACTGTAATAAATGTTTTTATATTTACACAGTGTAACTTTTTAATTTGAAAATTTATATTCATCATGTATAATGAAAATTTTATTTGAAATTAACTAACCCATGTTTTTCCATTAACTTTCATACCTCAAATGGGTTTTATCTACCCATTTTTATATAAGAGGCTAATTTAGGAATCATGTTAAAAAAAATTTATGCTGTATCAGTAAGCACAAAAAGTATCTGATTGTAATAAGCTAACATAATCTGTTAAATTTAAAATTAATCTATTCAAAATTGTTTTAATACAGCTGTACAAGCAAATTCAAAAATTTTTTTTATCATAATGAAAAGTTTAACATTTATCTCTTGTTACATAAAAAAATATTTCTTTCAATAATATTTTGAATTATACCTATAAAGAACTCTAGTGCTATCTGCTGACAGCAAAGAAAAAAAAAATAATAATGATAATAAATGATCACAATTAACAAAAACATTTTTAACTTTATAAAGTCTGCAATGATTTCTTTCCACCATTTTAAAGGATATTCCTTTCATCCTTTCTATCAGTGGTTTTTCTTAGGATATTAAGATTTCTTATTTTTTATTTTATTTCATCTGAAAGTTGAAACTTATATTTCCTAGTACTTTTCAAATTTTGTCATTATTTTAAAATGTAACAACACACATATTATTAAAATATAACTTGACAATACCTGATAAGGAACTTTTGCTAAGATTTTTTTTTTTTTGGGGGGGGGGGGGGGGCTGAATTATAAGGCAATTTTTAGGCCGAACATGGCCGAATATTTTTTCAGAGTAAAATAATGCTTTAAAAAATTAAAAATTTGTATATAAATAATATTTTAAAGAAAACAATACATTTTAATTGTGAAATATACAAGAATTGGGCATATAGTGCATACTATATTTTGTTTTTAGGTAAAAATAAGTTCATTATTCGGCGGCCGAATATTCGGTTATTTGGCCAAACCACTATTCATTGCATCACTAATATGCTACTCATAATACTGTTTTTAATAGTGCAAAATGGTGTTTTTATTATGACATTATGTATGATTTTAAATGTTTATGAGAAATAAAATAAGACTTGTATATTAATAGCTCTTAAAATTAGGTAATAAAACATGTAACTAAGTAACCATTGTCTTCTTTAATTATATAAAGAAGTAAAAATGAAAAAGGAGGAGAGGGGACTAAAGCTCAGTGTAAACCAGATAAAGCAATTGGTATGGCCCTTTTAAAATTTAGCTAACATATTTGCAATTCTGATTAAAAATCACTAGCAGCATTAATGTCTTCATTATTGAGAAATTGGGTTATTTATTAAATTTTAAGTCTTAAATGTTATTAAAATTAAACATTTAAAAATATGTAGTTTATAATTAAAATGCTTCACTGTATAAAAGCAAATTATGGCAAAAAAAAAGCCAGTTGAAAGTTGAAACCAATGAAAGCTGCCAGCATGGCTTTTTTTAATTTTAGCAGACTTCTTTTTGCAACCCTCGTTGTTTTGGTACTACTTGATTACCCCATCGACCAATTTTGCCAAACTATTCATCAAATTATACAAATTGACATACTCTTTATTTTAAATAATGAAATAACAAATAAATTGGTAAAATACAGTTGAAGATCTTTATAACGCAAACCTAAAAACGCAAGGTTGTGCGTTATATGGATCACATAATTAAATTTACCTTGTAAACATAGCCAAATGTGTCTGAAACATATCAAAGTACATTAGAATATCTTTATACTGCATCTCTTGTTACCAAGAGTTATCCAAATTATAAATTTTTGCATAATATAGGTCAGACATTGTTAAATTTACTTTATGAACAATCGCGTTATAAAGATCTTCTACTGTATTTATAAAAATACAAATTAAATGTCAAATTAAAAATCACTTGATGACGTAACAAACACATGTAACATGTTTAATGTCAAGTGAATGTGACATTTATGATCATCCATTAATCAATTTAATCTTATAGTTTGGTGATAGTTTTTTAGTTGACGGGATAATCAAGTATTTTATAAACCAAACACATTGAAGGTTGAAGGGTGTTCATTACTGGCATATCTACCTTAACCCTGTATTTGGACTTCTCAATAATCTGACAATATGTTGTAAAAGAATATTCGCTCATTTTTTTTTCTTCCGGTGTGTGTGTGTGTGTGTGTGTGTGTGGAGGAGGGGAGGTGTGATTTTGATATTTTCCAGGCTGTGGAACCCCAAAGATTTGTGAATAACATACTTTAATGTACCCTATTAAAATCTGTGCTTGTATCTATGTAACCTCAAAAACTCGGAAAACATAGGGCGCAGGGCTACGAAATTTGGGCACATGGGTTAGTGGTAGGGGGCCCATGAACAATTGGGGTAAAAAATTCGAAAATTTTAAATACTTTTTTATTTTAAGGTTTTGACTAATTTTTGCCTTTTTTATGTTCAACCCGTAATTGCACAAGTTCTAAAATGTGATATATATATATATTACGTATACGTACGCCACACTGCAATACTAAGAAGCTGAAGCGGGTATTACGATAATTCTTTTACTTCACATGCAAATAATTAGAGATTATTTAATTGCACTTAATTATAACCTTTTTTTTAAAAAATAAAATTTTATCACAAACATCAACAAAACTTTTTATTCTATTTATTCCCTTATTTCAAAGATATCGTTTTATCATCTGCTGCCATAGTAACATTATTAAATTAAATTTTCTTAAAAAAAAAAAAAGCACAGTAGTAGAAAAATATTTTTCTAAATCGAATAGTTATTTTTGATTTTGGTTTTAGAATTAAATTCATGAACTCCCGTGCATAGAAAGGGTTAAACAGCTAGTTTGTTACTTGAAGTATGAATCACTTTTTAATATGGCAAATGTGTCAGTAACGGGCATCCTTGAAATTCCTTTATTTTTTCTTTTTGTCAAGTTGCTATGCTGTTATTAATAGCTCCAGTAATATGATAATTAGGAGAAGGAAAGTTTTTTTCAACTGGATAAATCATAGTTGGAGTCGCAGCACAATTGAGGTTTATTCCCATTGAGTGAAAAATGTCCAGGTCCAGCTAGGGATTGACCGAAGCAGCAATTTTGCCGAATACTTAAACCTTTTTATACACATTTTTGCATATATTAGCTTTTTAAATAAACTTTAATTAAAATTAAATTCTTAATTTAATTCATTTACATAATTCTTAAATCTAATTACACAAAAAAATTTAATGACTTCTTCCCACTCACAAATTCATTAACCTGTGACTTATTTTTTATTTTATCCCTAGTCAATACCGTACCCAAAATCACCTATGAAAGTGTTAAACTATACACGTTATTATTAAGGATAGTGATTGTCATAAAAACAAAAGTTCATTCAAATAAAAAGAAACAGTGTTGTTATTAAGCTGATTTACTAAAAGTTTAATTATAAACATATTGAATAGGAATGTTCTCAAATACAAAACGTATATCAATTTGTACATTTAACTATTTTCTGTCAAATTATTGATACATATTTATATTTTAATATTTGAGCAATTTTAATTTAATGGTTATAAAAGCTACAGGATAAGCATACGGGGGTGGTATACTTAGTATTTGATGTGTGTATTTGTGTATATTAAAGAAAATACACATTAAATAAATTCAAATTAAAAAAACTAATGTGAAATATAATTAAAATTAAATGTTAAGGGAAAGATGCCCATCTTCCTTACTTTTTTATTCTCTATTGTAGGCAGTTGTTTTGATTTCAGCCCTATGATTACTTCAGAAAGGAAAAAGTTTTTTTTTTTTTTTTAATTAAAAATGGCTTCTGACTTGTTTTTTGTAGTGTAGCTGAACTCTGAACTTATGCACATCGTTTAGCCTATTCTACTTCTAATCACAGAGTACCGAATCGACTATTCGTTATTTGGTCAATCCCTAGTCCAGACCAGGACTCGGACCTGGATACTTTGATAACAGAATTTTCCATGTTAACAAAACATTTTCGTCGTGTAAATCTTAAGTATTCGGCTGAAGCCGAATATTTGGTTTACGTACCGAATCTACTATTGGGTATTTGGTCAATCCCTACTCTAGACCAGGACTCAGGCCTGGATACCTTGATAACAGAAGTTTCCGTGTTATCAAAACACTTTCGTTGTGTAAATGCTATAGATATATCTTGGAAGGATGAAACTGGCCACCCAGTTAGCTTAAACGTTAGATCATTGGCACGGCACACCAAGGTGTCTAGGAGGTTCAAGTCCTGGTCTGGACATTTTTTACCTAGTTGGAATAAACCTCAACTGTGCTACTTCAACTATAAATATAATATAAAATACTCTAATAATAATTTAACATAACATTTTATTTAAAATTAAAATGAATAAAAGAAGATAAAATGTTATATCTACAGAGAGAGAGGGAGATTTAATAAAATCACTTACCCAGGAGATGAGTAGATTAGAATCTGAGAGGAGGGTTGGAGCATTTCTAATCATTCTTGCTTTGATGCCTTGTGTAATATACATACTGGTTTATCTAAAAAAGGATCGTATTTTAACAATCTCTGGCTGTTTGTTTTCTGTGATTTCTCTAATCTTAATTGCAATAATATCAAGTGGGAAAGGGATTATTTTGTTGGACTTTATATCAAGATGTAAACTCTGATTAATAGATTGACTTCTCACATGTCAGAGGCATTCTACAATTCATCGAAAAGGTTATGTGAATTTAGTTACGATCACTTGTAAATTGAGAAGCATTTGCTTGACTAATTATTGCTAAAATTGCTGAAGCATTTAAAAGAGAATTTTTATTAAATTTGATAATTTGAAATATTTGGTATGTTTATATTTCTTATTTTTCTCCAGCAGTTGCCTGGTGGTCTTACTCATTCTGTATCCTAGTGATACAAGAAGGTACCTCAAGTTTTAAAAATGAGCTACCAAATGCAGTCTCCCGCACCACCTGTTTCAAGGCCAAGTATGCACATTTTTCTGTTTTTCTTCTTTTTTAATTCTTGTTATAGTTTTTTTTTTTTATGTTCATGAAACTTATGATTTAAATCAACCCCCCCCCCCCCCCCCTTTTTTTTTAAAAAATTGGAAAATCATTGATTTAAATCAGTTTGAAAAAAATTATTTCAAATTTATGTAATATGATACACTATAAAATTGTTAAAAAGTAAGGGTTACTGACTTAATATCACTGGATCTATGCTTGGTGCAGTATACCTGGCCCTGATATATAAGTACCATATATGGAAAATAAAAAGAATTTTATGGTTAGTATAAAATGATTATATATTTAAAAAAAATATATTTTAGGAATAATTTTACAATTATTTACTACACAAACTTCTTTAGCATCTATTCATAGAACTGTTAACATTTAGTTAGGTTCAGGGGTGCAGAATTTTCTCAATCTTGCAGCCACCAAGGTGTAACATACAGTTGCAAATTGCTATGACAAAATGTACGTGGTTGCAAAAGATAGGTAAGGGAACGTCCATTGTTACTCTTGTGACCATTAGAGCAAATTTTCACAAATACTTCCAATTATTTTATTTCAAAATATAATTAAAATAAAAATTGATATAACCAGTTAAATACAATTATGTTCCATTCACATAAAATATATCTAATTTGCAACAAAAAGCATTTCCCTTGTCTATATAATCAAAATTTTGTTACTCTTGTGACCAGAGTGTCACAAGAATCATTTAATATATACATAAGTAAAATGCTTTTTGTTACAAATTAGATATATGTTTGTGTGTGGAACACAGTGGTATTTAGCTGGTTATATCAATTTTTATCTTAATTATATTTTGTAATAAAATAATTGGAAATTATGTATGAAAATGTGCTCTAATTATCACAAGAGTAACGAATGGACATTCCCGTAATTACTATTGCTACAATGCATTTTCATAATCTTTTTTGATAAAATTAAGAAAAGTTAAGTATAGGACAGAACTTAGTGCTATGTATTTTGCATCACGATAATTTGATAAGATGCGAAAACTAGAATGAGAACTAGTAAAAATAGTCTTTTGACATATCTCTACAACCTGCAGTTTTCCTAAGACTATAAAAAAAACTCACTTACCCTGTCTTATAATCCACACACCTGTGGCGAGTAAAATAATGTATTTCTTCACCCCTGGTTTGGTTCCCTCAACTATGTAATTATTTAGGAATTCATAAAGCTAGAAAATTGGTGTTTCTTCTCAAACATTTTAATAACAAAAAATAATTTTTTTCAGACCCATTGAAATTTGTAACATATAATCATGATCATCTTTTATGTGTGAATAATATGTGCTCCAAATTCATCAAATGAATATTGCATGCATTCCATAATATATTGTACTAGAAAGATACTCCATCAGGAATTACGGAAAATGAGATATCAAGATATAGTATACAGTTTTCTTTATTTTGCCAAGGCTCCTTTACTGGAAAAGTACCGAGAATTAAATTTCCCTATTCAGCTATGTAAAGCAAATTAAAATCGGGCAGTGAGGAGCTGAGATAGTACAGCGCCATCTAGTGGCAGTTATTTTATTAGTAGCATCGGATTGAAGATGTAGGCCAACATTTTCATACATTACATTGTAAATTTTGACCCGTAGATATAGGTGAAAATTAGCGGTCGCCACTCGCCACGTGGCGATTAAAGTTGTAAAAGTGGCGATTAAAAAATCGGCCATCGATCGCCACCCTAGTCGCCACTCGCTAACTGGCGATAAAAAGTCTGTTATCGATCGCCAAGTAAAATATAGCGTTTTTCATAAAAATATGCATCTCTACTTTGGTTACATCTAATTTGCAAACTGGTTAATTCTTTTTCCTACTGGATGCAAGCAGATTACAACGATTTAGCTGTATGTTCAATATTTTAGCTTTTCGCCATTGCTCTTTTGTTGGATTATTTTTTCAAGAAATACAGTTTTATTCTGCAAAATATATTCATCAGCTTTGATTTCCACATGCATTTCAAATAATTTATTCCTTTTTTTTTTTTTTTTTTCACCGGATGCAAGTGGATTTTAAGGACATTGCAGTATATTTTCAATATTTCGACTCCAGCCACATGCTCACTAGTTAGATTATTTTTCTTTGGAATACACTCATCAGCTTAGATTTCAACTGTATGCAATGTGTGTAGTATGTTAATAACACATTTGCTTATTAAATAGAATCCAAATAACATTTTATTGCGCTTTATTTGATTTTTTTTTTTTTTATTGTTATTGTATACCCAACTGTTGGAATTTTGATTTAATTATTTTTTATATAAAGAAAGTAATAGTAATTTAATTGATAATAGTGTTTATGAACATATTTATATATTCTAAAAAAAAAATAACATAACAGATTATGTGGTTTTAAAGTAATTTTCTTGAATTTTGACTGCTTCCCTATTCTTATCATGAATAGTGTTGGCTGGTATAAAACTCTGACTTATAGAATAATATGTATATATACAACGATTATAGTTTATGTAGATGTCAAGAAAAATTGAAACATTATAGTGGCCACTAACTTTAAAAAGTGGCCACTAATGAAACTGAGTCTACCGGCCACTGGCTACTAACTCATTTTCCCAGTTTTCACCTATAAATCAAGATATAGTATACAGTTTTCTTTATTTTGCCAAGGCTCCTTTACTGGAAAAGTACCGAGAATTAAATTTCCCTATTCAGCTATGTAAAGCAAATTAAAATCGGGCAGTGAGGAGCTGAGATAGTACAGCGCCATCTAGTGGCAGTTATTTTATTAGTAGCATCGGATTGAAGATGTAGGCCAACATTTTCATACATTACATTGTAAATTTTGACCCGTAGATTTGTAAAAAAACCAGGATATGAAAAAATCACGATTTTTAAAAAAAAGTAAAAAATAATCGGATTTTTGATTTTAAATCGGATTTTTTTGATTAAAATTAACTAACAACATTATTTTAAACTTTGAAGGTTATAACATGTCATTTTCAATTATTTTATAAATACAGTTTAGATAGACACTTGAAAATAGTATTTCAAAAAATTTTATGTATATAAATCTTTATACTTGATTTATAATTTTTTGTGTAATGATTAATTACATCACTTACCTTAAGAGCAGACTTAGATAAAATGTAAAACTGTCTGCGAAATAATTTCTTAAAAATTTTCTGCAAAAAAATGCCACACCCCTCCCGAGTTCTATATCGGCGCTAACAGCAAAAATAAACAGTTATATGCGATTGGAGTGCCACTAAGCAACACCACTAAAAGAAAAATATTAATTTACAAGCATTATTAAAACTCAGTCAAGAAATGTAATATTGAATGGTATGCTTAATGCAGACAACTAATGAGTGAAAGAAATACTCATGAAAATTTAAAAATATATATACCCATTAAAATGTGAAATATTTTAATCATTAACTTATATAAAAATATCAATTTGAGTGCTCAACAAAACTGTTTTTTTATTAATCTATAAAATAACTGAAATACGAATAAACGAATGTTAAAATAAAAAAGTTATTAGTCCATGAATAGACGAGATGAACTCTTACTCATATGTTTATTACTGTTTTTAGACACATCATTCCTTAATATTGTGACTCTTTCTTAAAAACTTTTTTTTTCTCCAGTTGAAAAATAGTCTGCAGACCTTTTCAAGAGTCTGCGACATGCATCGCACCAATTCTCCGCTCGGATCTCAATACATATATATATATTTTTATAAAGGAATTTGTAAAAAAACCCATCAAAACTGTCTGCAAACTTTGAAAATTTTCTGCGAACGACGTTCGCGTGTTCATCTATATTATCTGACTCTGCTTAAGAGCTGTCAATAAGATAGTAATACCATTCAAAGTACCATCCATTGTCTTAATGCACCACTTCCCAAAACAAATCCCATCATTACATATTATTTTAAATATATGTTATTAGTACAATATATAAAAAGATTAATATTCGTAACAAATGCAAGACTAAACCCAGAATAAGCATCCAATAAAGTACAAGTGCATTCTTTGCTCAATTTAGCTAATATATATTTTCACATGTTTAAAGCTCAAAATAAAATTAAAAATACTAATTTTATAGCTGCTCATATTACAAACTGGTGCTAACTAAAATAATAATAAACTAAGTTCTGTTAAACTCTTATAATACAAATTCATAAAATACTGACGTTTTCAAAGAAAAAAATGGACACGTTATCGAGGTAACCAATTATATTTATTTACTTTCTTTAAATCAGGAAATGTAATCATGAAATTTTTAATAAAAAACTAAGTTCTTTTAAAATACAAATTCTTTTGGACAAGGTATCAAGGTAACTAAGGCAAATTTAATGCTTTGTAGAGAAAAACTAATTTTCCTGCTTTTTCATGACCCAACTTGTTTCGAAGCGTAGAGTGCACTAAACCATAAGCAGAAAATATTCTTTCTACAGAATTAGAAGTAGCTACCGCAGAAAGTAGTTGCTTTATCGAATTTTGGTCATCTACACAAACAGTTGTTTTGAAATGCACCCTCCACCATTCCAAAGGTGACATTTGGGATGTGATGCTTTCCTCGAAAAGTAAAGGATAAAAAGGATCTGCCTAATACTATGTTCACACTACGATACTTAAGATATCTTAGGCCGCCGAACTCTCTTAATTTTGAAGTGGTACCCTCCCGGAATTGGAAACCTGTTCACATGGAAAAACTCACTTAAGATAACTCAGTGAACGTCACTGTGTTGTTTGCGCATGCGCTTAAGATAAGATCGCCCGCAACACCCAATCAGTTAATGCGAAGCTTTACAGCCAGCGAGAGTGAATGGTCGTGACTGTCTCTAGCCCGAAGAAAGTTGAAACTCTCTCAGAGAGTTTGTGGAACTCCCTCAGAGAGTTCGGAGGTTTAAGATAGTTCCGATAACGCAGTGTGAACAGGGTATTAGCTAAAAATTTCATAATTAAAGGCATAAAGGAAGTTGAATATTTTTCATTTGCAAATTCAAACGCCTTTTTTTTTTTCCAGTTCAGTTAGCTTGCTTCCACAAAATCGTGGGTCTATTAAGTATGCAAGAAAATGAGGTGCACCAATAAAATTTTTTTTTTCAAGCTTTTGCTCGATGAATTTTTCTTCAAGTTTTTTCCAAATATCAACAGAACCAGCAATGGAACAATTATCTTTGTGTACAGAATCTAAGGAAATGGCAATGGGTTCAAGTTTGTTTATCAAGTCTTCTGCATTTCTTTTAATAGAGAAGTTTTAACACTTTATTACTGACAACTTTATCAATTTTTTCTCTGTGTTCCTCGCATATTTTCATTAATGTTGACCAGTGTTTTATATAAGTTGATAGACAGTCAAACATTGTATTCCAGCGAACATCCTGTGGCATTTCTAACTTTTGGCCTCCTTCTTGTTTATATTTAGCAGCTGCAAAGTGATTATTTCTGAAGTATTTAACCACATAAACAATATGTTCTTTCACATCAGGAATTTGCAAATCACTGGCTAATAAATTTTAAAAGATGTGCAGAGCAGCCATAAGTAAGAATATCATAATTTTCATCCTTTTCAAACTCTTCACGCATACTTTTAACGTTAGCTGCATTATCAGTTACGAGACTTCTGATAAAACAATTAAATTCTGACTGGCATTTAGATATTGTTTCTTGAGCAATTTTAACCAGATATTCTTTTGTGTGAGGATGACCTGATGTGTCAATCGAATCTACCAGATATAAATTCCCATCACAAGTACTGACAGTTGCACAAATGATTGGCTCATTGTGGACATTTGACCACCCATCTAAGCTCATACTGACTGTTTGGCCTTCAAGAAGTTTAAAGCTTTTCTGTCTTTCTTCTTTATAAATTTCTTCTAAAAGAACACCTCCAACTTCTTTACAGGTTGGTGGAGTATAACCAGGACGTAGCATAGCAATCATATTTTTAAATTCTTTATGCTCCACATTGTGGAAAGAAGAATTGGTTGCATAAACGAATCTAGCTATCTGTTTATCAATCATGTTCTTTTGATTACTTGATGTTTTATGTACATAGCTATCAATTTTTTTTTTTGTTTGTAGTTTGCATTTCATTTTCAGAGGCTTTTCTTTTTTGTTGTTTAGCAGTGTCCACAGCATTATTGCATAACATCTGTTGTGAACTACATGATGCTGGTGGACAATCTATAAAATTAAATATAAACTTATTTAATAAAAATTAAATTTATAATAATTCATTTTTTAAACATTAATAATTTAAAAACATAAGATAATGGAAAGAAAAAATTGATCACAGTCCCATTCAAGACTGTGTTTTATTTTGCTCATGTTAGTTTTGATTATTTAAAATGGTCATTTCATTAAGTTATATGTAAATGTTTATTCTATTTTTATTAACATAAACATGTTTGAATAAAATATAAGTATATTTAAAAAATTAAATTTATAATGATTAATTGTTTTAAACATTAATAATTTAACAACAAGATAATTGAAATAAAAATTTTATCCCAGGCTCACTTGATCTTGTGTCTTATTTTGTTAGCTTGGTAGTTTAAAATGGACTTTTTATTAGGTTACTATATATAAATGTTTAATCTATTTTTATGAACATAAATATTTAAATTACACACATATTTCTTTTTTTTTTTTTTTTTTTAAAGCAAAAAAAAAAATTTAAATAATAACTACTTACCTATTTTATCACTTTCAATCTTGAAATTACCAGCATCATCAGTAGGATTTTCACATATCTCTTGATGTTTTTTCAGTCTTGCAACTAATCCCATTATTTCTTTCCCACATGTTTTGCATTTAGCTTTCAGACCTTTGCCTGAAACTGTTGATATCTCTGAGAAATAAAGCCATATGGGATCCTTTTTCCTACCAGCCATTAAAAAAAAAAAAAAAAAAAAAAAAAAAAAAATCCAATTTGTTATATACTATATCAAATTTTTCTATCTGCAGTTCACTAACTTGAAACTTCAAGCAAAGCTTGTAATAGTATAGTTGATTCAAGTATTTTGGACCAAGTGTTCATGCAAAACAGGTTTGAAACTAATCCTGTTGGTCAGTGGACAAAAAAAAAAAAAAAAAAAAGAAATTCTTCTTTCTTATCTATTTACTCTGGGTCTGGTATACCTTTGTTATCATGATTAAAATCAAGCTGATTTAAATCAGCGTACCCTGGAAAAAACCTTAAATGCACGGAGTTTAAATTTCGGTGAACTCTATTATGAAAAATTAGTTTCCATAGGAATTTCGCCAAATTAGACAGCTATCGCCAAGTTGGCATCATATATGGCAACTTATTTTTGTTGCCAAATTCGGCGCTATCTTGTCAAGTTGGTCAAAATTTCTATTGTGTCAAAATTGTGACTGCTAGTAGTACTTTTCAACAATTACTCACTGTTGAAGCTTATACAGATTTCTCTATAGAAATCCTAACATGGCCACAATGAATGAGGTGGTCCAACCGGAATTGTGAGGGACACGCAGACTTGGATTTTATAGAAATGGATATCAAACTAACTTAATATTATATTTAAGGTTGGAGTAGCACAGTTGAAGTTAATTCCAACAGAGCGAAAAATGTCCAGACCAGAATTATGTCAACCAGGTATCGGTCCGGATAGCCTAACAGGTAAGGCATTGGCACGGCACGCCAAGTATCCAGGTTCGATCCCTGGTCTGGACATTTTTCGCTCTGTTGGAATTAACTTCAACTGTGCTACTCCAGCCTTAAATATGATTTAATCCAGTTGGAAAAAAATATTCGTACCCTTCATTATAACTTAATATTATTTGCTAAAAGTGATAAAAATTCATTAAGGCAAATATATGCCTTTTAGGTCATAATGAAGGGAACGAATATTTTTTCCAACTGGATTATATCATATTCAAAGCTGGAGTAGCACAGTTGAAGTTTATTCCAACAGAGCGAAAAATGTCCAGACCAGGGATCGAACCTGGATACTTGGCGTGCCGTGCCAATGCCTTACCTGTTGGGCTATCCGGACCGATACCTGGCTGACATAATTCACTCTTATTAGTTGGACTTGGCTGCGAACTGCACCGCTATTATAGTTATAGCTCGGCACCGCTGCTATAGTTATAGCTCGGATGAATGGAATAGCGGTGCAGTTCGCAGCCAAGTCCAACTAATAAGAGTGAATTATGTCAGCCAGGTATCGGTCCGGATAGCCCAACAGGTAAGGCATTGGCACGGCACGCCAAGTATCCAGGTTCAATCCCTGGTCTGGACATTTTTCGCTCTGTTGGAATAAACTTCAACTGTGCTACTCCAGCTTTGAATATGATATGCCTTTTATGTATTCAGATCGACATGTTTCATTGCTCTGATGGTAACATTCTCAAGATCTATACTGATATAAATATTTAAATGGATATTTTTATCACATGTTAAGCAAGTTTTTGATGTTTGAACTGATTTTCATATATGGGGGGGGGGGGGGGTATTGTAAAATTTTAATTATCACTAGAAAATAATCGAGATAGAAACTTTTAAATTTTTCTTTTAAAGACCTCTATATAGTCACTATCCAGAGTTATACATTTCTCCCAGTGATTTTTAATCTTTCAAAGGCTATCATTGAAGTACTCTGCAGATTGGGTTGAAAGCCATTGTTCCACCTCTTGAATGACATCATTTGTGGTGTCAAATCGCCAAATCTGGATCATATTGATAGATCCAAGATTTATCCAAAGTTAGTACCTAGCAACCAAAAAAATCCTCATAATCTCTCTCCAAAAGATTCAAGACATGGGTGATTCTGTTCAGAATTTTCCGAAAATTCCAAAAAATTAAGACAGTCATTTCCAAAAATTAAAAAAAAAAAATTGTCATAAATTCGTACATAAAATATATCGTGAATTTCGACAAATGATCGCCGAAAAAGATCAATTTCGTCAATCGTTCAAATAAAAATAGCCAATTTCGTCAAAGGATCATGGGAAAAACACAAATTTCATTAAAGGATCACAAATTTTGTCCAGTGGTCACGGGGGGGGGGGAAAAAAGCTAATTTCGTCAAAGAATCTCGAAAAAAAAAAAAAAAAACCAAACTCAAATGTCATAAAGAATTGTGAAAAAAAACGCAATTCTTTTCAAAAGATCGTGAAAAAACAGCAAATTTCATCAAAAGATTGCAAAAAAAATATAAATTTTGTCAAAGGGGTGTGGGAGAAAACCCACATAGTTAGTGCCGGGAGTGGATCCCCCCTCCTTGTATTTCCAAAAAATTTTTCCATTCAGAATCACACCTGATTCAAGATTTCCCTTGACAGATTGTGCAGAGTTTGCTTTTGAAAAGGAGTCCACAATCTGGGAATGGGAACCCAGTGTGCTGAGACCTTTGACATGTGCAGCTCTTTTTGAATAATTTTCCACACACTGTCATAAATAAGACGTCTCATTCATGATCATTTAGATGGTTACCCTTTGGTCTAATAGGATAAAGTTCTCCACTTTCTTCACTGCAGTAGCATTGTCTGTGAGTGATGGTCTTCCACATCTTGGATCGTCTGTGAGGGACATGTGGCCAGTTTGAAAATTCAGTTTCCATCTAACAACAGTGTCCTATGACGAGCTATCACTTCCATAAACAGCCAACATTTCATTGTGGATTTGCCGAGCACTGTAAGCTTTCAAATGCAGAAACTTAATCACATTGTGAGCCTCAATCTTCTCCATACTGCAGGTTACTTCAATCTTCAGCTTCCTGAAAACAAGTGAATCAACATTAATAGCTGTAATTTATAGCATTAGGTACTATAGAGAAGTCTTAGAAAGTATTTCCTAGTGATAATTAAAACTTTGATATCCCCTTGTATAGTTTTTAATGAAATATATATGTTTATAAGAATACTTTATAAAATCGAGATCCAAAATTAATGGAATGTTTTAAATTTTATTCATAACCTTTTCTCTGAATGGAATGCTTACATTTTCTTTTTATATTTTAAGATTTTTTAATCAAAGATTTGGTTAAGACAAAATTTGTTTGTAGTAATAAAGTGGGAATATCCTTTTTGATTTCTGTGAGTTTCTTTAAAATATTGATTTTATCGTTTTTATTTTCATGTGTGTTCATTCTTCATAATACGTTAGGTGTACAAATAAATTTTAAAACAGTGTGATGACTAAAAATAGTTTGCTCCAGAAGATTAATATCATTTATGTACACTTATGATTCAAGACTTCAAAAATGAAACTTCAGCTGTATAAAAAGGGCTAATAATACTGGAATTTAATTAAAGATTGAACTAGCTTGAGAAAGTCTAACTATGATTTTTATCAAAGTTATTTCTTATTAAAATAAATGTTACTTTACTACCTTTTTTTTTTATGCAATTACAACTCTCAATACTTTCCTGTTATGTGTCTTGTTCTACTAATGATAAAATTGTGTAAATTCCATTTGTTTTTAGTTAGGGGAAGATGTTGTACCTTTTAGTGTGTGTGCTTTTTAGAAATGAGTTCAGCTTTTTTTTTTTTTTTTTTTTTTTAGCCTAAAAAATTTATTAAATAAGCCCTAAATTCCTATCAAATTTAAATTAGTTTCCCCTCAAGCTATGCAGTTTCTCAATTCGAGCATTGCCATCATGACTATAATGATAATGGCCTTTCAACTACCATTAAAGATAATTTAATCAACTATTAATAAAAGCAGATTTTACTTTTCATAGAAAATATTTTTGCTTAATCACCTTTTTACAAAGGACCTCAAAACAATTGAAGCTAAATATTTTTTATTAAAGTGCTTTATTTCCTCCCCCATTCACATACATGTACTTTTTTGTTATTAAAAAAATTTAGCTGAAAAATTCGAAACTGCAAAAATGTTTCCATTTACAGATAACATCACAATACAATTATTTATATTGTTTTTATAAGAACAGGGAACACATGCGATAGATGCACCCGGGTTGGCTCAATTTTGTACCATTTTGGCGAGAAAACATGGTTTTCGAATACCCGCTAGGCTCAATATTCTAAAACAGAATGTTCGTTTTATTTTATTATGAAAAAGTTTATTTTATTATAAAACACTATTTATTATGTGAAACACACAATTTTTATTACTACAAACACAAATTATTCACTATAGGACACAGTGTTTAATTTATTATAAAATGTTTAACTTAATATTAAACACAATGTCAAGAATACAAGTGGTTCAGCTGTTAATACAGGAAGGAAGTCTTTAATATGCTCGATCTGGTTTACCGGGTTGCCATGCCAGGTGCAAAAAAAAAAAAAAAGGACCTGTTTTGTGCCAAATAGAAACACCTATGCATCTGTACGGAACAATATTTTTTATTAATCTAATTAATCTTATTTTTGTAAATATTTTACAAGAAAAGCTATGACTGCAGTTTACTAAATCAGTTTTAACAACAACAACAACAAAAAAAAACTTATTTAAATTTCATATCATTACATGAATTTTCTAATATCTTCAGACATTAAGAAAGGTAATTATTGAGGTGATGTAATTTCTTGAATCATAGTTTGGAACTTAAAAGATTAAAGTGAATGTGAACAGCAAAGATTTTAAATAAAAAAAAAAAAAAAAAAAAAAAAAAAACCTTGCACTAAATCACTATGGATCTGATTATGTAAGATTAACCTCAGAATTAGATTAACTGTAACTCTAGACTCAAATCTATCAATGAAACAAAGATTTATTGAAATTAACTTTTGTAAAGAGATCGATAGGCCAGTTCAGTTTTAAAATGTTAACCCTCTCGCTGCGCAACCAGAGATTACATCGGGTATGCATTTTTTCCGTCTAATTAACCCTCCTTCATTATTCTCACCAGTAATTTTCTTTTATTGTAAATTTTGCCTGATGTAATCGGAGCATTTTCCTGATTAAATTAGACAAAATTTTTTGTTTTGATAAAACTGGTGACAAAAGAATAAATTCTTAAGACACTCCTCGCGAAGTAGTTTTGATAAAACAATTACGCAGCGAGAGGGTTAATTAGGTTTTTGTTCATCTGATGAAATCCTATTCGTATCACTCCTCTGTCTGTCCATCACGGAGCCCGTTCTCAGAAACTCTATATGTTGGAGACGTGAAATTTTGCATACTTACAGCTGAACACCTGAGATCAAATGACAAATCATAAAATTTTGAAAAAGTCTTAATTAACGGGCATTATTAATTAAAAAATCCCAATTAAAAATTGGAACAGGTTTCATAATTCACAAAAGCATCTACTTTTTGAAACCAAGATTTTCTCGCAGAAATGAATACAAGCAGGTGTCGTTTTAACGGGAAAATATGGACTGGCGACTTTAAGTTGCAATAACTTTTTTCTATTCATCCTACAGTTTCGAAATTAGGACCACAAGACGTAGCTTTCAGAAATTCAAAAATTTATCTCGATCATACCACAAAAACTCTAAAAATCAAGTAAAAAATCTTTTTTTTTATTCTTTGAAAAAGGCAACAGACATCTGCTAGTTTAGATTATCTGCCATCGATGGAAATTCCAAAACAGGTGGCTTTCAATGTACTAGGAGATTTTATATTGTTTTTATATCATTAATATGAGATTTACTTCTTTCAAACTGCAGGTTACATGACATGATACAAAAAACAGATAATTTTTATACTGTAGTTTTTAATAACACCTACAAAATTTTTTAAACATTGCTTTTAGAATTTTGGTTCTTGCACAACCAGATGTAAAATCGTACGCTAATTAATATATCCATTTAAAAGAAACCCCTCCACAATTTTTGGATTTATCAAAAAATCGAAACTTATAAAACTTAAGCTATTTTCTTTTTTCTTCAGATCAGCTGTTTATTGAGTTTTGAATGTGTTTTTCCACTGAGCCTTCATATCAATATTTTTTAACCTTAAATATTTGAAAGAGTGGGCAATTCTCCGGGGAGGTGTTATTTTCTAAATTTTGTGTAAACTATCATTAGATGGGTCTATGAAAACTTATTCATATTATAGACATTCGATGCCCCCCCCCCCCCCCCCCCTGTCTACCTTGGGAGGCACTTTTTGAAATTTTAAGGACCACACTTTATTTGATGTATCATTAAATAGGTCTATGAAAACTTATTCATATTATATGCATCCAATGTCGTCCCCTCCCCCTCCCATTTTAAATGTGGTTTTTTGACGGTGTCCTCTTATATGTATTATTAGTGAAATATAAAAAATTGAAATAGAGTAGTGGATGATTTCGGGAAGGGAGGGCGGGGGCATTCTTAAATGTAATGGTGCTGCCATTTATGTAAGGAATTAATAATTTTAAATTGGCAATTTTGATTTGTTAATTTAAGGATAAAGTGTTTTAAAAATTTAAGAGATATTAAATGAAACCCTCTGTGCGATCTGCGATCACACTTACCCACTTGTTTTATGTTGATATTTCGTTAAATTGTTGATTAAAAGTTCAAATTTTGTTCAATATGTGTTGAGGTATTGAATTTTAATTTTTTTCCTAAAGTCTCAAATTTATATATTTTCTTTCTTAAAAATCTCTTTAGTGTCTCATGGCAACTACAGCAATCCTTCTGATATGCCACTAGCAAATCCAAAGGAGCAAACATTGATGTGGCAGCAAAACTCTTACATGACTGATTCAGGTATCCATTCTGGATCCAACACTCATGTAAGTAAAGATTTATCTAAACTAACCATTAATATTTTTATAGTCATTTTCTATCAATGATTCCACCTTTTGAACAAATGTTTGCAATTTTAGGATATTGAAAAATATGTGTAAAATTTTGTTTCTAATTCGTATCTTTTTTTTATCTCCTGTTATCCACCAATTTAATAATACAGTCAAACCCGGTTAAGATACTCGTGGTTAATAAGTGGATTTTTTCTGATCCTGTGAACATTTTTTACGGCTAATGAAAATATATCACGTTTAATATGCGAACGGTTAGTACGTGATCCTGCATAATATGCAATAAATTTTTATTTCTTTCAGGAAAAAATCACGTGAATTCATTGATAGAGAAATCCTCCTCTCTTCTCAAGTATTGCCAATGTCACATATTATTTTTATTCAGATAAAAACATTGTTTTCGAACTTTATTTAGTAACACATTAATGAATGCGAAAATTACTAATTGGAAATAGTGATAGATATTTGAATAAAACAAAACCCTTCAAAATTAGTAAAATTGCAATTCTTGCATCCCACCTTGTAACATTCTTTCTCCCACTTTGTAACGTTTTTTCTCCCACTTTGTGTAATGTTTTTACTGAAGTAAGAGAAATAGACAAATTCACGTTACTCGGATACACCATAAAAAATATTAGGATTAGAGATGATCATATGTTTTTAGTGTGGTTTTAAATGTACATTATATCACTACTGTTTTATAATGCATATTATAGGCAACAAAAGATGAAACTTTTAAAGATTAAACAAATAAACATGACCGTGGTTGGATGATTCTTTTATTTCTTTACTTTGTTATGCTAATAATATGTACACAAAGATTAATAAAAATAGATTTTCTTATATTAAAAAGAAGAGCACATTATAATGGTACTCATTAATACAAGTACTAAATACGATTTAAAAAGATTTAATGTTTTCTCTTTCTGTTAAAAAAAAATTTGTCTAGTAGGAAAATTATTTTTGTTTGATTTTTGGTTGCAACATACAAATCAACAATAAAACTCTGTTGGAATCTATATTTATTTTTGTTTTTATTTCAGTTGGTTCTCTAAAAAGAAACAATGAGTTAAAGTTGAATACAATTAAATTTTAATCTAAATATATGTAAAAGACACAATTTTCGACTGTAAACATATAAATAAAAGCTCAAGTTCATTTAGATGATTAAATTTTAAATGTGCATAAGAGCCCAATTCCTGCGCAACATTATACAAATCACGTTTAATACGCGACTTTTGTCTACTCCCTTGAAACACGTCTTAACCAGGTTCCACTGTATTTTAATTCTAAAATTATGAAAAAATATATTAGTTTCCTTCTTGATATTTCAGTTAGTCATCCAAACTAGATTAGTATTAAAATTATATATATAATGTAAATTTGGAGTTATTTCAGAAATGTTTAACTGTGATTGGTTAACGAACAGTTTGGTTTACGAACACTTTCGCAAGAGACTTTTATGTTCGGATAAAGAACACCTCATAGAACAAAGCCAAGAAGATGCAATGCTTAAGTCTGTTTTGCCGAGTTGTATATAATTGTATCTATTGTCGACTTAGAGAGCATTTTAACAGTTGTATATGTATGTCTTAATTCATGGACTACCGAGGGTTCGGGCACTACATTTTAGGGCCTCCAAATTAAAATGAACAGATTAGAATTTTTTTTTTTAAATATATTTTGCATCCCTTTTTAAAGAAATAATTTTAATTGGAACTTGATGATTTTAACTGAAATTTAGTTCACAAATTATTAATAAGCTCAGCTTGAGCCCTGCTGTAAACACTATCTTTTAGAGAACTAAGTTTTTGAAAGGTCAAAGTGACCGATTGATTTAATGTCGGTCAATGAATGGAATCCTAAAAGTTTTTACAAAGGGCATGTCATTTATTTATTTTAATACGCAGCAGCACAGACAAAGCTGCAGTCGAACCTTGATTTAACGAACCGTTCGGGACTAGCAACTTTGTTCGTTAAATCGAGATAATCAAAGAAATTCTTTTATACAACAGCACCAGTTAAAAAAATGGCTGTAAATAAAAAGAATATTCCTCACTTACTTTAATAACGATTTTAAACATTTGTTGCTTTACATTGTATAAAAATTCATTCTTTTTTTATGCACCGCTATAAACCACAATCATTTTAATTAAGAAAAAATCTCATTTATTCAGATTTTCTAGATAAATAGATATCTTTTATAGATGTTTGTTTGCATTATTTCAATTTTGTATTTCAAACTTCTTTATCGATTTTTTTCCTGAAGCTGTGAAAATAGTATTATCAACGTCATCAAATTCCGTTTCAAAGAATCTAAACTGCTGACTGCTTCATCTCTATTTCATCTTCTTTATCTGATCTATTACTACAGCATGAATAATCTCGTTATAATGTACATTTTCGCATGTAGATATTTCTGCATCATCGTCATATGATACATATTCAGAAAATAAACATTCAGGAACACAGAAAATATTTTATAAATATTAGAAAATGTCTTCAATTTTTCATTTTTTTTTTACATAAGTTATTTGTTAAGTCAGGATTATAAATTCGTTAAATTGAAGTATTTTTGTTCCATTTTCGGCGGGACCATAAAAAAATTCGCTAAATCGAGAAATTTGTTGAATCGGAGCTCGATTGTATCAAAATACAATCTGTCCATATTAAATAAAGACCCTATTATAAAGCACAGATTTATATTATACATTATTTAGCTTTTAAGAACGAATCATTGGAATTCCCATACAAATCAATACAAAATCTATGATTGGTTAACTAACAATTCAGTTAGCAAACACTGTTTTGGAACGGATTAAGTTCGCTACCCGATTACCCATCGTATAAACAAAAATACTGTATAATGCTCTGAGGGGGATGCTGGGAGTGCACTGTAAAGCATCATTTAAGCAAATTGAAGAAGTGCAAAAAAAACAAAAAAAAAAAAAAAGGAATTGTGATGGGTCTTTCAGGATTCATAATTTTTACCATGAAATAACACGGAAGATGCATATTTTCTATTAAATGCAATGCATATGTCTTATTTCTGAAAAGAGGACGCAGTTTTTTGGGAGTGTTTGGGTCCCATGATTTAAAAAACCTAGTGTTATCTAAGTAACACTTATCAAACTTTTAGTAGTGAAGCAGAAATTAACAATATAATATTACTTGTAAATGTTTGATGAATCTCAGTTACCCTGTATTGAGGATAAAATATAGGTTAAAAATTTAGATGCCTTAATCATTTCCAACATCAGTAAAAAGTGACAAGTCCTAAAAATACATAAGTAATACATTTTTTTATTATAATAACACATGTTTGATATCTTTGCAATTGTTCTGGGTTATAATTATATGTAAATAAATTTAAATTTAGGCTCCCCCATCATTGTGTGGCAAGGAGGATGATTTGGACAGTGATCAAATTGTATTTGATTGGGATCAGCCTGGATTTGGACAAGGATTTACCCAAGAACAAGTCGATGGTAAGTGGAATCCCTTTAAGTGCATTCTTTCCCTTCATGCAATTCCAAGTAATAAGATTAATGTGTGCATTTGCATCTATTAACTGCTTGTATAGCAGACATGCCTCTCAATTTCAGAGAATTTAAATAGTTTTTCTGAAAGGGATAATTTTTTTTTGTTTCATGTTGTTTATTATCTATTGAACTTTCATCGGATTGTTTTTAATTTGGATGGCAGATAACCATCATTTTCAGTAAATGACATTGAAAAGCATTTATTTGTATAAAATGAAGCAAAAGTCAATTCAGTGGTAAATATTCCTTCAATTTTTCAATATTTTATCAGCAGAAAAAAAAAAAAAAACTTTATTAACTGTAAAATCATATTTAGTTCGTTTTCAAAATGCTTCTTATAAAATGCTGAAAAAGTAAATTAATAATGGTATTGCATATACTGACTGTGCTGGTGAGAAATGCATACAAAAATAACACTTTTATTTTATTTAGTCTAAATTAAGTCCTTTTCTAAAAAAAAATGCTAATAGATCACCTTTTTTTTGTTATGAAATGGAAATAAGATATTGCTATCATATTGTCTTAATTATTTGTTTTTAGTAATTTTTAATTTACAGTAATGTAACAACTTACTATCATATGCAAGCGATCCTGCAGCTTCTCTGCAGCATACATAAAAGGAAAAGTGTTAGGTCTTCTAAAATGCATATTTTCTTTTTTTCTTCCTTCCTTTCTTTTTTTTCTTTTTTCCTGAAATGAATTTGGTAATTTAGCAACTGATTTTATGGCAGACATTTTGTATCATTTGTTGTATAGCAAAATGTTCTTATTTTTCAAGAAAATCCAGTTTTTGAAAGTACAGTAGAACGCCGATTATTGGAACTCCAATTAACTAAATTTCCAATTATCCGAACAGCAAGTTTCTCAACAAAAATTTTTTAAAACTGAATTTCCAGTTATCCGAACAGCCTATTTCTTCCAAAAAAAATATTAATTGAACTCCCAATTATCCATTGTATTGGAATAAAATTTTAAATAAAGAAAAAACTGATAGTGGATCAGAAAATGAGGAATGTGAAACAGTAAAGGAGATGTGTCCTGATTCTGCCCTTCTCTGAACGGGTTACTTTCTTGTAATGCGCCGATGAAGTGATATTTTCCAATTCTGCCCCTAACGTGTTGGAATTCTTTCCCATTCACCGGGGTTGCTTCTAGAGCCGTACCGAGTACTCGGTAAATACTCGGTACTCGGCGAAATTTTGGCCGAGTACTCGGCCAATACCGAGTAGTTGTAAGAATTTCATTTTTTAAGTATATGAATTTAAAACTGATCTGTAAAAAGTTATTCGAATATCAATGTATAATATATGCAATAATTCATAAAACTATTTACTCGGTATTTAACAATATGTCTACAAAATATAGAAAAAGTTAAGAACAAAAACCCTTATAAAATAATTCCAGATTAAAATTTAGTGTCACATTTATACAAATAAAAATAAGTTCTTTTTAAATATATAGGAAAACAGAAAATTTTATTTATTTTGGATAAAGAAACTGAAAATACAATAAATGTAATAAAAAAATTAATAATTAAATTTATTATATTTCAAATTATGGTTCAGAAACACCAAAGGTTCTACATTATCAGTGGACAGGGCATTTCTTTTACCACTATAAATTTGGCTTGCCTCTGAAAATATACGTTCAGAATAAACAGTGGTTGAAGGTGCACATAATTTTTTTGCAAGGTTGCACATAATTGAAAAAGTTTTTTTCCCCCCACAATGCAAATGGAGTGTTTTACGCAAGTTTTCTGTTAAGAAAGCCTGTATCTCTTTTTGTACCTCTTTTTATTTTTCTCTTTCTTATTTTTAATCAAAAGAAAATAAGGTACAGTTACAAAATAAATATGAAATGCTTTGTGTTATTCAATGAATAGTTTTGTTACAGTAACCAATAAACATTTTTATTTTTGATAGACAGATTTCAGGTATTGGAATATATTGGAAGGTTGAAGAATGCTTTAATTTTTTATTGGTTAATAATTGTACTTGTTATGTGTCAATTCTTTTTTTGCTACTGTTTCAAATTGTCAGAAATTGTCTTTAAAAGGTGCACAAATAAATTTCAAATTTAATTAGTTAATTTATATATACTATATGTATATTATATACATGTACACACAGGTATTATATATGTATGTACACAGGTATATTATATGTGTACACACATATGTACACCTAAGCTCACATTATGTGCACATCAGTGTTTTTCTTATTACACAACTACTCGGTATTCGGTACTCGGCCGAGTAGTCAGTTGCCGAGTACTCGGCTACTCGGCCAAAGTACTACTCGGTACACCACTAGTTGCTTCGTCGTAATTCATCCCGACTGCTATCAGCAGCTGGAAAGGATTATTTGTGTCGGTTTATATATGCATCTCTTGTAAATGAGGATAGATAGACCTAATTTTTGTTAAATGTATATTCACATTGTACTATTGTTATTATTATCCAGTTTTGTTAGGTTCATTACTAGAAATAGTTTTACCTTAAATTAAATGTAAATTAATTGTGGGTGAATCATAATTTTTCAATTATTTGGCTAATATAGCTTGTATTTTAAAACTTATAATTTTAGCATAAAGATTTTATATATATATATATATATATATATATATATATATATATATATATATATAATATTTGAGATGAAAACTTATTGCACTAATCCAAAAGTGGAATTACAAATAATTTTTGTGTGTCTCTTGATTTTGATCTAAACAATAAAAATATATAATTGTTAATGTAACATAATTATGAGTGAAACTTAATTTTCCAATTATTTGGCTGATATAGCTTGTCTTTTAAAGCTTGTATTCAAAATAATAATAATAATAATCCTAAATAATACATTTGAGAAGATTAAAACTTATTGTACTAATTCAAAAATGTAATTACAAATACTTTTTGTATAAATAATTTCTTGATTTTACTCTAAATAATAATAAATATTATATCATTGTAAATGTAAGATAACCACGACTGAAGCATAATTTTTGAATTATATTTGACTGATATAGCTTGTATTTTAAAGATCGTATTAAAAAAAAAAAAACTTTCATACTGAAATATACTTTTGAGAAGATTAAAACTTGTTGTAATCCAAAAGTATAATTACAAATAGTTTTTTGTTTAAATCCGTTTATTTTATCCTAAATAATAATAAAATTAAAATGTAAATGTAAAATAATTATGAGAAAGCATAAGGTTTCAATTAATTGGCCTATAGATTTACCATAGCTTGTATTTTAAAACTTGTATACATAAAAAAAAAGCTTGTATTAAAAAAGTTAGTATAATAAAGTGTAATTACATAAAAAAAAAAAAAAAAAAAAAAAAAAAAAAAATCTTCATGGTAAAATATATTTTTGAGAAGATTAAAACTTGCTGTATTAATTCAAGAGAGTATTTACAATTAGTTTTTGTTTAAATAATTCCTTGATTTTACTTTAAATAACAATAAAAAATTATGTAATTGTAGAAAAATTATGAATATGCATTATTTTTCAATTATTTGGCTGATATAGCTTGTATTTTAAAACTTGTAAAAAAAAAAAAAAAAAAAAAAAAAAAAAAAAGCTTGTATTGAAAAAGTTAGTTTAATAAAGCGTACTCACATTAAAAAAAACCTTATGATAAATTTATATTTGAGAAGATTAAAACTTACTGTATTAATTCAAAAGAGTAATTACAAATAGTTTTTGTTTAAATAATCCCTTGATTTTAATCTAAATATTAATAAAAATTATGTACCGTATATACTCGCGCATAAGTCGACCCCTCCCCCCAATTCTTAAGCAAAATTTTGAAAAAAATTGAATTTTCGTGTATAAGTCGAACCACATTTCTGGTAGCATGTTGAAAAATGATTTGTATTCGAGGATAGAAAAATTTAATAAATTTTCATTAAATTAGTAAATTTTTTACGTTTCTAATCATTTTTTTTTAATTCAATGTTTTTAAACCTGTATAATTATGTATAACTGAAGAAGCTTAAACTATTTTGAAACCTATTCACATCCATTCAATGATACTTAAAAAGATAACATTCTTTCAAAAATCCATTCAGGCATTATTTACAAGGGTAAACAACTTCTTAGACTGCTAAAATATAGTACTTCTTTGTATTGTAGGACTTTTAAGAAAGATATCTAGAAACATTCTCAAGTTGGACTCTTTTTAAAAATGGGGATTAAAATGCTGAAAGGAATATATTGAAGGGTTTTTTGTCCCAAGAGAAAATGGGTGCAAAACAATTACAGGGACATTGAGCTTTGTTTGTGAGTCACTTGGAAAGGACCATTGTCTGCTTTTATCTCTCATGTAATTACTTAAAAGACTGAAAAAAACAATCACAGTATTCTGTGATTTGTTTTTTTTTTCTTTTACTTTCTTGTGTATAAGTTGATCCCCCATGCTCAGCTCCCAAATTATGTCTAAAATTCTTCGACTTATACACGAGTATATACGGTTATTGTGAATGTAAAATAATTATTTTGCGTGAAACATAATTTTTCAATTATTTGGCTGATATAGCTTGTATTTTAAAGCTTATATTTTAAAAAAAACCTTCATACTAATATATTTTTTAGAAGATTAAAAATTGTACTAATTTAAAAGTGTAATTGCAAATAGTTTTTGTTTAAATATTCCCTTAATTTTACCCTAAGTAATATTAAAAATTATATAATTGTATCTTAAAACTTCGTAAAGATTATTTATAACTCACCACCTATTAAAACTTTACACTGTTTATAGCCATATTATTATATAATTCACTTTATGTTAATCTATAAAAAATCAATATATAATCATAGTGCCAGTTAAAGGTCTCTTTTCAAAGGGGTCGCATGTAAACATACATGTTCGAGTTTCAGATAAATAAGCAGACCACACGTGTCCTTGGAAGCGATTGGTCGAAATTCTACAGAGTGTCTAGTCGAAACTCGTTAACCTTGAAATTGAGAGGTCGAACGCTGCTCCCCTATTGGAAATTGTTGAACATCGGTATGGATTACGTGAACAGATGGTTTCCTACTCGGTTTGTTCCGAGAAGGGCAGAATCAGGACAATGGAAAGAATCCTAAGCCATGAAGAAAATGATATTAATGGTGGTTAAATAGTGAAGTAAATGACTCTGGATATCAGATTTTAAATGTTGATGAGATTGTGGATGAGATTCATGATGAAAGAAAAATTGAAAAAAAAAATGAAAACGAATGATCTGAAAATAACCCAGGTCCATCCCATAACGAAGCCTTTGATTGTTTGAAAACAGCTATGAAATGGCTCGAACGGCAGAAGAAAGTTAAACCTATTCAACGAACGTATTTAAGAAGAATTCGAGATAGGGCAGAATTGAAAAGAATGTCTTTGTTGAAGTAAGCAAAAATCAAAGCTTTTTTGCTTAAATTATAATCTCTGGAGTTCAGAAAATGATAAAAAGAAAAAAAGAATATTTTTAATGATAAAAATGTAAACAAACAAAAAAAAAATTATAAAGACCTAAAAACAATTTTTAAACATGCCAGTATTAACTGGCGCCGCCAATCCAAAGCTTGGGTAGCGTGTGAAGGTTTTAGTACAGTCAGGGACAACCCTTAAATTGTCCGTCCATTTATCCGAACTGGGGTCGGTCCCGACTTGTTCGGATAATCGCCGCTCTAATGTATGTGAATTCTGGGGACATGAGATTGTAAAAAGCTAACAAACTTGCTGTTTAAATATGACATAGGTAATGAAGTTATTAAATTGTGATTAAAATCTGTTCCACTTAGATTCATGCACATTACTGAATGATAATGTTGTATTAGCTTTAAAGTTTCAGTGAACTTTATCTTTTAGTTTTTAAAATTATGAAACAGCAATTGCTATACCTACCAAATTAACAAAATTATGCATATTTATTGAAATTAACATACCCTTGCATACATTTGGGTTTTAAGTTTTGTGTCTCACTGGCCAATCATTGGGTGCACTCACTCTATAACTTCCAATTAAATTGTTTTTATGTATAATTTACATAAATGGGAATTAATTGTGGCAGGAAAAAGCCAAAAATTTTAAATGTGGAATTTTTTTTTTATCATAGTTTACATTATAATTTTGTTATAGGAAACCAGGGTAGCAGTCTATTTCTTCAGTTAAATTTGGTTCAGTTTACTGATTGTGTTACCAAAGATTCTTAGCCTTTAACAGAAAAATACTGTTTGATTTCTTTCTATCTGAACAAGAGTAGCTGTAAATGTTATTTAAGAATAGCTTTGACTGTATTTCAAATTAGTACATTTATATTTGAGAAAAGCATTGCATGGGGGAAAAAAAAAAAAAATCATTGTCCTAAATTTATTTGGCTAAATACTATATAACAATATTTGACCAAAACATTCAATAAATTCATTTCCTCCCCTCCCCCCCCCCTTTTTTTAACCTTAATTTCAGTTTTACTGAAAGTTTTTAGTCTGTTACTTTTTCTGACTAATAAGTTGCTGTAAGTCAAAGGCCAGGGGCATAACAGTAGACAGTGAAAAACAGACATGCTGCTTATGATGTATATGATTAATTTTCAGTTTGTTCAAAAATTTACATCTGCTGTTTTTATAATATGAGTAATAAAAAAAAAAATCCTCTTTTTCTAAATTAATAAAACATTTTTAAAAAGTTGAATTTAGTGAGCAAAGCCTGGACATAAGGAAATAAATACTTGGATAGTAAGTAGAGGAGCTAAAAGTATTGTTTTAATGCATAGTTCATAGTCTATTTTATTCTTTTTTTATGAATTATTTTTCTTCTCCCCCCTTCCCCCCCCCAAACAAATATATATATATATATATATATATATAAATATTCATATTAAGGATTTTCTAAAGTTAATTTTTAAAAAACTTATATGCAAAACCTTTAATCTTCGTAGTATGCAGATTTGAATGTACTGTGCTGCACTTTATAATAGAAAAAAATCAAACCTTCTAAATTTGCTTTATTACAAAAATAGATATTTGAAGAATATGAAAAAAAATAATCTTTTTTTATTTGTGATTGTTTTCTAAAGTTTAAAAATATAGGTTAAGTTGACTTTATAAGAAAGAAATTATCTTAAATGTGTTTATGACTTTCATAGTATGTCAAAATACATAATTCCAGGTTTTTCAAAAAATAAAGGTTCAATATAAGGCAACTTCATAGATTGATTAATCTTGGATTATTTTCTTCTTAATCTTGCTAAAGAATAGATTGCTAGATTTGATTTTAAAAAAACTGCTTTTGTTTTATTTCCTCTTTATTGAATAATTAATGGTTAGTGTTTATAATCTTAACAGTACATTTATATTTTGATGAAGATGTTAATTTGTGTCTTATATCTTTTTAGAAATGAACCAGCAACTGAATCAAACAAGATCCCAGAGGGTACGAGCAGCTATGTTTCCTGAAACTTTGGAGGAAGGCATTGAAATTCCCAGCACACAGTTCGATCCAACTCAACCCACTGCAGTGCAGCGTCTTGCTGAGCCTTCCCAAATGCTAAAACATGCTGTGGTCAATCTTATTAACTATCAGGTACCTGCACCTTTTTTGACTTCTTACATGGAAACTTTGTTTTTAAATTTAGGATGAATCTTTCAGCCATACAGAATACAGTATTCAGGATTTTATGAAAAAATTAAATGAAAAATGGCTAGTAAAAAAAAATTATCTACTCTTTGCTACTAAAAGAGTGTAAAGTTTTTTTTGCATTCCACCAATAATTCCACTCTTGCTGGTTGCAATATATTAACATTAGCATATCTGTTTGGGCTATTTAATTTTAGATTATAATATTAATCTAACAGACATTTTAACAAAAGTTTATTGGGTATTTTTCTAGTATAGGGGTCTTGGCAAGAGAAGGAAATTTGGCAACCTATTCATATTCCTCATATACATAAGCAATTTTTTTTTCAATATTTATAAAATTTAATAAAGAAGTCATTTATGTAACTAATATATATATATATATATATATATATATAAATGAAAATTTGTCTGTCTGTAATTCTATACAAATCCACAGTTTGGCGGAATAACTTATACTTAAATTTTAATTAATAAAAAAAACACATTTAGTAGCAATTTCCAATCAAATTTAAACATTTTTCGTTATAGCTATCGCCAGGGGTGTGGAAATACATCATTTTACTCGCCACTGGCAAGTGGATTTTCTGACAGGTCGAGTGAATTTGTTGGAAGTATTTAAAAAAACTCCATGCCAAAAGATATGCCAAGAACTTTATTTTTTTTTACTAGTTGGCTATATTTTACAACTTTCCAAATTACTGCGATGTAAACTCGGTACTAAGTTCTATTCTTTATTAAACTTTTCTCTCATGTATATTTTTCTTTAATGTTACAGGGGAAAAATATATATGTGAAAATGTATTGTATGTAGAAATAGTAATCAACTATTTTTGCAATCGTCGAAGTTTTATAATAACAATTTCCAACTGTATTGCATTTTGCTGGCGGGTAAAATAAATCCTTGGTTGGTAAGATTTTTTGAAAATTCCCCACCCCTGGCTATTGCCAACAATTAAAAATCCACAATAAAATTCTTACTACAACCATTACTTTTTTATTGCAAGATTTCCACGTGAAAAATGAAAATAAAATAAATAGTTTGGCGAATTAAAAACAAAAGTAAATGTTGTCATAATTTTTCTGCTTTATGATTTTCATGTGAAAAATTATAATAAATTTGAGGAATAAAAAAAAAAATTGAATATTACGTCCTATTGGAAATATAAAGGACATGGTGAATATATAACGCCCTATAAGTGTAAAAAATATATTGAAGCATGCAAAATCTCGATTAAATATTGGCATATTTTAACCCGATTGCTCCAATGATGAATGGAAATAAGTTCATTTGTAGCTCTATTATTTTGCATCTGTTGGATAAATTTATACATTTTTATATTGGGTTTTTATTTGATTCATGTGTACAATGCTTCAACTGTTTTTTCTTTTAACTTTTTTTTTTTATGTTGTATGTTAAATTTTGAAATTGGTTTTTCAAAACATTCTTAAAATTCCAGGCAACGCCGGGTACTTTAGCTAGTTTTATATATAAACAAAGTAAATTGTACATAAAATTATTTTTCAGTTCACAAAAAACTTTTGTGCTTTTTGAAAATCAACAGGGTGTCCACAGAATCTGGAAATCATGGAAAAATCAAGGAGGTTTATCAGTCTGGAAAAGTCAGGGAATTTCGTAAAAATATTCAAAAATTGGGAAAATTTGTCCATATGTGAAAATATTTGCATTTTCACCTTGCCAATGAGACTAATTTGTATATTTTATATATATTTTTTCACTTGCTGGTTAGTCTTCCCCAATATTTTTAAAAAGAATCGCATGGTATAAGTTTTTGATATTTAAAGCAAATTAAGGTGATCAGATGTTTTCATTTTCTGTGAATAGCACTTATATTGAAGGCAATTGTCCATTTTTGAAAATTTTAAATGGTACATTAGTATAACCTGATCAGGTAAAATGGGGAAATTTTCTGGTCCCCCTATATCCATTGGCCATCACATGAAGTTTTTGGACTAAATTTTGAGTTTGGATATATAAAACGGTCAACCAATATACGTTATTGTGCAATGTTTTTTCTTGTTTTTTCCCTCCCAAATGAGGTATTAGCAAGCTGAATAAATGTGTTATATGAGGAAGCATCATACATTAAAAAATACCGTATGTGTATCATTAACAATGGAAATCGGGGGAAAATTCAGATAACTTTTTTTTTTTTAATTTTCTGTAGCCACCCTGAATCAATGGCAAAAGAGAGAGAGAGGAGTAAATATTTTTTACTGGTGACTAACACTTTTTGCTGTCTACCAGATTTTATCAAAAGCACTGTTCATGATTATATTTTGAAGTTATAAGTTAAATTCTGCATTTAAAAATTATATAAAATTAATGAGAAAAAAAAATTCAATAGGATTGTTAAAACTAAAATAAAACATTTAAATGATTAATGTTGTGGATTTTGGTTTTAAGTTATTTAATGGGAAAAATTATTTATTTAAAATAAGAATAAAGTTTAAAAGATCATTGCAACTAGTAAATGACATTGAGGTTTAAATATTTAGTTGCAATTCTTAGAATTATAAAAATCTTTAAAATTTTAATGAGAAAATTTAATACTTTTATGTCAGCTGGACACAAATGATAAATCACCAAGTAGTGTTCCCATCACCATCATTCATATTGCATTCATTTCATTTAAAATGTAAACCTTTTTACTCATTTTATTTTAAATAGATAACTTTTTTTCAAAAATGCATATGTGTTTGTCTTTTACTCATTTAATTTAAAATTCAAAATAAATATTTCTGTAAACCAAGACATTTTATTTCAAAGGATTGTTTCTAATTTACACACATGAAAAACTAAAGGTGCTGTTGGTGAGTGGGGGGGGGGGGGGGGGGGGGAATAGCTATTGGCGAGATTTACGCTTGGCTAACATAAGTACCGGAAGTTCATATTAAGATTTTTTACCTGTAAGAAATGTTACATTATCTTATCAAAATGTTTGTATATTTTTATTGATAACACTTTATTCTCTATATTAACATGTATATTATTGTGATAACTTTGTATCCACACATTGTTCAGCGGTTTCAAGTGAGCTCTATCTGTGTTTCATTGAATTGAGCAACTTCTTTTGATTTCAGGATGATGCTGATTTAGCCACCCGAGCTATTCCGGAGCTAGTTAAGCTTCTGAATGATGAGGATCAAGTAGTTGTAAGCCAGGCAGCCATGATGGTCCACCAGTTGTCGAAAAAAGAGGCGTCACGACATGCAATAATGAACTCTCCCCAGATGGTAGCAGCATTAGTACGTGCCATGACTTCTTCCAACGATCTGGAGACCACAAAATGTGCTGCCGGTGTGCTCCATAACTTATCCCATCATCGCCAAGGTCTTCTAGCTATCTTCAAGTCGAGTGGCATACCAGCATTAGTCAAGCTGCTTAGGTGAGTTTAATACTTTTTACATGCTTTCTTTTAACTTACAATTATGTTTGTGTGTGGAAAGAACTGGTCTGAAATCTGGTTCAGCTCAACAGAATAAATTGCAGTTAATGGAAGCTCCGAGATAGCTCAGATTGCAGAGCATTGGCATCTTCAGCAAAGAGATCTCTGGTCCGAACATTTTTCGCAAAGTTAGAAATTTACATCTGATATGATTTATTTACCAGTTAGAATAATTGTATTAAATTAATCTAGTTTAATTACGTATCCAGCGATTTCTTGAATTCCATTACTTGCGATTTATTCTGTTGAGCTGAACCAGATGCTATAATCAATAAGGTTAGCTGGGTGAAAATGTTCCAGATTCGTCCAGAATAGCTCAGATGGTAGAGCATTGGTGGCTTCAGCCAAGAGATCCCGGGTTCGAATCCTGGTCCAGACATTTTTCGCCCAGTTGGAAATAGGGATGCACCGAACAGTGAATTATACTGAATATTCGGCCTTGTCGAATACTTTTATATTTCAAAGTTTAAAGGCATTAAAATGTTAAATTTTAAAACAGTTTTACATAGTATTTAAAACAAACTTTTATTCTAATAATCAAGAGCTTTTTTCAAGTAAACTTTATGCTTAAAAAAAAATCTGCTTTGAGTTATTTAAGAAGAGGATAGTTATAAAAATAATTTTAATTAATAAAATTTCAAATTTCATGGGTTCTGAGAATTAAAAAAAAGAATACAATTTTCTTAAATTCTAAAACAAACATTTTAAAATCAGAGAGATTGTGAAAAAATTGGAAGAAAAATTATACAGGATCATATATTTGCTTGTCAGAACGAGACTAAAGTAAAAGTTGATTAATAATACAATCAATTCAAATTATATATAGTGACAACTCAGCAAGAATAACTGTTCTACTCCCTTTGATTAAGCAAGGAAGTTTTTAAATGCATCCTAGATCAATGTCTGGAGTGGGCAATCATTTTCAGAGATTGTAAGCATTGTTCTTAAAATCTTAGACAAAAACAGGTTATTTACTGGACAATGTTCAGAAACTTGCATTTGTACATAATTAATTCCTATGAAAATCCTCATGATTGGCTAATTTTCTTAAATAATACTTAACAAACAGCAAGTAGATAATGTAAAAACATTCCTTTTTATTTAAATAGTATTCTGTTTCTAATTATTCTGAATATCTTTATAAGTTGACTGTTAAACATAGAAATTGTATAAGATTTTAAAATATGTTTTAAAAGTTTTAGTATTCGGTTCGGCTGAATATTTCGATATTCAGCCAAACCGAATATTCGGTAACATGGCCGAATACCGAATAGATACTGAGTATTCGGTGCATCCCTAGTTGGAAATTTACATTTAACCGTTTGTTTCCTTTTTTTTTTTTTAATATAATTTCAAGTTTTTCTAAGACTAATCAATTTTGTCTAATGATTTCCGTGTAGTTTAACTGGATAAGGGAATAAGGTGTAAAAAGTCATTTTTAAAAATTTAAATCTAATTTTTATAAATTTTTTTCCCTGTGTTAAAATATGGGATAGGTATATGATAGGGATTATATTGTGATAATATGGTGGGAGCAGAAATTAAAGCTCGATTTAAGCAAAAAATAGATATTATTTTCCCTCTCCGAAATGTTCTGAAATCATTAATTTTCCAAGCAAATAAACTTAAAATTTATAAAACTGTCTTAAAACCTTTAGTAATTTATGGTAAAGAGACTTGGACAACTGCACAAAAAGATGAAAAATTACTTATTACTTGGGAAAGAAGGTAAGGCAAAATTTCAGACCAGTTAAGGAAGGCAATACATGATGAATCTGATCAAATAGGGAGAATGAAAGGCTATATAATGAAAATGACATATAAATACCATTTTAAAATAAGAAGAATGCAATGGTTTGGCCACTTAATCTGAATTAGGGATGACAGAAGCTCAAAGAAGATATATACTGGAAAATTAATGGGGAACAAGAGTATTGGTACACACAGAAAGAAATGGTTAGAAGAGGTAGAAAAAGACCTAGCACAAAACCAAATTTGTTTTTCGATTGTAAGGTCTGGCAAAGTATATTAATGGAGTTCAAAATTCTTCGGATTGTAGAAACATTGTGTATTCTTTATTAATACATGGAAATTATTCCAGAGAGAAACATTCGCTTTACATACAATATTTCAAATGAAAATCAAACTTCAAAGTAATTGCTTAAGAGGCGCAAAGGCCAACATAGTGAAAAAGATTCCATGCCGGGACTCGAACCCGAGCCATCAGTATAGCGCACTGACAAGATAGGTCGGTATTAGTCGGTAGAACGTTAGTGCGCTATACTGATGGCCCGAGTGTTCAAGTCCTGGCATGGAATCTTTTTCACTATGTTGGCCATTTGCGCTTCATAAACAATTACTTTGAAATTTGATTTTCATTTGAAACATTATGTATCCATTCATATTAATAAATTCTACTCCAGTTTCACCCATTTTGAAAATTTTAACCAACTTATTAACCTTACTATAGTTAAAATCTACTACAGCTTATATTCAAAATATTAGAATAATTGAGAAAAAGTAAAAAGAAAAAAAAAATTATTTATTTTTGTTACTAAGAAAATGCAATTAAATTTCTTATAATTTAAATCTGGAATGTTTAGGTAAGATTTTAACATTTACGAAATATAAAATACAGTACAATAGATTAGGTATACAGCTTTCAGAAACATATCAAAATATTAGAATAAAATTTAATTGTTTCAAAATATTAGAATATTTTATTTTACGCAACAATATTACCTATGAATATGAAGTAAACAGTAGTTACTATTTCGTAGCATTCCCTCTAGCTTTCATAACAGCTTACAGTTGATCTTGCATACTATATACAAGGTGTTTACAAATATTTCTATCAATATTAGCCCAAATAAACTTTATATGTGCCACTAACTCAGTTTTACTTAAAGGAGGATTTTCTTGGGGGTTTTCTTCATTATACACCATAAGTTTTTGATGGGATTAAGGTCTGGTGAGTTTGGTGGGCAAAGAAGTGCCTTAATGTTGCATTGGCGGAACCAATTCTTAGTTGGCACCGTGGTATGCGGTGACGCTAAATCTTGTTGAAAGATGAAATCATCTTCAAATAAACCTTTTGTTGATGGAATCATTTAATATTACAAAAATTCTTGATATATCTGAGATTTAACCTTTTTCGTAGACGATGCATAACTTTCCAGGTCCTTCTGCACTCAATCAACCCCAAGCCTTGACACTAACAGCAAATTTTACGGAATGTTTAAGGCATTCTTTATCAAATGCTTCTTGCTTCATTCTCCAAAATGGAATACCTTGATTACCATATGAAATACAAAACATACTTTCATCACTAAATAACGTATTTTTCTAATCTCTTTCGCTCCATAAACATCTTGATTTACACCAATTCAATCTTATATGCTTTTGTTTTGCAGTCATGAGAGGTTTTGTTTTCGGTACACGAGATTCATACTTAAATTTGTGGAGACAATGTTGTCGATGTAGAAACTTCAACTTCTTCTTCTTTCCATTTTCGGTACAAGAATCGCACACTTTTAAAACGGTTTTTCTTAACTATATGCTCCAGTTTCCTGTCATCTCTACAGACCTGCCAACTGCTACGAAAAAATCGTAGTTGCTACGATTTGGACCTATAAACTACAATGCTACGAAAATCGGTCTTAAACTATGATTTTTTGCAAAAACCACAAAAGCATTTTTTGTTTCTAGTTGCGATTTTTATCCCGCGCAGCATATTTTTCAGGAGTGATTCTGTTCTGAAATTTCCAAGTATTCATTTCCGAAAGTTTTAAAAAATTGGCCATTAGTCCGAAAATTCAAACATTAAAATATGCTCATGAGAAAAAAAAAAAAAAAAAAAAAAAAACTTAACATAAAACACTCTAATCGTGTTTTTGTAAATATCTATAAAGGAATTCCCTTCCTTAGAAACAAGGGTGTCATTTTAAGAATTCTGGAGGGGGTTCCTTGAGAGGCAAGGTTTGAAATGGTGTGCAAAATCGCATGATTTGCGATAAACTATCGCGAATTTTGACAAATGACCGTGTACAAAAAAATCAATTTCGTCAATTGGTCGGAGAGGAAAATAAATTTCGTTAAAGGATCGTGGTAAAAACGTGCATTTTGTCAAAATATCGCAAAAAGAAAACGCAAATTTCGTCAAAAGATCAGTAAGATAAAGTAAATTTCATCGAAAGATTAGTAAGAGAACGCACAATTCACCGAAAGATTGCAGAAAGAAAACACTAATTTAGTCAACGGATAGAGGTAAAAAAAACGCGAAATTCGTCAAATAAGGATCGCGTAAAAAATGCGAATTTCGTCAAAAGCTCATGGTAAAAAGTGCAGATTTCAACAAAGAATCGTGATAGGAAAATGTAAATTACGATTGTGGGAAAAAAATTGTGAATATCCTGAAATGATAGTGAGAAAAAAATTGCGAATTCTGCCACAATTTACTGCACTGGGCAAAAAAAAGTGGAACCAGGCTCCTTTTACAAATGTTTTTAAAAATGCTGCAAAACGAAAATAAACTCTAAAAATCATGTATAAATTTTCAGAGGAGAAAATTTACTATAGATAATAAATGAGTTGAAAGACGGAAACCTTATTCCTTTTACGAATGTCAAAAGATGGCTGTGAAACGCGAAAAACTAACCAACCAAGCTCCAGATTAATTTAAATTTTGTGTGCTAAGATTTCTCATTTTCAAAGGTTGGCAGGTCTGTCTCTAGCAGATGTTTTTGGTTTTCGGCCGCCATTTCGGCGATTACTTTGAAATTTTCCATTTTTTAATATTGTGTTAGTAGTTTACTAACTCTTGATTGCGAACAATGTGAGTAATTCGCTATATAGCACTGATTTTTACCGTGCCGATACAAATCAACTATATGAAGTTTAATACATTCAGGAATATCATTCACACGACCCATTTTAAGAAGTAAAAGCAAACAAACTGCAAAAAGAATGCTGATTTTAAATAAAATCGTCTGAATTTAATCAATGATACCACCAGTTATGAATTGGTGATAATTAAAGGAGAATTAATGTGAAATATTCTAATATTTTGACTTTTCAAAATAATTTTTTTCAATTAATCTTTTCAAAAATTATATTAATTTTATGATAATAAATAAGTTTAATCAACAATAAGTTCTTAATAAAAATATTGTTTGCATTGAAAGACATTTAAATTACCAAACGGTATATTCAATTTGTAAAAAAAAGTAATTATTCTAATATTTTGAATATGAGCTGTATTAACATCCATTGTTATAAAATAAGTATTCTACATGATCATATTTTTATGAAAGTTTCTCTAGGCAGTTTTTTTTTACATTAAAAAATATCTTGTTTAAAAAATTTCTATCTTTGCACTATTCTTTATTGGGAAACTTGTTACTAAAATTTATTTGTTTAGCTCTCCTGTGGAATCTGTTCTGTTTTATGCTATTACAACCCTTCACAACTTGTTGCTGCATCAAGAGGGATCTAAAATGGCTGTCCGCTTGGCAGGTGGCTTGCAGAAAATGGTTACCCTGCTTCAGCGTAACAATGTGAAATTTTTAGCCATCGTCACAGATTGTCTGCAGATTTTGGCCTATGGAAATCAAGAAAGCAAAGTAAATTTTTATTTGAACTAAATTTTTAACTATAAATCATGCATATAGATCAGGGGTTTTCAATTACTGGTATGCCCCCCTTCTTTAGGCATTCACGGGCTTTGCAATCCCAGGCACCCATCAATCTTTCTCTTTTCCTTTTTCACTCATTTCTCGTCTTTCTTCTTTGTTTCACTCTCATTGTGGTTTCCTCTTTTGGAGGCGAGGGCAATTCTGCATAAGCTGATATCATCCTGCTTATATCAACTTATGGAGAATCATAAACCAGCCACATGTTTGCTGTGCGTGGCTACCCGTGTCCCTGGAAATGGGGATACTAGCAGTCGAAAGAAACCAACACATTGCTTTGGCCTCTGTTCAGGTAGACATAAGGTGCATATTCGCCCCATATGCATCAATCGGCTGGTCAGCTGACTTATGTCACTGGCTAAGGGATTAAGTTAGAGACCAATTACTAGTCTTCTCATTAAGGGTGGAGACTGGCATAGGATTATCTTGTGACCATATGGGCTCTGGTGCATGGATCTGCATCCCCTTGTTGGGCTCGGTAGTGGGTGGTGTGGCCAGGGTCTGAATTCTATGTACTTTTATTATGGATGGAAGTACTTCATTTTCTTCTATTTCTCTGCCATATGGAGACGACAAACTGTACAAGAAAATTTATTTACTTGTTTTTTGTAATAAAACGCACTGATAGTCTATCTGATAGTAAAGAGAACACCACCATTCCTAATAGCTAAAACATTCCAGTCTTTGATGATGGTCATTTGCTCAAAAAATTGCAGTCTGGGGATTTGCTGGTTGAAGTTTCTTCAGCCAGCCAGTCACAGCTTCTCTCAACTTGCAGTACAATAGGTTCATTTGCTGTTTCTGTTAAAGCTCATCAAACTCTAAATACTTGCCTCTGAAAATTTTTATACGAATTTTAGAGTTTCTTCTCGTTTCACAACGTTTTTTTTTTTACATTTGTAAAAGAGCCTGGTTCTAATTTTTCAACCCAGTGCAGTACATTTTGACGAAATTAGCGATTTTTTTTCCCACAGTTAATTTAGGATATTCACAAAATTTTTGAATTTCGTCAAAAGTTCATGGTAAAAAGTGCAGATTTCAATAAAGAATCGTGATGGAGAAATGTGAATTACGATTGTGGGCATTTTTTACCACGATCCTTTGACGAATTTTCCCTTTTTTATCATGATCCTTTGACGAAATTAGTGTTTTCTTTCTGCGATATTTTGATGAAATTAGTGTTTTCTTTCTGCATTATTTTGACAAAATTCATGTTTTTACCACGATCCTTTGACGAAATTTATTTTCTTCTGTGACCAATTGACGAAATTAATATTTTTTACACGGTCATTTGTCGAAATTCACAATAGTTTATCGCAACCGATCGACAAAATTTTTGATATATTTTCGCGACCAATTAACAAAATTCACTACTCGTTTCCATGACCTTTTGACAAAATTTGCAATATTTTTTCCTCGATGGTTTATCGAAATTTGTATTTTTTGCGCAATCTACGAAATTTGCAATTTCTTTCTGAACTCTTAACGAAATTAGCGATTTTATTCAGCGACCTATTGAAGGTAATCACTTTGTTTCTGAGATCTTTGACAAAGTACCCGATATTTTTACACGATCGTTTGAAGAAATTATCAATTTTTTTTTTTCTGCGATCGGTACACAAATTAATTTGGGGAAATCCCATAAAAGAAAAGAAATTCGCGGACATCCAAGAAATTTTGAAATATAATCGCAGAAGAATCATAGGTCTGTGGAAGAATGTACAGGGGGAAATACTGCACAGCAGTTTTTATGATGCTGGACTTTACTTTTCTGCGTGCAAATCGTGCGATTTTGCACACTATTTTAAATCTTGCCCCACTCCAGAAATTCTTAATGGCACCCCTGTTTCTAAGGAAGGGAATTCCTGTATAAATATTTACAGAAACACAATTCACTCGTGGTTAATACACATAAAGATGGTTTTATGTTAAAAAAGTTTGTTTTTCAGCCCAGATTTTTTTCCCATGAGCATTTTTTAATGTCCGAATTTTCAGACTAATGACCAATTTTTTAAAACTTTCGGAAATGAATATTTTGATATTTTGGAAACTTTGGAACTGAATTACTCCTTAAATATATGCTGCGCGGGATAAAAATCGAAACTAGAAACAAAAAATGTCTTTGTGGTTTTTGCAAAAAATCATAGCTTAAGACTGACTTTCGTAACATCGTAGTTTATAGGTCCAAATCGTAGCAACTACGATTTTTTCGTAGCAGTTGGCAGGTCTGTCGCTCTAAAAAGCTAACTGAAAACAGAAACTCGAGCAAATGTTTGTTTCATCTGCAAGTAAAATACATAGAAAACTCATATTTCCCCAACACAAAAGCAAAAAAAAAAAAAAAAATCATGTTTACAGAATAAAGAATCAAGGGGAATTCCTCAACTCGAGCCTCTTCACAATTGAAAACTGTGAAGAAATAACAGAGAAAATCATGTCATAGCCCATCTGTTACTAATTTGAAAGATCCCAAACAGTTGCATAATTATGTGGAAGAGGCTATGGAGTCAGAATCTTATAGCTCAAGTGTAGATGAGCTGAATATTGTTTTTGAAGAGTTTGTGCCTAATTGATTTTACATTTTTAATTCTGTGATTTTTAAACTTGTTTTTATATAGTATTTGTATATTGTTTTTAATTATAATAATTAGTGTCTTTAACTAATAAGGGAACCACTTTTGGTGTTGCTCGCACCTAGCATCGAGACCTGGTGCGGTTTGTAGACCTATATATAAAAGTTAGAGAACCGAAAAAATTTCTCTGTTAAAATATTTTATATACTTTTTTATACTTTTAATTTTTTATTATTACATATTCATTTGTTTATTTCACGCCAAAAGTGAGTTAAGCTGCCAAATATGGCGCTACAATTTTTCCGCCTGCTTTATCCAAAGAGGAAATGTACAGAACATATTACTAGAATTATATCAGATTGCGATTTTTTTTATATAATTGATAGCATAAGAAACAATATTAGGTTTTAATTTTTTTTTTTCTATGCAGACGATATTATTATAAGTAATAAATATAATTCTATAAAAGCTGCGAAGATCATTGAAAACTATTTTTTAGTGAAATACAAAATAAGCAAACTGTTTTCTTTTGAAATTGAATGAAATAAAGTTTCGAATGTTTAAATGGAATGTTGCTGTATTAAATGGTCCTTCGGTAAAAGTAATCATAAAGTAAATTAATATTTTTACTCAATTTAGAAAAATTACTGAGGCAAAATATGTCTAACATTGCAATTTCTAGCTATTACAAATTCAGTTATGACATTTGGCTAGGGTTGCCGGAAGCTCTACTTTTGAATATAAATGCCAACTGTTTCCCCGCCAAAAATATGAATATAAAGTTGCAATTTTTCAAAATCAAATTCGTGGGTTTTTGAAGGAATTTTCAAACTTTTTTCAATATTTTATACTTATTATTAACTAATTTTTATTTTTAAATGCTTTTCTTTAAAAAAAAATCAATGTTAATAGCCTGATAAGTGGTCTCGAAAATTGCATTTTCTGAAAGTTATGCTGCTGTATAATCAAGAAATATTATTTTAACAGAAAAATTTTATCGATCCTCAAACTTCATAATATATAGGGCTTTAAAATGCACCAGGTCTCAATGCTAGGTGCGAGCAACACCAAAAGTGGTTCCCTTGTAAGATATTTGGACTCTTTTAATTATATGTATCATTACTGTTTTCATTCAATTAGGTTGTTTTTCTTATCTTAGTCACTTTTTACTCATACTTTTTCCATTAATTTTTCGAGCAGCAAGTACATAATGGGACTTGCTGCCATAAAATTCAATTGAACCAACCAACCTATTACTGGTATGCTGCGAAAAATTTTAAAATACCATTAATTTATTTTTTCAGTTATTTTAAAGGAAAATACCAATGGGTCCTCCTTCACCCCCCCCCCCCCCCAAAAAAAAAAAAAAAAAAAAAAAAAAATCCTCAATCTTATATTAACTTCATTAACTTTTCTGTGGTAATTTAAATGAATGTAAAACTTAAAATATGACATTTCGAACCCTATTCCTGAAAGAAAATTTTAATGACTATTTTAATCCCAAAAGTATGAGTTTTCAACCTAGCAAAGAAGGCATTCTAAAGAAATATAAAGCTTAGCTATTTCATTCAGTGTTAAAATGTAAGCATAAAAATAGTAAGTTTTAAATGAAATTCCAATTGTTATGTTTGTAATACAAATACTTTATTATTTTTATTATTTGTTTGTAATAGTAATTTGTGTAAACAAGCACCTGTCATTACATAATTTTTTATAAAATATTCTTTGTTTCAATCGTCTTTAAATCTCGAGCTATCTGCTGTGTCGTTATGCATCACTATCCAATTCTGAGGCTGGTTTATATCGATGTTTGTTTACTAGTGTAGCTATGACTTCAGCTTATGATAGTTTCTTTTTTTTTTTGATGATGTGACGTCATACATTTATGGATTCCACACATTTGGAGATGAATGACATTCACTTTGAATATTGCATCAGCATGCCGATGACGTATGCTAGTTTCTAATGGGTTGGTTTGTATAACTGTATGCTTCACTGTCACAGAAGCACATACAGTAAAACATCCCTAAAGTGACCACGCTCCGTTCCAATAAAAATGGGTCACTCAGAGAGGTGGTGTTTTCATGGAGGTCATGTTTAAATCTAGATTTTAATGGTTGAAAAAAAGTAACAATGAATGTTACTAAAATGTTTTTCACATTAGGAAAAAATATGAAAATTTAAGTATCAAAACAAAAGTTAATGACATAAGTTAATTAGAGCAGAGTTTAAAAAATGAATACATGGGCATTTGCTTTGATTTTACGGTTTTATCTTCTATAACTTTTATTTCCAAGTTCAATAAATAAATGCATTTTTTTTTCCTTGATGGGAACAAATAATGACGATTTCATTCATTTATCTATTTCTTTGTGAGTTTCCTGACAGAATAGGGCAGGGAGGTTTATGGACCGTCATCCTTACTTTGTCATAAGAGTTAAATTCATTGCCTTCTTAAAAGGCACAAAGGGGGTTACTCTTAAATGTTATCGGGATAAATAAAAATTCTAAACTTAGTTTAGAACTTTGATGAATAATGCGCTCTCCAGAATTATTATTCTAATTCTAATAAAACCTTTTTCAAGCGACCAGGAAAAATGGAATTGGTTTCATTTTTTTAAAAGGTATTGGTCGCTCATGGAGGGAGTTCAACTGGGGTGGTCTCTGAATAGAGGTAAAATGAGTATTGAGCCTATGGGAATCAATTTTGTTCCATGAAGAAATGTCATTCAGGGAGGTTTCACTGTAGTTGATTTGATAGTATATATTTCAACAGCTTTATGCTAGTATGACTCTTTTACACATTTTATTTTCAGGCTTAAGTATTCACTTTGATCGCTCATCGAATGAGCAAGTTTGTTTTTTGGCCGAAGTTGTGGCTGTGTTTTGTTACACTTAATATATTTAATCATATTTTTAATTAAGTTAGATTTAAAATATACTTTGATTTTCCTACATATGTGCACACCAGTCATCAAAAACTCTGCTGTAACTTTATGGCTTCTAGGCGTAATTCAATTCTTGCCCAAGCATGTATCACCATTACAGAACCGGTTCCAAAAGTAAATGTCATTTCACACCTCATTAACCAAAAAAAAAAAAAAAACCCTGCAACTAAAATTAGAAAAGTAAAAAAGGACCTTTTTAGAGATCAACCTCCGCTGTCCAATGCAATGGAAAAAAGAAATGAAAATACAAATGAGTTTAACATTAGCTTGCATGTGAGTGTGTTTGAAAGTTAGATAAATGATGCTATTGATAAATACATGAGTTGTGTAATTTTATATTCGAATGCAATAATTATTGTAAGAATAGGAAATAAAAAATTTATTCAATGCATAGTTATGCAAAAATGTTATATTCAAAACCATTCCATCAAATCATTTGTTCAGATATAGCTCTGTTTTCATCCCTCATGGAAAAATAAGCTGTAGTTCAACCACAGTTTTTATGTAGCTATATTTAAATGTTCATTGTATTACATATCTCTTTTAATTTCGCTCAGGAAATTGTAATTGGTGTATAAACTAACATTTTAGAGACAAACTCAACACATTTTCTTGTATGTTATCTTTTGTAATTTTTTAACGTCCTTGGTTATATTGCACTCATTTGAGACTATCCTGGCAGACGCAACATATCGAGGACTTCTGTATTATTTAATCTGCTTCTTCAATTTTGAGTGTACATTGAAAACTTTGACAAAATCTGAGAGTACGAAAAGCAAAGTATTGACCACTTTTGAAAATTAGTCTGTAGTCACCACTTTTAAAACTTTAACTATGTTTTTGAAAAAGTAGTTGTTGTTCGCTCAAAGTAAGTATTTCCAAACACTGGAACTTATTGGCTTAGCAATTTTTAAAGTAGTACCGTATATATTCGCATATAAGCAAAAAATTTTGACCTAAAATTGACTTTTGAAAAGGGGGGGTCAGCTTATATGTGCATTAGATTTTTTGGGGGGGGGGGGGGGAGTTCTAAGTCATTAGAAAATGTTTCACTGCTGTTTTATCTTGCTTAGCAGATGGCTCTAAATTGTCCCAGTCAGATTTAAGAGGAAATAAATTCCATCCAATGAAAAATTTTCGAATGGAGTAATTATCAGGTCACAAAAAAAATGGGTGGGTGGATGGATGAAAGTGGAACCATGGACTGGTTGGAAAATGAGAGGAGCTAAAGACACTGAGTTGTACTTAAGAAACCTGTGATGCTTTGGGTACATTTAGCACTCATACGGATGATGAAATAAAAGAAAAAGGTTGAAAATCTTAATTCGTCTATGTTTTTTATATCAGGTAGACGACATAAATATTACAACCACTTGATGTTTGCATCAAAAAACTATTTAAAGATTGAACAAATAAAGATAGTGCAGAAAACAAAGGAGGGCAATTTTAAAAAAAGCAGAAACAGATGTTTACCTCTTGGGCATGGATGTCAGTTCCAAGGGAGGTGGTTGTGAAATCATTTAAAAAGTGCTGTATTAACAATGCCATAGATGACACTGAGGACGATTATAATTACGAAAGTGATGATGGAAATTCATCATATCCCATGTCCAAATTTCATGACAAGGAAGCACTTCATCAAACCTTTCCGGGAGATTCAGAGAGTGATTCCGAATTTGAAGGATTCACTTCATTTAATTTTTTATATAATTATTCTTGTTTAGTATTTCATTAAAAATCTGATTTTTGTCTGAAAACATATCTGATTTTTTTTTTTTTTTATACGCAGGTCAAGAATTTTACCATTTTGTTATTTAAAATAGGAGGGGCGGTCGGCTTATATGCGAGTATGTACAATATGTCAAAAATTCAGTGTCTAATGCATTTAAAGTATTTCATTAGTATTCTTTTCAAATTACCAATCTGTATGCTAATTCAAAACTTTTTCATTTTAGCTTATTATTTTAGCCAGCGGCGGGCCTGCTGAACTTGTTAGAATTATGAGATCTTATACTTATGAAAAGTTATTATGGACAACATCTCGAGTATTGAAAGTTTTGTCTGTTTGTTCAAGTAACAAACCTGGAATTGTTGAAGCTGGTACAGTGCTTTTTTTCTTTCCCTTCTCTCTTTTATCCCTTATTAAATGTTTCCAAGCTTCTGTATACTTTAAATTTATGTCCAGTCCAAGCTTATAACATAAAAAAAAAAAAAAAAAAAACTAAATCTGTGGCTGTACGATCCTTGAAGGTCAGGGCCTACAGTGCCCAACTCTGTTTACTTGACCCTGGGCCCAGAAGTGCTATGCAGCATGTGTCCCGGCCGGGTGGTCAGCCCAACGCGAGACCCTCACTGTTTAGTTCCCAAGCAAGCTTGGTATTCATTTTATCCACTCAGAAGGGATGAAAGGTTGAGTGAACCTTGCCCAGCCGGGAACCGAACTCATGACCTGTAGTGTGGCAGACAGGTGTTCTGACCTACGTTACTGGGCTTCGTAACATTAAACTTCTTCAGATTATCAAACATGTCCAAGGAAGATTCCAATTATAACCTAAAGCGTGCTTTCTTCACGAAATTTTTTTTTTATGCTGTAGAAATATTTTATTCAATCAATATTATTTAATAATTTCTGTTCTTTAATTTCAGCAATGCTTATAAATTGTGTAAAATGTTTAAATTTGATATTCGGCATATAACACACTTTTTTGGATGTATGTGCAACCCCTTCTTTCCAAAAATTCCTTAAAGATATATGTAGCATGGAAATATAATAAAGAACATTTAAAACTATAATAAACAAAACTGTAATTTGGAATCAAAGTTGATTATTTATGAATATACTAGTGTAAATGCCCTCCTAGGATGGTGTATAGAAATCATGGTTTTCACTTAAAATTGGAAATAATTAATAAAGAAATTTGGTACTTCTCCATTGTCCCGTCAACCACTTTTCAGTACTTTTATATATTAGCTGGATGCAAATTTCGCCAATAGCAATTTTTTTTTTTTATCTGGCGAAACGAAATGGTTTAATTTATGCTATTTAACAAAAAAAAAAAAAAAAAAAAAAAAAAAAAAAAAAAATTGTTGAAAATCACATATTTTAATTGATACATTTCAAATGAATTGCTGTACAAAAGAGCTATCAAATCAAAGGGAAGCTTATATTATAAGCATATAAAAGTCATGTAAATAAAGTTTAAAGTGTCTTTCCAAAGTGAAAATTTTTTTAGAAATTAAGGAAGTTCTCATAAGGTTCTTTCTGGAATAAATATTTTGTCCTATTTATGCAACACTTTTGATTTAATTGTTTAAAATTTGTTTTTAATATTTTCTAAGTTACGAAAATAAAATAAAAACTAACCATACAGTTATATTTAATTTTATTCTATAAATAACTGTTAAAATGCATCTAAATTATAAAAGTTAGTGCCATTCTATAGATAGAAAAGATTTTCTGCCTTCATGCCTGTTAATAGGATTGTTACAGGTGAGGAAATGTGGGTTTCTGTGACAAGCTGCCTCCGGCAGCAGACTTCTATGAGACTGGAGTACAAAAACTTATCTCGCGCTATGACAAGTCTTACAATTCCAGTGTTTCTTATGTTGAGAAATATTCCAAAATTCCTATGTTAGTTATTGTTTCTTATGCTGTATCTTTTACAATAAATCTTTCAAGGTAATTATGTTTTGTTTCTCTTTACAGGCTATAGGGAAACTTTATCTTCTGGATTACCCTCATTTTTTAACCTAGTTATGCCGAAATTTTTTATCGCTTCAATTATGTAGTTTTGCCGAAATTTTTTTTCTTGCTACTTTTATTTTTTATTAAGTGTGTTGTAATTTACTATGTTTTATTCCAGGTGGTATGCAAGCTCTAGCTATGCATTTAGGTCATCAGAGTCAACGACTTGTTCTGAATTGCTTGTGGACTCTTAGAAATCTATCTGATGCGGCTACTAAACAGGTACAATAGCTTGTTCTCAGTCGATTCCTTAAAATCATAGATATTAATTGTACTTTTAGATGTTTTTAAAGTTTTTTTTTATTAAGTATTTATAGCTAGTAATGTTCCTATTAGTTACCACATTTTACTCCTTTTGTAACTTTCCTGTCAAAATGGTCACCAAGCAGTGATCCGGAGCCAAACAATTTTTCATGCTCCAACTGCGCTCCTAGATAAAATACTGTGGCTTCGGCTCTGGCAACCGCTCTAACTCGGTTCCGACTTCGTGCTTTTGTGTTGCAGATTTTAATTTACACATTTATTTTTTTGTTCACAAATTCTTTCTTCCTTTACCATCATTAAAGATCTGACAAAATGTATTTTTCTTCTCATCAAACTTGAAATGCTTGTTCAGAAGATATGACATCTTTTAGCTTTTACTTTTAAAATAGAAAGTTTGGTGAAATTTTAAACACAAAAATCTTGCTTTTAAACAACCAACCAAAATTGTACAACTATTCATGTAAACAACAAGCAGCCATATTTGTTTTCAAATAGTGTTGTCACTTAACTCAAGTAGAAAGTAGAAGTGAAGTAGTGTTACCATGTTTTTTCCATCTCTAATAAAATAATAATACTGTTGGCACTCTGTTTAACGACTTTCAAGAAACCTCGAAAAATCGTCCTTAAACAGAATTAGTGGAAAAATATTTGAAAAACATTTCCCTTCACACTTTATAGGCTTAGGACTGTCAATACATTTCTCAATATATTGATGTGTTTAGAAATGTTTTATATATTTATTTAAATTCTTATGGTTTTTTTTCTGTCTTTTTTTTATTGATACAGATATAATACTACATATTTTTATTGCACAAATACAAATTGCATTAATTATACTGTATACAAGAACAACATACAATGTTACTTACTGTACCATAGAAAAAATTACAATACATTTATTTAACCAAATTAAGTTTTTAAAAAATCAAAAAAGTGTAGTTTGTTTCAGTGGTGATCTAATTTTTAGTACCCTTGCATCAAGCTTCATAAGAAGGTTGAATTAGTCATCTTCCATATTTGATGAAACAGTGTACTGGTGAAGAACATCCAGGGCAGAATTCACATCTGAATAAGAAAGAGGTGGTGTCTCGCTTTCTGTATCATCAGCTTCATCATCATCTTGGGCATCTGAAGTTGCATTTTCATTTGCAATGTCTTCATAAATTTGATCTAAATTTTTGAAGTCTGTTGTTAAAATGTCTTCGTCGAAATCAGTATTTTTTTTTTAGGGGTGGAGGTAGAAAACAAATGATCACATTCAAACAAATACACCGTTCTCCTTTATCTGTACTCATCTGAATAGCAAGAAACCTTGTTTTTCTTTCAGAGGAAGTTCCCTTTTAACAGGTTTAAAGGATTGGGGAGAAAAAAAAAAGCTACGTGAAAAATCGTCGTTAAATAGAAACAATTTAGTCTTTAAATAGAGCTTTTTTTTTCTTAAAGGAGCAGGGACCGCAAAATATCGTTCTTAGAGATCATCGTTAAGTAGAGCGACGTTAAACAGAGCGACGGCTGTAATAATAATAATTAAAATACTGAATAATGATGTAATTAAAATATTTTAAACCTGGAAATTTAAAAGACTGGAAAAAAAGATTTAAAAGAATATTAAAAATTGAGCCCTGGAGCAGGGGAAAATTTAAAGTTCCAGCTCTTTCTCTAGCTCCAGGGAAAACATGGCTCTGGGCCTCTGTCATTAAGTATAGGTAATTTTTATGAAAACTTACCATCTAGCAAGGTAAAACATTCATACAATTGGAAATTTCTATAACAAATTTTTGAGTGCAAAATTCATTACAATGCATTTTTATAGTAACATTCATGTAAAATAATAGTGTAAATAAATATGGGGACGTGAGTTTCAAAATTCGCCTTATCCAAAATAAAAAAAATAGTTTTCTCTATCAGTCTTTTATTGGTGAACCTGCATTAAAAAACTACTATCTGCAAGAAAACTAGTTTTATCATGAAATTTCTGGCATTGTAAAATCTTGGTTTACAATGAAAATCGATGGACACAGAAGTTTTGCGATTTCTCAAAATTTGATTTTCTGGATAAGGTGCATTTTTAAATTCACGTCCTCATATATACAACCGAAAAAAGTTTCTTTTAAATACAGTAAACTCTAAGGCGATTTCGATCAGGACCGAGAAAATTTTCCATAGTAGACAAATTTTATTGTCTATGGATTTGCAGGGACTTGAAAATCTTTCCGAGTTAGACAGGTTTCTGTCTTACGCAGAGTCCACCTTACAGAGAGTTTACTGTATAAGTTTGAGGTAATGCTGTGTTTAAACATGTGTATAAATCAAAATTTACCGAAAAATCAACAAGTCCTTTTAATTTACCATTATAATTGAATTAAAAATGTTTAAACTGGTATCAAATATATCAACAAAGACCAAAAAAAAAAAAAAAATAATAATAACTTTAGTTTCTTCAATATATAAAATTAGGGTTCGCACAGACTCCTTAGAGTCCTTGGAAACTCCTTAGAAAGGAAAACATTCCCAAGTAGTACTTAGAACTACTTTGATAAGCAAACCACTTCTTAGAAACTCCTTATTATCCTTCGTATTGCAGCTTTGAACGCAAGCGATATTGCTGCTGAGGAAAAAAGAAATCATGATTGTAATCACGGTAAATCCTTTATGCATGTCATTCATCTGAATGACGTGCATAAAGGATTGGGTAGGATAATCTTACATTAGACTTGATTGGGTAGGATAATCTTAATAGCAGGACTCCTATTAGGTCCGTTTTTCAATTATTAGGTCTGTTAAGTCCGTTTTTCGACACTGCTAGCCGACCTTTATTTTAAATTTTATCGATGTTTAGCATTTAGCCAGGAATCTCGAAAAAATCGCGTTTTTCGCAAATATGTTCCAAAAAATACCGTCGAATTTCGTCAATCGATCGTTGAAAAATTCATAAATTTTGTCAAAGGATCGTGTAAAAATGCGAATTTCTCCAACAGATTGCTGGAAAAAATCGTAATTTTGTCGAAGGATCGGGAAAAAATGCGAATTTCTCGAACAGATCGTGAAAAAACGCGAATTTCTCGAACAGATCAATGAAAAACTCTAATCAAGGAAAATCAATGGAAAAGGTCTTTTTCAAAAGACATGAAAAAACGCGAATTTACTCAAAGGATCACGAATTTCGTTAAAGATCGAGAAAAAAAGATGATTTCGTCAAAAGATCGCATAAAACACGAATTTCCTCAAAAAATCATGAAAAATACAAATTTCCTGAAAAGATGGCAAAAAATACGTGAATTTCCTCAAAGGATCACGAAAAACACACAAATTTCTTCAAAGGATCGCGAAAAACACACGTATTTCGTCAAAGGATCGCAAAAAACATGCGGTTTCCATCAAAAGATCGCAAAAAAATGTCAGTTTCATCAAACGATCGAAATAAAATGCAAATTCTTTAGAAGATCACAAAACAAAATGTGAATTTTCCCCAGAAGATCGCGAAAAACATGCGAATTTCCTCAAAAGATTGCGAAAAACAAGCGAATTTCATCAAAGAATTGCAAAAAATATGCGAATTTCGTCAAAGAATTGCAAAAAATATGCGAATTTCGTCAAAGGATCGCGAAAAGCACGCAGTTTCTATCAAAAGATCAAGAAAAAATGTCAGATTCATTAAACAATCGAAATAAAACACTAATTCCATTAAAAGATCGCGAAAAAAAACCCGCAAATTTCATCATAAGATAAAAAAAAATTGCGAATTCGGCAAAATTTCGCCTTCAAAGAAAGCGATTACTGCTGTTCTAAAAGAATAAATTCAAAACTTGTTATATTTTTTCTTGTATGTTGTGTTTAGCATTCTTTTTTTTGCCTTTTAAAATTTTCTTTAAGATGTATCATGTATATGATATAAATAAGTGTGTGGGATTTGACTAATCTCTATCTATATGACCTAGGGGTGATTCTAATCCGAATTTTCTGAAAATGTAAGGCATTCATTTCCGAAAATTTTAAAAAATCCGTCACCAATCTGAAAATTCGGACATATGGTCGCCGAAAAAACTAAATTTTGTCAGTCGTTTGCAGAAAAATCTCCAATTTCGTCAAAGGATCACGGGGGGAAAATGCAAATTTCGTCAAAGAATTGCGAAAACCCCCGCAAATTTCGTCTAAAGATCGCGAAAAAACTGCAAATTTCGTCAAAAGTTTGTGAAAAACCCACAAATTTCGTCAAAAGATCGCGAAAAAACCCACAAATTTCGTCAAAAGATCGCGAAAAAACCCACAAATTTCGTCAAAAGATCGCGAAAAAACCCACAAATTTCGTCAAAAGATCGCGGAAAAACCCACAAATTTCGTCAAAAGATTGCGGAAAAAAACCACAAATTTCGTCAAAAGATTGCGGAAAAACCCACAAATTTCGTCAAAAGATTGCGGAAAAACCCACAAATTTCGTCAAAAGATTGCGGAAAAACCCACAAATTTCGTCAAAAGATTGCGGAAAAACCCACAAATTTCGTCAAAAGATTGCGGAAAAACCCACAAATTTCGTCAAAAGATCGCGGAAAAACCCACAAATTTCGTCAAAAGATCGCGAAAAAAACCCACAAATTTCGTCAAAAGATCGCGAAAAAACCCACAAATTTCGTCAAAAGATCGCGAAAAAACCCACAAATTTTGTCAAAAGATCGCGAAAAAACAAATTTCGTCAAAAGATTACTATGAAATCACAAATTTTGTCAAAAGATCGCGAAAAAACACAAATTTCGTCAAAAGATTCTTATGAAATCACAAATTTTGTCGAAAGATCGCGAAAAAACACAAATTTCGTCAAAAGATTCCTATGAAATCACAAATTTCTTCGAAAGATCACGAAAAAACTCATATCTAGTGTCGGGAGTGGATTTCCCCCTCCTCCCCCTTCTGGTGTAACTTTTCAGAAGATTTGCTGTAAATTTCAGAATTTTTTTTTTTTTTACTCAGAACCACACCTGTGACATGACCATTGGTCACTGCATAAAAACGTTGATTGTCCATTTTGTATTTAAACTTACGAAATCAGTAAGCAGTATATTGTGAATAACTGTGCAATTTCAGCACTAACAATTGGATTCTAATACAGTAAAATTTGTTTTTCTCTCCAAATTAGGCATTAAAATTGGTGTGTGCATACCACATAACGATGCAGCACATAAAAACATCGACAACAACAAAAAAATTGCAAATCTTTAACTTTTTGGACTCCTTGGATTTTTTCTTCCGAACTCTGTATGAACCCTGAAAATTCAAGACTATATTTTTTGCCAACATATTGACCTCTAATTTTAATCTAAATGTTTTCATTCTTTAAATGCATTTGATAGCATATATATTTTTTAACCCATTAAGCGCCATTGCTCCCATTTTGGGAACATAACTTTGGGATTTTTTTTCTAAAATGAGCATTTTTTATATTGTCAAAAAGTTTATTTGTATTTTGAATATATGAGATGACTTCAGTAATTTTTTTTAAAAAGTTTCATTTGCATTTTCTATTTTTTAAAACTTGTTTAAAAAAAAAAGAAATTCAGCCTTTTGACCGCTTTTGCAAGAATTTTTTTTTTTTTTTTTTTTTTAAATAACTTACTAATAAAAATTATATTTTTTATTTAAAATATGTTTATAACTATCTATTGTCTAATACTGCCTAAATCCGTAGTTAATAAGTATAATAGATTGATCATAATTCATGAAAGAATGAGTTGTTCCCGTAATGGGAGCAATGGCGCTTTCGTTAGTTTTCAAGGCCAGATGGAAAGTCTCAAATTAGGAAGACCCAATACGGTGCTTTTATTATAAGCGTGAAAATAGTCTGTATAGAAGCTTTAGAAACTTTTTTATCATTCCTAGCAAACTCTTCTTGGAAGTGTTACTCTTAAAATATGTTTCTTGCTTTATTATTTTTATTTCGGCTTTTTGCTTTATTATTTTTATTTCCTCTGGCTTTTTTATTTTGATTTTAAAGAGAATATGCCTGTGAAATTTTTAACTGTGTCTCAAGCTTTGGATTATTTTGAACAAGTAGGTTCACAGGTCCCGACTAGTAAGTTTCTGTGTCCAGGACACTTCCAATTCTTCGTACCTCTTTAGATTGGTTGGTTTACTGATACTAGTTTCTTTACATGTTACATGCTTATTCTTTGTCATTTCACTGCATTAATACCTCAAATGTCACATTTTTTTTTTTGTTCAGAATATCAGAATTATGACTTTTTAATGGAAAAGTTAGATGAAATTATGAAAAATCTTGTGCCCCTCAGAAATTTTGTGCCCAGGGCATTGGCCTCAGCTGCCCGTGCGAAAGTCAGGGCCTGTAGGTTCAGATGATTATTCGCATGATCCGGAAATCGTTTGCTTGCCACTTGATCTCGGAATAGTAACAGATGAAGAATATGTAATAGAAAACAATTTATGCGATAATTTACCTCGTGATATATCTGTTGAGGTTGAGTTTTCCGTACGTTCAAAATCAAAAGTCAACGAAGAAGTATGCGATTTAATAATTAAAAAAAGAAAAAAATATTAAAAGCATAAAAATTGCTCTGTCGTCTTTCATGTAAAATAGAGAAAAAATAAAATAATGTAATGATGAAAAATAATGAGATGTGTAATGAAAATGCATATAAAAAGGTAAATTGATTTTTTTTTTTTAATTATAAATGTAGATGTTTATTATAATTGTAAATGCAATTTATCTCATTTTCTCATAAAATTTCTGTTCCAGAATGATATAGTCCTTTTTATTTTAAAAGAATTGAAAAATAGCTGTTATAACTACGCGAAAGCAAAAGTTTATTTTTGTAAAAAAATTTACACCCATTAAGCACCATCGCTCCCATTTCGGGAACATGCTGTTTTTCATAAATAATCAAATTATTTTGATTTTTTTTTTCAGAAGTACTTTAATGACATCCTATTCATTAAGAAAAAACAATGATTCCATAAAAAAATCGGTTAATCTATACAGCAGCGCTTAATGGGTTGAGTAGGGGGAAAAATGGCACGTCATTAAAATGTACAGGGTGTTTCTATGATCATGGGACAAACTTGGAAGGGTGGTGCAGCTGACTAAAACATGTTTTGTGTAGGAATGTAGGGTTGGAAATGAAAAGTTTTGGTGAAAAACAATAAATGCGGGGCAAATGTAAATGAGTGTTTTATTGTCATAGCATTTACAGTAAATGCTTAAATTTGCCACTGGCAAGCATCTAGTAAGTGATTGGCATACCTTTTCACAGATTCAGAGTGTTTCATGAACATGTGCAGCAACGATTGAAAGTCTTGCATTGAGGTCCTCATCAAAGTTAACGAATGTCTCATAGAGGAGACATCTGGAACCTTCAAAAGGGTACGCCATTCACTTGCTAGATGCTGTTGGGTCTATACAGGCATAAGATTCTTCTGCGGATCTGCGGTTTTCCGCTTTTTAGTCATTTTTGAATTTTCGTTTTTCTTTTCTTTTCCGATTTTTTTCAAGTTTTCACTTTTTTGCCATTTTTTTCGATTTTTAATTTCTCATTTTTCAAGAATTTATTTTGTGCAGACATCCGTTTTTTATTCGTTTAAATAAAAAAAAAGTCATAAAATGATTTTAATCTGCATCAAAATATGCTTATATTTCAACACTTGAACTACGAGAAGTAATTTATCGCGTGCGGTGGTTATCCTATTTCATCGCGATCGCTGAACCAGGGATGATTCTGTTCCGAAAGTCCGAAGAATTATGGCAGTCATTTCCGAAAATTAAAAAAAAATCGCTCATAAATCTGAAAATTCGGACATATATCGCGAATTTAGACAAATGGTCAGAAAAAAAAAAAAAAAAATCAATTTCGTCAATCGTTCAAAGAAAAATTGCCAATTTCGTCAAAAGATCACGAAAAAAAATGACAATTTTTGTCGAAAGATTGCGTAAAAACGGCAATTTCTGTCAAAAAATCACGAAAAAAACGACAATTTCCGTCAAAAAAAAAAAAAAAAATAACAATTTCCGTCAAAAGATCGCGAAAAAACGGCAATTTCCGTCAAAAGATCGCGAAAAAACAGCAATTTCCGTCAAAAGTTCGCGAAATAAGCGGCAATTTTCCTCAAAAGATCGCGAAAAACGTCAATTTTCCTCAAAAGATCGTGAAATAAACGGCAATTTTTATCAAAAGATTGCGATAAAATGGCAATTTTAGCCAAAAGATAGCGAAAAAACGCCAATTTTCGTCAAAAGATCGCGAAAAAACGTCAATTTTCGTCAAAAGATCGCGAAAAAAACGTCAATTTTCGTCAAAAGATTGCGAAAAAAACGTCAATTTTCGTCAAAAGATCGCGATAAAAACGTCAATTTTCGTCAAAAGATCGCGAAAAATATGTCAATTTTCGTCAAGATCGCGAAAAAAACGGCAAATTTCACATTAATGCTCTGTATCTTGGTAAAATAAACTTTTTATTAGAGTAAGTAAATACTTCCTGCCTAATTCGTGTTAATTATTTCTCTTTAATTTACACAAAGCTAAATTGTGTGTAAATTATATATGTTAATAGCAATTATATTTGTTGGCTTGAAATTCACAACTGTCATTGTTGAAACGTCGTTCGCGCTGTTTTCAGCTTTTTTGCTTTTTGGTCAATCTCATCCCTGTCTATATCGATGTAGGTGGTGGCCCTTTTGAGCAGTTTCTGTCATTATGTCAATAAAACGCTTGTTTTCATTTGCTCCGCATTTCTTGTTTTTCACTAAAACTTTTCATTTCCTATCGTACATTGCTATACCAAAATAGCTTCCTTATGGGTATTTTACATTCCCTTAAAGTTTTGTCCTATGATCATAGAAACACCCTGTATAAATTTAATCTTGGTATTTTCATTTTTGAACTCATGCATGTTTAGTATCATTTATTAATAGAATTTTTAGGATCAAAATCAATCTTCTATTGCTTTTTAATTGGAGTTTATATTAGGAAGATTCATACACTCTGTCAGAAAGTCCATTCACTCGTGATGAGTCGATTGATGTAATTACCTTGATTCACTTAGAATCTCCACACACTTTTTCACATGCATAAAAATTGAGTTGTTCATTAAGTATAAACATTTTTCAGTGATTGCCTATTGCAAGTTTGTATCAGGTAGTAAATCTATTGAGATTACTGAAATCATTTTTGTGACGGTAATTAATGATCGTTTAAGTGGTTTAGTACAAATTGCAAAAGTTCTTTTAATAAATACTATCGATCGTTAAAGAAATAATAAAACTGGAGACTTCTTACTTTACAGGAGACAGTGAAGAGACAAACTGATGAAACAAGCAATATTCTTTATTTCGGTCGTTAGTTGAATAGAAGGTTATGAAAATTCTTGCTTCTGGTCACCAATTTAAATAAAAGGACTGAATCTTTTAAGAAGAGAAAAATAACGGCCAACATGGAATAAATCCATGGGATTCCTTTTAATGAGAGCAGCACAACTTTAAAGGATTAAACTTTGAGAAAGAACATTTTCACATAACTAAAATATGACCCATAGTAAGGCAAACTTATTCGGCCAAAAAGCGGCACGACATTCGAACGGCCGGCACTCCGCTAAAACTACGTTAAAAGACTACATCTTTTTCACACAACATCAAACCAAATTCTGAATTAAAAATTAAAGAGTTTTAGTATTTAAATGATGAATACGGGGTTGACAAAGTAATTAAAAGGCAGATTTTAAATTGATTAGCTAAATTAACATTTACGAGAAATTAATGAAAATCGAATTACAAGCTACAGAATTCAAAATGTTTTCACTGATTGGAAAGCGAAACTGAACTTTCTTCCTGTTAGCGATCAGCATCAAAAGAGGGCGGCGCAACATTCAATGACGTCATCATAAAGCAAGTTGACTTCCTCGATACGAGAGCTCCAAGAGATGTGTTCCTAAAATAGCAGAGTGCGCATGCGCAAGCTGCCAATTCACCTGAAGGCCGAGAGAAACAGATCAGCGGCAAAAAGGACTTTCATTACAGAAAGAGGTAAAAATTGCGGCGTAAAGATTCAGTTCAAATAGACATTGGTGCAAAAAAAAAAGCTGAAAGGAAATAAAAATAAACCAAATTTAAATACTGTGAGAAGCATTCTCACAATTTTGTTTTCAGAGTATAAAAAAAGTATCATTGGACTGTCAATTTCTTCTTTCATGGATTTACTTCTAAGATATTCTTGTGGAGGACTTTTTTAAGTTATTCTTACTGATGATGTGAATGTTAGTCTGCAAAATTATGGAAAAAAGCAAAGAAATTGAATACAAAATTATTTTCTCTCCTTAAATTTTGCCATTAAATGTAATTGACATTTAAAGAGTTATAGGTAAAATTTAAAAAGAAAAAATGTTTTAAAAATGACTACTTGATTTTTTTTTTCACTGGTATCTACTAGCCCTATAAATGTGAAAACATTAAAAATGCAAATGTTGTTTATGACAAAAAATCAGTTTGCAAATAAATTTCAATGTGTGTATTATGAGAATGCAAAACTTATTATGGTTTTGGTGTTGTTACCAACTTTCCTTTTTCCCCATACCATGCAATTAAATCTCGTATTCTTTGTAAAAATTTGGTAGTAAATGATCAAATTTGTTTTCTGAATTATTCAATTTAAATGTAATTGTGTTACCATGCTTATTTAACCCACCTTCAGATTATGGCGTTATCAGTCTAGACATTGCCATTCTTGGTGTTAAATCATAAAACCCAACGAATCAGCATGCTTGATTAATTTACATCATCTCTGATTGCTTCAGCCTTATGATTGAATGCCAATGCCTAGAATAATGCCGTAAATTTTATTGTGTATTGAAGTAAATGTGTGGTAATATTACATTCTGTATGTAATTTTTGTTGATATAAAAAGTTTCAAATTTAAGGGCCTTATTTTTTAAAGAGGGGGAAAAAAAAAAAGCATTTTAAGAGCAAGTTTTCACATATATAAAAGCATTTACTTAATACATAAAATTTCATTTAAGATTACAATATGTAGAATGTTGAAATATATTGTTTTAACACATTTTAGATACAATTTTCTTTTTGACTGCATTTTTATCATTGTTATTTTTGTCTACCAAAGTTTTTGATGACCAGAAATTTGATAAAATGGCTTGCAACAGGTCATTTTTGATTTTTCCTTTCAAAGCCAATTTCTAAATATCCATAAAAATAGATTTGAATTCCAGATGCTGGTGTGCAGTATCCTGTTGATGCTTATTTCTCTGATCCACAAAGGCTTTCATTTCTGGCATCAAAGTCAACAAACTTATGGTATACGATATTGGGGATCTGTTTAGGAAGAAATTGGGTCCTTTAAAGGACACTTCATAAAATTTTTCATTTCAAAACAGGACCCTTCACAAAATTGTCTTAAAAATAGTCCTTTTACAAAAATTTTCCACCTCCTAAACTAAACCTTTCACAAATTTAACCATTTAAAAGTAAAATCTGGCCTGTCACTTTTACATATATAAAGAAAATATATGTATTCTACATACATACATATATCTTCTCAAAAGTATATAAAATAGTACCTAAATATAATGATAATTTCAAATTCACAAAATTAGGACTAGATTTTTCACAAATGTAAAAAAGCTGTTCACAATTTCACAAAAACAGGACCCTGAGGGGGAAAAGTCTGGATAGACCCCTGCATTTAAAAAAAAAATGCTGAAAATCCCAAGCTTTTAATTTCATAACATGAATCAATGTAAACATAGGATGTTCCTTGTTTTGATTTTGGCCTTTCATTGCTTGCATTAGTGTATTAACTTTTCTCTCTGAGGTGTGTCAAAGGAACCAACTAATTAGATTGTGTAAAATGGATTTTTTTCTTTTCAGGATAATGTTGATGGGCTATTACAAGGTCTTGTTCAGTTGTTGGGTAGTAGTGACATCAATGTTGTGACTTGTGCTGCTGGAATTTTATCCAATATGACGTGTAATAATCACCGAAACAAAGTGACTGTATGTCAAGTGGGTGGCATCGAGGCACTTGTACGTGCCGTTATTCAAGCAGGAGACAGAGAAGAAATAACTGAACCAGCTGTAAGTTTTACACGTTTGTTAAATTACATACATCCCTGTTTTTTTTTTACCTTCATTAATTTTTATCTAAATAAAAAATTTACGTGTCAGCCTGCCTTGCTAATCATAAAACTGGTAGGCGAGTGAAATAGATCACAAGTTGTTGATTTTTCCACATATGATAAAGAAATATATTTTTGTTAAATTAACACATTAATTAAACAATAAACAAAAATAAAATTACTTCCAAAATTTTATTAATTTCTTTTTTAGTCTTATTTATCAATTGGTACAGTCCACTACTGTAAACTATACATTGTGTGTTTTGCAGCCCCCATTTTTGTCAGCCAAAAATATCAAACTATAGTAGACCAAAAATTTAAATTATTACATTACTTGTAAAAATCTGATAAGTCTGAGCTGTCCTGTATACAGGAAGGGTTCGTAAATATCATGATATTTTCGAAAATAACATTTTTTTTTTAAACACTTATTTAAAAAAAAAAAAAACAACTATACGATTCAGTATGAAGAAATCAGAAATTTATAAAATAAAATTTTAAATACAAAAGTTTTTTTTTTTTATTGAAGATTTTAACATAAATGTAAGCTTGTCTTATTTTTTATTCCCTAACATGTTGTACAGATTAGACTCGACTAAACCAAAAAAGGTTCTTTTCTAATGAGGCTGTGTATAACTATCTAATTCTAAATTTGACAGTTTATCTTTCAATGGCTGTTTTGAATTATCTCGCATATTTATTAGTTCTACATTTAAAAATAAAAATTTCAAACATAAAGCTTGGAAAATATATTTGTTTTCTTGTGCTAGAAACGTCAACAGACCAAAATTATCTATAGAAAGACAATAACAGTTGAAAATTTCATTTACACTTGTTTTGACTGAAAATGTCAAAATTATCTTGCACAGTGATATTTCGAAAATAAATATCAAATATGCAAAATATTGTGTCAGTCAAAACCCTTTTGATATTTAAAAAATAAATATCAGATATGTATCAAGATATATATCATGATATATATGCGGCATTAAATTAAGTCAGCAGACGAAAAAGAAGCTGTCACTGTTCAAACTTGCAAATATTTAATTATAAACTTCTTGATTATCATTAAAATACAAATACTTCTTCCCCAGAACATTAATATTATATATATTATAGTATTATAATAATTCCCAGAACATTAAAATACAAATAGTTCTGGGTTATAGCATATATACAGGGATACAATATTTGAAATATAATTAAAGGTGAAACTTGGATCTACTCTGATCCCATCGTGAAATAAAATAAAAGGGACAACGCCCTATCATCAAAAGAGCGATCGTCAGAAACGTCTGTCTCGAACCAACGATTAAAAGCATCTCCCCAGATATCCCAGTGCTCATCCTTGAGTTTTTGCTGGATTAACAATCTTTTCATGGGAACTGGACCTCAACCTCTCAAAGCATCTGGTGTGCGGTATTTCTCGCCACTACATATATACAGTGGTGGTCAAAAGTTTCTGGCCAGTTAGTTTCTTTGATTTGTTTGACAGAACATTTCAGCGAAGAAGAAGCACGATTACTCCAAAAGTTAGGAATAAGCAAAGTACCTCTGACCACATGATCATTTTGATTGGATACTGAAGATACTTTATGCAAAGGGGAGGAATTCAAAATTCGCGTGTGCAAAAGTTTCCGGCCATTTGTTAGCCGTTAGTTTTTGATATCGGTAAAGTGTTTTTTTGGCCGTGTTTGTTAATTAATCAATGTGAATAACGTATTTGAAATGAAAAGTTGAACAATTTATTGTTCCTAAACGAGTGACTTGTTTGTCGCTAAAGGGACAATCCTCTCGTCAGATTGCGGCGAAATTGTCAATCGGTAAATTTGCTGTGAGCGATATTTAAAAAAAAATATAAAGATGGTCATGGCCTTCGGAACTTGCCAAGGTCCGGGGGACCCCGGAAAAAGACTATTGTTGCGGACAGAATTATCAGGAGAAAAGCAGTCAATGACCCGCATAAAAATGTCGCTGCAATTCCCCACGATTTAGGGTGTTAAAATATTGCTGAAATAAGTCGGTCTACCGTGTCAAGACGCTTACGTGACGTAGGACTTTATGGAACAGTCGGTGTCAAAAAAACCTTCCATAAGTAAAAAAAATCAGAGGGCCCGACTGGCATTTGCCAAGGAATACAAAAACTTGTCAACTGAAAACTGGAAAAAAGTACTATTTTCCGACATTCGATCTTTTTGAGAGATAACAGACACAACAACCAATGACCTAAAAACAAAAGATAAGATTTGAGATATGTTACAGTACCAGACCTCAAATCCAGACTGGTCGGGACCGCAGCCTTTCCGGATTTCAGAATTTTCCGGATTTTAGGTCCTCAACCAAAACAATAAATAAACGGATACAGTACATGCCCTTGGCAAAATTTTACATGCCACGAAGCAATCTATACCGCGAATTGCCATGTTAGGCTTAGGGTAAATAAAGCCAAAAATACAAATTACAAAAAGTAATTCAAAATAAAAATAAATTAAAAAAAAAATACTATTACTGCATATTCTTAGAAATTTTAAAGCATTTTTTAGAAAAGGAAAATGCGTTGTTGCTCGCGAGTTAGGCCTAGGAATCTATATCGCGGATTGCCATATGAGGTATAAGTAAACAAACATAAACATAAATTAAAAAAAAATAATTTAAAATAAGGATAAGAATTTTTTTAATCCTGCACATCACATTATTAGGAACATAAAAACATTTTTTAGAAAATGAAAATACATTGTTGTTTGCAAGAGCCGAATTAGGCTAATTGACGAATTTCTTTCAAATTTTCAGCAAGTTACAATAATAGTGAATTAGCTTGTGTAACAAATTTTTATTAAATTATGATAAGATATTAGAAAGCTAGGGTACCTCTAGAAAAAAGGCCAATAGATGAAAAGAAAGTAAAGAAAAACGACATATCTATCCGCTGTTTGTTTTGCTTATTCAACATGTTTATTTATTAACTGCGTGAAGTGGAAAGTCAACGTTATCAGAATGAGATCATTAGCTTTCGATGGACAGCTTGTTTTGTTATGGAGAAAGGAACTTTGCATAGATTTTTTTTTTTTCTCTTTGAGTTAAAGAAAAGAATTTTTTGGTACGGTGCTTACAAACAGAATTTTTTCGAAAAATTAAATTTGTTGAACATATTAAAAGTGGGGGGAGGGCGTTGTAAAATATTTTTAGTTATAAATATATTCTACGAACCTTTTTAAAAATAATTCTTTCTTGTGGTTATTTATTTATTCTATAAACGGGTTTCTATTCATTTCTCTTTGATTGGGGGAATTTTAAGGAAAAATCAGCTGCTGTTAAAAGTTGCAATGACTATTTTCCTCTTTGATTACATTAAATCAGTTAAACATTTCAAAATAAGCTCATATAAAATGAATTAAGTAAACAGTCTTTGTTTCCCGGTATTTTTTAACAAAGCGAAAAGAAAGTTCTTTTAAATAAGACATTTTAAGGGGCTCTCATGTCAAGCACGCAAGTTGTATGTTTGTTGGTCAATAAATAAATAAATAAATAAAATACATTTTAAATGTATTGTTTTTAATCTCACGTAATTTTCACCAAACTTTTCTTTCTCTTTTTAATATTCACGTGAAAATACTTTTGTTAGAAATGAAATATTATTTGCGCTGTCCCAACAAAAATAGTTGAAAAGATCATCTCGAAATATCAACTAAATGTCTCGCGCAGTTTTTAAATTTAAACTGTTTTCCAATATTATTTTTTGTTCATTTTACGTAATAAATGTAATGTGACGTAAATGTGATGTAATTTCTCCTATTTAAGACTTCTAACGCATGTTAATGAATTTATTATTTTACAATATCCTTTCTCTGTTAAAATTCACGTGTAATTATAGATGAAGTAATTTTCAATAAGTTCCTGCTTTTTATACGTAATTATTTAATTCTAATTTGAAAGTTTTTTTTTCTGTTTATAATAGTCACGTGTAAATAAATTTTTAATTTGAAGCAAACATTATTGTTTGCGCTATTTATTAAGTTGGCAACAGGTTAAATTAGTACAATTTTCTAAAATAAGTAAAAAATCTCTCTCGAAATGCCGAAAATTTGAATTTAAAATAGAAATAAAAGCTCAAAAGATGTGTGAAATTTAAAAACTAAATGCTATCTGCACACCGGGAAATTCTAACGTATAAAATGATCTAAAAATGATTAAATTCCGATGTATAGTTTTTGCTCCTATAAAACTTTTTTAATGGAATGACTTTGTCCAAATTTAGCCTTAAATATCTCTTAAAATAATTCTTCGATTTGAAAACTGTCTGCATCAGCTTGTTTATCAAACATTTCTCTATAATACCACCGATTTTCATATTCTTGTATGCAATATTTTTCTTTTTATTAACGGAGAAAGACCTCCGGTCACAAAAAAACTCAAAACTGGCGGCGGCGGTGACAGTGGTAGTTACTTTTTTTTAGAATAGAGAGATTTTATAAATTTTGTTAGATTACGTTCTTAAACCTCAAAACGTATCGTATTTAATGTAGGTAAAATAATTAATGCATATAAAGTTTGTAAAATGTATAATAAGATGGTCTGTCACTTATACGACTATCTCTCAATTATACAACTTTTTTCTACGGTCCCTTGGGAGTCGTATAAGTGTGTATTTAAATAAATTGACCCACTCTTCTAGCTGAGTTGGAAGGACTTGTTCGTTTTAGAGCTAATAGCTGATATTTCATTTCTGAAATTTCTTTTGTATTCTTCAAAGGTTGGATTACATTCGTGCTTAATTAGATGACTTTAGACTGTTCTTGTTCATAATTTTTTCATGTGATTGTCTATTTTTATCCCTTTCAGTATTATTTAACTTGCCTCCAAAATTGTCTTTAACGTGTTAATTTTTTCAGGTTTGTGCTCTCCGACACTTAACAAGTCGCCATCCTGAAGCAGAAATGGCTCAGAATGCCGTACGACTGCACTATGGATTACAAGTGATTGTAAAATTGTTGCATCCTCCGAGTAGATGGCCGCTCATAAAGGTAGCCATTTTTCCTTTGAATGTGGATTTTTTTATAGCTTCTTTTTGTTCTTTGCTTGATTTAGAATGAATTATTCATAAGTATTTTGTAAAGATATTTATAAAATACTTCAAATTTTGAGCTTTAAAAGTTCAACTATTAGTTTTCTTTTATTAGGATGAGAGAAACGAATCCTCTATTAGGCTACACAAATTACATTTTGTCGTACACTTTACAAAAAAACTATTCAGTATTTTGACTTGGAATTAAACATAAAAATAAATTGATTTGCACAATATTTTTTTTTTTACAGAATAACCTTAAAAAATTTATTATTTTAATTCATTTATTTTACATGTTTTTCCATTACGGACGCATTTTTGCAAATAAAAAATTAAACACGTCTATTTTTAGAAGAAAAAATAGGGGGGGGGGAGGTGGTTCTGCGAGGGGCAAGGTTTGAAATAGTGTGCGAAATCGCATGATTTGCATACAGAAAAGGAAAGTCCTGCATAATGTAAAATGCTGTGCAGTATTTCCCCCTCCAAATTCTTCCACAGATTTATGATTCTTTTGCTGGTATCTATATATTACGCTATCGTACTTGGCACAGAAATCGCGATTATTTGTTAATTGTTGAATGGCAACGCCTGAATAAAACGCTTCTCATTGGTTATTCCGCGGAGGTAAATCCTGTTTATTTACGTTTTGCTCCATAGACTTCTCATTCTTCTTATCTTTACTCTGAGTTTCACTCTTACCCTGCAATTATGGAACTTCACAATATCGTTAGAAATGCCCGTAAAAGATCTCGGGGAATGCTTGAAAGTGAAAAAGAAGCCCCATCTTAATGCGGCTTCTTTTTGTACTATTCCTTATTCCATGAATAAAACCGACGCGAAAAAAAGAAAAGGATTTACGCTCCGATATGGAACCTTAATTTACTAAACTGCACGTAGCATTTGTGGCGTAGACGTTGAACGCCTTACTTTTCTGTACCAACTTACTCGGGTTCGAAACTTGAAAGGGCTGGGTTGACATTTCTGTTTGCTATTTTAAGGATTTCATTATTCTTTTAAGGGTATCAAAAGTGAAAGAAGTGACAATAAATAAACACATACAGTAAATATTGTTAATTTTAAAACAATTGAATTATTAAAGAAAAAAATAACTGCAAATTAATGAATCGAATTATATAAAAAAAAAAAATACATTTTATAAATATCATTGTTCAACGTATTTAGCTACCAAAAAAAAATGTATTTTTTTTATTTACAATTTTAAGGGTTTCTAATTATTTTTAAATTTAAATCAATTGAATTATTTGAGAAAAAAATTGCACATAAATGAATCGAATAATAATGAAAAAACTACATTTTACATTTCCAGTCGATTTAATTAAATTTTTGGTATATATATATTTTGCAATTTTAAGAGTTTTTTTTTTAAATCTATACCAATAAAAACACATCTTTCACTTATACAAACCCTCGCAAATGGCGCAAAAAACTGTCTAAAGATGTAAAATGATACAAACTAGACCGTATGAAGGATCTGTCCTTTCCGGAAATAATTCCAATATAGGGTCCCCCCAGAAGTAAGATACAATAAAACCTGCTTAGACGGAAATACAACGACCAGTAATAAATTCCGTTTTATGCAGGCTTTTTAAATTGAACAAAGCATCATTGCATTTTTTGTTGTTTTTTTTTTTTTGGGGGGGGGGGGGGGGGAAAGCTGAAACCTGTTTTCAGTTTATTGCACATGCTAACAGAAAATAAATTTGCTGTATCTTTTTTAAAAATCTATATAGTAGTATTTGCTTGCAATATTATTTCTTTTTCAGTATTACAGTTTATGATGCATTTGTAGTTACTTTTTCATCTACAGATTTTAAATAAAAATTTAAAACATTGAAAACATAATTTAATTTTAATTGAATTCACCAATTAATTTTGAATAAAAGAGTTTAAAGTGCGAGACAAATAAAAATTCAAAACCTTAACCACTGACTTTACACAAGTTTCCAACTGAACAAGAGTCGGGCCTTGGTAATTTGCATCGTCTCTACACCCCCCCCCCCCCCTACTGTACCGACCTGCGATACAAATTTTAGGTTTATTTAAGAATATTATTAAGGGCCCAGGCAACGCCGGGCGGGGCAGCTAGTATTTTGAAATTTCTTGGAAGCCTGCGATTTTTTTTTTTCCTTTTATGGAATTTCCCCAAATTAATTCCTGAATCGATCGTGGAAAAAATTGAGAATTTCTTTAAATGATCGTGTAAAAATACCGGGTATTTCGTGAAAAGATCTCGGAAACAAATTGTGGTCGCTGAATAAAATCGCTAATTTCATTAAGAGTTCAGAAAGAAATTGCAAATTTCGTCCAAAGATCGCAGAAACGAGTAGTGAATTTTGTTAATTGGTCGCGAAAAGATATCGAAATTTTTGCTGATCGGTTGCGATAAACTGTCGCGAATTTCGACAAATGACTGCGTAAAAAAATCAATTTCATTAATTAGACGCAGAAGAAAATAAATTTCTTCAAAGGATCGTGGTAAAAACGTGAATTTTGTTAAAATATCGCAGAAAGAAAACACTAATTTCGTCAAAAGATCAGTAAAAAAATGCAACTTTCCTCCAAAGATCAGTAAGAAAATGCAAATTTCCTCCGAAGATCAGTAAGAAAATGCAAATTTCCTCCGAAGATCAGTAAGAAAATGCAAATTTCCTCCGAAGATCAGTAAGAAAATGCAAATTTCCTCCGAAGATCAGTAAGAAAATGCAAATTTCCTCCGAAGATCAGTAAGAAAATGCAAATTTCCTCCGAAGATCAGTAAGAAAATGCAAATTTCCTCCGAAGATCAGTAAGAAAATGCAAATTTCCTCCGAAGATCAGTAAGAAAACGCAAATTTCCTCCAAAGATCAGTAAGAAAACGCAAATTTCCTCCAAAGATCAGTAAGAAAACGCAAATTTCCTCCAAAGATCAGTAAGAAAACGCAAATTTCCTCCAAAGATCAGTAAGAAAACGCAAATTTCCTCCAAAGATCAGTAAGAAAACGCAAATTTCCTCCAAAGATCAGTAAGAAAACGCAAATTTCCTCCAAAGATCAGTAAGAAAACGCAAATTTCCTCCAAAGATCAGTAAGAAAACGCAAATTTCCTCCAAAGATCAGTAAGAAAACGCAAATTTCCTCCAAAGATCAGTAAGAAAACGCAAATTTCCTCCAAAGATCAGTAAGAAAACGCAAATTTCCTCCAAAGATCAGTAAGAAAACGCAAATTTCCTCCAAAGATCAGTAAGAAAACGCAAATTTCCTCCAAAGATCAGTAAGAAAACGCAAATTTCCTCCAAAGATCAGTAAGAAAACGCAAATTTCCTCCAAAGATCAGTAAGAAAACGCAAATTTCCTCCAAAGATCAGTAAGAAAACGCAAATTTCCTCCAAAGATCAGTAAGAAAACGCAAATTTCCTCCAAAGATCAGTAAGAAAACGCAAATTTCCTCCAAAGATCAGTAAGAAAACGCAAATTTCCTCCAAAGATCAGTAAGAAAACGCAAATTTCCTCCAAAGATCAGTAAGAAAATGCAAATTTCCTCCAAAGATCAGTAAGAAAACGCAAATTTCCTCCAAAGATCAGTAAGAAAATGCAAATTTCCTCCAAAGATCAGTAAGAAAATGCAAATTTCCTCCAAAGATCAGTAAGAAAATGCAAATTTCCTCCAAAGATCAGTAAGAAAATGCAAATTTCCTCCAAAGATCAGTAAGAAAATGCAAATTTCCTCCAAAGATCAGTAAGAAAATGCAAATTTCCTCCAAAGATCAGTAAGAAAATGCAAATTTCCTCCAAAGATCAGTAAGAAAATGCAAATTTCCTCCAAAGATCAGTAAGAAAATGCAAATTTCCTCCAAAGATCAGTAAGAAAATGCAAATTTCCTCCAAAGATCAGTAAGAAAATGCAAATTTCCTCCAAAGATCAGTAAGAAAATGCAAATTTCCTCCAAAGATCAGTAAGAAAATGCAAATTTCCTCCAAAGATCAGTAAGAAAATGCAAATTTCCTCCAAAGATCAGTAAGAAAATGCAAATTTCCTCCAAAGATCAGTAAGAAAATGCAAATTTCCTCCAAAGATCAGTAAGAAAATGCAAATTTCCTCCAAAGATCAGTAAGAAAATGCAAATTTCCTCCAAAGATCAGTAAGAAAATGCAAATTTCCTCCAAAGATCAGTAAGAAAATGCAAATTTCCTCCAAAGATCAGTAAGAAAATGCAAATTTCCTCCAAAGATCAGTAAGAAAATGCAAATTTCCTCCAAAGATCAGTAAGAAAATGCAAATTTCCTCCAAAGATCAGTAAGAAAATGCAAATTTCCTCCAAAGATCAGTAAGAAAATGCAAATTTCCTCCAAAGATCAGTAAGAAAATGCAAATTTCCTCCAAAGATCAGTAAGAAAATGCAAATTTCCTCCAAAGATCAGTAAGAAAATGCAAATTTCCTCCAAAGATCAGTAAGAAAATGCAAATTTCCTCCAAAGATCAGTAAGAAAATGCAAATTTCCTCCAAAGATCAGTAAGAAAATGCAAATTTCCTCCAAAGATCAGTAAGAAAATGCAAATTTCCTCCAAAGATCAGTAAGAAAATGCAAATTTCCTCCAAAGATCAGTAAGAAAATGCAAATTTCCTCCAAAGATCGCATAAAGAAAACTCTAATTTCGTCAAAGGATTGTGGTAACAAATGCAAAATTCGTCAAAGAATCGTGGTAACAAATGCAAAATTCGTCAAAGAATCGTGGTAACAAACGCAAAATTCGTCAAAGGATTGCAGTAAAACATGCGAATTTCATCAAAAGTTCGTGGTAAAAAGTGTGGATTTCAACAAAGAGTCGTGATAGAAAAAGGTGAATTATGATTGTGAGAAAAAAACTGTGAATATCCTGAAATGATCACAGGTAAAAAATCGCTACTTTTGTCAAAATTTACTGCACTGGGCTGAAAAATTGGAATCAGGCCCTTTTACAAATGTAAAAAAAAAAAAAAACCGCTTTGAAACGAGAAGGAACTCTAAAAATCGTATAAAAATTTTCAGAGGAAAAAATTTACTAGTATATTGAGTTAAAAGACTGAAACCTTATTCCTTTTACGAATGTCAAAAGATGGCTGCGAAACGTAGAAAACCAACCAACCAACCTCCAGATTAATTTTAATTTTGTGTGCTACGATTTCTCATTTTCAAAGGTTGGCAGGTCTGCATACGTCACGCCTCCGACTCAGCGATCGTCGGATGAAAAAATGAAACGGGAGGATGACTCGAGGGAAAAACAACATGCAGTTATTTATTGAGCCGCGATAGAAAACCCACAAATCTCCCCTTTTCCCTCGACTCATCCTTCACAAAAAAACACATTTTAGCATATATGACACACACACACATAATTATACATAAGAAAATAAAATACCACAATAATATTCAAGTTTATCCAAGGTTAGCACTTTGGTTAACATATCAGAAACATTTTGTTTTCCTGAAACATGATTTAAAACAAATAGCTCTTTCATCAAATAGTCCTTTACAAAAAAATATCGTGTGTCATATGCTTTGTTCTGTTATTTTCAACATTATTTTTCGAGAAATAAATTGCACTCTATCACAAAATATTATAGGTTTAATTTCTAAATTTAACTTACATTCATTCATGATACGAGACAGCCATAGAATTTCTTTTACTAATTCAGATAATGCAATAAATTCTAATTCCATGGTTGATAAAGCTACAGAATTCTGCTTAGAGGACAACCATGATATCTGAACATTTCCCATCATTACAACAAAACCATTTACAGATTTCCTATCATCCCTATCAGCTGCCCAACTTGCAGCACAATACCCAGTAATAAAAGTCTTTTGCATTGGACAAGTTTATACAATAATTTGATGTATTTACTACATACTGAAAAATTTGACAAAGCAATTTCCAGTGAATTTCAGAAGGTGCATTACAGTATTTGGATAACAGTGTAACAGAGAACATTATGTCTGGTCTGGTTCTTGACGCTAAGAATAATAAACTTCCTACAAAAGATCTATAAGGAACATCATTTACAATGCAACTTTGGTCATGCACTTTTTCAACAATAATACTCATTGGTAGTTTACATTTTGTTTTAGAAATGTTCTGAAAAATATCACACATTTTCTTAACATAACTCATTTGATGCATTAACAGACAACCATTTTTCATTTCGAACTCTACTCCAAGAAATTTTGAAATAGGACCTAAAATTTTAACATCAAATTTTTCATTTAACATTTTAAACACATGATTCATATAATAGCTATTCTTGGTAAACACTGCAAAATCATCAACATATACAAGTTTAATAATATTCCAATTTAAATGATATACACAGTTACAATTTTTCATTTTCTCAAATCCCATTTCTATAAAGTTTTTGTGCAACTCCAAGTACCATTCCCTACCTGATTGATGTAGACCATACAAGGCCTTTTTCAATCTCCATACATAGGATTTGTTGTCATATTCAATAAAACCTTGTGGTTGTTCAACATATATTTCTTCATTTATTTTACTATATAAATAAGCACATTTCACATCTAAATGATTGTTTCCAACCCAATAATACAACTAATAAAATCATAAAATATCTAACCAATGTAAAGTTTACGACTGGAGAAAATGTATCTACATAGTCAATACCTCAATTTGTCTGTAGCCCTGAGTAACGAGACGTGCTTTAAATCTGAATTTTCCCATCAGAATCCCTTTTCAAATTGTATACCCATTTACTACCCAATACTCTGTTTTTCAGGTCTAGGAACTATATCATAAACTTCCCTGGTTTTTAGTGTGTTCATTTCATCAGCCATGGCTTCATGCCAATTTTTACTTTCTGCTGATGTTTGAGATTCTAAGAATGACAAAGGTATTTTTACTTCAACACAGTGTGCTTCAGCCTCACTGTCCTCATCATATGAATCTTGCTCAGTTTCCCTTTCAGAAAAGTTAAAGTCCTTAGGATCAAAATTTATCTGTTTTGATTCACAATATTCTTTTACATCATTTAGACTTCACAATCTAATATTACTTTCTAGATAATAATATGCATCCTTTTTCCCTTTTGTTCTCCCACTTTTTCTTACCTTAACTATTCTTTCCCATTGAACCTGTTTATCGTCGGGTGTTACATCTTCAGGAGGAGTGATTTCAAAAGGATCATCTATTAAACTCTCATTTTCATCTGGTGAATTTAGCTGTATTGTGAAATCAGTACTACCCCCTTTGTTGATTTATTAACCTTTTGACAGAATGTTTGAATCATCAAATCTTACATGTTTGGTTTCAATTGCCTACCTTGTACCCATTTTCCAAATTCGGTAGCCCTTGGTTCTTATTGCATACCCAATTAAAATTCCCTTCTGTGCACTCTCATCTAGCTTGTTCCTGTGTTGTTTGGGAGTATGGTAATATGCGACACTGCCTATTACTTTTAGGTGTCTAACTGAAACTTTTCTATCTGTCCATACATTTAAAGGCACTTTTCCCCCTAAACTTCTATGTGGAAAACAATTCTTTAAGTATTTCAGGGTGTTCACTAACTCTGCCCATAATGTTTTTGGTAAATTCCCCTGATGTAACAAAGTTCTTACCCTTTCTATAATTGTCCTATTAAATCTTTCCGCAATTCCGTTCATTTCCGGTGAATACGGGTTCGTTCTTTCTACACAAATACTCTGATTTCTCAAATTTTCCTCAAAGTAATTATCACAAAACTCCATCCCATTGTCAGTCCTTATTCTCTTTATCTTTTTCCCCGTCATTTCTGTTTGATATTGTTTGAAATACTCAAATGCCTCATTTTTGTGTTTCAGAAAATAAACTGTAGAAAATCTAGAAAAGTCATCAATTACTCATGAAATATTTTGAACCACCTATGGATTCTACAGGAGCAGGTCCCCAGATATCTAAGTGTAACAATTCCAAAATACTCTTACTAGATATTTTGTTTATGAGCTTAAAAGATTCCCTATGAGATTTAAACATATTACAAGTATCACAACTTTCAATTTGACCCTTTACATTTTCTAAACCATATATACTATCAGATTTCATTAAGTTACACAATCTTTTACATTTTGATGCCCGAATTTAATATGCCAAGTCATAATATTATGATTTGCAATATATGCTTCAGGTGCAACATTTTCAATTACATTTGCATTAACTACATAAAAATTATTACTCAAAAATGATACAATGAAAAAAGAACCACTTGGCCTTCTAATGACCAATTTTCCATTCCTTATAATAATACTATAACCTGCATTATCAATTAAACGTGCAGAAATCAAATTTCCTGACATTTTTGGAGCATATAACATTTTATTTAATGTTAAAGGAACCTTACCTCCATTTTGGTGAATAAGTAATTTTACCTTACCAAAGCCACAGATAGGTGTTGATCCTCCAGCTATGTTTGCTAATTCAGAGTTCTTTCGTTCACTAAAATTACAAAACATATTAATATCGTTACAGAAATGTTCTGTTGCCGCTGAGTCAATCACAAATTCCACTACTTCAGGTTTCGGTTTCGTCAACACCGCTGACGTCGTTGCCACTAAAAACACATCGGGTCCCTTTTTCAGATTTGGCCGGAAGTTCTTTTTTAGGAAAATTCTTACTGTTCTTTTTGCAAAATTTCATAACATGCCCAGGTAGTCCACATTTGAAGCAAGTTCGTTCTTTATAATACTTATTTTCGGTTTTGTTAGCGGATTTGAACTTGTTCTTTCTTTCGATTTCGGAAGCCAGCGCTGCACTGGTACCATCATGCAAACTGGATACAGTCTCTGTACGGTGGCTAAGACGATCGAATTTGGCAATAAGTGCTTTTTGCACATTTTCTGAGGTGAAACTTTTGTCATCTAACTGGTATAACTGAATAACCACATTGTCATAATTCGAAGGTAGTTGATAAAGCATCTGATACGCGATTTCGTCATCAGGAACAGATTTTCCCGCCAATTCTAAATCTTTACCAGATCTTAGAAGACGACTCAAAAATACTGACATCGATTCATTTTTCTTCAATTTTACATTCATAAATTTTGCTACCCTATTTCCTGTCAGTGGGCAATGTAAATTCAGGAGGGAATTGTTACCTAAATTTAACTTGGGGTGTTTATTTAGCATCAACATCAGTTTTTTTTTGTGCTCCCCCCCCCTCCCCTCAAAAAAAGAAACACGCTGAGGAATATTATTAGATAAAAAATGCGGTAATAATGTTAAGTTTACTTAACGTTTCTTTAATGTTTAAAGTCTGTCTTTTTAAAATTTACAAATAATTATTTTTTATTTCTTAATACCACAAAAAGAAATAGCATATGAACAATATATATATTACATGCCCATGTGTAATAATGATGTCATATTGATGATGAAACCTTTAAAATAAATTTCGGTTATTTGCAAATTTATTAACTTCTAGGCATCTGACGATTTCACTTTTTACACAGTCATAAAACAATATAAATAGTTCAGTATTTCTTTCCGGCTAGTATTCCTTAATGAAATTAAAACTTCATCAACAAATAAATGAAAGAAAAACATAAATAAATCACTAAGTTAACACCTTTTTAATCAAATGGGCAGATCTGTATGTAATTTAAATTCATGCTTTAAAATCAGTACCTATGAAATATGTTGCAATTTTTTGACGTCAGTCACCTGCTTTCTGTATTTACTCTTTTTAATGCCTCTTGTATTACTAACAAATGTTTGAAAATATCAGATTTATTTCCTGTATGACGCCGTATTCATCTTCTTTTTAATTCATAAAATATTATTTCAAATTTCATTTCTCACGTGGAAATATTTTAACTTAAAAGTAGTTACTGTAGATAAATTATTATTACGGCTTTTGAATTTTTTGAAACAATAGGAAAAAAAATGTTAAATTTTATAGCAAAAATGTCTATAGATTCTCAATAAAGAAAAAAAAAAAAAAAAAAAAAACGAAATTTGGAATTAAGAAAAATATTTCAATAATATAAAGTAAGTTTAGGCTATGTTACTCTCTACATTATAATTATAATGTAGAGATGCATGCAAAGGCATTTTCTCATTCGTTTTGACCATGATGTCAGGCAAACATTTTCTTACTTTGAATTTACAGTATCATTAAAATTACAAAGAATAAATTTGTGGTATCTGGGACAAAAAGGTGGGAAGAAAAGTCAAAGTTATCAGCTCCATAGGCTTCTCTTATTAACAATTTCTTTGTATCGACTAGCAAAAAACACAACACATAGGGCTTCGGTGAGCAGTATTTATAAAGCCTGATGGGTTCTAAATAAAGATGGTTGAAATAAAGAGCTTTAACACTATTTCTACCGGTATCAAATGACACCTTTTTAAAAAGATTTCGATTTATGGTTTTTCATTTGTAATTTTTAGACTGAAACAGTTACAAATAATTTCTAATACATTGACTACTTTTTTTTTAATGCTTATTACATTCAAAAACTACGAGCAAAATAAACATAAAAACCAAAACTTTAAAAAGGTGTCATTTGGTACCGGTAGAAACAGAATTAATGTAAAATAAGCACCGCATGGAGGTAAAAAGTGGATCAGTAAGAATATTTTACAAACAGGAATAAAAAAACATCAGTAAACATAACACAACCATGCTTAAAAACAGCAGACATGGTTGTGGTTAATCCTGATATTTTTCTTTGCCGTTTGAAAACTATTGAGTTTACATTTGCGAGTGCTAATTAAAGTTGCTCTTATATGTGAGCAACACACTAACTTCACATATGTAAGCGCTTTGGTAGACAAGATTGTAAAGGATTGGAGAATGGAGAAACAGGAAAAGATAATTTAGACTTTGGTATTTTGTAAGTGTTGTTCTGCAGGACTCCGGAGTGCTACTTTTATGAGCTTCGTTGAATTCTGACCAATACTGAAATAATTACCAAAAGCAAAGAGCTCTGGCACAAATTAAGCCCTGACTAAAATGAATTATTATAAATGTACCAATGTTTTCAAGTTTTAAGTCTCTTCAGGAAATTTTGTGAAGATAAAAATGGAAACCATATCCCTTTGTTTTTTACATTGAGGTAAGTTGGCAAGAAACAGAAAAACACTGAAATCTAATAGGAAGATGCATGACTTGGTTGCATTTGTAGAGGTGTGTTAAAATCATATTTGTGGCAAAATTTTACTTGTTTGGTAAGCTAACAAAATGTGAAATGACTTGTTAATGCATTTTTATACTTCCTCTGTGTTGAAGAGTTCAGTTTAACGAATTGTGTTATCAGAGGGAGAGGAGGAATCCATGATTTTAGAGATGTTTAAGTGTGGCATGGCCGGATAAAGGTTAAGAACTAGTGGCTATAAAGTGTCATCTCTGTTTTTCACAGTTGTAGTGTCTGTTTGTTATATATCTTTTAAAGTGAATATAATTTCTAAATTTTTTTAGACATGTATAATAAAATTTAGAAATAATGTTTAAACATTAATGTTTAATTAACAATGTTTCCCTTTTAACTTCTAGGCCGTTATTGGATTGATAAGAAACTTGGCACTCTGTACCGCTAATCACGCACCACTCAGAGAACATGGAGCTATTCAAAGATTGGTTCAGTTGCTGATCAAGGCGTATCAGGATACACAAAGAGTAAGCAGCATTTTGTCCCTCAATCAAATTTGTTAATTTGTATATATGTCTAATGTTTAAAAATATTTTTGCTATCCTCACATGGGCTAAAAATGCAGATTTTAAAGATTTTTATATCTCATTTGAATTCTCAACATAACATTATCAAATATTTAATAAAGAATAATTTGTTTTAGCAACGATCCAGTGTTGCATCGAGCAACAGCCAGATAGCTTATGTGGATGGTGTAAGGATGGAAGAGATTGTTGAAGGCACTGTAGGGGCCCTACACATTCTGGCTCGCGAAGCTCACAACAGAGCCATCATCAGAGGACTCAATGTTATTCCTGTATTTGTTCAGGTATTGATATTTATTATTCATCTTGATGATAATTTAGTTGTTGCAAGCTTAGTTATTTCAGTAGATTGATTTTGCCTTTCTATATATGTTAATTAAAATGTATGTTATAACATATTTATCTACTTCTAGTTATAGTATGTATGAGTGAATTTTTTATTAAGTGCTCTTGTGGTGAGGATTGCAGACTTACACATTTTGAAGCATTTAGTGCTTTATTTATTTTTTTTTTTTTCTCTCGCATACTAAATTTTGCATAAAATTGAAAAAAAAAAGTTTTTATCAGTGTATGAATCAAGAACAAAAAATTAATGACAATTGATAATTTACTGAGCATCGTGCCACATATCAGAAATGCTTTTCCATGCAAATTTTGCTATCTTGAGCATCTTTGTAAAATCATGTATTGCATAAACTCCATATTTAAAAAAAAAAAAAAAGATGTGCCGACATAAATTTTGCTAAGAGGTTAATTTATGTATCACATATGAAATTACTCAGAAAGAATACACATATTATAGAAGTTAAAACTAGGAAAAAACATAACATTGTTAATATTTTCAGATCAATACCATTTTATTTTATCCTTAATTGAAATTCAAAAGTTTCATTTAAAACTCCAAAAGCCCCCAGAGTCAATATTTTGCATGCATAATACAAAATTTTATAAATGTACACTAATGGTATTGCCCACAAAAAGAGACCAGTTTCTTTGAACTTCCATTCAAATCATGAACATTTTTTTTTTTATCTTTAGGGCTACTCCATTCAGTAGTGGCATACATTTTACAATTTTTTATTTCTATTTTTTAAACAATTTATCAATGATTTTTTTTTAAAATACTTTAAAGACTTTCTAAAACAAGTATTGCTTCCAGGCATGAGATTCTTCCGCGGATCCATGGTTTTCTGTTTTTTAGTCATTTTTTAATTTGTTTTTTGATTTTTTTTCAAATTTTCACTTTTTTGCCATTTTTTTCGATTTTTAATTTCTCATTTTTCAAGAATTTATTTCGTGGAGACATCCGTTTCTTATTCGTTTAAATAAAAAAAAAAGTCATAAAATGATTTTAATCAGCATCAAAATATGCTTATGTTTCACCACTTGAACTACGAGAAGTAATTTATTGCGTGCGGTGGCTATCCTATTTCATCGCGATCGCTGAACCAGGGATGATTCTGTTCCGAAAGTCCGAAGAATTATGGCAGTCATTTACGAAAATTAAAAAAAATCTGTCATAGATCTGAAAATTTGGACATATATCGCGAATTTAAACAAACGGTCAGAGGGAAAAAAAAAAAATCAATTTCGTCAATTGTTCAAAGAAAAATCGCCAATTTCGTCAAAGGATCGGGAAAAAACGTCAATTTTCGTCAAAAGATCACAAAAAATGACTTTTTGTCAAAAGATCACATAAAAACGGCAATTTCTGTCAAAACATCGCGAAAAAAACCGGCAATTTTCATCAAAACATCGCGAAAAAAAAGGCAATTTTCGTCAAAGCATCGCGAAATAAACAGCAATTTTCCTCAAAAGATCGCGAAATAAACGTCAATTTTCATCAAAAGATCGCGAAATAAACGTCAATTTTCATCAAAAGATCGCGAAATAAACGTCAATTTTCATCAAAAGATCGCGAAATAAACATCGATTTTCGTCAAAAGATCGCGAAATAAACATCGATTTTCGTCAAAAGATCGCGAAAAAACGTCAATTTTCGTCAAAAGATCACAAAAAACAGCAAATTTCACATTAACAGACCTGCCAACTGCTACGAAAAAATCGTAGTTGCTACGATTTGGACCTATAAACTACGACGCTACGAAAATCGGTCTTAAACTACGATTTTTTGCAAAAAATGCAAACGCATTTTTTGTTTCAAATTGCGATTTTTATCCTGCGCAGCATATTTTTCAGGAGTGATTCTGTTCGAAAATTTCAAAGTATTCATTTCCGAAAGTTTAAAAAAAAATTGGTTAAGTCTGAAAATTCGGACATTTAAAAAATGTTCATGGGAAAAAAATCTAGGCTGCAAAACAAACTTCTTAACATAAAGCCCTCTTCATGTATATTAACCACGAGTGAATCGGGTTTCTGTAAATATTTATACAGGAATTCCTTTCCTTAAAAACGGGGGTGCCTATGATATTAAACGCAAATTTTGTCAAAAGATCAGTAAGAAAACGCAAATTTCATCGAAAGATCAGTAAGAAAACGCAAATTTCATCGAAAGATCAGTAAGAAAACGCAAATTTCATCGAAAGATCAGTAAGAAAACGCAAATTTCATCGAAAGATCAGTAAGAAAACGCAAATTTCATCGAAAGATCAGTAAGAAAACGCAAATTTCATCGAAAGATCAGTAAGAAAACGCAAATTTCATCGAAAGATCAGTAAGAAAACGCAAATTTCATCGAAAGATCAGTAAGAAAACGCAAATTTCACCGAAAGATCAGTAAGAAAACGCAAATTTCACCGAAAAATTGCGGAAGGAAAACGCAAATTTCACCGAAAGATTGCGGAAGGAAAACGCAAATTTCGTCAAAGTATCGTGGTTAAAAAAAAAAAAAAAAAAAAAATCGTCAAAGGATCGCGGTAAAAAGTGCAGATTTCAACAAAGAATCGTGATAGAAAATTTGTGAATTAAGATTGTGAGGGAAAAAATTGTGAATATCCTGAAATGATCGCGGGAAAAAAAATCGCGAATTTCGTCAAAATTTATTGCACTGGGCTAAAAAATTGGAACTAGGCTCCTTTTATAAATAAATGTCAAAAGAAAAACGATTCTAAACGAGAAGAAACTAAAAATCGTATACAAATTTTCAGAGGAAAAAATTTACTATACTGAAAGACTGAAACTGTATTCCTTTTCTGAATGTTAAAAGGTGGCTGCGAAACACGAAAACCAACCAACCTCCAGATTAATTTAAATTTTGTGTGCTACGATTTCTCATTTTCAAAGGTTGGCAGGAAAGGTTGGAATGCTCTGTATCTGGGTAAAATAAACTTTTCATTAGAGTAAGTAAATAATTTCTGCCTAATTCGTGTTAATTATTTCTTTTTAATTTACACAAAGCTAAATTGTGTGTAAATTATATATATTAATAGCAATTATATTTGTTGCGCTTGAAATTCATAACTGTCATTGTTCAAACGTCGTTCGCGCTGTTTTCAGCTTTTTTGCTTTTTGGTCAATCTCATCCCTGATTGCTCCAATGATGTACTTACTATCTCAATGATTTTTTCAATATGGTAACAGATAGACATTTTAAGACATTTTTTGATAATGTCGCATAATACTGAATTTTTCAGTTATTTATGGCAGTAAGATTTCACATGAAACAGTATATTACACATTTTTAAATACTTAGCTCATCCGATCAGATATGTAAATTTTTTTAGCATTAAAAAATTTTGAAATTTTTTATCTTGACTACGGAAGGGCAGTAACAGAAAAGACAAAGAGTGATAAATAACTACTTTCAATTCTAATTACTATGAATAAACAGCAGGAAAAAGTTTAATTTACAGCTATAGTCTTAAACTGAAACATCATATCTGGATGCATATGCCAATCTTTAAGTATAGGATATTTTTCTTAATTTTGGCATCTTATTGGCCCGATTGCCGTTTTCTTTTATTAAAAATGTATCTATTTTCATAAAATATGAAAAATTCAATTAATTCTTAACTGATGACTTAATACTTTATGGATAATTCATTTTTTTGAGGGGGAGGGGGGTCATGTTGTCTGCTTAACATTGAATTATTGTGAAGTTATTTCTTCTTCTACCAATATTTTCACTCCCGAATCCTTACATAAGAAGTTTCACTTCAAAAGATTCTGTGAATAAAGGAATGTTAAAATTCTACTGCTAAATTCACCTTGAGTAAATAATTAAAATTCATATAAAACACAAATAAAATGTACTAAAATTGCTTGTACATACATGCATATAATAAATTATTTAAAAATACCTTTACTGGATTTTTAATTTATTTTTAAGGTATGTGAATGTTGTTTTCTGTAAGTTTTTAAAATATAACATTTTAGTTAATCGAATGCTTGTCAAAAATGACTTTTATTATCTCCACATCTCACGCATATGAGAACTCATGTTGATTTCTCTTTACGAAGCTTTTGTACAGTGAAATTGAGAATATCCAGCGAGTGGCTGCTGGTGTGCTTTGTGAGCTGGCTGCCGATAAAGAAGGTGCTGAAATGATTGAGGCTGAAGGTGCTACACCTCCCCTTACTGATCTGCTGCATTCAAGAAATGAGGGAGTCGGTGAGTAAATATTCAATTTAATGGCCAGTAAAAATCAAATAAGGTGAAGTGGAGTAAATATAATCGAGTTAGTGTAATCCCTAACTTGGTAATAAATAAAATGTTACTAGCCGCCCTTGGCGACCAGTTTGTTTCTCCCTTTAAGTTTATGTTTGGAAAAGCATGCTTAGCATTGTATCATGTTACTTTTATTCATAATTTAATTCACTTGGACTCCCTTAAATATAATTAATAGAATCCCTTAAGCTAATATTAGTTTTTGTTGCATTAAAATATCTGAATTTGTTGATTTTCTGTTAGCAAGTAAACCTTATCGGTTTATAGTGGAAGTCTATGGGAATTTTGCAAAATATTAGAGAGATCGCCAAGTTGGCATCATATTTGGTGACTCATTTGGGTTGCCAAATTTGGCACCAAGTTAGCAAAAAACTTGGTGGCATTTGGCGACAGAACAGGCTCCCTCCCTTCTTATAGGTGATGCGTTTTGTTCAGGCGTTGCCATTAAACAATTAACAAAAAATCGCGATTTCTGTGCCACATACAATAGCGTAAAATATATAGATAGATTTTAACCGGATTCTCCAGCCTCTATTTCACACTATTAGAATGACAGCACTCAAATAAAGCTCCACTGAATTGTTTGAAATGCAGTTTTGAAAATAGTCTATTTTGATGGTTAATGGTTATATATTACACTTGTCTATATTATGTATTATACTTGTCCCAGGATTGAAACCATACGCTTTTTAAAGGCCTTGGTTTCACTCATCCTGAATGCTATGAAAAGTGTTAACCATTCCTTTAGAAGAATAATAATAATAATAAAAAAAAAAAAAAAAATCAAAAATCATTTATTAAATTCAGGTCTGAATTATTCTGCTGCCTTGGTTTCACTCGTCCTGAATGCCAGGAAAAGTCTACCCACCTGATTTCAGCATAGATGCCAATATCTCCGGAAATGTAGGATAAAATACGGAAGTACGGTAATAAGGTAGAAAATACGGAAATTTGAGACAAAAAAATCGCGAATTTCTTCGATCGATCGCGGCAAAAAATCACGAATTTCGTCAATCGGTCGTTGAAGTGTATCGCGAAAATCGTCTATTAATCGATAAAACCGCCAATTTCTACAATCGCTCGCGGCAGAAAATCGCAAATTTCGCCAACCGATCGTTGAAAATAGTTGCAAATTTTGTCAATCAGTCGTTGCAAATAATCGTGAAATTCATCCATAGGTCGTTCATAAAAATCGCAGCCGCGGCAAAATATCGCGAATTGCGTTAATCAGTTGGGGGGAAAATATCTTGAAATCCGGTAATCAGCCAATGATAAAAATCGCGGATTTCGTCAATCACTCGCTGCGCTGCAAAAAAAATCTCGAATTCCGTTAGTCATTCGCGGTAAAGAACTGCTGTTTCCGTCAATGAGTCGCGGCAAAAAATCGCTGTTTTCGTCAATGAGTCGCGGCAAAAAATCGCTGTTTTCGTCAGTCAGTCGCGGCAAAAAAATCGCTGTTTTCGTCAATGAGTCGCGGCAAAAAATCGCTGTTTTCGTCAGTCAGTCGCGGCAAAAAAATCGCTGTTTTCGTCAGTCAATCGCGGCAAAAAATCGCTGTTTTCGTCAGTCAGTCGCGGCAAAAAATCGCAATTTCCGTCGGTCAGTCGCGGCAAAACATTACGATTTTCGTCCGTCATTCGCGGCAAAACATCGCAGTTTTCGTCGTTCAGTCGCGACAAAACGACGCGATTTTCGTCTGCAGGTTGCGGCAAAACATCGCGATTTTCGTCCTCATGTCGCGGCAAAACATCACGATTCTCGTCCTCGAGTCGCGGCAAGACATCGCGATTTTTGTCCTCAAGTAGCGGTAAAACATCGCGATTTTCGTCCTCAAGTAGCGGTAAAACATCACGATTTTCGTCCTCAAGTAGCGGTAAAACATCGCGATTTTCATCTGCAAGTCGCGGCAAAACATCGCAATTTTCGTCTGCAAGTCGCGGCAAAATATTGCGATTTTCATCTGCAAGTCGCGGCAAAACATCGCGATTTTCGTCTGCTAATCGCTGCAAAACATCGCGATTTTCGTTCGTCAGTCGCGGCGAAAAATTCGCGATTTTCGTTCGTCAGTCGCGGCGAAAAATTCGCGATTTTCATCAGTCAATCTCGGCGGAAAATCGTGAATTTTGTTAATTGGTCGCGGGATTTCACACTCACATCCATCACGGATTTTTTGCTCCGTAGAGATAAAAAAAATTCCAAAATTTATTATAAAAATTTATTAATACATTAAAAATAAAAGTAAATTAAGTAACCTTTATTTAAATTATGTTTGTGTTGATAAATGCAAACGCTGCAAGAGGACTGAAAATATTTGTAAAAAATGTAGCTCGTAAAAAACTTTGTGCAACTCCTGAAATGACTCCTGAAACGTGAACATTTTACTCCTGAAGAGTGTCCAAAACTACTGAAATTTAACTGGTTTACTCCTGATACAGTCTTTACAATGTTGGCGTCTATGTTTCAGTTGAAGAAAAAAAAAAAAAAATCATTTATTAAATTGAAGTTTGAACTATTGTACTTAATAGGCCATTAAGCAAGGGCATTAAATAACAAAAAGTCCCCACTTGATTACGTTCAATAGTGAAGCTCCGGGAAATGTTTTATAACTGTGCCAAAATGTCGTTACATTTACCTCCATTTTCACCTGAGTTATGCTTTCATAAAGTGCCATTTGTTACTGTACATTCTCAGTGCTTTAAAATTCTTAATCGCCATGAATTTTCCCATGAGTCTAATTCATTATTTGCTAAATATAGAATGTGTCACATTAGCAGAGCTAACAAGTGTTACAATTTATTAATCTCCATTGTTTCTGTAGCTTTCTTCAGTTTACAAAATGAGACTGTGGATTTCGTTAATCGATAGGCAGCAAAAATTGCAACTTTCGTCAAACAAATTATTTTTCCAGTTTTTATAAAACTGCAAAAAAAGTTTAGGAATTTGTAAAGTTTATTTTTAAAATAATTAGTTGAAAATTTAATTTTTCTGGAACTTTATTTTGTAAATATTGAATTTTAATGATATAATTTTCTTAAAGTTAGAGATTTAAGGGATTTTATGCATATAATATGAGGTTGTAGGATTGTGGATTCAGGGTTGCCATAAAGGTCAAAATTAGCACTACCCACAGGGCCAGTAAATGAGAGAAAATGGCTGGTGAAAAATTGCCTATCAGCGACCATTTTTTTACAAGGAGAGAATAAAATTGTCTTGCATTCCGTCAAGAATTGTACTTTTTTGGTTCCAATATATTTAAATAACATATTTATTAAAGCTATTCAGTTTTAGATTAATACTTATAGAAATTTTACTGTTTAGTATTTTTAAATAAAACAGTGGCCACCAAAAGTGGGTAGTTTAAAGAAAGTGGCCACTTAAGAAACTAGTTTTACCGGCCAGTGGCCGTTAATGAAATTTCCCAGTTTTGCCCTATAGGTTGCCACAAAACTGACATCATAAATTGTATATTGGGTACTTTTCGGTTAGCCAGGCTCCAGTGTTTTATATATACATATGTATGTATAGATATGTATGTATATATAACACTGGTGCCCGGCTAACCGAAAAGTACTCTATATTGTTTTCTGATGTCAGTTTCTAATCCCTATCTCTTCAAAGTTTTATATATTATTCATAAATTGGTTTATACCTGGCTATGATATTGAAGCTACCTGGGCTAAAGATGCGCAATATGCTGTCAGTGTACAGCGGTAAAATAGTTTTTATTGAAAAGTAATATATTCTTGGGTTCCTAACAATTACACCAAAAAAAGTTTTTCTACTTTCACACTAGTTGCATGTTAGTGATGAATCGCAAAATATTTCATTAATTATAAAATTCTGATTAGTTTGTTCAGTTTTGAAGTGTATTGTTCGATTACACTTCTTTTAAATTAGTGTTTTATTTATTAATTGGCAAAGGTATAATTTGATTTGGCAAATTTTTATGGAATATTATACAGAAAGAAATACTGAATTATGTATGTACTTTTAAGTGCAAAGGTGTTGTTAATAATCTGTAATTGGATTTGTATACAGATTTAAAGATACTCATGCTTGAAAACTACTTTAAAAAACATTAAAAATATCAGTAAATTGAGGTATTGTTTCGAAACAAATTGCTTTTGAAATTGTGTAATGTTTTGAAAATTGCATTAAAAGCAAAAATTGTTGTTCTGATCTACTGTCCTTATGACGTCAACGTTGCTACTTACTTTTTTTGCTTTATAATATAGACTTTTATGTATATATTTTATAGATAGTACTTTTTTAATTATGTATTGAAATAAAATCCTTATTTTTAATTACTGAAAAAGCATTGAGATATTAGGTAGGCAAAAATATAGTAGTATGTTGTATTTACTTAAAGCATACTTGCCAACTTTTACACTTTAGGTGTAAAATTTTACACATTTTGGTCATTTTTTACACTTAGGATACTTATTTTTACACTTTTTTTGCAAAATTTCTATCAAGTTTTTTTCCTTCCCTCAAATTATGAATTACTCTCTCGTTGCTGCTTTTAGTAATGGTAAATTCCTCATTCAAGGGGGATATTTAATAATGTCAAATAAATGAATTCAGGTGTCATTGTTAAAAATCACCAGAAATAATCTTTTCACTTTATGTGAATGTAATGTTTTGAATGCATTTCCTTAGAAGAAAAGCAAAAAAAAAAAGTTTCTTAATGGATTTGGTAATCATTGATGTCTTACTTAAAAAATGTGTTACATGTTACAGGGCTATGAAAAAAAAAAAAAAATGTGTGAAACACTTTTCATGCGTCATTTTACACTTTGCTATTTTCAGACGTTGGCTAGTATGCTTAAAGTATATGACTAACAATGTGGTTTTAATTTTTAAATTATTTTTTTCTCTGAAGCAATGAATTTTTTTTTTAAAAAACGTAGCTACATAGGAGACGAAAGCCACTTATATTTTTTGTTATCTACTATTTATATGAATACTACTAAATATCTTGGTTCATTATTTGCTTCTGATTAGAGTGCATGGAAACCAAACTCGGATGGAAGAATGTTAATGTAGTAGAAAATAGAACAAGTTCATTTAGAACTGAACTATGAAAATTCAATATTTATTACACAAAATACAGTACAGCCCCGATTATCTGCAGAATTGAGTGGCAAGGGCACCGCGGATAACAAAAATCGCGGATAACCCGAAAAAATCTGAAAATGGGGTGCAAGCACGAAAAAAAAAAAAAGAAAATTGTACATGTTTAAGTACTATGTTTTAGTGTACAAAAAACATAACAAAATGTTTAAAATACATATGCACAGTACAGCAGAAACCTTTGCTTTACGTCTAAATCACTAAAATAGAGAACTGTAAACAAGAAACAATGCCATACATACTGTACAAAAAATGTTGAGTTATACCTTTTTTAAAAAGAAACAGTCACTTGTTTTTGTTTCTTACTTTGGAAACACCTCTTCTATCTCAAAAATGAAGCTATTCTTGATATGTTCTCTTGGAATTTATCATAATAGTCTTATTTAATTGTTGCTCTGTTTACGTTTTGTTAATAAAATCAAGAAAAGACATCAAGACTTTATGTATCTGATATTTTAAACATGGCAACCGAATCTAAAAATCTTCTTCTATTACTTTCGAATACATGATTTTTTTTGTTTATATTTATTAATAGGGCTTATTGTATTTTCCTTGCCGTTTGCTTGAATTAAAAATAATAATAATAATAATTTCGCTTTGCGGATAAACCGCACCGCGGATAATTGGGGCTTTACTGTACTATAAAACATTTTCACACACAAATTTGTCAGTCTATTTATTTTATAGTCACTGCAATATAGTTTACAAAATTCTTGCATAAATGTTGCAAAAAATGTCATAATTTTACTTCATGTATAATTTCTTCATTTTTGTTATTTTCTGAGTGGAATCCTTGGATAATTGAAATTTCCTTATATTCTCACTTTTTCTGTAGTTAAAAGTAAAAAATGTGTATTTTTTCGATGTCTGACCACTTTGATATGTTATTTTTGTATACCTGTTTTTTTTATTTTAAATATTTATCCTTTTTGTGTTTATCATAAACTTAAAATTGTGAGAAATTTTCTTATTTTGTAAAATATCTAAAGTGCTCCAAGTAATCTTGTGAGGCCTTTCAATATTTATTTGTAAATCTCAGTTGCACGTGGATGCGACCTATTTCCCTTAATTTTTTTTTAACCTGTTGGAATAACCCTCAATCCTGTCCTTACATTTTAAAATAGTGTTTGGTGGTTTTGCGGCAAGCAGAAGTAGTGGGTATGTAAGACCCTTTGAATTCCAAAATTATGGTCCAGTTTATGCAGAAATACCTGATCAGCATTTTATGAACAAAAATGATGGTAAGTTTATGTGCCCTCTGATCTGTCAGAGCCTGCCAAATATTCGATTGGTAGTTCACTCTGGGAGAACCCTTTTTAATTTGTCCTAATCTTAAATCATGTAGTGACTCATTGTTTATGAATTGATCTTTTCAATGAAGTATATGAAAATCTTTTAAAGATATATGTAGTTTTGAATATTATTTAAAACATACAATATTTTTTGAGGTATAGAGTTAGTATAGTTTATAGTTTTGGGTTAAAATTTCAGCCATACTACTAAATAGTCGGGGGGAGGACTGCTGTTTGTATTTTAAATGTTGCTTGAATTGGTAATAAAATAATTTTGTGTTACTTTTGGGGATGCATCAAATAGCAATTTTAACTCAACACTGAATATTTAACACTCAAACAGGATGTTGAATTACTGTTGTCCAAATACTGAATATTTAGCTGGCTGATTATTCCTATATCTTATATTTCAAATGTCCAGGATTTAAAGCTATTAAAGTTAAAATTTTAAAACCATTCAACATTGATATTTCATCTTGACAAATGGAACTTTTCCATTCTTAAACTGTAACGGTGGTGGTGTGTGTGTGGGGGGGGGGATTCAATGTTTTGAGTTATTTAAGAGAATAATCTTAAAACTTTAAAGTTATAGAACATTAAGATTTGTAACTTTCATTGTTTTCTCTGTGAATTAAAATAAGTGGAATGAAACTTTCCCTTATGTAAATGTAAGAAAAATTTTATTGATTTTTAGGCTGACTATAGTAGTATGGCTGAAATCCTAACCTTAATAATATAATGAAAAAGAATTTGTTGTTTGACATTTTAAAAACCGAAAATTTATGGAAATTGAGTATAGATATCATGTAAAGTTTTGTTCTTAATTAGGATGCTGATAAAAATGTTTAAATATTTAAATTATCAAAATATGTATTTTATGACAATAATGCCGCTTGTATTTTTGTCCTGGAAAGGGTTTCAAATCATTATTACTTGTATCATGAAAAAGGTAAACATAATTTGCTACTTGTATCTGTCTTGATAATATGAGATACTAAAGAATAATCTTCATGATATTCCAGAGTTTCATGTTATTCTTAATTTAAATCAAAGTTGGTAGAGCTTAGATGAAAACTTCACGATTCATGTAAAATCACATTAAAATAATTAAGCATATTTCACAAGAAAGTGGCGCAGGTTTTGTTCAGTATAAGTAATCACAGGAAGATTAAAAAACTTTGATTATTCTATTTACACTTTTAAATATATACAGTATATACAACGAAAACATTTGAATATAATTTGTTATTCCTTGCTGTGGAATCCAAGATGATCATATTAAAATATCAGCAATTATATTCTTCTGTAAAAAAGCCAAGCATGATTTCATATTCGGAAATAAATTTCCCCCCTTTTTTTTAAATTAAACATCATTTCTTCTAATAAGACCATGACAAAAAACCTATACGCAGCTTATTACTTGCTGCGTTCAAGATTCACATTCACAATAAAATCTAAACTAAAAAAGGAACAAGAAAGAAAAAATGTTTTTTAATATTCTCTGGAAGGTCACGTGATCCTCCGCAGCGCCTAAGCAGTCTGGCTGACTGCTCGAGAGAGGGTTGCAAAATATTCCACAGATACTTGGCTATTTGAGTAAAGACTAAAGAAAAAGCACAAACAGCCAAAAAACTTAACTATTTCTAAACTTCAGAATTAAAAGCCTTTTTTTTTTCTTCCCTTCTGTAATTTTGCATTGGAGAAGTTCTTATAAAGTGTCCTGAAATAGTTCTGTTCTAAATTTATTCTGCTTGTTGTTTCCTCTTTTTTACATTGTTTTTTTACATATTCACATTAAAGCAAAGTATTTTGCATTCTTTAAAGGTTCTGAGACTTGTTTTAACCTTTAAATCTCCTGGCTGCATGTAATGAAAAAGATTAATCATGTTTATAATCAGTTGGTGTTGAGACCTACAAGAATCATTTAGTTTTTAAAAATTTCCCTTGGTACATATACTTAGTGATATTTAAAAATTATATTAAATAATTTTGCTCCCCCCCCCCCCCCCATCTTCTTTTTACACACAAAATTTCTGTGATAGTGTAATAGTTACAGCCTATTAAATATTTACCTAAAAGATGGTAAACTTCGGATGTTGAGAATGTTCCCTTCTGCATATGGCAAACAGAATTTGCTCTTCCATCAAGTTCTTTTTTCTTTAACATGCAAGAGTGTCTATTCTCTTCCCCCCCCCCCCCCCCATTCTTTTTTTTTTTTTCGTTTAAGATATATTTCTGGATTTTGGACTTGTGAATACTTGTGATTATTCAGATTTTAAGTAAACTCCCCCCCCCCCCCAACTATACTTTTCATAATATTTTTATTTATATCTTTGTATATGTTGCATATTTTTATGTTTCATTTTGTTTCTACACCTCATTACACTGTCTCTAAAATTCTGATTAAACGATATGATTGAGAATAAATATAAAATAAATTGATAATGTTAAATCATTTGTTATAGTTTCCCATTATTTAAAGGTTTTTGAAATAATGTTATGTATGTTAGGTGTATATTTGGAATTTAGAAGCTTTTGCAATTTTCTACAGCACATTAAACTTTCTTTTGGCTTTAGAATGTTTTAGAAGATATGTATTTTTTTGTGTCATCATAGTAATTTTTTAACTGGAATCTAAAAAAATACTACCCCTCACCCTCTCCTTTTTTCTATCATAAAATATAATGTTCCTTAATTTAAATCTTATTTTATAAGGATGCAGATATACTGTATTAAAACAATATTATTTTTTAAGAATATGTGCAACTAATGCTAAAAGTTTTTGGTATTGCTGTTTTCAAAACTCTTTGTCTTTTGTTTGATATAACAATGTTTCTTTTATAGCCACGTATGCTGCTGCTGTTCTTTTCCGCATGTCAGAAGATAAGCCCCAAGACTACAAAAAGAGACTATCCGTTGAATTGACCAATTCTCTCTTTAGAGATGATGCTGGACCTTGGACTGGAATGGTATGTTAGATTCCTATATACACACACATGTAACAAATATTAAAAGGTGGTGGGTAGATAAAGTTTTTTTACTTTTTGATAGGTATAACACCCCCCCCCCCCCCCAAAAAAAAAAAAAAAAAAATCTAAGATATTGTAATTAGGATTTTTATTTATTGCCTCTGTTTTTTATAAATCAGAAACATCCTTATTTTTTAACTTTGAAAAAGAATACAAGGTCTAAGAATTTTTTTTTCACCTAAGCCCTTTTTTTAAGGCCATCCCTCATTAATATGCATAGTGCAAACAAAGCAAAAGAAAAGCTTTCTGGAAAATTCTAATAAAATCAAACTCCTTAGCATATCGATCAAAGAATTTTTAGTACTGTATGTTCACTGGGTGCCAATCTCACCAATAGCATTCCCCCCCCCCCCCCCCATCACCCTCTCTCCGGTAGCAGTTTTTAGGTTTTACGTTTGTAAATTAGGAAAAATGCTTCAATGCTGTAATAAATAATGCTGTAATTCTTGTCAAGCCAAATTGACAAGTTCTAAATCTATGTTGTAAAGACACTCGTCCCCCCCCCCCCCCACCCCACCCCCATTTTTAGAGAGAGAGAAACTAAAAGAATACATGAAAACAATTGCAAACCAAAAAATTTACATATTCAGTAAACACAAGTTTCACATGTCGAGTAGATTATTATTTTGCTTTGAAAAAGATATGCCTCCAAATGGCTCTTAGGAGACAGGTTTAGCATCTTTTCTGCCATTTTCAATCACATTCATTATATTATAGCTAAAAGTAACTGAAAACGTCAATCAAGATGTACTGACTTGGTCTTTCATATTATTGAAGGTGGTTTGAGACATTTCTCATCACATCTGTCAAATGCCTGTAATTTGTCTGTCACAAAGCCATACAAATTTCATCTGTCAAGGTGTTAAAGCTATAAGGATTTCAGATTTTATTTTCTAATCAATTAAAAAAAACATTTAGCTTTATCAATTTTGCAGTGCTTTCAATTTAATTCTTCATTTTTGAGTGAAAGCATTCCTGTAATCCTTATTTATATGAATCTCACTTTCCTATGCCACGTCTAAACTACTCTCTGAAGTAGTCTGGTTAATTTCAAACTATGACTATTTTGATTTTTATGTTTAATGTAATGGGGAGAAAAACATAGTAAAAGCAATTTCTTTAAACAGCTAAAAACAACTTCTCACCATTTAGAAAAATGTTTATTCGCCCAATTTTACCAATAAATGAGTGCTTTTTGTTTAAAAAAAAAAAAAAAGTTCACCATCAAATTAAGACTAAGTTTTGGGTGAATATTTGGTCTATTCCGTTATATAATATATTATATTGGGTCTTATAATACAAAAACATGTCTTTTACCTTCAAATTTACAATAAAATTTTACAGTTCCTTTACCTAGAATTTCACAAGTTAGCCCATTATTTGCAGCTTTTATTTCTATTCCCGAGATTAACTTAAAATCGCATTTAAAAAAAGGGAATTAGCAGCAATATGAAAAAGTCATGCGGCATTACCAGTATTAAAGTTACAGTATACCTCAGCTACTGAACCTACCTATTAACTATGCAAGCAAGTGTCACTTTTAAAAATCTTCTACACTCATTGAATTGTTGTAAAATTGGGATTCAATATACTTATCAGGAGATTCTGACTTCTGTTTAGTGTAATTCATGGATTTCACATAATTACTTATTTCCATTAGTATATAAGCAACTTCATTAAAAATATTGCAATTAGAGAACTTTTAACAGAACTGTTAAACAACTTGACTTTTATTATTTTAACAACAATCAAATTGATTGGCAAATAAATCCTACTACAGTAAAGCACTGATTATCCGAACTCCAATCAACCGAACTTCCAATTATCCGAACAGCCTATTTCTCTTTAAAATTTTTTTTTACCGAACTTTCAGTTATCTGAACAGCCTATTTCTTCAAAAAAAAAAAAAAAAAAAAAATTAACCGAACTCCCAATTATCTATTGACTTCGAATAAAATTTTAGATAAAGAAAAAACTGATAGTGGGTCAGAAAGGAGATGGAAAGAATCCTAAGCTATGAAGAAAATGAAATTAACGAGTCATTAAATAGTGACGTACATGACCCTGGATATCAGATTTCAAAAGATGAGATTCAAGATAAAAAAGAAATTGAAGAAAATGAAAACAAATGCTCTGAAAATGACCCGGGTCCATCCCATAACAAAGCCTTTGAATGTATGGAAACAGCTATGAAATGGCTTGAACGGCAGAAGAGCACTGATTCTATTCAACTAACGTATTTAACAAGAATTTGAAGTATGGCAACATTGAAAAGAATGTCTTAGTTGAAGCAAGCAACAATCAAAAGCTTTTTTGCTTAAATTATAATCTCTGGAGTTCAGAAAATGATAAATAGAGAGAAAAAAAAAGTTTTTTTAATCGTAAAAAATGTAAAAACAAAAAATAAATAAATAAACAATTTTTAAACAAGTCAGCACTAACTGGCGTTGCCAGCCCTAAACTTAAATAATGTGTGAAGCCCTTTTTTTAAGGCCATCCCTCATTAATATGCATAGTGCAAACAACGCAAAAGAAAAGCTCTCTGGAAAATTCTAATAAAATCAAACTCCTTAGCTTAGCTCCTAAACTTAGATAACTTTAATTTTTAATAACTTGATGCTTTAAATGAAAACCTACTTAACACGTTCATGCCGGTGCGGTGGGTCACACTCGACTCCCTCAGAGATACCAAGTCTCTGGCTTTGTGGCTACCATTATTTTAATACAGAAAATGTTGTTTTATTTAATTAGAACAATTGGGTGATTTAAAGGAACAACATTTTCTCTAAAATAATAGTGGTGTATAAAAAGCCGGAGACTTGACAACTCTGAGACAGTCGAGTGTGAAACATTGTCAAGTCAGAAACATCCCTTAAATTGTCTGTCCATTTATACGAACTTTTGCTTATCCGAACTAGGGTCTGTCCCGACTTGTTCAGATAATCGGCACTCTACTGTATTAGTTTTTCCAAATGACTAGGGAACATTACCAACTTTCAGTTTGTATTTAGATGAGTGGTATTGTTAGAAAGCTCTTGTCACGAGGATGAAGAAATGTATAGGAACTGTACTCCCGAATCCAATAGTTCACTAGATATGGATCCTTTTCTGTTTCAAAAGACAAAGTAAAAAAAGATTCTTTCAAAAAAATATCGAAGGCAGCAATTTTGTCTTATAATAAATCATGATAGTGTTTTATATTTAAAAGTGTTAAACACAAGTGTTTCTAACACCAGGCACAAATGAAATTGTTTTGAAAGTAGGTGAAAAGAACTGGTTGTAGGCCAAGTGAGATATTTTTAATATGCTTTCTACAGTAATAGTGTTAACATCGCAGCAAATACTTGGTTAGTTTTTGAATATTCTCCTGTTTTCTGTATCAAATACAGTAAATTCTGTCTAAGACTGAATCGATCGGGGCCGAGATAATTTTCTGTAGTAGACAATATTCCGCCTTAGACAAACTTTACTCACTGTCTATGGATATTCGCAGGGACTTGAAAATCTTTCCGACTTGGGCAGATTTCAGTCCTACACAGAGTCCACTTTACAGAGAGTTTACTGTACTTGTCTTGGAAGAAGTAAAGATCCAGTGGCTGAAGGCATTTTGTTGATCCAGGTGTGAGGAAGGTCTGGTTGCTTAGCAGAACCTAGGTTTTTGATGCTTATATTTTCATTTGTTTGGCCACTCCATCTGTCCAGTACCAGGATAGCATTCTCATTACCATTCTATCATGGCCTTTGAAACCACTATTATGATTAATTATATGACAAAATTCCTGCCTTTTTGATAGCTTTTGAAAAAATCCAGAACTGACAGTTGGGGATTCTACCTAGTGAGTGAAAATGTGTCCTGGCAGAGACTTCCTCTCCCAGAGCAAAGGCCTCAGACCTTTGGCTCACCCGTAAAAGATATATAAATTGTTAATTTAAAGTGTTAAGAGGAACTTGCACAATGTTAATTATTTTGTATATGAAATTTTGATGTTTCTTCCTGTATGAAGCATAATTTAATGTTTGACTTTGTTTTAAAAGCCTGCAGACATGGACATAAATATGTTGGGACCTGAAGAAGCTTACCACGATCAAATCTACCAAGGAAGTCAAGGGCCACCCAGTGTCCATGGTGGAGCACCAAGGCATAATCCATATACTCCTCAAGGTTTGTACATTTTTGTAGCACTTTTAACATTTTTCTATGCTAGATGATGATTCTTTTTCCATATTCTAAAAAATTTTTTAGGCTATGCTTGTTGATTTTTGATCGGATTTGTTTGAGAGTGCTATTTGTTTGCAATTGTTTGTTGATTTAAAAATTTTGATGTTAAAATTAGAGATAAACTGTTAAGAGCTAAGTCAGTTGACGGAATGGTCGAAATAAAACTGTTTAGTTTCTTTAGTTTTAAGCCTACATGTTATGCTACTAGTGTTTTCCAGAAAATAAAACCTAATCTAAAAAGGAGCTGTTACGTATTTTTTAGGATGCATGTAATGAGCCTTATCTTAAAAACAAGTAATATATATATTAAAAAAAAATTAAGTCAATTATAAGTCATTAATAAGAAATTTTTTTTCCCATATAAAACTAAAATTAAATATAATTAATGAATTAATATTTGAAAAAACTGTATTAACATCAAGTGTTCATCCACTACAAGTTTTAAAAAAAATGTATTTGAACTTGAGTGGATGAATAATAAGTATTTCATTAAAGATTGAAAATTTGAACAAGATATATAAATATAGGGAGAGTGTGAACTAAACTAATAGTAGGAATTGAATAAGTATGATAGTTCCTGAAGATAAGTTTCATCTAAAATCATCTCATCGTAATTTAAGCTAGTCAGTCAGTATCAAAGATACGCACTTTAAAAATTTTACAGAAGTGTAGCAGAATTAGCAAAATTAAATTTCTGAACTAATGGCAGTAAGAGAAGGTTGCAAAAGCTTCTTTCTGAATGCTAGCATGCAGAAAAAGTGACTAAAAAATTAATTTTTTGTTACTTCCTTGTTATAGCGGTCACCTGCAATTATGATTATGCCAAATTTGCCAAATGTATTTGCATGTCATATCCATCAAATATGATTATAATATCACATGACTAAGATATAATGTATTGCTAAGTTATAACTTGGCAATGCATCTTGATCGCTTGATGATTCATTCTTTCTTTTTTTTTTGGGGGGGGGGGGGATGACTATAACCAGGAAGTATCATTTGTTAGTCAAAGTTACTTGTATTGAAGGTTTATTTAAAATTACTGTAACATTTCTATATTTCAAAAATCACTAAGGTGTTAACATATAGTCAGCAAAAGCTGATCATTATTAAAAAAATATGCATCCAATAAAAGCGTTACAATAGAGCTTTATAGTAAGGTTTCAGATGACCTGATTAAAATTGAAATAAAAAATCTCTATACGAGTACATGTAGATTCGCGTACATGAATATTGTAATAAGTGTGCATTGTTTTAAATGAGATTTATTTTGCATGAAAAATAAGACATCCTGAAAATCAGTTCTGATGCTTCTTTTGGAACAAAATTTGATATAAGACAGCCTTATTTTTGGGGAAGTACAACAATATTGGAGGGATTTACTTGTTTTGTGAATCAAAGCTAATTTTTTATTTTTAAAGTTCCATTTTTTTCCCCCCTGGGTGGAGGAAATAATTTTTCTTTTCAGTTAATTTAAATTAATGTTTATGCCTTATTTTTGTCCTTTTTTTATTGATGGCCGTTCCTCACTTCACTAACAGCTTTAGGTGAAATGATTTTATGCCATCATAAAACAATTAGAAAATTTCACTCAATCCTTCTGCAGTTTTTTAGGATTGATTTTGCATTTCTATACATGCTAAATGTACATTGTTTTATCTAATTCTCATATCTGAAGTAATTAGAAATAAAGAATTGTATTAAGATATTTCACATATCTGTGACATTTTATTTATAGAGTAGATATTAGTTTATGGTTATTTTTTTTAGTAGATACTTATCTAATCTAGTAATAATGTCTATGAAATAAAAAATATATATGTTCCTTCTGGACCATTTTTTAAGGGTACAGCACCCTGCACTCAGTAGAATGCACCCATTTATAAAATGGTGATTGTATCCCTTAACTTGTACACAGAGATCTCTTTTAAAAATCTCCCTTTACCACAGTATTGTGACCATGAGCATTAGAGGGTTAAAAATCTTGCTCATTACTTTAGGGAAAACACAATTATTAAATTGTATTGTTTGCATTCATGAAATTATTCAAAAATTTTTATTAATCTTTTTTTCATTACTAAACACAATAAATCATGGCTTTTTTTCCGTTTCATTAGTGATCTATTTCTTTCTATGTATGATAATAATGCATTTCAATAAAAATTTGATAAAAGTGGGTTGAATAGAATGTGTAACGTCAACTGCGTGATGTAATGGGCGCATCTTATAAATGTGAAGAGTGTGCAGAAACAATTTTGTAATGGCACTGGAGGGGAAAAAAAATAAAATCTTCAATGACAAACTGAAATGACAGCTGCAAAACACAAAGTAAGTGAGAATCCCTATGAAAAATCCATAAAATATCATTTTAAATATATAAATTGTTTTCTCAAAAATTATGTATGGAATGTGCATTGTTTTAAATGTGGTTTTGCATGAAAAATAAGACATCCTGAAAATAAGCCCTAATGCATCGTTTGGATCAAAGTTTATATGACATTCTTATTTTGAGGAAAATACAACCAGGGATCTGTTTAGAAAAATTCTAGGTCCTTTAAAGGACCCTTCACAAAATTCTTCATCCCAAACTAGGACCCTTCACAAAACTTTTTATTCCAAAACAGGATACTTCACAAAATTCTTTATCTTATAAATAGACCTTTTTACAAAATTTTCCCACCTTCAAATTGAACTTTTCACGCATTTATTCATTTAAAAGTAAAATCTGACTTGTAAAATAACAGCTGAGCTCATGAAATAACATATTACTTAGCTTTTTTATATATGAAGGATAGAACTTTAATATAACAATAGTTTCAAATTCTCAAAATTATGACTAGAATTTTCACAAATATAAGAAAACTTCACAATTTCGCAAAAACAGGACCCTCTGAAAAAAGTCTGGACAGATCCCTGACAACAATATTGGAGAGATTTACTTGCTTTTGTGAATCAAAGTTAATTTTTTTATGATTTTTAAACTTCTATTTTTGCATACATTGTTGCAGGGCTGTTTGGTTTAAACCAAATGGTTTTTTTAAAAAAAACCATGCTGGTTTTTTTCATCTGGTTTTTTTTTTTATCTTTTCCCCTAATGTTTGCATTTATTTTACACATTATTGAAAAATGCAAAATCCAAGTTATGCAGAAGCTACAAGCGAAGATTTTAAAAAATGAATTAATAAATTTGTAAAGTGACAAACATTTTTAGTCAAACTTTTCTTATAAGCTTTAAATCTAGATGGCAGACTAATTTTTCTAAAATTAGCTGGGAAGAAAAAAAACAAGTAGTTAGCTTTCTTTCTTCTTTTTCTTTAAGCTTTTTATTTTTAAAAGTAGCCAAAATGGCAGGTTTGAGCTAAAAATACATTTTTACTACTTAGATTGCTTGATTAGTTAAGATTTACTAAGGATTGCATTATGCCTCAATGATGACATACTCATAAGTAATTCTCTCCATTGGTTACTCTTTGTTTTGTATGCTAATGATTAATGAATGATTGGCTGTGAGTTTTCTTTGCTGTATGGCTATTGGGTTTAGTAAGCCTTTGTTTTTCTTGCATTTCTACATTGGGATTGGGGTTTTGCATTATGATTTTATTCTGTTACCATCAGGGTTGGCACAGTTTAAATGAATTAGTTAACCACCTTTTTTTTTTTTTAGAAAAAATCTAATATAATATAATATTTTCTCATTTTTGTAATTTAAGTTTTTGAAATTATTGGATATAAATAATGTCTACTTTTAAGTCTTATCCCAGCAGTCACCATGAGACATAGTGAGTCTAGGTTATATTTGTATGCATATAGAATGCAAATTGCATGTGTTGATGAACATATTTGAAGATCTAAAGAGAGAAAATTTAAAACAGGTGAATTTAGCAGAGATAAAATAGATTAAAAATATTCAATATTTTGAATAAAATATTTTCCTTTGAGAAAATGTAGATTATTTATAATTAATAACATAAAATGACCTTTAAGATTTCAGTCAAGCTGTAAAAGAAAATTTTCTTGATTGGGGAGATTATCTTTTAGGGCTGTTCTCAACTGTTCTTCTCAACAAGCACTAAACACTTTGACAGATGTACAAATTCATTTTTTAACAGAAAAATATAAAATTGGAAGGCCTGACTATGGAAGCTATTTGGAATCTGTGTTTTCCATTTTTGATAAATTAATTACCCATTGAGTTGTAAGCAATTTTGATCACGTGACAAAGATGTTTTTAACCTTCCTTGAGTGGTTATTCTTCTTTCATGCGGAAATTTGGTTCAAAACGCCCACTTTGACAACATTTTCTGAAAGATCTATTGCGTCTGGGGGGGGGGACTGAAAACACCGTTTGATTACATAGTTTCTGAACAACAGCATCTGCTAGTATCATACATTTCCGAAGCAAAAAAATAAAAACTTATGTCATAAAGTTGCCCTACTTTAACTATGTGTTTTAATGACATTTATGAGCATAACTATAAAAATGATTCGTGCACTTATTTTGTATGAAATAAGACTAACGTTTACAGCAAAAAACATAATTAATATACAGTAGTAATAAAATATTAATATGAAAGAGTAATTGAAAACAGTAGTATTTTGGAATTTGAAACGGAATTTAATATATTTGGCTTTAAATCTTAGCTTTACTTTATCAATAAAAAAATACTTTAATTTCAAAATAACTTCAAAATTTAATCTGCTGATTTTTAATGCTTTTATTTTAACACCAAAATGTGTGATGTCACATTTCTTCTTACCCCCTCCCATCCCCTTGTCACAAGCTGTCACAATTTCATGACCCCCTCCCCCTTCAAGCATGACATCATTTGTGGATGGCCCCTAAGAGGACAGACACTGTTGTGACAAAATTGGGTGCTAGCGAAGCACCTGTTACTAAACATGTAATAAGATATATTTAAATCGTCTATTGCATAATCAAATCCACTATTTAGATATGACAAAAAAAATGGGAGAAATCGAGATTAAGGTTTGCTTGAGACATAATAGAAAAAAGTCTCATAAAAATGCCTAAAAAGATATATTATTAATTTTTAGTTTAGACATTTAAAAGTAATATGTATTATAACATAGCTCAGAAAAAAAGCCTGTGTATTAAGTCTAATGGCTGTTTAAATGTTTTAGTGAATGAAAACTTTTATAAATCTACTTTCCATTTTAAGATAAATGTTTTCAGTAGTCTAAAAAGCTGGTAAATAGGTATTTCTGTTTAGTTTACTATCGCCTTTTCTTTTTTTTTTTTTTACCTGGCAGTTTGAGAGAAGTGTCAAATGACAATACACAATAACTTCTTAAAACGTGTAAAGACTCTACTGCTAAATTCAAATCATTCCAGGAATTCTTTATAAAAAGCTTTACTTTCAATAAAAGATAATGATTGTCCCTGTAGTGTTCGAACAGAAACATCAGATATCTGATTGCAAATATTTCAAAGAAATTATTTTGAATAGCCATGGGAAAGTATATCATATTTATGAAACTACATCATATATTTATTTATAGTACTACTAATAATTAAAAGATTGTTTATTAAGATTTTCGAGGTATCAATGTTTCTCTATGTAGAGCATTTTATTCATGGAACATAAGACAGCTTTTACTAAAAAATGTTTAAATATTAAATGATTTCAATTCTCTATATAATTGATTGTAATTATTTATTTTTAAATGAAGTAATATTACTTATATATCCAACGATGTTTATTTTTATCAATAAATATGAATGTATATGTAATAGGAAAACTTATTAAAAAAAACCCAGGTTTTTTGGTTTTTTTGAAAAAAAAAACTTTTTACCAACCCTGCTGGGGAATAACTTGTTTCTCTTCAGTTAATCTAAATGAATGTTTATGCCTTATTATTTTTATTTTTATTATGTAATTGATGGCCGTTCCTCACTTCACTAACAGCTTTAGGTGAAATGATTTTATGCCATCATAAAATAATTAGAAAATTTCACTCAATCATTCTGCAGTTTTTTAGGATTGATTTTGCATTTCTATACATTTTAAATGTACAGTTTTTGTTTAATTCTCATATATGAAGTAATTGGAAATAAAGAGTTAATATGTTCTACATACCTGCAACGTGGTTTTATTTATGGAGTAAATATTAGTATATGCCTTCTAATAAATTTTTTTAGAAGATACCCGTCTAATACATAGGTCTATTAAATAAAAACATATAATAGTGCATAACACCTGTAGTGTAAAAGCATATATAACTCCATACCATTTTTTAAGAATGCAGCACCTTGCCTCCTTTTTTAAAAAGTAAAATGTACCCCTGTTATCTTTAATTTTTTTTATTGTACATTCATCTTTTTTTTAGTTGTTCAGTAACAAATGCAATTTTTACATATTCAGAATTTGTATTTAGTTTCATGTATTATGCACAATTTTCTGATTTTCTTTTCTCTGTATTACTTTGCTTTCTTGGATTATGCTTTATGGTATGTACATTTCTATTTTTTAAATTTTCTTTGAGAAAGCTTAAATTACTTGATTGTAGTCTTCTATTTGTCTAACACTCCAACAAAAAATGATGTAACCAGAAGGAAGAAGCCTTAAAGCTGTGTTCTAGATATCAAGATAGATTTCTTTAGATAAATTAAAAGAAGTTGAAAAGTAATGCTGCTGTGCACATGCCTGTTTTCAATAGTTTTAATTGAACTTCAATTCCTGTTTATTACATTTGACACATTTTTTAAAATGCCCTGATTTTTCTAAAATTTTAAAGAATGATTACATTGAAACTTTTCAAAAACTAAAGTAAATTTGCCTTTAGAAATGAACATTTAATATTAAGCCAGGTATCCTGTTAATGCTGATCTGTTCATTTCTGCGATGAATGCTTAGGATGTAGATGCGATTTTGAAAAATATGTTGAACTCCATAGAAATAAACAACTTAAGAAACATGGGGATTTCAATGGATAGTTCTAGTGTTTGATGCTAATGCAGAAAATTGGGTAGTGTAATGAAACAAAAATAACTTTTAAAATAAATATTGGGGATTATTATCTTCGTATTCTCCACATGCAAAGGCTTGTGTGAATTTGATATTTTTTTCTGGTTGTCCGTCAATGGTCCTGTAAATATTTCCTTTCTTAGCTAGTTTTAGTGTATTTTTTTTTCTACATTTGTATTACACGAGGGTTATTCAGAAACTGTCTGTTTTCTTACAAAACATAAACCATCGCAGATTTTTTCAAAACTTTTTTTTTTTTAATGCTGCACATGTTTCTCTATTTTTCTACATAGTTACCCTATTTGTTATAACGTTCTACAAGCTTTTGTATCCATATGTCATAGATGTCTACCGCCTGTGAAGATAACCAGTCTTTTAACTGCTTACTTCGAAAGTAGTTCATTTAAAGTTGAAATTGCGAATCGCCAGTTTTCACAAATCTTTTCATCCACGGCATTGACCAACTCTTCTGTGGTCACTGATGGTCGCCCTGTCCATGATGAACCGCAATCAGGCTGACCCTCAGTGATCACAGAAGATGGAGTCGATGCCGTGGACGAAAAAGTTCGTGAAGACCTGCAATTCACAATTTCAGCTTTAAATGAACTACTTTTGATTTGAAAGAAGCAGTTAAAAACTAGTTATCCTCACAGGCAGCAGTCGTCTATGACTTAAGCATACAAAAGGCTGTAGAATGTTATAACAAATGTTTAAACAAATATGTAAACTATATAGAAAAATAGAAACATGTAAGGAATTAAATAATAATAATAATTATCTTTATTTTTTTCGAAAAATCTTATGTTTTATAAGAATAGCCCTTAGTTTCCAAATAACCCTCATATTTATCTTAATTGTTCTTAAATGATGTATCAAATGCCTTCAAAATGTCACTCGTTCTCTAAATATTAGTTAAATGTAAATTATCATAAATTTAAAGCTGCTATCAAGTGGCCCTGCTTTGCTCATGCCTTACTATATAAGAAAACATGCTTAACTAGCACTCGCATAAACCGTAAGTGTGATTAGATATTAGGGGGAAATAATCAGGTATTAATGACACTTAATCATTTTTTCTCGCTTCCCAAAGTATCCTACCTAGGTGCAATTTTGAGGTTTTTTTTTTTTTATGTTGAATGAATTTAAACAGACAGCATAGATAGATAGATAATGATAGACAAATTCTTAAAAAAAAAAAAAAAAAAAAGTAACTAACGCTGTCATCATTGCCGGTTTTGAATTTTTTGTGACCTGAGATCTTTCTTTGTTAATATTAAGAAAAATATTGCATACAAAAATAGGAAAGTCTGTGGTATTATAGAGAAATGTTTGATAAATACGCTGATGCAGACAGTTTTCAAATCAAAGAATTATTTTAAGAGATATTTAATGTTAAAATTCGTCAATCGTTCCATTAAAAAAAGTTTTTTATAGGAGGTAAAACTATACAAAGGAATTCAATCATTTTTAGATCATTTTATACATGAGAAGTTCCTGGTGTGCAGACTGCATTTATTTTTTTAATTTGACTCATTTTTTGAGGTTTTATTTCCATTTTAAATTCAAATTTTCAGCATTTCGAAAGATATTTTTTACAACTTTTAGGAAAGGGTGTTATTTTAAATAGTTGCCAAATTTAAAAATTGCACAAAGAATAACATTTCCTTCAAATTAAAACTTTATTTACATATGTGACTATTATAAATAGGAAAATATTGATAATGATGTTATAAAAACTATATTTACACATGAATTTTAAAAGAGAAAGAAAATTGTAAAAAAATAAATTCTTTAATAGGCATTAAAAATCATAAATGGAGGAAATTATGTCCCCAGAAGCAGAATTTTCTGCGTCAGTCTGCAACAAACTAAAATTTATCTGTGACCTAACAATGCTAGGCTAAGCTTACTATCATAAAAATATTATAAACTCATAAAATAAGCAAAATTTCCATTTATAAAGAAAATATAATAAAAGGATAGAATAAATATCATAAATCTAGAAACATAAAGTAAATTTTAGCTATTTTTTAAACCCAGCATTTCTTTTTAAGCTGGTGGATTAATCTGCAAGGTTTAAAATAATCTGCAGCGCCCGTTTCCGTGCTGCACTGTTTCTGCTACTGGGATTATGTCTATTTAAAATTGCCAAACAGTTTAAATTAAAAAATATATTTGTGCAAGTCATTTACTTCATATTTGAGATAATTTTTTTAAACAATTGTTGAGAATTCTAAGACAGCGTAAATAATATGTATGGTATGTAGCTACATACCATGTAAAAATTTTCTTCTCTGCTCCTCATAGTTTTAACTTATAGGGGGTCAAAATTTTGAAAAAAATGCTCGAAAATGCCATTCGTGATGTGCAGTTTTTAATGTGATTTGAAAATAATTCTCATCTCAGTGCCTAATTCACAGCTATGTGACAATATTAGGAATACCAAGTTTCATGAAAATCTGAGCCGGTGTGTGTCATGGCCTGGACGAACCGACATGGAATGACCTCTAAACAATTTTTCCTTCTAAACGTCACAACATTTTCTCTAGTGAAGCCTTCTTTTGATCATGCAAATTTAATTTTACAATATAAAGAGAAATACTGGTGTTCATACTTTTAATGTTTTTGCGCTGAAGAAAAGTTTGTCTTAAACCTGCAGTTCACTTTTATTTTGTGATTGTTTTTTACATATTTTCTGTTAGCTGGGTGCAATTGAAATATCACTCACAGCAGGCACTCTTTTCTATTTGGCAATGGTGCATCACACCATCCTTGGTTAAGAAATTTAAGTGCATACATCAGTAGGAAGAATTAAACATGTTTGAAAAATGGAAACAACTTTAATCACTAAAACTGCATTTGTAAGTGCACACATGCAAAAGTAAACAGAAGTATCTGTGTTTTCTTATTTTGAGGGAACTTATCATAATTTTTTGTACAAGTTCCATGAGTAGGCAAAATGCTTTTATGTGAAAGAAATACTACAATTTAAGTTTCTGGAATCCTGGTAAACTTATTAAGCATCTGATTTCAGAAATCTACATGGAGTATGACAAACTTTAGTATAAATGATAGCAATTGAAATAATGTTTGGTGATTTAATACCAAAAGTACCCATAATTATATCTGTGTCTTTATTAAATTATTGCTCTTTTCTTTCTGTAGGTTTTGATCTCCAGGTCCCTATTGATTCGATGCAGGGTCTTGATCTGGGAGGACAAGTTGGACATGGTGGTTATGGCACACTAGGCACAGATATGGATTTGGATAGTCCTCCAGACATTAATTTCGACACATTAGAACCCATGTTACCTTCCCCGCCACAAGATGCCGATGCTACCCAAATGGCGGCTTGGTACGACACTGACGTCTAGGTCATGGACGCTTGTGAAAGTAGCCTACATACAACTGATTCAGTTTTATTAAACTCTTTTTTTAAAAAGAATTCATAAAAAGAAAAAAGGACTTCATGATTTCTTTTGTTCATTTCATTTATTCTATTTATTTGGAATCTATTTTAATCATAGCTGTAGTGTGTTAGTTTTTATTGTTTATTATGGCAAATTAGTTTTTTTAATACTCCATTTTAGAAGTTTAAGTCCTTCATATTAAATGAATCAAATGACTTTTTAGATTTTTATTACCCATTTGTTTATTTTTGTTACATTTTATAGATGAACCAGAACTGTTTTCTTTCATTTCTTCATCTTCTTTTTTTTTTTTTTTTTTTTTTTTAAACAGTTCTCAACATTTCAGTTATTTAGAAGTGGCAGCTACTGTAAAATTTTGTCATATTTTCTTCTCTTTTTAAAAAAGAAAGTGAAATTTTAATCATTCTGAGTATCATTTTAACATTGTTGAACTATAATTCAACTTCATGTATGTATATATAAAAAAAAATTGGTGCAATTTTCTTCTGGGTAGAAAATGTGGATTTCATATACTGTCTGAGATTATCTTGTGACTGGTTTGATGTTTTTATTTTCCTTTTCTACTCTCCTGGATTTATTCATATAGCATTTATGTATGTAAAAACAACAAATAAAATGATTTGTAGCAAAGTGTTTTTGTTTATTGCTTTTGCAAGTTCCTATTTTAAAGCAGGCATGCCAAACTCGTTTACCTGAGGAGGCCAAATTAAGAATTATATACAAAGCTGCGGACCACATTAAGAAGAGTATACATGTTTATGCTATCACACAGAATAAATTTGTACATGTAAAATAAAACAACGTTAAAGAAATATTCATGCAAAGTTCCAAAGTGATTGTTAATAGTAATTTTTTTTTTTTTTCCTCCCAAAAAAAATATTTGACAATAACTTTCTTCAACCAAATCTACAAAATTTAATTGAACTTTCTAAATTGTATTTATTTTTCAAATGGATTCTATATGCTAGTCTGTTTAATGGGATCTTTCAGCCTTTTCGTTAAGTTTGAAAATAAAGTTTTTGTAAAATTGAAAATTGCTGTCAGTCTTCCCCCCTTCCCCCACCCCCCCCTTCCAGTATAATAAAAATTGAACCAGCTAAACTGATAAAATGTATCTTGTTTCCCATTGTAGTACCTATTTAATTACATTTATTAAATAAATTTTCTGATTCAAATTAATGTTTATTTAACGTGAAAAAATGCAGAGAATTGTCAAATATACAAAGGTGTTGTACAAAAGTATGATATCATAGGTAAATTATGTCTTATATGAATATATCTAAACATAGTTAAAATATGCAATATTGTACATTATAGGGCTTGATTATTAAAAGCGCAAACGAGAGATCTCCAATCCAAATTAAAAATTAGTTTGTTTAATTAGTACAAATTCTAGTTTTAAAAATTGTTATAGGAGCCCCAATGTACTGTTAGTTGGGCCAAGCACATTATACTTTTTGAAATCCATCGACTAATAAATTAATATAGAAATAAATTAAAAAAACCCTACATCCATATATTTTTGTTCCTGTATCGAATATCGCTGAATTTTGACCACTGGCAATTAATCTTATAGTTTGGCAATAGATTTTGGTCGACGGGATAACTAAGAAGTATCAAAATTTATTATTGCAATGTTAATCGTAAAGGTCACAACTTGACTTTAAGCAAGTTACACGTGTTTACGTTATTAATGTTATACTAATTTATTTGTTCTTCCGTTATTTAAAATAAAAATTACGTCAGTTTGTATAATTTGGTGAATTGGTCGACGGGATAACTAAGTACACTGGTGTCCAAAATTAAGGACCAATCGCAAAATGCTTATTTTCAAGTACGCAAATACTCAAAAGGAAATAATATAATTCGAATAATTACTACCTCTACAGCACAGCTAGTCCACATAACATCTCATTCATGTCACACATGGTCACAAGTGTCAGTCACTACAGTGAAGCAAAAAATAGGAAATTCCATGCATCTCATTATGAGTCTCAAATGATCACTATATGTGACTCCAAGACGTCACTGTGACTGCTGTTTTGTGACGAGTCACCATGTGACTTTACAATGTAGTTACATTGTGACTCTCATGTGACTGTCATCTGTAGACTCAATTTCAAAGTCATCGTGAACGCTGCATTGTGATAAGTTACCAAATAATGTCACATGATGACTTTCAGATGACAGAGAGACTACTGTGAAGTCACCATTGTGTTCTTTTGTGAAAAGTCACCATGTGACTATAATGTGATATTATTTGGTGACTTATCATAATGCAACGTTCATGATGACTTTGAAATTGAGTCTAAAAATGACAGTTACGTGTGAGTCACAATGTAACTACATTATAAAGTCACCTGGTGACTCGTCACAAAGCAGCAGTCACATTGACGTCTCAGTGTAGTCACATATAGTGATAATTTGAGTCTCCTAATGAGACGTGTGGAATTTACTATTTTTTGTTTCAGCGTAGTGACTGTGACACTTGAGACCATGTGTGACTTGAATGAGATGATATATGGACTAGCTGTGTTGTAGGGATAGTAATTATTTGAATTATATTATTTCCTTTTGAGGATTAGTTTACCTAAATATTAGCATTTTGTGACTGGTCCTTAATTTTGGACACCAGTGTAGTACCTAAATTTTAAGTAACAATTTCAACATTAGTCACTAGAGTTGAAATAGATTAAATTGATATTTTCACATACATTTCTTCAAATTCAAAAATCTTTTTAATTCCTTTTTCATATATTTAAAAAAAATTGGTATATTCTAAAATTTTCATCTTTGATGATTTTTGTAACAATGCTTACATTTAAAATAAAGTAAATTTTCTTTTTAAAAATTGTTTTGCCAAAGTCTTAAATTGAAAATCCTGATACTGTCAAATAACATAATGAAATTTGCCTTAAAATTTAAGTTTATTAAGGGGATTCATAATATCAAACATACACATCTAGTACTTTTGTTCATTGCAGTCGTTTAATAATCTATATTCATAGTTTGCCATTTTTGCATATGAATACAATTGAGTTTCAAATAAGTTTTTAATCACATATCCAGCTTTTAAAACACAATCAAAATGAAAGAAATACTTGAGATATTTGTATCTTTCTTTAAATTTTGTTATTGCAAATTTTTATAGAACAAATCTTGGGAGAAACATTTATTTGTAATGTAAATTTTTTTAAAAGCAAAAGTGTATTGTCAAAACTTTCACAAGTGAGTAAAAAAAAAGAAAAAAAATCAGCTGTGGTGGTTGTACTATGAGAATAATTTCAGAAGCTCCTCACATATTTTTAATTTTTGTACAATATCTTTTGAATAAAAATAACAGGTGGAGTAGAATTCCATGCATATGTGCTTTCATAAATTGCATCAAATATTCAAATTCTAGATTTTAGTTTATTCCTGAAATTTCCTGCTATATATAAATCCTTCTAGCAGTGGCACTTATGCATGCGGTATTGTAAAATTTCTTTTAACTGCTCGATATCATTTCTTTCATTTTGTTGTGGGACCAGAGAGAAACTCAATATAATAAGCATATACAGTAGAACCTCTTTTAACCAAAACTCCCAGTTAACCAAAATCCATTTTTAAAGTTTTTTTTACTATCGCGTTTCTTGTGTGCAAAATCCATTTTGAAAGTTATTTTTTAAAAACTTGTATTCCTTGTGTGCAAGCGGTCCTTTTCAAACTACGAGTACATGTAAATATTTTCGATCCCCTTTCTTAGAGCTTCTTTGAATTTAATTTGAACTACCGTAAGCTGCGTTGTGGAATGAAGAAAACAAACCAATTAGCAATTCTGAATGTTTTGCAAAAGGTTAGGTATGCTGGAGCAGCAGAAAGACTGATACTGGTAAACTAATAACATGGAAAAAAAACTTCGTGATCGAGTTTCAAAGCAAAGGCAATTGAAACTACGACAAAACATTTTTTCAAATCCTTGTGATATATGTAAAATGTACTTAATTTCAAAATTAAAATTAGGGTAATCCAGTCTTGTATTTTGCTATTGCTTTATTTTTTATTAAGCACTTGTTACCCTAATAAGAAATATTGCATGTATTTCTCCTTAATCTTAAAATGGAAACATTCTTGATTATCTAAAAATTTTGATTTTCCGAAAGAGGGTTAATCCCATTTACTTCGGATAATTGAGTTTCTACTGTAATTAGTTTTTTAAATGAGTTGCATTATCTGAAATAAGTTTGAAAACACTTGTCTTTAGGAAGTATCAGTTTGAAAATGACTATAAATCTTTGGCCAGATTTTCATGAGTTTTCTTTATACTTTGTGCTACAGAGTTTAACACATTTCATGTGAGTATATTACTCTGGGACTTATGCATGTAGCGTCCATTCTTTTATGAAGTTTCATGGGAATTTAGCTATCCAGTAAAAGCACAATAAATCGGAAACCTAGTTTTTTTTTTTTTTTCCCCTCTTCTCCTCTCTAACAAAACTGTTTGAATATGTAATTTATATTATAGAATAGTGAAGTAAAAGTGAAAGCCCACCAGCACAAGTCTTACAAACTTTTATGTGACCCACGCTTAAGTAACAGATTGCAAAAGAACACAAAAGTACTTTTCCCATACATAATGTGAAAAGTTCCCATATATTACATTCGTTCCAAACTTAATTGAACTAAGATGAAGAAAGGTCACGCAAGGTTAATTAAATGGTGTATTTACTAATCTAAATAATGAGGATAATTTAAGAGCTTAAATCCAAAATATATATGCTGGAATAATGCCAAGTAAAGAGCCTGGGTGACATATTGGATATTTTTGTTACCTGAAAACGATAATGGTCCGCTTTCAAAACAACTCATTTGCAAACTGTTTAATTTTATATTTTAATTTTTGAAACATAAATTGCCGATTTTCTGATAGTGCTGATTTTTATTAATTTTAGTATTTCTTAGTGTTAATAAACATAATGGGATGTAAAATTAAAAATATTAGTAAAATAAAGTATTAGTTTTTACCAAGCATACCAAGTTATTAGAAAAATTCTGTAAAACCTTTAGAAATCTTTAAAATTTGAACTTTTAAGATTTCTCCTTTATTTATTTCACTTTGTATCTACAAATTGAGTAACATCTGCCTATATATACCTATATTCAGGGGTGATTCCGTTCTGAAAATTAAAAAAAAATGTCATCAGTCTGAAAATGTGGACATAAAAAATATCACAAATTTTGACATGGTTGCTGGAAAAAAAAAAAAAAAAAAAAAAAAAAAAAAAAAAAATTGTCAATAGTTGCCAAAAAAATAGCAAAAATCTCTAATTTTGTCAAAGAATCACTGAAAACTTGCAAATATGCATAATTAGTGCTGGGAGGGGTACCCCCCACCCCCCAGCTATAACTTTTCAGAAAATTTGATGTGAATTTCAGATTTATTTTTCATTTTACATGGAACCGTCCCTGATATGTTGCTTGATCAGTGGATTTTTTAAAATTTAGAATGCTGCCTTTTTTCCCCCCCCTTATTATCCTTATTTTAATGACCGATTAAGTATGATGGATATTACTACTTGAAAATAATGGTAGCATTCTGAATATAAAAAAAATGAACGAGTTGAAATGATTTTTTTCATCATCTGTTAAAGACTCGCATTTGCCAAATATGGCACAAGAATAAAGTTTGATAAAAATGTGACTTAATTAGTAATATTTAAATTATCCGTAGCTGTTTAAATACCCCTAATCTTAGTTGGCATATAAATACAACATGGCGTATTTTAACAACCACATGTGCAAACTGCCATTTCAGCTAGTCAATAAGTATATAATACAGTAAACTCTCTCTTGGGGCTCCCTGCCTCCCCGATAGGTGGCCAGATTGGTAATATATAATAGATGTTGGCCCTGGCCTGTCTCAAAGTCCAAGTTCAACGAAATTTCCAGTCATTGAAAGCTCGGGCTGGGTCTTATATTTTCTTTTGCTCACTCCGGCCAGCCTGGGCATGAATTTTATTCTTTCTAGGCTGTGACGACTGATATATCATGGAAGACGGTAGTATTCCGAGTGACGCAGCCTTAAGCCTAAAATCGTATCGTATCGTATCGTAGAATTCGTAGATGGCGGAACTCATATATACAGCTAACTCGACATCAAAGAAAATGCGAAAAGCCGCCTGTTAATAACTCATCAAATATAGGTCCTATTGTTCTGATTTTTTTAAAACAGTCTTATATCTGCAGTCTAATCCTATTCTGAATTTTTTACAATTCTACGTGCAGTATATTTTCAGATCTGTAAACCCATTTTGAAAGCAATTTCGATGGTGTAAGTTTGTCTTTTTTTTTTCTCCGAAATGGTCTAGATTTTTTTTAAAACATTAATATATAAAATGAATCTGTTTTTGACGAAGTGGATAAGACTAACCTAGTATCTAGGAAAACTCTTAATTTTTATATAATCCGCATGAAAAAATGGACTTCTTAGGATCGCGGATTACATGTTATTCTATGGGCTAGCAGACAGAACGTTGCACATCGGTTTTGCGCGGTTTAGGTCACAGTTAAAAATCTGAATATTGTCAATAAATCTTTTTTTAAACTACGAAAACAGTTTATTATGTGCTTTAAAATACTTAGACTGGTTTTTTAAAATGGAGCAGTATTTTGTAATTATAGGTATTTTATTTCATTGTTATTCATAGTAAGTAAACATTTTTTAAGGAGAAAATATTTCACATTTAAAAAAAAATTCTCGTATCGAAATTCGATATTTATCGAAAATTCTCGTATCGAAATGAAAATTCATCGCGTTCGCCATAAGACTTCGCCATGTATCACTACGCGATACGCGAAGTTGACTGAAGAAACAAGAAATATCAAAGATCTTGAAATGGTATTCCAAGGGTGACAACTCCAAGTGAGTACAATTTCTAATTATCCAGACAGCATTCTTTGCAACCGATATTTTCTAATTAGTATAATGTTCTGAATTGTTTTTATTTTCAACAATACTTATAACTGTTTTCCTTAGAAAATAACGTTCATGTGTGGCATAGGTATTTCTTGTGATATGTGAGTGTAATACAGATAGATTACTAATTTAATTTTGAGTTTTCTTTTAAAGAAATTAAACAAAATCTTTCATTTTTAAAGAACGCACAATTTAAATAAAAGGTATGACGAAATCAAAATTAAGATTTCCAATCCCGTTTATAAAATGATTCATTTGCGAATCGTTTCTAATAATATTATAAACAAAAATTGACTTAAAATGACATCTTTCGTTTATTTATTTATTTTTTTTTTTATAACTTTTTTCAGCTTCAAAAATTAAAGCATCGTAGTATTTTATTTTTATAATATTTAACCTAAAGGGGAAGAAAATTCTTATTGCCGTTTATCTCTGTAACAAAAGAAAAACAGAAGAAAAAAAAAACAAAAAAAAAACACCTGAAGCATTTCTTTTAGGCTAATTGATTACATATTAAATTATAAGCAGAAGTTCTCTTATACGTCCATTAAAAATATTTCAAAAATATATATTCTAAAAACACACTCAAAATATATATTAATTTATTTTTATTTATTTATTTTTAAATTTCATTTGTAATAGTTTATTGTCATTTTCCATCTTTGTGTTTATTTGTTTTTCTGATGATGATTGAGTAAATTCAATCGAAACATGTCAAATTATTAAGATCTTTTAATGTATTTTATTAACGTTTGACGTCCTTTTTAGCAATTAAATGTTTAATATATATTTTGAGTGTGTTTTTAGAATATATATTTTTGAAATAATTGATTACAGCCATAGGTGCAAGACCTTCAGTCTCAGGACTGATTTCAGTCTTGGACATATTTTTGACTGATAGTAAATTCTACTTTATATACTCAAATTATCACGATCAGCTCAAAATGAACCATTTTATCCTGACTGGTTGTTTTGAGCTCTAAAAGTAAAAATTTTCATCAAGATACTTTTCCTTATTTAGTAATTAAAGTTTATAGATAAATAAGATAAAACAGCTTTTTTGCAAAAGTAAGATACTTGTTTTTATTTAATTTTAAAGTTAATATGCTTAAAAGAAAGCTTTAAATAATTTACTTTTAAAAAATATAAAAGTAGCCAGCTCCCTTATATGGTATTTGTGGTAATGAAGTATTATTGTAAATAAGAAATATTCAGAACATGTTACTATTTAGAAAAGATTGGTTTCACAAAATTTCATTAGCAGCTGCATTGTAGCTGTCATGATAATTAGACTTTGTATAAACTAATAAAGTGATTACTCAGTAACCATTTCAATTAATATATTAATCTGACTCGCATCTTAAATTAAATATTAAGTTTTTATTCTGCTTTCATTAAACCATTCACTATTCTGTAACATTCCGCGTATTCCGACTACTAAAACTCTTTTTATCAATTCCACCTGTACACTGGAGGGTTGCCGTGCCACTTACAGAGTAGCGCGTTTATCGCCTCGTTGTGCAATAGCATTTGAAAGATCACCACATTAACATAAAAAAGTAGCAATAAAAGAAAAACAAAATTAATCAGTTGATTGTAAAAAACGCGCTCCATTCTCGGTCGGGGGAGGAACATCACAAGAAAAAATAACCTCGCGAAATATGACAGTATGTCATGGGGGGGGGGGATCCAAAACTTCATGAAAATAGTTGTAACTTTTCTAATAAATATGTTACATATAACATATGGTAGTAATAATCAGTATATCTGATGAAAATACAAGTAATTTTTTAAAATAAACTATTCAATGATTTTTTTTTTATTCCTATTACTGTATTTGATTAATAGTAGTTCAAGAGCCATAATTTTATATTGTAAAATCCTTAAAAGCACTCTGCAAGCAGTCCTTGTTCAATCACAAAAGCCTGCCACTAAAAAATTTTAATGCAGAAGATGTAATGTTTTTCTCAGATATAAACAATGAATTTTTCAGTTAAGAAGCACATGTATTTTACAAATATTGCTATTTCTTGGAACACTAAATATGATACATTATCGCCTTTAACACATTATTTTGGAGTAATGAAAGCATTGTTATTATATTAAAATTTTTTGTAAATGAGTGTTATAATCAGAGCAGCTCATGACAGGTTTTTCTTGCAGCACTAAAATGCATGCTTTCCAAAAGTTTTTTAATTTTTGCTTTATTTAATGGAAGAAAATTCTGCTAAAAATAAGGCAAAGATTTCATTATTAAAAATAGTGAAAAAGAATAAATTGGCCAGCCATGCATTTAGTGTTCCCAAAACTGTCAGTCATCAGTTATGTTTAATGATGATTTTGCCCAGGCATATTTGGATGTTATATTTCAAGGTAATATCTTTAAGGTAACTTAATAATGTGTGATCTATACCTATTATATAAAATATCATAATTTGCACATTTTCTGGTTCCAAGGAATGTAATTTAAAGCATGTATACGAAGTAAATTTAATGATGTATGAAATATGATCTATATAATGCAAAATTCTATAATACGCACAACTTCTCATACCAAGGTGTGCATTATAAAGATCTTCTACTGTATTCATATGTAGTTCACACATCAAAAACCTTATAGATTTAGTATCTGTAACAAGAGAACATTATTACAACTTTATATTTTTTTCATTCTGTAGCACAAATTACTCAGCTTAGAATTTGCCAATCAAAACATTGCCATCTTGATTTTTTTCCACTGTCTTTATTTACCTCAGAAGTGATTAAGATTTTTTTATATTGTAAATCCTAAAGGTTATAATAGCAAAAAAGCACCTTTAAGCCCTTGGGAATGAGCGACCGGTATACTTGGCCACTTAAGGTGTTCAGAATCCTTCATTATTCTCACCACTTATTTTTAATTGTAAAGTTTACCTTCTTTAATGGGAGCATTTCTGTGATTCAATTACAGAAAATTTTCTGTTTTTAAAAACATGTAGTAAAAGGTTAAAAATTAACCAAAGGGCTCTTGTCGCGAAGGGGTTAAACATCTTGAATTACAGTGAACTTTTAATAACCCTTGGCTTTAATTGCCAGTAGTCTTCCAATTGAGCTATCTGTACGACAGTCCAGCCAACACAATATTCGCCCAGAACAACTATTATCATGACATCAATTGATTGTGTGAAAAATAATTAAAAGTGTACATGATTATATATTTTATTATTAAGCAACAGACTTTGCAGATCCGATTTTCTAAAAAGCTTTAAAGATTGAAATCTCTAGGCTGGAGTGGGAAAGTGGTAATTTTGAGGAATAGGAGGATAATTTATATAGAAGAATTTTCTGTATAAAAATAAAGATTTAAATTTTTTTAATGTTGGGGAGTAGGGGGAGGGAGAAGAGGTGAAATGTACAGTCGTGGAAAAAAAAAAAGTAAACACCCTCTACTAACTCCTTAACAAATTATTATCGTAGACAAAAGTTATTGGTACCGAATGATTGGAAATAAAGTCTATTTTTAAATGATGTATATAAAATTTCTTAGGGGCCATCTACGTATTAAAACAAATCCAAACTTCACTTTTTTCAATGGCAATACCCAATTTTAAGGAGATATTTCAAATCTTCGGTTCAAACTATGCCTAGGCACCAAATTTCAAGTAATTTAAATAATAAGTTTTTGAATTATAAACATTCAAAATTTAGTGCTTCTAATGTTAAATTATATTTTCATATTTTTATTCATATCTCCTGAAATTATGCTCCTAATGTGCTAATTTTTTGTATATACATTTAAAAGTAGACTTTATTTCCAATCGTTCGGTACCAGTAACTTTCTTCTACGGTAATTTGTTGAGGAGTTAGTAGGGGTGTTTACTTTTTTTTTCCATGACTGTACATTAGGGAAGTTAGTGCTTATTTATTTATTTATGTTAGTGAGCAACAAATTTTGCAGATTTTTTTTTTTTTTCAAACTAATTTTTGAAAGATTTTATTATTTAGGTAAGCTGAAGAGGTGGGTGCAAAAGCAGAAGTGGAATCTTCGGAGCTCAGGGGATTATTTTATATGATTTATTATTATTGTTAATAAAGAATTTTAAATAGGGATGGTGAAAGATTATTTTATATAAAATTAAAGAATGTTTAATTTTTTTGCACTAGGAATGAGAAAAAGGAGAAGCAGAAATTTGTAGTTTTGGATTTATATAAATGTATGGAATTACTTTTATAAGTGAGCGATGATTGTTATATATATATATAAAGGTTTAAAGAGTAATATTTCTTGCTATTTTTCTTAACAAAGTAATTTTTTTATATAGTAAAATTTAACATAGCTTTTTATATCTCTGAAGCAAACCAACAGAAATACCCTCTAAACATGCATGTTGTACATTACTTCCATATCTTACCAAAGAGTTCTTATAAAAATCTCATTGCACGGTGCTCTTTAAAATTGAAGTATGGTCATCCTTTTTTGCGGGGAGGGAGGGGGGAGAGATTGAAGGTGAATTGAAATCCTGACTATGAATTCTTTGTATTTAACTTTTTTGTGTGTGTTTATTGTTTTATTTATTTTTTTCAATAACCTCAAAAAAGTAATGATATCAATACAAAAACCCTTAACGGGTTAAAAGTTTGTGACGCAGCACTTTATCTTATGCTCTAAGAATTTTAAATATGGAACTTAAAAATAATGATATCAAATTTTGAGTGACGCTATGCTATTAATTATAATCTCTCTATATATTATTTATTTCATCTTTTTATTTTTTTATAATCGCATGTGCAAAAATTATGTTCAATTTAAAAAAATGTATAGAAGTTTATTCATTGATGCTTTAACATTTACACCTCTCATAAATTCCAAGTATGAGTTTTAAAAGATATGATATCAAAATTTTAGTGACGCTTTGATGTGGCTTTAAACGATTTGTTTTAAAATTAAATTTAAATTATTTTTGTTTTGGCTAAGATATATTCACACATCTAAATAATAGTTTTAATTTTCCAATATACTTTAAATATGTCACTTTCACTGAATTTATATAATGCATTTAAATGTATTTATTTGAATAAATTGATTTATCCTTTGTCCAATGCTATTAAAAATTTAAAATAAGATTTGCGTAAATAATTTTTTTGCGTCATTGTATCCAAACTAAGGGAAATGTATTCAAATGGATACTATGAGGCAAAAAAATTATTTACGTAAATCTTATTTTAAATTTTTAATAGCATTGGACAAAGGATAAATCAATTTATTCAAATAAATACATTTAAATGCATTATATAAATTCAGTGAAAGTGACATATTTAAAGTATATTGGAAAATTAAAACTATTATTTAGATGTGTGAATATATCTTAGCCAAAACAAAAATAATTTAAATTTAATTTTAAAACAAATCGTTTAAAGCCACATCAAAGCGTCACTAAAATTTTGATATCATATCTTTTAAAACTCATACTTGGAATTTATGAGAGGTGTAAATGTTAAAGCATCAATGAATAAACTTTTATACATTTTTTTAAATTGAACATAATTTTTGCACATGCGATTATAAAAAAATAAAAAGATGAAATAAATAATATATAGAGAGATTATAATTAATAGCATAGCGTCACTCAAAATTTGATATCATTATTTTTAAGTTCCATATTTAAAATTCTTAGAGCATAAGATAAAGTGCTGCGTCACAAACTTTTAACCCGTTAAGGGTTTTTGTATTGATATATATTTACATAGCAACTTTCCCCCTTATTTAGTGGAGAAAGTGGGCTCATTTTTTTTTTTCGTTGCTTTTTTGTATTTTTTAAATAACTTTACATGTTAGTTAAGTACGTTATAGGTATTTTGGCTGGAGTTCTGTGGTGGACTGATTTTTAATTTTAAATATTACATGTAGTTACTCAAATCTTATCTAGGAATCAGTTAAATCTTAAATAGGCAAACAACTTTAAATAGTTAAAAAAAACAAGCTTTTTTCTTTTAATAAAAAAATTATTTTTATCATTTTCTGAGAGACCAACTAAAGCAAATGTGAAAAGTATTTAAGACATGTAGAAGGTGAGAAGATTTAGAAAATTGGTTATTTATTGTTGATAGTAAGTAAAAAAATAGAACAAAAAATGAAAACAAATCTTTCTGATTCAGTCTGAAGAGTATTTTTTTAACGTTTTCCAACATAGGTGAAAAGGGTTCATGTATTGAAATTTATATATATGAGTTGTGCTACAAAAGCATTACTGTAGAATTTGTGTTTTACAAGGACACTCAAAAGATTTTGGTTACAGTACTACCTACAGGTAATAATTGCTGGAAGTTAATTTTCAGTTGTGGTATGTGTTTTTAAATGTAACTACAGTAATGCCTCGACTTACGTCAGTAATTCGTCCCAAGACTCACGATGTAAGTCAAGGTACATTTAGATAATGAAAAAAGGATAAGTAATAAAACTTCTCCAAAATGTAATCAACATATTCTATTGCAATTAAGGATTATGTTGCATACGTTCAACATTAGAAAAAAAAAATGAGTTTGCAATATAAGAATTATGAATAAATCGATAAATTGTCAACTTGCTTTTTTTTGTTCTGGTTGCTCTGTTCGAGTCTTTGAGGATGTGAAAAAAATCTTGCAATGAAGTTTGAACAGACATTTTTTTCTTTTTTAACATTAGAAGCTCGTTGTAACAGCAGGGTGAGTTTTCTAAGCTTTATCTCATGACTTTTTTTATTTGTTTTTCACTATCATTTGACTGTCGCGGGAAAGTTTCCCTTCATAGAATCAAAAGTCTTTTAAAAAGTTCAAAGTGCGTCTTAATTAAGGAATTTTTTTTCCATGCCAGACAACGTAAATGCGAGGTGACGTAAGTCGGGGTACTACTGTATTTCTTTGCCTATTACTGGGTGTGTATAAATTCTATAGATCCTATACAGGCCTGCACAAAAGTTCTCAAGTACATTTCAGTTTATTGCCGGAAATTGTTAAAATGGAAATTTTCAACTGTGCTATTCATTTAACAACAAAATTTTAGCATGCATAACAAATCCATAATCATATACAGGGCTGCACACACACAAAAAATCTTTTATCGGGTATTGATATAATTGCAGAAATTCGGTTTCAAATGTGCTATGCATTTTCAAAAAATGTTTATTTAGACATTTTCTTTCACCTTCATAAACTGTGAAGTTTTGTTAAAAGTTTTGGGAAGTGTTTCATAATTTATGTTGAACATGTGATTTTTACTTTCTTCTAGCTTTACAAGAAGAAAGTATTGGATTCATGAAAACTTTCGAATTCCGGTTTTTGACGGATTTACACGTTTTAGAGGTCAGAGAACCCGAAAAACATGTTTTTACAAAATGTCTGTCTGTGAGCCTGTGTGTGACACAAATTTTGTGGGCGCTCTATCTCAAGAACTAATGCACGGAATTTAATAAAAATTCATATTCAGTTAGTCCGTGATACAAATTGATGCTGATTAGTTTTTGGTGCAAATCGCTCAATAGGTGGCGCTGCTATGCTGCATTTTTTATGATTTCCGAAATGGCTCTATCTCAAGAACTAATGCACGGATTTTCATGAAACTTCAGATTCAGTTAGTCCTTGATATGACTTGATGCGAATTACGTGTTGGAGTAAATCGCTCAACAGGTGGCGCTGCTGAGCTGCATTTTGCGCGATTCCTGCAATAGCTCTATCTCAAAAACTAATGCACGAATTTTCATCTAACTTCAGATTTAGTTAGATGTTAACACAAGTTGTTGCTGATTAGGTGTGGGTGTTAATCGTCTAATACGTGGCACTGCTATGCTGACATTTTCATGATTTTCGCAATAACTCTATCTCAAAAACTAATGCACGGACTTTCCCCAAACTTCGGATTCAGTTAGACTTTGACGTAAGTGGTTGCTTGGTAGTTTTGTTTAACATAGGTTTTGGTGTAAAGCACCCAATAGGTGGGGCTGCTAGGCTGAATTTTGCTGTATTTATACGATATTATTATAGCCATATCTCAAGAACTAATGCACGGAATTTCATATCTATAGAATCCTCATGATGGGTATAGATTGCCATTTAATTTTGGTAGTGGTACCTAATTTTCAAGTATTAACATGCATGAGATAGAAGAAAGTTTTGGGATTGGTATATCCAACTAGTTTGTTCTTGTCTTCTTTTTCTTTAAGGTACATAATGTACTTGTACATCAGATTTAATGGGAACGTCCACTGTTACTCTTGTGACCATTCGTGTGGTTTTTTACAAATACTTGCAATTATTTTATTATAACATATAATTAAGATAAAAAGTGATATAACCAGTAAAATGCTATTGTGCTCCACTCTCATAAAATATATCTAATTTGTAACAAAAAGCATTTCCCTTGTCTATATAATCAATCAAAATTTTGTTACTCTTGTGATCAGAGTGTCACAAGAGTCATTTAATATATACATAAGTAATTTTTTTAAATTATAAATTAGATATATGTTTGCGTGTGGAACACAGTGGTATTTAGCTGGTTATATCAATTTTTATCTTACCTATATTTTGTAATAAAATAATTGGAATTATATATGAAAATTTGCTATAATTATCACAAGAGTAACGAATCGACGTTCTCTAATACAAATTGATGTCAACTTGCTCCTTCTGAGTTTCACATTTATGTAAGAAAGGTAATTTGCAGGGAAATTTTAATTTATGCCTTGTAGTTGAATGGATATAAGGCAATTATATAAAAAATTTTAAAATCATAGTTTGAAAACCGCCTCTAAGTTGTAATATAACCTAATCCCTTTACTAAATGTCATTGAAAAGTTTTATGTAAACAAACTATAAGAGCTGCATACTTATTTACAAACTCATACTGGCCAGGGCAATACATTGCGAGATTAAATTAGACTTGGTACAGTATTTCGGATGTTATTGCAATGACAAGATTTTTGTTATAAATGCATCAATAGATAGACATGTTAACAAAGTGATTTCAATAGGTCAATTTCTAAAGAAATAAACCTAAAAAAATTAAATTTTAAAGTTTGTCCCCTGAGAAAGAGGCAATGAAGAAAATGGAAGTTTGTGTGTAGGAGGAGGGGGCTTTTGATTATTTATTGTTAAAACAAAATGATGTACAATAATGATAAACAAAATACATGCATCGGGCATAGATATTGTCTAGAAGGAAAAGTTTTTCTATTCTGCTTTTTTACATCATTTACTGTATCTTCAATAATTCTTTTTATTTGAATACATATTTTTTAAACAAATAGAATGCAAAATGGATGTCCAATATCGCATTGGGTTCAGTTGCTCTTATTTAAGCTTTTCTTTACATTCATTTTTCAATGACCGACTCTATTTCTTAGAACTAGCAAACATTAGTCTACATTATATTTTAGAAAATTTTACTCCTGGTGATGGTTTTAAAGATTAAACCAAAACGTTGAGTTTTATTTTATTCATGTGTTTTTATTTTATATCATCTTTAAATTTATGTTGGATAGCAACATCTATTTTGTTTATTAGACTACTACTTATGCACTTGAAAAAGCACTCATGAATTGGAAAAATTTTATTTGATAAACGTTGGTTGAAATAAAAATATTGAAAATATCCTTTATAGACAAAATATTAGAAACTTTGAACAATTTTTGTGAATATCCTGTCATATTGTATAAATTGTGGAATTGAAAAAAGTTTTTGACTAAGAGAGACTGCTCAGACGAGGAGACAAGGTCTGTAGATACCCGTCCCCTTTAAAAAAAAATTGTCAAAGTGTATGGGGAAAATTTTTGTTTGGAAAAAGTGGCATGAGATAGAATTAAAAAAAAATTGCCAGTGTCAGTCTTTAGTATAAGTATTTTTTCAAATAAAAAAAGCAGTACAATGATTTTATAACGTAAATCAATTAGTGATTTAAAAAAAAAAGTATCTGTGAAAGAGTGCAATTTTTTTTTTTGAAGTGTTTAATGTGGAAGTGCACGGGCCTGGGCCGCCAAAATGAAGGTGCATTTTCAAACGGGCCGGGCAGGCAGAATTAGGACAATTTTTTCAACGGGTCGATCTGGGCCAGCAAAAAAATTTAACTGACCAGCAGGGCCGTTAGCCCCGATATAAAAATTTAGACAAAACTGATAAAATATGAGCCATTTTCAATGAACATGACTTTCGCGAGAATAAGTATGTATGTGACGAGCCGATACTAGTTTCACAAGACCAATACAGAAATGTAACATGCCCAGCGTAGAGATTGGTATCGGACTGTTACATGGTGCCTGACTTTTTTTTTTTCTGTTTTCCACAGACTCGTGCTGGGCCGAGATCAGGCTTGCATTTTTTTTTACATTGTCGAGCCGGTCCGGAACTGGGCTGAATTGTTCTCAGGATGTGTAGGCAGGCAATATGTTTTATAAAAATAATGATAGCGATAATGAACTTCTGTTAACTGAATCTTTGGAAATATATCTTAAGGTGGTTGGTTCTCAAATTCACTGCTCGACAACGTGAAACTTTGACACATTTTCTGACTAATTTTTAACTGTAAAGGTATAAAATTGACAAGCCTAACTATGAAAGGGATTTGGAATCTAATAGCGTTTTCCATTTTTGATAAATAAATTACTTATCGAGTTATTTATTGATAACAATGATAAACAAAATACATGCATCGGGCATAGATATTGTCTAGAAGGAAAATTTTTTCTATTCTGCTTTTTTACATCATTTACTGTATCTTCAATAATTCTTTTTATTTGAATACATATTTTTTAAACAAATAGAATTCTTGTCACGTGGCTGCAGGTTTTTCTCCTTTCCTGTGCTGTCGCTTCTGGAAACTGGATTCAAAACGTTAACTTTGGCAGTTTTTCTCAAAGATATATTGCCTTTATCAAAAAATGGATAACGCCATTCGATTACATAGTTTCTGAATAAGAATTCCTGCCAATTTTAGGCGTTTCCGAAAAGAAATGAATTCAGAACTGTGTCAGAGAGTAGCTCCTTTGGATTTGAGAAAAGCCTTAATAAATAACTGAGAAATATTTTTGCAAATCTACTTTTTATTATACAGCTTCAAAAGTTATGATGTTTTTGACCCTCCTTTTTTTCTTTTATTCTAAACTACAGTAATCTTTTAATGAATCCTTATTTGAATGTTGCAAGGTCTAAGAATCTAAGTAATCATTAAAGTTGCAATTGTGTATTTTCTTTCTTATGCAAATATCGTAATTTTAAGCCTGTTTTCACGGATTTATGTACGGACCGGGCCGAACTTTTAATTTTTACACCGGGCCGGGCCGGGCTTGGAAATTCCGGTGCGTGCAGACCCCTAGTGGAAGCCTATTCAAATTTTCCTTGTATCTTTTTTTTCCTAAAGAAGCTTAACTACTTTTAGTATGTATTTTTACACTGTAAAATTAAGCAACAAAAATGAAGAAATTTATAAACTATATTAAGAATTCTTTAATTTAATAATTTATAAAAATAATCAATAATTTAATGGACGCGTCATTTTATTTTTGTTGCAGTGTAGCATTGAATAGAAAAAGTAGAATTTTTCAGCAAGTGGCGCCATCTTTACTTCTGAATGTCAAACAATTGCGATCATTTAAAACTAACCCAAGATTGTCAAAATTTGATATTTCTGAATTGTGTGTTGAAAGTTACTTCTAAAATTAATTTAAATATGCCTCTAGAATGATTTCTAAAAAGAAAAAAAAATAATAATAATTTGTTTGTTTCAAAGAAATTGCAGGATATTACTTAACATCTCTTGCGTAGAAGGATTTTGCTGTTCCTGTTTATGAAAACTGCTTCTTTCCTTCTAACGATTTTATTTATAATACATGAATAAAAATTATTTGTAATTGTTACTCTAAACTAAATGAATGTGTCACTGCACACATATAATGTGCTTTTTCTGACTAACTAATGCTTACTTCAGCAGCACAAAGCTCGTTTAAAATTTATTTATTGTTTAGTTACTGTGCAGCTTATAAAAATAAAAAATAAAAATGTTTTTCAATGACTACGATTTATTTTCTATATCATTTATCTTTCTTAAAAAAATAAAAAAAAATAGCAATCTTTGGACAGTTTTTTCTAGAGCTCACCCTATTTGTTCGGCATTTTCGTTTTATTTAATGTGTCAAACAAGCACTGGGAAAGTTCACAAACATAGTTTAAAATTATTTATGCTATAATCTAATTGTTAATTTACAAATTACAAAAGTAATAAAAAGTGTTCTTATGTAAAAAAAATGAAATCTATGAAATTGTACCTTGTTTATAACAAGGAACATGTGGCGCCGTGGCTTAGTTGGTTAAAGCGCCTGTCTAGTAAACAGGAGATCGCGAGTTCGAATCTCGCCGGTGCCTACGTTGATGATTCTTTTTTTCATTGTAATTCTACTATGTGCTATCTCTTTCTTTTTTCACCCCCTCATGGTGAAATTTCGCTTTATTTATCCAAAAGTACTTATTTATTTCAGTTATGTCTTTTCTTGTATTTCCTCCCGCATTTTTCACTTTTTTCTAATTTTAAATTTTTAGATAGCTTTTCTAAGTCCATAGAATATTTACTTTTTCAGAACAGTAAAATAATTAAAACAAGAATCGAATATATATAGTAAAAGCAGATGCCGAATTCCCACTTTAAGTTTAAAATTTTTTCGTGATTCAAATTATAGGTAGGTATGAAAAGCCTTTTAATAATCTATCGTAAGGAAAAGGGGAATTTTGAGAGAATGCATGCACATGTTTTTTAATTATAATTCTATCTTCCGAAATCTTTTTAAAGCCGATCCAATCAGCGTGTTTTAGAGTCTGCGGTGTCTGAACGGGGGTTGACGAGCGTAGCTCGTAGGGGGCAGATTTTCTTTTAATGAAGACAAAATTTTCTTTTACTGAATACTAACTTTACTGCTTTAAATTTTGCAAATAATGTACGAAATATAAATATGCTGATATTGGTAACGGGGGGAAATACGGTTGTTATTACTGCAGGTACTTTTTTGGTAGAAATAAAGCCTTTCTAAAGGGTGTTGGTCAGTGAGATTTCAAATTCCCTTGCTCAAACTAGAGTCGTGGAATGCATTCTGATTTTTTAAATACAACACAAGGAGATTAATATTTTTAATTTTTTTATTCTGCTTACTATTCGTCAAAGATGTCTTTCGGATTTTTCTAGTTGTGAAAATGTTTCTAAAATATGTATTTAATTTTATTTGAAATGCTAAAGTCTTACTCACAGTTCATCAGCTTTTAACACATAAAATATTAAATTAAGCACAGATTTTAGAAATATTTTGTAAACTAAAAAGAAAAACAAAGAGATCCTTGAAGAAGAGTGCATAAAAAAGGGAGGCTAGAGATATTAATTTTCTGAGGCGAAATTAAAAAAATACGAATGCATTCCACGCTCATGTATTTAACAATAGCGCAGGGAATTTGAGATCTCGCTGAACAACAAACACCCTCAAACTAAATGGGTTTAAGGAAATCCGGGACATTCAAAAATCGTCAAATTTTCGAAAAACCTTTTATTGCATTAAAACAGTCTCTGTTTTTTTTCGCTTAAAATGTCGGTAAAATCATGTTTCTACCTTAATTAGAACAGGAGATATTATTTTTTACCCGACTGCCAAGAAGGGTCTGGGTATGTGGATTTCTTTATACCCTCGAAACATCCCAACGGCTGGATGGATTTGAATGAACGAGGTCTCTATCGATTCGTCTTAATCGTCCGATGGTTATAGGCTCGGTTTTGTTTTTATAAATTCAATTCAATAAAAATTTCCGCACCCTATCGGGTGGCCTATTATTGGATAGATCTTTCAAAATGAAGACGATGTTTCGTTGACTATTTTATAGTCAGAAGCTCCGTTTAAATAGGACACGACCTGGAAGTAGAGGTCTGCACGGGCCGGAATTTCCAGGCCCGGGCCCGGCCCGGCCCGAAGGAAAGCTATTTTGGCCCGGCCCGGTGTAAAAATTGAAAGTTCGGCCCGAGCCCGGCCCGGCCCGTTTACATTTTTACCGATCTCGGCCCGGCCCGGCCCGTACAAAAATCAGTGAAAACAGGCCCGGCCCGGCCCGACTAAATTTCTACAAAAAAATCCGTTTTTTCTCGACATACAATTAAGATTCTTCTAATGAATACTACATGCATATTTATGGGAACATTTTACAGTATATTTTAAATTACTATGTGTTCGCAAAATAGAAAACACACAATAGTAAACGTTAACGATTACTTACAGTGTTTTAGTCAACGTCTCTACAGACGTTTCAAAATTTAAATAAGGGTTCATTAAAAGATTATTGTAGTTTAGAATAAAGGGTTAAAAAACATGATAACTTTTGAAGCTTATAATAAAAGGTAGATTTGGGAAATTATTTCTGTCATTTTTAAGGCTTTCCTCAAATCCAAAGGAGCTACATTTTGATACATTTATGAATTCATTTCTTTTCGGAAATGCATGAGATTGGCAGGTATTCTTATTCAGAAACCATGTAAATGCCGTTTTTTTCTTAGATAAAATTAATATATCTTTCAGAAAATACTGCCAAAGTTATCGTTTTGAATCGAATTTCCGGAAGCGATAGCACAAGAAAGGAGAAAACGTACAGTCACGTGACAAGAGTCTCTGTTATCTCTGTACGTAATTTATGAAAAATGGAAACGCTATTCGATCCCAAATGCCTTCAATACTCAGGCCTGTCAATTTTATGCCTTTATAGTTAAAAATGAGTCGGAAAATGTGTCTGAGAGTTTCGCATTGTTGAGCAGTAAATATGAGAACCACCTTAAGGTACATTTCCAAAGATACTGTTAACAGAAGTTCATTATCGCTATTAATACTTTTACAAAACATAATGCCTGTCCTACACATCCTGAGAAAGATTAAGACCAGTTCCGTCCCGGCACAAGTCTGCCGAAAAAATTAAACCCGGGATCAGGCATCATGTAACTGTACGATGCCGATCTCTACGATGGACATGTTACATTTCTGTGTTGATGTTGTTAAACTCGCATCGGCTCGTAACGCACATTTATACTTCTCGAAAAAGTCATATTCATTGGAAATGACCTCGTATTTTATCTGCTCCACTCAAATTCTTATATCGGGCCGTTAGGCCCGATTAATTTTTTTTATCGGCCCGGCCTGGCCCTGCAGGCCCGTTCAATTTTTTTGCCGGCCAGGCCCGGCCCGGCCCGTTGAAAAAAATTGTCCTAATTTTGCCGGCCCGGCCCGGCCCGTTTGAAAATTGTCCTCCATTCCGCCGGGCCGGGTACGGGCCTCGGGCCAAGCCCGGACCCGTGCAGACCTCTACCTGGAAGTTTTTGTAGGTAGGATCTCTAGCTTGACCGCAACTCTAACCATCCTAGACATCCATAGGCCTCATCAAAACTGTGTTTATAGATAGGAACTAACAATCAGACACAACTTAAAAGTCATCCATACAAGTAAATATATATATAAAAAAAAAGGTAAGTAATATAAAAATATAATTTCACATTGATGAGAAATCATTAATTAATTTGCTTTTTACGCAGTCGGGTTTTTTGATTTTTTAAATTTAATTTTTACTTGTTACTTTATTCTATCTTTACAAGAAGAAAGTATTGGATTCGTGAAATATTTCGACTTCTGGTTTTCGATGGATTGATACGTTTTAGAAGGTCCTGAATACAATTGGATGGTTTTTAGAAAATGTCTGTCTGCCACTCTGTGAGTCTGTCTGTGGCAATAATTTTGTGGGCGCTCTATCTCAAGAACCCATCCCGCAATGCACGGAATTTCAGAAAACTTTAGATTCAGTTAGACCTTGATATAAAATGGTGCTGATTAGTTTTTGATGCATATCGCCCGACAGGTGGAGCTGCTAGGCTGCATTTTGTACGCATTCCACAATAGCTCGAACTAATGCACGGATTTTCACCCAACTTCAGATTCATTTAGATGTTGACGTAAGCCGTTAGCGTTACTGATTAGGTTTTGGTGTAAATCGCATAACAGGTGGCGCTGCTAGGCTGAATTTTCACGATTTCTGCAAAAGCTATATAGCAGAAACTAATGCACGCAATTGAATTTGGTACTGGGATAGCGAATTTTGAATTATTAACATGTACGAGATAGAAGTAAGTTTTGGGATCGGTACGTCCGACTAGTTATGTTTTGGTTTGTTTTCAAAATCTAGCTTTCAAGCAATGGTTGTCATGGAAATGACTTCTTGTGAAAATGCGTTTTCCAGCATGAAGGGTTTTGTCACCATTTTTGGTATTTAAATAGTTATAAGTCAAGATGAACCGTTAAAGATAAATGGTTCAAACTTGGAACATGTCTTTTTCAATTGTTTTACCTTAATACTTTTTCAGCAAATTTGAAAAAAAAAAAAATATATTTACTTTTGAAAATGTGATTTTTTAAAAATGTTACATCATTTTATTTTAATTTTTTAATTTAAATATTTTCAATTTTTTTAAAATAAATATTTAAAAAAATGCTGAATCGAAATTAAAACTGATACATTGCTGTTTAATAAAATGAAAAAGTTTTGAAATTTGACAAATAATATTTCCAGTTATAGCAATTTTAAATCAAACTACTTTTATAAAAAAAAATTTAAATTTAAATTTTTTAAAAAACTATTTCAGAAGTTTTGTGATATGATTTTGTTTACAAATTATATAGTTAACCATTTCAAAAAATTTCAAAATCCTAATTGAATAAATATTTTACTTTTTTATGCGTCCCGTGCCAACTCTTATGCTTTTTTGCACCAGAAAAATTTAATAGAAATTTATGACTTATTTAACCGGCAGATTACGACGATTAAAAAAAGGTAAAATTTACTATTAAATTTTTGTGGTCCGAAAAATCGTTAGATGTTGGCAGCTATGCCTTAAAGGTATGTTGCAAACTAATAGACTTGGAATTGTATTTTAATTTTATTGTCATTTTTAAAACAAATACCTCTTTTACACCTGAAACGCTCTTTAAATTTTAGTGACAAGTCAACGGTGGCAGCTATGAAAGCGATTCCTTGTCCTGATTCTGCCCTTCTCGGAACGGGTTACTTTCTCGTAATGCGCCAACGAAGTGATATTTTCCAATTCTGCCCCTAACGTGTTGGAATTATTTCCCATTCACCGGGGTTGCTTCGTCGTAATTCATCCCGACTGCAATCAGCAGCCGGAAAGCATTACTTGGGTCGGTTTAAGATGGCGTCTCTGTATATCAAGAGATATGCATCTCTTGTAAATGAGGATAGATAGACCTAATTTTTGTTAAATGTATATTCGCATTGTACTATTGTTACTATTAGTATTCCGTTTTGTTAGGTTCATTACTAGAAATAGTTTTACCTTAAATTAAATGTAAATTAATTGTGGGAGAAGCATAGTTTTTCAATTATTTGCCTAATACAGCTTGTATTTTAAAACTTATATTTAAAAAAAAAAAATCTTTATGCTAAAATATATTTTTGAGGTTAAAACTTATTGCACTAATCCAAAAGTGCAATTACAAATAATTTTTGCTTAAATAATCCCTTGATTTTGATCTAAACAATAAAAAATATATAATAATGTATATATACATAATGTATAATATATAATGTTATAATATATAATGTAACATAATTATGAGTGAAACTTAATTTTCCAATTAGTTGGCTGATAGAGCTTGTCTTTTAAAGCTTGTATTCAAAATAATAATAATAATAATAATCCTAAATAATGCATTTGAGAAGATTAAAACTTATTGTACTAATCCAAAAATGTAATTACAAATACTTTTTGTATAAATAATTTCTTGATTTTACTCTAAATAATAATAAATATTATATCATTGTAAATGTAAGATAATCACGACTGAAGCATAATTTTTGAATTATATTTGACTGATATAGCTGGTATTTTAAAGCTCGTATTTAAAAAAAAAAAAAAAAAAAAAAAAAAAAAACCCTTCATGCTGAAATATATTTTTGAGAAGATTAAAACTTGATGTAATCCAAAAGTATAATTACAAATAGTTTTGCTTAAATCCGTTTATTTTATTCTAATAATAAAAATTAAAATATAAATGTAAAATAATTATGAGAAAGCATAAAGTTTCAATTAATTGGCCTAGAGATTTACCATAGCTTGTATTTTGAAACTTGTATACATAAAAAAAAAGCTTGTATTAAAAAAGTTAGTACAATAAATTGTAATTACATTAAAAAAAAAAAAAAAAAAAAAAAAAAAAAACCCTTCATGGTAAAATATATTTTTGAGAAGATTAAAACTTGCTGTATTAATTCAAGAGAGTATTTACAAATAGTTTTTGTTTAAATAATTCCTTGATTTTACTTTAAATAGCAATAAAAAATTATGTACCGTATTTTATGGAAGAAACGCCGCACCCGTCGTAAACGCCGCACTCCTCAAATTGGCCTGAATACGCTTAAAAATATCGTAAACGCCGCACCCGTTGTAAACGCCGCACTCCTCAAATTGGCCTGAATACGCTTTAAAATATCGTAAACGCCGCACCCGTTGTAAACGCCGCATCCATCGGAACGCAACTTTTGTCGACAGCCTCACATTGACCTAATTTTAATCAAAGCTTTCTGAGCAGTGTAGGATGCCTCGCTCTTAATATCTTAAGATGTGTATAGTTTTATTTAAAATATTTCAATCCGATTTTAAGTATTTTTATGAATTTTTAAATTAAGGAAACTCAGTTGGTATTTAAAGAACATCGTAAACGCAGCACTTAGAAAAAAATTAACTTTTAATCTCGTAAACGCCGCGGCGCTTCTTCCATAAAATACGGTAATTGTAAAATAATTATGAGTATGCATTATTTTTCAATTATTTGGCTGATACAGCTTGTATTTTAAAACTTGTAAAAAAAAAAAAAGAAAAAGAAAGCTTGTATTGAAAAAATTAGTTTAATAAAGCGTACTCACATAAAAAAAAAGACTTTATGATAAATTTATATTTGAATTAATACAGTAAGTTTTAATCTTCACAAAAGAGTAATTACAAATAGTTTTTGTTTAAATAATCCCTCGATTTTAATCTAAATATTAATAAAAAATTATATACCGTATATACTCGCGCATAAGTCGACCCCCCCCCCCCCTCCTCCCAATTCTTAAGCAAAATTTTGAAAAAAATTGAATTTTCGTGTATAAGTCGAACCACATTTCTGGTAGCATGTTGAAAAATAATTTGTAATCGAGGATAGAAAAATTTAAAAAAATTTTCATTAAATTAGTAAATTTTTTACGTTTTTAATCAGATTTTTTTTTTTAATTCAACGTTTTAAACCTGTATAATTATATATAACCGAAGAAGCTTAAACTATTTTGAAACCTATTCACATCAATTCAATTATACTTAAAAAGATAAAATTCTTTCAAAAATCCATTCAGGCATTATTTACAAGTGTAAACAACTTCTTAGACTGCTAAAATATAGTACTTCTTTGTATTATAGGAATTTTAACCTTTAACTGATGGGACTAAAATTTGTCACACAACTGATGTGATCCGGTCTCTCAGACCCCTCGAATAAAATGAATAAAAAAAATAACTCAAATGGTTGAATTAATTAAATTTTGTCCTAACAATATCGTTGTACTTCTCTTAGGAGCATGTGAATTAAATTGCATCCAAAAAGTATTTTATTCATATTATTTAACTTCCGTACAGAAAAGTAAAAAGCTGTAAAAATGTTTACAGCTGGGAGTCGCGGGGTCTGGGAGACCGAGTGACATCAGTTAAAGGTTAAGAGAGATATCTAGAAGCATTCTAAAGTTGGATTCTTTTTAAAAAGGGGATTAAAATGCTGAAAGGAATATATTGAAGGGTTTTTTGTCCCACGAGAAAATGAGTGGAAAACAATTACAGGGACATTGAGCTTTGTTTGTCAGTCACTTGGAAATGACCATTGTCCGCTTTTATCTCTCATGTAATTACTTAAAAGACTGAAAAAAAAAACAATCGCAGTAGTCTGTGATTTTTTTTTTTTTTTTTTTTTTTTTTTAGGTAGCTTTCTTTACAAAAAAGCTACCTATTGCAGCCGTTCGGAGGAAAGCGATTTCAAAAAATTTTGGTATATTTTCATCGATCATGACCCCCAGACCCCGAAACCATCCTCCGTTCAAAATTGATATATATATATATATATATATATATATATATATATATATATATATATATATATATATATCTGACCTATGTCACACTGTAACTCCCGTAATTATGAACCGATTTCGATGTAATTCGGTGTGTACATAGTACATACCAATGTCTCGACCGAGTTCGTTGGCCAGCTTCATCCGCCGTTTTGTTTCAAAATGGCGGCCATTTAAAATTTTTAAAAAAATTTAAAACTTGAAATGTGGTACCAAAAAATTAAAAATGGAAAAATATTTTTTTCTTATGTATTTGACCTTTATACAAAGATTCCGGAGCAGTTTTTGTTTCGTCTATATCTTAAAAAATGGCTGAGTTATAGCATTTTGAATTTCTAGCGTGGCTGACATTTTGAAACGTCCTGAATTTTGTCACGCGATAAAAGGCGTATTTATGAACCGATTTGGATGTAATTCGGTGTGTACATAGTACATACCAATCTCTCGACCGAGTTCGTTGGCCAGCTTCATCCGCCATTTTGTTTCAAAATGGCGGCCATTTAAAAATTTTTTAAAAATTTAAAATTTAAAATGTGGTACCAAAAAATTGAAAATGGAAAAATATTTTTTCTTATGTATTTGACCTTTATACAAAGATTTCGGAGCAGTTTTTGTTTCGTCTATATCTTAAAAAATGGCTGAGTTATAGCATTTTGAATTTCTAGCGTGGCTGACATTTTGAAACGTCCTGAATTTTGTCACGCGATAAAAGGCGTATTTATGAACCGATTTGGATGTAACTTCGTTTATACATAGTACATACCAATGTCTCGAACGGGTTCGTTGGCCAGCTTCACCCGCCATCTTGTTTAAAAATGGCGGCCATTTAAATTTTTAAGAAAAATTTAAATTTGAAATGTGGTACCAAAAATTGAAAATTGAAAAAATATTTTCTTCTTATGTGTTTGACCTTGATAAAAAGATTCGGGAGCAGTTTTTGTTTCGTCTATATCTTAAGAAATGGCTGAGTTATAGCATTTTGAATTTCTAGCGTGGCTGACATTTTGAAACGTCCTGATTTTTCTCACGTAATAACAGGCGTATTTATGAACCGACTTGGATGTACCTTGGTGTGTACATAGTACATACAAATATCTCGACCGAGTTCGTTGGCCAGCTTCATCCGCCATCTTGTTTCAAAATGGCGGCCATTTAAAAAAATTTAAAAATAAAAAAATTTAAATGAGATACCAAAAAATTGGAAAATGAAAAAGATTTTTTTTGTATGTGTTTGACCTTAATACAAAGATTCCGGAACAGTTTTTCTTTCGTCTATATCTAAAAAAAATGGCTGAGTAATAGCATTTTGAATTTCTCTTGTGGCTGACATTTTAAAACGACCTGATTTTTGTCACGCGATAACAGGCGTATTTATGAACCTATTTGGATGTAACTTGGTCTGTACATAGTACATACCAATGTCTCGACCGAGTTCGTTGGCCAGTTTCATTCGCCATCTTGTTTCAAAAGGGTTGCCATTTTAAAAAAAATTAAATTTAAAATTCAAAATGAGGTATTAAAAAATTGGAAAATGAAAAAGATTTTTTTTATGTGTTTGGCCTTGATACAAAGATTCCGGAGCAGTTTTTGTTTCTGAAAATTTGTTCTTTTGTTGATATCTTAAAAAATGGTTGATTTATAGCACTTTGAATTTCTAGCATGGCTAACATTTTGAAACGATCTTGTATTTGTCACGCGATAACACACGTATTCGCCTATTTCGATGTAAGAAGGCATGTGGATAGTATACATCAACACCTCGACCAAGTTCGCTGGCCAGATTCATCAGCCATCTTGTTTCAAAATGGCGGCCATTAAATTTAAATATATATATATATTTAAAGTGAGGTGCAAAAAAATTAGAAATTGAAAAAGGTTTCTTTCTTAAGTATTTGATCTTGATATAAGGAATCAGAAGTATTTTTTGTTTGTCTTTACCTTAAAAAATGGCTCAGATATAGCAGTTTCAATTACTATTGTGGGTGACATTTTGAAAAATCTGAATTTTTGCATGCGACAGCACTCCTATATATTAACCGATTCCGATGTGAGTGAGCATGTGCACAGCAATTACTAAGGTCTCGACCAAGTTCACTGCTTAGTCTCATCCACCATGTTGTCTTAAAATGACAGGCACTTTAAGAAATTGCCGAATTTGGCAGCCAAATATAAGTTACTTTAAAGAAAATCAGCTTGGATAAAGCTGACTAATTTCGCGAAATTCTCATTCATTATATTGATAAAAATTAGTATTGAATCTCCTATATTCGGTTTCCACTAAATTGAGCTTCGTGTGTTTGCATGATATAAGTTGGCTTTTTTAAAATAAGGATTATGAAAGCTACCTCTTCCTCCCGGCACTGGCCGGAAGGACTTTTTTTTTTAAACTGTCTCGTGTATAAGTCGATCCGCCATTTTCAACGCCCAAATTTTGTCTAAAATTCATCGACTTATACACGAGTATATAAGGTAATTGTGAATGTAAAATAATTATTATGCGTGAAACATAAATTTTCAATTATTTGGCTGATATAACTTGTATTTTAAAGCTTATATTGAAAAAAAAAAAAAAAAAAACCTTAATGCTAAAACATAATTTTATAATTTTTAGAAGATTAAAAATTGTACTAATTTAAAAGTGTAATTGCAAATAGCTTTTGTTTAAATAATCCCTTAATTTTACTCTAAGTAATATTAAAAATTATATAATTGTATCAAAACTTCGTAAAGATTATTTATAACTTACCACCTAATAAAACTTTACACACTGTTTATAGCGATATTATATAATTCACTTTATATTAATCTATAAAAAATCAATATATAATCATAGTGCCAATTAAAGGTCTCTTTTTAAAGGGGTAGCACGTAAACACACATGTTCGTGTTTCAGATAAAGAGACCACATGTGTCCTTGGAAGCGATTGGTCGAAATTCTAGTCGAAACTCGTTGACCTTGTAATTGAGAGGTCAAACGCTGCTCCCCTATTCCGTTTGGGGCAGAATTGGAAATTGTTGAACATCGGTATGGATTACGTGAATCGGAGGTTTCCTACTCGGCTTGTTCCGTTAAGGGCAGAATCAGGACACATGAACGAGAATCAGGAGTTAAGTCGGGATTTCTTTACTAAAAGCTTTCTTGTCCTAGTTCCAAATAGCACCGATAGAGGGCGCCGCGGTGTGAAATTCAGCGATTACGTTGGATTGCAGATAATAATGAGATGTTTTATTCCAACAACACTAAGGTGGAAAATAGTTATATTCTGCGTTCCCAATGTCAAAAATAAAATACAAGGGATAAATAACACTGGCCTGCAAAATTTGGGTTGTGTCATGTTTTTTAGCTTTTGATGATTGATTCTTATGTATTTTCTAACGCTGAATCCGAAAATGGCCTTCATCTTTAACTATCACGTGAGGATTTTTTGCAAATCATAAATTTCAATGTTTAAAAGTAAAAAAATAGCGAAAGTCTAATACTATAAAATAGACATAATGGTTGTGTTTTTTAACCATTGATAATTGATTTTTATGTATTTTTTAGCGCTCGAAAATGATCTTCACTTTGAACGATCACGTCAGGATTTTTCGTAAATCTTAAATTTCAAAGTTCAAAGTGACCCCCCCCCCCCAGCCTCCCCTCATCGGACCTCTGAGCTGTTTAACTGTAAGAATCACAGTATAAGACAAACAATTTAATAAATTATCGAATTAAATTTTAATTCATTAAAAAACGTTTTACATGTATTTTATAGTACAGTACAGAGCGCCGTTTATCCGGACGCCGATTAACCGGATTGTCCAATTAACCGGATCGATCAAGGACCATACTTTTTTCCCCGTCTTCTCCGAAATTTTGAAATGAAACTTCCATAAAATCGACTTTTTCTAGAACCTAAGAAGTTTCACTTCTAACGCGCGAGAGTGTCACGCGTATTTCCTTTCCATGAAATTCCCTCTTCTCTAGCAGAAGACGATCAAAAATTTTCTTTTCCTTATCACAATGAATTTTTTTAAATATATGTACTGTATAGTGTATGTATATATACATGTAATAATTTCTATGTGTACTTCTATGTATAACTTTATACCAATTTTGTAGAAAATAAAATTTAAAAGAAAAAAGAAAAGTGCCCAGTTAAACTGATGGCATTGAACTCGCAGTCTATTCACACTAATCGTACTATATTATACTCTTACTTCAAAGAATAATGCCTTTCGAAAAATAAATTTGAGGGGGATTAGCCCATCCGCCCCTGTTTCACATCTTTATACTTAACCAGAGCCTCCAAATCTCATCAGGGAAGCACCTGATCATAATAAACCGGTATACCAAATTTGAAGCAAATCGGATAAGAAAACTCATTTATCTAAATTAAGGGGTATTACCCCCCCCCCCCACACACACACCCGATCCCCCCTTTATACTTAAACAATGAACCTCCAAATCGCCTTATCAGAATTAACCGATATACCAAAATTGATGCAAATATGATTATTCTGCATGAAAAACCCGTTTATCTAAGCTAAGGTGTGGGGATTAACCCCCTGACACCCCCCCCACCTTTATACTGAACCAATGAACCCCCAAAACTAACCAGGGAAGCACCTTATGAGAACAAACCTAGAAAAAAAAAATGAGGCAAATCGGATATTTCTATCAAGAGTTATCGCGTTACGTACAGTCGTGGAAAAAAAAAAAGTAAACACCCCCTACTAACTCCTCAACAAATTATCGTAGACGAAAGTTACGGGTACCGGACGATTGGAAATAAAGTCTACTTTTAAATGGTGTGTATAAAATTTGCTTAGGGGGGCATATACATATTAAAACTAATCCAAACTTCATTTTTTTCAATAGCAGTACCCAAATATAACGAGATATTTGAAATCTTCGGTTCAAAATATGCCTAGAAACCAAATTTGAAGTCATTCGAATGATAAGTTTTTGAATTATAGGCATTCAAAATTTAGTACTTCTAATGTTAAATTACATATTCATATTTTTATTTATAGCTCCTGAAATTATGCTCCTAATGAGCTATTTTTTTGTGTCGCAATAATACTAATATACCCAAACATAAATACGTTGAATTTGTAATTTTTATAATTTTATGATATGAATTAAGAATTATGAAATTAATATTCGAAAAAATTATGAATTGCAACATACAATTTTTTTGATGGATTTAGATTTATTAAGTCCTGCTTTATGGAAATCCAAAATTTTACATTTTTCTTCCAAGAAGTTTTCAAATTATGCTTAAAAAACGGCAAAATGATGGTTTAAGGGGCCGTAAGTGAGTAAATTTTGGAAATTTATTCTGCTGTCCTGTAATCAAACAGGTTTCATTGACGCTTAAACGTGCCTTGATCAAGAAGGCGGCTCTCTCGGTTAACAATCGAGTTCGAAACTTCAATTTGGATACAACCCTTAAAATACGCTCGTTTTAAATAATTGATTTCTCGGAAACTTATGGCACGAATTGCATAAAAAAATGTTTTATAGGCTAATTCAAAGGTGTAGAGTTCATTTATGCTGTCCGAATTGTGTACTGCTATTGAAAAAACAAAGTTATGGTTTGTTTTAATATGTAGATAGCCCCTTAAACAAATTTTATATACATCATTTAAAAGTAGACTTTATTTCCAATCGTTCGGAACCAGTAACTTTCTTCTACGATAATTTGTTGAGAAGTTAGTAGGGGTGTTTACTTTTTTTTTCCCACGACTGTACGTACATACTGAACCTGCGGGCACATTAACTCTCAAGCTTTGATAGCCTGTGAGCTAAAAAGTTAAAAACTTCTAAACACGCCATTTGTAATATGCTAAAATGCGTACTACTAAAATTGGCAGTCCTAAGCCTGGAAAAAGTGTAAAGGGAAGTTAGCTAAAAAAAACTGCCATAGCCATTTTTTAAAACTGTCCAACTATCCGGATTTTTCATTAACCGGATAGGCTTCGGTCCCGATCGGTCCGGATAATCGGCGCTCTACTGTATCAGATTTTAGATTTTTTTTCTACTTTTTAACTTTGAAATTTACGATTTACGAAAAATTCTGACGTGATGGTTAAAAATGAAGGTCATTTTTGGATTCAGCGCTTAAATACATAAAAATCAATTATCAAAAGTTAAAAAACACAACCATCTCCTATATTTTTTAGTCTCAGATTTTCCCTATTTTTTTTTACATTTTTAACTTTGAAAATTACGTTTTGAGAAAAGTCCTGAGATGAGGGTTAAAAATGAAGGTTATTTTCGGATTCGGCGCTAAAAAAATCCTAAAAATCAATTATCAAAGGTTAAAAAACAGACCCATCTCCTCTGTTTTTTGGTATCAGATTTTCTTTTTTATCTTTCAGAAACTTTTATGTTTGAAATGTACAATGTGCGAAAAATCCTGACGTGACGGTTAAAAATGAAGGTCTTTTTTGGATTCAGTGCTAAAAAATGCGTAAAAATCAATTATTAAAAGTTAAAAAACACAACCATCGCAGAATTGTGTAATTAAAGAAAAAAAAATATTAGGGGATGCTTTACCGATACAGCCCGCACCTCCTCCCTTCCCCTCCCCTCGCTTTTCCCACACTCTCATGTTATATCGGGAGAAAATTAATTGAATAAAGTGATGATTCATGGCCTAATATAGTTATCGAAATACAGTTTCACCATCAAAAAGTAGATGTTCGATGGAAAAATAGTGCTCTTTTTAAAAATGCATTAAATTTGAAAATTTTCACTTGAAGAACATTTTAAAAATTTTTTGTGTTTTTAAAAACAATTAAAATTTAAGAAAACAATTTTTAAAAACACCGTACCTCGACGTAGAGCGTTTATTTTCTGACGGTGAAAACCGTATTTCGATAACTATATTAGGTGATAAAATTCAATTTGCCCATATATTAACATGAAATTGAGCGATCGACGTGTCATGGTGAAGCTGAAGGAACCACTTAAATTTCAGATTCATTTTGAACTGTGCACAGAAAAGAAAAATTAAACTCCACGAGTTTAACAACAATGCCGAGATTCTGTTAGAATATATTTTTAGAACTAAGATTCGAGTTGGCGAACAGACTTTTTTCTCCTACATCTTCGATGGTAACCCCGCATGTGTACGGTTAAGGAACGGCGGGAAGTTTTTAATCAGGGCGCGATGGAAGGTACTCAGAGACACGAGAAGCGTCGGGGGGGATACTGAGTCTGTAAAATAGTGGAAAAAAGGGGGATAAAAATGAGCTGGATGGATGGATTTTGAATAAACCGTGTTCTATTGCTCAACAATATTGGATATTATTATAATCACAGGAAATAGAATAGGTAAGTTTTCCTTTCCGTTTTCTTCTTTAGTGTATATTCATATATAGTATGATCCAAAAGCACTGTTGCCAGATTGGAGAATTTTTTATTCAAAATATCAACGCTTTTTCCGACTAGTAATCTTCGTTTTATTTTATCAGGGGCGTAGCTACAAAATTTTTTTCTGGGGAGACAGTTCAAAATTTTCGCAACTTATAATTCAAAAATTTCCCAACTCGAAACAAATTGCTCTATTTTCCAACTAAAATTATATCGCACCCTTGCTACAAAAGTGTCACAACTCAAAAATTGGCTTTTTTGATTTATGGCTACCATTCGGCTTGGTTTTTGCTCCTCTACCAACCACCTAAGGTGCCAGATAGTGCACTGAAAATCTAACCACTACATAGCAGTTGTGTTGTTTTTCAAGTTTGTATAAGACGGCACTGACCCTTCTAGAAAAGTGCCACCTCTTCAGTTGCGATCTAAGCTTTATACGTGAAGGTGAGTTCAAAAATGCATTATTTTGAATTATGACGTTTTTAATAATTCAAATGAGGATGATCTTCCAAATGATTTCGATTGTGGCAGTCTAGATGATTCCTGATCTGCCGCATGTCCAGAAAACAAACAACAAAAGTGTCACAACTCAAAATGATGACATACTCATTAGTCTATATTGGGCTACAAAAGAGGCACAACTCAAAAAAATGGTATTTTTAGTTGAAAATTAAAAAAAATCTGCAAGAATGACAATATTATATATAATATTATTATATGCACAGTTCTTCTTAGTGACATCACTAAATCAATTAAAATTTACCTACACAGCCCGGAAACAGTTTTTCGCATTTTGTGAAAAACGGAGTTTTTTGAGTTATGCCACTTTTGTAGCAAGGGTGCGATATGTCCAATGTGTGTTTAATAATAATAATACTTATACCCCCGCCACCCCCCCTCCCCCCGAAAAAAATTTTTTTTCAAAGAAAAAATAATTATTTGTTCATTGAATGAAAGTTTTTGTCTTCCATTTTGTACGAGTCATAATCGTACTTCATATGAAAATAGCCTCCTATTTTAAGATTTTTGAGAAAGGAACAAAGTTTTGTAGGAAATGTGTTAGAGACACTGTGGATGGACAACAGTAGAGAAATTCAGGTTTGGTAGATGTAGGATATTTTCGTAGCACAGAGAAACAGAATGAGAAATTGAGACTGGCTGCTTTTTTGTATTTCTTTTGAAAGTTTAACTATTTTACCATTACAGAGCTCAGAAAGGTAGTCAGCAAAACAATAAAAAATTCTTTTTTTTTTTACTTAAAAAGAAAAAAAAAAGTTTTTCAAAAATCTATAGCTTCCCTACTCTAAGCTCAAATTTCCCAAGTTCACATATATTGGGGGAGGGAGGCTCCCCCCCCCCCCCCATAACCCCCCATCGCGATGCCTCTGTATTTTATCAAAGAATGTCTGTCATTCTGTGACTGATCCTTCTGAAGAGGAGGTGGGGGGCTAACAGCCCCTTCAGTACCTAACGATACTAAGGGGCTGTGCATGTATAACGTTATCATTTTAGGAGGAAGGGAGGGTCTGGCCCATGATATCGTAAGATATCTCTATGTGGGAGGGGGTGATCTGTCTTTTGATATCGTTATCCTTTTTGATCCAATCAAATTTCTCTCTTTTTATTTGTAATTTTGTCTTTACATCAAAATAGTATGTTATCTTTTTTTAGTCTGTTATCTATTTTAATGAAAATACAAAGTTATTATTAAAATCATTAAAGGATTATAAAATTATTTAATTCTAAAATATGGAATAACCCAATGTTTGTCATTCCTATTCTTCTGTCATATGTGTACGCATCTATAACCCGCTGTTCGAGAAACCATATGCGAGGCAGGTTTGAAATCATGTTAGTAAATAAGAGAGAATGTTGTGCGCCTGTTTTGTTGATAAGAAGTTCTGTCACCCCCCTCTCCCCCGTACAGGGATAAGTGCAAAAAGACATTATTACTGTTGACTGCATTATATAACAAAAAGCTACAATTAAATACTTTTAAATAGTAACTATTTCTTTTAAGTGTTATTTGATATAAAGTTATTTTATATGTAAAGCAATATTTTATTGACTTCTCTTCATTTGAATTAACCTTTAACTGATGTTACCGGTCTCACAGGCTGGTGCTTTTTTCAATTTTCATAGTTTAACTTGCAAATTTCAGTTTATCTACAAACACTGCTGAAATTTTGTTTCGTTTGGAACTTTAGTACTAACACCGGAGACTTTTGAATAGGTGAATTTTAATTATAACACTCCCGTACAAAAACAACATCCTATGAGTTAATCGCGCCTTTTATTCATCTTTCGATGGAGCGGTCTCACAGACCGCTTCACACTAGTTATGTGACATCAGTTAAAGGTTAATAAAGTATGCGAAAAGTAAATGTAACGATATTTGCATATCACTTCAAACAAAAGAGAAAAATTCCAAAAATCAAAAGAATTTTTAGACATTGATAACGATATCATTTCGGTTGGGAGGGGGGCGGGGGGAGAGTCCGAGGGATGATAACGTATGATATAGTGAGGGTAGGAGGGGGGTAGAAATTACCAAAAAGTTACGTTTTATATATATACAGCCCCTAAGACACCTTTTTTCTTTTAACATTTGAAGTTTAAAAGCGTAATAAAGTTAGTAAAAGGAGTAATAAAGTTATTAAAAAGTGAGATTAAGATAGATTTTGTTTTCGGGAGACTAAAAAAAGAGCGACATGTCAGAATGAGTGATATAACGGGGGGGGGGGGGGACGTGTATATCAAATCTTACAAAACAGTCCTAATTAGTAAAAATTGTAAATTGATTTTGAGAATGCAAGAGCTCGAAGGTTAAACATGTAACTGACATTGTTTTCATTTTTTCCTGATTTTCGTAAAATTGTTCAATCGCATCCTTTTAAAAGTACAAAGTTTATTTTTTATGCCGTATATACCATAATAATCAACGATAATTTCTATATAGGAATTTTAATCATGAAAACTTTTTGCGCATAAGTCTAATACAATCAAATCTATCAGACAAAGAAAGTGCACTTAAATTATTTAAGGGGGGGGGGGGTGCCTCTAGTAGGCCGAAAAAAGTGTGTTTTTTAGCATTTATTTTCTGGAATAGGAATAAAATTTTTAGCTTCGGGTTTTTTTGCATGTTATTTATTATCATTTTAAGAACATTTAAAAATTAATAATAAAAAAGGAATGATTTGGCTCGAGTTGCGTGCTCGTTAATGATTATGAAAATAGGTAATAGTGTCTGGAACTTCAAGCACTTTGAGGTCAAAATGTTGAAAATCAACCAAGTGGCAGCAATTTGAAAAAAAATATCCATTTCTGACACCCCCCCCCCCCATTTCTACTTTCTTCTGTCTTTACAAGAGGAAAGTATTGGATTCTTGAAAATTGTCGACTTCCGGTTTTCGACGGATTGCCACGTTTTAGGTGCAAAAGATTCCAAAAGACATGTTTTTACAAAATGTCTGTCTGTATGTGACACAAATTTTGTGGGCGCTGTATCTCAAGAACTAACACACGGAATTTAATAAAAATTTATATTCAGGTACTCTTTGATATAAATGGGTACTGATTAGTTTTTGATGTAAATCGCCCAATAGGTGGCGCTGCTATGCGGCATTTTCACGATTTCCGCTATAGCTCTATCTCAAGAACTAATGCACGGATTTTCATAAAACTTCAGATTTAGTTTGTCCTTGATATGAATGGATGCTGTTTATGTTTTGGTGTAAATCGCCCAAATGGCGCTGCTATGCTGCACTTTGCAAGATTTACACGATTTCCACAATCGCTCTGCCTCAAGAATTAATGCACACATTTTCGTCAAACTTCGGATTCAGTTACTCTTTGATATAAATGGGTACTGATTAGTTTTTGATGTAAATCGCCCAACAGGTGGCGCTGCTATGCGGCGTTTTCACGATTTCCGCTATAGCTCTATCTCAAGAACTAATGCACGGATTTTCATAAAACTTCAGATTTAGTTTGTCCTTGATATGAATAGATGCTGTTTATGTTTTGGTGTAAATCGCCCAACAGATGGCGCTGCTATGTTGCACTTTGCAAGATTTACACGATTTCCACAATCGCTCTGCCTAAAGAATTAATGCACACATTTTCGTCAAACTTCAGATTCAGTTAGTCCTTGATATGAAATGATGCTGATTACCTGTTGGTGTAAATCGCCCGATAGGTGGCTCTGTTGTGCTGCATTTTGCACGATTTTCTGAATAGCTCTATCTGAAGAACTAATGCAAGAATTTTCATCAAACTTCAGATTCAAGTATACTTTGATTAATATTGCTGCTGATTATGTTTTGGTGTAAATCGCTCAACAGGTAGCGCTGCTATGCTGCATTTGTTATGACTTCCGCAATAGCTCTATCTCAAGAACTAATGCACGAATTTTCCCGAAACTTCATATTCAGTTAGACGCTGACATAAATTGATGATTAGGTTCTGGTGTAAATCGCCCAATAGGTGGCACTGCTAGGCTGAATTTTGCTGGATTTATACGATTTCAGCGACAGTCCTATCTTAAGAGCTAATGCACGGAATTTCATCTTTTTAGAAACCTCAAGATGAGCATAGATTGCCAATTAATGTCGGCACTGTGATTGCAAATTTTGAAGTATTAACCTGTATGATATAGAAGAAAGTTTAGGGATTGATACATCCGACTAGTTTTCACTTTAGCGTGCTTCTAAAAATATTTATTTTTTATAAAAATGGCTGAAAAGTGTTCATACTCCAATAAATTATATTATACCTTCACTAAAAAAGTAGTATGTTGTGGCCATCACAGAGATTTCTTTTATATAAATCACATAAAGAGCACTAATTGATATCAAGGTATACCTGAATCAGAAGTTTGAGGAAAATTCATGCATTAGTTCTTGAGATAGAGCTATAGTGGAAATTCTGAAAAATGCAGCCTAGCGGCGCTACCTGTTGAGCGATTTACACCAAAACATAAACATCACTCATTCATATCAAGGTATACCTCAATTTGAAGTTTATTGAAAATACAAGCGTTAGTTCTTGAGATAAAATAATTGTAAAAATCGCAAAAAATGCAGCAGAGCAGCGCCACCTGTTGAGAGATTTACACCAAAATGTATAAAACGTTAATTCATGTCAAGGACTAACGGAATTAGTTCTGAAGATTGAACTATTCCGAAAATCGCGAAAAATGCTGCATTGCAGCGCCACCTGTTCAGCGATTTATACCAAAAACCAATCAGTACCCATTTATATTAGGGACTCACTGAATATAAATTTTTATTAAATTGCGTGCATTCGTTCTTGAAATAGAGCGCCCACAAAATGTGTGTCAGACTCACAGACAGACATTTTGTAAAAACATGTTTTTCGGGATCTCTGATCCCTAAAACCTGTCCATCCGTCGAAAACCGGAATTCGAAAATGTTCACGAATCCAGTACTTTCTGCTTGTAAAGATAGAAGAAAGTAAAAAGTCATTTTGCGTGCTCCAAAACAGTGTAAGCCTATACGGTCGAGTTGTGCTAAAGAAGAACTACATAACTACGAAAGAACTTCGAATTCGGCCAATTGTTTCAGAGGGATAATCTCCAGACTAGAGAATAAAAAAATGTAAAAAAAAAAAAGTAAAAAATTTGATTTTTTCAACCGAAAAAAAGCAAATCTCCCTTTAAAAATTCTGTCTGAACAAATCAGCTGTTTTAGAGAAAGCAATCGCAATAGTTTCCTTTCTATTTTTTTTTTTTTTTTCGGACAACTTTATACTATAAATAGAAAGTTTTTAACTTTTTTTATTTTATGTCCTGAAACTGTCATTTTGTTAGTTACGTTAATTTGCACCTTTCAGTATTTTGATTTAAAACTAGAATCTATGCCGTGCAAAAAAAAAATCTCCCGCGTGTCACCTAGGGTGCGCCGCCCCTGTTATAGAATATCGATGTAATCACCGCACTGAAATTTCGCGGAATTAGTATGTTCTTCGACACGTACATATTCCACATTTTCTTGCACATTATATCATGTTTTTTCAGTGTTCGGGGATATAGGGGAAAGACGCTTACTTTAGGGAAAACATGTATAGCTAGTCAAATTTACACAAAAAATCAATATTTTATTAATGAAGTATAATTCCAAAGCATAAGGAACAGTTTGCAATCAACTAATTTGCATAAAAGTTTTATGGATTGAGCGGTAATACCTGACATGGTAGGGTAATTGCTCTCAAAATTTGAATACAACATTTAAGTTGGTGTTATTTATAGTTGGTACTAGAAAAATAAATAAAAGCATGAACGTACAGCTAAATGTATATATTTTGTAGAAATAATGAGTAAATTAACATTTGAAAAGAAGAGTGTACACTTACCTTCAAGTTAGATGGTGTAGAATTTTATTATAAAACAACTTCAAACTAATAACGTGAGGACACAACAATACTTTCCTTCCGACGGTCTCTATATCTCTACTGGGAACTTACGATGAAGTTCGCTAGGTGCCTGTAACGATCGCACGTTTTCAATTCTAGATTCCATTTAGGTGAGCGGGATTGCCCGCTGAGCGTCATTACCCTGTTTTCCCCTATATCACTAGTTATATATCTTGATAAATACCATGATATATATATATATATATATGGGAAAGTAGGGGAATGGTGCTCACTTAAGGGAAAACATGAATAGCTAGTCAAATTTGGGCAAAAAAAAACAATATTTTATTTACGAAGTATAACTCCAAAGCATAAGGAACAGTTTGCAATCAACTCATTTTCATAAAAGTTTTAGAAATTTTTTTTATCGTTTTATTTAAATATGACCATCGATTGAGCGGTAATGCCCGACATGGTAGGTTAATTGCGCTCAGAGTTTGAATACAACGTTTAAGTAAGACAAAAATCACATATGTAGTTGTGTGGGCTGTTCACACCACTGCAGACTTTTTGCGACCACTTTACACATATTGTGCACACATGTGGCATAAATTGTCATTTACTTTTGGCACTGTGATAGAGAATGTTGAAGCATGTATCAGATAGAAGAAAGTTTTGGGATTGGCAAATCCGTCTTTGATTGGCAAATACGTTGAACCTGAACGCGAAATTGGAATCACTCAACATATCTCTTTTTACACCTATTTAACTCAACTTAGTTTTTGTATGTAACGATAGAATTTTCTAATTGGTTTTTAACCGGAATGCTTGAATTATAAAAACTGATGTTCATAGGCGTGTTACCGATGACATTTTAATAGTTTTAGAACGTCATTATAAATGAATACGTTAATTTTGAGGCATTTTCCCGTTAGCCCGACACACGTGATAAATCACCCAATAATTACAAGATGAAACAACAATGGATTGAAACTTGCCACCTAGAGTACAAAGCTTTCTGGCTGGCTGGTGACGTCAGCAGTAAGAGGCGAACAATCTGCATATCACATTGATAAAGTAAAGTTTAATATTGCTATGTTTTTCTAAATAAACCAGTAAGCGTGAAAATGACCTAATAGTAGAATTGTAAGCTTGATTGTACTGTACATTAATAAATTGCTACTGACATATAAATTAAACTTTATAACTAAAAAAATTTAACATGAAACACATTTATCATCACTTTTATGTTTGCTGAATTTTCTTGATATCGTGATAAATACTACTTATTTCAAAAATATCTTTTAAATAAAAATATTTTTAACTAGATTGTTCATTTTAGAATCAAAAGTTCGGTAATCCGAAAAACAGATTTTTTTTCTTTTCTTTCTTTCTCTCGCTTGATTTTTTAAAATTGAAAATGCAGCAAATCTTTTGAAGAAATTTGTAAATACTATGAAGAAATGTTTGAATAAGCTTTAATTATTATAAATAAAGCATCATTAAAAAAAAGAAACGAAAGAAAGAACTATATTGTTCATTTTAAAATTGATTTTTCGGGGGAAAATAGGATTGTCGGGCTAGCTCAAATTAACTTCACACAGAAATTTCACATAATTTCAAAATATCAACTTCTCGGGGCGTAACTTTTTAAATATTTTGTAATCTTGGTAAGACGGCACATCACAAATAGAACGGCACATAACACATATACACAAAATAATAACTGGCGCTAATATAACTTTTACATGTTAGCACAACTCAAAACAGAGCATAACTCTTAACTAACTAACAGCATTTCTTATTCGGCAGAGCTCACGGAAGTCGGTCACGTAACTGCCGGTAAAGTCTATGTTTGAAAAGGGTAGCGCGCGTTACATCCTCCCCCTCTGTTTCCGATTTACGTCTCGGAGAGGAAACAAGATGCTTTCTGGGTCTTCCTCTTTTTCTCAAGGGTGCAACTGGAATAGTTTCAGATTCTTGAAAAGGTGACAAGGCAGAAGCGTGGTAAGACCCAATTCGCTCAGTAGGATTGTCCAGGCTAGCAATGTCATATGTCACTAGTGACTTTTGAGTCAAAACTATATATGGCCCATCCATCTTAGGCATAAATTTTGCTGTTTTATTTTTACTTGCCTTGCTCACAGGGTGTAGGGTAACCCATACTTTATCACCAGGTATGAAATACACTCGTCTACGATTTTTATCGTAATATTTCTTTCGCTGATCTTGTTTCATTTCAACACGCTCTTTCACACTTTTTGAAATGTTTTCTAGACGTTTAAGATATGGGGTTATTTCCGGAACAAAACTGTCATTTTCCACAACAGCTCTAAAATCGTTCACCACATCATCGATTGTTCTTAGTTCTCGACCAAATTGCAAATAGGCGGCAGTTTGGCCTGTTGTATCAGATTTGGCAGAGTACATAGCAAATCTAATGAAAGGAAGTTTGTCAATCCAGGAACTGTGTTCATCCCCAACAAGGATTGCTATTCGAGGTTTCAAGTCTCTATTTTTGCGTTCGACCGGATTGGCCTGAGGATGGTACAAAGGTGTCAACGATTGGTCTATTCCAAGAATGTAACAAACTTGTTGTAGAACAGCGCTCACAAACTGAGGGTCGTTATCACATATGAGTCTTCTTGGGATACCATAACGAAGGAAGATCTCTTCAATCAGAGTAGTCGCACATTCTTGTGCAGTGGCAAATTTTAAGGAAATAGTTCTACCCATTTAGTGGCACAATCTTCTACTATAAAAATCCATCGGTGCCCATCTTTACTAGGAGGCAATGGTCCAAAGAGATCAATGCTGAGGGTCTCAAACCGCTGAGCATAAGCAGGTGTTCGTAATAAACCGGCTGGTTTCTGATTTGTTGCTTTATAACGGGCGCACTCTGGGCACTTCTTCACATATTCAGAAATGTATACTCTCATGCCTGTCTAATAATATCTCTTAGCAATTCTCTGATAAGTTCCTGCTTCACCATAATGTCCGGCTGAGCGGTCGTGATGATGAAGTTTCAAAATATTTTGTTTTTCTTGTATTGGAATGACCAGTTGCGCTTCTTCGGCATCTGATTCGGGAGCATACCTATCGGGAGCATCAAAAGGGATCTTTAAAAAACGATAAGTAGCATAACTCTTAACTAACTAACAACATTTCTTATTCGGCAGAGCTCACGGAAGTCGGTCACGTGACTGCCGGTAAAGTCTATTTTTGAAAAGGGTAGCGCGCGTTACAGGATTATTTTTTTTCTCTCTTTTGTTAAAAAGGCAGCAAAATCTTTGAAGAAATGTTATTTTTTAATCATTGTAACTAAAACATGTGGAAAAAAAAACAGCTTGTTCATTTTAAAATCAATTTTTCAATACTCTGAAAAACAGATTTCTTTTTTTTCTGCCTCTTGATTTTTTTGCTTGGAGATTCAGTTTAATTTTTGAAGAAATGCTTAATATTATCTAATTATGAAATTTATTTGGTGTACTATTCCTATTATTATGTACATATAAATTTGAGTGGCGATAACTTCAACTTCATTACTGAATAGCTTTAACAGAAATATATTTATCATTTTTAGGGTTCCGTACTTAAAAAGTAAAAACGGAACCATTATAAAATCACTCCTGTGTCTGTATGTCTGTCTGTCACAACCATTATTCTCGTAAATTATGGAACGTGGAAAGTTTAAATTGGGGGATGTAATAAAGAGTATTGACCCACTTATTTACAGAATATTAAACATTCACAAACATATTTAGGAAAAAATGTACAGGGGCTAATTAAGTTACTTGAAGAAAAAATCTTTTCTTTGTATATCGTGTGAGGTGTCTTGTGAAAGGTTTCGTAATGCTGAATTCAAAAATACATTTCTTTTAATTTTAGGTATCATATTTTAGGAGAGATCGTCGAAAATGTAGTGCAAAAATATGTCCCCCCACCCATCTATTTCCGAATCTACTGAAATTAAAATTATGAAAAAAAAAAATTGGGATAGCAGACGTTAACTTAAACCTTGCAGGAAAATTTTAGCAATTATCCTAGGTCACATACCTTTTGAGAAAAGCGCATTTTTTTCGTTACACACAAATTTCCATTTATGGGCAAAGCAAAGGTGTTCAGGAGCGCTGGAGGTACCTATCGTAACAGAAGTATAAAAGCATTGTTGATATTGTTTTCGAAAAAAATCGTCTGTAATTAGCCGAGATATTAACCTTTAAAGACACGGGACGTTTGGACATACACAATGACAAGGGATGCGTATTATATCTACTATCAGCTTTGAAAGCCTAGATAACAACTTTTAATGACATATTTGTGCAATGCAATGCTCAGTAGCAGTATAAAAGCAATAAACGTCAAATTGTCAAAAACAGACTAATTTAATTAGAATTAATACATAAATGCTATGGGATTTGCGACTAGTTTGCGTTGAGTGGATCTTTCAATACGCCTCTCGTGTCTTTAAAAGTTAATTAAAAACATACCTGGAATAACGAGGCACGGACCAAGGCGGCGTTGCAACTTTGCGACCTCCTTTCGAAGCACGCTTAGCACAATGCCAAGTTTAAACTTTGAACAAGGGTTTTGTTTTAGATATACACTGTAAAAAGAAAATATTATTATTACGCTGAATTTAGTTTTATGAAATGCCAAATGAAGTTTAAATAGGCACTACTTTTATTGTCAGTACCGAAATAAGTTCATCATAAACATATTGGGATAAGATTAAGAAAAGAGTTATACAGAATGGTAATATATGATATTATTTAATCTTCCTATCTCTTTGAACTTTTATGGTATACCCATTCATACTTTTCTTGTATATACAGCTATACCCAACCCTACGTTGTATAGTTTTTTACAAAGTCTTATTATTCTATTAACAAAGATTTTTTTAAAACAATACATTTAAAAATTCATGTATTTATTGTACGGAACCCTCTGAGTGCGAGTAATATTCGCACTTCACCGTTTATTTTTAAGTTTGTTATGCTTTATGGAAATTCTGATAAATTCTCTCTCCCCACCTTGATCCCTTTCAAATAAAACTATTTTTATTTTGCATAGAGTAAAACATTCTTTAATTACATTATAAATAATGCATCAGAAAAAAAGAAAGAAAAGAAAAAAAAGAACTAGATTGTTCATTTAAAATCGATTTTTCAGGGAAAAATAGGATTCTTTTCTTTCTTTCTTTTTTTTTTCTCTTTTGTTGAAAAGGCAGCAAAACCTTCGAAGAAATGTTATTCTTTAATTAATTAAAAATTTAAGCCAATTCGTAAATTTATTAAAAATAATTTTATACTAAAAGACAAAAAAAAAAAAAAAAAAAAAAAAAAAAAAAAATGTTTCAAAAATAATCTTTTTGTGAAAATAATTTATATTTTCAACATTATTTTCTCTTGCAAAAGTATTAGAATTTCAATTTATTCAATATTCTAAGATTGTTTATGCTTAAATATAATTTTTTAAACTTGTTTCTGAAACGTAATATTTAAATCTTTTATTGAAAGCTTCATTTTGTTCTTTTTTTTATGAAAATGGTTCATATTTTTAATTTGTCTTCATTTATAATTAATTTATAGAACTAACAAAGTGCTGTTCCCATTAAGTAGGAGGATATTTATTATTATAAAATTTGTCTTTTGTTTGATAATTCTTAAAATATTTTATGTATTTATTTAATCACTTTCTTCAAATATTTTTAGTTGCTTTTGATAACGTTGAACATAAATTATCTTAAAATATGTAAGTGCATATAGTAAAATTGCTATGGTTATTACTATTAATTCTATATAGACAATTTCTTACAATCCGAAACTAAAATATTAAATGTTGATTAATTTTGAAAAGCTCTAACAATAGTATTATAGAACTAAGAAATTGTAAATTAAATAAAGCACTAATTAAAATTTTAATAAAAGTTTTTTATTAAATTTAAACCATTATTTAAAGTTTACTTTAATTATAAAAAAACTGCAATTGACTAAAAACCTGTTATTAATATTTATTCAATAATTTATATAACTGAAATTTGTAGAAGTTAATTCATATGGGGAAGGGTGTACACAGTGAGACGAAAATTATTATTACTTAACAAATGGCGACGATTTATATTCTTTTGAAAAATTTTTGCTACATCTTTAAGCTACACAAATACGCTACACATTAATGTATAAATGGTTTTAAAAAAGTTATTTATGAAAGCACAGAAGCAGCATAACGAAGTATCGAAAACTGTCTCACTGTGTGCCACAAGTGGTACACAGTGGGACAATGTATATATTTTCACAAATCATATATTTTTTCACTCTATCAATAATTTTCTGCAGTTTATGATTTCTAATTAATATTTCTAGATTTTCAAAATATTAAAAATATGAGCCTCGGGTGGACAATGGCAGACCTTGGGCTACTTTTATGCAAATTTTCAGCCTCTTACGTTTAGTAGATTTCCCTAGCCATCGCACGCCCACACCAGCACACAGAAAGAGAGAGAGAGAAAACCCTTCTTTTATTAATAAATAACTTTTTTAACATCAGAACCACATAGTAGGTACACAATGAGACACGTCTCACTGTGTACTTTCGTTTCGTTGTAACAAAATGGATGCCATATTTGTTACATTTATTTCATCGCTTTAAAAAATTCATGTCGTTTCGTCGAAATAGTCTATTATTGGATATAGCTAAGTAAATATATGTCCTATTGAAGGAAATAAATTCTAAAATAGACGTTTATGTAACTTTAATCACTCTAAAATAAAGAATTATTTACTATTTTTTCGGACGAATAGCTGAAATGCCGAAACTACATCCACGTGTTGCATAAGATAAGGTCGTTATGTGTGTGTGCCAGCTTGGAGAAAAAATTATAACTATATGTCAAAGTGGCTGCTGTCTCACTGTGTACCATGTTTCACTGTGTACTACTCTCCCCTAAATTTGCAATAAACTCAAAATAAATTTTATGTACATACTAAAATAATAAATTTTATTTACATTCGATAAATTTTAAAATATGTTCAAAACTAAAATTTGTAAATTAAAATACCAACAATGAAGCGTATAGTAAAATTAAACGTATAAAATAAACAAATTTTAATACTAAAATATCCATTAGTTAATGACGTTTAATTTTATTTTAAAGAAATCACACCAAATTTCATATCTGACTATTATTAGTATTTCTTCTAAAACTTAAACAACAAAAATAATATGCCAAATGAAATGTCGTTGACTTAATCTTCAAATCACTGTTCAAAGTACAATAAAATCTTTTCCAGTCAGACTAAACTTTTAACTACATTAAATATTTTACGATTTTACTACTATTATTATTTATATTTAAAAATTTTGTTAAATTGTATAATTTAAAATATAGTAAAATGAATAAATTACACTAGTAAAATAAATGAATTATAATAGTAAAATAAATGAATTATAATAGTAAAATAAACGAATTACAGTAGCAAAATAAATGAATTATAATAGTAAAATAAATGATTTGTAACAATAAAATAAATGAATTATAATAATAAAATAAATGAATTATAATAGTAAAATAAACGAATTACAAATAACCTAAAATTAAAAGAAATGTATTTTTGAATTCAGCGTTACGAAAGCTTTCACACGATACCCCACACGATATACAAAGAAAATATTTCTTTTTTCAAGCAACTGAATTTGCCCCTATATATTTTTACTAAAAATATTTATAAATGTTTAATAATCTGAAAATATGTGGGTTAACAGTCTTTATTACTTCCCCGAATTTGAACTTTCCACGTTCCATAGTTTACGAGTAAAATGGCTGTGACAGACAGACAGACGGACAGACACAAGAGTGATCTTATAATGGTTCCGTTTTTACTTTTTAAGTACGGAACCCTAAAAAGCGCTAAAATATTGTATCCCTTAAATGTGCAATGATACTGCTGCAATATGCAGATCGCAGCGACATCTGCAGGATATTTTCTACAACTGCAAGAAACTGCTAGTCTATACAATGTAATACTAGTAATACGAAAATTCCGCAGATGTCGCTGTAATCGACACTTGAAATTTTAGCAGTATCGTCGCACATTTAAGGGATACAAATTTTCAGCACTGTTTGGATAGCATATTTCCACACTAGGTATTTTAGGCGCTGTAGTATTAGAAGTAATATAAATAAGTAAATACATACAATAAAACACTTATCTTACTTTAAATTGTTGAATAATCCTATTTTTAAATGTATAAAATGTCAAAAACAGCGCTTATAAAGAACGCGCAGAGCTATTGCCACCTAGAGTCACTGTGTGTTCCCTAATCCCTACCTGTGCTGAGAAAGTTTTTCTCGCCTACTGAGCTTGACTTTACTGGAATTTGTTCTTCCAGCCAGAAGGCTTGTTACTCTAGGTGGCAATGATTGAAGCATGCGCCAAGAATAGTTCGCCAAAATTTGCTCTATGGCTGTGAAACTGCAACAATGAAACACTTTAAAGTCTAAATTAGAAAATAAATTAAAAAAGTCAGATGAAGCATATAATAATAATAATAATAATAATACGCTATTATCAATGAATAGTTCAATATGAATTCATTTACGGCAATACGTTGAGAAATCTATAAAAAGATAATAAAAAGATAACTTACGGCTGTTATTCAATCAACTTTCGAATTTCCCTCGGTTATGTTAAGTCTGTGGGCGTAGAAGGCATTCGTAGATTTAAAATATCTCCTCGGGAAATTAATATTTTTAACGTATTTTTTCTGAGTACTTTTCTTAAAGGATTAATTACGATTTTTTTTCTTTTTTTTGAGGGGGGGGGGGGGGGGGTGACTGTTAAGGTTAGAAACATGAAATTCTATAGGTTAGTTTCTTTTAAGACGTATAAGCTCGCTCAGAACAGTTTCTAAGATTTCGAACTTTAAAAGCGTGAAATGAGTGGGAGATGTTTTAAAGTTTCAATTACTTTGGAACTGCTAAACCGATTTCAGCTAGATAAGCCATCTTCAAGTGTGGAGTAGCATAGTTGAGGTTTGTTCCAAGAGGAGAGCATTGGCGCAGCAAGCCAAAGGACCCAGGTTCAAGTCCTGACCTGAGCATTTCTTTTTCTCTGTTGGAATAAACCTCAGCTATGCTACTCCAACCTTGAAGATGATTTATCTTAGTTTAAAACGTTCTTTCTCTTGATTATGACCTAATTACATGGTACACACACTTTCATCATCAAAATGCTGTAGTTATAGCTTGGATGAACGAAACTAGTGTTGCAGTTCGCAGCCATGTCCAACGAATAAGAATGAATTATACCAGCCAGGCCGTCGTCAGGGTAGCTCAGCATTGAGAGGATTGGTAAGGCAATCCAGGTTTGAGTCCATTTTTCGCTTTGTTGGAATAAACCTCAAACCCAACCTTGAAGAGGGTTCATGTGAATTTTTCGGAATGAGGCGAAAAAATACCAAAGCAACTATCAAAATATAAATGTACAAATACTAAAACAAAAGCTATCAAATAAAGTAGTCAAAACGGCATAGCATGGCACAAATTTTCTTCATTATTATTGAAATTATCAACGGGTTCAGTGGATTTTAGAGTTTAGTGAAATCATGAAAAAAAAACAAACAAAAAAAAACAAACAAACAAAAAAAAAAACAACAACAAAAAAAACTTTGTTATTGTTCGCACATGCGCATAAAAAAAAAATTCATACAACTGCTCGTATTTCACCAAATGCTTAATACATTTCTATTCCAATTGCACCATGTTGTTTCTACTACATTTTGCCAACTTTTCTGAAACTAGTGTTAAATTGGGCATTCTATAAGCAAAAAACATGCAAAAATTTTTTTAAGTTGAAAAAAAAAAATCGCTTTATCTCCATGGATATAAGTGCTATTCTTACACAAATGAATATACATATTGCACAATATCCACATATCCGTATGCTGTAGCGATAGTACTGATTTCGTGCTTTTTATTTTACAGGGTGATTGTTTGATTTTTTGTCCCCCCCCCCCCCCCTCATTGTCCTCCTTATCAAATCGACGTTGATAAATAGGAGGTCAAACATATTCTCTATAATCCTGTAGTTCTAGAAGAATCCGACAAGTATGTTTTTAAATATTCGACAAAATATCTAAAAATGAAAGTGTCCGGTGATTAATGGCCATATAGTGTATATATATGTATGTGTTAAATATACATATTAATAATATATTTAAAAATTAACAACAAATTGAATAAGGTATGTTTAATTCTTAAGTAGACACAGACTTTGTTTATTAATTTTTTAATTTTTTGCATTTAAATTAATTGAAATAAACTCTTTAAAGTTTTTTTTTTTTTTTTTTTTTTTTTTTTTTTTTAAATAAAAACAGCATTGAATATCTTTTTAGAAATTAGAATAAGCATTAATACAATATATGAGAGAATAAAACTGTGTCGATGTCTTCTCTGATGTGTACATCAAAAGATCAAAATAAGTATTCGCAATCCTCCAAAAAAAACTTCGCCCCCTCCCCCCCACCAGTACGAAATTTTGATATGGCGATACTGTTTGGAAATTTTATCCCTGAGGCCCAGGTTGCCTCTCTGTGCCTCTGACCAAAGCTTATAATTTTTACATGAAATGTAAAATGTAATTTTCCAATAATACGAATTTCATCTTGTTAAAAAATGTTTTTGGTATACATACTTTTTATAATGACTTTTGTAAATGATCGTCAGCTGTTTCATTTTCAACTTCTATTCTGCATCTTTCTTTGAGCGCGTTCGAAATACTTCGGCAATATTCAAACTAAAAAAATTCTGTCACTGATAAGTTTGCCGATTTTAATGAGCACACGGAGAGCTTTTTCAAAGTTTAGTCCTATATACATTGCTTTTAATTTCAACTCACGTTTTGAGTCAGTGCTAACTGATAATTATAGAAAGTGAAAGTACATAGCAACAAATAAACAGGGTCTCATTTGAGCCAATACAATTCAAATCGATGAGTATCGTTGAAAATTCTCGAAGGAAGAAACCAGATTTTAGGAATACAGATAGTTTCGGTCCCGTCTTAATATTTGGCAGTATTTCCGCCAAAAACGAATGCTCGCCAAAACTCACATTTTGTGCCGAAAACGAAGCCGAATATTGGGTCGAATTCTAGTCTTAACATCACATTACATATGATGCCCGAGCCGTGTCACTTGGCGGATCAATAATGTACTCATTTGAGTCTCTTTTTAACCCTTTCAGGGGCAAGTAATTGAGTAATTCATATTGGAATTTTCGAAAAATTTCATTTCAAAATAAGGAAAAGCAATTTTTCAACTTTTCCCCGACAAAGTTATTATAGTAAAATTTAATTAAAAGTTTCTGCAGCAAATCTTGATTAAAATTAGGTTGGATATAATAAATCCTACCGCCCCTCAAGGGTTTAAATTGTTTGTGTAGATTTATTTCGTTACCGCGTAAGCCAATGCTATTACCTTCGTTGTATAAGACTATTCTGATTCCCGTCGCCTTTACGGCGGTGCAAGTGTCTGCCACCCTTTGTCTGTCCCATTGAGAGCGAGTGAGTGAGTCAGTCACACGAAGCAAGGCGTGGATCCGTGCCAGCTTTTGGCACGCAGGAGGTCACACACTGTCTCTCTCCTTGTCCGCGATCAAGGATGCTGCAGGGTATACGGTGGCATACGCCGGCCGTATCTACCTTCTGGATTTTCCAAAGTAACTGCTTTTAGTGTTTTGTTTTTCAAACCTTTCCTACGAAAGCCATAAATATGTCAACTGACTTTTCTTTTCTGGCTTTTCTGTGGTCATCAACAAAAGAAAGAGGCGGAGATAGGCATATCAACGACGTTCCCCCAATGACCTTGACATCCGATGAAAGTCATAAAAGATGAAAGGCACCGCATGACCGCCACAAAGACGCCGCTGTCCCTGAACCTATTGGTTCTTTTTTTTTTTCAAACTTTTCTTACGAAAGACATAAATATATCAAATGGCCTTTCTCTTCCAAGTATTCTGTGGTTATTAACAAAAGAAAGAGGCGGAGATGGAATGAGACATGTCAACGACGTTCACTAGTGACCTCTAGACCTCTACTGTCTGTTTTAATCTTTAAGATCCAAACAGACAACTTTTCTAAGTTCGGAACTTTTTTTGCGGTCAGGCGGTACTTTTTATCTCTTTTTAACTTCGTAGGATGTCGTAGGATCCAGCTATCGGTCCGACGAATCCATCTCCGCCTCTTTCTTTTGTTGAGTCTCCCATTCTTTTGTTGATGAGCGCAGAACGGTTGGAAAAGAGAGACTAATTGACATTTCTATAGCTTTCGTAGTGGAGGGAGCATTAAACACAGCTTTGTACTCAAGTAAAAGCTATAGATCCTGACTAGAGCTTACCCTCTGGGATTTTTTACGGTACTGAGAACCACAGGATTTTGATCGTTATTTCATCAAACAGGAGGTCTCTGATCGGATAAGCTGCTAGACCAGGGTTGGCGAACCTATGGCACGCGTGCCAGATTTGGCACGTAAGCTAATTTTTATGGCACGGGAAAAAATTTAAAATTGGTAATTGTTATAGAGATAAAATCCATTTTTAACCATTTGGAAAAATGGTTATTGTTCTCGTCAGGATGGGAAATTAAAAGCATATCTGAAGGTTTTCATTGGTTTAATCCGCAATTTATTCGTTTTCTGATTGGTCTATACAGTAATCTGTATTTCCCTTTAATTTCAACAACGATGGATACTTTCTATTGCCACTATAACAAAAGTAATAAAAACTACAAAAAAATTAATAACTCAGAAACAAATTGAGATACAGCTTTCAAACAAATTGCATTTAAAAGTAGATTTTTTTTCTCTATCCGACGTTGTAAATAGTAATAGTGTCGGATGTTTAGAAGTTTAAGAATGAAATTTCATTTAAAATGGGCCGTCAGATTGCTTGGAAATCGGACGATGAAAAGCCTTTTCCCGAACAGCCAATGAAATGCTTGGATATTTACGTAAGTTTCAGGTGGATAATACTCAAGTTTCATGAAATCTGACGGGTCGCAGGCGATATTTTTGGCTTGCAATTTTTACGTGTCATAACACTATTAATGTTTAATTCATGGCGTACGTAATGTATGATCCACTCCGTGCGATTTTTTAATGTCTTAAATTTTAGTTTAAAAAAATCGTTTTCCAAATGGTCGTTGTAATTTGATAAATTGCTTTATTTTTTTTTATTTCTGTTATAATAAAGAAAATTGTTTTCCATACGGACAGACGATCACAAATAATGAAATTATTTTTGCATGAATTAACAGACCATAATAATTTCCTTTTCCTGTGATGCTATGCAGCGTTCTTTATGCATTTTGCTTTTCTATATGAATTTAAAAATCTGTATTTTTCAAATGAATTTTGTTTGACAGTCACTGCAGTAAAATAGCAAAAGGATTCAATTTAGGTATTGTAAAAATAACAAAATATGAACCAGATATAAAGCATTTTCCATCGAACGTACGAGAGAAAAATCTCATCAATACATTCTTAGTATATTAATGCAATTTGGAAAATTACAACCGATATGGTGCATGGATAATAAGTTAAAAATTAATGAAATAAAGACTCGTATTTTTTCCCCTTTATTACAGTACATACCGTATTAATGAATCTTATTTATGAATTAAAATATCATTCATTTAACGGCTGATTCCAGAGTGCAGAAAAGTCGCACTTTGATTTTTAATTTTTTTTAATTATTAATTATTAATGCATGAAAGCAACTGATTTTCTAACCAGTGTTTCGTATATAAACATTACACTCTTCAAAATTATTTTTGTATGAGTTTGGCACGTTACATTGTTGATAGATATTAGTTGTGAATTTTCGGCACGCACACGTGAAAAAGTTCGCCGAGTCTGTGCTATAGACAGTGCCAGACGTTATTTCTGTGGGCTTTCGAATCCTTTTTGTACCAAATTATGAATCAAAAAATTGCTCCACCTCAGTAATTTATCTTCTTTGATGTCTGAAGATACACTTTAAAATTTTTATTACAATAATACGAAATTTAGGCTTTTCATTAAAATTGATTTAATAAATCGGTAGTTATAGCTTTTTTCGTAAAATATGTACAAGAATTATAGTTGCACGCTTCACTTCGCATGTGTAAAATTAAATCTAGAACCTGTTCAGTTCTAGAGTAAAGCAGAACAAGGTCAGAATAGCGCCGTGGTCTGTAAGGCGTCTGTTTTAAGCTGTTATTGTCTGTAGAACACGCGAGTTTGATCCCCACTCCAGACAGAATGATTTCCATAATGATCCGTAATAGTCTCTGTTGGCGCCGAAATTCATCTGACAAATAAATTTTCAAAATCCAAGTGAGATGGGAGAGCAATTAGATTAAATAGTTTATTAAATAAAACTGAAATAGTATGTAAATTCTATTCATCATTAGAAGTTAATAATTGTTCCATAATAGTAATTCTCCGTATTTAACAGAGCCAATACAAAAAAAAATGTGTTCTCTGCTTGGTTGCAGAGTCAGGACATGTTACATGTTCTCTGCTTGGTTACAGAGTCAAGACTGACCATTTTAAAAATGATACATATTATATAAAATAAACATCAAAATAAAAATTACAATATGCAGTTATAAATCTTCTAAATAGCTATAATATTCATTTAAATGACATCCAAGTAATTATAAAACTAATAAATCACCATCAATTCAAAATTATTATAAAGTAAATAAATCTATATTACATGACCTTGAAATCATAATGTTACTCATAAATATTAATTCAGGGTTATAAACAATTTAGATAAACAGATTAGATTTTTTCTGTCAAAAGAAATCAGTTTTATAATTATATTTCGCAATATGAAAGATAAACAGAGTTAAATTATAAACAAATAAATTTGAGGTTATTTACGCCGTAACATCCTCCGCCTCCATGAACGGAGTTCATCGAACAATTATAACTTACCAAATTTCCACTATCACATACTAAATAATCAAATATTAAATACAAATTTAAAATATTACCTTAAATGTTAAGTATAACTAAAATGAAATGCAATTAAATCCTACTACTTCTATAAAAAACAGTTTCTGGAACAACTAAAAATAGAAAAAGACATTAATATACAAAATAGTTCAGAAAGTTACAAAAATTAGACATAGAAAAAAATAATAATAATAAAGTTAGTTAAAATAAAGTAAAATTCTATTATATTAAATGTCCATCGGTAGAGGAGACAATTTTGTGATAGGGCGTTTCAGTTCACCAGTAGAAGTCTTTAATTTGACAACACGAACAATATTATCATCCCCAGGAAATAGTTCAATTATTCTGCCCAATTTCCACCTTAATGGGGGCTGGTTTTCTTCCTTTATCAACACCAAGTCATTGATTTTTAAGTTCGGGTTGCTTCTAAACCACTTTGTACGTTGCTGCAATTGTGAGAGATAGTCTGACGACCACCTTTTCCAAAAACTTTGGAAAATCTTTTGTAGCAATTTCCAACGTTCCAAAGGAGTTACATAGGTAGAGGAGATATCAGGCTCAGGTAAGGAGGTCAAGGGTGCTCCTATAATAAAATGTCCTGGCGTCAGAGCCGTAAAGTCATTTGGATCAGAAGACTCAGCGACAAGCGGTCTTGAATTTAAGCATGACTCAATTTGTGCAATTAAGTCAAAAATTCTTCATAAGTTAAAATCTGATCACCAATTGTTCTCTTCAAATGATTTTTCATTTGTTTTATTCCCGCTTCCCAAAGGCCTCCAAAGTGAGGGGCGGAAGGTGGGTTGAATTTCCATACTATCATTTCGTCAGTAAGATACTTGTGCAATTTTTCATCAGAAGCAATTAGAGACATCATTCTCTTTATTTCGCGGTCTGCCCCTACAAAATTTGTACCTCTGTCGGAAAATATTTCTAGAGGTTTTCCACGTCGAGCCACGAATCTTTTCAATGAGGCTAGAAAGGTTTCAGTTGTAAGATCAGTGACTAACTCAAGATGGATAGCTTTTGTTACGAAACAAACATACAGACAAACATAATGTTTAAAGGGTTTCACACCACGTCCCTTACGAGGTTTGATCAAAAAGGGGCCGGCTAAGTCGACTCCTACTCTTGAAAATACTCGAGCTTGTGTCACGCGTGCTGATGGCAGATTTCCCATCAACTGAGATGAAAGGTGTGATGAATTTCGGAAACATTTCATACATTTCCTTATTTCTCTTTTCACAGCTTCTTTAGCATTAATTATCCAAAATTTTTGTCGAATTGCTGAAATTGTCAATTGAGTCCCGCTATGAAGATGTTTCTCATGAAAATACTTTATTATCAAGTCTGTAACATGATGCCTTTTAGGGAGAATGATTTGATGTTTTTGATATTCAGACAAGTTTGCATTTTTTAGCCTACCTCCAACACGAAGAATATCATTTTCGTCAAGAAATGGATGTAAAGGAAGGAGTTTGCTTTTAGAATTTAGGATCTTTCTGGATTTTAGAATTTTCAGTTCGTCTCCGAATTCATGGTTTTGAATTAATTTCACAATAGCATTTGTTGCCCTTTCAAGTTCTGGAACAGTCAAAAAACCATAGACTCGTTCAGATGGGCATGTACTATTTTTGATGAATCTGAGGCACCAAGCCGTAATTCGTTTTAATTTAGACCAGGATGAAAATTTAAATAAAAGCTCAAATTCTGGAATATTTTGGGATATGGAGCAAACAAGCGTTTTACGTTGTTCTTGCAAGACCTCTTCATCAGGTAGATTAGGTTGAGTTTCAGGGGGAAATACTGGTAACGATTCTTCCTTCAGCCAGCTAGGACCATGTAACCATACCTCGTTATTAATCAATTCAGATGCAGAGCAACCACGAGAGAGAACATCTGCAGGATTTTCCTTTCCTTTACAAAATTTCCATTGTACAGGAGCAACAAGTTCCTGAATTTCGCGTACGCGGTTTGCCACAAAGGGCTTCCAGTTGTTAGCACTTCCTTTAATCCAGTGCAAGGTAATTTGGGAGTCACTTAGACAAAATATATTTTCATTCACAATTTTAAATATTTCCTTTAAATAATTCGCTAATCTTGCAGCCGTAAGTGCTCCAAGAAGTTCGATGCGCGGCAATGTAATTTTCTTGAGAGGCGCTACTCTCGACTTTGCTATTACAAATGAAGTTTCACAAGAAGAAGAATCACGTAAATAAGCCACTGACCCATACCCCTTTAAACTAGCATCAGAAAATATGAAAAGTTGAGCGGTTTCAGGATTTAATTTTGGGATAGTTACAAAATATTTTCTAAGAATTTCAAAATTTACCAAGTCTTTTATTTCATTATGCCATTTTCTGAATTTTCCACTTAAAGAATCTGGTAATGTAGAATCCCAGTCAATTCCATGTTCCCAGAGTTCTTGCATTAAAAATTTAATTCTTATCACGAAAGGAGAAATGAGTCCAATAGGATCATAAATTTTTGCCACAGTTTGTAAAACAATACGTTTGGTAATAATTTTATGGTCAAATTCTACTAAAAGTGGTTGTATGTCTATTTTCAAGATGTCACTTTCTGTTATCCATATAATTCCCAATACCTTCGAAAGATTTTGTTCAAGAGTGTCTTCCTCAAAGTTTATTCCATGTTCCTTCCATAAAAATTTTAAATCGGAAGAATTGGTTTTAAATTTTCTGAGTTTCATATTGGCCTCACTCAATATCTTCTCTGCACCGTTTGATAAAACAAAAGCTTCATTTACTGAATCAGCTCCATGAAACAGGTCATCAACGTATAAGGAAGTATCCAGCATATTAACTATTTTTCCAAACAAATCTTTATACCCCTCAATGTGATGTTTGATGGTTGCAGAAAGGAAAAAGGGTGAAGTTGTTACACCAAAAGTTACACGGGTCATGCGAAAAACCTTCAAAATGGGATTGTTACTAGTGATATTGTCAAACCACAGGAACCTCAAAAAATTTCTATCTTCTTGTTGTATCTGGATTTGCAAGAATGCCTTTTCTATATCGGCCAAGAAAGCAATTTTGTGGAGACGGAATTTTAAAATAATGTCCAATATGTTAGGATTTAGATTGGGCCCAGGAAATAAGCACTCGTTTAACGATTTTGCCCCCTTATCTTTGGATGACGCATCAAAAACAATTCTTACTTTAGTTGTCGATTTATCTTCCCTTATTACTGGTCTGTGAGGCATGTAATACGTGTTTATTTCATCTTTATTAAACTCACATTCTTCAATTATACCCAAACCAGATTGTTCATTTAATATTTTCTCATATTCCTTAAGTAACCATTCATTTTTGCACAATTTTGATTTTAATCCCCAAAGTCTATGTTTAGCTACATCAAAATTGGATTCCAATTCATTTTTATTTACTTTCCACAAAAGTTTAGTTTCATATCTTCCATTTACAAAATTTAAATTATCATTAAATAAATCAAGAGCATCTAAATCCTTTTGTGAAAATAATTCATTTTTACTATCACAAATACCCAAAGACTCTAGTTTCCAAAACTTTTGCAAATCAAAATTTTCTATTTCATTAACAGATACAAGATGAGCATTAACTGTTTCGTTACCTTTAGAGTTTATTTTTCCCACTATTGTGTACCCAAAAAGTGTATTAGCTACATATAAATGGTCATTAATTTCTTCAACGACACCTCTCTGAACATTCCAGAAATAATCAGCTCCAAGTAAAATTTGTACTTCGGATTCCTCGGGCGTAGGGTCGGCTAACCTCCATCTTTTACTTTCAATGTATTTTATAACTAGAGGGTCAGAATTGGGAACCTTCAATATTGTTGCACTTATCAAATCGGTAGCTAGCACCTCAACATCTATAAAACGATGATAATTCATTTTACTTCGCAATTTAATTTTAAAAACATCATATTCTTCTTCGCGACCTTGATCCATGCCAAAAGCGAATACAGTTAAATGTTCTTTTCTTAAAACAGGCAAATTTAATTCACGAGCTAATGCTTTTGTTATGAAGCTTTTTTCGCTTGCAGAATCAAGTAATAATCGAACTACCTTTGATTTAGAATTACCTTGAGCAGTTACACAACATGTTTGCAATAAAACAGCATGCTTAGAATTTCTAAAATTACAATGAGAATTAGATACAACTGTTTGATTTTGATTTTCATTAATTTCCGGTTTCAAACTTTTCTTAAAGCAAAATAATTTGTTATGTTCAGTGCTTTTACAATTTAGACATGGCTTTAATTTTATGCGGCATTGCGAAGATAAATGCGATTTCAAAAAGCATTTGTAACATCTACCCTCCTTACGTAACATTAATCTTTTCTTATCATCAGCTAAATTTTTACACTCGGAAGATAAATGATCATTACCTTTGCAAAATACACAAAAAACTTTAATAGTGGCATTTAAGGTATTAGCATGTTGATATTTATTTGATGTTTTCTTTTCACGAAATTCAGTTTTATTTTTATGTACAAAAGAAGAGGATGCATCATTTTTAGAACTTGTCATTGACAAAGCCTTTTCTCTACATTCTATTTCACATTTCAGAAAGGCAATTAGATCGGTTACATCTGACTCTTTGCTAGTATCACGTTTTCTATGATATTCAATCACTAATTCATGGGGCAATAGCTTTAGCAAAATAGGATTTAGCAATTGTCCATAAGAACTGGATGTTACCCCCAAATTTCTTAAACTTCTAATATTAACTTCGCACATGTCATGCAATCTTCTTAATGCATTTAAATTTGAACAATTTTTAACTGGTTCCATATTTAATAAATTAGTCATGTGTTTATTAATAATAACATCAACCTTACCAAAACGGTCCTTTAATAAATCAATACAAGTATCATAATTTTGTTCTGTCAAAGGAAACCCTTCTACCACATTATAGGCCCGATTACATAACAAGGATTTTAGATAAGCGAATTTTTCTATCTTAGATAGTGATTTATTCTGGTGTATCGATGTTTCAAAACAGTTAAAAAATTCGACCCATTCTTCGATTTCACCAGAAAATTTTGGAACATTTAATTTAGGCAATTTCATGGCAGAACTCGTTTCTGTTCCACTAGCAGAAACATTCAATGAATTTACACGACTAGTTGCTATCATAGAAACATCCTTTTTACATTTTCTTAATCTATTTTTAATTTTAAATTTAGCACTGATCAATTGGTCAGTGTACTTTTCACTATTAGCAATGTCCTTTTCATATTCTTTTAAGTCGGATATTTGAGCTTCAATATCACGATTCAAACTTTGGAAAGCCGTTTCTTTTAAGAGAAATATTTCTTGAAGCTCTAATAATTCATCGGTTTTCGTATTATCAATGTCATCATTTAATAATGTTTCTAATTTTGTAATTAATTTCGTGAAACTCGTTCGTTCAACAGAACGTTTTGCTTTCAGCTTTTCAAGATTTTCCATTTTAAATAAAGAATAATTCTTATTTTAAAACATTAACCATTCATAGAAAATGAAAAAAATATTTTCTTACCTGTTAATTCCAGGTAATGTAGATGGCATGTCGTAATCCAAATGGCACAATAATAATTCCACACTAATCACAGGTTGAAATATAAATCACACACTAATCACATGTTGAAAAATAAATCACAGTTGTTAATCACAAATCTCTTTCACAATAGCTCACTATTATTTCCAAAAAATGTTTCGCGGGTTACTCGGCACCAAAAATAAATGTTGGCGCCGAAATTCATCTGACAAATAAATTTTCAAAATCCAAGTGAGATGGGAGAGCAATTAGATTAAATAGTTTATTAAATAAAACTGAAATAGTATGTAAATTCTATTCATCATTAGAAGTTAATAATTGTTCCATAATAGTAATTCTCCGTATTTAACAGAGCCAATACAAAAAAAAATGTGTTCTCTGCTTGGTTGCAGAGTCAGGACATGTTACATGTTCTCTGCTTGGTTACAGAGTCAAGACTGACCATTTTAAAAATGATACATATTATATAAAATAAACATCAAAATAAAAATTACAATATGCAGTTATAAATCTTCTAAATAGCTATAATATTCATTTAAATGACATCCAAGTAATTATAAAACTAATAAATCACCATCAATTCAAAATTATTATAAAGTAAATAAATCTATATTACATGACCTTGAAATCATAATGTTACTCATAAATATTAATTCAGGGTTATAAACAATTTAGATAAACAGATTAGATTTTTTCTGTCAAAAGAAATCAGTTTTATAATTATATTTCGCAATATGAAAGATAAACAGAGTTAAATTATAAACAAATAAATTTGAGGTTATTTACGCCGTAACAGTCTCTCTATTCTAAAAAAAAGTAACTACCGCTGTCACCGCCGCCGCCGGTTTTGAATTTTTTGTGACCGGAGGTCTTTCTTCGATAATATTAAAAAAACTGTTGCATACAAAAATATGAAAATCGCTAGTATTATATAAAAATGTTTGATAAACACGCTGATGCAGACAGTTTTCAAATCGAAGAATTATTTTGAGATATATTTAATGCCAAAGTTGGACAAAATCGTTCCATTAAAAAAGTTTTATAGGAGCAAAAACCGTACATAGGAATTTAATCATTTTTAGATCATTTGATGCGTCAGAATTTCCCGGTGTGCAGATTGCAGTTAGTTTTTTAATTTGAATAATTTTTCGAGGTTTTATTGCTATTTTAAATTCAAATTTTCAGCATTTCGAGAGATATTTTTTACAAATTTTAGAAAATTGTATTAATTTAAACTGTTGCCAACTGTATAAACAGCGCAAACAGTAATGTTTGCTTCAAATTAAAAATTTATTTTACACGTGGCTATTATAAACAAAAAATATAAAATGCAGGAACTCATTGAAAATTACGTCATAAAAACTATAGTTACACGTGAATTTTAAATGAGAAAGAATATTTTAAAATAATAAATTCAGTAACATGCGTTAGAAGTCCTAAATAGGAGAATTTACGTCACATTACACTTATTACGTAAAATGAGCAAAAAATAATCTTGCAAAACAGTTTTAATTTAAAAATTGCGCGAGACATTTACTTGACATTTTAAGATGATCATAATATTTCATTTCTAACAAAAGTATTTTGACGTGAATATTAAAAAGAGAAAGAAACGTTTGGTGAAAATTACGTCAGATTGTAATTGTCAGATTCAAATTATAATTCAATCTTCCGAAATCTTTTTAAAGGCGATCAAATTAGCGTGCTGTTAGAGTCTGCGGTGTCTGAACGGGGGTTGACGAGCGTAGCTCGTAGGGGGCAGAGCCCCCTAGTAAAAAAAAAAACAAAAACAAAAAAAAAAAAAACTTTAATTTGTCATTGGTCCCTTAATTGTATCCGTCATCAAATCTTCGTTGAAAAATGTGAGGTATCGAAAGTGTCTAGTGATTTTTGGACATTTAGCGTATATTAGGGATATTTAGATTATTCGGTTGGTCCGAATATCAAAATATTGAATCTGCTGAACATTCAGTTTGGCCAAATATAAAAAAAATCGACCAAAACGAATACTTAAAAAAAAAAAAAAACCTTTTAAAAATATTTTTAAAACCTTATAGACCGGGAGCCGGCAGCAAAGACAATCACCTCATCGAGTTCACGGCTGCCAAATCCTATCTTGGTGGAAAACACCTGAAAACCGGATTTTAAGGGCTGACTCATTGGTTTACAAATTGTGTTTTTCTGCTCTCAGTCCTCCCTGTTTTCGTACCTTTGGGTGCAGGAAAACACAATGGTAAAACTCTAAGTTCGGGTTTTCAGGTGTTATCCACCCAGATAGGACTTGGCAGACCGATTGCGTTTTAATAGGCGAATCGAGTTTTTAACACATTGTGGAATTTCAGCCGTGAACTCGATGAGGTGATGGTCTATGTGGCCACCTCCCGGTCTATTACGCAACTTCTACTCTTAGCTATTAATTAATAAATGTCTTCATAATAAAGAAAGAAAAACAAAAAATGATGCGTCAAGCATAGATTATTAAACAGTTTCCAGCACTTCCAGAAGTTTTTAACAAAACTTTACTGTTAAATAAGGCAAGGGAGGATGTCTACGTAAACAATTTGGAAAATCAATGGCACACGTATGCCAGATGCAAGGCCGGGAATTCATTTGGAGCTTATTTGTTACAAAAAATGAAACACTTTCTATGCTTTAAAATATACAGTAAAACCCCCCTAAAGCGACCACGTTCCGTTCCAATAAAAATGGGTCGCTCCGAGAGGGGGGTCTCTTCATGGAGGTCCTGTTTAAATCCAGATTTTAATTGTTGTAAAAATGGTAATAATTGTTGTTATTCAAATTTATTTTTCACATCAGGAAAAAATATGAAAATTTAAGTGTCAAAGCAAAAGTAATTACATAAGTTAAGGACTGGAGAGTTAAAAAAATGAATACATTGATGTTTGCTCTGATTTTACGGTTTTATCTTTTATAACTTTTATTTCCAAGTCCTTTCGAAGTTCGGTCAATAAATGCAATTTTTTTTTTGGACGGGAACACATAATGATGATTTCATTCATTTATCTATTTCTTGGAGAGTTTCCTGACAGAATAGGGCAGGAGAGTTTATGGACCGTCATCCTTAAGGGGTCTCAGGGCTCTTAAAGCTTTAAAATTTTCGAAATTTTATTTTTTTTCAGATGTTAAACTCCTATCTTTTATGAACATTTTGATATAATTGTTTCCTTGAAATTCCTATTAGAACTGAAGTTATGACTTTTCCATTTATGCACGTTCAATAGCTGAAGCGTCGTTTCGGAAACTTTGAAGCCATTTTTCTCCAAAAGACCTTTTTAGGCATAACGCGCACGATATCTCAAAAACTTATGAATATTTTTTCATGAAATTTTCAAAACATATGTTTCATGATAATCTATATAAACTGAACCTAAAATTTCCTTTTTATTGTTCAAAACAATATTTTTTTGGATGATTATACTGTTGAAATTTTCGTAATTTTGCATTAGCTAAATACAACTTTGTATTAAAAGTATAAAAAAGCTTTAAATACAAATTTATTTAGGTTCAGGGTAATAATCTGAAGTATAAGTAGGCACCAAAATTTTCATTCTAGTTGCAATACTTATTTTGTAATCGTGCGCGTAAGCTGTTATACCGATTTTTTGCTCGTGAAATGTCTAACAGTTTGAAGCCCCCTGTAAATGCTAATTCTGCATATCATAATTTTTTAAATACATGAAATGAAAGAACATATGTATTTTATTCCAATTAAAATTGTGTCTTAAAATCAAATACATTTTAAGATATTAAATGTTGAAAATGGTCTTTTTTTTTTCATTTTTTCCAATTTTAAGAGTCCTGAGACCTTTTAATGGGTCACCAGAGTTCAATTCATTGCCTAAAAAGGCACAAAGGGGTTTAAATACTTAAAAGTTACCGGAATAAAGAAAATTCTAAACTTAATTTAGAAGTTTGATAAATAATGCGCTCTCCGAAATTATTTTTCTAAACAAATCCTTCTTCAAGCGACCCGTAAAAAACGGAATTGGTTTCATTTTCTTCAAATAAATGGGTCGCTCATGGAGGGAATTCAACTGGGAGGGTCTCTGAATGAAAGTAAAATTAGTATTGAGCTTATGCGAATAAATTTCGTTCCATGAAAAAAATGGTCATTTAGGGAGGTGGTCGCACAGGGAGGTTTCGCTGTATATAGAATAAAGCATCTCAATAGCGGACACCTCATGACCGCAGAATTTGTCTGCTTTCCGAAGGTAAAAGTGTATGTGTTGTGGATTGAAAAAAGTGTTTGGTGTTCGTTATTCGGAAATGTCCTTTATGGAGGATTTACTGTAAATACATACGGTAAAACCTTCATAAATCTCTATTTAGCGAACCATAAGCAGGTGTGAATTTCTTCCAGAAGCAGGGCTGATTAAAGAATAGGCATGCTGGGCCATTCCCTGCTCGCTCCTCCTCCCCTGATTTTAGCCCCTGCAAAAAAAAAAAAAAAAAAATTTGGTATGCAACTTCGTAAAGCTGATAGTTTAACTCTGTTTCGACATTGTACTGATTATAATCAATATTTTGAATTTTTAGAGTGAGATAAGATTAAAAAATAAAAATGTATTTATCGAAGTACAGTAAATCCTCTCAGTAGCGGACAAATCGGGGCAGTGGAAATTTTCCGCTTTTCAGATTGTACAGCGATTCAAATTTCAAAGCATACAATACAAATACTACTTTGATCAGAAAGTACCCGGAATGCATAAGACAAAAGATTTCAATTTATTGGTCAAAATTTATTGGATTTCCTTTGACTGGAATACACTTCTGCTAACGTTTCTAGGGTTTCGTTCATTTGACGAAACCCTATTCGTCTCACTCCTCTGTCTGTCACAGAGCCCTTTCTCAGAAACTATATATGTTGGAGACTTGAAATTTTGCATACTTATAGCTGAACACCTCACAGCAAACGACACATCATAAAATTTTGAAAAAGTCTTATATTTACCCGTCTGGGCTCTAACTTGTGTATTTTAAGCTTTTTTTTTTCTAACTGAGCCTCTAATTAAGTTGAAGACTTGAAATTTTGGATTCTTATAGTTGAACACTTGCGATCACACGACAAAGCATAAAAATTTCAAAAAGTCTTATATTTACACTCTCAGAAATAAAACTCTCATTTTTGACGATTCAGCAATCCTTGAGCTGTATTTCGTCGTTTTTGACGATCATTTCCTATCAACATCACATGACTTTTAACGAAGCGTAAACTCTCAAATATTTGACGAAAGTTTTGCTTCAATCACGGCTAGACTCAATGCATTTTAAGGAAACAGTTGCTGTACCTCCTCAAATCCTGCGATTTTAGCAAACAGATATTGCTTGTTTATGTTAGTCCTGTAATAATTTATTTTAAAACAGCACTTTTTAGTGCTTTTCAGAAAATACTGAAATATAGTTATTGTTTCTTCATTAGAATTTTTTTAGCTGTTAAAATTTTTAGGAATGCTTATTATTATTTTTATTTATTTATTTATATGTTGTTGTTCGTTATGCTTTAATTCGAAAAGAATAAATTTCTTGTGTTCTTCAAAACCATTCAAAAAGAAAATTTGGTCAGTAAAATTTCAAACTTCCAGGATATCTTTTTTAAAATTTATTTAAGAAGTATATTCTATTTTCAATCTAATTAAAAATAAACATAATTGATCCCTCTCCCATTTATAAACAGTAAAGTGTTAAAATTTTACCCACCTACTCAAAGTGATAAAATCTCACACAATATGCACTTCACAATTCGTTATTTGTGCGCAACAAATTAACCAGACCATATTCTAATCATTCAATGTGCAAAGAAAATTTCACTAAAGAATTATTTAATCAAGCCATATTTTAATTATTCACTGACCATGAGAAAACCATAATAATAAATTAGCCTTACTTAAAACTTTCAGAAATTATAGCAGCACCGATAAAATTACAATCTACGTTATACAAATATAAACGCGCAGCAGAATTCATTACATCAATCGAAAAGCACACCTTTACAAGTCCCCAATAGCGACGTCGGAAGAGCAACGGTCTCCCACGCCAAAGACCGCGGGTTCGAATCACCCTGAGGAAAACGAGAAGTGAATCTTTTCTTCCCCTTGTCAATAAAACCAACTGCTTCCAAACTGTTTGATAGAAGGCACCACCAGCCCTCTTTTGACGAAATTTATATCGTCAAGCAAGTGAAGAAAGTAATTTCATCAATTTGACGAAATATTAGCTCGAAGCATTTCCCAGGAAACGGTTTCGTCAAAAACAAATAAAATTTCGTGAAGTCTAAGTATTAATTTCTGAGTGTGTACCCCCTCCGGTCTCTAACTTGTGTATTTTAAGCAAATTTTCTAACCTCCACCCTTTTCACATGGAGGGGGGGGGGACTTTTCTAACTTTTGCCGACACCTCTTTGACCAGATTCTTTCATATTATGCACCATGGCCTTACATATTTTAGTTCCACTTTTTACCGCCAGGGGCGTCTATCTCGAGTGCTATGGCCCTGATCCCTGCGACTAATGTATCTACGGATAGATTGTAAAACGGAGTTTCGTTCGGATAGAGGTTTGTTTAGAATAGAGTGCACCCCCTGGTTGCGAAATGTGGATCAAACAGATTTTGCAAAAGGATAAAGTGTTTTGAAAGGAATATTAAACGAAACCTTCTGTGCAATCTGTGATCACACTTACCCACTCTGTTTCCAATCATCATGCTCTAAAGTCGTTTTTGTGAAACCTCTTTTGAGTTCGTAGAGAATTTTCTTTTATCGAATTAATAGACACAAAAGGGTGACCACGAAGAAGTAATTTAAACCGTGGAAGTAAGAAAAATGCGGAGCTTGTGGAGCCGTATTTGTTGAATGTTTGGTTAAAAACACATGAACAGTAATTGCAGTGTGAGAAGGAGCATTATCGTGGTGCAAAAGCCATGAGTTTTTTCGTCACATCTCAGGCGTTTTCAACGAATTGCTTCACGCAAACGGCGAACAACACTCAAATAATAATTTTTATTGGCTGTCTGCAACGTTATGATTTTTGAAAATTGCATACTAAATTAATAACCATAATACTAATTATAATATTAAACTAAGAGAAGCACTGTGTAATACGATCTGTGTTAAATTAAGATTTTTTTTCCTCCGGGGTGGGGGTGGGGGCGGGGGGCGGGGATGCGTGGATCCCCGATCTATGAATCCGTGGTAGATCGCGCTGTGAATATTTCTCTCAGGCTAAGTCTTAAAAAGAGTGTATTTAATTTATAAATGACTTTCGGGTCACTTTTTATTTTTTGAATTATAAATTATATTGTATTCCACCTAAAGTAAGTTTTTAGAACTATTTTCGTTACCCGCACTGCTGACAAATTGGAAGAATGTAGAGTGAGAGAAACGCTACGCGATGCATGACGTCGTTTAACCCATTTTCGGTCAAAGGTGCGTAAACGCACCATTTCAATAAATGTTTTTTTATTAACACTGTGACGTATATTTTTCACTAATTTTATGTTTCTGTTATTTTCAAGTGTTCTAAAGACATCTATAAAATATTAGTAATTCAATTGGAGTAACCATTTTCTGTTAGGAAATTTTCAAAATACGCTAGCTTTTTAACTTGAAACGGTTACTGACAAATTTGACTTTTTGAAAATGTATAATTATTCCACTTGAGATGAATCATATGTTTTTATAATGGATTAAAGTTGCAAGTTCTGTAAATAAAACAAATGCCATTAAAAAAAATATTTTTTTTAATTTAAATTTAATGGTGCGTTAACGCACTATTGGCCGAATGTATGAAAAAAAGGGGAAAATTTAAAAACCCACTTTTTATGCAAGGTTTCAGAGTTTTATTGCAAATTTGGTGTGAGTTTATGGTGATTTTAATTCTGGAATATTTTCTCAACATTTGTCAATTGACGAAGAGATGGTGCCTTATTTTGGAAGGCATTCATCAAAAATGTTTATAAAGGGGAAGGGTTTGGATTCAAACTTTGGTGTTTGTGCTCATCTGACGGATAACTTTTCCAATTCAATCCCTGTGAAGGTGCTGAGACTAGCAGTGATCTACCACGAGACCATTAGAAAAAAGTGTTGTTCTGAAGTTACTTAGCAACTAAAACCTGAAATGAAACTTTTTCTTTTCCTACGGTTTATTCGAAATTTTGAAAGAAATGTGTTTTTTTTTTTTTACATCTGGAACAACTCGCAAAAATCGCATAGCCGGTTGTATATTGGATGACTTCAAAAATATGAAAAAAAAAAAAAACAACCTCGTGGTTCCTATGATTTTGCATTCTACAAGCATGCAGAAACATGTGTTATCAAATGGAACGACAATGCTGTGGTAACGATTGTTGATAATAATGGGACCATTTTGCCCCTGTGATTTCACAACCGAACATTTTTTCGGATTACAATAAGCATATAGGAGGTGTTGACCTACATGACAATGCCATAGCTAATTACCGCATAAAGATTAAAGGTAAGAAATGGTGGTGGCCATTATCAATATTTTTATAATTATATATATTTTTACAAATATCATTTATAGCGTTATAGTAAATTCATTGGAAGCTGCATAGAACTTCTACTAACACAAAAACGGCACTCACGGACTTTAGGTTGTATATAACGATTGCTCTATTAAAATCTGAATACAAGAACAATCTATCTGGTGAAAATGCATTACAAATCACACATCCTAATAAAGATAGTCCATCATCCACAGCTCTACCGGAAGATCGTCCATCATCCACAGCTCTACCGGAAGAAATACCGACTGTTAAAATCGGACATACCATAAGTGAACATGAAGAAAAAACTTCGTAGACGATGTAAAGTGTGCAAAAACCACGCTATTTGTGCCTCAAATGCCAAGTCCATTTGCATCCAAAATGTTTCGAAAATTTCCATTTAAAAAATATAAAAATTTGACTAGAATACCGTCGCGGCGAGCGGCCTCTCTTCGTCCGCACCCTTTCATTCTTCCACTCTACCCCGACTCTTTTGCGGAAGCAAGGTTCGTAGATCCCCGGCCACGTCCCGAGTAAAAGACACTCTAGCAAAAGCGAGGTTGAAAAAAAAAAGTCAAAAATTGAAACCGGACAAATTTATAAGGGAAATTACACTAATTAAAGACACCGAAAAGCGGGAAGGCAGGGCTTGGGGCGATGAAGACTAAATGATTTGTTCATTGATTTGACCAATGGTGCGTATACGCACCATTTTATTTCTTAAATAAAGTATTATTTTTCATGCACGAAACTTTTTTTGTGTCTTTATGAATGTAATTTAGGCATATTTCAATGAAAATAATACCACATTTTATAAAATTTCTATGCTTGGCCTAAAATGGGTTAAAAAGATGAGACCCATGACGAGTTAAGGAGTTATTAAATAATACCCGTCAAGATTTGACGGTAAATAACTTGAATTTTTAATGAGTTCCTTTTAAATTAATTATTGAAAACGTGACAAATTTCTATATTGCATAAGTGATTCCTATTTCTTTAAAGCGGTAGAGGGTGCTGTCAGTCTAACCTATTCAATGAATGAAAGAATTTTAAGTACATAATTTACAACCCATTATGTTTGCTTTTTATCAGAAATTTAACAAAAAATATAGGGCAGATAATTTATTTTTACTTACTACGGCCTCTCTCTCTCTCTTTTTTAAAAAATAGCAATATGGTTTTTTTAGGGGTGAAATTCCGATTTTGTTACTCTCCCATTCTCTATTAGTTTCTTTTTACCCGACTGCCAAGAAGGGTTATGTATTTCACGCGTATCCGGTGATTGTGGATTTCTTTATACCCTCGAAACATCCCAACGGCTGGTTGGATTTGAATGAATGAGGTCTCTATCGATTCGTCTTAACCGTCTGATGGTTATAGGTTAGGTTTTATTTTTATAAATTCAAAATGGCGGCCGTGAAATACAAAATGGCGGTAGAGACGAAAATAAATTTTTACGTACCCTGTTGAGTGGACTATCATTGGATAGGTCTTTCAAAATGAAGACGATGTTTCATTGACATATTTTACAGTCAGAAGCTCCGTTTAAATAGAACACAACCTGGAAGTTGTGTCGGTAGGATCTCTCGCTTGACTGCAACTCTAACCTTCATAGACATCTATAGGCCTCATCAAAACAGTGTTTATAGATAAGAACTAACCATTAAACACGACTTTAAAGTCATCCATACAAGTAAATTAAAAAAATAGGTAAGTAATATAAAAAAATAGTTTCACATGGATGGGAAATAATTAATTAGTTCGCTTTTCGGGTTTTTTGATTTTTTAAATTTAATTTTTACTTTTTATTTTTCTTGTACTTTCTAAAACTTTCTCTTTTACTCTTTACTTTCTTTACTTTCTATTTTTTATTTTTCTTTATATATTTTTTAAAGCAATGTTGTAGACTAAAAGTAAAAATTAAAAAAATTAGTTTTTTAATTGAATTTTAAAATGTTTACAATACAACAGTAAGTTTACAATAGAATCAACACCAGAATAATTATATCGATAATCTTTTAAGTTATTTTGATATCTCTTTGAGGTATTAAATATCTCTATAATTTTCCTGGTTATTATTGTATTTTAAAATTTTTCTTAGCGTTTATTGAAGGATCTTTCTACCTCTAACACAAATTAACGCGCTGCTATATGCTACGCGAAGAAACTTGCACATGAAACTACTTAAAAGTCTATATAAATCTGATTTTTCAACATATTTAATTTAAAAAAAAAGAAATATCTGAATGTGGTACTACTAAACTTTACAAAATTTGTAAATTTTAAATAGCATTAGAAAGGGAAATGCCTAGATAGGAAATAGGACTCTAGTGCGGGTAAAATATACACAGTAAATAAATTTACATGATGACGTATATATTTTAAATTTCAAAATTTTAAAATACTTGGAAAACAGTTAATGGCATTTGGAAAGGGAAAAGAATGAAAATCTGTGTGTAATGGCTACTTAAGGGGTCCGGGAAAGCAAAATTCAACCAAAAATCGATTTTTACTTTTTTATATCATTAAATCGTTTAAACTTTTATCTTTCCAACGATGTGTCACACATGTTTATACATAAAAAAAAATAAGTGTTGAAATTATTCATTTTTTCTAAGAGTACTTCACAGCTTAATGGCCATTTAAATCTTTCATTGGCTTTTTCTCAAAACTTGGAATTTTCACGTTTATGTTCCTTTTTTTTCAATATCTATTAAACTTAAGAACTCAGATTTTTTTAAATATTTATATTATGTTATAGTGTATACTTTAACACAAGGATTTAACGATTTGTTAAGAATTATTTATTTTAGGCAGTGAAATCTTACCAAAAATGCTAATTTAAAAATGACTTTCAATAAATAATTAATAATTAATTTTGAGTTTCCCTCAGAAAGAAAATGGCCCGTTAAAATACGTAATAAAAAAGCTAGACCTCTATCTTTCACCCTTTCTGAGAAAAGGTACATAAAGTTGGTGAATTTAACAATGACGGAGATAGGGCTTTCCCAGTCCCTTTAATATTAGCGAAGGAAGACCCTAGGTCACAAAAAAATTCATTTACTGCGGCGGTGACAGCTTTAGTTACTTTTTTAGAATAGAGAGATACCAGCGTGCATCCCCCATGAAATCCATGAAAGTTTTATAATCAGATGAAAGCGATTATTTGCACATGAAACTACACTACTTAAAAGTCTATATAAATCTGATTTCTTGAACATATTTAATAAAAAAAATGTATGAAATATCTGAATGTGGTACTACTAACTTTACAAAATTTGTAAATTTTAAATAGCATTGGAAAGGGAAATGGCTAGATAGGAAATAGGACTCTAGTGCGGGCATTCTACACAGTAAATAAATTTGCATGATGACGCATATATTTTAAATTTCAAAATTTTAACCCTTAAATGCGCGATTTTTTATTTTGTTTCGAAAAAATTATATAGGATTCTCTAAAAGGTTTATGACACAGGAAAAATAATGAAAAAAATCAGAGATACATTTTCAGGGACCGCGCTAACCATTCGCCTACTCGCCAAATGCGAATACATCGTGAAATTGGGGAGAAAAAAATTATTATAGCGAAAAAGCTGGCGAAAGATTTTTTGGGACTCTTTTGTTGTTGTAATCATGTTTTGGAACATAAATGAATTTCCATTTTTAGTGCGAGTTCCGTTCGCGTACGGCCGTATTTCCAGTCCCGAAAAATTTTAAAAATCGGTCATCCAGTCCGAAAATTCGGACATAAAAATATCACGGAAAAATCTCGCAGAAAAAATAAACTATTTCGTCAAACAATCGCGAAAAGAAACACAAATTTCGCCAAAAGATCGCGAAAAAACGTGAATTTCGTCCAAGGATCACTGAAAAAAACCGTGAATTTTTGTCAAAGAATCGCGAAAAAACGTAAATTTTGTCCAAAAGATCATGAAAAAACGCAAAATTCGTCAAAAGATCGTTTGAAATTCCACAAATTTCGTCAAAAGATGGCAAAAAAATGAAAATTTCGTCATAAGATCGCAAAAAAATGAAAATTTCGTCATAAGATCACAAAAAGGCAAATTTCGTCAAAAGATAACTAAAAAAACGCAACTTTTGTCAAAAAATTGCGAAAAAAAGGCAAATTTCGTCAAAAGATCGCAAAAAAAACCCGTTTAATTTCGTCAAAAGAGCGCGAAAAAGCACGAAATTCGTTAAAAAATCCTAGAAAAATGCAAATTTCGTCAAAAGATGATGAAAAAGCGCAAATTTTGTCTAAAGATTGCGAAAAAAATCTCAAATTTCGTCCAAAGATCGCGAAAAAAATCCCGTTTAATTTCTTGAATATCAAAGACGTGAATTATCACATTGGTAACAAGGCGTAAACCAACTTAGTGAAAAATGTCCAAGCCGGGAATCGAACGCGTGCCCCTGGAATAGATCTCCAGTGCTCTACCACTAAACCACAAGGACGATGCCCAGCTTGGCATCTCTCACATATATAAGTCGGTAAGGCTGCTACCGCAGCACTAGATGGAAAAGTCTTCATGAGCACACAATCTAGTGGCGTAACGTGAGACGCAAATGAACCCAGCATCGGTGAATATACAATTTTTAATTAATTTTTCAACTACTTTTCAGAAGTGAAATTACGCTTGAAATTATTTATAAGTCGGCAAGGCTGCTACCGCAGCACTAGATGGAAAAGTCTTCATGAGCACACAATCTAGTGGCGTAACATGAGACGCAACTGAACCCAGCATAGGTGAATATACAATTTTAATTAATTTTTCAACTACTTTTCAGAAGTGAAATTACGCTTGAAATTATTTATAAGTCGGCAAGGCTGCTACCGCAGCACTAGATGGAAAAGTCTTCATGAGCACACAATCTAGTGGCGTAACATGAGACGCAAATGAACCCAGCATCGGTGAATATACAATTTTTAATTAATTTTTCAACTACTTTTCAGAAGTGAAATTACGCTTAAAATTATTATTGCGCTTATTATTATTATTATACGCTTGAAATAATTTCAAGCGTAATTTCACTTCTGAAAAGTAGTTGAAAAATTAATTAAAAATTGTACATTCACCGATGCTGGGTTCATTTGCGTCTCATGTTACGCCACTAGATTGTGTGCTCATGAAGACTTTTCCATCTAGTGCTGCAGTAGCAGCCTTACCGACTTATATAAGTGAGAGATGCCAAGCTGGGCATCGTCCTTGTGGTTTAGTGGTAGAGCACTGGAGATCTATTCCAGGGGCCCGGTTTCGATTCCCGGCTTGGACATTTTTCACTAAGTTGGTTTACGCCTTGTTAGCAATGTGATAATTCACGTCTTTGATATTCAATAATTTCAAGCGTAATTTCACTTCTGAAAAGTAGTTGAAAAATTAATTAAAAACCGTTTAATTTCGTCAAAAAAGCGCAAGAAACACGAATTTTGTTAAAGGATCCCTGAAAAACGCGAATTTTGTCAAACGGCTGCAGAAAGAACGCATAGTGTCCGGAGGATATCCCTGCCTCCTCCCCATTTTCTGCTGTAACCTTTCAGAATTTATTTTTCTACTCAGAATTACCCCTGGCGTGTACATGAAGATCCGAGAGAAATGTATGAGAAATAAAAATATGAGTAAAATCTTTTATTATTCTTAATATAATAAAAACTATATTAGGAGAAATTATTTAAAAAAATAATAAGATAATTAATTTTTTTAGAAAACTCCTTTTAAAAATAATTATTATAAGGTTATTACAAAGTAAACTTATGATAATAATCTTTTTAAAAAGTTTTCCTTTAACTGTTTGCATTTCCTTCTTTGTTTTGTACATTTAATGAAATAATTTAATCTCTGTAAATATTTCTTATCATAGCTTAGAAGCAGTGTTGAATTCAGGGGGTGGCCCTGGGAGCCACCTCCCCACCAGAAGATTTAAGAATTTGTGTTTTCAATGGTCAAAAAGTGCAATCCCCCCCCCCCCCCCGAGCCACAGAAACCCTCCTGGAAGAAAATGTCTGAATTCAACACTGCTTAGAAGGAATTGTCGAATTCTATGGTTAGAATACTGCCTCATCAAGTTTGCAGTTCTTTTATAGTTTGTGTTAATAATTTATTCCATATTTGTGTTTGAGTGGTCCAAAACTTTTTAAAGTAAGTAATTTTATTAGTTATATATCTGATTTTGTTTGAACATAACAATTTTTTTACATATTCTAAAAATGTTTTTCAAAAATAAGAGGAAAAAAATAAAAATACTTTCTATAAACTTATGATTTATCAAACTTATAATAGTCTAAATAAGAGTTTTATTTTTGTGTGCAGTATTTGAACACACAGCAGCTGTAATGTGGTGAGAAAATGCTTTTTTACCCATTGATAATGTCAGGGCTGAAAGGATTATAATGATAATTATGTATATATGATATACACTGAAGAGCCAAAACATTATGACTACCTTCCTAATAATGCATTGGCCCACAAAAAACTGCTACCCGCCTTGTCATGGATCCACAAGTCCCAGAGCATATTTTAAGGAATTGCCACTGGGCGACAAACGGTTTAGTCTGTTGTTCCAAATAAATGTTCATAAATCAACCCCTACCCCTTATAACAGCAAACCAATTACTAAGAATATCGACTGGCTGACAAACTTTTATATCTTATTAGTTATGTCTATGTACTTCTCCTGTTGCTGGTTAGTAAACTACAAAATCGTCATTGAAACATCTAAACCGCCTTATTTATAGTTAGGTAAAATTAAAGAGGCTACATTCTTTAAAAATACAAATTTTTAATTGTTATGTTAGTAAAGTACCAAACATAACATCTAACCTACCAAATTCGTATGCCTAATTAAAACTTTATATAAGAAAATTATTATTTAAATTCACGTTAAAATATTGTTTACCTTTTATTAATTTGTACACTTTGCTTTTGTTCATAATTATAATATATCAGATTAATTAGGTAATTAGAGCTTAGAATAAATTCCGAAATTCAAAAATAAATTTGACTTGCATCGTTAAATAGTTCGTGAAATAGTACCTTATAGTTTTAGACCCAATGTTGAACTAATCAAGAAAACATACTTCCCTCTTGATGGATGAAAATCATCAAATTTAAAAATAATATAAAATATTGTTTACTTTTATTAGTTTGTACACTTTACTTTTGCTCATAATCATAATATATCAGATTAATTAGGTAATTAGAGCTTAGAATAAATTCTGAAATTCAAAAATAAATTTGACTTGCATCGTTAAATAGTTCGTGAAATAGTACCTTATAGTTTTAGACCCAATGTTGAACTAATCAAGAAAACATACTTCCCTCTTGATGGATGAAAATCATCAAATTTAAAAATAATATAAAATATTGTTTACTGTTATTAGTTTGTACACTTTACTTTTGCTCATAATCATAATATATCAGATTAATTAGGTAATTAGAGCTTAGAATAAATTCTGAAATTCAAAAATAAATTTGACTTGCATCGTTAAATAGTTCGTGAAATAGTACCTTAACTATAGTTTTAGACCCAATGTTGAACTAATCAAGAAAACATACTTCCCTCTTGATGGATGAAAATCATCAAATTTAAAAATAATATAAAATTAGTATGTTAAATTTTATAACCTGTTTCCAAAATGCAAAATGAATAATAATTGTAGTGGTTAAACATATTTTGACTCTTACAAGTATTTTACAAAGACTGGAACTAAACAAGGAATCAGATTTTACTCTTTGTGTTTTAAAAAATCAAACTGTATCAATAAAATATTTCCAAAATGCTACAATAACAGTTACAATGGTTTAAAATTTTAATACAAAGGACTGTCCAGAGTTGTATAATATAGACGAACGCCGTGCGAGGAAAGTTTTCCGCGATTTTTAGAAAGAAAAATGTAATTTTTGTTCTTGTAACATTTTTTTTTTAAATATCGACAAATTAAAAATATTCCCCAATTTTATGTACAATTTATTTATTGTCTGGCAGCGGTGATTCCGTTCCGAAAATTTAAGGCATTCGGTTCCGAAATTAAAAAAAAATCAGACATCAGTCCGAAAATTCAGACGTAAAAAAATACCACTAAAAAATATTGGGAATTTCAACAAATGGTCGTCGGAAGAAAAACCAATTTCGTCAATCGTTCGCAGAAATAATCACCAATTGCGCCAAAGCATTGCGGAAAAAAAGCGAATTTCATCAAAGGATCGCAAAAAAAGATAATTTCGTCAAAGAATAGCAACATTTTATGTATGATTTATTTATTTTTTGCCAGGGGGGATTCTGTTCCGAAAATTTAAGGCGTTCGGTTCCGAAAATTAAAAAAAAAAAAAATCGGCCACCAGTTTGAAAATTCAGACATAAATAATATCACTGAAAAATATTGCGAATTTCAATAAATGGTCGTCGAAAAACAAATAACTTCGTCAATCTTCGCAGAAAAAATCACCAATTTCGTCAAAGCATCGCGAAAAAAAAACGCGAATTTCGTCAAAAGACCGCGGAAAAAACGCAAATTTCTTCAAAGAATCCTAAAAAAAAGATAATTTCGTCAAAGAATCGCAGGAAAAAACGCAAATTTCGTGAAAGTAATGCAGGAAAAAAACAAATTTCGTAAAAGCGTAGCGGAAAAAGGCCGAATTTTGTCAAAGGATCGCGAAAAAAAAAAAAAAACGCAAATTTCGTAAAAGAACGGCGGAAAAAAACAAATCCCTCAAAGGATCGCGAAAACAACATGAATTTCGTTAAAGAGCAGCGGAAAAAGAGCGAATTTCGTCAAAAGATAGACAAAAAAAAATTAGCCAAAGGATCCCAAAAAAGGGAGTTTCGTCAAATCGCAGAAAAAACGAAAATTTCGTCAAAGGAGCGCAGGATAAAAACGAATTTCGTAAAAGCATAGCAGGAAAAAGCGGGAATTTCGTCAGAGGGTCGCGGTAAAAACTCATCGGTCTCTTTAATGATAATACCTATGAATGGACGCCTCCCTACAAAATGTGATTCAGTTGTTTCAGAAGCAATGTCACATTATTTCTTTGAACTGGCATTCGCACAGAGTGACTGGCATTTTGTGCGAAGAGGGGCACAATATTAAGGATTGGGCTGTTTCTAAAAGCACTGACAAAATAATTGATAGGAATTCACCCTTCTTACCATGGATTTTTAAGTTTATTATTTTTTAACCAAAATAATTATTCTTTAATTAATATTAATTTTTTATTTAAATGGTAATTATTTTAAAACTACTGATTTTAATTCATGTCGTCAAAATAATACAACACGTTACTTTATTAAACGTTAAATTAATTTGCAAAATGTTTTGGACCCAATATTTATGTGCGCAGAAAGTTTTTGGTTTTATACAAGTCTGGGACTGTCTTATGAAAATAGTAGAATTAAGCAGGTAGAGAAAACGATTTTGTTCGTGTTTTAAATTTTTTAAACTTTATTAATTATTTATAATGTTTGCAAAATCCTACAATCATAATTATATTCGTTAAGTTATTTTACAAATAACTGTCTTTAGCAAAGCATTTTTTGACAAACTCATGTTTCTCATAGATTTCTTTATCTGGAAATGTTCTACTTTTTACTTTGCTCTCTATTGGAACCTTGCAATAACAGTTCTTGGATCATACAATTTGTTCCAATTCCATTAATAGCAATGAACATCCTTGAGTTTAAGGCTTCTCTTTATACTAGTTCCGACTGTTTTTTGAATTTAAGCGTTGTATGTATGGACACAACTCCATGTGCCAACATTAAAATTGTGAGGTGTCAAAGAAACCTACGACAGCACCAATTTGTTTAAAACAGAGTGAGGTTGAGACGCCTTAAAGTAGAAATAGTCTTTCTGTCAATGAGAAGGACGCAGATTTTCAGCTGCGGAGCAAAGCCATCACATCATCATTTAAATAGGTGACTTCGTCTTTACCAAAAAAGTTCTCAACATCAAGGTGGGCTGCACTAGCAACGTCTGTTGGTCTTCGTACATTTAACAAAGCATCTATCCTGTAAGAGATGCTCACTTTATCCTCTTCCAGTCTTTGAGAAACAAATTCATTACAACTCAATATAGTTTCTTTTCTCACTGCAGACCAGCATCTCTTGGTAGAAACTAACGAGTTGTTTTTACATCTCTGGATATTTTCTTCAATTTACTAATCACTTTCAGATTCCTAAGTGCCTTCATTTATTTCCATCAACTGTTCTTCGTATCTCTCAGGACTTACCCATTTTTGATAAGCATCAAGGAATTTGTAAAAATTTTCTTTGACAAATTCTATATCAATTCTTTATCAGGCAGTACCTTGACTGTCTGTCTCAAGGTTTTTAAAGTGCATTGGAACATCTAGAATTAGGCAAGCGAGATGTTGTTCACTTCTTTAAAATCTGTTTATAATCAAATAAACCAGCGAGCAGACGTTTGTTCAGTTTTTGATGAGTAGGGTTGATGGTTCACAATGTTTTCTCAATGTTTTTGCGTGAGAGAAAAATTGTGCCGTACTGCTTTTGCCAAGATTTTTAGCTGTTTCACGAACTGCACTTCAAAATATGGAGAAAAAGAAAAGACACTTTGATTTTCTGTTACAGATATTTCTTCAAGCACTTTAACACGTTGAGCAGAAACTCGATAAAATGTTGCTTGATGATTCCAACTCCGACACAGTTAAGTCAGACCTGAGCAAAGCATCAAACGCAAAGTTAGTCTTTACCCAAGTACCGTTTCATAAGAGCACAGAGACCGCTGTTTTTGCCTGTATTTTCCTTTACCCACTTATAGCTAAGTCTGTCAACATATTTTTTGCGATATTCTCAGTGCACACATTATCAAATACAACCTTGACAAAATCCACGAAGCCTTCTTCTCCCCGCTTACTGAATTCACATTGTCCTAGAAAAACTCATTCTATGTCCTGTTCTTTTGAAAAAAATCGTGCTCTAACAAATTTGTTATCAACTCCATATTTCTCAACAGAACCATCTACTTGGATAGCAAAACAAACAGCATTTTGTAACTGTGATACGGTGTTTCTTTTACTGCTGTGACATCTATTACCATTCTTATCATCTCCTGAGTCAAAGAGTCAGCTTATATTAGAGCAGGTGGGAGTAAATATACGCACTTTCCATACATTTTGATTTTTAACGGACACATTCGTCTAAACTTATGTAATGAGTGATTAAAATGTTTGATTAGAACCTTAGGCAAGTGCCACCATCAACCGACATTCTCTCAAATTTATAATTCTGTGAGAAATTGCAATTTTTAAAAAACATTGTTCTGCGTATCTTTGCACCATCGGTTGTGGTAAAAGTACGCAGTGGTGGAGCAAAGATACGCAGAGCGTATTTTTGCCCCATTAATGTGGGTTTTTGCCCCATTTCCAATAAAACGAATGAGTTATGCAAAATCATTAGTAAATTTCACTAGTATTTATAGTTAAACTGAAAATCGAAAGTTAAACTATGGAAAAAAAAAGAAAAAAACAGCGGTCTGTGAGATAGCAAATAGCAGATAACCTCTAACTACTATGACAAAAATTGTTGCATAAATACTGTGAGCGGTCTGAAAGACTCCTTCATCGTAGAATGAATGAAAGGGTTGATCATCATAACCTCATAAAGTACTGTTTTTGCGCTAAACTTTATGTAAAGGTCTATTATAATAAAAATTCTCCTCCTTCATTAGCGATACTACTAAGTTTTCAAACGAATCAAAATTAAACTAACATCAATAGTTAAATTTAAAATAACAAGATAAGCTATGAAAACTGAATATTGCAGCGGTCTGTGAGACCGTTAACAGGAGTTAAGGGTTAAGACTTAAAATCGCTTTATGAAACAAGAATATTAATTTTTAAAAGTAGGTAGTAGGTACGTTCTATATTTTTTTTAAAACTTAACTAGAAAAAGGAAAAGGTTGTAAACTAGCTTATATTAGTTAAGTAGCTATTATCTATACTCCTATTATAAAGAGGAAAAAATTGTTTATTTGTCGGACGTAACCTCTGGAACTACCGAACCGATTCCAAAAGTAATGGTATCAAAATGATGGTGTTAATCCAACTTAGAACATAGGCTATAGCTTATATCGGTGCCACTACATCAAAGGGGGTGTAGGAGCAAAAAACGTTCTAAAAATGCGATTTTAGCGTTACTGAAGCGCCTAGAAATATGAAATTTTGAATATTAGTTACTTATAAGATATAAATGATGTCTAAGAACAGTTCTTAAACAATTCGAAATTTAAAAGGGGTGAAAATGCACAAAAAGCGTTCTAAAAAAGTTCTAAATGGTAGTTTCTACAAATTCTCAGGAAATACCAAACCGATTTAAAAAATATTGGTATCAAAATGATGGTGACAACGCTTGCTCCAAGATAGGCTATGTTTTATGCCGGTGCCACTCCCCCAAAGGGGGTGTAGGAGCAAAAAACGTTCTAAAAATGCGATTTTAGCGTTACTGAAGGGCCTAGAAATTTGAAATTTTTAATATTAGTTACTTATAAGATATAAATGATGTCTAAGAACAGTTCTTAAACAATTCGAAATTTAAAAGGGGTGAAAATGCACAAAAAGCGTTCTAAAAAACGTTCTAAATGGTAGTTTCTACACAATCTCAGGAAATACCAAACCGATTTAAAACATATTGGTGTCAAAATGATAGTGACAATGCTTGCTCCAACATAGGCTATGTTTTATGTCGGTGCCACTACCCCAAAGGGCGTGTAGGAGCAAAAAACGTTCTAAAAATGCGATTTTAGCGTTACTGAAGGGCCTAGAAATATGAAATTTTGAATATTAGTTACTTATAAGTATAAATGATGTCTAAGAAGACTTCTTAAACAATTCGAAATTTAAAAGAGGTGAAAATACACAAAACGCGTTCTAAAAAACGTTCTAAATTGTAGTTTCTACACAATCTCAGGAAATACCAAACCGATTTAAAAAATATTCGTGACAAAATGATGGTGACAACGCTTGCTCCAAGATAGGCTATGTTTTATGTCGGTGCCACTACCCCAAAGGGGATATAGGAGCAAAAAACGTTCTAAAAATGCGATTTTAGCGTTACTGAAGGGCCTAGAAATATGAAATTTTGAATATTAGTTACTTATAAGATATAAATGATGTCTAAGAACAGTTCTTAAACAATCCAAATTTAAAAGGGCTGAAAATGCACAAAAAGCGTTCTAAAAAACTTTCTAAATGGTAGTTTCTACACAATCTCAGGAAATACCAAACCTATTTAAAAAATATTGGTGTCAAAATGATGGCGATAACGCTTGCTCCAAGATAGGCTATGTTTTATGTCTGTGTCACTACCCCAAAGGGGGTGCAGGAGCAAAAAACATTCTAAAAATGCGATTTATTTGTTACTGAAGGGCCTAGAAATATGAAATTTGAAATATTAGCTATTTATTACATATAAAGGATTTCTAAGAACAGTTCTTAAACAATTCGAAATTTGAAAGGGATGAAAATGCGCGAAAATCGTTCTAAAAAAACGTTCTAAATGGTGGTTTCTACACAATCTCAGGAAATACCAAACCGATTTAAAAAATAACTGTGTCAAAATAAGGGTGTCAAAATGACGGTGACAACCCTTGCTCCAACATAGGCTATGTTTTATGTCGGTGCCACTACCCGAAAGGGGGTGCAGGAGCAAAAAACTTTCTAAAAATGCGAGTTTTGCGTTACCGAAGGGCCTAGAAATATGAAATATCAGCTACTTATTAGATATAAAGGATTTCTAAGAACAGTTCTTAAACAATTCAAAATTTAAAATGTGTGAAAATGCGCGAAAAGCGTTCTAAGAAACGTTCTAATGGTGGTTTCTACACAATCTCAGGAAATACCAAACCAATCTAAAAAATAATGGCGTCAAAATGATGGTGATAACCCTTGCTCCAGCATAGGCGATGTTTTATGTCGGTGCTACTACCCCGAAGGGGGTGCAGGAGAAAAACGTTCTAAATTGCGGCTTTTGCCTTACGGAAGGGCCTAGAATCGTGAAATTTGGAATAGTAGTTAGTTATAAGATATCAATGATCTCTAAGGACATTTCCTAAAAAAATCGAAATTTAAAAGGGGGTCAAAATGCGCAAAAAGCGTTGTAAAAATCTTCCTAAATTGCGATTTTTGTGCAATCTCAGGAAGTACTGAATCGATTTCAAATATAATTGTGTAAAAATGATGGTGACAGATCTTGCTCCAAGATAGGCTATATTTTATATCTGTTTCCACTACCCCAGAGGAGATGCAGGAGCAAAATGCGCGAAAAGCGTTCTAAAAACGTTCTAAATGCCGATTTGTCGGCAATATCTCAGGAAGAATGAATCTGATTTCAAACGTAATGGTAGGAAATTTATTCTGACAGTCCCTGCTCTAACACAGACGCTATTTTATGTGGGTATCACTATCACCAAGACGTTGCAGGAGCAAAAAAGCGTTCTAAATTTCGATTTTTGTGATCGGTAGGGGCTAGCAACTTAAAATTAGGCAAGGTACATATTTATTAAATATAAATGATCTTTAAGAACAGTTTCGAAAAAATTAGAAATTAAAAAAAGGGTGCAAATGCGCAAAAAGCGTCCTAAAAACGTTCTAAATTGCGATTTCTACTCAATCTAGAGAAATACCAAAGTTTTTTCAAAAGTAATGGTTGCAAATCAATGGTGACAGTTCCTGCTATAACATAGATTATATTTTATGTTGCTGTCACTAACATCTGAGTGTTGCAAAAGCAAAACATGTTCTAATTTGCGTTTTTTGCACAACTGAGGGGTCTAACACTTTGAAATATGGCATGGTATTTACTTACAAGATGCAACTGCTTTCTAAGAACAGTCGAAACAAAATTCCAAATTAAAAAAAAAAATGAAGTGAGTGAAAAGCGTTATAAATTACAATTCTTAAGCAAACTTATAAATTACCAAACCGATTAAAAAAATAATGATGAAAAATTTTGGTGATAGAACCTGCTCAAACATAAGCTATATTTTATATCTGTTCTACTACCACCAGAGGGTTGCAGGAGCTAAAAACTTTCTAAATTGCGATTTCTGTGATACTGAAAAGGCTAGAAACTTTAAATATGACACGGCAGTTACTTATAAAATATAAATGCCCTCGAAGGAACGTCGAAAATAAATTCGAATTAAAAAGGGGTGAAGCGAAGGGGAAGTGCGAAAAGCATTCTATAAAATTCTAAATTACGATTCTATGCAATTTCAGGGAATATAAACCGATTATAAAAGTAATAGTTGCGAATCAATGGTAACAGTCTCTGATCCTACGCAGGCTATATTTTATGAAGGTGATTCTACCACCTGGGGTTCACAGGAACAACAAACGTTCTAAAAAAGGGCTTTAAAAGCCTTTTAAATTACGTTTCTGTGGAATATTAGGAAATAACAAACCGATTTCAAAATTAATGTTGGCAAATTAATGGTGACAGTTCCTGTTTTAACATAGCCATAGCCCTTTATGTTGAGAGAGGTGGTAAGACTTGGAATTTGACATGAGGGTTAATTTTAAGATGTAAGAAGATGGTTTCTAAAAAAATCAAAACTTTAAATGAATACTGAAATGAGCGTATTAATTGAGCATAAAAGTTTCAAAATATTTTCTAAATTATCATTTATTTAATTTTATTTAATTTTATTAATTTAAGTCTCATTTCTGCCTAATGCAGTGTAATAATAATGTTTAATCAAACTGTGTTTTAAATAGTAATTTTTGAATTATTCCTAAAAGGAATAAGTACCTTTTAATAAAATAACATATTACCTTTTAATAAAATAAAAATTTAGTTAGTACCTTTTAATAAACATTAGACATATAATTATCACTTGGCATATTTCAAATATTACGCGAGCAAAGCCGCGGGGTTTGCTAGTATTTTATACAATAGTAACTTATAAAAAATACAACTTTCCACAACCTCATTGTGGAAAGCTTTGAATCTAGCTAAAACGATAGGACAAAGCCCCGCATCTTAAACTTGCGCGTATCTTTGCCCCAAGACGGATGCGTACTTTTAGCCCATTCTGCAGTATTTTACTTAACCGGCTACCTACAAGATTAAACAAATTCGATTGAGGGAAACTATACGGCATTTAGAAACTATAGAGCTTCCGTTCTCCACTGAATTTTTGGATTTGTAAAAATTCGAAGTATTGTCAGCTAAACAATAAAGTGAAATTTTAAAAATATTAGATCAAAATTTGAAAATTTAAACTTACCTCATTTTCTTGGCACGGAGTGCTACTTTTTTCACAAGGTTTGAACACACAACTACTACACTTGAGACCAAACTACCACCTAGCAGTCATGATTGTAGAAATGTTTCTTCATATTAAACCAGCCAGCGTATCTTTGCCCCGTGCGTATCTTTACCCCTACCTACTCTATTCACCTGTTTTAAAAAATAGTTGCCGGCACCATACCCTATCACTGGGCGACAATATCGTGGTACTAGGCGACACTAGTGTCGCCTACTTTATATGTTATTTTATGCTCTGACAAGTCCTTGGTAGATGACCGAAGATAAATTGTATGAGATGTTCAAGCAGCGGTCATGCATATCCGGGATATTCCAAAATGTTTGTTTTTGAGCTCTAGGCTGCCGTTACATGACACCTGAAATGTGCTTTATCGAATTAAGATCTGTCGAGTTAGGTGGCCATGATCTTAATTGGAATTCAGTATTATGTTCCTGCAACCAATTGAGCACAATTAGAGTCCTGTGACATGGAGCATTGTCTTGCTTGAAGACCCAATTTCCATTTAGGAAGACAGGTACCATTTAAGGGTGAAAAGGGTTCACAATGATGTTCAGATAGTCCGCGGCCTTCATGATCTGTTCTACCACAACCACAGGTCCCAGAGACCCCATTTGAACGTTTTCCAAAACTTAATATCGCCACCACCGGCCTGTGTATGACCTGTTTTTTAAAGGGGAGTAACAGCTCACCTAGAAGAAAGTGTACATAAAAAGGGCCATCGACGTGTTTCACCAGTATAAACCGTGTTTCATCCAACGAGGCAACTCTCTCCCTATAATCCATAGTCCAGTTATGATATTCCCGGGCCCAGTGTAGGAGTATTTGGTGATGATGCTTGGTCAACAGAGGCACATGAGTGGGACGTTTCCTGCATAGTCTCACATTCAATAGTGTCAGCTGAACTGTGTGCTCCGAAAGAATTGTACTTAAACCTGTATTGTATTAGGATGTCAATTGAACCGTTCTCTAGTGCCGATTTTGTTTTACCAAGGGGGGAGTCTCTGACGTCCTTTTTATTTGATAACGCCTAAACATCCAACGCGATGGCTTCTACTGATAGTTTCACCGTCATTCATCCACCTTGTATAAGTACTAACAACGATATGTCGCGAACAACCCATGAGACGTGCAGTTTCGAAGACACTCGTTCTGAGTCATCGGGCGACTGAATTCTGCCCTCTATCAAAGTCGCTTAGATCCGCAGCCTTTATCATCACAGGCAGAATTAAGTGTAAAAAGGATTCCACAGACTCCCTAGCAGCATTTAAATACCATTCCTATCAGATTATGTGCCTTCCACGTCTTTCATCTGAGTTCATTGCAATATGTGGTGATGGTCATAATGTTTTGGCTCTTTGGTGTATATATACATGATATATATATATGATATATATCTATATCATATATATATGTATATATAATATAAGCATATATATACTTTTGGCTAATAATAGATAAATTTGGCTAATGATTTCTAAATTTGGCTAATGTGTTGACTAATAGTCTTAATTTCTTAGCGCGGTCCCTGATTTTACATATAATACGTCAATCTTTTCTTTTGTTGCACATCTGTAATACAAGTAAAAAATACTGTCGTGTGGCTGTTTTACGTTAAAATAATGCAAATTAGTAAATATTTTAATAAGTATGTCTCCAAATACCTTATTTTATATTATTATTTATTTTATGAAACTTAACATTTAGCCCTTTAATTCCCATGATAGAATACGTTCTAGAAACTACGTAGTTCAGAGAATCTGACTTTACACCAGAAAGTTTTAAAAGTTAATTTCGCGTTTATTTAAAAATGGAATGCCTGTTATTAATTAAAGCAAATATTGATATTTTAATTTTCTGGTGGGAATTATGTATATACGAATAAAAAAAATCTATTAAATTCAAAACACTGTTGTTTGCATATATGCAAAGCTGCGCACTAAAAGTTAAAATACATGGAAGACAATGATATTTGGAAAGGGAAAAGAATGAAAATGTGTTGTGGTGACAAATAACGGCTACTTAATATTGATAAAACTGAAAATCTTGAAATATGTATTATGTTATCCATAGAAAGAAAATATAATAGTATCCAAAGGTTTTCTACCAAGTCTTAAATTAGAAATATGAATTATAAAATGTGTGAATGTTACCAATTAGCGCTAAATCTCTTTTCCCGCCCGTCTCTTTTCAAGATATTTTGTGGAGGTAAAAATGCAGACCGCATAACATTTTTTTTCACATTACGATAAGTTGGAAAACTAATATAAAACTTTTTTTGGAACAAGGACGTAGATGTATATCCTCATTGAATTTATACAATTGTATCAATAACATATTTGAAACAGAAGATTCGCCTCTTTGATAAGTTTAACACTTTAGTGCATAGCTTTGCATTTATGCAAACGACAGTGTTTTGAATTTAATAGATTTTTTTAAATCTGCATATACCTAATTCACACCAGCAAATTAAAATAGCAATATCTGCTTTAATTAATAATAGACATTCCGTATTTAAAAAGTCCTTCCGGCCAGTGCCGGGAGGAAGAGGTAGCTTTCATATTCCTTATTTTTAAAAAGCCAACTTATATTATTCAAACACACGAAGCTCAATTAAGTGGAAACCAAATGTAGGAGATTCAATACTAATTTTTATCAATACTAAATCATTATGAATGAGAATTTAGCGAAATTAGTCAGCTTTATCCAAGCTGCTTTTATTTAAAGTCACTTATATTTGGCTGCCAAATTCGGCGATTTCTTAAAGTGCCTGCCATTTTAAGACAACATGGTAGATGAGGCTAACCAGTGAACTTGGTCGAGACCTTAGTAATTGCTGTGCACATGCTCACTCATATCGGAATCGGTTGATATATACGAGTGCTGTCGCAGGCAAAAAATCAGATTTTTCAAAATGTCACCCACTTTAGAAATTCAAACTGCTATATCTGAGCCATTTTTTAAGATAAAGACAAACAAAAAATGCTCCTGAATCCTTATATCAAGGTCAAATACTTAAGAAAGAAACCTTTTTCAATTTCTAATTTTTTTGCACCTCACTTTAAATATAATTTTTTTTTTTTAATTTAATGGCCGCCATTTTGAAACAAGATGGCTGATGAAGCTGGCCAGCGAACTTGGTTGAGATATTGATGTATACTATCCACATGCCTTCTTCCATCGAAATAGGCGAATAAGTGTGGTATCGCGTGACAAATACAAGATCGTTTCAAAGTGTTAGCCATGATAGAAATTCAAAGTGCTATAATTCAACCACTTTTTAAGATATAAACAAAAGAACAAATTTTCAGAAACAAAAACTGCTCCAGAATCTTTGTATCAAGGCCAAACACATAAAAAAAATCTTTTTCATTTTCCAATTTTTTAATACCTCATTTTAAATTTTAAATTACATTTTTTTTTTTAAATGGCAACCCTTTTGAAACAAGATGGCGAATGAAGCTGGCCAACGAACTCGGTCGAGACATTGGTATGTACTATGTAAAATCAGTTCATAAATACGCCTGTTATCGCGTGACAAAAATCAGGTCGTTAAAATGTCAGCCACAATAGAAATTCAAAATGTTATAACTCAGCCATTTTTTTAGATGTAGACGAAACAAAACCTGTTCCGGAATCTTTGTATTAAGGTCAAACACATACAAAAAAAATCTTTTTCATTTTCCAATTTTTTGGTATCTCATTTTAAATTTATTTTTTTTTAAATTTTTTAAATGACCACCATTTTGAAACAAAATGGCGAATGAAGCTGGTCAACGAACTCGGTTGAGTTATTTGTATGTACTATGCACACACCAAGGTGCATCCAAATCAGTTCATAAATACGTCTGTTATCACGTGGCAAAAATCAGGACGTTTCAAAATGTCAGCCACGCTAGAAATTCAAAATGCTATAACTCAGCCATTTTTTAAGATATAGACGAAACAAAAACTGCTCCCGAATCTTTTTATCAAGGTCAAACACATAAGAAAAAAATATTTTTTCAATTTTCCATTTTTTGCTACCACATTTCAAATTTAAATTTTTCTTAAAATTTTAAATGGCCGCCATTTTTAAACAAGATGGCGGATGAAGCTGGCCAACGAACTCGCTCGAGACATTGGTCTGTACTATGTATAAACGAAGTTACATCCAAATCGGTTCATAAATACGCCTTTTATCGCGTGACAAAATTCAGGACGTTTCAAAATGTCAGCTTCGCTAGAAATTCAAAATGCTATAACTCAGCCATTTTTTAAGATATAGACGAAACAAAAACTGCTACGGAGTCTTTGTATAAAGGTCAAATACATAAGAAAAAAATATTTTTCCATAGTACCACATTTCAAACTTTAAATTTAAAAAAAAATTTTAAATGACCGCCATTTTGAAACAAAATGGCGGATGAAGCTGGCCAACGAACTCGGTCGAGACATTGGTATGTACTATGTACACACCGAATTACATCCAAATCGGTTCATAAATACGAGAGTTACAGTGTGACATAGGTCAGATATATATATATATATATATATATATATATATATTGATACATATATATATATCAATTTTGAACGGAGGGTGGTTTCGGGGTCTGGAGGTCATGATCGATGAAAATATACCAAAATTTTTTGAAATCGCTTTCCTCCGAACGGCTGCAATAGGTAGCTTTTTGTAAAGAAAGCTACCTAATAAAGCGAAATGAACCATTGAAACTTTCTGGTGTAAAGTCAGATTATCTGAACTACGTAATTTCTAAACGTATTCTATTATGGGAATTAAAGGATTAAAGGTTAAGCTTTATAAAATAAATAATTATATAAAATAAGGTATTTGGAGACATTACTTCTTAAAATATTTACTAATTTGCAATATTTTAACATAAAACAGGCACACGAAAGTAGTTTTTACTTGTATTGCAGATGTGCAACAGAAGAAAAGATTGACGTATTATATAAAAAATGTATCTCTGATTTTTTTCATTATTTTTCCTGTGTAATAAAACTTTCAGAGAATCATATATAATTTTTTCGAAACAAAATAAAAAAAATCGCGCATTTAAGGGTTAAAACATGTAAAATGAATAGCTATTTTTAAAGCTATATTATGTTTTCACCTTGTAAATGTAATTCAATTTTTAAATAAAGAAATATAATTTACAAAGGTTTTGGACCGGGAAGGGGGGGGGGGGCATAGCGACTTTACAGATGGTTTGGTGGGTGTGGCAATAAAAGGTTGGGAGCCACTGATCTACGGTGATCTATCGTCGTGACACGGATAATACCTAAATATCAAATTAACTGACTATGCAATTTTAAATTTGATTCATTAAATATTATTACATGACTTGGGTTTGTTTACATTTCACTTGGTCAAGAAAACATTTGATAGAAGTTGAGTTGTACAGCATTCCACCCAACAGAATAAGATATTAAACTTTGATTGACTTACAGACGTGAATTATTTTTGCACGGCAAAATTCATTGTTGGAGAAATTGCCATGTGAATGATTACCTCCATAAATTAATATTTTTTCGCTCAATGAAGAATGAATCTTTTGTGTTTACTTCGGTGGAAAGTGATATTGGGCTGTCAATCTAATTTTAATTGAAGTTATTTCAGTTACATATACATATCACTTAGTTAATAATTTGAATGTAGCTCTCTCAATCATTATAATTTTTTTAAAACGATCTTTCTAAAAATGTAATTTTTGTGCAGTTTTAACCGAAAAAATAATTTTGATTAAAAATGGTCGCTTGGCATATGAAAAGCGAAGCGGTCAGCCCGGAACTGTTGATGACAGTCAGGTGACTTAGACTATTATTATAGAGATATTTTACAAGAAAAACTCTAAGTACTGATTTATTAAATCAGTTTTATTTAAAAAGCAAATTGTTTTTATATAAGTTCACTGTAAAAAAAAAAAAAAAGGACTAAAAAACGGAAATACTACTGGCAATCTAGACGCCAGTACTATTTCCGTTTTTTTACGGGAATTTTTCCCCGTAAACTACAGAAAAAAATTCCGTTTTTCTATAATTTACGGGGAAAAATTCCCGTAAAAAACGGAAATAGTACTGGCGTCTAGATTGCCAGTAGTATTTCCGTTTTTTAGTCCTTTTTTTTTTTTTTTTTTTTTTTTTTTTTTCTTTTTACCGTGATTGTTTTGGATAGCTTCAGACATTAACGAAGATAATTATTGAAGAGGAGAAATTTTCTGATTTATAATTCGTGACATAAAAGGGTTAATGCAGTAAAACCTATGAAGACAAAACTTGTCTATAACGGAAAATGTTTATAGTAATTTTGAAAGGAATTCCTTAAAAATCTACCTGCCTATGCCTATACGGAAGATTATCTAAAACGATTTTTTAAAATAGTTCATAACGATTCCGTTTTCACAGATTTTACTCTGTTTAGTTTAGTAAATTCTGTGAAAACGGACCTGTTTATAATGGAATTCTGTTTTAAAATAAACATTTCATTGTCCCAGCAATTCCGCTTTCACAGGTTTTACTCCATAATTTTTATGTTTATTTAGTATAGTAAAACCTGCTAAGATAAAATCAAAAGCGACAGGAGAAAAAACCCGTTTTAAACAGTATTTCGTCTTTTCAGGTATAATTGTATGTATTCTTGTCATAAGGACAATGACATTTTTACGTTTTAAACAAATTCCGTTTCAAGGGGTCTTGTACCTTTTAAACACGTCGAAAATGAACGAAAAACTTTAAAGTTCGAATTAGTCTATCTTCAAAACCTTTTTATGTATAAACATGAAATTTTGGATATTGATTAAACAGATTATGCTTTGTAATATGGTACCTTTAGAAATTTATTAGCCTTTTACAGAATTTGCGTATTGTTGAAATCAAAATAGCTCTTTTTTTTATTCCAGAAGTCATTGCGCGCATGATATCTTGAGAACGAGTGTATGGATTGTCATGAAATTTGGTAAAGATACAAATATGTGTGTTGAAAATGAACTACTTTTAAGTATTTACAATGGTAATATTATTAGTTATGACTATTTTTATTCATTAAAAAAATATTTTTTTTTTTACAAAAATATTTTTTTTTATATAGCTAATGAAATAATTTTCATTTTAAACACACATATATGTTTAGTATCTTTACCAAATTTCATGACAATCCATCCATACTTTCTCAAGATATCATGCGCGCAATGATTTCTGGTTTAAAAAAAGAGCTATTTTGATTTCAACAATACACAAATTCTGTAAAAGGCTAATAAATTTCTAATGGCAGCCTATTACAAAGCACAATCTCTTTAATCAATATCCAAAATTTCATGTTTATACATAACAAGTAATATAAAAATTTTGTTTTTAAAGTCAATTCCTACTTAGGTCATCAAAAAAAAATTTAATAGAATCCCTTAAGCTAATATTAGTTTTTGTTGCATTAAAATATCTCAATTGGCTGATTTTCTATAAGCAAGTAGGTTTACAATGGAAGTCTATGGGAATTGGGCGAAATATTAGAGATATCGCCAAGTTGGCGTCCCTTTTGGCGACTCATTTTGGCCGCCAAATTTGGCGATATATTGCCAAGTTGGCTACAACGTTGGCGGTATTGGGCGACAGAACAGGGTCCCTCCTATGGTAACCCCTTATTGAAAATACTTTCATTGATCTTCAATAACCAATGGCCACCATTTTGTTTCCCATGCAAAACTAAAATTAATCAATTAAAATTTAATGAATGAATTAATATTTGAAAAAACTGTATTAACATCAATTGTCATCCAGTACAAGTTTAAAAAAATTTATTTTAACTTGATAGGATGAATAATGAGTATTTTATTAACGATTGAAAATTTGAACAAGATATATAAATATATAAATATATAAATAAATACGTATATATATAAATAAATATAGGGAGAGTGTGAACTAATAGTAGGAATTGAAAAAGGTTTTGAAGATAGACTCATTCAAACTTTAAATTTTTTCGTTAAATTTCGTTGCGTTTAAAAGGTAGAAGCAGGGCCTGCTTAACACTTAGGAATAGGGGAAGCCCGACGTCACACAGGGGGCCTTCTATTACTCTACAAATTGCTTTTTTATTTACTAAAGTTCTTTTTCGTATGCTTAAATAATTTGAAATTTTACCATTAAAGTTTAGAGTAAATAACCTTTTTTAATATTAAACTAAAACTACCCATATAAAAGTATTTTATTATATGTTTAATTGTAAATAACCAATTTATTTTGTAAATGGCAAATATGGAACTATAGTTGAGAATATGTGAACTTCAAAATATGTTTTGTGATTTACAAATTGCCATACAGTAAGAAAAAAAAGTTTCGTAAGAAAAAAAAATAAATTGAGTGATTTCTTTTTTCTAAAAATTAGTTTGGAAAAGTAAAATTGGGGGCCCTTTTGCATTTCAGTGGGTAAGCATGGGCTTCACCGGCCTTTTCCGTAAACAGGCCCTGGGTAGAAGACCCCTTAATAGGGTTTAACTGTATTTTTATGCCGCGATTTAGCAGCGGTTGTCCCACTTTTTTTGTCTCCTTGTCTTGCATTTTTTTGACACTGGATTGGGCCACTCTTAGCACGCGTATATCGCAAGTTCCACGAAATGGCCAAAATCCGCGACATTGCCCAAAATTAAAAAGTATATATATGACTCAAAAAACTAGATGAACGTGTTCTATACATGCCAGAGTTAATGAGAAATAAGGAAACGGCACAAAAATACATCATTTACCTTCGGTAAATCTAGCAATTTTATGGAATTTTGGATCATCTTGACGTTGTGTAGTTGGAGCTGGCAGTTGATATTTCCCTTTCAAAAAATATACAGTTTTTTTTTTTTTTGTCGATTTATAGATACAATTTAGTTCTAAAATGTGCTTTTTGAAGCGTTTTTTTTATCTTTTGCTTATAAAAATACGTGTTTTTAAACGCAATTTTTACAAACACAGCATTAAAAACTAGTATGTTGTGGCCATCACAAAACTTTCTTCTCTATAAATCACGTCCATTAAATCATTTAAATAGTACAAGAAATGGCATCCATTGAGCACCCATTCATATCAAAGTATATCTCAATTTGAATGAAGTTCGATGAAAATTCGTTCATTAGTTCTTGAGATAGAGCTATAGCTGAAATTTTGAAAAATGTACCATAGCAGCGCCACCTATTGAGCGATTTTCACCAAAACATAAACAGAACTCATTGATATCAAGGTATACCTGAATCTGAAGTTTGGTGAAAATTCGTGCATTAGTTACTGAGATAGAGCTATAGTGGAAATTCTGTAAAATGCAGCATAACAGCGCCAACTGTTGAACGATTTGCACCAAAACATAAACAAAAATAATTCATATCAAGGTATACATGAATATGAAATTTGTTGAAAATCCAAGCATTAGTTCTGAAGATAGGGCTATTATGGACATCGCAAAAAATGCAGTATAGCAGCGCCGCCTGTTGAGCGATTTACACCAAAATGTATAAAATGTCCATTCCTGTCGAGGACTAACTGAATCTGAAGTTGGATGAAAATCCGTACATTATTTCTGGCGATTGAGCTGTTGTGGAAATCGTGAAAAATGCTGCATAGCAGCGCCACCTGTTGGGCGATTTACACCAAAAACTAATCAGCACCCATTTATATCAGGGACTCACTTAATATAAATTTTTATTAAATTACGTGCATGAGTTCTTGAGATAGAGCGCCCACAAAATGTGTGTCACACACAGACACACCGACTCACAGGCTCACAGACAGACATTTTGTAAAAACATGTTTTTCGATATCTCTGATCCCTAAAACGTGTAAATCTGTCGAAAACTGGAATTCGAAAATTTTCATGAATCCAATACTTTCTTCTTGTAAAGATAGAAGAAAGTAAAAAGGTACCGACTTGCACTTTGAACTGAACTTACAGATTCACTCTGTAGCCAGGACCGGCGGAAACATTGGGCAAACGGGGTATCAGCCCAGGGCCCCGCGCAGATTGGAGTCTTGTTAGGGGCCCCGAGTCTCTCTATCCAATTCAAAATACGTTTCCTTAGTATAAAACAATAATATTTGTGCTCTAAAAGTTTCTTCGCTACAAAAAGGGAGTTTTTATTCCTTTCGGGGAATCCAGTATAGCAGTATAGGGCAATTCCATCGTAACTGACGTAACATTTGATCATCGAATTTTGTTTTCAAATCTATGTAGAAAATTTACCAATAAAACTAGAACAAATTTTTACAATTTAAAATAGGACTTAATACCCAAATATCTGCAGATTATTTCAATCTCTCTTTGAGTTCCAAAAAATTGCAATTCAAAATTCTGTAACTGACGTAACATAAAATAGACAAACATTTTTTCTGCCTTCATTGAAGTGTAAAAATGATGAAAACTATCCCGTTAAAAAAAGTGATTTAATGTTCTCAACAACACTAAGTAATGCCAAATTATAACAGTAACTAGTTTAATTAATTTCTGAATAATAAAAAAGAAAAAAAATGACATTTACAGGTGTAACTGACGTAACATTATGATTTTACAATTACAATAATGGTACTTAACTTAGTTTGTAAACAGTCATTTACAATGCCTTTTTATCAGGATTTTATTATAGAACGTAAAAATATAAAGTTTTCCAATCATACCCTTGAATTAAACACATTATAAATTTTATCCCCCCCCCCCAAAAAAAAAGATATAATTTTCTGAGGAATTGCCCTATTGGTTGGGCTCCACTGACTACTTTCAGCCAGGGCCCCGCTCAACGTTGCGTCGACCCTGCTAGCAAATTGCAGAACACAAAACGCTTTACGCTCAGGAGTCGCCATTTTGCGTATGTGGCACTGCAAGCGAGTTCATGAGAAAGCAGTAATCGCGCATGTCCTTATCTAAAACTGTTTGAGTGGCTCTTTGAACGAACACTGTAAAGTACTTACAGTTAGTACTATTATAATTTATAACTGGGACATTTTTCATTTAACACGTTCGAAGTTGATTTCGTTGTCGAATTTTGAAGGTTTAAGTATAATATTCTTTATTTTTCCCATGTTGTCATAGAAATTTTCCAATTCTGGCTTCAGATTCGCATTCCCCACCTTTAACAACATAAAGTTACTAAATGTCAAGTCTTTACGATTTACTATAGCTCTACCTCCATGCCCACGGAAACACACCTTTCGCACCACTGTGCGCCGTCCCTGTTCATTAAAAACAATAAAATCTCAAAACCAAACCTCTGAGGAGGTATTTTGGTATGGGGGGGGGGGGTTAATGTACCCCTCAGATCACCACCTAAATCGCTGCCATCGAAATACTCAAGGCCAGAGCACACGATTGTGACGTCTTCACTAATCGACCGACTTCTCACTAGTGTTGGAATTCACACCGGGAATTATTGAATAGCAATTTTCTTTTATTTTCTTTGTGGAATATCTATCATCTTCAAAAACAATAATAACTATTTAAATTTATTGGTGAGAATTCGGAATCCCTAAATAAAAATTCAGCCAGATGCGGCAAATTCTCACCAGTAACTTTAAATAGTTATTATTGTTTTTGAAGATGACAGATATTCCACAAATAAAATAAAAGGAAATTGCTATTCAAAATTTCCCGGTGTGAACTCCAACACTAGTGAGAAGTCGGTCGATTAGTGATGACGTCACAATCGTGTCCTCTGGCCTTGAATTTTTCGATGGCAGCGCCTAAATTCACCACTCAATGTAAGCACAGTGTTATGAGGTAAATTCCTGATCTTTTGTCCAGTGAATTTGAGAGTGACTTACCTGAATTCTCTTCACCACTGTGGAAGTGACAAAGCACCTGACTTCATGCCAAGTCGTAGTGCCTGCAGAATGACGTAAGCGTTAGATTTTTTTCTTTCTTTTAAATTTTCTTTTTTACCCGACTCCGTCACGTTGTGAGAAGAAGCATTTGTTGGAAGACAAGCGAGCGTTCCAAAAAAGACCCTTCGAACCGAAAAATACCATTCGTTTTCATGCTATGCCAAGATTTTCAGTAAAATAACTTCATGATTCATTTACAATTTTAATGAGCCCAAACACTGTGTTTATAGGGGCTAATCAATGTATTCTTCTGAAACTTTGTTTGAGTACTAATTAATGTCATTTCAATGACTACATCTGAAATTTCGCATCGTTTAAACCGTAACCGCGGTAACGCGGTTTCTGTGTTGACAAAAGATTTTCTTTTCACTTTTTTCTATCTTCAATAGAAGAAAGTATTGTAATCGAAATTTTTTTAGACTTCCGGTTTTCGACGGATTTACACGTTATAGGGGTCAGAGATTCCAAAAAACATGTTTATAAAAAATGTCTGTTTGTCCGCGTGTCTGTCGCCATTGTACAATTAAAAAGTGCATGAAGTTATGCATACAAGTGAACCAATTTTTTTTTTTAAAGTTTTTGGCTATGGCAAGCAGGTCCTTCCTTAATTTGGAAAAAATCCGCCTGTAGGGGGCGCTGTAATAGCGATGTCTGTGCCACTTTGAATATTGTACCATCGAAAAGCGTATGAAGTTACGGATAGAATTGAACCAATTTTTTTGTGTATGTTTTTGGCCGGCGCAAGAAGGTCCCCCCTGAATGTAGAAAAATTCCTCCAGAAGGGGGTGTTGTAATAGCGATTTTTGCGTAATCTTCTTAATTTTTCGTAGTTCTATTGTACACCAGTGGCTCGTGAATCGACGGAAACTCCTCATCCTGATAAGCCGACTATTCGTGATTATAATAAATATCATGATCGAGATGAACTCGCTTTTACTCCGATTAATTGGCTGAAGCAGAAATTTAAGATGGAAGTCAAAGTTGGAGTAGTATTGAACTAATAATATTGAAGTATTAACATTTGTAACAACATTTTGAAATATTAAAATATATGATCTGTCCCATTTCATACGAATATCGTAATAGAAAAGTCTTCCTGGATACAGTGGCGGATTAACTGCATTCTGGGCCTTTAGGCTTGACTTTTCCGCCTCCCTAAAGTAATATATACAGTCGAACCTCGTTATCACGACACCCTAATGACCAGAAAAAAGTGTCGTCATAAGCGGAGTGTCGCGGTAACCGGAGCAGAAGAAAAATATATTTACAAAAAGCTGTATTTTAATTAATTTAAGACAATTTTCAATTCATAACTGTTCTCGCAGTTTTAAGCAATAAAACATCATTATTAAACAAAATAAACACAAAACAAAATTTAAAAGTATAAAAATCAGATTTATGACTTCTTTTTTTTATTCCTGTCGTTTTACATGAAATATTGATGAATTAAGGTTTTCTTATCCCTAGATGTGCTTCCTATAATTTTTTTTTTTTGAATTGTAATCAATATTCGTTGTTTTAGAAATATATCTTAGAACATTTCTGATCGTTTCAATGCAACCAATGCTTCAGTTTTAGCCGGCTGAAAAATGTCGTGTAACCACAAGAAATCGCCCCCTAACCAGAACAAAAAGACCGCGTCTATCTGGAGTTTAAGTGGGTGATTCATAGTGTGTGGGTTTATTTTTTCAGATAAAGGATTGAAATAACATTTCTCATTTACCTCAATGGGTATTTTAGACACTTTTGTGAAAAGTTTGGCTAAGACATTTCTTGCCGCTTATTTTTCATGCTTATAAGATATACTATGAAAAATGAACAATTTTTCTAAACCATCGGGATAATCGGAGTTGAAAATTATTCAACGACGTAAAATCCAGAGTATATTTACATTAAAATCATATACAGAAAACCGGGACATTGAAAAACTGACGTGATAAGCGGGGTGACGTGAAAACCGGGTGTCGGGATAACGATGTCCGACTGTATATACAGGCATCTCCCGACTTACGTAAATCCGCAGTTATACGTAATAAATCTCGAAAATTATATTTGTGAACATACTAGCGCGTATGATATACGCAGTTGCTTTTTACTTTCTTCTATCTTTACAAGAAGAAAGTATTGGATTCATGAAAATTTTCGAATTCCGGTTTTCGACGAATTTACACGTTTTAGGGGTCAGAGATTCCAAAAAACATGTTTTTACAAAATGTCTGTCTGTGACTCTGTGAGTCTGTCTGTCTGTCTGTCTGTCTGTCTATCTGTCTGTCTGTGTGTATGTGACACAAATTTTGTGGGCGCTCTATCTCAAGAACTAATGCACGGAATTTAATAAAAGTTTATATTCAGTGAGTCCCTAATACAAATTGATGCTGATTAGTTTTTGGTGTAAATCACCCAACAGGTGGCGTGGCTATGCTGCATTTTTCACGATTTTCGCAATAGCTCTATCTCACGAACTAATGCACGGATTTTGATCAAACTTCAGATTTTGTTAGTCCTTGATATGAATTGATGCTGGTTACGTTTTGGTGTAAATCGCCCAACAGGTGGCGCTGTTATGATGAATTTTGCAGGATATAATCGATTTCCCCAATAGCTCTATTTTAAGAACTAACGCACGGATTTTCACCAAACTTCAGATACAATTAGTCCTTCACATGTCTTGCTACTGATTATGTGTTGGTGTAAATCGCCCAACAGGTGGCGCTTCTGTGCTGACTTTTTCACGATTGCCTCAATAGCTCTATCTCAAAAACTAATGCACGAATTTTCATCTAACTTCAGATTTAGTTGTATGTTGACACAAGTTGTTGTTAATTAGGTTTTGGTGTTAATCACCCAATAGGTGGCGCTGTTATGCAGGAATTTTCACGATTTTCGCTATAGCTCTATCTCAAAAACTAATGCACGGATTTTCTCCAAACTTCAGATTCAGTCAGACGTTGACATAAATTGTTGTTGATTAGGATTTGGTATAAATCACCCAATAGGTGGCGCTGCTAGGCAGCATTTTGCTGGATTTAGACGATTTCAGCGATAGTCATATCTCAAGAACTAATGCACGGAATTTGCCATTTAATTTTGGCACTATGATAGCGAATTTTGAAGTATTAACATGTATGAGATAGAAGAAAGTTTTGGGATTGGTACATCTGACTAGTTATATTTGTTTTATAAATAAAATATATAGATATAAACCTCAACCGTAATATAATTTATATATTAGACAGAGTTAAGGTTAGTTGGGGTAACTGGACCCCCGAGGTAACTGGGCCATAGGCTATTTTATAAAAAACTGTTGATGTTTCTTAAGTTTTAGCTTTTGTGAACAATGCACCTTAATCTCTACTTCCTAAAACAACGTGTGTCAACTCAATCATAACTCTCACTTTGCTGTGATAGATTGTCAAAAATTTACGTTTCTTTTTTTAAAAACAACGTCAATAGGGTTGAACTTCCTCGGCTTTTTATTAAAATACTGAAAGTACTTTTATTAAACAATCTTTTTTTTTAACATTTGGCATATAACTACATTAATATTATTAGGTATTTATACATATTTACTTCATATTTCAAATGTAAGCCCGGTGTCCCAGTTACCCCATAAATTTTTCAAGCATGGGGTAAGTGGGACATGTATCCGGGGTAACTGGACCATGCTGGATTCAGTTACTCCATTAGTTATAAATTATTTTTTTGAGTTTCTCTTACTACGGGAAATAAATTTCTCCATTGATATTTGCTCACAGTAAAGAAAATTATAGAATACCTTATTAAAATTACGTAATAAAATTAAAAATAAAAAGCCTATTGGGTGGTATCAAACCAAATTTCTTGATCCCTTGAGAGGCGTTGATGCCGTTATGGCATCACATAATTTTAATTTCTATTTGCCACATTGGCACCAGAATTTCATAATGAAAATTTCACCTTTATTAAGTACGCGAAAATATACTTTTACTTGTTTACAAATAGATTCTCTTGTAAATACTGGTGTCATTAAATTATTTCAACATTTTACGAATGCAAGTACCTTGCCCCTGAAAGCGAGATAGCCAAACCTTGAAATTGTACGATAATACAGATAAAGTACTTAAGTACTTACGTAGCCATTTGTACATAGATTTACCTTGCTATTTTTTTCCTTAAAATACCCATGTGATTTTTATACTTATTACCTATACTAAAGTACATAAGTACTTGCTTAATTTTTATGTTTTTGGTATAAATAAATCTAATATTTTCACTTTTAGTGCTTTTTTTAGACACATTGACAGCAAAGGTTTCCCTTACAACGCTCTTCAGTTGATATATAATTTACATGATCTGCCTGGTTTAAATTTTTTTAAGTAGTTTACACTTTTTCAAACAGGATCTGATATCCCATATGAAAAAAAAAATGAATAAATAAGTAAACAAGTGTGGAACATATACCCTCCTGGCCCACTTACCCCATTTTTATGGGGCAACTGGACCCATGAGGAAAGAAAGATGAAATATGCATATTTTTATATTTTTAAATATTAAAATGTGATTTTGATCATTTCTGTCTGATAGAGGACCTAACTGAACACATTTACAGAAGTTCAGACTTTAATTCAAATGAACATTAGCGTTTTGAAGCTGAATTGTCAGAGTAACATTGTAAAATCATGGCCCAGTTGCCCCAACTAACCTTATATATTTTTAATATATATACAATCAAATCTACAACAAAACAACTTTATCTTTATTGTTAGTCATTCGTAGTAAGTCATCTGATTCATAATAAATACAGTTTGTGCTTACCAAGGATTATTTTGTTTTGCGAGTGCTATATTCATTTGTCTTGCCATCAGAAATGCCTGGAGAATATGTTAAATCAGTCCTCTTTAATTATTTCTTATTTTTACGAGGTGCGTATATGACATCTGTGCTATTATTTTTTCTTAAAAACAACAGCAAAAAGAGATATAACTATTTTACATAAGAATTTAATGAAAACAGGAGGCAAAATTCGGTATTTTTCGAGAATATGAGTCTTTGCACTTTTTTTAGGCTTCAGAAGGAGAGATTTTCGGCCAGCTGATGTAAACAGCTATGAAAAACAAACCTGGTAAGATTTTTTGCTGATTTATTAATCATAAGAATACTCTTAAATTTATCAGATGACTTTTTTAGTCGTTATTATTATTACTAATAAAAATAGCTAACTTAAATCAATAATTAAAAAATAGCCATATCTTTTTTAAAACGGTGTTTATTTTCGATCTCATTCTTCACGCATGCAAAAATCAAGAGCTGATGTGCATGCTCAAATTTTCAGGTTCCCAGTTCCTGCAACGGCCGCTACCCCTAACTTTTTTCCCTTTACTAGAGTACTTCAGTTGCCACAATTACAAAATTTGTATAAAAAAACTACAAAAAAATTAATATCTCAAAAATAAATTTAGATACAGCTTTCAAACAAATTGCATTTAAAAAAGCATTTTTTTCCTTATACGACGGTGCAAAAATTGAAAATGTGCGATGATTAGAAGTTTAAAAATTTGCAGTAGCGAAAATTGCAAAACTGAAATTTCATTTCAAATTTCAAAGTGTTGAAAATTCGTAAAATGACGTATGCGTTATGCACAGATATGTTTGTCCTTTATAATATAGATGATAGATAGTCATTTGATGTAGATTCAAAATTGTTATAAATCAATTCATCAATATTAGATTTAAAAATCCCGAATTCCACAAGATATTTGAAAAGTGTTCTTTTAGTTTGTTTTTATATTTTGTCATACTTTTATACTATATATACGGGTCAGTACTGTTTCATGATACTTTATTTATAAAAAAATACGGTGTAAATAACATATACATATATGTATATATACACATATATACCGGGTGTCCTAAAAAGGACTAACTGATTTTAAAATTCAATAACTTGTAAACGGTGACAGATATTTAAAAAATTCTTGCAGGAGGGTTATGCATAAGGTCAAAAGTTTTTTTACAGTGATTTTCAATTTTAGTTCGAATTACAAACAATAGATGGCGCTGCGATCAATAGACTCTCAATTCAGGCTCGATTTTTGGTACTTCGTGGCCCGGATAATACATTTCCATCTCCTTTTTCAGCATGGAACAAGAGAAAGGACCAGAAACCAAGCCTGTATTTAGCGACTATTGCTTACAGCGCCATCTATTGTTTGTAATTCGAACTAAAATCGAAAATCACTGTAATAAAACTTTTGACCTTATGCATAATCCTCCTGCAAGAATTTTTTAAATATCTGTCACCGTTTGCAAGTTATTGAATTTTAAAATCAGTCAGTCCTTTTTAGGACACTCGGTATAAAATAAATATTAAAATTTCTTACAAAATGTTACCTAAGGCAACTTACAAATTCGACTTACGTAAAATTCAAGTTACGGAAAACTTTACGGAACGCATTACTTACGTAAGTTGGGGATGCCTGTATACATGTACTGTACAGTGTCATTTACCTTTTAATTACATATAGATATACAAAATGAAATTCTGATTTATTTATTTATTTTTTTAATATATTTTCATTAGAAACTAATTTGAAATTAATTTACATATAAATGTAAATTTATATAAATATTTAAGTACAGACGTCCCCCCCCTCCCTTCCAGAGAAAAGAGCTTTTTTGAGTTTAATCTCGGTAAATCGGACAAGAGAAAAGTAGGACAGCAGAAAAGTTTGTTGTCGATTGCAACTTCTGCAGTTATTTGGATAACGTAATAAAGCAATAGAACGTTTCATAATATTTTCTTTTCGGCTAAGAAAAACAAGGTTCTAAGGAAATTATTATTTCCTTCTTCTTTTGCATAAAATGATTAGCAAGAATTTCTTAGCGCCAGCTGGCCTAGGGTTCAGCCTACTCAAACTATTTGGTAATCCGCCTCTGACTGAATCCATAAGAGCGGTCTCTGAGAATGCGCGTCCCCGCTTATATTTTACTTCTTCACCTCCTTTGTTATAGATTATTATTATTATTAGAATGAGCGAAGGGAATTCTCTACTAGACTACACAAATTACATTTTGTCGTACACTTTACAAAAAAACTATTCAGTATTTTGACTTGAAATTAAACATAAAAATAAATTAGGATCTGTAGATTTGCACAATATATATATATATATATATATATATATATATATATATATATATTTTTACAGAATAATCTTAAAAAAATTATTATTTTAATTAATTTATTTTACATGTTTTTCCATTAGGGATGCATTTTTGCAAATAAAAAATGAAACACATATATTTTCAGAAGAAAAAATAAATCATGGAGTTAGTGAGTATAGATAGAATCATGATTCATTAAATAGTTTCACGATTTCTTTTATGAAATTTTTAAAATACCCTTTTTTATGAAAATTATAGCCTATTTTTAATGAATTAAAATTTGTGAAAATTCAATTATTTACATTCAATTATAAAAGTATTTTTCAGTGTTAAGAATTCCAATACACAATTTATTCTAATGTGAAATCATTTACGCAGACGATACTTACGCATTTTAAAAGAATTATATTATGATTTTTTTTTGTAAAGTGGCAACAAAAGAATTGTAAACAAATAAAATTAATTGTTAAATTCGTTACATAAATATTTTGTAAAATTTTGCTTCGGAATTATTTTTATTTATACCAGGGGGGTTATAAATGCCAATGGTTATATCGTAAATAAAAAATTCCGAGGAAATTCTTAGTTATTTGGCTGAATTTACATTTCTAAAATTAAAATGCTCCAAAACATTAAAAAAAAAACGTTTTTTTCTTTTACTTAATAAAGATGCAAAAAAAAAAAAAAAAAAAAAAAAAAATTGTTACTTTCAAATATTTATCTTATTAAATAATGCTTCGCGAATCCAAACAAAGCATGGCTTTTGCTAGTTATTATTATTATTATTATTCGTAACAATCGTTTCTTAAATAATTGGAGACTAAATAAGCCTCAGTATTATAAACGTATCTTTATTTGGCAAAGAATTCGCATTCACATCTCAATTTAAAATATTCAAAATCAAGATTAAAGACCTATTGCTCTAGATCAGTGGTCTTTTATTGGTCACGCCCCACCGAAGCATATCTAAAATAACGATACCTCCCCCCCCCTCCCTCTTCATAACATCTATTTCTTGGTATTTAAAAGAAGGAGGGAGTAAATTTCATATGGAGGGTGGCTAAAAGAACTTTAAGGATAACAAGTTGTTTCGCATTTTTTTTAGCTCATGAAACAGGTAATTTTTCTGTCACAAATATGTTTTTAACATAACTCTATAAAAGCAACGAATTCGCCATAACTTACCTCTGTGTGAAACAAAAGTGTGGTACAGTCTGCATTTTTATCTTCACAACATTTCTTGAAGAAGATGTCACACATGGCATTAAATTTAATAGTATTTATGCACTTTACTAGCTGTTTAACCAGTTCTACGAGTCCCCGAGTCCATGAATTGAATTCTAAAACCAGAATTAAAAATAATTATTCGATTTAGTAAAATATGTTTCTACTACTGCGCATTTCTTTCAATGAAATTCAATTTATCATGTTACTATGCCAGCAGACGATAAAACGATATCTTTGGAATAAGGGAATAAAAAGTTTTGTTGATGATTCTGATAAAATGTTTGTCTTTATTAAAAAAAAATGTATTAATTAAGCGCAATTAAATAATCTCTCATTATTTGTATGTGAGGTAAAAGATTAATCGTAATGCCCGCTGGAGCTTTTTAGTATTGCAGCGTGGCGTACGTTATATGTATACTATCTCACATTGGTTAAAGAACTTGCGCGATTATGGGTTGAACATAAGATTTTATTATGAATTTTTAATGGTTGGCAGCTGCTATAACGAAAAATGTTTCAATTGGATAGGAAATTGCTGTTAAATGGGTGTTTTTTTATTAATTAAAAGTTAACTATAAATTATTTCGATTATTGCTTGAGTGGCCTCGGCCGTGTTTTAATACACATGTACAGTCGTGGAAAAAAAAAAAAGTAAACACCCTTACTAACTCCTGAACAAATTATCGTAGAAGAAAGTTACTGATACCGAACGATTGGAAATAAAGTCTACTTTTAAATGATATAGATACAATTTGCTTAGGGGGCCATCTACATATTAAAACTAATCCAAACTTCATTTTTTTCAATGACAATACCCAATTTTAACGAGATATTTCAAATTTTCGGTTCAAACTATGCCTAGACACCGAATTTCAAGTCATTTGAATGATAAGTTTTTGAATTATAAACATTCAAAATTGAGTGCTTCTAATGTTAAATTACACTTTCATATTTTTATTTATATCTCCAGAAATTATGCTCCTAATGTGCTCATTTTTTGTGTAGCAATAATACTAATATACCCAAACATAAATACGCTGAATTTGCAATTTTTATAACTTTATGATATGAATTATGATTTATGAAATTAATACTCGAAAAAATTATGAATTGCAACCTACAATTTTTTTGATGGAATTAGATTTATTAAGTCCTGCTTTATGGAAATCCAAAATTTCACATTTTTCTTCCAAGTAGTTTTCAAATGATGCTTAAAAAACGACAAAATGATGGTTTAAGGGGCCGTCTATAATAGGAGTAACTAGATACTTTGAAATTTCTTTTGCTGTCGTGTAATCTAGCAGGCTTCATTGGCTTCTTAAGGTGCCTTGATCAAGAGGAGGACTCTCTCGGTTAACAATCGAGTTCCGAACTTCATTTTGGATACAGCCCTTAAAATATGCTCGTTTTAAAATAATTAATTTCTCAGAAACTTATGGTACGAATTGCATAAAAATTTGTTTTTAGGTTAATGGAAGGGTGTAGAGTTCATTTATGCTGTCAGAATTGTGTCCTGCTGTTGAAAAAAAACAAAGTTACGGTTTGTTTTAATATGTAGATGGCCCCCTAAGCAAATTTTATCTATATAATTTAAAAGTAGACTTTATTTCCAATCGTTCGGCACCAGTCACTTTCTTATACGATAATTTGTTGAGGAGTTAGTAGGGGGTGTTTACTTTTTTTTTTTCCACGACTGTACGTAACATTTCACAATTCTGTCTTCCAAACTGTGAATTTGTATAGCATTACAGACAGACAGACAAATTTTCATTTTTATATATTAGATAATAGATTTTAATAACTTATTAAAAAATACTGAAATATTTTGGGACCAATAAATAAAAGTCAAAATTCTAGTGATATATTCACCTTGAGTTAAATAATTAAAATACATATAAAAAGCACAAATAACTGTACAAAAATTGCATCCAGGTGCATACATATAATATAAAGATATTTAAAATACACTAAAAATATCATAGTAAATCGAAAATTATGCTTCGTACAAATAATTACCAGGAAGTCATTATAAGAGATGATTGACGATGTGGTGCGCAATGGACGTATGTTGGAATTCTGGTATGTAGTGTTGTTTAAAGTGAATGTGGTGTCTGAATGGGATCCTTATTAATTAGTTATGGCTCAAAGGCATCATTTAAGTTAAGTTCAAAACTGGAGAATAATTGGTAGAATCGAGTAAGGTCAAAAACAAATGGACGTCGCCCAAGATTTGAATATCCCTCATAGTGTCATATCAAGAGCATCGAGTGGCTTTTTAAGCACTGGATCCGTTGATAGACAGCCTGGTCAAGGGAAACCAAGAGCAACAACTGCATCTGAAGACCGTTTTTTGTCATCGTGGCTCGAAAAAACCGGGAAGCGACTACAAGAGATTTGGTTTCAGACCTTCAGGCTGCCATAAGAACTCGAATTAGCCGTTCTACTGCTGCACGAAGGCTTAATGAGGATGGACTGTATGCGAGAAAACCATATGTTTGTGTCCCAATCACTCCCTCTTCCCAAGGAGCCCGTTTAAACTGTTGCTGTCGTCATGTTCAACGGAGCCAAGAAGACTGGGCTCGAACGGGATATTTCACACTGAGAAAAAAATATAGTTCTGGCATATAGAATCTAAATTGTGGCTCTAGAAAAAATAGTTCCATGTCATCCTTATAAATTCTAGTTCCCTTTGATAGAGAGTTCCAGAGTCTCCTACAAGAATTCAAGAGCGTTTTCCTATATTCTCGTGGTAAAACTTATTTAAAAATACCTGCAAATAGATGCGAACACAAGAGGTTAGTTTTAGTAACTATAATTCTTGTTTATGAAACCATTCCAGAAATTAAGCGATAATTTCTCGCTATTGAAACAATTCTTTATCGTTTCGTCACCCAGAAAACAAGAGATTGGAAATTCTAGATAATTTCGTCTATTCAGCTTAGTTCTTTACCCTATTCGCATAGCTCGGAAATCTATATTTCTCGTTTAGGGATACAGAAAATGACTACCTATTCATTCTAGATGAAGGCGGTATATTTTTTTCTCAGTGCATGGACAAGGGAAGGGCAAGTTGCGTTTTTCTTCATCTCTTCAGATCAAAACACGTCTAGAATCAGTGTTCAGACTATATCTGGACTCGTCAGCAAACAATACTTGAGCCCAGTCTTCTTGCGTCCATTGAACTTGGCCAGGGCAACAGTTTAAACGGGCTCCCTGGGAAGCTGGAGTGAGTGGGACACAAACGTTTGGTTTTCTCGCATACAGTCCATCCTTGTTAAGCCTTCGTGCAACAGTAGAAGGGCTAATTCGAGTTCTTGTGGCAGCCTGAAGGTCTGAAACCAAATCTCTTGTAGTCGCTTCCCGGTTTCTTCGAGCCACGATGACAAAAAACGGTCTTCGGATGCAGTTGTTGCTCTTGGTTTCCCTTGACCAGGCTGTCTATCAACGGACCCAGTGCTTAAAAAGCGGCTCGAAGCTCTTGATATGACACTTTGAGGGATATTCAAATCGTGGGCGACCACCATTGGTTTTTGACCTTACTCGATTCTACCAATTATTCGCCGCTTTTGACCTTAACTTAAATGATGCCTTTGAGCCATAACTAATGAATACTGATCACATTCAGGCACCACTTTCACTTTAAACAACACTACAGACCAGAATTCAATATATGTCCATTGCGCACCACATCGTCAATCATCTATTTTATATATTTCCGACGCTAATGTATGCGCGGAAGTGCAATTTTGAGTTCAATAGTATTTAATTAACCTAAATAATTGCAGCATTGGGCATTGGTTGCAACATTAACTTAGTGAGCATATTTTTTTTCATTATCCTTTAATTTTGATGACCAGTGTACTTTAAATCTGCTTTTCTCAAAACGGATTTTTAAACCTTTTTAGATTTTTTAAATGCTCCATGCGTATTAATTTTTGATCAAAATTCATGAAATGGATAAGGAAGAATAATTATTTGGCTTACAAAGAAACTGTATATGCATTTTAAAATTCGACTTCATTAAGATAATTAAATTTGATTTTTAACTTATTAAAAAGCAAAATTTTGATGAAAATCGATATGGAATTCGGAAAAAAATCTCTAAAAAATAAGGTATTCAAGGGGTTAACAAATCGATACACAAATTTGTTTTTTAATAAAGTTTAAAGTGATGCAAAATCAAGGAAATATCTCAGAAATTAAGACGCATGGAACCTTTACAAATTTCGTTTTACAATTTTAAAATTTTCAAAAAATCATAAAATTATAAGATTGGAAATTTCTTTAAAGGTTTCCTAAATACTTATAGTGAAATGTATGTTTCCACAAAATTTCATATCTCTATGATGAAAATCAAAGAAAAAGTTTTTTAACGTCCGCCGTGCCCTTAAACAATTAGTGATACAAAAAATTGCAACACTTGAAATTGAATACGGTAGGGGAGTACACAGTGAGACATGGTACACAGTGAGACAGCAGCCACTTTGACATATAATTGTAACTTTTTCTACAAGCTGGCATACATACATAACAACCTCATCTTATGCAACACGTGGATGTAGTTTCGGCACTTCAGTGACTCGTCCGACAAAATAGTAAATAATTCCTTATTTTATAGTGGTTAAAGTGACATAAATGTCTATTTTAAAGTTTATTTCCTTCAATATGACATATATTTACTTAACCAAACCTAGCTATATCTCATAATGGACTATTTCGGCAAAACGACATAAACTTTTTAAAGCGATGAAATGGATGTAACAGATGTAGCATCCATTTTGTTACAACGTAACGAAAGTACACAGTGAGACACTCAGTGAGACGTGTCTTATTGTGTACTTACTATGTGGTTCTGATGTTCAAAAAGTTATTTATTAATAAAAGAAGGTTTTCTCTCTCTCTCTCTCTCGCTCTTTCTCTCTCTGTGTGTGGGCGTGTGATGGCTAGGGAAATTTACTAAACGTAAGAGGCTGAAAATTTGCATGAAGGTAGCCCAAGGTCTATCATTGTCCACCCGAGGCTCATATTTTTAATATTTTGAAAATCTAGAAATATTAATTAGAAATCATAAACTGCAGAAAATTATTGATAGAGTGTAAAAATGTATGATTTATGAAAATATATACATTGTCTCACTGTGTACTACTTGTGGTACACAGTGAGACAATTTTCGATACCCCGTTATGCTGCTTCTGTGCTTTTATAAATAACTTTTTTAAAAACCATTTATGCATTAATGTGTAGCACATTTGTGTAGCTTAAAGATGTAGCAAAAAAAAAAAAAAATTCAAAAGAATAAAAATCGTCGCCATATGTTAAGTAATAATAATTTTCGTCTCACTGCGTACTATTCTCCCCTATGTAAAAGTTATAGGCATCTCGTGTTTAAAATAAGTAGGTAACTCCAAATAGACTATCTACGCTATTTTAACATTTGATGATAAAAAGTTGGAACTAATTCAAGAAACTTAGCTGTGCTCAATCCTTCTATTTCTATAAAGTTAAATTTATATAAGAAGTGCTGTAACATGTATGATTTGCTGTAAGTGAACTATTTATGGGTGTGAACGTATGAACAGATATTCAATCATAAATGCTATTATACTTCCTATAACAGGATTCGTACGGGTCCTTGGATTTCCAAACTAAGAAATCCTTCGGTACCAAAATTTTCTTATGGAAAAATCTCTCCTTAAATAGGACGAAATTTCGTCCATTTAAACTAGATCTATTTTTCTATAAAATAAACGCTCAAGTGCGAGTATTACTCGCGCTTAGAGGGTTCCGTACAATAAATATATGAATTATTAACTGTATTATTAAAAAAAATTCGTTGCTAAACGAATAACAAGACTTTGTAAAGAACGATACAACGTAGGGTTGGGCATAACTGTATATACCAGAAAAGTATGAATGGGTATACCATAAAATTTCAAAGAGATAGGAAGCCTAAATAATATCAAATATTGCTATTCTGTAGAACTCTTTTTTTAATCTTATTCTAATCCCTTTATGGCGAACTTAATTCGATACTGAAAATAAAAGTAGTGCCTATTTAAACTTCATTTGGCATTTCATAAAATTAAATTCAGTGTACCCTTGTTCAAAGTTTAAATTTGGCATTGTACTAAGCGCGCTTCGAAAAAAGGTCGCAAAGTTTCAACGCCGCCTTGGTCCGTGCCGTGTTTTTCCAGATAGGTTTTTTATTAACTTCTAAAGACACGGGAGGCGTATTGAGAGGTCCAATCAATGCAAACTAGTCGCGAATCCCAGTAGTATTTATGTGATTAATTCCAATTAAATTAGTCTGTTTTTAACAATTTGACGTTTATTGTTTTGATACTGCTACTGGGCATTGCATTACACAAATATATCATTAAAAGTTGTTATCTGGACTTTAAAAGCCGATGATAGATAGAGTATGCCGCCCCTGTCATTATGTATGTCCAAACCGCCCGTGACTTTAAGGGTTAATATCTCGTCTAATGACCGACGATTTTTTTCCAAACTCATTATCAACAATGCTTTTATACTTCTGCTACGATAGGTACCTCCAGTGCTCTTGAACACCTTTGCTGAATGTCCACAAACCGAAATTTGTGGGTAACGGAAAAATGTGATTTTCTCAAAAACTATGTGACCTAGGGTAATCGTTATAATTTTTCTGCAAGGTTTAAATTAACGCCTACTACCAAGTTTTTCATATTTTTAGTTTCAGTAGATTCGGAAATAGATTGGAGGGGGGGGGGGACCTATTTTTGCACTACATTTACGAGGATATCTCTCAAAATATAAAACCTAAAATTAAAAGAAATGTATTTTTGTGTTCAGCGTTACGAAAGCTTTTACAGGATACACCCACACGATATACAAAGAAGAGATTTTTTTTTCAAATAACATAATTAGCACCTCTACATTTTTCCTAAATATTTTTATTATTGTTAGAAAAAAAAATCGTTAAATCAGTAATAGCAATAAAAAGAAATACATTTATTTATTTATTTTTTACTTCAAAATAAATCTTGGTGAATGTTTAATAATCTGTAAATATGTGGGTCAATAGTCTTTATTACTTCCCCCAATTTGAAATTTCCATGTTTCATAGTTTACGAGTAAAATGGCTGTGACAGACGGACAGACAGACACAGGAATGATCTTATAATGGTTCCGTTTTTACTTTTTGAGTGTAGAACCCTAAAAATACAGATATTTGACTTTGAAAATAACTGTAACGGTACGAACCCTGTATCATTTTAAGTTTAACTAAAATTACACAGTATAACTTGATTAGAGTAATTTTGTCCAAGTATTGTATTCCTTTGCTGGAAAAATTAATTGCATCGTACATTCAGTAAAATTAGAAATATCCTTTGAAGAAAACTTTGAATACACAAGATACGTTATTTTCAAGCGATCACACAAAATCTTCTAAGCAAATCGCACTATCCGGTTGTGATGTAAAAAAGAAAAGAAAAATGTAGATAGTACATATATTAAACATTGACAGAGCATCAACTAAACATGTTTTAAATTTCCTTTCTTTTCTTTTTTATATAATTTTTTTTTTAGACATTGCATTTAAAAATAGTGTTTTTTAATAGCATAATTTAAAGTAAAATAAAAACTCTGCATGCATCTTAAGCTTAAATTAAAATTTGTTATGAAACTATAAAAGAACTTCTAATTTCCATCCTTGTTTAGCTTATTATTGTTTTTTTTATTATTGTTAAAATGAAAAAAAAAATCGTTAAATCAGTAATAGTAATAATAAAAAGAAATGCATTTATTTATTTATTTTTTTACTTCAAAATAAATCTTGTTGTTGTTGTTGATAAGAATATTGTTATTATTATTATTATTAAATTATTATTGTTTATACTTATCGTTTTCCGTTATTGCTTTTTATTAATAAGGGACTGTATTTATATAACGTTATCAACTTTTTGGTAATTTTGGCCCCCCCCCCTTTTCGATATCATACGTTATCATCCCTCGAACTCCCCTTCCCCCGCTTCTGTTATCAATGTCTAAAAATTATTTTGATTTTTGGATTTTTTTCTTTTGTTTGGGGTGATATACAAATATAGTTACCTTTATTTTTCGCATACTCTATTAATTCACATAAAGTGAAGTCAACAAAATATCAATTTATATATGAAATAACTTTATATCAAATAATACTTAAGGGGGTCCGGGACAAAAGAATCTTCAAATTTTGCAAAAATATTTTATTTCATTAAACATTTCTCCGTTTTTTCCTGCTTACAATGACATTTAGATCATGTTTCTATCTGAATTGGAACAAAAAATATTATTATTTTTGTTTTGTTTTGTTTTCAAAATCTAGCTATCCAGCAATGGCTGTCATGGAAACGACTCCTTGTAAAAATGCGTTTTTCTTCATGATAGGCTTTTTCACCCTTTCTCGTATTCAAATTCTTATAACTCGAGAACCGTTAAAGATAAACGGTTCAAACTTGGAACATATCTTTTTAAATTGTTTTAGTCTAATTTTGATTCAGCATATTTGAAAAAAAAAATATTTACTTTTGAAAATATGATTTTTTAAAAATAAAGTTGCACCACTTTTTTTAGAATTTTTTCGTTAAATATTTTTAATTTTTTTTTTATAAATTAATATTTTAAAAAATGCTGAATCAAAATTAAAACTTATATATTTTTGTTTATTTAAATGAAAAAAAAAACTGAAATTCTATAAATAATATTTCGAATTATAACGATTTTAAATTACCCCACTTTTTAAATAAATTTTAAATTTAAAATAAAAAAAATTATGAGAAGTTTTATCATGTGATTTTGTTTACAAATGATAAGGTTAACTATCAGGAAAAAAAATCAGAATTTTAACTAAATAAATACAAATTATTTTAAAATGTGTCCCGGACCCCCTTAAAAGAAATAGTTACTATTTAAAAGTATTTAATAATAGCTTTTTGTTACATAATGCATCCAACAATAATAATGTTTTCTTGCACTTACCCCCGCACAGGAGGGGAGGGGGGGGGGCAGACAGAATTTCTTATCATCAAAACAGGTGGGCACCATCCTTTATCTGTTATTTGCTAATAAACACATTTTAAACATATTTGGTATGGTTTTTCAAACAGCGGATTATAGATGCATACACATATGACGACAGAAGAATAGGAATGCCAAACATTGAGGTATTCCATATTTTGGAATTAAATATAATTTTAAATTATTTTACGAATTTAATAATAACTTTGTATTTTTATAAAAATAGGTAGCAGGCTAAAAATGATAACATACTTTTTTGATGTAAAGACAAAGTTACAAATAAAAAGAGAAAATTTCGGTTGGATAAAAAATGATAACGATATCAAAAGACAAATCCCCCCCTCCCCCTAGAGATATCTTACGATATCATGTGCCAGACCCCCCCCCCCCTCCCCCTAAAATAATAACGTTATACATGCACAGCCCCTAACGAGTGTTCATTTTCTCTTTGTTGATTTCTTTTCGAAATGTTTCGCTGTCTCCTTTGCTAAGTAGCGCTTGGGATTATCTCAAAAAATTTTGAGTTAAGTTTTCACTCTAATTTTGTTAAGAAAAAAAAAAAAAATCTAACCTTGCATTTCCATCAGTGTTATTTATAATACTATTAGTCGAGCCTGTAAAATACGTTCTCCCACAAATATATTAATGCCGCTGGGAAGCGATTTTCGACTTCAAGTCACAGCGGGATAACGTAGGATATCCTCTCGAGTTTTACGCCAGTTTCACAAACTGTGCTTTGCGGTGCACTTGGAATTGTTTCGAAGAGCACCAAGTGCTTCGAGGATCACAGTAAAAGGTAAGATGTTTTACACTCATAAAATACACAAACTGTAAAATGTTTACCGTTTTACATAAAAGGGGACGAAAATAATAAAATTGATGTTACAAGTTAAAAATATACATTTTATTTAAAACTTCTTAGTACTTTCGGCCAGAATTTCTCGCGGCCATCATCAGAGAATATTTTAATAATTCATTGCTGAATTCTCTAAAATAAAATATAAGGATAATAATATAAATATAAAATATAAAATAAAATAATAATGCAGTGAAATCTGTCTAAGGCGCAATCGCTTAGGACTTAAATAAAATTCCGCCTTAGATAGATTTCCGACTTAGACAGGAAAACTTTACAGTTCATATGGTATTAAACATTTCTTTGGCTAAAATTTAAAACTAATGTATCTTTTAATGTTTTTTTAATTAAATAAACAAGAAATCTTTGTACATATTTTTACATATTTATTGTAATATTAATTTACACTACAAATTGATAGTACACAAGCACATTGGTATAAATCAAAATTACAGGTTTTAGTGAAAATAAAGATTATATTTACCTTAATAAATGACTTAAAATTCTATAATCTTAAACTTGTTTAGAAAAAAAAAAAAGAATCGAATATTGTTGTTTGTTACTGTCATCCATCAGTGAGGTACCCTTCTGTCTTCTGGGAGTGGGACTGGACAATACATATCATATGAAAACATAAGGTTTCTTTCCATTTATATTTCCCAGAGGAATTTTCTTCCGTCTTAGACAATAACTTTGCTACACGGAACCCCTAAATGAACGTCCGGTTCCGCGTTACAGAGATTGTTTCCATCTTAGACAGATTTCACTGTATAATAATAATAATATAAATATAAAATAATAATATAAGTATAAAATATAAATATAAATATATAAATATAAAGTTGATGACCGCGGGAAATGCAGGCCAAAATCACTAAGAAGTTTTAAATGAAATGTATATTTTAAACATGTAACATCTCTTTTATTATTTTAGTCGCCTTTTAAGTGAAACGGTGAACTTTTTAAAGTTCATATAGTGTGTATTTTAGGATTGAATCAAGGGTGAAATATTGGATTTCGTCTTATGATTTTATTTACTTTACACCAACACTTACTTAACTTAGTTCCTGTAGGTGAAGACGAGTTTGATATATCATGATATATATCCGATATTTATTTTTAAAATACCATGATGCTTGATATTTTGGATATTTCCATTTATTGGATGTTTATTTTCAAAATATCAAATATAAAATCAATAGTCAACTTAGAACATCCATTGAACTATAAACTGTCTAATTTAGATAATCGGTTATTGACAGCTTAATTAGAAAATGATATTTCCTTGTTTTAATTAAGTTCAGTTTAAACTGTAAAAACTGATTAGAGAAGGCCAATGAGGTGAGTTTGTACTCTAACTCGTTTTATAAGTATTCAGATCTAGGTGCCATAACTGTTGTACTCTTATGCATGAATACAAAATGGATGACGATTCGATAGAATCAATTCAGTGATGCTGAAATAAGAGAACTCCCACTTAAATAGGACATCATCACCCTGGCATGTAATCATGGGATAGTATTGAATTCATAACGTAGGATAAGGATTGAATAGAAAGAAGAAAACTTTTATGACTACATATCTTATCAACACTTTCCAACAAAGTTGAAAAGTGTTATTGACTTCGGTTTTTCTGGCCGTCTGTCCCGGCTCTAACTCTCGTCAGTATACTCAGATTACCCTGAAATTTTTGGATGTTATTTATGTGATATATAGCTAGTGTGATATTATAGTGATATATATATAATATCAATTTATGCTTTTGAAGAGAAAATTTTAATGACTCTTACGAATCCTACATTGTATTTTTTTTTAATATATACATAACGGTAAAGGCAATTTTTATTATTAATTTCGAATTTTATTTCAAAAAATAGTAATTATTTTTTTCTTTTTTAACACTTTCCAACAAAGTTGAAAAGTGTTTATGACTTCGGTTTGCCTGGCCATCTGTCCCGGCTCTAACTCTCGTCAGTATACTCAGATTACCCTGAAATGTTTGGATGTTATTGACGTCTACCCTAGCACGAACCCTATTTCAAATGAAGTTTGTAGCATGTTGAGTTCATCTACAGCGACAGTCAAAAGTATTCCGTTACAGGACGGCCAATGGGAAAAAATCGCTTCGAATGATTTTTAATGTTGTTACATGCTTTTAAACATAATAAAACTGATATGCATCTATGAAATGCACTAAAATAGGCATTTTGTTGAATATGCGGTGCAAAAAATAGTTATTATTCATTGACAGGCCTACACTAAAGAATTCCGTTACATAATGATATAGGGGTGAAGGAATTTGTTTGTGGCGTATTTTAATTATGTTAAACTATTTCATATATAATGAAATTGATATACGTCGCTGAGGTTTAACTTATTTCATGTATAATACGAAGTGCATAGCATTTACAGGAACACACAAAAGATTTCAGATATTACAGTGCGTGTAAAAACTTTAAGGACAGCAAAAATTTTGATAAATTGAAAATGCGACAGGTGAATTGGTAATTTAATGTTGATCATAAAGTGGAAATACTAATATAAAGGTCAACAGAATGTATCCGTGTCCTTTTTATTGCGAAAAAATCATAATTATGCAAAAAAAAAAAAAAAAAAAAAAAAAAAAAACCTCTATCTTTGACTGTGTAAAAATTTAAGGACACCAGTATTTTTTTTTATAAAAATGTTATATATAATTATTATAAAGGATCGACCGAAATAGGTTTTTAAGGCCGAAAACGAAACTGAATTGTGGCGATCTTCCTATTTTCGGCCGAAAACAAAAACGAAAATGTCCAAAAACTTTTTAAAATATTAAATTGTATGTATTAAAGTAATTAATACATACATAAATATATTATTAATTAATTACGCATAATAATTAATTATGCGTATTTATTAAATGCACATAATTATTAATTAATTATACGTGTGGCCCAACGTGTGTTGTCTCATACGTGTGTTGTCTCTCTGTGCCTTAGATCCAAAACTTTTTTTTTCATATAAAATAAAACGTAATTAATTCATCCACGACACAGAAAGATTTTCTAATTATACGAATTTCATTTAATAAAAAAATAGTTTAGTTTTAGGTATACACACCTCGATTTATCTTTTATAATGATTTCTGTAAATGATCATCTGTTATGCTAGAACTTTCTCAAAGAGTATTCGAAACTCCTCTGCGGTTTCAGACTGAAAATTTTCTATTACTTTTATGTCTGCAGCTTTTAATGAGCACGTGAAAAAGTTTAGTTATATATGCATTGCTTGCTTTATAATTTGCATTCACGTCTTGACTCAGTCATGACTGATAATTACAAACAACGAAGCTCGTAGCAATAAATAGTATCATTTGAGCCGGTCGATAAAGCTCAAATCGATGAGAAATGTTGAAAATTTCCGAAGGAAGGAACGAAATTTTTGGAATACTGATAGTTTCGGCCCAAAATCTGAGTTTCGCTGAAAATTCGTTTTCGGCGAAACTCAGATTTTGGAACGAAACTATCAGTATTCCAAAAATCTCGTTTCTTCAAAAATTTCATTTTTGTACAAACAAAGCTTTCCGAGTTATGATACTTTAAACGTGTGAATTTTGCTATTAAAAACGCACGTTTCCTTCATAATTCCGTTTTCAATCTGAAGTGTTCTTACGGGCCCGAAGTAGCAAGTAGCGCCCTATATGTAGCGAAACTACAACAGTCACTACTTTTTGTAGTTGTTTCCAGTGTAAAGCGCTGCATTAAAAAAAAATAATGTAGCGAGTAGCACGATATAAAAAAACAGTGGTTTTACTGCCATTAACGCCGCTCTTAACGCTTCTTCCCCTTTTGACATTTTCGGACACACGTTCCTATGTGAATAAGGACGATATGCAGCCCCTCGAAGTTTTTAGAGAAACTTAGGAAACACCCTGTATAAAGATATAAATTACTTGAATGAATTTCAAGTTAGTGTTGATTTGTAAGAATTTTAAAATTAACAAAACTAACTCATTTAAGAGGGTTTATTATTATTATTTTCACTTTTCAGGTAACCATGGCAGCTCCACCGAGTTTTCTCCAGGTCTTTCCTCCTGAAACAGATGCTACAGATGGTGATATTGTCACATTCCAGGTATTTTTGTTTGATTATACTACGATACTTTCACTTTATTATTATTTTTAACTTCATCATGCTGATTGATAACATCAAGAGAAGAACCCCGTGAAAGATCCCAGAACCCCGGACTGATCCCCGGGACTGTTGAATCCCAGGGACTCGTGAAAATTTTTGACTTGCTTTTAGGTAGATTTCGTAAGAAATACTACCTATTGCAATCGTTACCATGGTGCGACTTTTGAAAAATTCCTTCATAACTTTTCATTATAGGACACCAAGAACCCAAAACCACCCCCACCTAAAAAGTTTATTTATTTATATATATATATGTATGTACTAAATTTTGTCCGCACGATAAAAGTCACAATGATGCACGGATCGTCTTCAAACTCGCCAAACACATTGAGATGGCTAATATCTCGGCGGGGATTGCAAATGAGAAAAATCGACCCAAGGCAGTAGAAATGGGGGAGGGTAAAAAATTTTGAATACCGCCTTAACATGATTCTGATAAAACCAGCTCTTACAGAAAAATGACAGGAAAATTAAACATTTTTCGTTTATATTGTTGCCAACAATTAAAAAATCACAATAAAATTCTTACCACAACAATTACTTTTCTATTGCAAAATTTCCATGTGAAAAATAAAAATCTATATATATATATATATTGTGCTATCTCCATACATATAAGGGGGGTTACCGTTAGGGGGGGGGACCCTGTTCCGACGCCAAATGCCGCCAAGTTTGTCGCCAACTTGGCGATATATAGTCAAATTTGGCAACCAAAATGGGTCGCCCAAAGTGACACCAACTTGTCGATATCTCTAATATTTCTCCAAATTCCCATAGACTTCCATTGTAAACCAATAGGGTTTACTTGCTTACAGAAAATCAACAAATTGAGAAATTTTAATGCAACAAAAACTAATATTGGCACTACTTGATTATCTCGTCGACCAAAAATCTATCGTCAAACTATAAGATTAAATGCCAATAACGGTTGATCGTAAATATCACATTCACTTGACTTTAAATAAATTACACGTGTTTACGTCTTCAAGTGATTTCTATTTCGACGTTTTATTTGTATTTTTATTAATGTTATACTAATTTATTTGTTCTTTCGTTATTTAAACTAAAAATTTAACTTTTAACTTCGAAATCTACTTGCGCCTGTAGGCCGAGCCAGCGGTGATTTTGTTTTCATCTGGGATAAACACAGATTTTGGCGCCCCCATTCCCCCTTCTTCCGAAAAGTTAATTTATAAAGAGAACTTTACGAAGTTTCTACTAGCCGACTTGTTTTAAAATTTAAAATGTGTAACAGTGAAATACATAATCAGCTTTGTCAAATATTTATTTATTAAAACCTCAGAAAAAGAAATAGAAAGAAAGCGGAAATAATTCTACTTTATACAGATTTACGTCTTAGTACGTATAATTGTTGGTATTCTTTCTGTCGGGACCGTGCAGTTTTTTTCATTTAAGACAAGATTCCATTATAGACAGGTTTCATTTTTCCATATTTTACTTCTGTTGTAGCATTACAAATTGTAACAATATTTAAGTCATCATATTAAGGCATTTTAAGTCGTAGTGATATGAGTCACATTATCTTAGGAACTTAAAACCGAGATTTACTGTAGGCATAACAATGAATTCCAGTACCGTAAAATATCTTCTTGTACTATCTACACCAGTTTTCGGGAACTATCCCTTATACCTCTGTTCCTATTTAAATACCATGTCTTAGATACTTTCCTGAACCTAATGCTAATTTTCAAAATTACGTGTTACTCAAAACAACAACAACAAAATGATTAAGTTTTTACTTTTTATTTTGTGAATTTTCGACCGCTTGGTTTTTACTGTCCCAGGCAGTCACCTGAACCCGCCGCCTCTAAGGCCAGATATGGATGTAAGAAAGTTATTGTAAGAAAAGAAATGGAGTTATTCATTTGCTATCTTGTATATTGCCGACGAAACTTTTTATCTATTTTACAATTTTAATGCACTTCACTTAGCTTTCCTTCTGTTTTTTTCGGCTAGAAAATACTTTTCGCTCAAATTTCATTCAGATATAATACGGTATAAAACAACAAACGAAATCGTCATATGGCGCCCCCTTCGCGTGCGCATTGTTTAATAAACGTATGTTTATAAATTATTTTAAAACCATGTCTATACGCTATCTTGAACATTATTGTAAGATACTGGAACAGTATTTTCGCCCCATATTGCATTTTTTTAGCCAACAGTACCAAGCGCCACGCGATATATCCCTCTTCCTTAAAGAGTAATAATAATTAAAAAAAAAGAATTAAAAATTTGATAACAATAGATTTTCCTAACAATGCACAAAAAATGTCAATAAACAATACATAAAACACCCAATAAACAATATGCGCCTTTATTTATCAACAAATTGGTGAAACATTTAAACAAAGGTTACACAGTACAACAATGCATGATTCTTAAAAACAACGAATAACAATCTATTTCTCAAACAACTTTTTCAGTCTAATTATCGACTCTTTTCTGAGAATGGCGTATTTCGTGTTCTTAGGTGTTATCCTCTTGGGTTACTTTGCTTATAAAAAGTTTCTCAGGCGTATGTTTGTGAGGTTTTTGGAGTATCATCATCAGAGAGTTGAAGATGACGCTCGTGAATTTTTTTTGGGTCCAGCGACTACCATCACAGCTGGGCGAGGTGAGTTGTGGGAGATTGAGTTTCGTGAAAATAGATTTAACGAAATTTCGGATTCACATGCAGTACCTAATCCTTCAGAAAACAATAACATTCAAGTAATCGAAGTCCACCAGAACAATAGAAGAGTATCAAATCCAATACTAAACCCACCCTATCTGGAAGCTGATAATGAAGCATATTTTGATGAAGAAGAAGACGACCTGAGGAAGAAAGATCGTCTTTATTTAAAAGCTTTGAATGGAGGTCGGCCAAGGGGTCATCCAAAAATCCACAGGTTGCCGGACGTCGGGTACTTACCAACAATTTTTGAAAAAATGCCATATCCGGTCACAAGGGAAGCTCTGATGTCATATATTGAAGAAGAAACAGTTCAAATGAGAAAAATAGAGGGTATTGTTGAAGAGAAATCTAGTGATAAATTAACCGAAAGTAAAGTTGAAAATGAATTAGTACATCTGCATCTAAAGGAGTATAAAGCTGAAGAAGAGCCGCTTATTATGCAGTTAACGGCAACTAAAGCTGAGGATATACAGATCCGTATGCAACTACCAGAAAATGTAGCTGAAGCAAAGAAAACCCCTGTTAAGTTTACGTCTAAAAAAGCTGTAAAAAAATCAGCTGGTATGCAGTTAACGGAAAACATAAGAGAACCAGTTAGTACGCTGATGAGAGATGTTGCTGAAAAGCCAGTTAACGTGGCATCGCAAGTTTCAAAAAAGAAGAAGAAGAGGTTTAGAAAACTGAGAAAGTTCTTCAGTAAATTTTCTTGCATTCCTAAAGTACTAAAAATATGTATGTGTAAAAATCAAAAGCCTCCTATCAGTTCTATTATGAGAAATAATCTTCTTTTAACGATAAAAGACATGAAACAAAAGTAGAAGAAAATATACTTATAACAATCACTGTCAAGAAAAATCTTGCTTTCAAGTATTTCAATATGTCTCGTCTTCCATAACCATTCATTCAGCATACAACAAAGTGAATAGTTTCCGCCTCCAATAAAAACAATAGATAAAATATAATTTTGTAATATCTATGATTAAAAGAAAATGTATGCAACAAACAATAGTTAAAATAAAAACAAAACCACAACCACCATTTTCTATGTCTCAATTTGTCATTTCTTAGTTTGATACCTACTTGTTTACACTACAACACGGAGCTTAAACTAGTTTTTTTTTTTTTTTTTTGCGCGCGGTACAAACATGGATTTTGGCATTGAAAATCCTTAAGAAAACAAACATCTTTTAATAATAATTAAAATGCTAGCAATATTTATGTAAACAACGCTCCCATAGGATTAACATTAGCTTGAGCGTTAAGAACCTACACTAGTCACGCGAAGAAATTGGAACGCTAATGTTAAACATCTGGGAGCGTTTTTTTTTAAATTTCTCACTTGCATATTAATAGTTTTAAATGATTTTTTTTTCTGTCTTAGTATAGCTGAGGTTGAATTCTAACCGGGCTAGTGTTCACTTTTTCGATCTTGGTTGCAGATTATTTTTTTTTTAATATAAAGTTACTTTCACTTTCACAAATTTGAAAAGAACGCCCGCATTAGGTTGCGAGTTTCTTTGTATTTCATATATATGTATACATTTTTGTACGAAACGACAAACAAAATCTTCATTTTACGCCCCCCTTCGCAATTCGTTCTGGCGCCCGGGGCACATGTTACCTCTGCACCTCTCAATTTCCACCCTGTTACACCATTGGCGCCAACTTATATAGGCTCACAGGATACGAGCCCAAACCAATAATGTGATCTCACCGCCCATCCAGTTTCAATAGATTTAATTCGTAATTTATTTTTTAAATTGTTTAATCGTTGAAATGAAATTTTGTTTTATTAACGATCTCAAAATAATTTTGTTTGAAAAATAGTATAGAGGCATGCATTAGACTTACAGGAGCACTGGAAACTCCTTCAGCGGATGTACAGTTAACATAGTTGCCAACCTCCCGATTTTTTTCATACCAATATTTTTATACAAATATACTTGTTGTATGCAATCGCACAATTTACGCAATTAAATAAAGCGAAGATTTTTGTAAGATTTTACTGGTATCCAAAAAAGCGGGAGGTTGGCAACTATGAGTTAAATTTCTCACGAAAACAAATTTCCTGCATATTTTGTCATCTGTTTTAATGACTTGAATTGATACAGCACTCAGATGACTAAAATAAATGCTTTTCTTGAGATTGTTTTTTGCGCTTTCAAAAGTTATCAATTCAAATGTTATTTAAAATAAATATTAATGTATTTATAAGGAAGAACTTATAGGAATATAATTAAAAAATATTTATAAAATTATAATTAAATTATAATAATTTAAAAATCTTTTTAAAAATATATAATTTCGAATTATCTTTAGTTATTCTCTCCTGTCCTCTCTCTCTCCACAGACATACACACTAAGGAGGGAAAATTATGTGTGTTATTTTATTCAAAAAAGTTTGAGTCCACCCAATATATTTAAAAAGTTGACGCTACTGTACTACACTGTAAAAGAATACAGATAAATTTCTATATTTAGAAAAATATAACAGAATCAAGAACGAAAATAGACAATACCTCCTCTGAGTGACCCACGATTCCGAAATATATTCTTTATCTTTCGAAACCTCAGAATCCAATGTATTTTCGAGATTTAACCCTTCATATACTGAATTATGAATTCATGAAAATTTGATCTTCTAAAGCATTTTTCGTGAATTATTTAAACTACATTAGAAGATTTACATAATCATTTAATAAATTTGAGAAAGATTTTAGAAGGATTTAGAAGGATTCATTCAGTTTGAATTTATAGGGATTTTGTGCACTATTTATAACCCACTCAAATGTTTTATTTTAAATCTTTTCTTAGTATTTTGTAGAATTTGGAAATGTACAAATAGAATGTTCTTACAATAGAAATTGGGAAATATTTCCGAATTGAAAAATTCCCCCCCCCCCTCCCTCTCGCAACGCTAAAAAAGCTCAAAAGATGCAAAGGCAAAGGAAATCCTCCTTTTAAAAATATTTTTGTTTTGTGTAACCCATAATGCTTTTGGAACAAGATAAAGTAAGGTATCTAAATCTCATTCTAAACTGTATTATAATTAAACGATGTATTAAATGAATTTTATAACAAGTTATTTCAATGGTACTTACCGTCAGTAAGTACCGTCAGTAGATAAAGGGTTAATAATCGAGAATGGATAAGCATCCTAAAAACCGATATTCCGGTTTAAAAAAAAAAAAAACTGATTTGTACACTATAAGAACTGGGGATGGGACGAATATTTGGCCACTATTCGATATTTGGACCTTTTGCCGAATTCGGTTGGCCGAATATTTCGAGATATCTCGCCGAATACTGCTAAAATCTCAGCGACTATTATAAGATATCTTGACAAATAAATTCGGGATAAGAATTTTTTTTTCTCGCTAGGAGGCTCTGCCCCCTACGAGCTACGCTCGCCAACCCCCGTTCAAAACATCGCAAACTCTAAAAGCACGTTAATTTGATAGGTTTATAAAAAGTTCGGAAGAATGAATTATAATAAATAAAAAAAACAGTGGCTATCTCCCTGTTAACGGGTAGTTTTCTTCTTTGATTAAATCAGATCAGTGAAACATGTGAAAATAAGCTAATATAAAAGGATTTAAGTAAACAGAGTCTTTGTGTCTCGATATTTTATAACAACGCTATAAGAAATTTTTTTTAAATAAGACATTTTAAATGTATCGTTTTAAATCTGACGTAATTTTCACTAAAGTTTTCTTTCTCTTTTTAATATTCACGTGAAAATACTTTTGTTGTTAGAAAGGAAATATTATTTGCGCTGTCTTAGAATTCTCAACACAAGAGCAATGCGACTCTTGTAGGCACTTCAATAACATCTGCATTGGTTCAAACTATCTCAATATGTTGATTTCCTGTGTTTTACAATGGAGGCCTATAGGAATTTGGCGAAATATTAGAGATATCGCCAAGTTGGCGTCACTTTTGGTGACTCATTTTGGTCGACAAATTTTGCGATATATCGCCAAGTTTGCGACAAACTTGGTGGCATTTGGCGACAGAACAGGGTCTCACCTATGGTAACCCCCTTATAGGTATGGAGATGCATTAAATGCTGTTCAATAACCAATGAGATGCGTTCCATTGATACGATAGCGTAATACACTATATGGCCAAAAGTGACCGGTCACTTGCGATCTTAGATATTTTGTTAAATATATAGAAAAATACATGAGGAATTAACCTGAAACTGTGGGTGTGTAAACAGTATAGTATAGGTAATATACTTCCGAGAAGATTTTTCCGCGAAACTCCATAGGGAGCGTCAACAAATTGAGAAAGAACGTATATCTTTTGGATAACCCTGTAAAAACTAATGTCGCAAAAGCGTTCAAACTCGAGATTATTAATAAGTGGCTTATTGTAATATACTGTGTTCTTTTTTACGAGAATAGCATGTATACTCGTAGAGAAATTAAGGTTTTTATAAAAACAGTCCCAAATTTTGCCAAGTTTTTTGCTTATAATTTGCAGAGTTCCTAACATGAAAAACAGTTCTTTACAGAAAATATGACAAACAACATTGTACACAACACTCTGCAATTAGAATGAAAAAAGGATAAAAATTGGATGAAAAATGAGCAGGTTCACTAAAAAATGTTTCACTGCTCATGCGCGAATGCAATCAAAATATAATGTGCATAATGTATTAGCTAAGTATATAGAGTAACTTTTGTGAAAGTCTCAAAATCATAGCTTGAAAATTCTGAAAATTATCGTCTATAGAATAAGCTCGAAATCCGTTGTTACCAAAAGGAAGCAAAAAGATATGGGGTTGTATCCAAATATACTAGTGCGTGCAATATTGTGTACGCTATCTTGGCACTAATCAACATATATTTGATACAACCCCTCATCTTTTTGTTTCTTTTTGGGAACAACGGATTTCGAGCTTATTCTATCGACGATCATTTTCAGAATTTGTAAGCTATGATTTTGAGACTTTCACAAAAGTTGCTCTATATACTTCGCTAATACATTATGCATATTATATTTTGATTGTATTCGCGCATGCGCAGTGAAACATTTTTTAGTAAACCTGCTCATTTTTCATCCACTTTTTATTATTTTTCAATTCTGATTGCAGAGTATTGTGTACAATGTTGTTTGTCATATTTTCTGAAAAGAACTTTTTTTTATGTTAAGAACTCTGCAAATTATAAGCAGAGTCATTCCATGTCAATTCAACTAATTTTTTTATGGTTTGTAACCCGACCGACAGGGATTTGTATGAAACTTCGTGTACACGTTAATTCTATCTTGATATGAATGCATCAGAAATTTTTCCTTCCTGGACCTCATAGTTTGTGAGATATAAGGGGTCACATTGATTGGTTTTTGATTTTTCTCAAATCGCACATTTCCGAGTCTGTATTTTTAGACTGCAGTTCCATTTTCAAAAAATTGTTCCTCTGGATCTAAAATGCGAATCATCTGAAAAACATCACTGTAAGTACATAAAAAGATGCAGATTTTAATAAAAAATATTTAAAAAATTAATTTTAAATATTTAGGGCGAAAAAATTAAACCAAATTTGAAAGTTATGGTTATTTTTCCAAATTTTTGTGACTTTACGAAAAAGGCTCTACACAAAAAGGCAAATAAAATTTCCAATTTAATTTTGTTTTAAATAACAGCTAATACTTTAGGCATTTTAGTTCTGAAATAAAAAAGATGTCTTTCTCATGGGTTATATAAAATTTTTTGCCTTATTTCAGGAAATTACACCAATCATGAAATAAAAATCTCCATGCCTAATTTCAGTTGTGGTACCTAAATAATTACTGCGATTTCTATGAGTTGTTGATTTTAATGTTATTTAATAATTTTTTTTGTTTTTTGTTTTTTAACTTTCAAAGTAAAGTTTATGCTTTGTTTTTCCTTAGTTAAAAAAATCTATGACTTCATTATGCTTCCCCATTAAATTTAGTGAATAGACCTCATGTTTAATTTAGTTATTTATTCATGAGTATTTTTTTTTTCTAATTTAAACAAGTTTCAATAATCTAATTGAAAACTGAAAATTTTTTGTTGCTATAGTATAAAAATAATAATAATAATAATTTTTTCTCCTCACATTTTCAATCTTTCTTTTGAATGCTGATATTTTAATTATTTGTATTTAAAAAGTGCTCAAAACCGTGGTTTTTATTTCCTTGGATAATTTTAACCAGTTTAAATACACAAATGTTTAACAAATATTATTTCTATAGCATGAAAGATTTTGCTGCACCTGCCGTGTATAAAGACCCTGATAAAGGCAGGGTAAAGTTCTTTCGTGAAAGCAGATGTTTTGGAATCTAATCAAATTATTGTCAGTCTGTTGTTTTTCATCACAGAAGGCTGATCTAACTGTCCTTGTGCTACAAAATGCATTCTGATTTTCACATTTTTTATAGTTTGTGATATATTTTTTATTTTATTTAATTTCTTTGATTTATTGTCTTAATATTGAGCCTGATATTGAACCTTCTACTAGCCTTCAGGCTTGCAGTATTGGAATATTGACTAGTTTAGAGTGTCACAAAACTAGCTATGCAAAACACAAAGAACTAAACGGCATTTATAATCTCTGTGATTCAGAGAACGAACTTCTATTACTTAGGGCTAGTGTATTTATAAAAAGAAAAATAAGTGATAACCATCTCATTAATATATGTGAGCATCACAAAATTTGATTGTTAATGAAATATGAATTTTATCAATATAAATGTGCAGATCCATTTCAGCGACATAAAAAGGAAGTTAAAAAATCAGAGCTGTTAGTAGAGATTTATCCAACAGATTGTTTAGTTCAAACATCTTAGTAGCACCTGGACAGAAATTGTGTTATTCTTGTACAAAACTTTCAGAAAAGAATTTAAATGCTGTTCATGTGAATGAGCCAGCAATAATAAGTGACAGTGATAATGATGAGTATGATACATCACTCAGCTAAGATGAAGCTATTAATAGTCTCATCTCTTCGTGAATTAGGGAAATCTCCACTTACACTACATGGAATTCCCTCATACAGCAAAAAATCATATGCTAAAAGAAAAGTTAAGGCTGCATATGGTACTCTGTAAAGTAAAGTTCAGATAGTTACTGATGTGGATCTTTCTCCCGAAAGAGCATGTAGTGAAAACATACAAGATATTAAGCAAAAGGCTGAAGATTTTGACGAGCTGATGAATATGGTGAAAGAAAAAGTAAAGCTTGCTGGAAATAGAAGGAAGCAATTGCAACTTTTGACTTTAGTTCCTAATTCTTGGAGTAAAATAAAATAATAGATGAATTTGAAGTGACTGATTATGCTGTAAGACAGTCACGCCAACTTCTGAGAGAAAGGGGAATCTTGGCAATGCCAGATATAAGAAAGGACAAACCCACAAGTCCAGAAATAATTGAACTGATTGAAAAGTTTTATGAGAGTGATGACTATTCAAGAATCATGCCTGGAAAAAAAGATGCAGTTAGCATTACTAAGAATGTACATGCACAAAAGCGATTGATATTGTGTAATCTACGTGAGCTGTATTCTCTTTTTAAAGAGGAATATCCTCATGTGAATATAAAATTCTTTAAATTCTGTTCTTTGAGGCCTAAATGGTGTATATTGGCTGGTTCTTCCGGTACACATTCCGTATTTGTTTGTATGAAGCGTCAAAATACCATTCTTTTGCTTCATGCTGCACATATTACAGAGAATTATCATGTGTTAATTAAACAGCTGGTATGCTCCGTAGATAGTAGAGATTGCACGTTACGTCACTGCACTAACTGCCCAAATAAGGAAAATCTACGAAAATATTTAGAGGAAAAATTTAGACTATAACTCAAGCGATTCAATCCAGTACCAACAGTGGGTTAGTACTGATCGAACAGAAATGGTGAGATGCACTGTTCCTTTAGACGAATTTGTGGAAATCTTAATAAAAAGTTTGGAAAATCTTATTCCACACTCTTTTATAACAAAGGCCCAATCTAATTTCCTAAAAGAAACTAAAGCACAGCTTGGTCCTGAAGAAGCTATTGTTTTACTGGATTTTAGAGAAAATTTTAGTTTTGTTAATCAAAACGAGGTTAAAAGTTACCATTGGACCAAAGAAGCCTGCACTATTCATCCAGTTGTTATATAAGGTTTGTTGGGGTAACTGGAACCACGAGGTAACTGTGCCATAGGCTATTTTATAAAAAACTGTTGGTGTTTTTTAAGTTTTAGCTTTTGTGAGCAATGCTCCTTTATCTCTACTTCCTAAAACAGCGTGTATCAACTCAATCATAATTCTCACTTTGCTGTGATAGGTTGTCAAAAATTTACGTTTCTTTTTTTAAAAACAAAGTCAATATGGTTGAACTTCCTCAGATTTTTATTAAAATACTGTAAGTACTTTTATTAAACAATCTTTTTTTAAAAAGATTAGACATATTAGACATTAATATTATTAGGTATCTATACATATTTACTTCAAGTTTTAAATGTAAGCCCGGTGTCCCGGTTACCCCATAAATGTTTCAAGAATGGGGTAACTGGGACATGTATCCGAGGTAACTGGGCCATGCTGGATCCAGTTACCCCAATAGTTATAAATAATTTTTTTGTGTTTCTCTTACTACGGGAAGTAAATTTCTCCATTGGTTTTTGCTCACAATAAAGAAAATGATAGAATACCTTATTAAAATAACGTAATGAAATTTAAAAAAAGCATATTGAGTGGTATCAAACCAAATTTCTTGACTCCTTGAGAGGCGGTGATGCCGTTATGGCATCACTTAATTTTAATTCCTAATTGCCACATTGGCACCTGAATTTTATAATTAAAATTTAACCTTTATTAAGTACGCGAAAATATACTTTTACATGTTTTCACAAAGATTCTCTTGTAAATATTGGTGTCATTAAATTATTTCAACATTTTACGAATGCAAATACCTTACCCCTGAAAGCCAGATAGCCAGATCTTGAAATTGTACTGTACACAGGGGTCGCATTCTATAGGCATAGCTGCCAATTTTTACGCTTCCTTGCTACCACTAAAATTTAATAGAGATTTTCGTTTTGTTTAATCATAAGATTTCGACGATTAAATGAGATAACATTTACTATAATATTTTAGTGGTAAGAGGAAAGCGTAAAAGTTGGCAGCTATGCTATAGGGTATCTTTTATCGTCCCTACCACTATTTTGAAATTAATATCTTCATCGCACCTTTCTTTAAGGAACAATAAGTTTTCCCCTATATAATGGGACCCCTGAATAAAGATAAAGTACTTAAGTACTTACGTAGCCTTTTGTTCAGAGATTTACCTTGCTATTTTTTCCTTAAAATACCCATGTGAATTTTATACTTATTATCTATACTAAAGTACATAAGTACTTCCTTAAGTTTTATGTTTTTGGTATAAATAAATCTAATATTTTCACTTTTAGTGCTTTTTTTAGGCACACTGACAGCAAAGGTTACCCTTACAATGCTGTTTATTGACATATAATTTACATGATTTGCCTGGTTTGAATTTTTTTAAGTTGTTTACACTTTTTCAAACAGAACCTGATATCCGATATGAAAAAATATAAACGCGTGTGGAATATAGACCCCCCTGGTCCAGTTACCCCATTTTTTAGGGCAACTGGACCCATGAGGAAAGAAAGATGAAATATGCTTATTTTTATATTTTTAAATGTTAAAATGTAATTTTGAGCATTTCTGTCTGTTAGAGGGAACTTAACTGAACACATTTACAGCAGTTCAGACTTTAATTGAAATGAACATTAGCTTTTTGAAGCTGAATCGTCAGAAGCTCTAGAGTCACATTGTAAAATCATGTCCCAGTTGCCCCAACTAACCTTACACTCAGTCTCCCGGTAATAAATTATCAGCAAGCAATCTTTGCATCTTATCTGATAATATGAAACATGATGTCACTTTTGTGTATGTAACACAGAAGGAAGCCATATCATTTATAAAAGAAAGATTTCCTGATGTAAAGAAAGTCTTCTACTTTAGTGATGGGTGTTCTGGCCAATATAAAAATTGCAAAAATTTCATAAACCTTTGCCACCATGAAGAGGATTTCACCCTTCAGGCAAAATGGTCATTTTTTGTGACCAGTCATAGTAAATCACCATGTGATGGTATTATCGGAACGGTTAAACGAAAAGATGTTTTAAGGATCCAATTAATTCGGTGCAAAAGATTTTCAATTTTTCCAATGACAATTTAAGAAATATACATTTCAGGCTTCTTTTAAAACAAAATATACAGAATGAAAGAAAAAGCTTACAAGACCGTTTTCAAAAGCAAATACTATCCCTGGAACACGAGGATTTTATCAGTTCATACCCTTATCAAAAGGCGTGTATTGGAGCAAAACGTATTAGTAATGATAAACAATATTCATATGTGTATAATTTTAATCGAGAGCCAAATCCATCAATAGTCTCCATGCTCCACTTGGCATTACAAAGTTATGTAGCTTGTATGTATGATGAACACTGGTTTTTTGGAATGGTACTGAAAATTAATGAAAATGAAAATGACGTAACTATCAACTTTATGCATCCCCCAGGGCCATCAAAATCTTTTTATTGGCCTTCAGCTAATTATCCAAATAGAGAAGATATTTGTGAAGTTCCACTTGACAACATCATATGCACTGTTAATGTACCATCGACAAAAGACTGCAGGAAAACGGGGTATTTTGATGAAAATGAAATTAAATTAATACAGAATCAATTTAATAAACATTACTCTAAGGCAATTTAATCTTGAAACAACTTTGGTTAATATAATTTTGCTAAAATCAAGATATTTATGAATATATTTTTGGTTATCTACTGATTTTGAAATATAAAGACTATCATTTTTTAAATATTAAAAGATTTAATGATATACTTATGTTTTATTATATTAGTATGTTTGGAGTTGCAGTAGATTATGAGGATAAATTCAAACAGATATTAGAATGGTCTCAGTGTTACTTATTCATAATAAGTATATAATTAAAATTGAATGAAGAAAGAATCTTTAAAAGTAAGTGATACTGCAAAAATATATTTATTATATTTCCATATTTTATATAGCCTAGTTTTATTTTTGAATTTCAGTGTTCTAAATGTAATCTTTATTATGATTCTTTATTTGAAAAAAAATTCTTCATTTGTTAAATAAGAATTCCATCAATTACATTTTTTAAAGGTTAATGAGCAATTTTATTTAATGTGCTTGTTCACATTTAATTAAGGATTATTTCCATGTTGATGTAATACTACTATTATGAAAGTTTTTATATAAATATATCGTTGTATTTAATGATAGATGTACTTTTATGTGGCAAATATATGTGATAAAATTGAAAACAACACAATTCCAGATAATGTGTAATATGTACCAATACTTTACATTACAAATTTTTTACTGTAATAAAAATAAATAAATCAGTGTAATTTTAAGGACACAGACATATTAAATGATGCAAAGCATTAATAAATTTAATTAAAATTTAAAATGTGCAGTATTTATTTATGTACCATAAGCAAAGTTAAAGATTATATCTCTTAATTGGTACAGAATCTCGAAATAGGGCAAAATTTTTGCTTAAGTCATAAGAAAGACATAATGTTTATTTCATAACTAAAAAGCCCCAAGTGTAAAGAGTTATTTAAAACAAAAAAAAAAAAAATGAAATTTTTATTTGCCTTTTTTTGCAGAACCTTCTTCGTAAAGTCACAAAAATTTGGAAAAATAACCATAACTTTCAACTTTAGTTTAATTTTTTGGCCCTAAATATTTAAAATTAATTAAATTAATATTTTTTTATTAAAATCTGCATTTTTTTATGTACTTACAGTGATATTTTTAAGATGATTCATATTTTTGATCCAGAGAAAAAAAAATTGAAAATGGAACTGCAGTCTAAAAATGCAGACTCAGAAACGTGCGATTTGAGAAAAATCTAAAATTTTGACCCCCCCCCCCCATATCTCAAAAACTATAAGGTCTAGAAAGGAAAAATTTCTGATGTATTCATATCAAGATAGAATTAAAATATACACGAAGTTTCATCCAAATCCCTGTCGGTCGGGTACAAGGTCTGGTTGAATTGACATGGAATGACTCAGCAAAAAACTTGGCGAAATTTGGGACTGTTTTTTTAAAAACCTTAATTTCTCTACGAGTATACATGCTATCCTCATTAAAATGAACACAGTATATTACAATAAGCCACTTATTAATAATCTCGAGTTTGAACGCTTTTGCTACATTAGTTTTTACAGGGTTATCCGAAAGTTATTCGTTTTTTTCAATTTGTTGACGGTCCCCTATGGAGTTTCGGGAAAAAATCTTCGCGGAAATATATGACCTATAGTACACTGTTTGCACACCTGCAGTTTCAGGTTAATTCCTCATGTATGATTCTAGATATTTAACAAAACATGTAAAATCGCAAGTGACCGGTCACATATGACCATGTAGTGTATATATATAGATTAGTTTTAAAAGATTATCTCAAAATGTGAAATAAATGTCTCGTGCAAGTATATCTCTTAATTTAAACTGTTTAGCAATATTATGGTTTGGAAACTTTAAATATGACGTAATTTCCCCATTTACGACTTTTAAAGCATATTAATGAATAGACGCTTTCAGTGTGACGTCAGTCATGACGTTTTGGTTGGAAAGTGACTACAAACAAACGGTTGCTATGCGTCATTTTTTTTTAATATAATCGTAGAAAATGTTACAACTACATATCAGGTATTAAAAAACTTAGATGTGAGATATAGATATAAGATATAGCTATAATATACAAACAAAATAGAAAATACAACATAGCAACCGTTTGTTTGGAGTCAGCTTCCAAATAAAACGTCATAACTGATTTCACGACTGAAATCGTCTATTTATTATTTTACAATTTTCTTACTCTTTTAAAATTCACGTGTAAATATAGTTTTTATGACGTAATAATCTATATTTTCCTGCTTTTAATACGTAATCATTTAATTCTCAATTGAATGTTTTTTTTTCTGTTTATAATAGTTACGTGTAAATAAATTTTTTCTTTGAAGGAAATATTCTTTGCGCTGTTTTTAAATTTTGCAACAATTTAAAGTAATACCCTTTTCTGAAAGTTGTAAAAAATATCTCTCGAAATGCTGAAAATTTGAATTTAAAACAGAAATAAAATTTCAAAAAATGAGTCAAATTAAAAAAATAAATGCAGTCTGCACACCGAGAACTTCTAATGCATAAAATGATCTAAAAATGATTAAATTCCTACGTATAGTTTTTGCTCCTATAAAGCTTTTTTAATGGAACGATTTTGACCCACTTTAACATTAAACATTTCTTAAAATAATTTTTCGATTTGAAAACTATCTGCATCAACGTGTTTATAAAACATTTCTCTATAATACTACCGATTTTCATATTTTTGTATGCAATATAAATATCACTATTAAAAATAATATTAACGTAATATTAACGAAGAAAGACCTTCGGTCACAAAAAATTCAAAACCAGCGGTGGCGGCGGTGACAGCGTTAGTTACCTTTTTTTTTTTTAGAATAGAAAGATTTTTTGTAATTTTTTTCTATAATTCACGAAGGCTACTTTCAACATTCGTGAAGTCATTTTCATTCTTAATTGCATAACTCAAATAAGCATTTTCTTAGTAAAATCATCTATTAGTAAGTTAGAAACTTATTTTTATTTCGGAGTCAATTTATTAATTACTAGAGTAGACCAGAAACATATTTAATTGAGGAAGAAACTTTTGAGAACACAAAAAGTACCCTTTTGAGACATCTACCTTATTACTAAAATTAAGGTAGTGCTTTTTAAAAATCTATTTGTAATGCAACCATCCTAAATTTTTTCTTAACGTTATACTTGTAGAAATCAGCTAAAAGATGCCTGTGATACACTAGCACTTCTAGTATATAGTTATTTAATTTAGCTTAATGCGGAATACCAGTTATTCGTTTTGATGGATTGGAAAACTGATCAAATTGATCACTTTGATTCCATTGATCGGAAAAACCATTCGGAAACATTTCTGAAACATTCACTGGCAGCAAAAGGAACTTTGTGTTTTAAAATGCTTGTCTTCATCTCGAAAGTACATTGTTTTCAAAAGTTTCTAATGATACAGAACGCTTTTCGGAATAGTGAGTAACTTGGAAGAGGTTATTATACAGTGTGTCCACGTATAACCTGACCGACCTTTATTTTCGCAACCGTTGGTCCTAGATGCATACTTCCAATTACAAAAGTGGCCAAAATTAGGTGCAGAGTCAAGATTAAAAAAGTTTGAAGCGAAAAAACAATTTAACGAAGAATTACAGAATCTAAATTTTTATATGGTCCCCCGGTCCTATAACTTATATTTAGTAAAATTTAACTGTTACACTGACAAGTAGGGCAAAAAAAAGTCCCGTTATTCTACGATTAAAATTGACCGAGTAATAGCTGTTTAAAGTTGGGGCATATTTTTTGCCGAAATTTAGGGGTCATTCACAAATTTAGTAGAAATATAATTTCGTCAGATATATTAAAGAAATGGTTGGGAGTAAAATTAGCATTGCAATATAAATTTGGAATCTTTAATCATCGTGATATATTACTATAAAGTACTGAACATATAAGAGGATAAAAATAACAGAATTTTTGTTAAATAAAAGTATGAAAAACAACAGCCTCAATTCTTTACAAAAATGATACATATTTTAAAATGCTATTAGATTACACCGTCTTTCAAATTTTGGGTTGTGCCATGTTTTTTTGCGTTTGAAAATTGATTCACGTGTATTTTTTAGCTCTGAATCGAAAATGACATTCATTTTAAACCATCACGTCAAGATTTTTCTCAAATCGCAAATTTCAAAGTTAAAATTGATCCCCCTTCCCCTCCCAATCGCATCGGATCCCTGAGCTGTTTAGCTGTAAGAAACTCAGTATAAGCCAAAAAATCTAATAAATTATTGAATTAAATAAAATTAAACTCAATAAAAAGTCTTACATCTGTTTTATAGTATCATATTTTTCGCTATTTTTAACCTTGAAATTTACGATTTTCGAAAAATCTTGACATGATGGTTAAAAGTGAAGGTAATTTTTTGATTCAGCTTTAAAAAATACATAAAATGTAATTGTAAAAGTTAAAAAACAAAACCATCGCAGGTATATGTTATCTAATCTAAAACTCTTTCTTAAACTTCTTGACGGTAATCTATCCGAATTTTTTTGTCTTATCCTCGAATATAAGTATTTATAAGATGCTAAGCATCAAAAATCATAATAATATTACATTGTAATCGGATTTAAGTCAGTATGTAAAATTTTAATTTCGATCGGACATTTGAAAGTCAGTTGAAGTACGAGTACAAATTTTAAACTGGAAAGACGATCGTTGCAAGTTAAATAAAACCTTATGAAAATAACATAATTTTTGTTAAAAGAAATCATAGCCTCAAATCCTTACAAAATACAACATATGTTAAAATACAATTATTTTAACTAATCTGAAACTTAACTAATAAAGTTAACTCAATCGTAATAGTGGTACGATTTCTTTCAAACCTCAGATACCTTGAAATAAGTTTAAGTACTTTATATACGACCCCTGAAAGCACGGTCGAAATCATCTGTTTTGATATGCAAAAAAGTGGTATAAGTCATGCATTTCAAAGTTTTATAACTCGGTCAATTTTAATGTTAGATGAATGGGACTTTTTCTGTCTTACTTGTTAGTGTCACAGTAAATTTTTACTAAATATATCACTTATAGGACCGGGGGACAGTATAAAAATTTAAATTTCGTAATTTTTTAATAAATGTGTTTCTTGACCCAAATCGCTTTAAAAATAATTCTTTACATTATTTAAACCATTTTTGTAATTGGAAGTATGCATCTAGGACCAACGGTTGCGAAAATAAAGGTCGGTCAGGTTATACGTGGACACACTGTATATTCTTGTCAGGGTTGACACGTTTCTTCTAAAGTGGAAAAAACCATGGAAAAAAACCAGTTAGAAGAAATAGGTTTCATTCAAGCGAAAGAAACTGTTATAAATAAAAATAAGAACGGCTAATCAGTGTACACAATATATTAAAGAATCTTCAGTTAAAATAACATACTACTCACAGTAATCAAATACAAATATATTCCAACAGTTTCGAACAATAAAAAACTTGTTCATCATCATCGTGATGATGAACAAGTTTTCTATTGTTCGAAACTGTTGGAATATATTTGTATTTTTCATCATCATCGTAATGAGGAACAAGTTTTTTATTGTTCGAAACTGTTGGAATATATTTGTATTTGATTACTGTGAGTAATATGTTATTTTAATTGAAGATTCTTTAATATATTGTATACACTGATTAGCCGTTCTTATTTTTATTTATTCTAACACAGTGTAATGAGTCCTTTTAGTAAGAAACTGTAATAATTTAAGAATTTAGAATATAAATTTCAACTTTGTAAGATACAATAAATGTATTCTTCTTGTAACCTTTAGTAAATTCCATTAGACCCATACAAATTTAATTAATTATGTATGTTAAATTAATAATTACATCAATTAAGTTAAGGGGTCTCAGGAATCTTGATATTGGAAAAAAAAAGAAAAAAAAAGGACCATTTTCAACATTTAATATTTTAAAATGTATACGATTTAAAAACGAACTCGAGTCAGTCCACGCCCAAAAACTAATATAAAAATTGAGTCCGTTTTATCTCCATCTCCTACATATGCGACACGTTACGTCACATATAAGAGTTTTGATAAAAAAGGATGCAAAAGCTTGGAGATGGGAAGGAAAGGAAATAGGCTTCGGTTTTTCGGAAGCGCTATTGCACTGGGCTCCGGAGCCCTGTATTTTTTTGACCTCCGGTGAATTCCGATCAACATTTAAATATCTCTCTATTCTAAAAGTAACTTACGCTGTCAACGCCGCCGCCGGTTTTGAATTTTTTGTGACCGGAAGTCTTTCTCCGTAAATATTAAGAAAAATATTGCATACAAAAATATGAAAATCGGCGGTATTATAAAGAAATGTTTGATAAACACGCTGATGCAGACAGTTTTCAAATCGAATAATTATTTTAAGAGATATTTAATGCTAACGTTGGACAAAATCGTTCCATTAAAAAAGTTTTATAGTAGCAAAAACTATACATGGGAATTAATTCATTTTTAGATTATTTTATACATTAGAATTTCCCGGTGTGCAGACGACATTCACTTTTTTAATTTGACTCATTTTTTGAGGTTTTATTTCTATTTTAAATTCAAATTTTCAGCATTCCGAGAGATATTTTTTACTTATTTTAGAAAATTGAACTAATTTAACCTGTTGCCAACTGTATAAACAGCGCAAACAATAATGTTTGCTTCAAATTAAAAATTTATTTACACGTGACTATTATAAACAGAAAAAAAACTTTCAAATTCGAATTAAATAATTACTTATAAAAAGCAGGAACTTATTGAAAATTACTTCATAAAAACTATATTTACACGTGAATTTTAACAGAGAAAGGATATTGTAAAATAATAAATTCATTAACATGCATTAGAAGTCTTAAATAGGAGAAATTACGTCACATTTACGTCACATTACACTTATTACGTAAAATGAACAAAAAATAATGCTGCAAAACAGTTTAAATTTAAAATAGCGCGAAACATTTATTTGATCTTTTCAACTATTTTTGTTGGGACAGCGCAAATAATATTTCATTTCTAACAAAAGTATTTTCACGTGAATATTAAAAAGAGAAAGAAAAGTTTGGTGAAAATTACGTCAGATTAAAAACGATACATTTACAATGTCTTTTATTTATTTATTTATTTATTTATTGAACAACAAACATACGACTTGTGTGCTTGACATAGAGCTCGCTTAAAATGTCTTATTTAAAAGAACTTTCTTTTCGCTTTGTTAAAAAATACCGGGAGACAAAGACTCTGTTTACTTAATTCATTTTATATTAGATTATTTTGAAATGTTTAACTGATATTATTTAATCAAAAAGGAAAACAGCCATTGTATCTTTTAACAGCAGCTGATTTTCCCTTAAAATTCCCCAATCAAAGTGAAATGAATAGAAACCCGTTTATAGGGAGATCGCCACTGTTTTTTAAATTATAATTCAATCTTTCAAAATCTTTTTAAAGCCGATCAAATTAGCGTGCTTTTAGAAACTGCGGTGTCTGAACGGGGGTTGGCAAGCGTAGCTCGTAGGGGGCCGAGCCCCCTAGTTTAGTAAAAAGAGAGAAGTACCGTAGCTGGGCTCCGTCTCAAATTAAGCCCTGCATCACCGGTAAGACTTTGCGCGAAGTCCAACCGAAGCGTGTCACACCAGAGACCAGACGTGTCATCTACATATCTTATCCAAATTCATGTCTTGATTTCAAAATCTTCCAATTTGGATAAGATATGTAGATGACATTTTCATAATTTGGGATCATGATTTGCAGTCTTTAAATAATTTCCTGTTAAAACTTAATGAGTTGGATACAAAGATAAAGTTTACGTTAGAAATTGAGAAAGAGGGTATTTTACCCTTCCTTGATATTAAATTAATAAAGAATACTTATGGAAATAAATTTGAGCAGCGTACTATTTATAGAAAACAGTGCAGATCAAACAACACTATTCCTTTTGATTGTAACTCACCATTTTCATATAAAATTGCTGCCTACAGGTTTTACGTTAAACGTGCCTTCGAAGTTTGTACAGATAAATACCTAGAAAACGAGATTAGTATAATAAAACAAATTGCTATTGAGAATGGTTTCCCTCCTCAACACATTAATAAATCAGTTAATCAAACAAAACAACCAAGACAGAAAAAGGAATTAAATTTGAGCAAGTCTACTTATTGCACATTTGATTATATCCCACAGCTTTATGAGAGATTGAGATATGCATTTCTAAAATATAATATTAATTTAATAGCTAAACCTCCAACAAAATTAAAAGAATTGATTCACAGTAAAATTTATCCTATTCCAGATTACTAAAAAGCAGGAGTCTACATCATCCCATTCAGCACAGAACAGCATAAGAGTTTATTTTATATTGGTATGACATGTCGAAAATTTAAGGAAAGATCAAAAGAGCACATTTCTGATATCAAGTTTAATAAACCAAATACAGCTTTATCCAGAATGCATCAAAAAGAAAATATTAAGATATACTTCGAAAAAGCTAAAATTATCATTTCAACATCTAACCACTACTCGTCAATAATCCGTGAATCCATTGAAATTTTACTTAGAAGTTGTAATGTTTGTAAAGATGTCCTTTCCTATAATATTCCCGCAATTTGGTACAATAATATCCTAAATATTTCCAGACCTCCTGATAATATGAGCTGATCTTTTCACCCCTCTGCAGAGAAAGGGACTGAACTCCACTTGCGCTTGCGTATTATTTCTTTTTTTGTTTTTAAAATGTATTTCTATTCCGTCAATCATCTTTTTCTCTTTGAAAATGAACGCGTGTGTGTTTGAAAGATCTTGGGTTGCATTAAATAATATTTTTAATTGTTTTTATATGTTTTTGTCACCTTTTAAGTAGTTATAAATATATTATAAAGTTTATTAATAACAAGGTGAAAATTTCCTTCATGACGCTAGTGTTTAAAACAGTATTTTGACTCTATTAAAAACAAAATAGTACGTATGCGCAAGAGGAGATCAGTCCATTTTGTCTGTAGAGGTGTGAAAACATCAGTTCATATTATCGGAAGTTCTTGAAATATTTAGGATATTATACAAAATCGCGGGAATATTATAAGAAAGGACATCGTTACAAACAGTATCACTTCTAAGTAAAATTTTAATGGATTCACGAATTATTGAAGAGTAATGGTTAGATGTTGAAATGATCATTTTAATTTTTCCGAAGTTTATCTTAATATTTTCTTTTTGATGCAATCTGGAAAAAGCTGTGCTTGGTTTGTTAAACTTGATATCAGATAAGTGCTCTTTTAATCTTTCCTTAAATTTTCGAGATGTCATACCAATATAAAATAAACTCTCATGTTGTTCGTTGCTGAATGGGATTATGTAAACGGCACTAGTTTTTTAATACAGTGTTTTGACTCTAGTGTCTCTTATCTTTCTCATTTATGTATATAAAGTGTTTGTTTTACTTGTTGTGTTTTATTGCCTTTTTTATCAATTTAGTTTAGTTATTTAATTATGATACAGAAGAAATATTATCTAAATAAAAGTTGGTTAACAGCTATCATCATTTTAATAATTTTCCTTTATAAGACTAGCAGTCAATATCCACGGTAACTCCTCAAATGATGGTTTTGACATTCGATAATAGTTAAAAAATTTCTCTGAGTATTGCTGTCTGTTTGGTTGTTTTAAATAAAAATGACCGGTAAATAATCGAACACTAATAAAATGAAGAATCCAGTACAGCCTGTGTATAAATATATATTTCTACTTTCTTGTGCACATGATAAAACTAGAAAATAATTTATATCGTGCTCTTGCTCAGTTAAAAACATCGATTGAATGTTTTGCCCGGATCGGAGCGTCGAAACTAGCACCCCTGTATTCACTGCAGCGCGGGCGTCATTTTTGACGCGGAAATCGTGAGCATCGAAATTATCGCACGTGTGACATTAGACTTACAATTATTTAGAAAACGGGGGTTCAGGGTGGGGGTGAGATTCCCCCTGACAATAATTATTAATTACAAAAGGCCTCTTAGATTTGTTAGGTATGTTTGTTTCTGTGAAACAAACACATTTGTTTCGTTAATATATTTTTATTAGTAGTTACGCTATATAAAATGACGATAAAATGTTGTGTTCCCAGCATTGTACCTCACTAGTTTTAAAATGGCGCAAAAATATTGTTAAATAAATGTATTTTTATAAATATTTTAAAAAACATGTCTTTTCGCCATCTTGAACTTTTTTGTAAGATAATGGAACGTTCTTTTGACGCCGTATTGTATTTTTTCGTCAACAGTGCCAACCATCACAGGATACGTTACTCTTTCCTAAATAAATAATAAGAAAAAAAAATTAAAAAATTGATAACAATAGATTTACCCAACAATGCACAGAAAGCACAAGCCGTTAAACAATGCATAAGAACACCCAATAAACAATATGCGCATTTATTTAGTCAACAAATTTGTGAAACATTTAAACAAAGGTACACTGTACAACAATGCATGATTCTTAAAAACAACGAATAACAATCTATTTCTCAAACAATTTCATCAGTCTAATTATCGACTCTTATCTGAGAATGGCGTATTTCGTGTTCTTAGGTGTTATCCTCTTGGGTTACTTTGCTTATAAAAAGTTTCTCAGGCGTGTGTTTGTGAGGTTTTGGGAGTATCATCATCAGACAGTTGAAGATGACGCTCGTGAATTTTTTTTGGGTCCAGCGATTACCATCACAGTTGGGCGAGGTGAGTTGTGGGAGACTGAGCTTCCTGAAAATAGATTTAATGAAATTTCCGATTCATATGCAGTACCTAAACCTTCAGAAAACAATAATATTCAAGTAGTCGAAGTCCACCAGAACAATAGAAGAGTATCAAATCCAATGCTAAACCCACCCTATCTGGAAGCTGATTATGAAGGATATTTTGATGAAGAAGAAGACGACCTGAGGAAGAAAGATCGTCTTTATTTAAAAGCTTTGAATGGAGGTCGGCCAAGGGGTCATCCAAAAATCCAAAGGTTGCCGGACGTCGGGTACTTACCAACAATTTTTGAAAAAATGCCATATCCGGTCACAAGGGAAGCTCTGATGTCATATATTGAAGAAGAAAGAGTTCAAATAGGGAAAACAGCGAGTATTATTGAAGAGCAAACTTGTGATAAGTTAACGGAATGTAAAGTTGAAAAAGAATTAGTACATCCGAATCTAGAGGAGTACAAAGATGAAGAAGAGCCGCTTGGTATGCAGTTAACGGCAAATAAAGCTGACGATATACAGATCCCTATGCAGCTACCAGAAAATGTAGCTGAAGCAAAGAAAACCCCTTTTAAATTAGCGTCTAAAAAAGCTGTAAAAGAATCTGTTGGTATGCAGTTAACGGAAAATATAGAAGAACCAATTAGTACGCTGATGAGAGATGTTGCCGAAAAGCCTGTTAATGTGGCATCGCAAGTTTCAAAAAAGAAGAAGAAGAGGTTTAGAAAACTGAGAAAGTTCTTCAGTAGATTTTCTTGTATCCCTAAAGTAAAAGACTAAAAATATATATGTATAGAAATCAAAGCTTCCTGTCAGTTCTGTTATGAGAAATAATCTTCTTTTAACGATAAAAGACATCAAACGAAAATAGAAGAAAATATACTTATAACAATCACTGTCAAGAAAGAGTTTACAATAATACGTTTAGAAGATTGTGCACAACCATTCATTCAGCATACAGCAAAGTGAATAGTTTTCGCCTCCAACAAAAACAATAGATAAAATATAATTTCATATTATCTATGATTAAAAAAATGTATGCAACAAACAATAGTTAAAATAAAAACAAAACCACAACCACCATTTTTTATATGTTCTTTTCTATGTCTCAATTTGTCATTTCTTAGTTGTTAATACATAGTTGTTTATACTACAACCCGCAGGTTAAACTAGCCTTTTTTGCGCACGGGACAAACATGGATTTTTTGCCCCCCCCCCCCCTCAATGCACAATAAAAATTATCGACCACAAAACCTTAAAAAAATCACCATTAACCTTTAAAAAAAAAACAAAAATCATTTAATAATAATTAAAATGCTAGCAACATTTATGTAAACAACGCTCCCATAGGATTAACATTAGCTGGAGCGTTAAGAACCTACACTAGTCACGCGTAGAAATTGGAACGCTAATGTTAAACATCTGGGAGCGTTCTTTTTAAAATTTCTCACTTGCATATTAATAGTTTTAAATGAATTTTTTTTGTCTGTTAGTACAGCTGAGAATGAATTCTAACCGGACTAGTGTTCACTTTTTCGATTTTGGTAGCAGATTTATTTTTTTTTTTAAATATAAAGTTACTTTCACAAATTTGAAAAGAACGCCCGCATTATTTTGCTAATTTCTTTGTATTTCATGTAATATGTATAAATTTTTGTACGAAACGAAAAAAAAAAAATCTTCATTTTACGCCCCCCTTCGCATTTCGTTCTAGCGCCCGGGTCGCATGTCACCTCTGCACCCCCAATTTCCGCCCTGCTACACCATTGGCGCCAACTTATATAGGCTCACAGGATACTAGCCCAAACCAATAATTTGATCTCACCGCCCATCCAGTTTCAATAGATTTAATTCGTAATTTATTTTTTTAATTGTTTAATCGCTGAAATGAAATTTTGTTTTATTAACGTTCTCAAAAGAATTTTGTTCGAAAAATCGTAAGGATATGCATAAGACTTACAGGAGCACTAGAAACCCCTTCAGCGGATGTAGACTTAAATTTCTCACAAAAACAAATTTCCTGCACATTTTGTCATCTGTTTTGATGACTTGAATTGATACAGCACTCTGATGACTAAAATAAATGATTTTCTTGAGATTGTTTTTTGCGCTTTCAATAGTTATCAATTCGAATGCTATTTAAAATAAATTGTAATGTATTTATAATGTAGAACTTATAGGAATATAATTAAAAAATATTTATAAAATTATAATTAAATTATAATAATTTAAAAATCTTTTTAAAAATATATAATTTCGAATTATCTTTAGTAATTCTCTCCTGTCGCCTCTCTCTCCACAGACATACACACTAAGGAGGGAAAATTATGTGTGTTATTTTATTCAAAAAAGTTTGAGTCCACTCAATATATTTAAAAAGTTGACGCTACTGTACTACACTGTAAAAGAATACAGATAAATTTCTATATTTAGAAAAATATAACAGAATCAAGAACGAAAATAGACAATACCTCCTCTGAGTGACCCACGATTCCGAAATATATTCTTTATCTTTCGAAACCTCAGAATCCAATGTATTTTCGAGATTTAACCCTTCATATACTGAATTATGAATTCATGAAAATTTGATCTTCTAAAGCATTTTTCGTGAATTATTTAAACTACATTAGAAGATTTACATAATCATTTAATAAATTTGAGAAAGATTTTAGAAGGATTTAGAAGGATTCATTCAGTTTGAATTTATAGGGATTTTGTGCACTATTTATAACCCCACTCAAATGTTTTATTTTAAATCTTTTCTTAGTATTTTGTAGAATTTGGAAATGTATAAATAGAATGTTCTTACAATAGAAATAATGAAATATTTCCGAATTGAAAAATCCCCCCCCCCCCCCCCCCTTGTTCATCATCATCGTGATGATGAACAAGTTTTTTATTGTTCGAAACTGTTGGAATATATTTGTATTTTTCATCATCATCGTGATGATGAACAAGTTTTTTGTTGTTCGAAACTGTTGGAACATATTTGTATTTGATTACTGTGAGTAGTATGTTATTTTAATTGAAGATTCTTTAATATATTGTATACACTGATTAGCCGTTCTTATTTTTATTTATTGTAACACAGTGTAATAAGTCCTTTTAGTAAGAAACTGTTATAATTTAAGAATTTAGAATATAAATTTCAACTTTGTAAGATACAATAAATGTATTCTTCTTGTAACCTTAAGTAAATTCCATTAGACCCATACAAATTTAATTAATTAGATATGTTAATTAATAATTACATCAGTTAAATTAAGGCGTCTCAGGAATCTTGAAATTGGAAAAAATGAAAAAAAAAGGACCATTTTCAACATTTAATATTTTAAAATGTATATGATTTAAAAACGAACTCGAGTCAGTCCAAACCCAAAAACTAATATAAAAATTGAGTCCGTTTTATCTACATCTCCTACTTATGCGACACATTACGTCACATATAAGTGTTTTGATAAAAAAGTATCCAAAATCTTGGAGATGGGAAGGAAAGGAAATTGTAACTTAGGCTTCGGTTTTTCGGAAGCGCTATTGCACTGGGCTTCGGAGCCCTGTATTTTTTTTTTTACCTCCGGTGAATTCCGATCAATATTTAAATATTTAGTAAAAACAGAGAAGTACCGGAGCTGGGCTCCGCCTCAAATTAAGCCCAGCATCGCCGGCAAGACTTGGCGCGAAGTCCAACCCAAGCAACAGCGAGTCCCACCAGAGACCAGACGGACGAACCCAGCTATGGACGCCAGCCACATCATCCAGCGTGTAGTGTAGGGAGCAACCAACACCGAGAGGTGGTCCACGCTAAATCATAGGACGCAACGGTAGACCAAAGATCTTCCTTAATCCACGTTCTTTGGGTAGGCCATGTCAGCTGCAACCCTCGACTATACTGTAAAGTCGAGATCGCCTTCAGGGAGATTACGACCCGAATTTTCCTTACAGATAAGAGAAAATCCTGAAAGTAATCCTGGAAAATACAGTCAGGTTTCATCAAACTTCGCATGTTTATTAGTTTCCTAAAACTTTCAAGGTTTTATTTATCAATTTACAGTATGCTTCCTTTGTGAAAACTTCGCACAAAACAGTTTTTAAGACTGTTTGATTTGGATTCAACAACCTTAGATTTCAATCGTACTTAAATTCCGGGTTCAATGTTTAGAAAATTTAAAGCAAAATGTGAAAAATCAATGCTAAAATTTGTTAAATTCATTTGTTACATACATTTCTTATTCAAGGCAGTAGTAGCACAGTTGAAGTTTATTCCAACAGAGCGAAAAATGTCCAGACCAGGAATCGAACCTGGATACATGACGTGCCGTACCAATGCTTTACCTGTTTAGCTATCCGGACGATAACTGGCTGGCATTGCTCTGTGGAAATAAACTTCAACTGTGCTACTCTAGCCTTGTTTATAACTTAATCTAGTTGAAAAAAATATTCGTTCTCTTCATTATGATACATTTCATTCATCCATATAGCAATCCAAGACAAAAATTCATGAGGACCTGACTACCTGATATTTAAAAGAAATTTTGTATTTCTAAATGCTTCTTTAAATCAGGAAAATAGATTCGTTTCTGATAATTCCTTATATATCTTCTTTGTATATTTATTTAGTAATTCTTTATATATATGGGACATTCTCACAATCTTTTGACTTTTAAGTCCCTGAATAATAATTTTTATTTTAGTACATATTCTTGTGTTTTTAATTTCATATACTGGGGAACATCCCATTGCATGATTGCATAACAATATTAACGAGATAAATACGTTTTGGATGATGTTGGGGGGTCCAAATACCAGGAAAACTCCTATACCGTCCCGTGTCCCCGATGCTGATTTTAAAGTTTGGAGCTGTCTATATAAAATTGTTTCAATGAAAGTAATTCGATGTAACTTTTTTTTCGAAACTGGGACAATTGTTTTATATAAATTGGTAGCAAAAAATTAACCTGCACACATTTTTACGGTTGATATTATTTTTTGAGCTCTGTCCCTGGGTTTTAGATTTCTTACCATCCCTCTTGCTAAACTTATACAGAAAATCACTTCAGATGCAGCCACAGAATTTTTTTCAAGTTTTTTCTCGTGCAGAAGTATGCTAGAGGAAGAATGTCTAAAATTCTTTGACAGGAAATTGACTGCAGAATTTAAATCAGCATTTAAATATAAATTTTAAGCATAGTGGTTTTATGGGTAATCTTACCAATTCCAAGGTTTCGTCCTGCACATTTCGAAGTAAGTTAATTTTTTATAAATTTAATCCAATGTAAATAACTCTTTCTAAAAATCAATGAACATTGTGGCTATCACTTAGTCTTAACATGATTTGCCTAATACATGATTTGCCTTTTTCTTGCCGTTCCATCCTTACCGTCTCCTTTTTTTTCCCCCATTACCGTCCCTTTTTACCCAACTGAAAAGAAGGGTTATGTGTTTCACGCACATCTGTGTACACTGGTGGAAATTGATTTATGAAACCACGGTTTTTTAGCAAAAACTTCTATAATATTCATTAAAAACGAATGAAATTCCATACGTTATATATGCTATGTATAACAAATAATTTAGAAAAATAAAATTTCATACATATTAATAAACTAAAACATAAGGTCAAAAATTAGATTTTAGTAACATAAAAACATGGAAATTGATTTATGAAATATCACATTTAATTGAAATTAATAGTTAGTAAAGCCACTTTTATTCATCAGAGTTTCCTTTATTCTAGATCACATTGATAAAACAAGATTTTGAATGTATTTCTGAGCAATTAATTTCCAGTTCTGAGAGATTGAAGCTTTCATTTTTATAAGCGATGTGTGTGAATCCCGTTTCCATAAATCATTCGTACAAGCTGTCCCCAAATGTTTTCGATGGTGTTCAGATCAGGACTAATATGTATGTGGATGATCTAAAAGAACAATATTCTGTTCGTGAAAACAATCTTTCATTGCATTTGAAATGGGAATACTTCCATTGTCTTGCATGAAGATGTATTCTAAGCCGTAATATTGCCATGCAAATGGAAGAAGTGAATTTTCTAAAACAAAACTGTAATCAAGAGAAGTCTTGAGACCGTTTAAAAATGCAATTTCATTTTTGCTATCATAAGCGATCGCTGCCCAAATCGTCAAACTTTCGCCATCAAAATGTCTGCTGAATGTATGTTTTGATTCTTTTCGGAGATACCTCCAATAATACGTCAAACCATCCGGGCCATCCAAATTGAATCTTTTTTAGTTAAAGAAAATGACTTTCTTCCAATTGTCATGTACTTTTCGTAATACTGCAAACGCATCTGCTTGTGATACAGAAGTAATTTTGGACCAGACTTCATTTTTGACCATCTCAGGCTTCGTGAAGAATGTAAAATTTGCCTAACTCTTCTAGAAGTAACAGTAAGGGATGGATCTGCACAAATCTTCTTTGAAGTGTGGTCGGCTTTCGATGCAAGTTGAAGAATCACCCATTTTCTCTCTCTTACTTGAACGTGGATTACATTTTTATTAAAATTTTTGCCATAATTTGCTGGATCTTTTCTATAGTTATATATCACCCCAACTTATCTTTTAATTAATTTCACTAATTTCCGGAACAGACATTCCACATCCTACGTATGCATGGATATTAGATCTTTTTTCCCCAGACAACTTTCGTTTACCCATCGTGAAAAGTATAACGGAAATGTATATTGCATCCAAAATATAACGCTTTTTAGGTCTACTGTGTATGTCACGCTGCCTTGTTTAATGCAAATTTTCGTCATATTACTTCGGAATAGCCAATGAAATGTGATATTTCATAAATCAATTTCCATGTTTGCATATTACGAAAATCTAATTCTTGACTTTTTGTTTTTGTTTAATATTATGTATGAAATTTTATTTTTGTAAGCTATTTGTTATACACACTATGTATATCCCATGAAATTTCATTCATTTTTAATGAATATTATAGAAGTTCTTGTTAAAAAACCGTGATTCCATAAATCAATTTCCACCAGTGTATGTGGATTTCTTTATACCCTCGAAACATCCCAACGGCTAGATGGATTTTAATGAATGAGGTCTCTATCGATTCGTCTTAACCTTCCGATGGTTATAGGATAGTTTTGTTTTTATAAATTTAAAATAGCGACCGTAAACTAAAAAATGACGGTAGAGACAAAATTTTTTTTGTACCCTATTGAGTGGCACATCATTGGATAGGTCTGTCAAAATGAAGATGATGTTTCATTGACCATTTTGCAGTCACAAGCTCCGTTTAAATATTACATAAGCTGGAAGTTGTGTACTTCGGATCTCTACCTTTACTGTAACTCTAACGTTAATAGACATCTATAGGCCTCATCAAAACAGTGTTTGTAGATAGGAACTAATAATTAAACACAACTTAAAAGTCATCAATACAAGTAAGTAAAAAAAAGGTAAGTAATATAAAAAATAGTTTCATATTGATGAGAAATAATTAATTAGTTCGCTTTTTACGCAGTCGGGTTTTTTGATTTTTTAAATTTAATATATTTATTCCTATACCATTCCCCCGTTTTATCCTTCCATCCCTTCTTTAATACCCCTTTAAGACAATGTTATATCAAAATTTTGTACTAAAAATGCTACATTGTTATTATTTCTTATTTGAATGTCCTGTGGGTACTATGCAAATTCATTATAAGTAAAAATTTAGAAGAAAATAGAAAGTTAGTATTAAAATGGTAAGGAAAATGGAACTCGCAAGTTTAACTTAAACCTCAGTTAAATAAAAAAAAATTTTCGCTGCTGACCATTTTTTCTTTATTTTGAATCATTAAGCCATTCATCTATCAGATTAAAATGCTATTTTAGAAAGTTTAATTTCACCAGATCTTTATTCGTGAAAGTCAAAAGATTGTGAGAATGCCCCATACATATATAGAGAGAGCGCGATAGGAATTATTGAAATCTCCTTAAAAGCACCTCGCTAGCACCTTTTCTATTTTTGAAGTTTGGTAAATTTGGTGAAGTTATATTTGGAAGTTTTTTTTTCTTGTAAAATTTAGTGTGACAACAAAATTGATTTTCTCTGATGCATTATACTTTTTGTATAGGGCGAAAATTTTTTTATAGTGCATATTTCATGCATATGTACATATGCATGAATTTCGACTAGAAATGTTTCATTTTTCAGTATTACCATTACAAGAACTTTGATAGCCTTTTTTTTTTTTTGTAAATACCGCGGGAAAAAATTCTTTATTTAATTTGTTTTTTAATTTTATATCTTCTATCAGCTTTGATGGGATTTCAACTACATTAATAATAATTGCATTTATTAAATTTTTAAATGTACTATGAAAAAGAAGAAGAATGGAAAATATGAAACATTCTTCATTAGACATGCACTATTTCTGGTAAAACAGAAGCAGGTCTGAATTTAGATTAGAATGGAAAAATTAGTCTTGATTTTGCTCATAAGGTGATAGCACATGCTTCCTCGCTATTAAAGAAAACTTAACACTTTTGAAACTTGTCTCTTCTCTTTACAACATACCTATAACCTGTAACTACGTAAAAGGTGACACAAACATATAAAAATATTATTAAATGCAACTCTGAGATCTTTCGAACACACACGTGTTCATTATCAAAGGGAAAAGATGATGGACTGAATAGAAAATAAATTTTAAAAACAAAAACAAAATAGTGCGCATGCGCAAGCGGAGTTCAGTCCATTTCTCTTCAGAGGGGGGAAAAAATCAGTTCATATTATCGGGAGTTCTTGAAATATATAGGATATTATACCAAATCGCGGGAATATTATATGAAACGACATCGTTGCAAACAGTATCGCTTCTAAGTAAAATTTTAATGGATTCACGGATTATTGAAAAGTAATGGTTAGCTGTTGAAATGATCATTATATCTTTTTCGAAGTTTATCTTAGTATTTTCTTTTTGATGCAATCTGGATAAAGCTGTACTTGGTTTGTCAAACTTGATATCAGAAAAGTACTCTTTTAAACTTTCCTTAAATTTTCGAGATGTCATACCGATATAAAATAAACTCTCATGTTGTTCTGTGCTGAATGGGATTATGTAAACGACACTAGTTTTTTAATACAGTGTTTTGACTGTAGTGTCTCTTATCTTTCTCATTTATGTATGTAAAGTGTTTGTTTTACTTATTGTGTTTTATTGCCTTTTTTTATCAATTTAGTTTAGTTATTTAATAATAATACAAAAGAATTATTATCTAAATAAAAGTTGGATAACAGCTATCATCATTTTAATAATTTTCCTTTGTAAGACTTGCAGTTAATATCCACGGTAATTCCTCAAATGATGGTTTTGTCATTCGATAATAGTTAAAACATTTCTCCGAGTATTGCTGTCCCTTTGGATGTTTTAAATAAAAATGACTGGTAAATAATCGAACACTTATAAAATGAAGAACCCAGTACAGCCTGTGTATAAATATATATTTCTACTTTCTTGTGCACATGATAAAACTAGAAAATAATTTATATCGTGCTCTTGCTCAATTAAAAAGATCGATTGAATGTTTTGCCCGGATCGGAGCGTCGAAACTAGCACCCCTGTATTCACTGCAGCGCGGGCGTCATTTTTGACGCGGAAACCGTGAGCATCGAAATTATCGCTCGTGTGACATTAGACTTACAATTATTTAGAAAACGGGGGTTCATGGTAGGGGTGAGATTCCCCCTGATAATAATTATTAATTATAAAAGGCCTCTTAGATTTGTTAGGTATGTTTGTTTCTGTGAAACAAACACATTTGTTTCGTTAATATATTTTCCTTAGTAGTTACGCTATATAAAATGACGATCAATGGCGGATCTAAGGGGGGGGCGAAGGGCGATCGCCCCCCCCTTGTTCTAATAAAGGGTTTGTAAAACGACATTATACATCCTCACAGGAAATAAATTGGGGCGGAGCTCGAGCCCGGCGCGACCCGACCCGGGTCGCGCCACTTTAAATCCACGAGACTCAGACTGGGTCAGGTATTTTCTCTTGTAGAGTCGGGTCGTGCCCTGATCTTATTTTTTCTGCAGATTCGTGTCGGGCCGGACTTCTTTTTCCTCGAGATCGAGCCTGGCCTGGACTTCATTTTTCCTAGAGGTCTGCACTGGCCAAAATTTCCAGGTCGGGGCTCGGCCCGGAATAAAAGCTAAACATTCGGTCCGTGTCAGCCCGTATGATAAGCATTATTGGCCCGACCACGACCCGTGCACTCCTCTAAATTCTTCCTCCCGAGCCCAAGTTACTCCGACCCGACCCGCGTCACGCCAATTTAAATCCACGAGACTCGGGCTCGGTCAGGTGTTTTCTCTTTCAGAACCGGGACGTGCCCTGATCTTAATTTTTTCTGCAGATTCGGGTCGGGTCAGACTTCTTTTTCCTCCAGATCGAGCCTGGCCTGGATTTCATTTTTCCTAGAGGTCTGCACTGGCCAAAATTTCCAGGTCGGGGCTCGGCCCGGAATAAAAGCTAAACATTCGGTCCGTGTCAGCCCGTATGATAAGCATTATTGGCCCGACCACGACCCGTGCATTCCTCTAAATTCTTCCTCCCGAGCCCAAGTTGGTCCAACCCGACCCGGGTCGCACCAGTTTAAATCCACGAGACTCGGCCTAGGTCAGATCTTTTTTCTTTCAGAACCGGGTCGTGCCCTGATCTTAATTTTTTCTGCAGATTCGGGTCGAGTCAGACTTCTTTTTCCTCCAGATCGAGCCTGGCCTGGATTTCATTTTTCCTAGAGGTCTGCACTGGCCAAAATTTCCAGGTCGGGGCTCGGCCCGGAATAAAAGCTAAACATTCGGTCCGTGTCAGCCCGTATGATAAGCATTATTGGCCCGACCACGACTCGTGCATTCCTCTAAATTCTTCCTCCCGAGCCCAAGTTGGTCCGACATGACCCACGTCGCGCCAGTTTAAATACACGAGACTCGGGCTGGGTCAGTTCTTTTCTCTTTTAGAGTCGGGCCGTGCCCGGATCTTAATTTTTTCTGCAGATTCGGGTCGGGCCAGACTTATTTTTCCTCCAGATTGAGCTTGGCCTGGACTCCATTTTTCCTAGAGGCCTGCACTGGCCAAAATTTCCAGGTCGGGGCTCGGCCCGGAATAAAAGCTAAACATTCGGTCCGTGTCAGCCCGTATGATAAGCATTATTGGCCCGACCACGACCCGTGCACTCCTCTAAATTCTTCCTCCCGAGCCCAAGTTGCTCCGACCCGACCCGCGTCACGCCAATTTAAATCCACGAGACTCGGGCTCGGTCAGGTCTTTTCTCTTTCAGAACCGGGACGTGCCCTGATCTTAATTTTTTCTGCAGATTCGGGTCGGGTCAGACTTCTTTTTCCTCCAGATCGAGCCTGGCCTGGATTTCATTTTTCCTAGAGGTCTGCACTGGCCAAAATTTCGAGGTCGGGGCTCGGCCCGGAATAAAAGCTAAACATTCGGTCCGTGTCAGCCCGTATGATGAGCATTATTGGCCCGACCACGACCCGTGCATTCCTCTAAATTCTTCCTCCCGAGCCCAAGTTGGTCCGACCCGACCCGGGTCGCACCAGTTTAAATCCACGAGACTCGGCCTAGGTCAGATCTTTTTTCTTTCAGAACCGGGTCGTGCCCTGATCTTAATTTTTTCTGCAGATTCGGGTCGAGTCAGACTTCTTTTTCCTCCAGATCGAGCCTGGCCTGGATTTCATTTTTCCTAGAGGTCTGCACTGGCCAAAATTTCGAGGTCGGGGCTCGGCCCGGAATAAAAGCTAAACATTCGGTCCGTGTCAGCCCGTATGATAAGCATTATTGGCCCGACCCCGACCCGTGCATTCCTCTAAATTCTTCCTCTCGAGCCCAAGTTTGTCCGACCCGACCCGGGTCGCACCAGTTTAAATCCACGAGACTCGGGCTGGTCAGGTCTTTTCTCTTTCAGAACCGGGTCGTACCCTGATCTTAATTTTTTCTGCAGATTCGGGTCGGGTCAGACTTCTTTTTCCTCCAGATCGAGCCTGGCCTGGATTTCATTTTTCCTAGAGGTCTGCACTGGCCAAAATTTCCAGGTCGGGGCTCGGCCCGGAATAAAAGCTAAACATTCGGTCCGTATCAGCCCGTATGATAAGCATTATTGGCCGACCACGACCCGTGCATTCCTCTAAATTCTTCCTCCCGAGCCCAAGTTGGTCTGACTCGACCCGGGTCGCGCCAGTTTAAATCCACGAGACTCGGGCTGGTCAGGTCTTTTCTCTTTCAGAACCGGGCCGTACCCGGATCTTAATTTTTTCTGCAGATTCGGGTCGGGCCAGACTTCTTTTTCCTCCAGATCGAGCTTGGCCTGGATTCCATTTTTCCTAGAGGCCTGCACTGGCCAAAATTTCCAGGTCGGGGCTCGGCCCGGAATAAAAGCTAAACAGTTGGTCCGTTTCAGCCCGTATGATAAGCATTATTGGCTCGACCACGACCCGTGTACTCCTGTAAATTCTTCCTCCCGATCCCAAGTTGGTCTGCAATCTTACTTATTTGTCATTCGTAAAAATTATATTTGTTTTGCACATTTGTTTAGCGAAATCTTTAGAAATTTAATTTGATTTGATAAGTTACAGAGATGCATTTTTTAAAATTTACTTTTTTACATTGTAGAGCTTTAAAATTATGATTTTTTTTTTTTTTTTTTTTTTTTTTTATCAACCGTTTCTTTCATTCTAAACTGATTATCTTACTGGATTTTTATTTGAATGTAATTGTCTAAGTCATATTTTTACGTAGTGTTTACGTACATAATTGCCCAAATAGTCATCGCTATAGCCATTAATATTGTTGTTTTTCTGTATTCATGAATTTCGAACATAATTTGAAAATAAAATATGAGCATAAGCAAGTGTACTTTATGAATAATTTTAATTGCGAAATGCAGGCAGGGCTGGAGTTGATTTTTTAGCTTTTATACCGGGCGGGGCCAATAGTTTTATTTTTTTATGTGGGTTGGACCTGGGCTGGGGCCTGATAACTTCAGCCCAGGTAAACCCCTAACTGGCATATCGAAGCCAGCTTAACTTTTTTTCTTAAATGCTTAATTTCAGCCATCATCCCATAACTACTGAATATACCGGGTGTCCTAAAATGGACTGACTGATTTTAAAATTCAATAAATTGCAAATGGTGACAGATATTAAAAAATACTTGCAGGAGGGTTATAGATGTTAGGAACAAGGGTGATTATGTTCCAAATTTTCCGCAAATTTAACCCTCTCGCTACGCAACCCGCGATTTCCACGGCCAACGTAAAAGTGGCAAAATTTGCGCGACCCGCAATTTCCGCAGCAAATCTTTTTTTTTTAATGATCTAATTCTATTTTAAAAAATCCTGTTTCACAAAGATTTTGGGACATATTTTACTCTAAAATGAGTGCAGATTTGAAATGTGTAATAAAAAATATGCGCAATTTTTTAACCTATTTTGATAAAATAATAATAATAATAATAATAATAATAATAATACGCAGGGTTAAGGCATTCGGTTCCAAAAATTTTGAAAATTCACCTATCCGAAAATTCGGACGTACAAATAATCGCAAATTTTGATAAATGGTCTCCATAAAAAATCTATTTCGTCAATCGTTCGCAGAAAATAACTTCAATTTCGCCGAATGATCACAGAAAAAACGCGAATTTGGTCGGGGAGCCACGGAAAACATGCGAAATTCTTCAAATGATCACAGAAAACGCGAATTTCTTCAAAAGGAAGAGGAAAAGAACTCTAATTTCGTTAAAGCATCGCGGAGAAAACGCAAATTTTGTCAAATAGCCGCAAAAAAACCCCGCAAATTTCGTCAAAGGATCGTGGAGAAAACACGAATTTCTTCATGGAATCGTGGGAAAAAATGAATTTAGTCAAAGAATCGCTTTAAAAACGCGAATTTAGTCAAAGGATCGCTGAAAAAAGCGAATTTTGTAGAAGGGTCACGGAAAAAACGCGAATTTTACCAAAGGTCTGCAAAATTACACTGATTTCGTCAAAGGGTTGCAGAAGAAACGCAAATTTCATCAAAGGGTCGAAGACGAGCGAATTTCATCAAAGAGTCGTGGGGAAAATGCAGTGGTCTCTTTAGAAAACAGCACACTTACATACGTTTATTATTATAGGTATAATTTTTAACTTGAAATAATATACTGAACTAATTTTTGAAAGAAAAAACAAATTAACCCAAACCCAGTTAGCAGGAATCCACACTCAGCCTGAAATCGATCCGAATCCAAAACAGCTAACCCGACCTGCAACAAAAATAATTAGTGCCAGAAGAGAATCCCCCCATCTGCTGTAACCTTTCAGAAAATTTTCTTTGAATTTCAGAATTTTTTTTTTCTTTTTTACTCCACCCTTGATAATTTTTTTAACTGCGATTCTTGATTTTAGTTTAAAATAGCAACGAAGATCATGCTGGAAGCAAGAGGTGCTAAATCGGTTCCCGGAGGAGGTAGGCTTAACGACCATTGTTTACAGAGCCATCTATCGCTGCTATTATACAGTAAAATCAAGAATCACAGTAACAAATCTCATGACATCTTATATAATCCTCCTGCAAGATTTTTTTAAATAGCTGTCACCATTCGAAAAGTACTAAATTTTAAAATCCATTTAAGGAAACCCGGTATGTTTTTTAATACGTTTCAAAGCATTCTTTACTGAATTACAACTCACCTTAGATATAAAGAGACAAGCAGTCTTATACCAAATTAGTATTTTTTACATAATTCTGGAGATTAAAAAGTATTCCTAAATAATTATTTGGACGTGTCTGTTTACTGCATATAGTTTTATCTTCAAAAATACCTAGACTTTCTTTAAAAAAAAAAAACGGGTCTACTCGAACCCTTCTCGCAAGTCGCAGTAGTGAAAACCCAATCCGAAACTGACCCAAACTGGATATAATGTATATCAATCTGCCCCAAACCCAACGCGCTAGGCGCAGCTAAAAAGTAGAAGTCAACCCGACCTGTAGTAGAAAAGTAGATGTCAACCGGGCCCAAATCCGACCCGCGTCGAAAAAGTAGAAGTTAGCCCGGCCCATAGCAAAAACGTAGAAGTTAACCCGACCCACAGCAAAAAATAGAAATCAACCAGACCCAAACGCGACCCACAGCAAAAAAGTATATGTTTACCAACCAGCAGCAAAAAATAGAAGTCAACCGGACCCAAACCCGACCCACAGCAAAAAGTAGAAGTAACACGACCCACAGTGAAAAAAATTAGCCCCGACCCGCGCATCAGATTGGAGTTTCCAAATTTCTAAAATCGCCCCCCCCTTGAGGACTCTCCAGATCCGCCCTTGATGACGATAAAATGTTGTGTTCCCAGCATTGTACCTCACTAGTTTTAAAATGGCGCAAAAATATTGTTAAATAAATGTATTTTTATAAATATTTTAAAAAACATGTCTTTTCGCCATCTTGAACTTTTTTGTAAGATAATGGAACGTTCTTTTGACGCCGTATTGTATTTTTTCGTCAACAGTGCCAACCATCACAGGATATAAATAATAAGAAAAAAAAAGAATTAAAAAATTGATAACAATAGATTTAACCAACAATGCACAAAAAGCACAAGCCGTTAAACAATGCATAAAAACACCCAATAAACAATATGCGCATTTATTTAGTCAACAAATTTGTGAAACATTTAAACAAAGGTACAATGTACAACAATGCATGATTCTTAAAAACAACGAATAACAATCTATTTCTCAAACAATTTCATCAGTCTAATTATCGACTCTTATCTGAGAATGGCGTATTTCGTGTTCTTAGGTGTTATCCTCTTGGGTTACTTTGCTTATAAAAAGTTTCTCAGGCGTGTGTTTGTGAGATTTTGGGAGTATCATCATCAGACAGTTGAAGATGACGCTCGTGAATTTATTTTGGGTCCAGCGATTACCATCACAGTTGGACGAGGTGAGTTGTGGGAGACTGAGCTTCCTGAAAATAGATTTAATGAAATTTCCGATTCATATGCAGTACCTAAACCTTCAGAAAACAATAATATTCAAGTAGTCGAAGTCCACCAGAACAATAGAAGAGTGTCAAATCCAATGCTAAACCCACCCTATCTGGAAGCTGATTATGAAGGATATTTTGATGAAGAAGAAGACGACCTGAGGAAGAAAGATCGTCTTTATTTAAAAGCTTTGAATGGAGGTCGGCCAAGGGGTCATCCAAAAATCCAAAGGTTGCCGGACGTTGGGTATTTACCAACAATTTTTGAAAAAATGCCATATCCGGTCACAAGGGAAGCTCTGATGTCATATATTGAAGAAGGAAGAGTTCAAATAGGGAAAACAGCGAGTATTATTGAAGAGCAAGCTTGTGATAAGTTAACGAAATGTAAAGTTGAAAAAGAATTAGTACATCCGAATTTAGAGGAGTACAAAGATGAAGAAGAGCCGCTTGGTATGCAGTTAACGGCAAATAAAGCTGACGATATACAGATCCGTATGCAGCTACCAGAAAATGTAGCTGAAGCAAAGAAAACCCCTGTTAAATTAGCGTCTAAAAAAGCTGTAAAAGAATCTGTTGGTATGCAGTTAACGGAAAATATAGAAGAACCAATTAGTACGCTGATGAGAGATGTTGCCGAAAAGCCTGTTAACGTGGCATCGCAAGTTTCAAAAAAGAAGAAGAAGAGGTTTAGAAAACTGAGAAAGTTCTTCAGTAGATTTTCTTGTATCCCTAAAGTAAAAGACTAAAAATATATATGTATAGAAATCAAAGCTTCCTGTCAGTTCTATTATGAGAAATAATCTTCTTTTAACGATAAAAGACATCAATAAAAAATAGAAGAAAATATACTTATAACAATCACTGTCAAGAAAGAGTTTACAATAATACGTTTAGAAGATTGTGCACAACCATTCATTCAGCATACAGCAAAGTGAATAGTTTTCGCCTCCAATAAAAACAATAGATAAAATATAATTTCATATTATCTATGATTAAAAAAATGTATGCAACAAACAATAGTTAAAATAAAAACAAAACCACAACCACCATTTTTTACATGTTTTTTTCTATGTCTCAATTTGTCATTTCTTAGTTGTTTATACATAGTTGTTTATACTACAACCCGCAGCTTAAACTAGCCTTTTTTGCGCACGGGACAAACATGGATTTTTTGACACCCCCTCCATGCACAATAAAAATTATCGACCACAAAACCTTAAAAAAAATCACCATTAACCTTTAAAAAAAAAAACAAAAATCATTTAATAATAATTAAAATGCTAGCAATATTTATGTAAACAACGCTCCCATAGGATTAACATTAGCTGAGCGTTAAGAACCTACACTAGTCACGCGTAGAAATTGGAACGCTAATGTTAAACATCTGGGAGCGTTCTTTTTAAAATTTCTCACTTGCATATAGATAGTTTTAATTGAATTTTTTTTGTCTGTTAGTACAGCTGAGAATGAATTCTAACCGGGCTAGTGTTCACTTTTTCGATTTTGGTAGCAGATTTATTTTTTTTTTAAATATGAAGTTACTTTCACAAATTTGAAAAGAACGCCCGCATTATTTTGCTAATTTCTTTGTATTTCATATAATATGTATACATTTTTGTACGAAACGAAAAAAAAAATCTTCATTTTACGCACCCCTTCGCATTTCGTTCTAGCGCCCGGGTCGCATGTCACCTCTGCACCCCCAATTTCCGCCCTGCTACACCATTGGAGCCAACTTATATAGGCTCACAGGATACGAGGCCAAACCAATAATTTGATCTCACCGCCCATCCAGTTTCAATAGATTTAATTCGTAATTTATTTTTTTAATTGTTTAATCGCTGAAATGAAATTTTGTTTTATTAACGTTCTCAAAAGAATTTTGTTCGAAAAATCGTAAGGATATGCATTAGACTTACAGGAGCACTAGAAACCCCTTCAGCGGATGTAGACTTAAATTTCTCACAAAAACAAATTTCCTGCACATTTTGTCATCTGTTTTGATGACTTGAATTGATACAGCACTCTGATGACTAAAATAAATGATTTTCTTGAGATTGTTTTTTGCGCTTTCAATAGTTATCAATTCGAATGCTATTTAAAATAAATTGTAATGTATTTATAATGTAGAACTTATAGGAATATAATTAAAAAATATTTATAAAATTATAATTAAATTATAATAATTCAAAAATCTTTTTAAAAATATATAATTTCGAATTATATTTAGTAATTCTCTCCTGTCGCCTCTCTCTCCACAGCCATACACACTAAGGAGGGAAAATTATGTGTGTTATTTTATTCAAAAAATTTTGAGCCCACCCAATATATTTAAAAAGTTGACGCTACTGTACTACACTGTAAAAGAATACTGATATATTTCTAAATTTAGCAAAATATAATAGAATCACGAACGAAAATAGACAATACCTCCTCCGAATGACCCACGATTACGAAAAATATTCTTTATCTTTCGAAACCTCAGAATCCAATGTATTTTCTAGATTTAACCCTTCATATACTGAAATATGAATTCATGAAAATTTGTTCTTCTAAAGCATTTTTCGTGAATTGTTTAAACTACACTAGAAGATTTACATAATCATTTAATAAATTTAAGAGAGATTTTAGAAGGATTCATTACATTTGAATTTATAGGGATTTTGTGCAATATTTATAACCCCATTGAAATCTTTTATTTTAAATCTTTTCTTAGTATTTTCAGAGTTAGGAAATGTACAAATAGAATTTTCTTACAATAGAAATAATGAAATATTTCCGAATTGAAAAATCCTCCCCCCCCCCTCCCCCCTTGTTCATCATCATTATGATGATGAATAAGTTTTCTGTTGTTCGAAACTGTTGGAATATATTTGTATTTGATTACTGTGAGTAGTATGTTATTTTAATTGAAAATTCTTTAATATATTGTATACGTGATGATGAACTAGTTTTTTATTGTCCGAAACTGTTGGAATATATTTGTATTTGATTACTGTGAGTAGTATGTTATTTTAATTGAATATTCTTTAATATATTGCATACACTGATTACTCGTTCTTATTTTTATTTATTGTAACACAGTGTAATGAGTCCTTTTAGTAAGAAACTCTTATAATTTAAGAATTTAGAATATAAATTTCAACTTTGTAAGATACAATAAATGTATTCTTCTTGTAATCTTAAATAAATTCCATTAGACCCATACAAATTTAATTAATTATATATGATAAATTAACAATTACAGCAGTTAAATTAAGGCGTTTTAGGAATCTTGAAATTGGGAAAAATGAAAAAAAAGGACCATTTTCAACATTTAATATTTTAAAATGTATACGATTTAAAAACGAACTCGAGTCAGTCCACGCCCAAAAACTAATATAAAAATTGAGTCCGTTTTATCTCCATCTCCAACATATGCGAAACATTACGTCACATATAACTGTTTTGATAAAAAAGAATGCTAAAGCTTGGAGATGGGAAGGAAAGGATATTGTAACTTAGGCTTCGGTTTTTCGGAAAAGTTATTGCACTGGGATTCGGAGACCGGTATTTTTTTGTACCTCCGGTGAATTCCGATCAATATTTAAATATTTAGTGAAAAGAGAGAAGTACCGGAGCTGGGCTCCGCCTCAAATTAAGCCCTGCTTCGCCGGTAAGACTTTGCGCGAAGTCCAGCCGAAGAGACAGCGAGTCCCACCAGAGACCAGACGAACGAACCCAGCTACGGACGTCAGCCACATCATCCAGCGTGTAGCGTAGTTAGCAACGAAGACCGAGAGGTGGTCCACGCTAAATCATAGGACGCAACGGTAGACCAAAGATCTTCCTTAATCCACGTTCTTTGGGTAGACCATGTCAGCTGCAACCATCGACCATACTGTAAAGTCGAGATCGCCTTCAGGGAGATTACGAGAAAGTGACCCGAATTTTCTTTACAGATAAGAGAAAATCCTGAAAGCAATCCTGGTTATTAAATTATAGCTAAATTTATTAGTTTCCTAAAACTTTAAAGGTTTTATTTAACGATTTACAGTATGCTTCCTTTGTGAAAACGTCGCACAAAACAGTTTTTAAGACTGTTTATTTGGATTCAATAACCTTAGATTTGAATCGTACTCAAATTCCGGATTCAATGTTTAGAAAATTTAAAGCAAAATGTGAAAAATTAATGCTAAAATTTCTTAAATTCATTTGTTACATACATTTCTTATTCAAGGCTGGAGTAGCAATGTTGAAGTTTATTCCAACAGAGCGAAAAATGTCCAGACCAGGAATCGAACCTGGATACTTGACGTGCCGTACCAATGCTTTACCTGTTTAGCTATCCGGACGATACCTGGCTGGCATTGCTCTGTGGAAATAAACTTCAACTGTGCTACTCTAGCTTTGTCTATAATTTAATCTAGTTGAAAAAAATATTCGTTCTCTTCATTATGATACATACATTTCATTCATCCATTTAGCAGTCCAAGACAAAATTCATGACGACCTGACTACCTGATATTTAAAAGAAATTTTGTATTTCTAAATGCTTCTTCAAATCAGGAAAATAAATTCGATTCTGATAATCCCTTATATATATTCTTTGTATATTTATTTAGTAATTCTTTATATATATGGGGCATTCTCACAATCTTTGGACTTTTAAGTCCCTGAACAATAATTTTTATTTTAGTACATATTCTTGTGTTATTAATTTCATATGCTGGGGAACATCCCATTGCATGATTGCATAACACTATTAACGAGATAAATATGTTTTGGACGATTTTGGGAGGTCCAAATACCAGGAAAACTCCTACACCGTCCCGTGTCCCTGATGCTGATTTTTAAGTTTGGAGATGTCTATATAAAATTTTTTCAATAAAAGTAATTCGATGTAACTTTTTTTTTCCAAAACTGGGACAATTGTTTTATATAAATTGGTAGCAAAAATTTCACCTGCACACATTTTTACGGTTGATATTATTTTTTGAACCCTGTCCCTGGGTTTTAGATTCCTTACCATTCCTCTTGCTAAACTTATACAGAAAATAACTTCAGATGCAGCCACAGAATTTTTTTCAAGTTTTTTCTCGTGCAGAAGTATACTAGAGAAAGAATGTCTAAAATTCTTTGACAAGAAATTGACTGCAGAATTTAAATCAGCATTTAAATATCAACTTTAAGCATAGTGGCTTTATGGGTAGTCTTACCATCCCCAAGGTTTAGTCCTGTACATTTCGAGGTAAGTTAATTTTTTTTTTAATTTAATCCAATGTAAATAACTGTTTCTAAAAATGATTGAACATTGTGGCTATCACTTAGTCTTAACGTCATTTGCCTAATACATGATTTGCCTTTTTCTTGCCGTTCCATCCTTACCATCTCTTTTTTGTCCATTACCGTCCCTTTTTACCCGACATAAGAGAAGGGTTATGTGTTTCACGCGTATCTGTGTACACTGGTGGAAATTGATTTATGAAACCACGTTTTTTTAACAAGAACTTTTATAATATTCATTAAAAACGAATGAAATTCCATACGTTATACACTGGTGTCTAAAATTAAGGACCAATAACAAAATGCTAATTTTTAAGTACGCGAATACTCAAAAGGAAATAATATAATTTGAATAATTACTATCTCTACAGCACAGCTAGTCCATACAGCATCTCATTTATGTCACACATGGTCATAAGTGTCACAGTGACTTCGGTGAAGCAAAAAATAGGAAATTCCATAATTCTCATTATGAGTCTCAAATTATCCCTATATGTGACTCCACTCAGACGTCACTGTGACTGCCGCTTTCTGACGAGTCACCAAGTGACTTTACAATGTAGTTACATTGTGACTCTCATGTGACTGTCAGCTGCAGACTCAATTTCAAAGTTATCGTTAACGCTGTTTTGGGATAAGTTACCAAATAATGCCACATTAAAGTCACATGATGACTTTCAGGTGACAGAGAGACTACTGTGAAGTCACCATTGCGCTCTTTTGTGAAAAGTCACCATGTGACTACAATGTGATATTATTTGGTGACTTATCATAATGCAACGTTCATGATGACTTTGAAATTGAGTCTAAAAATGACAGTCACGTGAGAGTCACAATGTAACTACGTTGTAAATTCACGTGGTGACTCGTCACAAAGCAGCACTCACATTGACGTCTCAGTGGAGTCACATTTAGTGATCATTTGAGACTCATATTGAGACGTGTGGAATGTCCTATTTTTTTGTTTCACCGTAGTGACTGTGACACTTGTGACCATGTGTGACATGAATAAGATGCTATATGGACTACCTGTGCTGCAGGGATAGTAATTATTTGAATTATATTATCTCCTTTTGAATATTCGCTTACTTAAAAATTAGCATTTTGTGACTGGTGCTTAATTTTGGACACATGTGTATATGCTATGTGTAACAAATAATTTAGAAAAATAAAATTTCATACATATTAATAAACTAAAACATAAGGTATAAATTAGATTTTAGTAACATAAAAACATGGAAATTGATTTATGAAATATCACATTTAATTGAAATTAATAGTTTGTAAAGCCACTTTTATTCTTTAGAGTTTCTTTTATTCTAGATGATATTGATAAAACAAGATTTTGAATGTATTTCCGAGCAATTAGTTTCCAGTTCTGAGAGATTGAAGCTTTCATTTCTATAAGCGATGTGCTTGAATCCCATTTGCATAAATCTTTCGTACAAGCTGTCCCCAAATGTTTTCGATGATGTTCAGATCAAGACTAATATGTGGATGATCTAAAAGAACAATATTCTGTTCGTCAAAACAATCTTTCATTGCATTTGAAATGTGAATGCTTCCATTGTCTTGCATGAAGACGTATTCTAAGCCGTAATATTGCCATGCAAATGGAAGAAGTGAATTTTTTAAAACAAAACTGTAATCAAGAGAAGTCTTGAGACCGTTTAAAAATGCAATTTCATTTTTGCCATCATAAGCGATCGCTGCTCAAATCGTCAAACTTTCGCCATCAAAATGTCTGCTGAATGTAGATTTTGATTCTTTTCATAGATACCTCCAATAATACGTCAAACCATCCGGGACATCCAAATTGAATCTTTTTAAGTTAAAGAAAATGACTTTCTTTCAATTGTCATGTATTGAAAAACAAATTGAAAAATCCTCCCCCCCCCTCCCCCCTTGTTCATCATCATTATGATGATGAATAAGTTTTCTGTTGTTCGAAACTGTTGGAATATATTTGTATTTGATTACTGTGAGTAGTATGTTATTTTAATTGAAAATTCTTTAATATATTGTATACGTGATGATGAACTAGTTTTTTATTGTCCGAAACTGTTGGAATATATTTGTATTTGATTACTGTGAGTAGTATGTTATTTTAATTGAATATTCTTTAATATATTGCATACACTGATTACTCGTTCTTATTTTTATTTATTGTAACACAGTGTAATGAGTCCTTTTAGTAAGAAACTCTTATAATTTAAGAATTTAGAATATAAATTTCAACTTTGTAAGATACAATAAATGTATTCTTCTTGTAATCTTAAATAAATTCCATTAGACCCATACAAATTTAATTAATTATATATGATAAATTAACAATTACAGCAGTTAAATTAAGGCGTTTTAGGAATCTTGAAATTGGGAAAAATGAAAAAAAAGGACCATTTTCAACATTTAATATTTTAAAATGTATACGATTTAAAAACGAACTCGAGTCAGTCCACGCCCAAAAACTAATATAAAAATTGAGTCCGTTTTATCTCCATCTCCAACATATGCGAAACATTACGTCACATATAAGTGTTTTGATAAAAAAGAATGCTAAAGCTTGGAGATGGGAAGGAAAGGATATTGTAACTTAGGCTTCGGTTTTTCGGAAAAGTTATTGCACTGGGATTCGGAGACCGGTATTTTTTTGTACCTCCGGTGAATTCCGATCAATATTTAAATATTTAGTGAAAAGAGAGAAGTACCGGAGCTGGGCTCCGCCTCAAATTAAGCCCTGCTTCGCCGGTAAGACTTTGCGCGAAGTCCAGCCGAAGAGACAGCGAGTCCCACCAGAGACCAGACGAACGAACCCAGCTACGGACGTCAGCCACATCATCCAGCGTGTAGCGTAGTTAGCAACGAAGACCGAGAGGTGGTCCACGCTAAATCATAGGACGCAACGGTAGACCAAAGATCTTCCTTAATCCACGTTCTTTGGGTAGACCATGTCAGCTGCAACCATCGACCATACTGTAAAGTCGAGATCGCCTTCAGGGAGATTACGAGAAAGTGACCCGAATTTTCTTTACAGATAAGAGAAAATCCTGAAAGCAATCCTGGTTATTAAATTATAGCTAAATTTATTAGTTTCCTAAAACTTTAAAGGTTTTATTTAACGATTTACAGTATGCTTCCTTTGTGAAAACGTCGCACAAAACAGTTTTTAAGACTGTTTATTTGGATTCAATAACCTTAGATTTGAATCGTACTCAAATTCCGGGTTCAATGTTTAGAAAATTTAAAGCAAAATGTGAAAAATTAATGCTAAAATTTCTTAAATTCATTTGTTACATACATTTCTTATTCAAGGCTGGAGTAGCAATGTTGAAGTTTATTCCAACAGAGCGAAAAATGTCCAGACCAGGAATCGAACCTGGATACTTGACGTGCCGTACCAATGCTTTACCTGTTTAGCTATCCGGACGATACCTGGCTGGCATTGCTCTGTGGAAATAAACTTCAACTGTGCTACTCTAGCTTTGTCTATAATTTAATCTAGTTGAAAAAAATATTCGTTCTCTTCATTATGATACATACATTTCATTCATCCATTTAGCAGTCCAAGACAAAATTCATGACGACCTGACTACCTGATATTTAAAAGAAATTTTGTATTTCTAAATGCTTCTTCAAATCAGGAAAATAAATTCGATTCTGATAATCCCTTATATATATTCTTTGTATATTTATTTAGTAATTCTTTATATATATGGGGCATTCTCACAATCTTTGGACTTTTAAGTCCCTGAACAATAATTTTTATTTTAGTACATATTCTTGTGTTATTAATTTCATATGCTGGGGAACATCCCATTGCATGATTGCATAACACTATTAACGAGATAAATATGTTTTGGACGATTTTGGGAGGTCCAAATACCAGGAAAACTCCTACACCGTCCCGTGTCCCTGATGCTGATTTTTAAGTTTGGAGATGTCTATATAAAATTTTTTCAATAAAAGTAATTCGATGTAACTTTTTTTTTCCAAAACTGGGACAATTGTTTTATATAAATTGGTAGCAAAAATTTCACCTGCACACATTTTTACGGTTGATATTATTATTTGAACCCTGTCCCTGGGTTTTAGATTCCTTACCATTCCTCTTGCTAAACTTATACAGAAAATAACTTCAGATGCAGCCACAGAATTTTTTTCAAGTTTTTTCTCGTGCAGAAGTATACTAGAGAAAGAATGTCTAAAATTCTTTGACAAGAAATTGACTGCAGAATTTAAATCAGCATTTAAATATCAACTTTAAGCATAGTGGCTTTATGGGTAGTCTTACCATCCCCAAGGTTTAGTCCTGTACATTTCGAGGTAAGTTAATTTTTTTTTAAATTTAATCCAATGTAAATAACTGTTTCTAAAAATGATTGAACATTGTGGCTATCACTTAGTCTTAACGTCATTTGCCTAATACATGATTTGCCTTTTTCTTGCCGTCCCATCCTTACCATCTCTTTTTTGTCCATTACCGTCCCTTTTTACCCGACTGAAGAGAAGGGTTATGTGTTTCACGCGTATCTGTGTACACTGGTGGAAATTGATTTATGAAACCACGTTTTTTTAACAAGAACTTTTATAATATTCATTAAAAACGAATGAAATTCCATACGTTATACACTGGTGTCTAAAATTAAGGACCAATAACAAAATGCTAATTTTTAAGTACGCGAATACTCAAAAGGAAATAATATAATTTGAATAATTACTATCTCTACAGCACAGCTAGTCCATACAGCATCTCATTTATGTCACACATGGTCATAAGTGTCACAGTGACTTCGGTGAAGCAAAAAATAGGAAATTCCATAATTCTCATTATGAGTCTCAAATTATCCCTATATGTGACTCCACTCAGACGTCACTGTGACTGCCGCTTTCTGACGAGTCACCAAGTGATTTTACAATGTAGTTACATTGTGACTCTCATGTGACTGTCAGCTGCAGACTCAATTTCAAAGTTATCGTTAACGCTGTTTTGGGATAAGTTACCAAATAATGCCACATTAAAGTCACATGATGACTTTCAGGTGACAGAGAGACTACTGTGAAGTCACCATTGCGCTCTTTTGTGAAAAGTCACCATGTGACTACAATGTGATATTATTTGGTGACTTATCATAATGCAACGTTCATGATGACTTTGAAATTGAGTCTAAAAATGACAGTCACGTGAGAGTCACAATGTAACTACGTTGTAAATTCACGTGGTGACTCGTCACAAAGCAGCACTCACATTGACGTCTCAGTGGAGTCACATTTAGTGATCATTTGAGACTCATATTGAGACGTGTGGAATTTCCTATTTTTTTGTTTCACCGTAGTGACTGTGACACTTGTGACCATGTGTGACATGAATAAGATGCTATATGGACTACCTGTGCTGCAGGGATAGTAATTATTTGAATTATATTATCTCCTTTTGAATATTCGCTTACTTAAAAATTAGCATTTTGTGACTGGTCCTTAATTTTGGACACCAGTGTATATGCTATGTGTAACAAATAATTTAGAAAAATAAAATTTCATACATATTAATAAACTAAAACATAAGGTATAAATTAGATTTTAGTAACATAAAAACATGGAAATTGATTTATGAAATATCACATTTAATTGAAATTAATAGTTAGTAAAGCCACTTTTATTCTTTAGAGTTTCTTTTATTCTAGATGATATTGATAAAACAAGATTTTGAATGTATTTCCGAGCAATTAGTTTCCAGTTCTGAGAGATTGAAGCTTTCATTTCTATAAGCGATGTGCTTGAATCCCATTTGCATAAATCTTTCGTACAAGCTGTCCCCAAATGTTTTCGATGATGTTCAGATCAAGACTAATATGTGGATGATCTAAAAGAACAATATTCTGTTCGTCAAAACAATCTTTCATTGCATTTGAAATGTGAATGCTTCCATTGTCTTGCATGAAGATGTATTCTAAGCCGTAATATTGCCATGCAAATGGAAGAAGTGAATTTTTTAAAACAAAACTGTAATCAAGAGAAGTCTTGAGACCGTTTAAAAATGCAATTTCATTTTTGCCATCATAAGCGATCGCTGCTCAAATCGTCAAACTTTCGCCATCAAAATGTCTGCTGAATGTAGATTTTGATTCTTTTCATAGATACCTCCAATAATACGTCAAACCATCTTGGACATCCAAATTGAATCTTTTTAAGTTAAAGAAAATGACTTTCTTTCAATTGTCATGTACTTCTCGTAATACTGCAAACGCATCTGCTTGTGATACAGAAGTAATTTTGGACCAGACTTCATTTTTGACCATCTCAGGCTTCGTGAAGAATGTAAAATTTGCCTAACTCTTCTAGAAGTAACAGGAAGGGATGGATCTGCACAAATCTTCTTTGAAATGTGGTCGGCTTTCGATGCAAGTTGAAGAATCAATCATTTTCTCTCTCTTACTTAAACGTGGATTACATTTTTGTTAAAATTTTTTCCATAATTCGCTGGATCTTCTCTATAGTTATATATCACCCCAACTTATCTTTTAATTAATTTTACTAATTTCCGGAACAGACTTTCCACATCCTACATATGCATGGACATTAGATCTTTTTTCCTCAGACAGCAACTTTCGTTTACCCATTGTGAAAAGTATAACGGAAATGTATTGCTTCCAAAATATAACGGTTTTTATGTCTACTGTGTATGTCACGCTACCTTGTTTGTTGCAAATTTTCGTCATATTATTTCGGAATAGCCAATGAAATTTGATATTTCATAAATTAATTTCCATGTTTGCATATTACGAAAATCTAATACTTGACTTTTTGTTTTTGCTTAATATTATGTATGAAATTTTATTTTCGTAAGTTATTTGTTATACATACTATGTATATCCCATGAAATTTCATTCATTTTTAATGAATATTATAGAAGTTTTTGTTAAAAACCGTGATTCCATAAATCAATTTCCACCAGTGTAAGTGGATTTCTTTATACCCTCGAAACATCCCAACGGCTGGATGGATTTTAATGAATGAGGTCTCTATCGATTCGTCTTAACCTTCCGATGGTTATAGGATAGGCTTTGTTTTTATAAATTCAAAATAGCGGCCGTAAACTACAATATGACGGTAGAGACGAAAAAAAAAAAAAAATTTGTTCCCTATTGAGTGGCACATCATTGGATAAGTCTTTCAAAATGAAGACGATGCTTCATTGACCATTTTGCAGTCAGAAGCTCCGTTTAAATATTACACAACCTGGAAGTTTTGTACTTCGGATCTCTACCTTTACTGTAACTCTAACCTTCTTAATAGACATCTATAGGCCTCATCAAAGCAGTGTTTGTAGATAGGAACTAATAATTAAACACAACTTAAAAGTCATCAATACAAGTAAGTAAAAAAAAAAAGGTTAGTAATATAAAAAATAGTTTATATTGATGAGAAATAATTATTTAGTTCGCTTTTTACGCAGCCGGGTTTTTTGATTTTTTAAATTTAATATATTTATTCCTATACCATCCCCCCCCCCCTTTTTTTTCCTTCCGTCCCTTCTTTAACATCCCTTTAAGACAATGTTATATCAAAATTTTGTACTAAAAATGCTACATTGTTATTATTTCTTATTTGAATGTCCTGTGGGTACTATGCAAATTCATTATAAGTAAAAATTTAGAAGAAAATAGAAAGTTATAGTGGTAAAATGGTAAGGAAAATTGAACTCGCAAGTTTATTTTTAAACCTCAGTTAAATAAAAAAATTTTCGCTGCTGACCATTTTTTCTTTATTTTGAATCCTTAAGTTATTCGTCTATCAGATTAAAATGTTATTTTAGCAAGTTTAATTTCACCAGATTTTTATTGGTGAAAGTCAAAAGATTGTGAGAATGCCCCATATATATAGAGACAGCGAGATAGGAATTATTGAAACCTCGTTAAAAGCACCTCGCTAGCAACTTTTCTATTTTTGAAGTTTGGTAAGTTTGGTGAAGTTAAGTTTGGAAGTTTTTTTTTCTTGTAAAATTTCGTGTGCCAACAAAATTGATTTTCTCTGGTGCATTATACTTTTTGCATAGGGCGAAAATTTTTTATAGTGCATATTTCATGCATATGTACATATACATGAATTTCGACTAGAAATGTTCCATTTTTTAATATTACCATTACATGAATTTTTATAGCCCACCCCCTTTTTTTTGGTAAATACCGCGGAAAAAAATTCTTATTTAATTTGTTTTTTAATTTTGTATCTTCCATCAGGTTTGATGGGATTTCAACTACATTAATAATAATTGCATTTATTAAATTTTTAAATGTACTATGAAATAGAAGAAGAATGGAAAATACGAAACATTCTTCATTAGACATGCACTATTTCTGGTAAAACAGAAGCAGGGCTGAATTTAGATTAGAAAGGAAAAATTAGTCTTGATTTTGCACATAAGGTGATAGCACATGCTTCCTGGCTATTAAAGAAAGCCTGACACTTTTGAAACTTGTCTCTTCTCTTTACAACATACCTAAAACTACTTAAAAGGTGACACAAACATATAAAAATATTATTAAATGCAACTCTGAGATCTTTCGTACACACACGTGTTCATTATCAAAGGGAAAAGATGATGGACTGAATAGAAAATAAATTTTAAAAACAAAAACAAAATAGTGCGCATGCGCAAGCGGAGTTCAGTCCATTTCTCTTCAGAGGGGGGGAAACATCAGTTCATATTATCGGGAGTTCTTGAAATATATAGGCTATTATACCAAATCGCGGGAATATTTTATGAAAGGACATCGTAGCAAACAGTATCGCTTCTAAGTAAAATTTTAATGGATTCACGGATTATTGAAGAGTAATGGTTAGCTGTTGAAATGATCATTTTAGCTTTTTCGAAGTTTATCTTAATATTTTCTTTTTGATGCAATCTGGACAAAGCTGTACTTGGTTTGTTAAACTTTATATCAGAAAAGTACTGTTATAATCTTTCCTTAAATTTTCGAGATGTCATACCAATATAAAATAAACTCTCATGTTGTTCTGTGCTGAATGGGATTATGTTGTTCTGTGCTGTATGGGATTATGTAAACGACTCTAGTTTTTTAATACAGTGTTTTGACTGCAGTGTCTCTTATCTTTCTCATTTATGTATGTAAAGTGTTTGTTTTACTTATTGTGTTTTATTGCCTTTTTTTATCAATTTAGTTTAGTTATTTAATAATAATACAGAACAGTTATTATCTAAATAAAAGTTGGATAACAGCTATCATCATTTTAATAATTTTCCTTTATAAGACTTGCAGTTAATATCCCCGGTAATTCCTCAAATGATGGTTTTGACATTCGATAATAGTTAAAAAATTTCTCCGAGTATTGCTGTCTCTTTGGATGTTTTAAATAAAAATGACCGGTAAATAATCGAGCACTTATAAAATGAAGAACCCAGTACAGCCTGTGTATAAATATATATCTCTAATTTCTTGCGCACATGATAAACTTAGAAAATAATTTATATCGTTGCCTTGCTCAGTTAAAAACATCGATTGAATGTTTTGCTTTGATCGGAGAGTCGAAACTAGCAACCCTGTGGCCACTGCAGCGCGGGCGTCATTTTTGACGCGGAAACCATGAGCATCGAAATTGTCGCTCGTGTGACATTAGACTTAAAATTATTTTTATTTAGAAAACGGGGGTTCAGGGTGGGGTTAAGATTCTAGCTGACAATAATTATTAATTACAAAAAGGCCTCTTAGGTTTGTTAGGTATGTTTGTTTCTGCGAAACAAACACATTTGTTTCGTTAATATATTTTCATTAGTAGTTACACTATATAAAATGGCGACAAAATACTGTGTTACTAGCATCGTTCCTCACTAGTTTTAAGATGGCGCAAAAATATTGTTTAATAAATGTATTTTTATAAATATTTTACAAAACATGTCTTTCCGCCATCTTGAACTTTTTTGTAAGATACTGAAACGGTCTTTTGAGGCCGTATTTTTTTTTTTTTTTTCGTCAACAGTGCCAACCGTCACAGGATACGTTACTCTTTCCTAAATAAATAATAAGAAAAAAAAGAGTTAAAAAATTGATAACAATAGATTTACCCAACAATGCACAAAAAACACAAGTCAATAAGCAATGCATAAGAACACCCAATAAACAATATGCGAAACAAATTTGTGAAACATTTAAACAAAGGTTACACTGTACAACAATGCATGATTCTTAAAAACAACAAATAACAATCTATTTCTAAAAGAATTTCATCAGTCTAATTATCGACTCTTATCTGAGAATGGCGTATTTCGTGTTCTTAGGTGTTATCCTCTTGGGTTACATTGCTTATAAAAAGTTTCTCAGGCGTGTGTTTGTGAGATTTTGGGAGTATCATCATCAGACAGTTGAAGATGACGCTCGTGAATTTTTTTTGGGTCCAGCGACTACCATCACAGCTGGGCGAGGTGAGTTGTGGGAGATTGATTTTCCTGAAAATAGATTTAATGAAATTTCCGATTCATATGCAGTACCTAACCCTTCAAAAAACAATAACATTCCAGTAGTCGAAGTCCACCAGAACAATAGAAGAGTGTCAAATCCAATGCTAAACCCACCCTATCTGGAAGCTGATTATGAAGGATATTTTGATGAAGAAGAAGACGACCTGAGGAAGAAAGATCGTCTTTATTTAAAAGCTTTGAATGGAGGTCGGCCAAGGGGTCATCCAAAAATCCAAAGGTTGCCGGACGTTGGGTATTTACCAACAATTTTTGAAAAAATGCCATATCCGGTCACAAGGGAAGCTCTGATGTCATATATTGAAGAAGGAAGAGTTCAAATAGGGAAAACAGCGAGTATTATTGAAGAGAAAACTTGTGATAAGTTAACGGAAAGTAAAATTGAAAAAGAATTAGTACATCCGCATCTAGAGGAGTACAAAGCTGAAGAAGAGCCGCTTGGTATGAAGTTAACGGCAAATAAAGCTGACAATACACAGATCCGTATGCAGCTATTAGAAAATGTAGCTGCTGAAGCAAAGAAAACCCCTGTTAAGTTAGCGTCTAAAAAAGCTGTAAAAGAATCTGTTGGTATGCAGTTAACGGAAAATATAGAAGAACCAGTTAGTACGCTGATGAGAGATGTTGCCGAAAAGCCTGTTAATGTAGCATCGCAAGTTTCAAAAAAGAAGAAGAAGAAGTTTAGAAAACTGAGAAAGTTCTTCAGTAGATTTTCTTGTATCCCTAAAGTAAAAGACTAAAAATGTATATGTATAGAAATCAAAAGCTTCCTGTCAGTTCTATTATGAGAAATAGTCTTCTTTTAACGATAAAAGACATCAAACAAAAATAGAAGAAAATATACTTATAACAATCACTGTCAAGAAAGAGTTTACAATAATACGTTCAGAAGATTATGCACAACCATTCATTCAGCATACAGCAAAGTGAATGGTTTTCGCCTCCAATAAAAACAATAGATAAAATATTATTTCATATTATCTATGATTAAAAAAATGTATGCAACAAACAATAGTTAAAATAAAAACAAAACCACAACCACCATTTTTTATGTGTTGTTTTCTATGTCTCAATTTGTCATTTCTTAGTTGTTTATACATAGTTGTTTATACTATAACCCGCAGCTTAAACTAGCATTTTTTGCGCACGGGACAAACATGGATTTTTTGCCCCCCCCCCATGCACAATAAAAGTTATCGTCCACAAAACCTTTAAAAAAAAACACCATTAACATTTATAAAAACAAAAATCATTTAATAATAATTAAAATGCTAGCAATATTTATGTAAACAACGCTCCCATAGGATTAACATTAGCTGGAGCGTTATGGACCTACACTAGTCACGCGTAGAAATTGGAACGCTAATGTTAAACATCTGGGAGCGTTCTTTTTAAAATTTCTCACCTGCATATTAATAGTTTTAAATGAATTTTTTTCTGTCTGTTAGTACAGCTGAGAATGAATTCTAACCGGGCTGTGTTCACTATTTCGATTTTAGTTGCACATTTATTTGTTTTAAATATAAAGTTACTTTCACTTTCACAAATTTGAAAAGAACGCCCTCATTAGTTTGCGAGTTTCTTTGTATTTCATATATATCTATAAATTTTTGTACGAAAAGTCAAACAAAATCTTCATTTTACGCCCCCCTTCGCATTTCGTTCTGCCGCCCGGGTCACATGTCACCTCTGCACACCCCAATTTCCGCCCTGCTACACCATTGGCGCCAACTTATATAGGATCACAGGATACGAGCCCAAACCAATAATTTCATCTCACCGCCCATCCAGTTTCAATAGATTTAATTCGTAATTTATTTTTTTAATTGTTTAATCGCTGAAATAAATTTTGTTTTATTAACGTTCTCAAAAGAATTTTGTTCGAAAAATAGTAAGGACATGCATTAGACTTATAGGAGTACTGGAAACCCCTTCTGCGGATGTACAGTTAAATTTCTCACGAAAACAAATTTCCTGCACATTTTGTCATCTGTTGTGATGACTTGAATTGATACAGCACTCAGATGACTAAAATAAATGCTTTTATTGAGATTGTTTTTTTCTCTTTCTATAGTTATCAATTCGAATGTTATTTAAAAGAAATAGTAATGTATTTATAATGTAGATCTTATAGGAATATAATTAAAAAATATTTATAAAATTATAATTAAATTATAATAATTTAAAAATCTGTTTAAAAAATATATAATTTTGAATTATATTTAGTAATTCTCTCCTGTCCTCTCTCTCTCCACAGACATACACACTAAGGAGGGAAAATTATGTGTGTTATTTTATTCAAAAAATTTTGAGCCCACCCAATATAAAGTTGACGCTTAATATAAAGTACTACACTGTAAAAGAATACAGATATATTTCTAAATTTAGCAAAATATAATAGAATCTCGAACGAAAATAGACAATACGTCCTCCGAGTGATCCACGATTCCGAAAAATATTCTTCATGTTTCGAAACCTCAGAATCCAATGTATTTTCTAGATTTAACCCTTCATATACTGAAATATGAATTCATGAAAATTTGATCTTATGTGCATTTTTCGTGAATTGTTTAAACTACATTAGAAGATTTACATAATCATTTAATAAATTTAAGAAAGATTTTAGAAGGATTTAGAAGGATTCATTAAATTTGAATTTATAGGGATTTTGTGCAATATTTATAACCCCATTCAAATCTTTTATTTTAAATCTTTTCTTAGTATCTCCAGAGTTAGGAAATGTACGAATAGAATTTTCTTACAATAGAAATAATGAAATATTTCCGAATTGAAAAATCCTCCCTCCCCTCCCCCTTGTTCATCATCATTATGATGATGAATAAGTTTTTTGTTGTTCGAAACTGTTGGAATATATTTGTATTTGATTACTGTGAGTAGTATGTTATTTTAATTGAAAATTCTTTAATATATTGTATACGTGATGATGAACTAGTTTTTTATTGTCCGAAACTGTTGGAATATATCTGTATTTGATTACTGTGAGTAGTATGTTATTTTAATTGAAAATTCTTTAATATATTGTATACGTGATGATGAACTAGTTTTTTATTGTCCGAAACTGTTGGAATATATCTGTATTTGATTACTGTGAGTATTATGTTATTTTAATTGAAAATTCTTTAAAATATTGTATACGTGAGGATGAACTAGTTTTTTTTTTGTCCGAAACTGTTGGAATATATTTGTATTTGATTACTGTGAGTAGTATGTTATTTTAATTGAAGATTCTTTAATATATTGTATACACTGATTACTCGTTCTTATTTTTATTTATTGTAACACAGTGTAATGAGTCCTTTTAGTAAGAAACTCTTATAATTTAAGAATTTAGAATATAAATTTCAACTTTGTAAGATACAATAAATGTATTCTTCTTGTAACCTTAAATAAATTCCATTAGACCCATACAAATTTAATTAATTATATATGATAAATTAACAATTACATCAGTTAAATTAAGGCGTTTTAGGAATCTTGAAATTGGGAAAAATGAAAAAAAGGACCATTTTCAACATTTAATATTTTAAAATGTATACGATTTAAAAACGAACTCGAGTCAGTCCACGCCCAAAAACTAATATAAAAATTGAGTCCGTTTTATCTCCATCTCCAACATATGCGACACATTACGTCACATATAAGTGTTTTGATAAAAAAGAATGCTAAAGCTTGGAGATGGGAAGGAAAGGAAATTGTAACTTAGGCTTCAGTTTTTCGGAAAAGCTATTGCACTGGGATTCGGAGACCGGTATTTTTTTGTACCTCCGGTGAATTCCGATCAATATTTAAATATTTAGTGAAAAGAGAGAAGTACCGGAGCTGGGCTCCGCCTCAAATTAAGCCCTGCTTCGCCGTTTAAGACTGTGCGCGAAGTCCAACCGAAGAGACAGCGAGTCCCACCAGAGACCAGACGAACGAACCCAGCTACGGACGTCAGCCACATCATCCAGCGTGTAGCGTAGTTAGCAACCAAGACCGAGAGGTGGTCCACGCTAAATCATAGGACGCAACGGTAGACCAAAGATCTTCCTTAATCCACGTTCTTTGGGTAGACCATGTCAGCTGCAACCATCGACCATACTGTAAAGTCGAGATCGCCTTGAGGGAGATTACGAGAAAGTGACACGAATTTTCCTTACAGATAAGAGAAAATCCTGAAAGCAATCCTGGTTATTAAATTAGAGCTAAATTTATTAGTTTCCTAAAACTTTAAAGATTTTATTTAACGATTTACAGTATGCTTCCTTTGTGAAAACGTCGCACAAAACAGTTTTTAAGACTGTTTATTTGGATTCAACAACCTTAGATCTTCAATCGTAACTTCAATCGTACTTAAATTCCCGGTTTAATGTTTAGAAAATTTAAAGCAAAATGTGAAAAATTAATGCTAAAATTTGTTAAATTCATTTGTTAAATACATACATTTCTTATTCAAGGCTGGAGTAGCAATGTTGAAGTTTATTCCAACAGAGCGAAAAATGTCCAGACCAGGAATCGAACCTGAATACTTGACGTGCCGTACCAATGCTTTACCTGTTTAGCTATCCGGACGATACCTGGCTGGCATTGCTCTGTGGAAATAAACTTCAACTGTGCTACTCTAGCCTTATCTATAATTTAATCTAGTTGAATGCTTCTTTAAATCAGGAAAATAAATTCGTTTCTGATAATTCCTTATATATATTCTTTGTATATTTATTTAGTAATTCTTTATATATATGGGGCATTCTCACAATCTTTGGACTTTTAAGTCCCTGAACAATAATTTTTATTTTAGTACATATTCCTGTGTTATTAATTTCATATGGTGGGGAACATCCCACTGCATGATTGCATAACACTATTAACGAGATAAATATGTTTTGGACGATGTTGGGAGGTCCAAATACCAGGAAAACTCCTATACCGTCCCGTGTCCCTGATGCTGATTTTTAAGTTTGGAGATGTCTATATAAAATTTTTTCAATAAAAGTAATTCGATGTAACTTTTTTTTTCCAAAACTGGGACAATTGTTTTATATAAATTGGTAGCAAAAATTTCACCTGCACACATTTTTACGGTTGATATTATTTTTTGAACCCTGTCCCTGGGTTTTAGATTCCTTACCATTCCTCTTGCTAAACTTATACAGAAAATCACTTCAGATGCAGCCACAGAATTTTTTTGAAGTTTTTTCTCGTGCAGAAGTATACTAGAGAAAGAATGTCTAAAATTCTTTGACAAGAAATTGACTGCAGAATTTAAATCAGCATTTAAATATGAATTTTAAGCATAGTGGCTTTATGGGTAGTCTTACCATCCCCAAGGTTTAGTCCTGTACTTTTCGAGGTAAGTTAATTTTTTTTTTAATTTAATCCAATGTAAATAACTGTTTCTAAAAATCAATGAACATTGTGGCTATCACTTAGTCTTAACGTCATTTGCCTAATACATGATTTGCCTTTTTCTTGCCGTCCCATCCTTACCATCTCTTTTTTGTCCATTACCGTCCCTTTTTACCCGACTGAAGAGAAGGGTTATGTGTTTCACGCGTATCTGTGTACACTGGTGGAAATTGATTTATGAAACCACGTTTTTTTAACAAGAACTTTTATAATATTCATTAAAAACGAATGAAATTCCATACGTTATACACTGGTGTCTAAAATTAAGGACCAATAACAAAATGCTAATTTTCAAGTACGCGAATACTGAAAAGGAAATAATATAATTTGAATAATTACTATCTCTACAGCACAGCTAGTCCATATAGCATCTCATTTATGTCACACATGGTCACAAGTGTCACAGTGACTACGGTGAAGCAAAAAATAGGAAATTCCATAATTCTCATTATGAGTCTCAAATTATCCCTATATGTGACTCCACTCAGACGTTACTGTGACTGCTGCTTTCTGACGAGTCACCAAGTGACTTTACAATGTAGTTACATTGTGACTCTCATGTGACTGTCAGCTGCAGACTCAATTTCAAAATTATCGTTAACGCTGTTTTGGGATAAGTTACCAAATAATGCCACATTAAAGTCACATGATGACTTTCAAGTGACAGAGAGACTACTGTGAAGTCACCATTGCGCTCTTTTGTGAAAAGTCACCATGTGACTACAATGTGATATTATTTGGTGACTTATCATAATGCAACGTTCATGATGACTTTGAAATTGAGTCTAAAAATGACAGTCACGTGAGAATCACAATGTAACTACGTTGTAAATTCACCTGGTGACTCGTCACAAAGCAGCACTCACATTGACGTCTCAGTGGAGTCACATTTAGTGATCATTTGAGACTCATAATGAGAGGTGTGGAATTTCCTATTTTTTTGTTTGACCGTAGTGACTGTGACACGTGTGACATGAATAAGATGCTATATGGACTAGCTGTGCTGCATGGATAGTAATTATTTGAATTATATTATCTCGTTTTGAATATTCGCTTACTTAAAAATTAGCATTTTGTGACTGGTCCTTAATTTTGGACATCAGTGTATATGCTATGTGTAACAAATAATTTAAAAAATAAAATTTCATACATATTAATAAACTAAAACATAAGGTATAAATTAGATTTTAGTAACATAAAAACATGGAAATTGATTTATGAAATATCACATTTAATTGAAATTAATAGTTAGTAAAGCCACTTTTATTCTTCAGAGTTTCTTTTATTCTAGATGACATTGATAAAACAAGATTTTGAATGTATTTCTGAGCAATTAATTTTCAGTTCTGAGAGATTGAAGCTTTCATTTCTATAAGCGATGTGTTTGAATCCATTTGCATAAATCTTTCGTACAAGCTGTCCCCAAATGTTTTCGATGATGTTCAGATCAGGACTAATATGTGGATGATCTAAAAGAACAATATTCTGTTCGTCAAAACAATCTTTCATTGCATTTGAAATGTGAATGCTTCCATTGTCTTGCATGAAGATGTATTCTAAGCCGTAATATTGCCATGCAAATGGAAGAAGTGAATTTTCTAAAAGAAAACTGTAATCAAGAGAAGTCTTGAGACCGTTTAAAAATGCAATTTCATTTTTGCCAACATAAGCGATCGCTGCTCAAATCGTCAAACTTTCGCCATCAAAATGTCTGCTGAATGTAGATTTTGATTCTTTTCACAGATACCTCCAATAATACGTCAAACCATCCGGGACATCCAAATTGAATCTTTTTAAGTTAAAGAAAATGACTTTCTTTCAATTGTCATGTACTTCTCGTAATACTGCAAACGCATCTGCTTGTGATACAGAAGTAATTTTGGACCAGACTTCATTTTCGACCATCTCAGGCTTCGTGAAGAATGTAAAATTTTTCTAACTCTTCTAGAAATAACAGCAAGGGATAGATCTGCACAAATCTTCTTTGAAGTGTGGTCGGCTTTCGATGCAAGTTGAAGAATCAATCATTTTCTCTCTCTTACTTAAACGTGGATTACATTTTTGTTAAAATTTTTGCCATAATTTGCTGGATCTTCTCTATAGTTATATATCAACCCAACTTATCTTTTAATTAATTTTACTAATTTCCGGAACAGACTTTCCACATCCTACATATGCATGGACATTAGATCTTTTTTCCTCAGACAGCAACTTTCGTTTACCCATTGTGAAAAGTATAACGGAAATGTATTGCTTCCAAAATATAACGCTTTTTAGGTCTACTGTGTATGTCACGCTACCTTGTTTAATGCAAATTTTCGTCATATTATTTCGGAATAGCCAATGAAATGTGATATTTTATAAATCAATTTCCATGTTTGCATATAACGAAAATCTAATTCTTGACTTTTTGTTTTTGTTTAATATTATGCATGAAATTTTATTTTCGTCAGTTATTTGTTATACATACTATGTATATCCCATGAAATTTCATTCATTTTTAATGAATATTATAGAAGTTCTGGTTAAAAACCGTGATTCCATAAATCAATTTCCACCAGTGTAAGTGGATTTCTTTATACCCTCGAAACATCCCAACGGCTGGATGGATTTTAATGAATGAGGTCTCTGTCGATTCGTCTTAACCTTCCAATGGTTATAGGATAGGCTTTGTTTTTATAAATTCAAAATAGCGGCCGTAAACTAAAATCAATGCAAAAACCCTTGACGGGTTAAAAGTTTCTGACGCAGCACTTTATCTTATGCTCTAAGAATTTTAAATATGGAACTTAAAAATACTGATATCAAATTTTGAGTGACGTTATGCTATTTCTTAAAAAATATATTTGTATTTATTTCATCATTTTATTTTTGTTTTATTTATAATCGCATGTGCAAAAGTTATGTTCAACATGAAAAGCTGCATAAAATTTTATTCGCTGTTGCTTTATCATTTACATCTCTCATAAATTCAAAATATGAGTTTTAAAAGATATGATATAAAATTTAAGTGACGCCTTGATGTGACTTTAAAAGGTTTGTTTTAAAATTCAATTTAAATTATTTTTGACTTGGTTAAAATAATTTTTTACATCTACACAATACTTTTAATTTTCCAATTCACTGTTAAATATACTACTTTCATTGAATCTATACTATGCATTGAAATGTATTTATTTCAATAAATTGATTTATCTTTTGTGTCACGCTATTCAAAATTGTGAGTAAGATTTATGTAAATGGTTTATTTGCGTCATTGTGTCCAAACTACATGAAATGTATGAAAAAGGATAGTTTGACGCAAATAAACCATTTACATAAATCTTACTCACAATTTTGAATAGCGTGACACAAAAGATAAATCAATTTATTGAAAAAATACATTTCAATGCATAGTATAGATTCAATGAAAGTGATATATTTAACAGTGAATTGGAAAATTAAAAGTATTGTGTAGATGTAAAAAATTATTTTAACCAAGTCAAAAATAATTTAAATTGAATTTTAAAACAAACCTTTTAAAGTCACATCAAGGCGTCACTTAAATTTTATATCATATCTTTTAAAACTCATATTTTGAATTTATGAGAGATGTAAATGATAAAGCAACAGCGAATAAAATTTTATGCAGCTTTTCATGTTGAACATAACTTTTGCACATGCGATTATAAATAAAACAAAAAAAAAATGCTGAAATAAATACAAATATATTTTTTAAGAAATAGCATAACGTCACTCAAAATTTGATATCAATATTTTTAAGTTCCATATTTAAAATTCTTAGAGCATAAGATAAAGTGCTGCGTCAGAAACTTTTAACCCGTCAAGTGTTTTTGCATTGATTACCATTACATGAATTTTTATAGCCCTTTTTTTTTTTTTTGGTAAATACCGCGGAAAAAAATTCTTATTTAATTTGTTTTTTAATTTTGTATCTTCCATCAGCTTTGATTGGATTTCAACTACATTAATAATAATTGCATTTATTAAATTTTTAAATGTAGTATGAAAAAGAAGAAGGATGGAAAATACGAAACATTCTTCATTAGACATGCACTATTTCTGTTAAACAGAAGCAGGGCTGAATTTAGATTAGAAAGGAAAAATTAGTCTTGATTTTGCTCATAAGGTGATAGCACATGCTTCCTGGCTATTAAAGAAAGCCTGACACTTTTGAAACTTGTCTCTTCTCTTTACAACATACCTAAAACTACTTAAAAGGTGACACAAACATATAAAAATATTATTTAATGCAACTCTGAGATCTTTCGAACACACACGTGTTCATTATCAAAGGGAAAAGATGATTGACTGAATAAAAAATAAATTTTAAAAACAAAAACAAAATAGTACGCATGCGCAAGCGGAGTTCAGTCCATTTCTCTTCAGAGGGGGGAAAACATCAGTTCATATTATCGGGAGTTCTTGAAATATATAGGATATTATACTAAATCGCGGGAATATTTTATGAAAGGACATCGTTGCAAACAGTATCGCTTCTAAGTAAAATTTTAATGGATTCACGGATTATTGAAGAGTAATGGTTAGGTGTTGAAATGATCATTTTAGCTTTTTCGAAGTTTATCATAATATTTTCTTTTTGATGCAATCTGGATAAAGCTGTACTTTGTTTGTTAAACTTTATATCAGAAAAGTACTGTTATATTCTTTCGTTAAATTTTCGAGATGTCATACCAATATAAAATAAACTCTCATGTTGTTCTGTGCTGAATGGGATTATGTAAACGACTCTAGTTTTTTAATACAGTGTTTTGACTGTAGTGTCTCTTATCTTTCTCATTTATGTATGTAAAGTGTTTGTTTTACTTATTGTGTTTTATTGCCTATTTTTATCAATTTAGTTTAGTTATTTAATAATAATACAGAACAATTATTATCTAAATAAAAGTTGGATAACAGCTATCATCATTTTAATAATTTTCCTTTATAAGACTTGCAGTTAACATCCCCGGTAATTCCTCAAATGATGGTTTTGACATTCGATAATAGTTAAAAAATTTCTCCGAGTATTGCTGTCTGTTTGGATGTTTTAAATAAAAATGACCGGTAAATAATCGAGCACTTATAAAATGAAGAACTCAGTACATCCTGTGTATAAATATATATCTCTAATTTCTTGCGCACATGATAAAATTAGAAAATAATTTATATAGTTGCCATGCTCAGTTAAAAACATCGATTGAATGTTTTGCTTTGATCGGAGAGTCGAAACTAGCACCCCTGTGGCCACTGTAGCGCGGGCGTCATTTTTGACGCGGAAACCATGAGCATCGAAATTATCGCTCGTGTGACATTAGACTTAAAATTATTTTTATTTAGAAAACGGGGGTTCAGGGTGGGGTTAAGATTCCAGCTGACAGTAATTATTAATTACAAAAAGGCCTCTTAGGTTTGTTAGGTATGTTTGTTTCTGCGAAACAAACACATTTGTTTCGTTAATATATTTTCATTAGTAGTTACACTATATCAAATGGCGACAAAATACTGTGTTCCTAGCATCGTTCCTCACTAGTTTTAAGATGGCGCAAAAATATTGTTTAATAAATGTATTTTTATAAATATTTTACAAAACATGTCTTTCCGCCATCTTGAACTTTTTTGTAAGATACTGAAACGGTCTTTTGACGCCGTATATTTTTTTCGTCAACCGTGTCAACCGTCACAGGATACGTTACTCTTTCCTAAATAAATAATAAGAAAAAAAAAGAATTAAAAAATTGATAACAATAGATTTACCCAACAATGCACACACAAAAAAAAACAAATCAATAAGCAATGCATATGAACACCCAATAAACAATATGCGCATTTATTTATTCAACAAATTTGTGAAACATTTAAACAAAGGTTACACTGTACAACAATGCATGATTCTTAAAAACAACAAATAACAATCTATTTCTAAAAGAATTTCGTCAGTCTAATTATCGACTCTTATCTGAGAATGGCGTATTTCGTGTTCTTAGGTGTTATCCTCTTGGGTTACTTTGCTTACAAAAAGTTTCTCAGGCGTGTGTTTGTGAGGTTTTGGGAGTATCATCATCAGACAGTTGAAGATGACGCTCGTGAATTTTTTTTGGGTCCAGCGACTACCATCACAGCTGGGCGAGGTGAGTTGTGGGAGATTGATTTTCCTGAAAATAGCTTTAATGATATTTCCGATTCATATGCAGTACCTAACCCTTCAAAAAACAATAACATTCCAGTAGTCGAAGTCCACCAGAACAATAGAAGAGTAGCAAATCCAATGCTAAACCCACCCTATCTGGAACCTGATTATGAAGGATATTTTGATGAAGAAGAAGACGATTTGAGGAAGAAAGATCGTCTCTACTTAAAAGCTTTGAATGGAGGTCGGCCAAGGGGTTATCCAAAAATCCAAAGGTTGCCGGACGTCGGGTACTTACCAACAATTTTTGAAAAAATGCCATATCCGGTCACAAGGGAAGCTCTGATGTCATATATTGAAGAAGAAAGAGTTCAAATAGGGAAAACAGAGAGTATTATTGAAGAGAAAACTTGTGATAAATTAACGGAAAGTAAAATTGAAAAAGAATTAGTACATCCGCATCTAGAGGAGTACAAAGCTGAAGAAGAGCCGCTTGGTATGAAGTTAACGGCAAATAAAGCTGACGATACACAGATCCGTATGCAGCTATTAGAAAATGTAGCTGAAGCAAAGAAAACCCCTGTTAAGTTAGCGTCTAAAAAAGCTGTAAAGGAATCTGTTGGTATGCAGTTAACGGAAAATATAGAAGAACCAGTTAGTACGCTGATGAGAGATGTTGCCGAAAAGCCTGTTAATGCAGCATCGCAAGTTTCAAAAAAGAAGAAGAAGAAGTTTAGAAAACTGAGAAAGTTCTTCAGTAGATTTTCTTGTATCCCTAAAGTAAAAGACTAAAAATATATATGTATAGAAATCAAAAGCTTCCTGCCAGTTCTATTATGAGAAATAATCTTCTTTTAACGATAAAAGACATCAAACAAAAATAGAAGAAAATATACTTATAACAATTACTGTCAAGAAAGAGTTTACAATAATACGTTTAGAAGATTGTACACAACCATTCATTCAGCATACGGCAAAGTGAATGCTTTTCGCCTCCAATAAAAACAATAGATAAAATATTATTTCATATTATCTATGATTAAAAAAATGTATGCAACAAACAATAGTTAAAATAAAAACAAAACCACAACCACCATTTTTTATGTGTTCTTTTCTATGTCTCAATTTGTCATTTCTTAGTTCATACATAGTTGTTTATACTATAACCCGCAGCTTAAACTAGCCTTTTTTGCGCACGGGACAAACATGGATTTTTTGCCCCCCCCCCATGCACAATAAAAGTTATCGTCCACAAAACCTTTAAAAAAAAACACCATTAACATTTATAAAAACAAAAATCATTTAATAATAATTAAAATGCTAGCAATATTTATGTAAACAACGCTCCCATAGGATTAACATTAGCTGGAGCGTTATGGACCTACACTAGTCACGCGTAGAAATTGGAACGCTAATGTTAAACATCTGGGAGCGTTCCTTTTAAAATTTCTCGCCTGCATATTAATAGTTTTAAATGTTTTTTTTTCTATACAGCTGAGAATGAATTCCAACCGGGCTGTGTTCACTTTTTCGATTTTGGTAGCACATTTATTTGTTTTAAATATAAAGTTACTTTCACTTTCACAAATTTGAAAAGAACGCCCGCATTAGTTTGCGAGTTTCTTTGTATTTCATATATATCTATGCATTTTTGTACGAAACGTCAAACAAAATCTTCATTTTACACCCCCCTTCGCATTTCGTTCTGGCGCCCGGGTCACATGCCACCTCTGCACACCCCAATTTCCCCCCTGCTACACCATTGCCGCCAACTTATATAGGATCACAGGATACGAGCCCAAACCAATAATTTTATCTCACCGCCCATCCAGTTTCAATAGATTTAATTCGTAATTTATTTTTTTAATTGTTTAATCGCTGAAATAAATTTTGTTTTATTAACGTTCTTAAAAGAATTTTGTTCGAAAAATACTAAGGACATGCATTAGACTTATAGGAGTACTGGAAACCCCTTCTGCGGATGTACAGTTAAATTTCTCACGAAAACAAATTTCCTGCACATTTTGTCATCTGTTGTGATGACTTGAATTGATACAGCACTCAGATGACTAAAATAAATGCTTTTATTGAGATTGTTTTTTGCTCTTTCTATAGTTATCAATTCGAATGTTATTTAAAAGAAATAGTAATGTATTTATAATGTATATCTTATAGGAATATAATTAAAAAATATTTATAAAATTAAAATTAAATTATAATAATTTAAAAATCTGTTTAAAAAATATATAATTTTGAATTATGTTAAGTAATTGTCTCCACAGACATACACACTAAGGAGGGAAAATTATGTGTGTTATTTTATTCAAAAAATTTTGAGCCCACATAATATATTTAAAAAGTTGACGCTACTGTACTACACTGTAAAAGAATACAGATATATTTCTAAATTTTGCAAACTATAATAGAATCTCGAACGAAAATAGACAATACCTCCTCCGAGTGACCCACGATTCCGAAAAATATTCTTCATCTTTCGAAACTTCAGAATCCAATGTATTTTCCAGATTTAACCCTTCATATACTGAAATATGAATTCATGAAAATTTGATCTTATATGCATTTTTCGTGAATTGTTTAAACTACATTAGAAGATTTACATAATCATTTAATAAATTTAAGAAAGATTTTAGAAGGATTTAGAAGGATTCATTAAATTTGAATTTATAGGGATTTTGTGCAATATTTATAACCCCATTCAAATCTTTTATTTTAAATCTTTTCTTAGTATTTTCAGAGTTAGGAAATGTACAAATAGAATTTTCTTACAATAGAAATAATGAAATATTTCCGAATTGAAAAATCCTCCCCCCCCCCCCTTGTTCATCATCATTATGATGATGAATAAGTTTTTTGTTGTTCGAAACTGTTGGAATATATTTGTATCTGATTACTGTGAGTAGTATGTTATTTTAATTGAAAATTCTTTAATATATTGTATACGTGATGATGAACTAGTTTTTTTTTTGTCCGAAACTGTTGGAATATATTTGTATTTCATTACTGTGAGTAGTATGTTATTTTAATTGAAGATTCTTTAATATATTGTATACACTGATTACTCGTTCTTATTTTTATTTATTGTAACACAGTGTAATGTGTCCTTTTAGTAAGAAACTCTTATAATTTAAGAATTTAGAATATAAATTTCAACTTTGTAAGATACAATAAATGTATTCTTCTTGTAACCTTAAATAAATTCCATTAGACCCATACAAATTTAATTAATTATATATGATAAATTAACAATTACATCAGTTAAATTAAGGCGTTTTAGGAATCTTGAAATTGGGAAAAATGAAAAAAAAGGACCATTTTCAACATTTAATATTTTAAAATGTATACGATTTAAAAACGAACTCGAGTCAGTCCACGCCCAAAAACTAATATAAAAATTGAGTCCGTTTTATCTCCATCTCCAACATATGCGACACATTACGTCACATATAAGTGTTTTGATGAAAAAGAATGCTAAAGCTTGGAGATGGGAAGGAAAGGAAATTGTAACTTAGGCTTCGGTTTTTCGGAAAAGCTATTGCACTGGGATTCGGAGACCGGTATTTTTTTGTACCTCCGGTGAATTCCGATCAATATTTAAATATTTAGTGAAAAGAGAGAAGTACCGGAGCTGGGCTCCGCCTCAAATTAAGCCCTGCATCGCCGGTAAGACTTTGCGCGAAGTCCAACCGAAGAGACAGCGAGTCCCACCAGAGACCAGACGAACGAACCCAGCTACGGACGTCAGCCACATCATCCAGCGTGCAGCGTAGTTAGCAACAAAGACCGAGAGGTGGTCCACGCTAAATCATAGGACGCAACGATAGACCAAAGATCTTCCTTAATCCACGTTCTTTGGGTAGACCATGTCAGCTGCAACCATCGACCATACTGTAAAGTCGAGATCGCCTTCAGGGAGATTACGAGAAAGTGACCCGAATTTTCCTTACAGATAAGAGAAAATCCTGAAAGCAATCCTGGTTATTAAATTATAGCTAAATTTATTAGTTTCCTAAAACTTTAAAGGTTTTATTTAACGATTTACAGTATGCTTCCTTTGTGAAAACGTCGCACAAAACAGTTTTTAAGACTGTTTATTTGGATTCAACAACCTTAGATTTCAATCGTACTTAAATTCCGAATGCAATGTTTAGAAAATTTAAAGCAAAATGTGAAAAATTAATGCTAAAATTTGTTAAATTCATTTGTTAAATACATACATTTCTTATTCAAGGCTGGAGTAGCAATGTTGAAGTTTATTCCAACAGAGCGAAAAATGTCCAGACCAGGAATCGAACCTGGATACTTGACGTGCCGTACCAATGCTTTACCTGTTTAGCTATCCGGACGATAACTGGCTGGCATTGCTCTGTGGAAATAAACTTCAACTGTGCTACTCTAGCCTTGTCTATAATTTAATCTAGTTGAAAAAAATATTCGTTCTGTTCATTATGATACATACATTTCATTCATCCATTTAGCAGTACAAGACAAAATTCATGACGACCTGACTACCAGATATTTAAAAGAAATTTTGTATTTCAAAATGCTTCTTTAAATCAGGAAAATAAATTCGTTTCTGATAATTCCTTATATATATTCTTTGTATATTTATTTAGTAATTCTTTATATATATGGGGCATTCTCACAATCTTTGGACTTTTAAGTCCCTGAACAATAATTTTTATTTTAGTACATATTCTTGTGTTATTAATTTCATATGCTGGGGAACATCCCACTGCATGATTGCATAACACTATTAACGAGATAAATATGTTTTGGACGATGTTGGGAGGTCCAAATACCAGGAAAACTCCTATACCGTCCCGTGTCCCTGATGCTGATTTTTAAGTTTGGAGATGTCTATATAAAATTTTTTCAATAAAAGTAATTCGATGTAACTTTTTTTTTCCAAAACTGGGACAATTGTTTTATATAAATTGGTAGCAAAAATTTCACCTGCACACATTTTTACGGTTGATATTATTTTTTGAACCCTGTCCCTGGGTTTTAGATTCCTTACCATTCCTCTTGCTAAACTTATACAGAAAATAACTTCAGATGCAGCCACAGAATTTTTTTCAAGTTTTTTCTCGTGCAGAAGTATACTAGAGAAAGAATGTCTAAAATTCTTTGACAAGAAATTGACTGCAGAATTTAAATCAGCATTTAAATATCAACTTTAAGCATAGTGGCTTTATGGGTAGTCTTACCATCCCCAAGGTTTAGTCCTGTACATTTCGAGGTAAGTTAATTTTTTTTAAAATTTAATCCAATGTAAATAACTGTTTCTAAAAATGATTGAACATTGTGGCTATCACTTAGTCTTAACGTCATTTGCCTAATACATGATTTGCCTTTTTCTTACCGTCCCATCCTTACCATCTCTTTTTTGTCCATTACCGTCCCTTTTTACCCGACTGAAGAGAAGGGTTATGTGTTTCACGCGTATCTGTGTACACTGGTGGAAATTGATTTATGAAACCACGTTTTTTAACAAGAACTTTTATAATATTCATTAAAAACGAATGAAATTCCATACGTTATACACTGGTGTCTAAAATTAAGGACCAGTAATAAAATGCTAATTTTCAAGTACGCGAATACTCAAAAGGAAATAATATAATTTGAATAATTACTATCTCTACGGCACAGCTAGTCCATATAGCATTTCATTTATGTCACACATGGTCACAAGTGTCACAGTGACTGCGGTGAAGCAAAAAATAGGAAATTCCATAATTCTCATTATGAGTCTCAAATTATCCCTATATGTGACTCCACTCAGACGTCACTGTGACTGCTGCTTTCTGACGAGTCACCAAGTGACTTTACAATGTAGTTACATTGTGACTCTCATGTGACTGTTAGCTGCAGACTCAATTTCAAAGTTATCGTTAACGCTGTTTTGGGATAAGTTACCAAATAATGCCACATTAAAGTCACATTATGACTTTCAGGTGACAGAGAGACTACTGTGAAGTCACCATTGCGCTCTTTTGTGAAAAGTCACCATGTGACTACAATGTGATATTATTTGGTGACTTATCATAATGCAACGTTCATGATGACTATGAAATTGAGTCTAAAAATGACAGTCACGTGAGAGTCACAATGTAACTACGTTATAAATTCACCGTGACTCGTCACAAAGCAGCACTCACATTGACGTCTCAGTGAAGTCACATTTAGTGATCATTTGAGACTCATAATGAGACGTGTGGAATTTCCTATTTTTTTGTTTCACCGTAGTGACTGTGACACGTGTGACATGAATAAGATGCTATATGGACTAGCTGTGCTGCATGGATAGTAATTATTTGAATTATATTATCTCCTTTTGAATATTCGCTTACTTAAAAATTAGCATTTTGTGACTGGTCCTTAATTTTGGACATCAGTGTATATGCTATGTGTAACAAATAATTTAGAAAAATAAAATTTCATACATATTAATAAACTAAAACATAAGGTATAAATTAGATTTTAGTAACATAAAAGCATGGAAATTGATTTATGAAATATCACATTTAATTGAAATTAATAGTTAGTAAAGCCACTTTTATTCTTCAGAGTTTCTTTTATTCTAGATGACATTGATAAAACAAGATTTTGAATGTATTTCTGAGCAATTAATTTCCAGTTCTGAGAGATTGAAGCTTTCATTTCTATAAGCGATGTGTTTGAATCCCATTTGCATAAATCTTTCGTACAAGCTGTCCCCAAATGTTTTCGATGATGTTCAGATCAAGACTAATATGTGGACGATCTAAAAGAACAATATTCTGTTCGTCAAAACAATCTTTCATTGCATTTGAAATGTGAATGCTTATATTGTCTTGCATGAAGATGTATTCTAAGCCGTAATATTGCCATGCAAATGGAAGAGGTGAATTTTCTAAAACAAAATTGTAATCAAGAGAAGTCTGGAGACCGTTTAAAAATGCAATTTCATTTTTGCCATCATAAGCGATCGCTGCTCAAATCGTTAAACTTTCGCCATCAAAATGTTTGCTGAATGTAGATTTTGATTCTTTTCATAGATACCTCCAATAATACGTCAAACCATCCGGGACATCCAAATTGAATCTTTTTAAGTTAAAGGAAATGACTTTCTTTCAATTGTCATGTACTTCTCGTAATACTGCAAACGCATTTGCTTGTGATACAGAAGTAATTTTGGACCAGACTTCATTTTCGACCATCTCAGGCTTCGTGAAGAATGTAAAATTTGCCTAACTCTTCTAGAAGTAACAGGAAGGGATATATCTGCACAAATCTTCTTTGAAATGTGGTCGGCTTTCGATGCAAGTTGAAGAATCAATCATTTTCTCTCTCTTACTTAAACGTGGATTACATTTTTGTTAAAATTTTTGCCATAATTTGCTGGATCTTCTCTATAGTTATATATCACCCCAACTTATCTTTTAATTAATTTTACTAATTTCCGGAACAAACTTTCCACATCCTACATATGCATGGACATTAGATCTTTTTTCCTCAGACAGCAACTTTCGTTTACCCATTGTGAAAAGTATAACGGAAATGTATTGCTTCCAAAATATAACGCATTTTAGGTTTCACTGTGTATGTCACGCTACCTTGTTTAATGCAAATTTTCGTCATATTATTTCGGAATAGCCAATGAAATGTGATATTTCATAAATCAATTTCCATGTTTGCATATAACGAAAATCTAATTCTTGACTTTTTGTTTTTGTTTAATATTATGCATGAAATTTTATTTTTGTCAGTTATTTGTTATACATACTATGTATATCCCATGAAATTTCATTCATTTTTAATGAATATTATAGATGTTCTTGTTAAAAAACCGTGATTCCATAAATAAATTTCCACCATTGTATGTGGATTTCTTTATACCCTCGAAACATCCCAACGGCTGGATGGATTTTAATGAATGAGGTCTCTATCGATTCGTCTTAACCTTGCGATGGTTATAGGATAGGTTTTGTTTTTATAAATTTAAAATATCGGCCGTAAACTAAAAAATGACGGTACAGACGAAAAATTTTTTTTTGTACCCTATTGAGTGGCACATCATTGGATAGGTCTTTCAAAATGAAGATGATGTTTCATTGACCATTTTGCAGTCACAAGCTCCGTTTAAATATTACATAACCGGGAAGTTGTGTACTTCGGATCTCTACCTTTTCTGTAACTCTAACGTTAATAGACATCTATAGGCCTCATCAAACCAGTGTTTGTAGATAGGAACTAATAATTAAACACATCTTAAAAGTCATCAATACAAGTAAGTAAAAAAAAAGGTGAGTAATATAAAAAATAGTTTCATATTGATGAGAAATAATTAATTAGTTCGCTTTTTACGCAGTCGGGTTGTTTGATTTTTTAAATTTAATATATTTATTCCTATACCATCCCCCCGTTTTTTCCTTCCGTCCCTTCTTTAACACCCCTTTAAGACAATGTTATATCAAAATTTTGTACTAAAAATGCTACATTGTTATTATTTCTTATTTGAAAACCCGGTGGGTACTATGCAAATTCATTATAAGTAGAAATTTAGAAGAAAATAGAAAGTTATAGTGGTAAAATGGTAAAGAAAATGGAACTCGCAAGTTTAACTTAAACCTCAGTTAAATAAAGAATTTTTCGCTGCTGACCATTTTTTCTTTATTTTGAATCATTAAGTCATTCTTCTATCAGATTAAAGTGTTATTTTAGCAAGTTTAATTTCACCCGAATTTTATTCGTGAAAGTCAACAGTTTGTGAGAATGCAAATATATATAGAGAGAGCGCGATAGGAATTATTGAAACCTCGTTAAAAGCAATCTCGCTAGCATTTTTTCTATTTTGAAGTTTCGTAAGTTTGGTGAAGTTAAGTTCGGAAGTTTTTTTTTTTCTTGTAAAATTTTGTGTGACAACAAAACTGATTTTTTCTGGTGCATTATACTTTTTGCATAGGGCGAACATTTTTTATCGTGCATATTTCATGCATATGTACATATGCATGAATTTCGACTAGAAATGTTTCATTTTTCAATATTACCATTACATAAATTTTGATAGCCCTTTTTTTTTTTTTTTTGGTAAATACCGCGGGAAAAAGTTTCTTATTTAATTTGTTTTTTAATCTTGTATCTTCCATCAGCTTTGATGGGATTTCAAATACATTAATAATAACTGCATTTATTACATTTTTAAATGCAGTATGAAAAAGAAGAAGAATGGAAAATATGAAACATTCTTCATTAGACATGCACTATTTCTGGTAAAACAGAAGCAGGACAGAATTTAGATTAGAATGGAAAAATTAGTTTTGATTTTGTTCATAAGGTGATAGCACATGCTTCCTGGCTATTAAAGAAAGCTTGAGATTTTTTAAACTTGTCTCTTCTCTTTACAACATACCTATAACTACTTAAAAGGTGACACAAACATATGAAAATATTATTTAATGCAACTCTGAGACCTTTCGAAGACACACGTGTTCATTATCAAAGGGAAAAGATGATTGACTGAATAGAAAATAAATTTAAAAAAAATAGTAGGCATGCGCAAGCGGAGTTCAGTCCATTTCTCTTCAGAGGGGGGAAAACATCAGTTCATATTATCGGGAGTTCTTGAAATATATAGGATATTATACTAAATCGCGGGAATATCTTATGAAAGGACATCGTTGCAAACAGTATCGCTTCTAAGTAAAATTTTAATGGATTCACGGATTATTGAAGAGTAATGGTTAGATGTTGAAATGATCATTTTAGCTTTTTCGAAGTTTATCTTAATATTTTCTTTTTGATGCAATCTGGATAAAGCTGTCCTTGGTTTGTTAAACTTGATATCAGAAAAGTACTCTTTTAATCTTTCCTTAAATTTTCGACATGTCATACCGATATAAAACTCTCATGTTGTTCTGTGCTGAATGGGATTATGTAAACGACACTAGTTTTTTAATACAGTGTTTTGACTATAGTGTCTCTTATCTTTCTCATTTATGGATGTAATGTGTTTGTTTTACTTATTGTGTTTTATTGCCTTTTTTATCAATTTAGTTTAGTTATCTAATAATAATACAGAAGAATTTCTATCTAAATAAAAGTTGGATAACAGCTATATCATTTTAATAATTTTCCTTTATAAGACTTGCAGTTAATAATCACGGTAATTCCTCAAATGATAGTTTTGACATTCGATAATAGTTAAAAAATTTCTCCAAGTATTGCTGTCGCTTTGGATGTTTGAAATAAACATGACCGGCAAATAATCGAACACTTATAAAATGAAGAACCATGTACAGCCTGTGTATAAATGTATATCTCTAATTTCTTGCGCACATGATAAAATTAGAAAATAATTTATATCGTGCTCTTGCTCAGTTAAAAACATCGATTGAATGTTTTGCCTGGATCGGAAAGTCGAAACTAGCACCCCTGTGGCCACTGCAGCGCGGGCGTCATTTTTGACGCGGAAACCATGAGCATCGAAATTATCGCTCGTGTGACATTAGACTTACAATTATTTTTATTTAGAAAACGGGGGTTCAGGGTGGGGGTAAGATTCCAGCTGACAATAATTATATTAATTACAAAAAGGTCTCTTAGGTTTGTTAGGTATGTTTGTTACTGCGAAATAAACACATTTGTTTCGTTAAAATATTTTCATTAGTAGTTACACTATATAAAATGGCGACAAAATACTGTGTTCCTAGCATCGTTCCTCACTAGTTTTAAGATGGCGCAAAAATATTGTTTAATAAATGTATTTTTATAAATATTTTACAAAACATGTCTTTCCGCCATCTTGAACTTTTTTGTAAGATACTGAAACGGTCTTTTGACGCCGTATTTTTAGGTAGCTTTCTTTACAAAAAGCTACCTATTGCAGCCGTTCGGAGGAAAGCGATTTCAAAAAATTTTGGTATATTTTCATCGATCATGACCCCCAGACCCCGAAACCACCCTCCGTTCAAAATTGATATATATATATATATATCAATATATATATATATATATATATATCTGACCTATGTCACACTGTAACTCTCGTATTTATGAACCGATTTGGATGTAATTCGGTGTGTACATAGTACATACCAATGTTTCGACCGAGTTCGTTGGCCAGCTTCATCCGCCATTTTGTTTCAAAATGGCGGCCATTTAAATAATTTAAAAAAATTTTAAATTTGAAATGTGGTACCAAAAAATTGAAAATGGAAAAATATTTTTTTCTTATGTATTTGACATTTATACAAAGACTCCGTAGCAGTTTTTGTTTCGTCTATATCTTAAAAAATGGCTGAGTTATAGCATTTTGAATTTCTAGCGAAGCTGACATTTTAAAACGTCCTGAATTTTGGCACGCGATAAAAGGCATATTTATGAACCGATTTGGATGCAACTTCGTTTATACATAGTACGGACCAATGTCTCGAACGAGTTCGTTGGCTAGCTTCATCCGCCATCTTGTTTAAAAATGGCGGCCATTTAAAATTTTAAGAAAAATTTAAATTTGAAATGTGGTAGCAAAAAATTGAAAATTGAAAAAATATTTTTTTCTTATGTGTTTGACCTTGATAAAAAGATTCGGGAGCAGTTTTTGTTTCGTTTATATCTTAAACAATGGCTGAGTTATAGCATTTTGAATTTCTAGCGTGGCTGACATTTTGAAACGTCCTGATTTTTGCCACGTGATAACAGACGTATTTATGAACCGATTTGGATGTACCTTGGTGTGTACATAGTACATACAAATAACTCAACCGAGTTCGTTGACCAGATTCATTCGCCATCTTGTTTCAAAATGGTGGTCATTTAAAAAATTTTTAAAAAAATTAAATTTAAAATAAGATACCAAAAAATTGGAAAATAAAAAAGATTTTTTTTGTATGTGTTTGACCTTAATACAAAGATTCCGGAACAGGTTTTGTTTCGTCTACATCTAAAAAAATGGCTGAGTTATAACATTTTGAATTTCTATTGTGGCTGACATTTTAAAACGACCTGATTTTTGTCACGCGATAACAGGCGTATTTATGAACCGATTTGAATGTAACTTGGTCTGTACATAGTACATACCAATGTCTCGACCGAGTTCGTTGGCCAAGTTCATTCGCCATCTTGTTTCAAAAGGGTTGCCATTTTTAAAAAAATGTAATTTAAAATTTAAAATGAGGTATTAAAAAATTGGGAAATGAAAAATATTTTTTTATGTGTTTAGCCTTGATACAAAGATTCTGGAGCAGTTTTTGTTTCTGAAAATTTGTTCTTTTGTTTATATCTTAAAAAGTGGTTGAATTATAGCACTTTGAATTTCTATCATGGCTAACACTTTGAAACGATCTTGTATTTGTCACGCGATACCACACGTATTCGCCTATTTCTATGGAAGAAGGCATGTGGATAGTATACATTAATATCTCGACCAAGTTCGCTGGCCAGCTTCATCAGCCATCTTGTTTCAAAATGGCGGCCATTAAATTAAAAAAAAAATTATATTTAAAGTGAGGTGCAAAAAAATTAGAAATTGAAAAAGGTTTCTTTCTTAAGTATTTTACCTTGATATAAGGATTCAGGAGCATTTTTTGTTTGTCTTTATCTTAAAAAATGGCTCAGATATAGCAGTTTCAATTTCTAAAGTGGGTGACATTTTGAAAAATCTGATTTTTTATCTGCGACAGCCATCTTATATATCAACCGATTCCGATATGAGTGAGCATGTGCACAGCAATTACTAAGGTCTCGACCATGTTCACTGGTTAGCCTCATCTACCATGTTGTCTTAAAATGGCAGGCACTTTAAGAAATCGCCGAATTTGGCAGCCAAATATAAGTGAGTTTAAATAAAAGCAGCTTGGATAAAGCTGACTAATTTCGCAAAATTCTCATTCATAATGATTTAGTATTGATAAAAATTAGTATTGAATCTCCTACATTCGGTTTCCACTTAATTGAGCTTCGTGTGTTTGAATAATATAAGTTGGCTTTTTAAAAATAAGGAATATGAAAGCTACCTCTTCCTCCCGGCACTGGCCGGAAGGACTTTTTTTTTCGTCAACCGTGTCAACCGTCACAGGATACGTTACTCTTTCCTAAATAAATAATAAGAAAAAAAAAGAATTAAAAAATTGATAACAATAGATTTTCCCAACAATGCACAAAAAAAAAAAAACAAGTCAATAAGCAATGCATATGAACACCCAATAAACAATATGCGCATTTATTTAGTCAACAAATTTGTGAAACATTTAAACAAAGGTTACACTGTACAACAATGCATGATTCTTAAAAACAACAAATAACAATCTATTTCTGAAAGAATTTCATCAGTCTAATTATCGACTCTTATCTGAGAATGGCGTATTTCGTGTTCTTAGGTGTTATCCTCTTGGGTTACTTTGCTTACAAAAAGTTTCTCAGGCGTGTGTTTGTGAGGTTTTGGGAGTATCATCATCAGACAGTTGAAGATGACGCTCGTGAATTTTTTTTGGGTCCAGCGACTACCATCACAGCTGGGCGAGGTGAGTTGTGGGAGATTGATTTTCCTGAAAATAGATTTAATGAAATTTCCGATTCATATGCAGTACCTAACCCTTCAAAAAACAATAACATTCCAGTAGTCGAAGTCCACCAGAACAATAGAAGAGTAGCAAATCCAATGCTAAACCCACCCTATCTGGAACCTGATTATGAAGGATATTTTGATGAAGAAGAAGACGATTTGAGGAAGAAAGATCGTCTCTACTTAAAAGCTTTGAATGGAGGTCGGCCAAGGGGTTATCCAAAAATCCAAAGGTTGCCGGACGTCGGGTACTTACCAACAATTTTTGAAAAAATGCCATATCCGGTGACAAGGGAAGCTCTGATGTCATATATTGAAGAAGAAAGAGTTGAAATAGGGAAAACAGAGAGTATTATTGAAGAGAAAACTTGTGATAAGTTAACGGAAAGTAAAATTGAAAAAGAATTAGTACATCCGCATCTAGAGGAGTACAAAGCTGAAGAAGAGCCGCTTGGTATGAAGTTAACGGCAAATAAAGCTGACGATACACAGATCCGTATACAGCTGTTAGAAAATGTAGCTGAAGCAAAGAAAACCCCTGTTAAGTTAGCGTCTAAAAAAGCTGTAAAAGAATCTGTTGGTATGCAGTTAACGGAAAATATAGAAGAACCAGTTAGTACGCTGATGAGAGATGTTGCCGAAAAGCCTGTTAATGTAGCATCGCAAGTTTCAAAAAAGAAGAAGAAGAAGTTTAGAAAACTGAGAAAGTTCTTCAGTAGATTTTCTTGTATCCCTAAAGTAAAAGACTAAAAATATATATGTATAGAAATCAAAAGCTTCCTGCCAGTTCTATTATGAGAAATAATCTTCTTTTAACGATAAAATACATCAAACAAAAATAGAAGTAAATATACTTATAACAATTACTGTCCAGAAAGAGTTTACAATAATACGTTTAGAAGATTGTGCACAACCATTCATTCAGCATACAGCAAAGTGAATGCTTTTCGCCTCCAATAAAAACAATAGATAAAATATTATTTCATATTATCTATGATTAAAAAAAATGTATGCAACAAACAATAGTTAAAATAAAAACAAAATCACAACCACCATTTTTTATGTGTTCTTTTCTATGCCTCAATTTGTCATTTCTTAGTTCATACATAGTTGTGTATACTATAACCCGCAGCTTAAACTAGCCTTTTTTGCGCACGGGACAAACATGGATTTTTTGCCCCCCCCCCCCACCCATGCACAATAAAAGTTATCGTCCACAAAACCTTTAAAAAAAAACTCCATTAACTTTTAAAAAAACAAAAATCATTTAATAATAATTAAAATGCTAGCAATATTTATGTAAACAACGCTCCCATAGGATTAACATTAGCTGGAGCGTTATGGACCTACACTAGTCACGCGTAGAAATTGGAACGCTAATGTTAAACATCTGGGAGCGTTCCTTTTAAAATTTCTCGCCTGCATATTAATAGTTTTAAATGTTTTTTTTTTCTGTCTGTTAGTACAGCTGAGAATGAATTCCAACCGGGCTGTGTTCACTTTTTCGATTTTGGTAGCACATTTATTTGTTTTAAATATAAAGTTACTTTCACTTTCACAAATTTGAAAAGAACGCCCGCATTAGTTTGCGAGTTTCTTTGTATTTCATATATATCTATGCATTTTTGTACGAAACGTCAAACAAAATCTTCATTTTACACCCCCCTTCGCATTTCGTTCTGGCGCCCGGGTCACATGCCACCTCTGCACACCCCAATTTCCGCCCTGCTACACCATTGCCGCCAACTTATATAGGATCACAGGATACGAGCCCAAACCAATAATTTTATCTCACCGCCCATCCAGTTTCAATAGATTTAATTCGTAATTTATTTTTTTAATTGTTTAATCGCTGAAATAAATTTTGTTTTATTAACGTTCTCAAAAGAATTTTGTTCAAAAAATACTAAGGACATGCATTAGACTTATAGGAGCACTGGAAACCCCTTCTGCGGATGTACAGTTAAATTTCTCACGAAAACAAATTTCCTGCACAATATTTCATCTGTTGTGATGACTTGAATTGATACAGCACTCAGATGACTAAAATAAATGGTTTTATTGAGATTGTTTTTTGCTCTTTCTATAGTTATCAATTCGAATGTTATTTAAAAGAAATAGTAATGTATTTATAATGTATATCTTATAGGAATATAATTAAAAAATATTTATAAAATTAAAATTAAATTATAATAATTTTAAAATCTGTTTAAAAATATATATAATTTTGAATTATATTAAGTAATTGTCTCCACAGACATACACACTAAGGAGGGAAAATTATGTGTGTTATTTTATTCAAAAAATTTTGAGCCCACATAATATATTTAAAAAGTTGACGCTACTGTACTACACTGTAAAAGAATACAGACATATTTCTAAATTTAGCAAACTATAATAGAATCTCGAACGAAAATAGACAATACCTCCTCCGAGTGTCCCACGATTCAGAAAAATATTCTTCATCTTTCGAAACTTCAGAATCCAATGTATTTTCTAGATTTAACCCTTCATAAACTGAAATATGAATTCATGAAAATTTGATCTTATATGCATTTTTCGTGAATTGTTTAAACTACATTAGAAGATTTACATAATCATTTAATAAATTTAAGAAAGATTTTAGAAGGATTTAGAAGGATTCATTAAATTTGAATTTATAGGGATTTTGTGCAATATTTATAACCCCATTCAAATCTTTTATTTTAAATCTTTTCTTAGTATTTTCAGAGTTAGGAAATGTACAAATAGAATTTTCTTACAATAGAAATAATGAAATATTTCCGAATTGAAAAATCCCCCCCCCCCCTTGTTCATCATCATTATGATGATGAATAAGTTTTTTGTTGTTCGAAACTGTTGGAATATATTTGTATTTGATTACTGTGAGTAGTATGTTATTTTAATTGAAAATTCTTTAATATATTGTATACGTGATGATGAACTAGTTTTTTTTTTGTCCGAAACTGTTGGAATATATTTGTATTTCATTACTGTGAGTAGTATGTTATTTTAATTGAAGATTCTTTAATATATTGTATACACTGATTACTCGTTCTTATTTTTATTTATTGTAACACAGTGTAATGAGTCCTTTTAGTAAGAAACTCTTATAATTTAAGAATTTAGAATATAAATTTCAACTTTGTAAGATACAATAAATGTATTCTTCTTGTAACCTTAAATAAATTCCATTAGACCCATACAAATTTAATTAATTATATATGATAAATTAACAATTACATCAGTTAAATTAAGGCGTTTTAGGAATCTTGAAATTGAGAAAAATGAAAAAAAAGGACCATTTTCAACATTTAATATTTTAAAATGTATACGATTTAAAAACGAACTCGAGTCAGTCCACGCCCAAAAACTAATATAAAAATTGAGTCCGTTTTATCTCCATCTCCAACATATGCGACACATTACGTCACATATAAGTGTTTTGATAAAAAAGAATGCTAAAGCTTGGAGATGGGAAGGAAAGGAAATTGTAACTTAGGCTTCGGTTTTTCGGAAAAGCTATTGCACTGGGATTCGGAGACCGGTATTTTTTTGTACCTCCGGTGAATTCCGATCAATATTTAAATATTTAGTGAAAAGAGAGAAGTACCGGAGCTGGGCTCCGCCTCAAATTAAGCCCTGCATCGCCGGTAAGACTTTGCGCGAAGTCCAACCGAAGAGACAGCGAGTCCCACCAGAGACCAGACGAACGAACCCAGCTACGGACATCAGCCACATCATCCAGCGTGCAGCGTAGTTAGCAACAAAGACCGAGAGGTGGTCCACGCTAAATCATAGGACGCAACGATAGACCAAAGATCTTCCTTAATCCACGTTCTTTGGGTAGACCATGTCAGCTGCAACCATCGACCATACTGTAAAGTCAAGATCGCCTTCAGGGAGATTACGAGAAAGTGACCCGAAATTTCCTTACAGATAAGAGAAAATCCTGAAAGCAATCCTGGTTATTAAATTATAGCTAAATTTATTAGTTTCCTAAAACTTTAAAGGTTTTATTTAACGATTTACAGTATGCTTCCTTTGTGAAAACGTCGCACAAAACAGTTTTTAAGACTGTTTATTTGGATTCAACAACCTTAGATTTCAATCGTACTTAAATTCCGAGTTCAATGTTTAGAAAATTTAAAGCAAAATGTGAAAAATTAATGCTAAAATTTGTTAAATTCATTTGTTAAATACATACATTTCTTATTCAAGGCTGGAGTAGCAATGTTGAAGTTTATTCCAACAGAGCGAAAAATGTCCAGACCAGGAATCGAACCTGGATACTTGACGTGCCGTACCAATGCTTTACCTGTTTAGCTATCCGGACGATACCTGGCTGGCATTGCTCTGTGGAAATAAACTTCAACTGTGCTACTCTAGCCTTGTCTATAATTTAATCTAGTTGAAAAAAATATTCGTTCTGTTCATTATGATACATACATTTCATTCATCCATTTAGCAGTCCAAGACAAAATTCATGACGACCTGACTACCAGATATTTAAAAGAAATTTTGTATTTCCAAATGCTTCTTTAAATCAGGAAAAGAAATTCGTTTCTGATAATTCCTTATATATATTCTTTGTATATTTATTTAGTAATTTTTTTAAATATATGGGGCATTCTCACAATCTTTGGACTTTTAAGTCCCTGAACAATAATTTTTATTTTAGTACATATTCTTGTGTTATTAATTTCATATGCTGGGGAACATCCCACTGCATGATTGCATAACACTATTAACGAGATAAATATGTTTTGGACGATGTTGGGAGGTCCAAATACCAGGAAAACTCCTATACCGTCCCGTGTCCCTGATGCTGATTTTTAAGTTTGGAGATGTCTATATAAAAATTTTTCAATAAAAGTAATTCGATGTAACTTTTTTTTTCCAAAACTGGGACAATTGTTTTATATAAATTGGTGGCAAAAATTTCACCTGCACACATTTTTACGGTTGATATTATTTTTTGAACCCTGTCCCTGTGTTTTAGATTCCTTACCATTCCTCTTGCTAAACTTATACAGAAAATCTCTTCAGATGCAGCCACAGAATTTTTTTCAAGTTTTTTCTCGTGCAGAAGTATACTAGAGAAAGAATGTCTAAAATTCTTTGACAAGAATTTGACGGCAGAAATTAAATCAGCATTTAAATATCAATTTTAAGCATAGTGGCTTTATGGGTAGTCTTACCATCCCCAAGGTTTAGTCCTGTACTTTTCGAGGTAAGTTAATTTTTTTTTTAATTTAATCCAATGTAAATAACTGTTTCCAAAAATCAATGAACATTGTGGCTATCACTTAGTCTTAACGTCATTTGCCTAATACATGATTTGCCTTTTTCTTGCCGTCCCATCCTTACCATCTCTTTTTTGTCCATTACCGTCCCTTTTTACCCGACTGAAGAGAAGGGTTATGTGTTTCACGCGTATCTGTGTACACTGGTGGAAATTGATTTATGAAACCACGTTTTTTTTAACAAGAACTTTTATAATATTCATTAAAAACGAATGAAATTCCATACGTTATACACTGGAGTCTAAAATTAAGGACCAATAATAAAATGCTAATTTTCAAGTACGCGAATACTCAAAAGGAAATAATATAATTTGAATAATTACTATCTCTACAGCACAGCTAGTCCATATAGCATCTCATTTATGTCACACATGGTCACAAGTGTCACAGTGACTGCGGTGAAGCAAAAAATAGGAAATTCCATAATTCTCATTATGAGTCTCAAATTATCCCTATATGTGACTCCACTCAGACGTCACTGTGACTGCTGCTTTCTGACGAGTCACCAAGTGACTTTACAATGTAGTTACATTGTGACTCTCATGTGACTGTCAGCTGCAGACTCAATTTCAAAGTTATCGTTAACGCTGTTTTGAGATAAGTTACCAAATAATGCCACATTAAAGTCACATGATGACTTTCAGGTGACAGAGAGACTACTGTGAAGTCACCATTGCGCTCTTTTGTGAAAAGTCACCATGTGACTACAATGTGATATTATTTGGTGACTTATCATAATGCAACGTTCATGATGACTTTGAAATTGAGTCTAAAAATGACAGTCACGTGAGAATCACAATGTAACTACGTTGTAAATTCACCTGGTGACTCGTCACAAAGCAGCACTCACATTGACGTCTCAGTGGAGTCACATTTAGTGATCATTTGAGACTCATAATGAGAGGTGTGGAATTTCCTATTTTTTTGTTTGACCGTAGTGACTGTGACACGTGTGACATGAATAAGATGCTATATGGACTAGCTGTGCTGCATGGATAGTAATTATTTGAATTATATTATCTCCTTTTGAATATTCGCTTACTTAAAAATTAGCATTTTGTGACTGGTCCTTAATTTTGGACATCAGTGTATATGCTATGTGTAACAAATAATTTAAAAAATAAAATTTCATACATATTAATAAACTAAAACATAAGGTATAAATTAGATTTTAGTAACATAAAAACATGGAAATTGATTTATGAAATATCACATTTAATTGAAATTAATAGTTAGTATAGCCACTTTTATTCTTCAGAGTTTCTTTTATTCTAGATGACATTGATAAAACAAGATTTTGAATGTATTTCTGAGCAATTAATTTTCAGTTCTGAGAGATTGAATCTTTCATTTCTATAAGCGATGTGTTTGAATCCATTTGCATAAATCTTTCGTACAAGCTGTCCCCAAATGTTTTCGATGATGTTCAGATCAGGACTAATATGTGGATGATCTAAAAGAACAATATTCTGTTCGTCAAAACAATCTTTCATTGCATTTGAAATGTGAATGCTTCCATTGTCTTGCATGAAGATGTATTCTAAGCCGTAATATTGCCATGCAAATGGAAGAAGTGAATTTTCTAAAAGAAAACTGTAATCAAGAGAAGTCTTGAGACCGTTTAAAAATGCAATTTCATTTTTGCCAACATAAGCGATCGCTGCTCAAATCGTCAAACTTTCGCCATCAAAATGTCTGCTGAATGTAGATTTTGATTCTTTTCACAGATACCTCCAATAATACGTCAAACCATCCGGGACATCCAAATTGAATCTTTTTAAGTTAAAGAAAATGACTTTCTTTCAATTGTCATGTACTTCTCGTAATACTGCAAACGCATCTGCTTGTGATACAGAAGTAATTTTGGACCAGACTTCATTTTCGACCATCTCAGGCTTCGTGAAGAATGTAAAATTTTTCTAACTCTTCTAGAAATAACAGGAAGGGATAGATCTGCACAAATCTTCTTTGAAGTGTGGTCGGCTTTCGATGCAAGTTGAAGAATCAATCATTTTCTCTCTCTTACTTAAACGTGGATTACATTTTTGTTAAAATTTTTGCCATAATTTGCTGGATCTTCTCTATAGTTATATATCACCCCAACTTATCTTTTAATTAATTTTACTAATTTCCGGAACAGACTTTCCACATCCTACATATGCATGGACATTAGATCTTTTTTCCTCAGACAGCAACTTTCGTTTACCCATTGTGAAAAGTATAACTCAAATGTATATTGCATCCAAAATATAACGCTTTTTAGGTCTACTGTGTATGTCACGCTACCTTGTTTAATGCAAATTTTCGTCATGTTATTTCGGAATAGCCAATGAAATGTGATATTTCATAAATCAATTTCCATGTTTGCATATAACGAAAATCTAATTCTTGACTTTTTGTTTTTGTTTAATATTATGCATGAAATTTTATTTTCGTCAGTTATTTGTTATACATACTATGTATTCCCATGAAATTTCATTCATTTTTAATGAATATTATAGAAGTTCTGGTTAAAAACCGTGATTCCATAAATCAATTTCCACCAGTGTATGTGGATTTCTTTATACCCTCGAAACATCCCAACGGCTGGATGGATTTTAATGAATGAGGTCTCTGTCGATTCGTCTTAAACTTCCGATGGTTATAGGATAGGCTTTGTTTTTATAAATTCAAAATAGCGGCCGTAAACTAAAATCCATGCAAAAACCCTTGACGGGTTAAAAGTTTCTGACGCAGCACTTTATCTTATGCTCTAAGAATTTTAAATATGGAACTTAAAAATACTGATATCAAATTTTGAGTGACGTTATGCTATTTCTTAAAAAATATATTTGTATTTATTTCATCATTTTATTTTTGTTTTATTTATAATCGCATGTGCAAAAGTTATGTTCAACATGAAAAGCTGCATAAAATTTTATTCGCTGTTGCTTTATCATTTACATCTCTCATAAATTCAAAATATGAGTTTTAAAAGATATGATATAAAATTTAAGTGACGCCTTGATGTGACTTTAAAAGGTTTGTTTTAAAATTCAATTTAAATTATTTTTGACTTGGTTAAAATAATTTTTTACATCTACACAATACTTTTAATTTTCCAATTCACTGTTAAATATATCACTTTCATTGAATCTATACTATGCATTGAAATGTATTTATTTCAATAAATTGATTTATCTTTTGTGTCACGCTATTCAAAATTGTGAGTAAGATTTATGTAAATGGTTTATTTGCGTCATTGTGTCCAAACTACATGAAATGTATGAAAAAGGATAGTTTGACGCAAATAAACCATTTACATAAATCTTACTCACAAGTTTGAATAGCGTGACACAAAAGATAAATCAATTTATTGAAAAAATACATTTCAATGCATAGTATAGATTCAATGAAAGTGATATATTTAACAGTGAATTGGAAAATTAAAAGTATTGTGTAGATGTAAAAAATTATTTTAACCAAGTCAAAAATAATTTAAATTGAATTTTAAAACAAACCTTTCAAAGTCACATCAAGGCGTCACTTAAATTTTATATCATATCTTTTAAAACTCATATTTTGAATTTATGAGAGATGTAAATGATAAAGCAACAGCGAATAAAATTTTATGCAGCTTTTCATGTTGAACATAACTTTTGCACATGCGATTATAAATAAAACAAAAATAAAATGATGAAATAAATACAAATATATTTTTTAAGAAATAGCATAACGTCACTCAAAATTTGATATCAGTATTTTTAAGTTCCATATTTAAAATTCTTAGAGCATAAGATAAAGTGCTGCGTCAGAAACTTTTAACCCGTCAAGGGTTTTTGCATTGATTACCATTACATGAATTTTTATAGCCCTTTTTTTTTTTTTTTTTTTTTTTTTTTTTGGTAAATACCGCGGAAAAAAATTCTTATTTAATTTGTTTTTTAATTTTGTATCTTCCATCAGCTTTGATTGGATTTCAACTACATTAATAATAATTGCATTTATTAAATTTTTAAATGTAGTATGAAAAAGAAGAAGGATGGAAAATACGAAACATTCTTCATTAGACATGCACTATTTCTGTTAAACAGAAGCAGGGCTGAATTTAGATTAGAAAGGAAAAATTAGTCTTGATTTTGCTCATAAGGTGATAGCACATGCTTCCTGGCTATTAAAGAAAGCCTGACACTTTTGAAACTTGTCTCTTCTCTTTACAACATACCTAAAACTACTTAAAAGGTGACACAAACATATAAAAATATTATTTAATGCAACTCTGAGATCTTTCGAACACACACGTGTTCATTATCAAAGGGAAAAGATGATTGACTGAATAAAAAATAAATTTTAAAAACAAAAACAAAATAGTACGCATGCGCAAGCGGAGTTCAGTCCATTTCTCTTCAGAGGGGGGAAAACATCAGTTCATATTATCGGGAGTTCTTGAAATATATAGGATATTATACTAAATCGCGGGAATATTTTATGAAAGGACATCGTTGCAAACAGTATCGCTTCTAAGTAAAATTTTAATGGATTCACGGATTATTGAAGAGTAATGGTTAGGTGTTGAAATGATCATTTTAGCTTTTTCGAAGTTTATCTTAATATTTTCTTTTTGATGCAATCTGGATAAAGCTGTCCTTGGTTTGTTAAACTTGATATCAGAAAAGTACTCTTTTAATCTTTCCTTAAATTTTCGACATGTCATACCGATATAAAACTCTCATGTTGTTCTGTGCTGAATGGGATTATGTAAACGACACTAGTTTTTTAATACAGTGTTTTGACTATAGTGTCTCTTATCTTTCTCATTTATGGATGTAATGTGTTTGTTTTACTTATTGTGTTTTATTGCCTTTTTTATCAATTTAGTTTAGTTATCTAATAATAATACAGAAGAATTTCTATCTAAATAAAAGTTGGATAACAGCTATATCATTTTAATAATTTTCCTTTATAAGACTTGCAGTTAATAATCACGGTAATTCCTCAAATGATAGTTTTGACATTCGATAATAGTTAAAAAATTTCTCCAAGTATTGCTGTCGCTTTGGATGTTTGAAATAAACATGACCGGCAAATAATCGAACACTTATAAAATGAAGAACCATGTACAGCCTGTGTATAAATGTATATCTCTAATTTCTTGCGCACATGATAAAATTAGAAAATAATTTATATCGTGCTCTTGCTCAGTTAAAAACATCGATTGAATGTTTTGCCTGGATCGGAAAGTCGAAACTAGCACCCCTGTGGCCACTGCAGCGCGGGCGTCATTTTTGACGCGGAAACCATGAGCATCGAAATTATCGCTCGTGTGACATTAGACTTACAATTATTTTTATTTAGAAAACGGGGGTTCAGGGTGGGGGTAAGATTCCAGCTGACAATAATTATATTAATTACAAAAAGGTCTCTTAGGTTTGTTAGGTATGTTTGTTACTGCGAAATAAACACATTTGTTTCGTTAAAATATTTTCATTAGTAGTTACACTATATAAAATGGCGACAAAATACTGTGTTCCTAGCATCGTTCCTCACTAGTTTTAAGATGGCGCAAAAATATTGTTTAATAAATGTATTTTTATAAATATTTTACAAAACATGTCTTTCCGCCATCTTGAACTTTTTTGTAAGATACTGAAACGGTCTTTTGACGCCGTATTTTTAGGTAGCTTTCTTTACAAAAAGCTACCTATTGCAGCCGTTCGGAGGAAAGCGATTTCAAAAAATTTTGGTATATTTTCATCGATCATGACCCCCAGACCCCGAAACCACCCTCCGTTCAAAATTGATATATATATATATATATCAATATATATATATATATATATCTGACCTATGTCACACTGTAACTCTCGTATTTATGAACCGATTTGGATGTAATTCGGTGTGTACATAGTACATACCAATGTTTCGACCGAGTTCGTTGGCCAGCTTCATCCGCCATTTTGTTTCAAAATGGCGGCCATTTAAATAATTTAAAAAAATTTTAAATTTGAAATGTGGTACCAAAAAATTGAAAATGGAAAAATATTTTTTTCTTATGTATTTGACATTTATACAAAGACTTCGTAGCAGTTTTTGTTTCGTCTATATCTTAAAAAATGGCTGAGTTATAGCATTTTGAATTTCTAGCGAAGCTGACATTTTAAAACGTCCTGAATTTTGGCACGCGATAAAAGGCATATTTATGAACCGATTTGGATGCAACTTCGTTTATACATAGTACAGACCAATGTCTCGAACGAGTTCGTTGGCTAGCTTCATCCGCCATCTTGTTTAAAAATGGCGGCCATTTAAAATTTTAAGAAAAATTTAAATTTGAAATGTGGTAGCAAAAAATTGAAAATTGAAAAAATATTTTTTTCTTATGTGTTTGACCTTGATAAAAAGATTCGGGAGCAGTTTTTGTTTCGTTTATATCTTAAACAATGGCTGAGTTATAGCATTTTGAATTTCTAGCGTGGCTGACATTTTGAAACGTCCTGATTTTTGCCACGTGATAACAGACGTATTTATGAACCGATTTGGATGTACCTTGGTGTGTACATAGTACATACAAATAACTCAACCGAGTTCGTTGACTAGATTCATTCGCCATCTTGTTTCAAAATGGTGGCCATTTAAAAAAATTTTAAAAAAATTAAATTTAAAATAAGATACCAAAAAATTGGAAAATAAAAAAGATTTTTTTTGTATGTGTTTGACCTTAATACAAAGATTCCGGAACAGGTTTTGTTTCGTCTACATCTAAAAAAATGGCTGAGTTATAACATTTTGAATTTCTATTGTGGCTGACATTTTAAAACGACCTGATTTTTGTCACGCGATAACAGGCGTATTTATGAACCGATTTGAATGTAACTTGGTCTGTACATAGTACATACCAATGTCTCGACCGAGTTCGTTGGCCAAGTTCATTCGCCATCTTGTTTCAAAAGGGTTGCCATTTTTAAAAAAATGTAATTTAAAATTTAAAATGAGGTATTAAAAAATTGGGAAATGAAAAAGATTTTTTTATGTGTTTAGTCTTGATACAAAGATTCTGGAGCAGTTTTTGTTTCTGAAAATTTGTTCTTTTGTTTATATCTTAAAAAGTGGTTGAATTATAGCACTTTGAATTTCTATCATGGCTAACACTTTGAAACGATCTTGTATTTGTCACGCGATACCACACGTATTCGCCTATTTCTATGGAAGAAGGCATGTGGATAGTATACATTAATATCTCGACCAAGTTCGCTGGCCAGCTTCATCAGCCATCTTGTTTCAAAATGGCGGCCATTAAATTAAAAAAAAAATTATATTTAAAGTGAGGTGCAAAAAAATTAGAAATTGAAAAAGGTTTCTTTCTTAAGTATTTTACCTTGATATAAGGATTCAGGAGCATTTTTTGTTTGTCTTTATCTTAAAAAATGGCTCAGATATAGCAGTTTCAATTTCTAAAGTGGGTGACATTTTGAAAAATCTGATTTTTTATCTGCGACAGCACTCGTATATATCAACCGATTCCGATATGAGTGAGCATGTGCACAGCAATTACTAAGGTCTCGACCATGTTCACTGGTTAGCCTCATCTACCATGTTGTCTTAAAATGGCAGGCACTTTAAGAAATCGCCGAATTTGGCAGCCAAATATAAGTGAGTTTAAATAAAAGCAGCTTGGATAAAGCTGACTAATTTCGCAAAATTCTCATTCATAATGATTTAGTATTGATAAAAATTAGTATTGAATCTCCTACATTCGGTTTCCACTTAATTGAGCTTCGTGTGTTTGAATAATATAAGTTGGCTTTTTAAAAATAAGGAATATGAAAGCTACCTCTTCCTCCCGGCACTGGCCGGAAGGACTTTTTTTTTCGTCAACCGTGTCAACCGTCACAGGATACGTTACTCTTTCCTAAATAAATAATAAGAAAAAAAAAGAATTAAAAAATTGATAACAATAGATTTTCCCAACAATGCACAAAAAAAAAAAAAAAAACAAGTCAATAAGCAATGCATATGAACACCCAATAAACAATATGCGCATTTATTTAGTCAACAAATTTGTGAAACATTTAAACAAAGGTTACACTGTACAACAATGCATGATTCTTAAAAACAACAAATAACAGTCTATTTCTAAAAGAATTTCATCAGTCTAATTATCGACTCTTATCTGAGAATGGCGTATTTCGTGTTCTTAGGTGTTATCCTCTTGGGTTACTTTGCTTACAAAAAGTTTCTCAGGCGTGTGTTTGTGAGGTTTTGGGAGTATCATCATCAGACAGTTGAAGATGACGCTCGTGAATTTTTTTTGGGTCCAGCGACTACCATCACAGCTGGGCGAGGTGAGTTGTGGGAGATTGATTTTCCTGAAAATAGATTTAATGAAATTTCCGATTCATATGCAGTACCTAACCCTTCAAAAAACAATAACATTCCAGTAGTCGAAGTCCACCAGAACAATAGAAGAGTAGCAAATCCAATGCTAAACCCACCCTATCTGGAACCTGATTATGAAGGATATTTTGATGAAGAAGAAGACGATTTGAGGAAGAAAGATCGTCTCTACTTAAAAGCTTTGAATGGAGGTCGGCCAAGGGGTCATCCAAAAATCCAAAGGTTGCCGGACGTCGGGTACTTACCAACAATTTTTGAAAAAATGCCATATCCGGTCACAAGGGAAGCTCTGATGTCATATATTGAAGAAGAAAGAGTTCAAACAGGGAAAACAGAGAGTATTATTGAAGAGAAAACTTGTGATAAATTAACGGAAAGTAAAATTGAAAAAGAATTAGTACATCCGCATCTAGAGGAGTACAAAGCTGAAGAAGAGCCGCTTGGTATGAAGTTAACGGCAAATAAAGCTGACGATACACAGATCCGTATACAGCTATTAGAAAATGTAGCTGAAGCAAAGAAAACCCCTGTTAAGTTAGCGTCTAAAAAAGCTGTAAAAGAATCTGTTGGTATGCAGTTAACGGAAAATATAGAAGAACCAGTTAGTACGCTGATGAGAGATGTTGCCGAAAAGCCTGTTAATGTAGCATCGCAAGTTTCAAAAAAGAAGAAGAAGAAGTTTAGAAAACTGAGAAAGTTCTTCAGTAGATTTTCTTGTATCCCTAAAGTAAAAGACTAAAAATATATATGTATAGAAATCAAAAGCTTCCTGCCAGTTCTATTATGAGAAATAATCTTCTTTTAACGATAAAATACATCAAACAAAAATAGAAGTAAATATACTTATAACAATTACTGTCCAGAAAGAGTTTACAATAATACGTTTAGAAGATTGTGCACAACCATTCATTCAGCATACAGCAAAGTGAATGCTTTTCGCCTCCAATAAAAACAATAGATAAAATATTATTTCATATTATCTATGATTAAAAAAAATGTATGCAACAAACAATAGTTAAAATAAAAACAAAACCACAACCACCATTTTTTATGTGTTCTTTTCTATGTCTCAATTTGTCATTTCTTAGTTCATACATAGTTGTTTATACTATAACCCGCAGCTTAAACTAGCCTTTTTTGCGCACGGGACAAACATGGATTTTTTGCCCCCACCCATGCACAATAAAAGTTATCGTCCACAAAACCTTAAAAAAAAACACCATTAACTTTTAAAAAAACAAAAATCATTTAATAATAATTAAAATGCTAGCAATATTTATGTAAACAACGCTCCCATAGGATTAACATTAGCTGGAGCGTTATGGACCTACACTAGTCACGCGTAGAAATTGGAACGCTAATGTTAAACATCTGGGAGCGTTCCTTTTAAAATTTCTCGCCTGCATATTAATAGTTTTAAATGTTTTTTTTTTCTGTCTGTTAGTACAGCTGAGAATGAATTCTAACAGGGCTGTGTTCACTTTTTCGATTTTGGTAGCACATTTATTTGTTTTAAATATAAAGTTACTTTCACTTTCACAAATTTGAAAAGAACGCCCGCATTAGTTTGCGAGTTTCTTTGTATTTCATATATATCTATGCATTTTTGTACGAAACGTCAAACAAAATCTTCATTTTACACCCCCCTTCGCATTTCGTTCTGGCGCCCGGGTCACATGCCACCTCTGCACACCCCAATTTCCGCCCTGCTACACCATTGCCGCCAACTTATATAGGATCACAGGATACGAGCCCAAACCAATAATTTTATCTCACCGCCCATCCAGTTTCAATAGATTTAATTCGTAATTTATTTTTTTAATTGTTTAATCGCTGAAATAAATTTTTTTTATTAACGTTCTCAAAAGAATTTTGTTCGAAAAATACTAAGGACATGCATTAGACTTATAGGAGCACTGGAAACCCCTTCTGCGGACGTACAGTTAAATTTCTCACGAAAACAAATTTCCTGCACATTTTGTCATGTGTTGTGATGACTTGAATTGATACAGCACTCAGATGACTAAAATAAATGCTTTTATTGAGATTGTTTTTTGCTCTTTCTATAGTTATCAATTCGAATGTTATTTAAAAGAAATAGTAATGTATTTATAATGTATATCTTATAGGAATATAATTTAAAAATATTTATAAAATTAAAATTAAATTATAATAATTTAAAAATCTGTTTAAAAAATATATAATTTTGAATTATATTAAGTAATTGTCTCCACAGACATACACACTAAGGAGGGAAAATTATGTGTGTTATTTTATTCAAAAAATTTTGAGCCCACACAATATATTTAAAAAGTTGACGCTACTGTACTACACTGTAAAAGAATACAGATATATTTCTAAATTTAGCAAACTATAATAGAATCTCGAACGAAAATAGAAAATACCTCCTCCGAGTGACCCACGATTCCGAAAAATATTCTTCATCTTTCGAAACTTCAGAATCCAATGTATTTTCTAGATTTAACCCTTCATATACTGAAATATGAATTCATGAAAATTTGATCTTGTATGCATTTTTCTTGAATTGTTTAAACTACATTAGAAGATTTACATAATCATTTAATAAATTTAAGAAAGATTTTAGAAGGATTTAGAAGGATTCATTAAATTTGAATTTATAGGGATTTTCTGCAATATTTATAACCCCATTAAAATCTTTTATTTTAAATCTTTTCTTAGTATTTTCAGAGTTAGGAAATGTACAAATAGAATTTTCTTACAATAGAAATAATGAAATATTTCCGAATTGAAAAATCCTCCCCCCCACTTGTTCATCATCATTATGATGATGAATAAGTTTTTTGTTGTTCGAAACTGTTGGAATATATTTGTATTTGATTACTGTGAGTAGTATGTTATTTTAATTGAAAATTCTTTAATATATTGTATACGTGATGATGAACTAGTTTTTTTTTGTCCGAAACTGTTGGAATATATTTGTATTTCATTACTGTGAGTAGTATGTTATTTTAATTGAAGATTCTTTAATATATTGTATACACTGATTACTCGTTCTTATTTTTATTTATTGTAACACAGTGTAATGAGTCCTTTTAGTAAGAAACTCTTATAATTTAAGAATTTAGAATATAAATTCCAACTTTATAAGATACAATAAATGTATTCTTCTTGTAACCTTAAATAAATTCCATTAGACCCATACAAATTTAATTAATTATATATGATAAATTAACAATTACATCAGTTAAATTAAGGCGTTTTAGGAATCTTGAAATTGGGAAAAATGAAAAAAAAAGGATCATTTTCAACATTTAATATTTTAAAATGTATACGATTTAAAAACGAACTCGAGTCAGTCCACGGCCAAAAACTATTATAAAAATTGAGTCCGTTTTATCTCCATCTCTATCATATGCGACACATTACGTCACATATAAGTGTTTTGATAAAAAAGAATGCTAAAGCTTGGAGATGGGAAGGAAAGGAAATTGTAACTTAGGCTTCAGTTTTTCGGAAAAGCTATTGCATTGGGATTCGGAGACCGGTATTTTTTTGTACCTCCAGTGAATTCCGATCAATATTTAAATATTTAGTGAAAAGAGAGAAGTACCGGAGCTGGGCTCCGCCTCAAATTAAGACCTGCATCGCCGGTAAGACTGTCTGCGAAGTCCAACCGAAGAGACAGCGAGTCCCACCAGAGACCAGACGAACGAACCCAGCTACGGACGTCAGCCACATCATCCAGCGTGCAGCGTAGTTAGCAACAAAGACCGAGAGGTGGTCCACGCTAAATCATAGGACGCAACGATAGACCAAAGATCTTCCTTAATCCACGTTCTTTGGGTAGACCATGTCAGCTGCAACCATCGACCATACTGTAAAGTCGAGATCGCCTTCAGGGAGATTACGAGAAAGTGACCCGAATTTTCCTTACAGATAAGAGAAAATCCTGAAAGCAATCCTGGAAAATACAGTCAGGTTTCATCAAACTTCGCAAGTTTATTAGTTTCCTAAAACTTTAAGGGTTTTATTTGACGATTTACAGTATGCTTCCTTTGTGAAAACTTCGCACAAAAACAAAATAGTGCGGATGCGCAAGCGGAGTTCAGTCCATTTCTCTTCAGAGGGGGGAAAACATCAGTTCATATTATCGGGAGTTCTTGAAATATATAGGATATTATACCAAATCGCGGAAATAATATATGAAAGGACATCGTTGCAAACAGTATCGCTTCTAAGTAAAATTTTAATGGATTGACGGATTATTGAAGAGTAATGGTTAGATGTTGAAATGATCATTTTAGATTTTTCGAAGTTTATCTTAATATTTTCTTTTTGATGCAATCTGGATAAAGCTGTCCTTGGTTTGTTAAACTTAATATCAGAAAAGTACTCTTTTAATCCATTTAATTTTAATCCAAAATAATTTTAATCTTTTAATCCAAATTTACCAAACCAATAATTTGATCTCACCGCCCATCCAGTTTCAATAGATTTAATTCGTAATTTATTTTTTTAATTGTTTAATCGCTGAAATGAAATTTTGTTTTATGAACGTTCTCAAAAGAATTTTGTTCGAAAAATAGTAAAGACATGCATTAGACTTACAGGAGAACTAGAAACCCCTTCAGCGGATGTAGAGTTAAATTTCTCACGAAAACAAATTTCCTGCACATTTTGTCATGTGTTTTGATGACTTGAATTGATACAGCACTCAGATGACTAAAATAAATGATTTTCTTGAGATTGTTTTTTGCACTTTCAATAGTTATGAATTTGTATGTTATTTAAAATAAACAGCAATGTATTTATAATGTAGAACTTATAGGAATATAATTAAAAATATTTAAAAAATTATAATTAAATTATAATAATATAAAAATCTGTTTAAAAAATATATAATTTCGAATTATCTTTAGTAATTTTCTCCTGTCCTCTCTCTCTCTCCACAGACATACACACTAAGGAGGAAAATTTATGTGTGTTATTTTATTCAAAAAATTTTGAGCCCACACAATATATTTAAAAAGTTGACGCTACTGTACTACACTGTAAAAGAATACAGATAGGGGAGATGGGGGCACATGTGAACATCGCAGTTTTTCAATAGTTATTATAAGTTTTTTTATTTGAAAAAAATTACCAAAGATGGCAGCACCTGTGGACGTATGGTAAAAATTTTTTGAAGCTTTTGGACATTTTGTTTGTCTTTAGTAGCCAAAACACTGTTTGTAGATGTCAAATGTAAAATGTCGGTTTCAACTTTGGTAAGTGATAAAGTTTATTTATTTAGTTAGTTATTCGAATTTCAATGTTTTAACATATACTATGACTACTATTGAATATTTTGGATAAATTTGTTTTGTTCCCTAAAATTGATAAATGTTAATTATTTATCAATTTAACTCTAGCAGCCATGCGGGGCACTTGTGAACAGACTAGTTGGGGCAGATATGAACAGTTCACAAAAATCAAAATCTTTCTCTGTTGTGCGAATAGAAAGAATTGATAATGATAAAATGTATGTTAAATTCCTGAGAAAGAATCTCAGATCCAATTCATATAATTTCCCTCAAATAGTAGACATTTCTGTCATACAAAAAAGTGATATTGTATTGAAACTTCCACTTCCACATTTGTCAGGAAGTACACAAAGAGCAAGAAGCTCATTTGAGTTCAATTATAATTTAAATAAATTCAATGTTTCCTAAAATGCAATAAGTGTTATGTACTATTTTAGTAAACGGTTTAAAACAATATTTTTTATGCATTGTTAATACAAAGAATATTATGACAAACAACTTTGTATTTTTTTTCTTTTCATTTGTCTCAAACTTGCTGTGATGGCTTACTTCCATCTCTCAAGCAACAGCTATGAATAGGATAATTTGAATTGGGATGGATATCAGTAACATTCTTAAAATGTAAAATTTTCAAATTGATAACTAATATAATTCTTGGGTATGGTGCCAGAACAGCTTTATATATATTTAGTTTCATTTTAAAATCTTTTGTTTAAACATGTCACTCAGAAACTAGAAAAAAAAAATACTTTTTATTTTATTTATGGTGAATTTAACTGATAATATAAATAATGGTTATGATAACAAATTAATAACAGGAGAAAAAGCATGTCAAAGGATATTTTTTCCTTGTGTTCACATGTGCCCCACGAGTGTTCACAACTACCCCGCTGATGGGGCACATGTGAACAATTTTTTGAATTTATAAAACTATTAAAAAATGTAAGAAAAACTATACAGGTGATTAAAAAAAAAATTTCCATGTTTAAAAGAAAGTTCTGTTTACTATACTGACTACTTTTTATTTATAAGATTTAATCCAATTATGAGAAAAAGCTATATTTATGCGAACTGTTCACATGTGCCCCCATCTCCCCTATATTTCTAAATTTAGCAAAATATAATAGAATCACGAACGACAATAGACAATACCTCCTCTGAGTAACCCTCGATTCCGAAAAATATTCTTTATCTTTCGAAACCTTAGAATCCAATGTATTTTCTAGATTTAACCCTTCATATACTGAATTGTGAATTCATGAAAATTTGTTCTTCTAAAGCATTTTTCGTGAATTGTTTAAACTACATTAGAAGATTTACATAACCATTTAATAAATTTAAAAAAGATTTTAGAAGGATTTAGAAGGATTCATTACATTTGAATTTATAGGCATTTTGTGCAATATTTATAACGCCATTCAAATCTTTTATTTTAAATCTTTTCTTAGTATTTTTCAGAGTTAGGAGATGTACAAATAGATTTTTTTTACAATAGAAATAATGAAATATTTCCGAATTGAAAAATCCCCCCCCCCTTGTTCATCATCATCGTCATGATGAACAAGTTTTTTATTGTTCGAAACTGTTGGAATATATTTGTATTTTTCATCATCATCGTGATGATGAACAAGTTTTTTATTGTTCGAAACTGTTCGAATATATTTGTATTTGATTACTGTGAGTAGTATGTTATATTAATTGAAGATTCTTTAATATACTGTAGACACTGATTAGCCGTTTATATTTTTATTTATTGTAACACAGTGTAATGAGTCCTTTTAGTAAGAAACTGTTATAATTTAAGAATTTAGAATATAAATTTCAACTTTGTAAGATACAATAACTGTATTCTTCTTGTAATCTTAAATAAATACTATTAGACCCATACAAATTTAATTAATGAGATATGTTAAATTAATAATTACATCAGTTAAAATAAGGCGTCTCAGGAATCTTGAAAATGGAAAAAAAGAAAAAAAAAGGCCATTTTCAACATTTAAAAATTTAAAAAGTATATGATTTAAAAAACAACTCGAGTCAGTCCACGCCCAAAAACTAATATAAAACTTGAGTCCGTTATATCTCCATCTCCTACTTATGGGACACATTACGTCACATATAAGTGTTTTGATAAAAAAGAATGCAAAAGCTTGGAGATGGGAAGGAAAGGAAATTTTAACTTAGGCTTCGGTTTTTCGGAAGCGCTATTGCGCTGGGCTTCGGAGACCTGTATTTTTTTTTTTACCCCCGGTGAATTCCGATCAGTATTTAAATATTTAGTAAAAACAGAGAAGTACCGGAGCTGAGCTCCGCCTCAATTTAAGCCCTGCATCGCCGGTAAGACTTTGCGTGAAGTCCAACCGAAGCGACAGCGAGTCCCACCAGAGACCAGACGGACGAACCCAGCTACGGACGTCAGCCACATCAACCAGCGTGTAGCGTAGGGAGCAACCAACACCGAGAGGTGGTCCATGCTAAATCATAGGACGCAACGGTAGACCAAACATTTTCCTTAGTCCACGTTCTTTGGGTAGACCATGTCAGCTGCAACCATCGACCATACTCTAAAGTCGAGATCGCCTTCAGGGAGATTACGAGAAAGTGACCCGAATTTTCCTTACAGATAAGAGAAAATCCTGAAAGCAATCCTGGAAAATACAGTCAGGTTTCATAAAACTTCGCAAGTTTATTAGTTTCCTAAAACTTTAAGGGTTTTATTTAACGATTTACAGTATGCTTCCTTTGTGAAAACTTCGCACAAAACAGTTTATAAGACTGTTTGATTTGGATTCAACACCTTAGATCTCAATCGAACTTAAATTTCGGGTTCAGTGTTTAGAAAATTTAAAGCAAAATGTGAAAAATTAATTCTAAAATTTGTTAAATTCATTTGTTAAATACATACATTTCTTATTCAAGGCTGCAGTAGCACAGTTGATGTTTATTCCAACAGAGCGAAAAATGTCCAGACCAGGAATCGAACCTGGATACTTGACGTGCCGTGCCAATGCTTTACCTGTTTAGCTATCCGGACGATACCTGGCTGGCTTGTTCTGTAGAAATAAACTTCAACTGTGCTACTCTAGCCATGTCTACAATTTAATCTAGTTGGAAAAATATTCGTTCTCTTCATTATGATACATACAATTCATTCATCCATTTAGCAGTTTAAGACAAAAATTCATGACGACCTGAATACCTGATATTTAGAAGAAATTAGGTAGATTTCGTATGAAATACTACCTATTGGCGTTGTTCCTATGTTAGAATTTCTGAAAAATTTTTGCAGATCTACACCAATCATGACCCCTAGAGCCCAAAACCACCCTCAGTAAAAAACTTTATCTATCTATCTATCTATCTATCTATCTATCTATCTATCTATGTATCTATCTATATATACCACTTTCTTCTGGACACGATAACTTCCACAATTCTGCAATAATCTCTTCCAAACTGATACATAAAATCAAGGGGCATAAAATCTCTGTCAAGTTCGTTAATGGGCAAAATCGGACCAAAAGGATGGAAATAGGGAGGGGTTTTGTGAAAACCGAAAAAACCCCATAACTTCTTAAATTTTGTACATATCGAATCAGTTTAAAGTTTTTATTACTTCTAAAAATAGGGCCAAAAATTTATGTGTCACAGATTTTTGATAAAGTTAAAAATGGGCTCAAGCGGCGCAGAAAATAGGGTTTTTGGGAGAAAAAAATTCATAACTTCGTCAATTCTCAAGATATCAAATCCAATTAATTTTATCACGAATCTCCTTAACATTATCTACAACTTTTATATACACAAGTTTTTGATAGGACCCATTCGTACCGCAAAAAAAAAATTAAAAACGAAAACAAAAAGGGCGTTTGAAGAAGAAAAAAAATCCATAACTCCGTCAATTCAAAAGATATAAAATCCCCATGAATTTATCATATATCTTCTTAATATTGTCTACAACATCTATATAGACAAGTTTTGGATAGGACCCATTCTTACAACAAAAACAAATTAAAAATACATAGCGCGTGAAGAAAAAAATCATCTTAGTAAGTGTGTATTCAAATCCAAACTGCTTATTTTCTGACTCATTTTACAATTCTTTTTTACTATCAAAGGCTTCCAATTGGTATCTTTTCTTACTCAAAAACTATATAATGTACCGTAATGCTCAATGTTTTGATAGAGGCAGAATATATTTTAAAACATGCTGTCAAAGTGGGCCTTTTGAACCGAATTTCCCGAAGCGGATTGTGTTGGAAAAATCATCGTATTAAGGGAGTATTCAAATCAAAACTGCTTATTTTCTAACTCCTTTTTAAATTCATTTTTGATCTCAAACGCATCCAATTGGTAGATTCGCTTATTCATAAACTATATAATGTACCGTAATGATCGATTTTTTGACAGAGGCAGAATATATTTCAAAAAATGATGTCAAAGTGGGCATTTTGAACGGAATTTCCCGAAGCGATTGTGTTAGAAACGAAAAATATTGTCTTACTTTGAAAATAATTGTTTATATATCAAATTTTAATTAATTGAACGAAAATTAAAAAGACAGGTCGCTTATATATCTCTTCAAAAATCACGTCAACAAGTTTCTAAACTAAAGCATTAAATTAGATTTTAGTAACATAAAAACATGGAAATTGATTTATGAAATATCACATTTAATTGAAATTAATAGTTAGTAAAGCAACTTTTATTCATCAGAGTTTCTTTTATTCCAGATGACATTGATAAAACAAGATTTTGAATGTATTTCTGAGCAATTAATTTCCAGTTCTGAGAGATTGAAGCTTTCATTTTTATAAGCGATGTGTGTGAATCCCATTTGCATAAATCATTCGTACAAGCTGTCCCCAAATGTTTTCGATGGTGTTCAGATCAGGACTAATATGTGGATGATCTAAAAGAACAATATTCTGTTCGTGAAAACAATCTTTCATTGCATTTGAAATGTGAATACTTCCATTGTCTTGCATGAAGATGTATTCTAATCCGTAATATTGCCATGTAAATGGAAGAAGTGAATTTTCTAAAACAAACCTGTAATCAAGAGAAGTCTTGAGACCGTTTAAAAATGCAATTTAATTTTTGCCATCATAAGCGATCGCTGCCCAAATCATCAAACTTTCGCCATCAAAATGTCTGCTGAATGTAGATTTTGATTCTTTTCAGGGATACCTCCAATAATACGTCAAACCATCCGGGCCATTATTATGTATGAAATTTTATTTTTGTCAGTTATTTGTTATACATACTATTTATATCCCATGAAATTTTATTCATTTTTAATGAATATTATAGAAGTTCTTGTTAAAAAACCGTGATTCCATAAATCAATTTCCACTAGTGTAAGTGGATTTCTTTATACCCTCGAAACATCCCAACGGCTGGATGGATTATAATGAATGATGTCTCTATCGATTCGTCTTAACCTTCCGATTGTTATAGGATAGGTTTTGTTTTTATAAATTTAAAATATCGGCCGTAAACTAAAAAATGACGGTAGAGACGAAAAATTTTTTTTTGTACCCTATTGAGTGGCACATCATTGATAGGTCTTTCAAAATGAAGATGATGTTTCATTGACCATTTTGCAGTCACAAGCTCCGTTTAAATATTACATAACCTGGAAGTTGTGTACTTCGGATCTCTACCTTTACTGTAACTCTAACGTTAATAGACATCTATAGGCCTCATCAAACCAGTGTTTGTAGATAGAAACTAATAATTAAACACAACCTAAAAGTCATCAATACAAGTAAGTAAAAAAAAAAAAAAGGTAAGTAATATAAAAAATAGTTTAATATTGATGAGAAATAATTGATTAGTTCGCTTTTTACGCAGTCGGGTTTTTTTTTAATTTTTAAATTTAATATATTGCTATACCATCCCCCCTTATTTTCCTTCCGTCCCTTCTTTAACACCCCTTTAAGACAATGTTATATCAAAATTTTGTACTAAAAATGCTACATTGTTATTATTTCTTATTTGAATGTCCTGTGGGTACTATGAAAATTCATTATAAGTAAAAATTTAGAAGAAAATACAAAGTTTGTAGTAAAATGGTAAGGAAAATGGAACTCGCAAGTTTAACTTAAACCTCAGTTAAATAAAAAAAATTTTCGCTGCTGACCATTTTTTCTTTATTTTGAATCATTAAGCCATTCGTCTATCAGATTAAAATGTTATTTTAGCAAGTTTAATTTCACCAGATTTTTATTCGTGAAAGTCAAAAGATTTTGATAATGCCCCATATATATAGAGAGAGAGCGCGATAGGAATTATTGAAACCTCGTTAAAAGCACCTCGCTAGCAACTTTTCTATTTTTGAAGTTTGGTAATTTTGGTGAGGTTAAATTTGGAAGTTTTTTTTTCTTGTAAAATTTTGTGTGACAACAAAATTTATTTTCTCTGGTGCATTATACTTTTTGCATAGGGCGAACATTTTTTATAGTGCATATTTTATGCATATGTACATATGCATGAATTTCGACTGGAAATGTTTCATTTTTCAATAGGAAACACCAATAGGAATAGGATTATTCCTATTGGAATTTCAATAGGAAAATACCATTACATGAATTTTGATAGCCTTTTTTTTTTTTTTTTTTTTTTTTTTTTTTTTTTTTTTTTTTTTGTAAATACCGCGGGAAAAAGATTCTTATTTAATTTGTTTTTTAATTTTGTATCTTCCATCAGCTTTGATGGGATTTCAACTACATTAATAATAATTGCATTTTTTAAATTTTTAAATGTACTATGAAAAAGAAGAAGAATGGAAAATATGAAACATTCTTCATTAGACATGCACTATTTCTGGTAAAACAGAAGCAGCTCTGAATTTAGATTAGAATGGAAAAATTAGTCTTGATTTTGCTCATAAGGTGATAGGACATGCTTCCTTGCTATTAAAGAAAGCTTAACACTTTAGAAACTTGTCTCTTCTCTTTACAACATACCTATAACTACTTAAAATGTGACACAAACATATAAAAATATTATTTAATGCAACTCTGAGATCTTTCGAACACACGCCCCACCAGTGGCCGAGAGGTTCTGCTCTCGAAGCTGGTAGACGGGAGGTGCTTGGTCGATCCCAATCGCGCCCGTCGGCCTAATCGTTTGGAGGTTTCGTGGTTTTCTTCGAACCTTATTCGCCAAGCGTTAATACGGGTTAGGTTCCCTTAGAAAGACCTCCACGGAAGGCACTCCCCCCCCTTAGGGACTATATCCCACGTGCAGATAATTGTCCGACATAAATACAACCAACCAACCAACCAACCAACCTTTCGAACACACTTGTTCATTATCAAAGGGAAAAGATGATTGACTGAATAGAAAATAATTTTTAAAAACAAAAACAAAATAGTGCGCATGCGCAAGCGGAGTTCAGTCCATTTCTCTTTAGAGGGGGGAAAACATCAGTTCATATTATCGGGAGTTCTTGAAATATATAGGATATTATACCAAATCGCGGAAATATTATATGAAAGGACATCGTTGCGTAGTATCGCTTCTAAGTAAAATTTTAATAGATTCACGGATTATTGAAGAGTAATGGTTAGCTGTTGAAATGATCATTTAGCTTTTTCGAAGTTTATCTTAATATTTTCTTTTTGATGCAATCTAGATAAAGCTGTACTTGGTTTGTCAAACTTGATATCAGAAAAGTACTCTTTTAATCTTTCCTTAAATTTTCGAGATGTCATACCGATATAAAACTCTCATGTTGTTCTGTGCTGAATGGGATTATGTAAACTACACTAGTTTTTTAATACAGTGTTTTGACTGTAGTGTCTCTTATCTTTCTCATTTATGTATGTAAAGTGTTTGTTTTACTTATTGTGTTTTAATACCTTTTTTTATCAATTTAGTTTAGTTATCTAATTAATAATACAGAAGAATTATTATCTAAATAAAAGTTGGATAACAGCTATCATCATTTTAATAATTTTCCTTTATAAGACTTGCAGTTAATATCCACGGTAATTCCTCAAATGATGGTTTTGTCATTCGATAATAGTTAAAAAATTTCTCCGAGTATTGCTGCCCCTTTGGATGTTATAAATAAAAATGACTGGTAAATAATCGAACACTTATAAAATGAAGAACCCAGTACAGCCCGTGTATAAATATATATCTCTAATTTCTTGCGCACATGATAAAATTAGAAAATTATTTATATCGTGCTCTTGCTCAGTTAAAAACATCGATTGAATGTTTTGCCTGGATCGGAGAGTTGAAATTAGCACCCCTGTGGCCACATCAGAGCGGACGTCATTTTTGACGCGGAAACCCTGAGCATCGAAATTATCGCTCGTGTGACATTAGACTCACAATTATTTTTATTTAGAAAACGGGGTTTCTGGGTGGGGGTAAGATTCCAGCTGACAATAATTTTTAATTACAAAAAGGCCTCTTAGACTTGTTAGGTATGTTTGTTTCTGCGAAACAAACACATTTGCTTCTTTAATATATTTTCATTAGTAGTTACACTATATAAAATGACGATAAAATGTTGTGTTCCTACCATCGTTTCTCACTAGTTTTAAGATGGCGCAAAAATATTGTTTAATAAATGTATTTTTATAAATATTTTACAAAAGATGTCTTTCCGCCATCTTGAATTTTTTGTAAGATACTGGAACGGACTTTTGACGCCGTATTGTATTTTTTCGTCAACAGTGCCAAACGCCACAGGATACGCGACTCTTTCCTAAATAAAAAATAATAAGAAAAAAAGAATTAAAAAATTGATAACAATAAATTTACCCAACAATGCACAAAAAGCATAAGTCAATGAACAATGCAAAAGATCACCCGATAAACAATATGAGCATTTATTTTAGTCAAAAAATTTGTGAAGCATTTAAACAAAGGTTACACTGCACAACAATGCATGATTCTTAAAAACAACGAATAACAATCTATTTCTCAAACAATTTCATCAGTCTAATTATCGACTCTTATCTGAGAATGGCGTATTTCGTGTTCTTAGGTGTAATTCTCTTGGGTTACTTTGCTTATAAAAAGTTTCTCAGGCGTGTGTTTGTGAGATTTTGGGAGTATCATCATCAGACAGTTGAAGATGACGCTCGTGAATTTTTTTTGGGTCCAGCGACTACCATCACAGCTGGGCGAGGTGAGTTGTTGGAGATTGAGTTTCCTGAAAATAGATTTAATGAAATTTCCGATTCATATGCAGTACCTAAACCTTCAGAAAACAATAATATTCAAATAGTCGAAGTCCACCAGAACAATAGAAGAGTATCAAATCCAATGCTAAACCCACCCTATCTGGAAGCTGATTATGAAGGATATTTCGATGAAGAAGAAGACAACCTGAGGAAGAAAGATCGTCTTTATTTAAAAGTTTTGAATGGAGATCGGCCAAGGGCTCATCCAAAAATCCAAAGGTTGCCGGACGTCGGGTACTTACCAACAATTTTTGAAAAAATGCCATATCCGGTCACAAGGGAAGCTCTGTTGTCATATATTGAAGAAGAAAGAGTTCAAATAGGGAAAACAGGGAGTATTATTGAAGAGCAAACTTGTGATAAGTTAACGGAAAGTAAAGTTGAAAAAGAATTAGTACATCCGAATCTAGAGGAGTACAAAGATGAAGAAGAGCCGCTCGGTATGCAGTTAACGGCAAATAAAGCTGACGATACACAGATCCGTATGCAGCTACCAGAAAATGTAGCTGAAGCAAAGAAAACACCTGTTAAATTAGCGTCTAAAAAAGCTGTAAATGAATCTGTTTGTATGCAGTTAACGGAAAATATAGAAGAACCTGTTAGTACGCTGATGAGAGATGTTGCCGAAAAGCCAGTTAATGTGGCATCGCAAGTTTTAAAAAAGAAGAAGAAGAAGTTTAGAAAACTGAGAAAGTTCTTCAGTAGATTTTCTTGTATCCCTAAAGTAAAAGACTAAAAATATATATATATAGAAATAAAAAGCTTCCTGTCAGTTATATTATGAGAAATAATCTTATTTTAACGATAAAAAACATCAAACAAAAATAGAAGAAAATATACTTATAACAATCACTGTCAAGAAAGAGTTTACAATAATACGTTTAGAAGATTGTGCACAACCATTCATTCAGCATGCAACAAAGTGAATAGTTTTCGCCTCCAATAAAAACAATAGATAAAATATAATTTCATATTATCTATGATTACAAAAATGTATGCAACAAACAATAGTTAAAATAAAAACAAAACCACAACCACCATTTTTTATGTGTTCTTTTCTATGTCTATATTTGTCATCTCTTAGTTGTTTATACATAGTTGTTTATACTACAACCCGCAGCTTAAACTAGCCTTTTTTGCGCACGGGACAAATATGGATTTTTTGCCCCCCCCCCCATGCACAATAAAAGTTATCGTCCACAAAACCTTTAAAAAAAAAACACCATTAACATTAAAAAAACAAAAATCATTTAATAATAATTAAAATGCTAGCAATATTTATGTAAACAACGCTCCCATAGGATTAACATTAGCTGGAGCGTTAAGAACATACACTAGCCACGCGTAGAAATTGGAACGTTAATTTTAAACATCTGTGAGCGTTCTTTTTAAAATTTCTCACTTGCATATTAATAGTTTAAAATGAATTTTTTTCTGTCTGTTAGTTCAGCTGAGAATGAATTCTAACCGGGCTAGTGTTCACTTTTTCGATTTTGGTTCCAGATTTATTTTTTTTAATATAAAAATACTTTCACTTTCACAAATTTGAAAGGAACGCCCGCATTAGCTTGCGAGTTTCTTTGTATTTCATATATATGTATGCATTTTTGTACGAAACGACAAACAAAATCTTCATTTTACGCCCCCTTCCCATTTCGTTCTGGCGCCCGGGTCACATGTCACCTCTGCACCCCCCAATTTATGCCCTGCTACGCCATTGGCGCCAACTTATATAGGGTCACAGTATACGAGCCCAAACCAATAATTTGATCTCACCGCCCATCCAGTTTCAATAAATTTAATTCGTAATTTATTTTTTTAATTGTTTAATCGCTGAAATGAAATTTTGTTTTATTAACGTTCTCAAAAGAATTTCGCTCGAAAAATCGTAAGGACATGCATTATACTTACAGGGGCACTGGAAACCCCTTCTGCGGATGTAGACTTAAATTTATCACGAAAACAAATTTCTGCACATTTTGTCATCTGTTTTGATGACTTGAATTGATACAGCACTCTGATGACTAAAATAAATGCTTTTCTTGAGATTGTTTTTTGCGCTTTAAATAGTTTTGAATTCGAATGTTATTTAAAATAAATAGTAATGTATTTATAATGTAGAACTTATAGGAATATAATTAAAAAATATTTATAAAATAAAAATTAAATTATAATAATTTAAAAATCTGTTTAAAAAATATATAATTTTGAATTATATTAAGTAATTGTCTCCACAGACATACACACTAAGGAGGGAAAATTATGTGTGTTATTTTATTCAAAAAATTTTGAGCCCACCCAATATATTTAAAAAGTTGACGCTACTGTACTACACTGTAAAAGAATACTGATTCATTTCTAAATTTAGCAAAATATAATAGAATCACGAACGAAAATTGACAATACCTCCTCTGAGTGACCCACGATTCCGAAAAATATTCTTTTTCTTTCGAAACCTGAGAATCCAATGTATTTTCTAGATTTATCCCTTCATATACTGAATTATGAATTCATGAAAATTTGTTCCTCTAAAGCATTTTTCGTGAATTGTTTAAGCTACATTAGAAGATTTACATAATCATTTAATAAATTTAAAAAAGATTTTAGAAGGATTTAGAAGGATTCATTACATTTGAATTTATAGGGATTTTGTGCAATATTTATAACCCCATTCAAATCTTTTATTTTAAATCTTTTCTTAGTATTTTGCAGAATTAGGAAATGTACGAATAGAATTTTCTTACAATAGAAATAATGAAATATTTCCGAATTGAAAAATCCCCCCCCCCCCTTGTTCATCATCATCGTGATGATGAACAAGTTTTTTATTGTTCGAAACTGTTGGAGTATATTTGTATTTTTCATCATCATCGTGATGATGAACAAGTTTTTTGTTGTTCGAAACTGTTGGAATATATTTGTATTTGATTACTGTGAGTAGTATGTTATTTTAATTGAAGATTTTTTAATATATTGTATACGTGATGATGAACAAGTTTTTTATTGTCCGAAACTGTTGGAATATATTTGTATTTGATTACTGTGAGTAGTATGTTATTTTAATTGAAGATTCTTAAATATATTGTATACACTGATTAGCCGTTCTTATTTTTATTTATTGTAACACAGTGTCATAAGTCCTTTTAGTAAGAAACTGTTATAATTTAAGAATTTAGAATATAAATTTCAACTTTGTAAGATAGAATAAATGTATTCTTCTTGTAACCTTAAGTAAATTCCATTAGACCCATACAAATTTAATTAATTAGATATGTTAAATTAATAATTACATCAGTTAAATTAAGACGTTTCAGGAATCTTGAAATTGGAAAAAATGAAAAAAAAGGACCATTTTCAACATTTAATATTTTAAAATGTATATGATTTAAAAAAGAACTCGAGTCAGTCCACGCCCAAAAACTAATATAAAAATTGAGTCCGTTTTATCTACATCTCCTACTTATGCGACACATTACGTCACATATAAGTGTTTTGTTAAAAAAGAATGCAAAAGTTAGGAGATTTGAAGGAAAGGAAATTGTAATTTAGGCTTCGGTTTTTCGGAAGCGCTAATTGCACTGGCTTCCGGAGCCCTGTATTTTTTTTTTTTTTACCTCCGGTGGATTTCGATCAATATTTAAGTATTTAGTAAAAACAGAGAAGTACCGGAGCTGGGCTCCGCCTCAAATTAAGCCCTGCATCGCCGGTAAGACTTTGCGCGAAGTCCAACCGAAGCGACAGCGAGTCCCACCAGAGACCAGACGGACGAACCCAGCTACGGACGTCATCCACATCATCCAGCGTGTAGCGTAGGGAGCAACCAACACCGAGAGGTGGTCCACGCTAAATCATAGGACGCAACGGTAGAGTAAAGATCTTCCTTAATCCACGCTCTTTGGGTAGACTATGTCAGCTGCAACCATCGACCATACTGTAAAATCGAGATCGCCTTCAGGGAGATTACGAGAAATTGACCCGAATTTTCCTGGATACTAGACGTGCAGTACCAATGCTTTACCTGTTTAGCTATCCATACGATACCCTGCTGGCATTGCTCTGTAGAAATAAACTTCAACTGTGCTACCCTAGCCTTGTCTACAATTTAATCTACTTGAAAAAATATTCGTTCTCTTCATTATGGTACATACATTTCATTCATCCATTTAGCAGTCCAAGACAAAAATTCATGACGACCCGACTACCTGATATTTAAAAGAAATTTTTTATTTCTAAATGCTTCTTTAAATCAGGAAAACAGATTCGTTTCTGATAATTCCTTATATATATTCTTTGTATATTTATTTAGTAATTCTTTATACAGGGTGCAATATGTTATCTAACGCCAACCTTTAATATTTCAACCGTTGGTCGTACACATATAGTTCCAATTACAAAAACGTTTCAAATGAGGCAAATATTAATGTAGGGGCATTATTTAAAGTAAACTAGTTGGAGGTGCCAATCCCAAAACTTTCTTCTACCTTATACATAATATTTCAAAAATTAGTTACACATGTTAATACTTCAATATTATTAGTTCAATACTATTCCTACTTTGATTTTCATCTTAAATTTCTCCTTCAGTCAATTAAACGGACTAAAAACGAGTTAATCGATATCATGATATTTGTTAAAATTAATAGTTTTTGCTTATTCTGTTGTTATCAGATGTTTGCGATAGCCGGCATAGCCAAAATTGAGTTTCCTCTTCTGCACGCGCCGCCGATGGACAACAGAACTACGAAAAATCAAGAAAAGCATACAAAAATCGCTATCACAGAGCCCCTTTACCGCACAATATTTCCAAATTCAAGGAGGACCTGTTGGCCAAAGCCAAAACATGCACGAAAAAATTTGGTTCAATTGTATGCATAATTTTATACACTTTTCGATGGTACAATAAAGAAAATGGCACAAAAATCGCTATTACAACGCCCTCCTTCCGGCAGATTTTTTCAAATTCAGGGAAGACTTGTTTGCCATAGCCAGAGACGTACACAAAAAATTTGGTTCAATTCTATGCATACCTTCATACAATTTTCGATGGTACAATAATGAAAATGGTACAGACATCACAATTATAGCGCCCCCTTCCGGCGGAGTTTTTCCAAATTCAGGGAGGACCTTCATGCCATGACCAAAAACAAACACAAAATATTTGGCTCAATTCTATGTATAACTTCATACAGTTTTCGATGGTACAATATTCAAAATCGCACAAAAATCGCAAAAATAGCGCCCCCTAGCGGCGATTTTTTCCAAATTCAGGGAGGACCCTGCTTGTTATAGTCAAAAACTTAAAATAAAAATTTGGATCAATTCTATGCATAACTTCATATACCTTTGAATGGTACAATATTCAAAAATCTCACAAAAATCGCTATTACAGCACTCCTACCGGCGATTTTTTTCCAGATTCAGGGAGGATCTGCTTGCCATAGCCAAAAACTTAAAATAAAAATTTGGTTCAATTCTATGCATAACTTCATACACTTTTGGATGGCACAATATTCAAAATCGCACAAAAATCACTGTTACAGCGCCCCCTACCGGCGAATTTTTTCCAAGTTCTGAGAGGACCTGCTTGCAATAGCCAAAAACTTAAAATAAAAATTTGGTTCAATTCTATGCATAATTTCATACACTATTGGATGGTACAATATTCAAAAATCTCAAAAATCGCTATTACAGCAATCCCTACCGGCGATTTATTCCAGATTCAGGGAGGATCTGCTTGCCATAGCCAAAAACTTAAAATAAAAATTTGGATCAATTCTATGCATAACTTCATACACTTTTGGATGGTACAATATTCAAAATCGCACAAAAATCGCTGTTACAGCGCCCCCTACCGGCGAATTTTTCCAAATTCTGAGAGGACCTGCTTGCCATAGCTAAAAACTTAAAATAAAAATTTGGATCAATTCTATGCATAACTTCATACACTTTTGGATGATACAATATTCAAAAATCTCACAAAAATCGCTATTACAGCACTCCCTACCGGCGATTTTTTTCCAGATTCAGGGAGGATCTGCTTGCCATAGCCAAAAACTTCAAATAAAAATTTGGTTCAATTCTATGCATAACTTCATACACTTTTGGATGGTACAATATTCAAAATCGCTGTTACAGCGCCTCCTACCGGCTATTCCTTTCCAAATTCAGGGAGGATCTGCTTGCCATAGCCAAAAACTTCAAATAAAAATTTGGTTCAATTCTATGCATAACTTCATACACTTTTGGATGGTACAATATTCAAAATCGCTGTTACAGCGCCTCCTACCGGCTATTCCTTTCCAAATTCAGGGAGGATCTGCTTGCCATAGCCAAAAACTTAAAATAAAAATTTGGTTCAATTCTATGCATAACTTCATGCACTTTTGGATGGTACAATATTAAAAATTTCACAAAAATCGCTATTACAGCGCCCCCTACCGGAGATGTTTTTCCAAATTCAGGAAGGATCTGCTTGTCATAGCAAAAAACTTAAAATAAAACTTTGGTTCAATTCCATGCATAACTTCATACACTTTTGAATGGTACAATATTCAAAATCGCACAAAAATCGCTGTTACAGCGCTCCGTACAGGCGATTTTTTCCAAATTCTTTGAGAACCTGCTTGCCATAGCCAAAAACTTAAAATAAAATTTGGTTCAATTCTATGCATAACTTCATACACTTTTGGATGGTACAATATTCAAAATCGCACAAAAATTGCTATTACAGCGCCCCCTACTGGCGATTTTTTTCCAAATTCAGGAAGGATCTGCTACCATAGCCAAAAACTTGAAATAAAAATTTGGTTCAATTCTATGCATAACTTCCTACACTTTTGGATGGTACAATATTAAAAAATCTCACAAAAATCGCTATTACAGCGCTCCGTACAGGCGATTTTTTAAAGATTCAGGGAGGATCTGCTTGCCATAGTCAAAAACTTAAAATAAAAATTTGGTTCAATTCTATGCATAACTTCATACACTTTTGGATGGTACAATATTCAAACTTGCACAAAAATCGCTGTAATAGCGCCCCTACCGGCGAAGTTTTTCCAAATTCTGAGAGGACCTGCTTGCCATAGCCAAAAACTTAAAATAAAAATTTGGTTCAATTCTATGCATAACTTCATACACTTTTGGATGGTACAATATCCAAAAATCTCACAAAAATCGCTATTACAGCACTCCCTACCGGCGATTTTTTTCCAGATTCAGGGAGGATCTGCTTGCCATAGCCAAAAACTTAAAATAAAAATTTGGTTCAATTCTATGCATAACTTCATACACTTTTGGATGGTACAATATTCAAAAATTTCACAAAAATCGCTATTACAGCACTCCCTACCGGCGAATTTTTTCCAAATTCTGGGAGGACCTGCTTGCCATAGCCAAAAACTTAAAATAAAAAATTGGATCAATTCTATGTATAACTTCATACACTTTTGGATGGTACAATATTCAAAATCGCACAAAAATTGCTGTTACAGCGCCCCCTACCGGCGATTTTTTCCAAATTCAGGGAGGACGTACTTGCCATATCTAAAAACTTAAAATAAAAATTGGGTTCAAATCTATGCATAGCTTCATACACTTTTGGATAGTACAATATTCAAAATCGCACAAAAATCGCTATTAAAGCGCCCCCTACCTGCGAATTTTTTTTCAAATTCAGGGAGGATATGCTTTCCATAGCCAAAAACTTAAAATAAAAATTTGGTTCAATTCTAGGCATAACTTCATACACTTTTTAATGGTACAATGGCGACAGACAGACGGACACACGGACAGACAGACATTTTCTATAAACATTTTTTGGGGATCTCTGACCCCTAAAACGTCTAAATCCGTCGAGAACCGGAAGTCGAAAAAAATTTCGATTACAATACTTTCTTCTATTGAAGATAGAAGAAAGTAAAAATCAATTTTATAAAAATTACGAAATCTAACTTTTTATACGGTCCCCCAGTCCCTAAGTTATATTCAGTAAAATTTTACACATATCATAACACATATACAGTGCGTCTCATAAATATAAAGACACAGATGTTTTTGAAATTACATTTTATTATTCAGTTAAAAGAAATTAAATTTTATAGCTCATATTAAGAATACTGAAATGAATCTCTCATAGGGGTTTTAATTTAAATAAAATAATTTCGTCTCGAATAATAGAAAAAAATAAAAAATTACGCTGTCTCATAAATATAAAGACAAACTTGAAACTGCTTCATATGCAAATTTTTTTCGAATGCGCGCGTACAGAATTATTGCGCACGTGCAGAAATACACTTTAACTTACACAAATCAGCAAAGTAGTTTGACTTGTTTCAACTGCAAAGATGCCGTGGAACATTGAAATTTCTATACATGAAATTTGTAAAATACGTGGATTTAAAGCTAACGGCTTAACAGTTTGTAAAATATGTAAAAAAACTGGGAGAATCAGAGCTGCACTTTATAAAATTTTATCGAAAACTTACAATTTATATTCGAGAAAACGATCTGGCAGACCGAGAAAAACTAGTGAAAGATTCGATCGCAAGATCACGCGACTTGTTTCGTCGCAAAAAATGTCATTCCGATAAGTTTCTCAACGAGTTTATCGTATGGTCCCAAAGGATACAGTACATCGTCGTATAAAAGAAAGAAAAAACATTGTATGCCGACATACGTGCATGTTTTCTTTACTGAAAAAAGAGCACAAACAACGGAGGTTAATCTGGGCTAAAGATCATATGCACTGGGAGGAGGAATGGATGCAAGACATTTTTTCAGATGAAAAGGGATTTAACTTGGATAGCCCAGATGGTTGGAATTCCTGCTCGCACGATTTAAGACGTTAACCCCGAACCCTCTTCAGTAGGCTGAAAGGGGGAGGTTCTGTTATGGTATGGGGTGCCTTCTCTTTTGATGGAACTACGGATATTGCTTTTCTGGAAGGTAAACAGACATCTAACGAGTATACCGAACTACTTGATAGTCAGTTTTTGCCAATTGCTGAAACTCTTGGTGGTCGGAATTATTTGTACCATCAGGATAATGCATCGGTTCACACATCAAGACTCACAAAAAATGGTATTCCGATAGCAGTATTCATGTCACGGTGTGGCCCGCACGTAACCCTGATTTAAATCCAGTTAAGAATCTTAGTGGCACTCTCGTTCGCAGTGTATATGCATCTGTAAGACAATTTTCAAACGTCCTTGAGTTGATAAAAGAAATCGAACGAAGTTGGTTTGATATAAAGCCAAAGTCGTTATACAACTTAGTAAAAAGCATGCCAGCTAGAATATTTTCTGTTATTAATAAGAATGGATTATTTATTGGACGGTAATTCAAAGGTATGTAAAATGTCTTTATATTTATGAGACAGCAAATTTATTTACATTTATCAATTTTCGAATCGAAATTACTTAATTCTAATTTAATTTACTGTAAAATGTTTTCTTGGCTCATACTTTTCGTTATATGCATAAATATAATTTTGAATACTGAATTATTAAAATATTATTTCGAAAATATCAGTGTCTTTATATTTATGAGACGCACTGTAACACAAAAAGTTTGACATCTGTACTACAAAAATTGACAGAGTTATTAAATTTCAAATTTTTTGATTTTTGCACATGATTTTGTCTTTCATTGAGGGATCAGTTAAAAGATGAATTAAAGTAATTCGAGATCAAAATCCGGTTGTTATATCTTTTTTACTGCGAAACCACCTTCAGCCGGTATCGCTAAATCGGGGTATCACCGAAGAGGGTTATCTCATCTAAAAATTTGAGCTTACTTTTAGGGGTCGTATACAAAGCGAAGAATGAAATATTGAAATTAAACAGAAAAATAAGTATCAATTTATTATAATATCGAAAACGGTCTACTATAAAAAATGAATACATAAAACGCCGTAAAACTACTAGATACTGTTTAAAGTGTTCTCCATTGGCGTCAATGCACAATGGATTGCGTGACAGTACAGCATCCTGGACACATTAGAGCATAGCAGGTGTAGAAAATGTGCGACAATCAAAAGGATGATGCGACCTGGAAACCTCCACATCACTCGGACGCATTTAAACTCTGTTTACTCGATTAGAGACCACAGAGAAGTTTCCGGCCTCCTGATTGGTTGGTTTCTTTTAGGCAATTTGTTTTAGCGCCATTATGAAAACGCAAAACATTGACTTAGAAACAACTGCTCATTAACAGTTTTTTTTTTTGCTCATTTTTATGAAATGTCTGCTTTTGCGGAAGTTAAACTTCCGACTTCATATTTTAATGAAATCGAATCAATTTCCCAAAACATAATTTCAGTTTGCTGCAATGTTAAAAATTTAGCAGATTGCAATAAATGGGTGAAAGAATTCAGAAATTTGAATAATAGAAAATGGAATTCAAGATCATCAAAGCCTTGTGGACAAATATTAACTCGGTCAAACAAAAAAAAGGAAACATTCCTTGGAAAAAAAACGTTAAATTAAACCAGCCAAATACAAAATCATTAGATTTTGCTATTATGGGCATATATTTACTAGAAAATGTGCCACAATTTTATTTTATTCTGAATGCATTCTGTTTAAAATTAATTTTACCTTCTAATATTTTAAAATTTTATTAAAGTGCTTCATGTGAAAACTATTTTGTTATTTAATAAAAGATTTATTTATTTCCCTAATTATTTGCAGATTTAAATAATAATGATAAAGAGAGCAGTTCAAAGCACCGATAAAAAAATATACTTTTTATCCCCGTTTTCGTTTGTTAAAAGAAACGATTTGTCAAACACCTAAGCTTGAAACAATTAAGCTTACGGGAAGATTTAAACAAAAATAATCGATTTCATCTGTTAAACTCCAATTTCAAGAACCCTTTATTAAAAAAAGAGAGAAAATTAACACCTTAATTTTTTTTTCTACAAACCTATTATTTTTACGAGGTATAAAGATTTTTTTGGAGATATTTACGTCTTATAGCATATCTTACGTTCCTTCCCCCACTCTTCATTAAATTAAATTTAAAAAATATGCATCTTCGTACTCCCAGCTTTCTTAATTGTTAAAATGTTTTTGAACATCTCCAAGGTAAAAATCATCAAAACGTGAATGAAAAAGTATAATCATAGTATGATGCATACATGTACAGATATATGTTTTTTAATTTTTACATAAGAATTTTTTTAGTCCCTTTCCCACCTAACAATTCTGAATATTTCGTTAAAATTGTCAAAATGGAAATGAGAAAGAAAGTTTTTTGTATATAAAAAAATACAAAAGAAAATTTATTGTGAAAATAAAATAAATCACAAAGTTACTAAATGGTGTATACAGAATGTTGTAAAGTTAAAAACTAAACTAACGTCAACACCATAAATGTTGAACAAAAAGTCGATTTTTAACGTTTAAATTTAATGTTTGTTTAGTTTATAACGTTACAACATTTTGTATTCTTCATTTAGCAAACTTGTGATTTATTTTATTTTCACGATAAAATTTTTAGTAATATTTTTCATGATGCAATTGTTCAGACTATTTATTAGAAAAAAAAAAAAAAAAAAAAACTTTCGTTCCCTGTATAAAATACTAGAATTTTAAAAACTTTTTATCTGTATAAATGTGTATATTTCATAATATAAATAGACATGTTGTAGGCTAATTGAGAAATCCGGCTCTTTGCAAACAGCCTAGGCTCTTTGCAAAGAGCCGGGCTAATTGGAGAATCCATCTCCCTTTTTCCAATTAGCCTGATATTTTTCAGGCTTATTGCAAAGAGCCTAGAAAGCGTCAGGCTAATTGAAAAATGATCACTTATTATCCGATCAGGGTGATATTTTTAACTCACAGGCTATCAAAGCCTGAGAGCTTATGTGCCCGCCGATTCTGTATGTACGTGTGTACGAACGTACGTGCGTATGTATGTACGTAACGCGATAACTCTTGATAGAAATATCCGATTTGCTTCAATTTTTTTTTCTAGGTTCATTCTGATAAGGTGCTTCCCTGATTATTTTTTGGGGTTCATTGGTTAAGGATATAGGGGGAAAAGGGGGGCTAGCCCCCCTCCCCCCTTTAATTTATATAAATGGGTTTTTCATGCAGAAATATTCGATTTGCTCCAAATTTGGTATACCGGTTTATTGTGTTAAGGAGCTTCCCTGATTCGATTTGGAAGCTCATTATTTAAGTATAAAGGGGGAAAAGGGGGCTACCTCCCTTAATTTAGATAAATCGGTTTTTCATGATGAATTATTCGATTTTCTCCAAATTTGGTATACCGGTTTATTAAGTTAAGGAGCTGCCTTGATTAGATTTGGAGGTTCATTAGTTACATATAAAGGGAGGAAAGGGGGGGCTATCCCCCAACCCCGTAATTTAGATAAATGGGTTTTTCTTGCAGAAATATGCGATTTGCTATAAATTTGGTATACCGGTTAATTATGTTAAGCAGCTTCCCTGATTACATTTGGAAGATCATTATTATGTATAAAGGGGGGAAAGGGGGCCGATTGCCTCTCCTCTTAATCTAGATAAATGCGTTTTTCATGTAGAATTATTCGATTAGCTCAAATTTGGTATACTGGTTTATTATGTTAAGGAGATGGCTAATTAGATTTGGAGGTGCATTAGTTAAGTATAAAGGGAGGAAAGGGGGGTGGGCTAGCCCCCTCCTTAATTTAGGTAAATGGGTTTTTAATGCAAAATTATTCGATTTGCTCCAAATTTGGTATAACAGTTTATTATGTTAAGGAGCTTCCCTGATTAGATTTGGAAGTTCATTAGTTAAGTATAAAGGGAGGAAAGGGGGGCTAGACCCCCCTTAATTTAGATAAATGGGTTTTTCATGCAGAGTTATTCGATTTGCCCCAAATTTCGTATACCGGTTTATTATGTTAAGGAGCTGCCCTGATTAGATTTGGAGGTTCATTAGTTAAGTATAAAGGGAGGAAAGGGGGGCTAGATACCCCCCCCCCCTTAATTTAGATAAATGGGTTTTTCATGCAGAGTTATTCGATTTGCTCGAAATTTCGTATACCGGTTAAGGATCTGCCTTGATTAGATTTGGAGATTTATTGTTTAAGTATAAAGGAGGGACAGGGGCTAGTGTCCCCTTAATTTAGATAAATAGGTTTTTCATACAGAATTATTCGATTTGCTTCAAATTTGATATACCAGTTTATTACGATATGGCTTCCTTCATTTGATTTGGAGGTTCATTGGTTAAGTACAAAAGGGGGGAAAGGGGGGCAATTCCACATCCCCTTAATTTAGATAAATGTGTTTTCATGCAGAATTATCTAATTTAGTTTAATTTTTTTTCTAGGTTCATTCTAATAAGGAGCTTTTCTGATTAGATTTGAAAGTTCATTGGTTCAGCATAAAGGGAGAAATGGGGGAGCTAATAACCCCCCCCCCCGCCCTTAATTTAGTGAAATGGTTTTTTCATGCAGAATTATCTGATTTGCTTCAAATTTGGTATACGAGTTTATTATGTTAAGTAGCTTCCCTGATTAGATTTGGAGGTTCTTTGGTTAAGTAGAAAGAGGGGCAACGGGGACTAATACCTTCATTTATTTTTCGAGGGCATTATTCTTTGAAATAAGAGTATAATGTACAATTAATGTGAATAGCCTGTGAGCTCAATGCCATCAGTTTAACTGGGCAATTTTGTTTTTATTAGGTTTATTAACGCGTAACCCTACCCAAACCCGAAAAATAAATTACAACAGACCGTACCCCGATCCGAGCAAGACAAAATAATTTCAGTCTACATGCAGCCCGACCGAATCTGAAAGTTCCATTTGAAAAAACCCGAAATCCCGAACCAAATCTGATAAACCGACAAAAATATTCCAAAGATCCATAACCGGATCTGAACAAGACAAATTAGTTTCCGTGGACACGCAACGCTACCAGAACCTAAAAATTCCATTCGAAGTCAACCTAAAACCCGTCCCGAACCAAATCTTAACCGACAAAAATATTCCAAAGAACTATAACCCGATGCAAGACAGACAAAATAATCTCCGTCCACCGGCAACCCGATCCGAACCTGAAAATTCGAATTGAACTCAATCCAAAACCTGGTTGTGGTCGGTATTCGGGTTGACTTCAAATGGAACCTTCAAGTTCGGATCCGGTTGAAAAAAAATTAAACTAAATCAGATAATTCTGCATGAAAACCCATTTATCTAAATTAAGGGGAGGGACAATTGCACCCCTTTCCCCCCTTTTATACTTAACCAATGGACTTCCAAATCAAATGAAGGAAGCCACATCGTAATAAACTGGTATGTCAAATTTGAAGCAAATCGAATAATTCTGTATGAAAAACCCATTTATCTAAATTAAGGGGACACTAGCCCCTGTCCCTCCTTTATACTTAACCAATAAATCTCCAAATCTAATAAAGGCAGCTCCTTAACATAATAAACCGGTATACGAAATTTGGAGCAAATCGAATAACTCTGCATGAAAAACGCATTTATCTAAAATAAGGGGGGGGGGTCTAGCCTCCCTTTCCTCCCTTTATACTTAACTAATGAACCTCCAAACTAATCAGGGAAGCTCCTTAACATAATAAACCGGTATACGAAATTTGGAGCAGATCGAATAACTCTGCATGAAAAACCCATTTATGTAAATTAAGGGGGGGGGGGTCTAGCCTCCCTTTCCTCTCTTTATACTTAACTAATGAACTTCCAAATCTAATCAGGGAGCCTCCTTAACATAATAAACCAGTATACCAAATTTGGAGCAAATCGAATAATTTTGCATTAAAAACCCATTTACCTAAATTAAGGGGGGGTGGCTAGCCTCCCCTTTCCTCCCTTTATATTTAACTAATGAATCTCCAAATCTAATCAAGCCATCTCCTTAACATAATAAACGAGTATACCAAATTTGAGCTAATCGAATAATTCTACATGAAAAACGCATTTATCCAAATTAAGGGGAGAAGCAATTGCCCCCCCTTTCCCCCCTTTATACATAATAATGATCTTCCAAATGTAATCAGGGAAGTTGCTTAACATAATTAACCGGTATACCAAATTTATTGCAAATCGCATATTTCTGCATGAAAAACCCATTTATCTAAATTACGGGGGGATACCCCTTTCCACCCTTTATATGTAACTAATGAATCTCCAAATCTAATCAAGGCAGCTCCTTAACTTAATAAACCGGTATACCAAATTTGGAGCAAATCGAATAATTCATCATGAAAAACCGATTTATCTAAATTAAGGGGGGTAGCTCCCTTTTCTCCCCTTTATACTTAAATAATGAGCTTCCAAATCTAATCAGGGAAGCTCCTTAACACAATAACCCGGTATAGCAAATTTGGAGCAAATCGAACATTTCTGCATGAAAAACCCATTTATATAAATTAAGGGGGGAGACTAGCCCCCCTTTTCCCCCTTTATCCTTAACCAATGAACCCCCCAAAACTAATCAGGGAAGCACCTTATCAGAATGAACCTAGAAAAAAAAATTTGAATCAAATCGGATATTTCTATCAAGAGTTATCGTGTTACGTACATACGTACGTACGTACGTACACACGTACATACAGAATCGGCAGGCACATAAGCTCTCAGGCTTTGATAGCCTGTGAGTTAAAAATATCACCCTGATTGGATAATAAGTGGTCATTTTTCAATTAGCCTGACGCTTTCTAGGCCCTTTGCAATAAGCCTGAAAAATATCAGGCTATTTGGAAAAAGGGAAATGTATTCTCCAATTATCCCGGCTCTTTGCAAAGAGCCTAGGCTGTTTGCAAAGAGCCGGATTTCTCAATTAGTCTACGACAGATACAACGCAAAACATTTTCGAAACTGATAATCAAAAATCAGATTTAATTCCTTAAAACAAAAGTCACAAAAGACAAACGTTGACTAAAAAAACAAGCTAAAGTTTAGTATAAGAAAAGCGGATGGCGCCATTACATATATTTTTTTAAAGTGTTTCCTTTAATTCATGATTTCTGATGTAAGAAAATTTTGCGGAAACCTGGATTAATTAGTCATTTGACAAGAACTGGGTTAGATTAAAATGTTGAATGTCAAATGCTGAATCACATATATATATATATAAATAGAAACAAAAGAATTGTGCAATGGTATATTACTGCTGTCATTAGAAATTCCAATTTCCAAAGACCTTAAGCATCAGAAAAGACGAAAGAGAATTTAACCAATCAGGATGCCGGAAACTTCTACGTGGTCTCTAATCGAGTAAAGAGAGTTTAAATGCCGCTCGGACAGTACAACACGTGTGGTGCGGTATATGGGGAACCTAGATTGTTGGACGCATCTTCTACGATGGGTGGGACCTTAATGGGCGATCGTAACCTGGATCTGCTACAAAACTCGGTACGTGACTGGTGCGGGACTGAAGAGTTGCTCTCCGAAATGCATGGCGGGTGTGATTTCAACATGATGGACCCCTCATCGCATAAAACATCAAATGTCCGGCCGTATTTGGCCACCGAATCCGGTCAACAGATCCTTGGATAGGGTGGTCCGGTCGAGTGGCCACCGCGTTAACCGGACTTGACTTCCATGGACTTCTACCTCTGGGATTACATCAAGGCATAAATAAGTATATATGACTGAGACTACTTCTATGGTTTATATGAAGCAGCGCATCATTCTTGATTGTCGCACAGTTTGCACACCTGCTATGCTCTAACGAGTCCAGGACTCAGTACTGTCACGAAATCCATTGTGCATTGCCACCAATGGAAAACACTTTGAGCAGTATCTCCAATAGTTCCCGGCGTTTTATTTATACATTTTTTATATTAGACCGTTTTTGATATTATAACAAATTGATATTTATTTTTCTGTTTAATTTCAATATTTCATTCTTCGCTTTGCATACGACCCCTAAAAGTCAGTTCAAATTTTTAGATGAAATAACCCTCTTCGGTGATACCCCGATTTGGCGAAACCAGCTAAAGGTGGTTTCGCAGTAAAAAGGACATAGCACCCGGATTTCGATCTCGAATTACTTTAATTCATCTTTTAACTGATCCCTCAATGAAAGACAAAGTTATGTGCAAAAATCTCAAATTTCAAATTTAATAACTCTGTCAATTTTTGTAGTACAGATGTCAAACTTTTTGTGTTATATGTGTTATGATATGTGTAAACTTTTACTAAATATAACTATAGGGACTGGAAGACCGTATAAAAAGTTAGATTTTGTAATTTTTATAAAATTGATTTTATACTTTAAATAATGCCACAGCATGAATATTTACTTCATTTGAAACGTTTTTGTAATTGGAACTATATGTCTACGACCAACGGTTGAGAAATTAAAGGTCGGCGATAGATAACATATTGCATCCTGTATATATGGGGCATTCTCACAATCTTTTGACTTTAAAGTCCCTGAATAAAAATTTTTATTTTAGTACATATTCTTGTGTTTTTAATTTCATATACTGGGGAACATCCTATGCATTGCATGATTGCATAACAATTTTAACGAGATAAATATGTTTTGAACGATGTTGGGGGTCCAAATACCAGGAAAACTCCTATACCGTCCCGTGTCCCTGATGCTGATTTTTAAGTTTTTAGCTGTCTATATAAAATTGTTTCAATAAAAATAATTCGATGTAACTTTTTTTCCGAAACTGGGTTTTATATAAATTGGTAGCAAAAAATTAACCTGCACACATTTTTACGGTTGATATTATTTTTTCAACTCTGTCCCTGGGTTTTAGATTCCTTACCATCCCTCTTGCTAAACTTATACAGAAAATCACTTCAGATGCAGCCACATAATTTTTTTCAAGTTTTTTCTCGTGCAGAAGTATTCTAGAGAAAGAATGTATAAAATTCTTTGACAGGAAATTGACTACAGAATTTAAATCAGCATTTAAATATCAATTTTAAGCATAGTGGCTTTATGGGTAGTCTTACCATCCACAAGGTTTAGTCCTGCACTTTTCGAGGTAAGTTAATTTTTTTTTTTTTTTTATTTAATCCAATGTAAATAACTGTTTCTAAAAATCAATGAACATTGTTTTTTGTTCTTTTCTGTGTCTCAATTTGTCATTTCTTAGTTGTAACATAGTGGTTTATACTACAACCCGCAGCTTAAACTAGCCTTTTTTGCGCACGGGACAAACATGGATGCCCCCCCCCCCCACCTATGACCAATAAAAGTTATCGACCACAAAACCTTAAAAAAAACACCATTAACCTTTAAAAGATAAAAAATCATTTAATAATAATTAAAATGCTAGCAATATTTATGTAAAAAACGCTCCCATAGGATTAACATTAGCTGGAGCGTTAAGAACATACACTAGTCACGCGTAGAAATTGGAACGCTAATGTTAAATATCTGGGAGCGTTCTTTTTAAAGTTTCTCACTTGCATATTAATAGTTTTAAATGAATTTTTTTCTGTCTATTAGTACAGCTGAAATTGAATTCTAACCGGGCTAGTGTTCACTTTTTCGATTTTGGTTGCAGATTTATTTTTTTAAAATATAAAGTTACTTTCACTTTCACAAATTTGAAAAGAAAGCCCGCATCAGCTTGCGAGTTTCTTTGTATTTCATATATATGTATACATTTTTGTACGAAACGACAAACAAAATCTTCAATTTACGCCTCCCCCCCCCCCTCCGCATTTCGTTCTGGCGCCCGGGTCACATGTCACCTGTGCACCCCCCCAATTTACGCCCTGCTACACCATTGGCGCCAACTTATATAGGCTCACAGGATACGAGCCCAAACCAATAATTTGATCTCACAGCCCATCCAGTTTCAATAGATTTAATTCGTAATTTATTTTTTTAATTGTTTAATCGCTGAAATGAAACTTTGTTTTATGAACATTCTGAAAAGAATTTTGTTAGAAAAATAGTAGGGACATGCATTAGACTAACAGGGCACTGAAAACCCATTCAGCGGATGTAGAGTTAAATTTATCACGAAAACAAATTTCCTGCACATTTTGTGACCTGTTTCGATGACTTGAATTGATACAGCACTCTGATGACTAAAATAAATGCTTTTCTTGAGATTGTTTTTTGCGCTTTCAATAGTTATCAATTCGAATGTTATTTAAAATAAATTGTAGTGTATTTATAATGTAGAACTTATAGGAATATAATTAAAAATATTTATAAAATTATAATTAAATTATAATAACTTAAAAATCTGTTTAAAAATATATAATTTTGAATTATCTTTAGTAATTCGCTTTTGTCCTCTCTCTCTACAGACATAACACTAAGGAGGGAAAATTATGTGTTTTATTTTATTCAAAAAATTTTGAGCCCACCCAATATATTTAAAAAGTTGACGCTACTGTACTACACTGTAAAAGAATACAGATATATTTCTAAATTTAGCAAAATATAATAGAATCACGAACGAAAATAGACAATACCTTCTTCGAGTGTCCCACGATTCCGAAAAATATTCTTTATCTTTCGAAACCTCTGAATCCAATGTATTTTCTAGATTTAACCCTTCATATACTGAATTATAAATTCATGAAAATTTGATCTTCTAAATCATTTTTCGTGAATTGTTTAAACTACATTAGAAGATTTACATAATCATTTAATAAATTTAATAAAGATTTTAGAAAGATTTAGAAGGATTCGTTAAATTTGAATTTATAGGGATTTTGTGCAATATTTATAACCCTATTCAAATCTTTTATTTTAAATCTTTTCTTAGTATTTTGCAGAGTTAGGAAATGAACAAATAGAATGCCCTTACAATAGAAATAATGAAATATTTCCGAATTGAAAAATTCCCCCCCCCCCCCCCTTGTTCACCATCATCGTGATGATGAACAAGTTGTTTATTGTTCGAAACTGTTGGAATATATTTGTATTTGATTACTGTGAGTAGTATGTTATTTTAATTGAAGATTCTTTAATATATTGTATACACTGATTAGCCGTTCTTATTTTTATTTATTGTAACACAGTGTAATGAGTCCTTTTAGTAAGAAACTTTTATAATTTAAGAATTTAGAATATAAATTTCAACTTTGTAAGATACAATAAATGTATTCTTCTTGTAACCTTAAGTTAATTCCATTAGACCTATACAAATTTAATTAATTAGATATGTTAAATTAATAATTACATCAGTTAAATTAAGGTGTCTCAGGAATCTTGAAAATGGAAAAAATGAAAAAAAAAGGACCATTTTCAACATTTAATATTTTAAAATGTACATGATTTAAAAACGAACTCGAGTCAGTCTACTCCCAAAAACAAATATAAAAATTGAGTACGTTTTATCTTCATCTCCTACATATGCGACACATTACGTCACATATAAGAGTTTTGATAAAAAAGAATGCAAAAGCTTGGAGATGGGAAGGAAAGGAAATAGTAACTTAGGCTTCGGTTTTTCGGAAGCGCTTTTGCACTGGGCTTCGGAGCCCTGTATTTTTTTGACCTCCTGTGAATTCCGATTAATATTTAAATATTTAGTAAAAAGAGAGAAGTACCGGAGCTGGGCTCCGCCTCAAATTAAGCCCTGCATCGCCGGTAAGACTTTGCGCGAAGTCCAACCGAAGCGACAGCGAGTCCCACCAGAGACCAGACGGACGAACCAGGCTACGGACGTCATCCACATCATCCAGCGTGTAGCATAGTTAGCAACCAACACCGAGAGGCGGTCCACGCTAAATCATAGGACGCAACGGTAGACCAAAGATCTTCCTTAATCCACGTTCTTTGGGTAGACCATGTCAGCTGCAACCATCGACCATACTGTAAAGTCGAGATCGCCTTCAGGGAGATTACGAGAAAGTGACCCGAATTTTCCTTACAGATAAGAGAAAATCCTGAAAGCAATCCTGGTTATTAAATTATAGCTAAATTTATTAGTTTCCTAAAATTTTAAAGGTTTTATTTAACGATTTACAGTATGCTTCCTTTGTGAAAACGTCCCACAAAACAGTTTTTAAGACTGTTTATTTGGATTCAACAACCTTAGATTTCAATCGTACTTAAATTCCGGGTTCAATGTTTAGAAAATTTAAAGCAAAATGTGAAAAAAATTAATGCTAAAATTTGTTAAATTCATTTGTTAAATACATACATTTCTTATTCAAGGCTGGAGTAGCAATGTTGAAGTTTATTCCAAAAGAGCGAAAAACGTACAGACCAGGAATCGAACCTGGATACTTGACGTGCCGTACCAATGCTTTACCTGTTTAGCTATCCGGACGATACCTGGCTGGCATTGCTCTGCAGAAATAAACTTCAACTGTGCTACTCTAGCGTTGTCTATAATTTAATCTAGTTGAAAAAAAATTCGTTCTCTTCATTATGATACATACATTTCATTCATCCATTTAGCAGTCCAAGACAAAAATTCATCACGACCTGACTACCTGATATTTAAAAAAAATTTTGTATTTCTAAATGCTTCTTTAAATCAGGAAAATAAATTCGTTTCTGATAAATCCTTATATATATTCTTTGTATATTTATTTAGTAATTCTTTATATATATGGGGCATTCTCACAATCTTTGGACTTTTAAGTCCCTGAACAATAATTTTTATTTTAGTACATATTCTTGTGTTATTAATTTCATATGCTGGGGAACATCCCACTGCATGATTGCATAACACTATTAATGAGATAAATATGCTTTGGACGATGTTGGGAGGTCCAAATACCAGGAAAACTCCTATACCGTCCAGTGTCCCTGATGCTGATTTTTAAGTTTGGAGCTGACTATATAAAATTGTTTCAATAAATATAATTCGATGTAACTATTTTTCCGAAACTGGGACAATTGTTTTATATAAATTGGTAGCAAAAAATTAACCTGCACACATTTTTACGGTTGATATTATTTTTTGAACTCTGTCCCTGCGCTTAGATTCCTTACTATCCCTCTTGCTAAACTTATACAGAAAATCACTTCAGATGCAGCCACAGAATTTTTTTCAAGTTTTTTCTCGTGCAGAAGTATACTAGAGAAAGAATGTCTAAAATTCTTTGACAGGAAATTGAGTGCAGAATTTAAATCAGCATTTAAATATCAATTTTAAGCATAGTGGCTTTATGGGTAGTCTTACCATCCCCAAGGTTTAGTCCTGCATTTTTCGAGATAAGTTAATTTTTTTTTTTTAAATATAATCCAATGTAAATAACTCTTTCTAAAAATCATTGAACTTAGTGGCTATCACTTAGTCTTAACATGATTTGCTTTTTTCTTGCCGTCCCATCCTTACCATCTCTTTTTCTTCCATTACCGTCCCTTTTTACCCGACTGAAAAGAAGGGTTATGTGTTTCACGCGTATCTGTGTACACTGGTGGAAATTGATTTATGAAACCACGGTTTTTTAACAAGAACTTCTATAATATTCATTAAAAACGAATGAAATTCCGTACGTTATATATGCTACGTATAACAAATAATTTAGAAAAATAAAATTTCATACATATTAATACACTAAAACATAAGGTCAAAAATTAGATTTTAGTAACATAAAAACATAGAAATTGATTTATGAAATATCACATTTAATTGGAATTAATAGTTAGTAAAGCCATTTTTATTCATCAGAGTTTATTTTATTCTAGATGACATTGATAAAACAAGATTTTTAATGTATTTCTGAGTAATTAATTTCCAGTTCTGAGAGATTGAAGCTTTCATTTTTATAAACGATGTGTGTGAATCCCATTTGCATAAATCATTCGTACAAGCTGTCCCCAAATGTTTTCGATGGTGTTCAGATCAGGACTAATATGTGGATGATCTAAAAGAACAATATTCTGTCCGTCAAAACAATCTTTCATTGCATTTGAAATGTGAATTCTTCCATTGTCTTGCATGAAGATGTATTCTAAGCCGTAATATTGCCATGCAAATGGAAGACGTGAATTTTCTAAAACAAACCTGTAATAAAGAGAAGTCTTGAGACCGTTTAAAAATGCAATTTCATTTTTGCCATCATAAGCGATCGCTGCCCAAATCATCAAATTTTCGCCTTCAAAATGTCTGCTGAATGTAGATTTTGATTCTTTTCGGAGATATCTCCAATAATACGTCAAACCATCCGGGCCATCCAAATTGAATCTTTTTAAGTTAAAGAAAATGACTTTCTTCATACTGTCATGTACTTCTCGTAATACTGCAAACGCATCTGCTTGTAATACAGAAGTAATTTTGGACCAGACTTCATTTTCGACCATCTCAGGCTTCGTGAAGAATGTAAAATTTGCCTAACTCTTCTAGAAGTAACAGGAAGTGATAGATCTGCACAAATCTTCTTTGAAGTGTGGTCGCCTTTCGATGCAAGTTGAAGAATCACCCATTTTCTCTCTCTTACTTAAACGTGGATTACATTTTTGTTAAAATTTTTGCCATAATTTGCTGGGTCTTTTCTATAGAAAAGATATATATCACCCCAACTTATCTTTTAATTAATTTTACTTATTTCCGGAACAGACTTTCCACATCCTACATATGCAGGGACATTAGATCTTTTTTCCTCAGACAACAACTTTCGTTTACCCATCGTGAAAAGTATAACGGAAATGTATATTGCTTCCAAAATATAACGCTTTTTAGGTCTACTGTGTATGTCACGCTGCCTTGTTTAATGCAAATTTTCGTCATATTACTTCGGAATAGCCAATGAAATGTGATATTTCATAAATCAATTTCCATGTTTGCATATAGCGAAAATCTAATTCTTGACTTTTTGTTTAATATTATGCATGAAATTTTATTTTTGTCAGTTATTTGTTATACATAGTATGTATATCCCATGAAATTTCATTCATTTTTAATGAATATTATAGACGTTCTTGTTAAAAAACCGTGTTTCCATAAATCAATTTCCACCAGTGTAAGTGGATTTCTTTATAACCTCGAAACATGATTTTAATGAATGAGGTCTCTATCGATTCGTCTTAACCTTCCGATGGTTATAGGATAGGTTTTGTTTTTATAAATTCAAATAGCGGCCGTAAGCTACAAAATGGCGGTAGAGACGAAAAAAAATTGTACCCTATTATTCGACAGGTCTTTCAAAATGAAGACAAATGTTTCATTGACCATTTTGCAGTCAGAAGCTCCGTTTAAATATTACACATCCTAGAGGTTGTGTACTTCAGATCTCTACCTTTACTGTAACTCTAACCTTCTTAATAGACATCTATAGGTCTGATCAAAACAGTGTTTGTAGATAGGAACTAATAATTAAACGCAACTTAAAAGTCATCAATACAAATAGGTAAAAAAAAAAAAAAGGTAAGTAATATAAAAAAGTTTCATATTGAGGAGAAATAATTAATTAGTTCGCTTTTTACGCAGTCGGGATTTTTGATTTTTTAAATTTAATATATTTATTCCTATACCATCCCCCCCCCTTTTTTTTCCTTCCGTCCCTTTTTTAACACCCCTTTAAGACAATGTTATATCAAAATTTTGTACTAAAAATGCTATATTGTTATTATTTCTTATTTGAATGTCCTGTGGGTACTATGCAAATTAATTATAAGTAAAAATTTAGAAGAAAATAGAAAGTTATAGTGGTAAAATTGTACGGAAAATGGAACTCGCAAGTTTAACTTAAACCTCAGTTAAATAAAAAAAATTTTGCTGCTGACCATTTTTTCTTTATTTTGAATCATTGAGTCATTCGTCTATCAGATTAAAATGTTATTTTAGCAAGTTTAATTTCACCCGATTTTTATTCGTGAAAGTCAAAAGGTTGTGAAAATGCCCCATATATATAGAGAGAGCGTGATAGGAATTATTGAAACCTCGTTAAAAGCTCCTCGCTAGCAACTTTTCTATTTTTGAAGTTTGGTAAGTTTGGTGAAGTTAAGTTTGGAAGTTTTTTTTTCTTGTAAAATTTTGTATGATAGCAGAATTGTTTCCTCTGGTGCATTATACTTTTTGCATAGGGCGAAAATTTTTTATAGTGCATATTTCATGCATATGGACATATGCATGAATTTCGACTAGAAATGTTTCATTTTTCAATATTACCATTACATGAATTTTGATAGCCTTTTTTTTTGGTAAATACCGCGGGAAAAAAAATTCGTATTTAATTTGTTTTTTAATTTTGTATCTTCCATCAGCTTTGATGGAATTTCAACTACATTAATAATAATAGCATTTATTAAATTTTTAAATGTACTATGAAAAAAAAAGAAGAATGGAAAATATGAATCATTCTTCATTAGACATGCTTTATTTCTTAGAAATCCTTTCTGGTAAAACAGAAGCAGGGCTGAATTTAGATTAGAATGGAAAAAATAGTCTTGATTTTGCTCATAAGGTGATAGCACATGCTTCCTGGCTATTAAAGAAAGCTTGAAACTTTTTAAACTTGTCTCTTCTCTTTACAACAAAACTAAAACTACTTAAAAGTTGACACAAACATATAAAAATATTATTTAATGCAACTCTGAGATCTGTCGAACACACACGTGTTCATTATCAAAAGGAAAAGATGACTGACTGAATAGAAAATAGATTTTAAAAACAAAAAAAGAATAGTACGCATGCGCAAGCGAGTTCAGTCCATTTCTCTTCAGAGGGGGGAAAACATCAGTTCATAGTTCTTGAAATATATAGGATATACCAAATCGCGGGAATATTATATAAAAGAACACCGCTGCAAACAGTATCGCTTCTAAGTAAAATTTTAATGGATTCACGGGTTATTGAAGAGTAATGGTTAGATGTTGAAATGATCATTTTAGATTTTTCGAAATTTATCCTAATATTTTCTTTTTGATGCAATCTGGATAAATCTGTACTTGGTTTGTTAAACTTGATATCAGAAAAGTACTCTTTTAATTTTCCTTAAATTTTCGAGACGTCATACCGATATAAAATAAACTCTCATGTTGTTCTGTGCTGAATGGGATTATGTAAACGACACTAGTTTTTTAATGCAGTGTTTTGGCTGTAGTGTCTCTTATCTTTCTCATTTATGTATGTAAAGTGTTTGTTTTACTTATTGTGTTTTATTGCCTTTTTTATGAATTTAGTTTAGTTATTTAATAATAATACAGAAGAATTATTATCTAAATAAAAGTTGGATAATAGCTATCATCATTTTAATAATTTTCCTTTATAAGACTTGCAGTTAATATCCACGGTAATTCCTCAAATGATGGTTTTGACATCCGATAATAGTTAAAAAAATTTCTCCGAGTATTGATATCTCTTTGGATGTTTTAAATAAAAATGACCGGTAAATAATCGAACACTTATAAAATGAAGAACCCAGTACAGCCTGTGTATAAATATATATCTCTAATTTCTTGCGCACATGATAAAATTAGAAAATAATTTATATCGTGCTCTTGCTCAGTTAAAAACATCGATTGAATGTTTTACCTGGATCGGAGAGTCGAAACTAGCACCCCTGTGGTCATTGCAGCGCGGGCGTAATTTTTGACGCGGAAAATCTGAGCATCGAAATTATCGCTCGTGTGACATTAGACTTACAATTATTTTTATTTCAGGGTGGGGGTAAGATTCCATCTGACAATAATTATTAATTACAAAAAGGCCTCTTAGGTTTGTTAGGTATGTTTGTTTCTGCGAAACAAACACATTTGCTTCTTTAATATATTTTCATTAGTAGTTACACTATATAAAATGACGATAAAATGTTGTGTTCCTAGCATCGTTTCTCACTAATTTTAAGATGGCGCAAAAATATTGTTTAATAAATGTATTTTTATAAATATTTTACAAAACATGTCTTTCCGCCATCTTGAACTTTTTTGTAAAATACTGGAACGGTCTTTTGACGCCGTATTGTATTTTTTCGTCAACAGTGCCAACCGCCACAGGATACGCGACTCTTTCCTAAATAAATAATAATAAGAAAAAAAGAATTACAAAATTTATAACAATAGATTTACCCAACAATGCACAAAAAGCACAAGTCAATAAACAATGCATAAGAACACCCGATAAACAATATGCGCATTTATTTAGTCAACGAATTTGTGAAACATTTAAACAAAGGTTACACTGTACAACAATGCATGATTCTTAAAAACAACGAATAACAATCTATTTCTCAAACAATTTCATCAGTCTAATTATCGACTCTTATCTGAGAATGGCGTATTTCGTGTTCTTAGGTGTTATCCTCTTGGGTTACTTTACTTATAAAAAGTTTCTCAGGCGTGTGTTTGTGAGGTTTTGGGAGTATCATCATCAGACAGTTGAAGATGACGCTCGTGAATTTTTTTTGGGTCCAGCGACTACCATCACATCTGGGCGAAGCGAGTTGTGGGAGATTGAGTTTCCTGAAAATAGATTAAATGAAATTTCCGATTCATATGCAGTACCTAAACCTTCAGAAAACAATAATATTCAAGTAGTCAAAGTCCACCAGAACAATAGAAGAGTATCAAATCCAATGCTAAACCCACCCTATCTGGAAGCTGATTATGAAGGATATTTTGATGAAGAAGAAGACGACCTGAGGAAGAAAGATCGTCTTTATTTAAAAGCTTTGAATGGAGGTCGGCCAAGGGGTCATCCAAAAATCCAAAGGTTGCCGGACGTCGGGTACTTACCAACAATTTTTGAAAAAATGCCATATCCGGTCACAAGGCAAGCTCTGATGTCATATATTGAAGAAGAAAGAGTTCAAATAGCGAAAACAGGGAGTATTATTGAAGAGCAAACTTGTGATAAGTTAACGGAAAGTAAAGTTGAAAAAGAATTAGTACATCCGAATCTAGAGGAGTACAAAGATGAAGAAGAGCCGCTTGGTATGCAGTTAACGGCAAATAAAGCTGACGATGTACAGATCCGTATGCAGCTACCAGAAAATGTAGCTGAAGCAAAGAAAACCCCTGTTAAATTAGCGTCTAAAAAAGCTGTAAAAGAATCTGTTGGTATGCAGTTAATGGAAAATATAGAAGAACCTGTTAGTACGCTGATGAGAGATGTTGCCGAAAAGCCTGTTAATGTGGCATCGCAAGTTTCAAAAAAGAAGAAGAAGAGGTTTAGAAAACTGAGAAAGTTCTTCAGTAGATTTTCTTGTATCCCTAAAGTAAAAGACTAAAAATATATATGTATAGAAATCAAAAGCTTCCTGTCAGTTCTATTATGAGAAATAATCTTCTTTTAACGATAAAAGACATCAAACAAAAATAGAAGAAATTATACTTATAACAATCACTTTCAAGAAAGAGTTTACAATAATACGTTTAGAAGATTGTGCACAACCATTCATTCAGCATACAGCAAAGTGAATAGTTTTCGCCTCCAATAAAAGCAATAGATAAAATATAATTTCATATTATCTATGATTAAAAAATGTATGCAACAAACAATAGTTAAAATAAAAACAAAACCACAACCACCATTTTTTATGTGTTCTTTTCTATGTGTCAATTTGTCATTTCTTAGTTGTTTATACATAGTTGTTTATACTACAACCCACAGCTTAAACTAGCCTTTTTTGCGCACGGGATCCCCCCCCCCCCATGCACTATAAATGTTATCGACCACAAAACCTTAAAAAAAAAAAAAAAAAAAAAAAAAAAAAACAAAAAAAAACAACAAAATAAAACACCATTAGCCTTTAAAAAAACAAAAATCATTTAATAATAATTAAAATGCTAGCAATATTTATGTAAACAACGTTCCCATAGGATTAACATTAGCTGGAGCGTTAAGAACCTACACTAGTCACGCGTAGAAATTGGAACGCTAATCTTAAACATCTGGGAGCGTTCTTTTTAAAATTTCTCACTTGCATATTAATAGTTTTAAATGAATTTTTTTCCATCTGTTAGTACAGCTGAGATTGAATTCTAACCGTGGTAGTGTTCACTTTTTCGATTTTGGCTGCAGATTTATTTTTTTTTAAATATAAAGTTACTTTCACTTTCACAAATTTGAAAAGAACGCCCACTTTAGCTTGCGAGTTTCTTTGTATTTCATATATATGTATACATTTTTGTACGAAACGACAAATAAAATTTCATTTTACGCCCCCCTTCGCATTTCGTTCTGGCGCCCGGGTCACATGTCACATCTGCACCCCCCAATTTCCGCCCTGATACACCATTGGCGCCAACTTATATAGGCTCACAGGATACGAGCCCAAACCAATAAATTTGCTTTGAAAAAATATAAAATCGAAGAATCTCCGAAAATCTCTCCACAGACATACACACTATGGAGGGAAAATTATGTGTGTTATTTTATTCAAAAAATTTTGAGCCCACCCAGGGGCGTAGCCACAGATATTTTTTCGGGGGGGTAGAATTCGAAAATTTCCCAACTTGAAACAAATTGCTCCAATTTTCGACTAAAATGATATGCACAACGTGTGTAATAATTATAATGATACTTTTGCATAAAAAATTCCTTTTCAAAGAAAAATTCTGAAACTGAAAACATAAAAATTCTAATTATGGGTTTGTTTACTAAAAAAATAAATTCCCTTTTTACTTTCTTCTATCTTTACAAGAAGAAAGTATTGGATTCGTGAAAAAATTCGATTTCCGGTTTTAAACTGATTTATACGTTTTAGTAAGTCCTGAACACGATTCGACTGTTTTTAGAAAATATCTGTCTGTCTATATGTGATACAAATTTTGTGGGTGCTCTAACACAAGAACTAATGCACGAAATTTAATAAAACTTTAGAGATTCACTTATACAGTCGAACCTCGTTAACGCGAACACTCAAAGGGAAACTTTTTTTGTTCGTATTAAAAGTAGTTCGTGTTATCGGAACTTAACTACATTACATACAACTGAACGAGGCAGTCGGAAACAGTTCGTGTTAACGAGGTTTGACTGTACCTTGATAAAAATTGATGCTGATTTGTTTTTGGTGTAAATCGTCCAACAGGTGGCACTGCTATGCGGCATTTTTCACGATTTACATGATTTTAGCGATAATTATATCTCAAAAACTATTGCACGGAATTTGATCAAACGTCATATTCTGTTAAACCTTGACATAATTTGATACAGATTAGCTTTTCGTGTATATCATATAGCAGGTGGCGCAGCTATGCAGCATTTTTCACGATTTTGCGATAGCTGTATCGCAAAAACTAATGCACGGAATTTAGTCAAACTTCATATTCCACATAAGTAGCACTTCCACATAAATAGATCTTTATTAGGCTTGGGTCTATACTGTCCAAAGCTATCACTTTTGTGCACTTTGAGTAAGGAATTTTGGTTGCAGACATGTAAGAGGCTGGGTGCCAAAATTCAATGATTTGTTTGAAAAATGCTATGCTTATATCTCCTTTTAAGTGCACAAAATTCAATAAATCTATACCTTTAGAGTTTGTTATTATAGGCAAAGAATTGTCATTTAATTTTGGCACTGTGATTGCAAATTTTGAGGCATTAACATGTATGGAGTAGAAGAAAATTTTGGGATTGGCACTAGAGGTCTGCACGGGCCGACATTTCCAGGCCCAGGCCCGGGCCCGGCCCGACTCAGAGAAAAAAAAATTCGGCCCGGCCCGTGAAAAAAAATTATTGGCCCGGCCCGGTTAAAAAGTTAAAAGTTCGGCCCGAACCCGGCCCGGCCTGAAAAAAAGTTAAAATCTCGGCCCGAGTGAATTTCTACAAAACATTGATTTTTATGTCGATTTGGTTAAAAGTTTTTCTCGTACGAGGAGATCAAGCCAAAAATATTTATCTTAACTTTTCTTTTCATGTTTATAATCTTCATTTTTATAGAAGTGCCACAGGGTGCGATATTTATTTTTTTAACGAATCTCTATTTCTTGTATGTAAATGTTTCAGTTATTAATATTGATAATCCATATTCCATGTACTGAAGTGTTAAATATCTGAAAAATGCTATACAGTAAAATCTAAGACTGAATTGCATAGCAAAGAAAAAAAAATGCGTTATAGACAAGTTCCCTTCTTAGCAAGTATAAATGTATTATATATTATTTTCTTACGTAGTATATTAATTTTGTTTGTTATTAATTTTTATGATTTTCTTACGTAGTATTAAGTAGTATATTAATTTTGCATGGATCAACACGTTTTTCAGTTTAAAACAAGATTCCGTCATAGACAGGTTCTTTTTCACACGTTTTACTATATTTTAATTTAACTATATTTTAATAAGTGTAGAAATCTACTACTCTTTAAAAAGAATGAATTTGAATGTTTAATTGTAGAATAATGGCGAATTAAAAATGTATGCATTTTTTGACAAAAAATTTCTGCCAAGCCTAATTTTACTGACCTTTGAATGGACCAGGCCATTCCGAGACAATGATTTTCATACGGGGTGGGTGAAAACTGGGAATGAAAATTTTGGGCCATGAAGATTAGGAATGAAACCAGTACCCGGGAGTGTGCAGAAAAAATAATTTAGGCCCGGCCCGTAAAGAGTGACTAGGCCCGGCCCGAGACTTCAGAAAAAAGTAAGGCCCGGGCCCAGCCCGGCCCGAGTGCCATGAATGAAAATAGGCCCGAGCCCGGCCCGTGCAGATCCCTAATTGGCACATCCGACTAGTTTTCACTTTATATTAATTCTTGTGGTCTTCAAAGAAGCCCACCTGTTAATAACATTGCTTAGTTTAATAAAATTCCCTATTTCACTTTCATTATTTTAAAAGCATTAGGCTGTCAAGTCTGTCATCCCTCATTGTAGCTTGCAATATATATATTTTAAATTTTTATTTGACTAAAGATTCTTTCATTAGATACAACGCCATAACGATAAGCTGCTGCGAATGTTAAGGTACGAGTATATAGTTTGACGGCGTGACCCAAATAGTCTTTGAATTTCATGGCATGAGTAAAAGGTTTGTTAAGTGAGTTGGGATTTGGTTTATTTCTATTTAACTCTGCAAGTCATGTATATCCGGTTTCTCATATCCAGGTGGAAACATTATTAACTTTTCCCTTGCACAATTGTAATTTAAATATGGAATGCATTGCTGCAATATTCTCTTGATATAGGGAACATTCTCATTTAAGCCCATTACTAAATTCCCAAAATTTTCTTGTATTTCTTATAATTCTTTAATGTAAAACTCATGTGTATCAATGTCCATTGGTGTGCTGTTATTTTTATCTATTGCCTTTGGTGAAACTGTTTTCCTACGGTGCTTTCAGAACTCAGCTTCTCCAGTCACATCCTAATATTCATAACAGTTTGTGAGCTTGTCTGTACGGAAATCTTTATTTCTTCAAAATTTTATTCAAGTGTAACGTGTCAGTGTTACAGTGCATGTCGATTTTTTCTTCAGTTGATGGACTGCTTTCATGGTCATATTTCTCTTCCAAACTAAAATTCTGTTCCAAATTAATTCTGTTCCATTTTTTACCTTTTTCATCCTCGAATGGATTTTTAGATGCTCCAAAATCTTGCACGAAAACTCTTTTCCTATTACAAAGGGTTTCTTCGTGCTGAGATTTATAGTAACTTTTTAAAACAGCTTTAAACACAGAACACTGGACTTTAGGCTTAAAATTTTATAAACACATATGAATTTAAACGAACAGAACTGATATATATTTCCGCACACAAATAAAAGTAAAATGTGACAAATTTATCTAAACTAACGACTTCTTATATCCGCATTTGCTCATATAACGCTTTTTACTTGACAGCGAAGGGTTAACTAATTTTTGCGGCAAAAAAATCACGAGCATGAGTAAAATATTGCCAAAAATCGCAAGACTAGTCAAAAAAGTTGTGAAAACTCATCAAATCTTCTTGCCCATAGCTGTGTTTCAAGTAGGTTACTACATTCCTTTTTGCTGTGCCACAAGTAATCTCCAATTTTCAAAAGAAGCTGCAATCCCTTTGGATTGAAATAGCTGGATTCTCTTTTGGGAGGAGAAGGGGAGGTAGGGTGAAATTTTTGAGAAAGGAACAAAGTTTTGGAGGAAATAAAGGAACTGGTTAGTCAGTTATTGATGAACAGGAGTAGAGAAATTTAGGTCTGGTAGATGTATAATATTTTTGTAGAACTGAAAAATACAATGATAGATTGAGTGTGGCTGATTTCTTTTTGTATTTCTTTTAATAATTTAACTTGTTTATTGTTGCAGTACTCAAAATAATCACCAAAACAATAAAAATTTCGTAATTATTTTACTATTACTTTTAAAAAAGAAAATTTCTCAAAAATCTAGAATTTCCCAACTCTAAGCTCAAATTTCCCAACTTCACATATATTGGGGGGGGGGGGGGAGACTCCCCCCCATACCCCCCATGGCGACACCCCTGAGCCCACCCAATATATTTAAAAAGTTGGCGCTACTGTACTACACTGTAAAAGAATACAGATGTTCCTAAATTTAGTAAAATATAATAGAATCAAGAACGTAAATAGACAACACCTCCTCCTGCGAGTGACCCACGATTCCGAAAAATAGCCTTTATCTTTCGAAACCTCAGAAACCAATGTATTTTCGAGATTTAAATAATTTTTGAAAACAAAGTTTCTTTGGCTGCTACTGATTTTCCGAAACGTTTCCGAGTCGTTTTTATGGTGTGTTAACCAGTTTCCTCAACTCGGAATAGAGATTTTTCGTATGCTATTCGAATATCCGATAGTCAACATGTTCATGTTCAACAAGTGTTCTAATTACATTCAATTTTATATGAAGATAAAAAGTTCCATAAATATTCACTTTAATAATATCCGTATATTTTATTTATAAAATGGCGAACGTCTTTCTCTTATCTTAAAAAAGCTTCGTAGACAAGGTTGTTCTGATTGGCTGAATATTAATGCCCATACAATACTCACTCCTTTTCAAGAGTGAATAGTCACTCTTTCAGAGGAGTGACTATTCACTCTTGAAAAGGAGTGCGTTTTAGTACGTAATTTCCAAGGTTACATTATGAAATGGAGTTTTTGAAAATTAAGAAGTGACATATTTTGGTACTTTTCATTATTTTACTCCATATATTTGTTTAAAGTTGAACGGAAATTTTTTTTAAAGAGTATAATGCCAGGCTTTCACTCTTGTCAGCGCAGTAAGATATTTCTCTCTCGACAACGGAGTGACATATTTCACTTTCGTCAATGGAGTGAAATATTTCACTCCTTTCCAGGGAGTGGAAATAAAATTCTCTCCATAAAGAGTGAAAATGCCTGTCACTCTTTGAAAGAGTGAACGTTTCACTCCTCTCAATTTTAGAGTGTATATCGTGTAAATTCGTCGTTTCTGCACTCTGTGCAACTGTGTCTGCTAAGATCTGCGATTTTCCGCTAAGCTATATATATGTAATGAATCAGCGCTACTCCCGTTGTTTCGGTGTAGATCGGGCCGACGTAGGATCGCTCCCTCTGAGCTTCTAGCATCGTTAGGTAGTCGCCGTCAGGGGCGCGCCAGCAGTAGCCAGCGCCTGTGTGCAGAACTTCAGTAGGCGCCCTATACCCCCCTCCCACCTCCGAAAATGAAATCTAATATTTAAAAAAAAAAAGAAAAATTGATGAGTATTTATAAATGCATAGCTGCCATCTTTCTAGAGTTTCTTTCCAGATCAAATAAAGTTTTTGGAGCTAGAAAATTTATTTAATAACATGTGTCTTGTTTCTATAGGGTTCGTATTTTATTTCATTTATTAAATAAAATCTCTAGTTCAAAATATGCTTAATTTACTTGAAAAATAAGGAAGGCTGTCATCTACGTAAATAAAATTCGCAACACAGCAAAGCCTGTGAAAAGGAAACCGTGTATATCAGATTTCATTATCCCGCAGAAAATCTATATATGCAATATAAAAGAAAGTTTGGACTGGGGGCTAATCAACGTTACAGCCCAAACTACTGAATCTAAAATCATTAAAATTAGGGGGGAAATACTTCTTATGACATAGGCTCTCGCTAAGAAAGGACTATCTAAAATTCTACCTCTAAACTGGGTAAAAAGGGGACCAAAAATTTTTCTTAAAAATAAAATATTATAGTTATGTGTCAAATGGTAACATATTTTAATATATTTTTTATATGCTGAATCGAATGGTACCAAGTACATTCTTCTAAGTCCAATAGTTCGTGAGATATTTCATATTTTGCTAATTTAGCAATGTCTTTGATGCCAAAATCTCAAATTTTCTAAAATTACAAGTGATATTTTCTAAAAATACGTTCGTTAATCGTTACTGTAGCAAAGGAAGAAATTCAAATTCTTTCTGTTAATCAATTATTTTTGTTAAATAATTAAAACAGCTATATTAATTAGAAAAAAAAATTACAAACGCATCGAATAGAATAAAAAAAAAAAAAAAAAAGAAAAAAAAACCTCACTGTTACCGACTTTGTTTAAAATACAAAGAAAAAAGGTTTATTCAGAAATTAGTACAACTGTAAAATGAAAATATTTAATTTAAATATTGAATCAATGTTTGTGCGGATTAAAAAATATTTGCATTTTCAAAGATTCGAATTAAGACAATATTTGGCGGCTTATCATTTGCTCCTGCGTAAAAAGAAAAAATGGGTACTTTTATGTTAGCCCTGCGCAAATCTCGCCAATTTATTAAATCGCCATAAGCACTATTTACATTTGTGTGTTTGTTTATAGGGGTAAACTCTGGAACTACCCAGCAGATTAAAACTATGATGGTGGCAAAATTCTGGTGATAATTTGTTCTTACATAGATATATTTCATGTCGGCACAGCTCCCAAAGGGGTTTTTCGTTCTAAAATTGCGATTTTTGCGATATTGTTGAGATTTGAAATTTGGTGCGGTGGTTACATTTAAGATCTAAATGCTTTTCTATGAACGGATTTTAAAAAGTTCGAAATTTCAAAGGATGAAATGCGCGGAAAAGGTTCTAAAAACGTTGATCTCCATGAAATTGCTTAGGATAAAAATTTGTAATTTAACGTGTCTGTAACTTTTAAAACGCAAATGCACGGATGAAGCAGTTTTTAAAGAAAATTCGAAATTTAAAAGGGTGCAATGCACGAAAAGCGTTCTATAAACCTTCAAAATTGAGATTTCTATTGAATTGTTAAGGATAGAAACTTGATATTTAATCTGTCTGTAATTTTTAAGACGTATAAAACAGTTTTCTTTTTAAATTCGAAATTTAAAATGTTCGAATTCAAATAAAAATATAATTATAATAATAATGATTTAAAAAAAAGTTCTAAACTTACGATTTTTCTGATACTGAAGGGATTAGAAACTTGAAATTTTGCATGGCAGTTACTTTTAGGAGTCAAATACTATGAAGAGTTTCTAAAAAAATCGAAATTTAAAACGGTGAAATGACCGGAAAATGTTCTAAATTATGATTTCTATGGAACTGTTAGAGAGAGAAACTCGAAGTTTGACACATCTGTTACTTTTAAAATACAAATGCTCGCTAAGAATGGTATATAAAAATATTCAAAATTTCTGTAAAATGGGAGAAAAGCATTTTAAAAACATTCTAAATTACGATTTTTGTGGAATTGTTAGGGATAGAAACTTGAAATTTGACATGGCTGCTACTTCTAAGACGCAAATGCATATACAGAACCGCTTTTTTTTTTTTTTTTTTTTTTTTTTTTTGTTTTTGTTTTTTAATTCGAAATTTAAAAGCCTGCAGGCAGGAAAAGCTTTCTAAGCTTACGATTTTGGTGATACTGAAGGAACTAGAAACTTGAAATTTAACATGGAGGTCAGTTTTAAGATGCAAATGCCAGCTAAGAATTAAAAAAAAATCGAAATTTTAAAGGTGAAATGAGCAGAAAATTTGTAAATTGTAAAAACATTTAAGTTACGATTTCTGTTAAATTGATAGACAGAAACTCGAAATTTGACATGGCAGTAATTTTTAAGTGTAAATATTCGTACAGAACATTTTTTTAAGGAAATTAAAAATGTAAAAGGATGAAATGAACGATAGGTGTCTTAGAAACGTTCTAAATTGAGATTTCTATTGAATTGTTAAGGATAGAAACTTGATATTTAATCTGTCTGTAATTTTTAAGACGCATAAAACAGTTTTCTTTTTAAATTCGAAATTTAAAATGTTCGAATTCAAATAAAAATATAATTATAATAATAATGATTAAAAAAAAGCTCTAAACTTACGATTTTTCTGATACTGAAGGGATTAGAAACTTGAAATTTTGCATGGCAGTTACTTTTAGGAGTCAAATACTATGAAGAGTTTCTAAAAAAATCGAAATTTAAAACGGTGAAATGACCGGAAAATGTTCTAAATTATGATTTCTATGGAACTGTTAGAGAGAGAAACTCGAAGTTTGACACATCTGTTACTTTTAAAATACAAATGCTCGCTACGAATGGTATATAAAAATATTCAAAATTTTTGTAAAATGGGAGAAAAGCATTTTAAAAACATTCTAAATTACGATTTTTGTGGAATTGTTAGGGATAGAAACTTGAAATTTGACATGGCTGCTACTTCTAAGACGCAAATGCATATACAGAACCGCTTTTTTTTTTTGTTTGTTTGTTTTTTTTTTTTGTTTTTGTTTTTGTTTTTTAATTCGAAATTTAAAAGCCTGCAGGCAGGAAAAGCTTTCTAAGCTTACGATTTTGGTGATACTGAAGGAACTAGAAACTTGAAATTTAACATGGAGGTCCGTTTTAAGATGCAAATGCCAGCTAAGAATTAAAAAAAAAATCGAAATTTTAAAGGTGAAATGAGCAGAAAATTTGTAAATTGTAAAAACATTTAAGTTACGATTTCTGTTAAATTGATAGACAGAAACTCGAAATTTGACATGGCAGTAATTTTTAAGTGTAAATATTCGTACAGAACATTTTTTTAAGGAAATTAAAAATGTAAAAGGATGAAATGAACGATAGGTGTCTTAGAAACGTTCTAAATTGAGATTTCTATTGAATTGTTAAGGATAGAAACTTGATATTTAATCTGTCTGTAATTTTTAAGACGCATAAAACAGTTTTCTTTTTAAATTCGAAATTTAAAATGTTCGAATTCAAATAAAAATATAATTATAATAATAATGATTAAAAAAAAGCTCTAAACTTACGATTTTTCTGATACTGAAGGGATTAGAAACTTGAAATTTTGCATGGCAGTTACTTTTAGGAGTCAAATACTATGAAGAGTTTCTAAAAAAATCGAAATTTAAAACGGTGAAATGACCGGAAAATGTTCTAAATTATGATTTCTATGGAACTGTTAGAGAGAGAAACTCGAAGTTTGACACATCTGTTACTTTTAAAATACAAATGCTCGCTACGAATGGTATATAAAAATATTCAAAATTTTTGTAAAATGGGAGAAAAGCATTTTAAAAACATTCTAAATTACGATTTTTGTGGAATTGTTAGGGATAGAAACTTGAAATTTGACATGGCTGCTACTTCTAAGACGCAAATGCATATACAGAACCGCTTTTTTTTTTGTTTGTTTGTTTTTTTTTTTTGTTTTTGTTTTTGTTTTTTAATTCGAAATTTAAAAGCCTGCAGGCAGGAAAAGCTTTCTAAGCTTACGATTTTGGTGATACTGAAGGAACTAGAAACTTGAAATTTAACATGGAGGTCCGTTTTAAGATGCAAATGCCAGCTAAGAATTAAAAAAAAAATCGAAATTTTAAAGGTGAAATGAGCAGAAAATTTGTAAATTGTAAAAACATTTAAGTTACGATTTCTGTTAAATTGATAGACAGAAACTCGAAATTTGACATGGCAGTAATTTTTAAGTGTAAATATTCGTACAGAACATTTTTTTAAGGAAATTAAAAATGTAAAAGGATGAAATGAACGATAGGTGTCTTAGAAACGTTCTAAATTGAGATTTCTATTGAATTGTTAAGGATAGAAACTTGATATTTAATCTGTCTGTAATTTTTAAGACGCATAAAACAGTTTTCTTTTTAAATTCGAAATTTAAAATGTTCGAATTCAAATAAAAATATAATTATAATAATAATGATTAAAAAAAAGCTCTAAACTTACGATTTTTCTGATACTGAAGGGATTAGAAACTTGAAATTTTGCATGGCAGTTACTTTTAGGAGTCAAATACTATGAAGAGTTTCTAAAAAAATCGAAATTTAAAACGGTGAAATGACCGGAAAATGTTCTAAATTATGATTTCTATGGAACTGTTAGAGAGAGAAACTCGAAGTTTGACACATCTGTTACTTTTAAAATACAAATGCTCGCTACGAATGGTATATAAAAATATTCAAAATTTTTGTAAAATGGGAGAAAAGCATTTTAAAAACATTCTAAATTACGATTTTTGTGGAATTGTTAGGGATAGAAACTTGAAATTTGACATGGCTGCTACTTCTAAGACGCAAATGCATATACAGAACCGCTTTTTTGTTTTTTGTTTTTTTTTTTTTTTGTTTTTGTTTTTTAATTCGAAATTTAAAAGCCTGCAGGCAGGAAAAGCTTTCTAAGCTTACGATTTTGGTGATACTGAAGGAACTAGAAACTTGAAATTTAACATGGAGGTCAGTTTTAAGATGCAAATGCCAGCTAAGAATTAAAAAAAAAATCGAAATTTTAAAGGTGAAATGAGCAGAAAATTTGTAAATTGTAAAAACATTTAAGTTACGATTTCTGTTAAATTGATAGACAGAAACTCGAAATTTGACATGGCAGTAATTTTTAAGTGTAAATATTCGTACAGAACATTTTTTTAAGGAAATTAAAAATGTAAAAGGATGAAATGAACGATAGGTGTCTTAGAAACGTTCTAAATTGAGATTTCTATTGAATTGTTAAGGATAGAAACTTGATATTTAATCTGTCTGTAATTTTTAAGACGCATAAAACAGTTTTCTTTTTAAATTCGAAATTTAAAATGTTCGAATTCAAATAAAAATATAATTATAATAATAATGATTAAAAAAAAGCTCTAAACTTACGATTTTTCTGATACTGAAGGGATTAGAAACTTGAAATTTTGCATGGCAGTTACTTTTAGGAGTCAAATACTATGAAGAGTTTCTAAAAAAATCGAAATTTAAAACGGTGAAATGACCGGAAAATGTTCTAAATTATGATTTCTATGGAACTGTTAGAGAGAGAAACTCGAAGTTTGACACATCTGTTACTTTTAAAATACAAATGCTCGCTACGAATGGTATATAAAAATATTCAAAATTTTTGTAAAATGGGAGAAAAGCATTTTAAAAACATTCTAAATTACGATTTTTGTGGAATTGTTAGGGATAGAAACTTGAAATTTGACATGGCTGCTACTTCTAAGACGCAAATGCATATACAGAACCGCTTTTTTTTTTTTTTTTTTTTTTTTTTTTTTTTTTTTTTTTTTAATTCGAAATTTAAAAGCCTGCAGGCAGGAAAAGCTTTCTAAGCTTACGATTTTGGTGATACTGAAGGAACTAGAAACTTGAAATTTAACATGGAGGTCAGTTTTAAGATACAAATGCCAGCTAAGAATTAAAAAAAAAATCGAAATTTAAAAGGTGAAATGAGCAGAAAATTTGTAAATTGTAAAAACATTTAAGTTACGATTTCTGTTAAATTGATAGACAGAAACTCGAAATTTGACATGGCAGTAATTTTTAAGTGTAAATATTCGTACAGAACATTTTTTTAAGGAAATTAAAAATGTAAAAGGATGAAATGAACGATAGGTGTCTTAAAAACGTTCTAAATTACGATTTCTATGGAATTGTTAAAGATAAAAACTGGAAATTCGATATGGCTGTTATTTTTAAGACGCAAGTGCACGTACAGAACATAAAAAAAAAATCGAAATTTAAATGAGTGCAGGGGGGGGGGGGGGCATTCTAAACATATGATTTTTTTGTGATACTGCGATGACTAGAAACTTGAAATTTGGCATGCCGATTACTTTTAAGATACAAATGTTTGCGCAGGACAGTTCTTAAAAAATCGAAATTTAAAAGAGTTAAAGCGCGAAAAGATTTTGAAATTACGATTTTTAGGGAATTAATTAACAAATGTTACGTAAAATTCTATAGTAATCGTAATTTAGAACGTTTCTGGAAAGTTTTCCACGCATTTCATCCTTTTGAATTTCGAATAATAAAAAAAAAATCATTAGCGAGCATTATATCCTAAAAGTAACCGCCATGCCAAATTTCAAGTTTCTAGTCCCTTCGGTATCAGAAAAATCGTAAGTTTAGAACGTCTTTTTTTTTTTTTTCTTTTTTTACTGCACCCTTTTAAATTTCGATAAAAAAAAAAAAAAAAAAAAAAAAAAGCTTCTGTGCGTGCACGTGCGAAACAACTTGGTTGCTGCTTTTAAGACGCAAACACACGCACAGAACCTTTTTTTTTCATCGAAATTTAAAAGGGTACAGTAAAAAAAAAAAGTTCTAAACTTGCAGTTTTTCTGATATTGGAGGGACTTGAAATTTGGCATGGCGGTTACTTTTAGGATATAATGCTCGTTAATGATTTTTTTTTTTAATTCGAAATTTAAAACGGTGAAATGAGTGGAAATCTTTCCAGAAACGTTCTTAATTACGATTACTATAGAATTTCACGTAAAATCTGTTAATTAATTTTTACATCCATTTCAAATTTAGCCCACATATTTGCAATTCTGACTACAAATCCCTTTGACACCAAACTCAAAATTTGCATACTCCGAAGTTTCTAAATGAGAAAAATTTGCATTTATGACTCTCTTCTGCCATTTTCTGCAAAAGAAATTTCGCTTATACTGTTATTTTATATAAGACTTAAAATATCCTTTAATTGTTTTGAGCAGTGTATTTGAATGGTGTTCTTTTAATTGATACCAGTGACCGTTATTTAGTATTAATTATTTAATGCTATTAATTTGCTATTTAGTGATTAAGGTTTTTGGCCCCTTCACCTACAAAACTTTTGAGATATACTGCCCCTCTGAAAAAACTAATTTTAAATTTACTATGATTTATATCATTCCTACAAATTATTTTTACATAGTTTCTAAGTCGTATGGACTTATGGCTAAGATGTATGTGCATAATATAAGACGCTTGTGACGCATAAGTCTACCTATATTCATGGACTGATTACTGCAGGAAAAACTTTTACCAGTATTTCCGAATAGTAATTTTCATCTTATTTATGACAGAAATTCTGCTGTAAGGCAACGATTGCTATTTAAAAATAAAAAAAAACATATGGAATTTATCTTTTGTGTAATAAAACTGTGCTACGCTCTAATACTGCTGCAGTGAGATAAGTGTTGCATGTTTTTACCCTGTGAATTATGAAACCTTTCATTGTTTGCAACTACATGAAGGGCGCGTGCGCCTCTGATTATAAAGGTTGGATTGGTCTGCGTCTAAATCACTTTTTAGGAGACTGAGAAGTACATAGAATAAAACGAAATAAACTTTTTTTTAAAAGAATTCAATATTTATAAGAAAGTTTGGCTCAGGTAAATCTGCAAAACATAATTCAGGTGTTAAGAAAATGTGATTTTAGAATAATTAAAGATTTTTTTTTTAATATTTGCTCTTCAACTGAAATCTTTGGCGCCTTTACTACTTCGGCGCCTGTGTGCGCCGCACACTTTGCACACTGGGTCGGCGCGCCCCTGGTCGCCGTGAGTGGTATCCGAGAATTAATGACAGTTTATGTGAGTCTCTGCTTAAAGAAAGACACAGTGTTTTCGGGGACCTGAGTTATTAATCCTTTGTACATCCTTTTGAGAAATCAGGCCCCTTTTGGCTTGAGAGCTGTTCAGTTACTTCTTTATGGACATCTGACTCGGGAGTTAAGGGTATCGCAAAGCGATACTTGGAAAGCAAAGTTGCGTGGACTTAAGGCATTCTTTAGTTGGTCAAAAAGCTCTGTCCTGTGACCCGTGCAGCGGTATAAGTATGCTGTATTTTGCATTATTCCTGCTAGGGGCCGTTGAAGTCAAAGGAGGCGTCTGTACACTATAATTGGTCGTTAACTGAATGATTGACTGCCCGGGATAAAGGCGGTGGCTCGATTTCGGCCTATTGAACGCAGCAAGACTTGCAAATTGCACTTATTCAGCAAAAGTATTCTTATGAGATGTGCCAAAACGATCTTTGAAAGTTATAAGCTGCGATGCTGATAAACTAATTTACCAGGGGCAAAGGCTTTCAATCAACTGAGACACAATTACTAAAGCATTTTTAAAGTTTTAATTTGAATTTCTAATTTTAAATTTCTGTTTCTTAAAACGGGGATTTCAAATTTTAAAAGGGGCAAAAAGGGGATTTTAAAATTTAAAAAGGGCTTTTATCGTTTCATATATATATATATATATATATAAAGTTTAAAATTAACATTTTAAATAAAATAAACAAGAATTGCCGCGATTGTAAATACATATGGGCAACGAACGTATATATATTTATATATATATATATACACATGACAGCTATATCACATATATTCTCCCTATAAACGAACGATATAAAAAAGACATATACAGGATGTTTCATAAAAGATGGGCAAAAATTTAAGAGGTGATAGTACACATCCAAATAAACAACTTTAATCAAAGAATGCAGGTTCGGAAATAAAACGCAAAGTTGCTGGCGCATTTGGAAACTTCGTCCTCTTGGAAAACGTTAAAGCTCCATTCCTGTTGCGAGTTATCGAGAGAAGAACGACTTTAATAGCATGCAAATGTGATATGAGTAAGAAGAAGAACGCGTATGCAAAATTTCATTTCAATTAATACATAAAAACAGCTGATCCGAGTGTGCAACTGTCCATTGCGGTAGGAACGTATTGGAAGATGTTGCACTTCACTAGACTCATATGCATTTTATCAACGGAACTGCAAATGGAAATGGCTCAGAGGCTCAACGATTGTACGGAGAGCGATTTCCCAATTTACTTTTGTATCTTAATCCCTCTTTATATGTTTTTCCCTCATATAACAACATCACCTTTGGCGCCCTCTAGTACCTTTGCGTTTTAATTCCGACCATGCATTCTTTGATGAAACTTGTTTGTTTGGATGTGTACTATCCCCTCTTAAAGTTTTGCCCATCTCTTATAAAACACCCTGTTATACAGTGTGTCCACGTATAACCTGACTGACCTTTATTTTCGCAACCGTTGGTCCTAGATGCATACTTCCAATTACAAAAATGGTTTAAATAAGGTAAAGAATTATTTTTTAAAGCGATTTGGGTAAAAAAAAAATATTAAAAAATTACGAAATTTAAATTTGTATACGGTCCCCCGGTTCTATAAGTTATATTTACTAAATATTTACTGTGACACTAACAGGTAAGACAAAAAAAGTCCCATTCATCTAACATTAAAATTGACCGAGTTATGAAACTTTGAAATGCATGACTTATACCACTTTTTTGCATATCAAAACAGATAATTTCGACCATGCTTTCAGGGGTCGTGTATAAAGTACTTAAACTTATTTCAAGGTATCTGCGCTTTGAAAGAAATCGTACAAATATTACGCTAACGATTAACTTTTATTAGTTAAGTTTCAGATTAGTTAAAATAATTGTATTTTAACATATGTTTTATTTTGTAAGGATTTGAGACTATGATTTCTTTTAACTAAAATTATGTTATTTTCATAATATTTTATTTAACTTGCAATGATCGTCTTTCCAGTTTAAAATTTGTACTTGAACTTGAACTTACTTTGAAATGCCCGATCGAAGTTAAATTTTACATACTGATTTAAATCCGATGACATTGCAATATTATTATGATTTTCGACTCTTACCATCTTATACATACTTATATTAGAGGATAACACAAAAAAATTCGGACAGATTACCGTCAAGAAGTTTAAGAAAGAGTTTTAGATTAGATAACATAAACCTGCGATGGTTGTGTTTTTTAACTTTTATAATTACATTTTATGTATTTTTTAAGGCTGAATCAAAAAATTACCTTCACTTTTAACCATCATGTCAAGATTTTTCGAAAATCGTAAATTTCATGGTTAAAAATAGCGAAAAATATGATACTATAAAATAGATGTAAGACTTTTTATTCAGTTTAATTTTATTTAATTCAATAATTTATTAGATTTTTTGGCTTATACTGGGTTTCTTATAGCTAAACAACTCGGGTGTCTGATGAGGTTGGGAGGGGAGGGGGGATCAATTTTAACTTTTAGCTTTTTAACTTTGAAATTTGCGATTTGAGAAAATTCTTGACGTGTTGGTTAAAATGAAGGTCATTTTCGAATTCAGTGCTAAAAAATACATAAGAATCAATTTTCAAAAGCGAAAAAACATGCCACAACCCAAAATTTGAAAGAGTGCAGCATTTAAAAATATGTATCATTTTGTAAAGAATTGAGGCTGTTGTTTTTCATCCTTTTAACAAAAAATCTGTTATTTTTATCCTCTTATAATGTTCAGTACAAATTGTACATTTTGCAGTAATATGTCAGAATGATTAAAGATTTCAAATTTATATTGCAATGCTAATTTTACTCTCAACCATTTCCTTAATATATCTGACGAAATTATATTTCTACTAAATTTGTGAATGACCCCTAATATGCAGCAAAAAATACACCCCAACTTTAAACAGCTATTACTCGGTCAATTTTAATCGTAGAATAACGGGACTTTTTTTGCCTTACTTGCCAGTATAACAGAGAAATTTTACTTAATATAACTTATAGGACCGGACCGTATAAAAATTTTGATTCTGTAATTCTTCACAAAATTGTTTTTTCGTTACAAACTCTTTTTTATCTTAACCCTGCTCCTAATTTTGACCATTTTTGTAATTGGAAGTATTCATCTAGGATCAACGGTTGCGAAAATAAAGGTCGGTCAGGTTATACGTGGACACACTATATATAAAAGCTAAATCACACATATTCTTTCCAAAAACTAAATATATATATAAAAGATGTATGTATGATAGCGATATCCTACCCCTGTTATACTGGATTGTTCAAAAAATTATGCTTATCATTTGAAAGAGTTAGATACTTTCACATTTTCCTTTTTTCTTTCACAGGTGAAGGTGAGCAACGACCCCGACGACCCGACCACGGTGTCTTGGTGGCGCTGCGGCGAGTCCCTGCGCCCCGCCCCGGGTAAAAGAGACATCATTGACCACGGGGACAGTGGTTGGCACGAACTGGTGTTGAGCAACATCACGGAGGAGGACGAAGGGGAGTACGAGTGCAGGGCCGAGAACGACCGAGGACACAACTCGTGCTTCGGGTCGCTCTACTACTACAGAGAAGGTAAATGGTGGAATTTGGAAGAAACAAGCAAAACACTTTTCTTCCGTTGGTGATTTGGCCTCTGATTTCAAACAGGCTAGAATGAAAAATCTTTGAAAATGATGTCATTTTAAGGGGTTCCGGGGGCTTAAAATCCTCCAAAAATATGCAATTTTTTTATTGGCTTAAAAAAAAAACGAGTTTTTAGCTCTAAATACCGCAAACCGCATGCTTTTATCTTCATTAGATCCAGTGATAGAACACCTTTTGCCTTGAGAAGCGATGCATCAGCTTACCCTCTGACGAGAACTTTAGCTCCATTGATCTCAGAATGAATTTTTTCACGATTTGTCAACTTTAAAAGAATATAGCTAAAGTTCCTTGCAAGATAGATGTATGAAATTTCCAACAGAGATTTTAGGCTCTATTTCCAACAAATTGCCTTCAGGATTTGTAATTTTGAGTGATCATTGTGAAAAGAGGCTCATGAATGCAAAATTCACTCATAAAAAAGTTGCATTTTTTTAACTTAACATTTTTTTTATAAAATTTATAATCCATATTTTAAGAAGTCCTGAAGACAAATTAAAATAACACATTTACACATGTGTTAACATTAACACATTTACTTTTTACACTTTTGTGTACAGAAACAGAAAAGTGTAAAAAGTTTGTGAATCGAGTCAGTACTTCCGAGTTATATCAAAAATTAAATATGTTTAAAATTTTACAATTTAAATTTAAAAAAAAAGATTTAAAAATTTTCAGATTTTTTTTACAAGCAATATTTTTATTACATTAAAACATATTTCAGAAAAAAATCTCTATAAATAAAAAGAAATAGAATTCTGAGCCCCGGATCCTCTTAAAGCAATTATCGAAAAATGTTGCAGTTCTAAAGACAGAATCCATTTAACAAAAAGGAAAAATCGTGCGTCCAGCATAGATTATGAAACACTTTCGAACACATTCCGAATATTTTATTATTATCCACCGTTTAATAAGCTGAAAAAGGATGTCTCAGTAAAGAATTCGGATAACGCATAACATATTTGAATGGAGACCGGGAGATGGCAGCACAATCACCTCATCGAGTTGGAAGTTGAAATTCCAGAATGAGTTAAAACTGGATTCGCATATTAAAATGCAGCGGGTCTGCCAAGTCCTATCAGGGTGGAAAACACTTGAAAACCCTATTTGAGCGGTGGACTCGTAGGTGTGTACCATTATGTTTTCCTGCACCCAAAGGTACGAAAACAGGGAGGGCTGGTGTATGAAAATAGTGTTTCATAATCTATGCCTGATGCACGAGTTTTCATTCTTGTCTAAAATTAACATAACTATTGCATTCTTTATTTTTAATTGCTGGCGAACGATCCATTTATAGTTCAAATGCGACTAAAAAAATATATTGAAATCGCTTCTGTAGTTCTTTAGAAAAAGGTACAGTCGTGGAACAAATAAAGTAAACATACCTCACTAACTCTGCAAAAAAATATCGTAGAAGAAAGTGACTAGTACCACACGACTGGTAATAAAGTCTACTTTTAAATGATGCCTATAAAATTTGCTTAGGGGGTCATCTACCTATTAAAACGAACCATAACTTTGTTTTTTTCAATAGTAGTAGGGGAGAGTGGGGATGAAAGGGACATTTTGTCTTTATAAGCTTGTAAAATAATGACATTAAAAGATATCACTTTCAAATTTGCGCCTAATTCTCGTTTAAAACCTTTGCTTTGATACTACTAAAACCTCTTATCCTCAAGTACAGTAATTTAAAATATATACGCATTTTTATAAATTGGAAGATATGTCCCTTTTAACCCCATTGTAGGGGATGAAAGGGACACTGTGCGGGGTTGAAAGGGACACACATAGTAAAACACATTTATGAACATTTTTTCTTTTTATTTGCAATTACATTATTCAGAAATAAAAGATAATTATACTCAAATAAAAGTAAAATATATTGCAACATATAATTAAATATAAACAAGAAAAATAACATGTTTAGGCCTACTTGACTAAGAAAGATTTAGCTCTAGCTGTCTCACCACCAGTTACTGGTTAATTAACTTCACTACAATATCATTAATATTCACGTCATTCACGTCAATAGTATCAGTAAATACAAAATGATTTTATTCTGGGTTTTTTTTTCTGAAAAAAATGTGCTTTGAATTCATTACGAGCGTTTTTCTAGACTTTGTGGCTACAATGCGACAGGAATATCACCATAATTATCAATTACCTTTTGCAATATTTATTGTCTTAATATGTATATTGCTTTCATAATTATCGAATAAGAGAAGCTCAGGATCAGTTTTGGAACAACCAGAATATTTAGTTAATTCAGAATTGCTTTAAAAAACGTTTGCAGTCATTGACCAACTGTGATGAGCAAGTCCAAGTTTTTGGAATGTTGCACCTCTGACCATGAACCCCTTGAAATTGTTTCTTGGGAAAACGAATACTGTTGGACAGAGTTACCTGATGTAGAAACAAAACACAAAAGTGTGACAAGTTTGCCACGTTCAGCTGATGTTACGTGGGAAAATTGTTTTTTACTACGTTTTGCTACTATATTAGGTGGTTTGTGCTCTGTCATTAAGCCTGTTTTATCACAGTTATATATTATGTTCTGTGTAAATTTATAGCAATCCATAACTAACTGAAGGTTTAAAAAATATATCAACATTAGCTTTGTTGAAACTTGTACTTCTCGTTAAACTAATGGCTATAGGTTTCTTAAGGGAAAGTAATGAATTTCGTTGAATAAAATCTTGGAACCAAAAATTTCCAGCTTGCTTCTTTGTTTGCAAGATAGGGACGTATTTGTAGAGTTCAAAGCAATTGAATACTCATATGCAGAGTTGTCAAACCATAGTTGATATTAGATGTTTGGAGCAAATATGAAGCTAACTCTTTTTATTGAGCTTCACTAAAAAAAGCTTTATAGGAACAGCCTGCGGGTCAACCTGAGGGGTTAAAAGGGACATGTCCCTTTCAACCCCTCAGTTTCTGACCTTTTCAACCCCGTACCCACCTAGCGAAATGAAAAATGTATTCATGTATGAAAGTATTTACCTAACAAAATATACTGATATTCACAGAATGTGCATACTTTACAGTACTAAATAACATAAATATTATAATGCTAAACACAATGTTGCTTTGTTAGAGAAAAAAAGAAAACCAACATCAAAATTTACTTTTTGATATCAAAAACATGTTTTGCTTTCATCGCCTACAACCCTGCAATTGCTGATATTAGTTATAAGGATTATTTAGACAGAACAAGTATCGTCATCGATTGAGGCAAATTTGAAACTTTGTACATTTTATTTTCTTCCTGAAATTTTGAGTGTCCCTTTCATCCCTTGTCCCTTTCATCCCCAGTCTCCCCTACACAATTCTGACAGCATAAATGAACACTACGTCCTTCCATGAGCCTAAAAACAAATTTTTATGCAATTCGTACGATAAGTTTCTGAGAAATTAAACGAGATTATTAGATTTTAAAACGAGGGTATTTTAGAGGCTGTATCCAGGTCGGTAGTCAATTGTTGAACGAGAGAGTTGACCACCCTTCCATTCTTGATTAAGGCATCTTAAGTGCCACTCAAGTAGTCATCGAAGGCTGCTATATGACAGGATAGCGTAAGAAATTTCAAAATATCTAGTCACTTCTATCATAGATGGCCCCTTAAACCATCATTTTGCCGTTTTTGAAGCATCATTTGAAAACTACTTGGAAGAAAAATGTGAAATTTTGGATTTCCATAAAGCAGGGCTTAATAAATCTAAATCCATCAAAAAAATGATACGTTGCAGTTCACAATTTTTTCGAATATTCATTTCATAATTCATATCATAAAAATTGCAACACAAAATTGCTACACAAAAAATTAGCCCATTAGGAGTATAATTTCAGGAGATATTAATGAAAATATAAAAATGTAATATAACATTGGAAGCACTCAATTTTGAATGCTTATAATTCAAAAGACTTGAAATTGGATGTCTAGGCATAGTTTGAACTGAAGATTTGAAATATCTTGTTAAAATTGGGTATTGCCATTGAAAAAAAAAGAAGTTTGGGTTCGTTTCAATTTGAAAATGGCCCCTAAGTCAATTTTATAGACATCATTTAAAAGTAGACTTTATTTCCAATCGTTTGGTACCAGTAACTTTCTTCTACGATAATTTGTTGAGGAGTTAGTAGGGGGTGTTTACTTTTTTTTCCCCACGACTGTACAGTCCTGTAAGCAAATTTTATATACGCCATTTAAAAGCAGGCTTCATTTCCAATCGTTTGGTACATTACTTTCTTCTATTATAATTACTTGAAGAGTTAGTAGGGGATGTTTACTTTTTTTTTTCCACGGCAGTACTTCCATGTCGACAGTTTTACATGTGATTTTGCAACTGTTGTCGACAGAAAAATCATAAGCTTAGGAATATTGATCAACATTTTTTTCCATTGTTGCATGGATTGCTGGATGTGAAACCAAATGTCCGTCTTTCTAGACCTGTTTGTCCTTCGTTTGACCGTAGCGTCCGTCACCAACAAACCTACATTCCTTCAGAATTTTATTTTAAATGATGTTAAAGTTTAAAATTGTTTAATTACTTTTGTAGACAGTGGTCCTATTGTGCATTGACCTTTTGACTATTTTGTATCATTATTGACATTATTATGACTGTTATTTTCTTTCAGGTGGAACCGGCACATTAACGGACGTCACCCTGGAAGCTAGAGATGGTAAGCGCATTTCTGTTTGATCACCTCCCCCCCCCCCCCTCCTTACAGGATGCCTTTGCAAGACCGAGCAAAAATTATTGTTCAGTATACATAATTAATGATCCAACAACCAATTCATTTTTTTAAATTTTCCATGAAAAAACTCATTTTTAACAATCTGTTTTTTATGTTATTTTCAAAAGAGATTTTACCTCATAAAACTCTTTACTTGACTACGCCGCTGCTACCATGGTAGTTATAAAAAAAGAACGAAAAATCATGCGTCATGCATGGATTATGAAACTCTTTCCAACACTTCCAGAATACTTTAACAAAACTTCGCCGTTTAGTAAGATGAAAGAGGATTTGGAAAACGCATAATACATTTGAAAACCCAATTTCAGCAACTACCATCTAAAGTCTCAAAATATTCGAATTCTTTTATGCAGCCCCGTATACAATCTATAGATTTATCAATACTATACTACATTGTATGCTAAAATTTAGATCAGTTAGGAAATGCATAGCACAGTTGTAAATTCCCCTTTAGCAATTTCTGTCAGTAAACGAAAATAGAATCGGGATCTTTTGTGCTGACCTGTATTGGGTCTATATAGTTAATACACGTCAAAAAATAGACAAAAAGTAGCTTAATTTAAAAATGTGTACCACATCTTAAAACGCACTTCCAGCCATTATTATTAACTGTGACAGAATTCTTTTGTGTGACCCTCTGTCAGTGAAAGATGAATATTATGCTCACCCTAGCCCAGCGACCGCGAACCTATGGCACACGTGCCGATCCTGGCACGAAAGAAAACTTCTCTGACACACGTAAAAAAATATAGATTATACTCAGTTTATGGAGAGCAAACAATCCATTTTATGTTTTTTTTACAAAAAAAAGTTTCGTGTAACAGGTACATAATTTACATTTAAATAATCCGTTACTTTTGAATTAATTAAGGTATTATAAATTTCATTGAAAACGCCGTGTAACGTCATTTTCTCGCCAAACCATTTAACATTGTTGTGTTTTCCAAATCGTTTTGCTTCTCTATACAATTTCAAAGGTTCTATTTTTGAAAATTGAATTTTAAGAGATAGTTTGTATAGAAATATACTAAATGGCACGCTTCTACTTCAGATTAGGTTTTATTTTATTTAGGTCTAAGGTTTTAAGTTATTTTAGGTTTTATTATATTTAGATTTTAACTTTGAAAATTGTATTTTAACTGATCGTGTAACTAATTATGCATCTATTGAACCTGCGTCTACATGAAGAACTAAAAATGATCTCATTCAGGGGCGCCATTTCAGAACTTTCTTGTGGAGGGGGGGGACAAACATTTTTTGAGGAATGCTATATAGCTAAGAGTAGGATCCAGGGCGGTGTATAACCCCCACCCCCCCCGTATGAGAAACATTTACTGACTTATGCTTACAATAACGGTAAAAACTTCGAATACGGAAACTCAGAACCTATGAAATATTTTGTTTTAGACAGGTTTCCGTATTAGAAGGTAAAGTTTTAAAATTGACATAATATTATACATGATTTTTTTTTTTTTTTTAGACAGGATTCTATTATAGACAGGTTTCATTTTTACAGGTATCCTCACTGACTGTTAGACCATCTGCTCTATAGTATAGCTCTGAAAAGAGATGTATTAGAGTAAAACTTGTGAAAACGAAACCTGTCTATAACAGATTTCTTTTTAGAAAGGGAAAAAGTCAAATTTCGTTGAAAAAACATCATACAATTATACTTGCTAAGACGGAAACCTGTTTAAATGGAGCTTTTTTTCTAGTCCCTTTCGAAGTTTTATTGAAAGGGCACCATTTCATGAGTTTCCTGACGAAGGACAAGGAAAATTTTTCTTTGAGGAACAGGGAACGTGGAAAATTGCACAACTTGCAAAACTGCACAAATCACACAGAGAAAAAATCCCGCACAACAAAACATGCTCAACATGATTTTGTATTAATTGTATTAAATGTGATGATTCCACAATTTTTTTTTAATTTTGAAAGTCCGCGATTTTTCTTTCTTTCAAAATCCGCAAAATCAATTCGTCAATGGGCTGCAGAAAAAATCGCGAATCTTGGAAATTTTGAAAAAAAAAAGTCTCAAAATGGTCGCTTAAAATCGCTAATTTCTTCAAACGACCGTGGAAAATATCGCTAATTTCATCAGAGATCGCGAAAAGAAAGAGATTTCGTCAAATGATCACACAAACAGAAATCTTGAATTTCGTAAAAGGATTGCAAAAAAATCGCGAATTTCGTAAAAGGTTTGCGAAAAAACGCGAATTTCGTCAAAAGAATGTGCAAAAAATCACGAAAATTTAGTCGAACAATCGCGCAATAAAACCGAGGAGAAATTTGTCAAACGATCGCGTAATAAGGTCCAAAATTTTGTCTAACTCTCGCGCAAAAAAAAATCACAAATGTATTAGTCGGTGGCAGAAACAAAATACGAATTTCAATAAATGATAGTGATAAGGAATCGTGAATTTTTTCAAAAAAATCACGAAAACAAATATCGAATTTCGTCAGTTGGTCGCGGAAAAATAGGGGAGACCGGGGCAAGTTTTCCAACTTTTTAGATTTTTATTTTTGTATTTTTTATTTTTAACTATTTTGATATATACAAGATATCATTGTATTCCCTAGACCTTCCTGTACAAACTAGCACAATTATTTTTCAAAAAACTAAATATACTTTTTCACAAAAAATAGTTAAGTCTAATCATGTTACGTTGGAAAATGTGCCCCGTATGCGGGGCAAATTTTCCAGCCTACGAAAAATGGTCAGAGGCAAGTTTTCCAACTATACTTTAAATGGTAAAACATCGGTAATAAATCTTGCTTGTTAATTAATAAGTATTTTTTATTGTGAACTAAATGCTCAGTAACATAAAAAACAGTTTTAAACCATTTGACATTTAAAGACGAAGGTCCAAACAGCTCCCTGGACGGAATTGGATTTTTTTTTTTCTCGCCCCTTTTATCTGATTCCTTTTGCAGTTTCCTTTTTTTTAGATGAAACTTTTTTTCCATTTTCAGTTGATTTTTGACAGGAGAATCAGTAAGTACAACACTTCCTATTTTTTTTCCACGCCGTGTTTGCCTGCTTAGGGCAGCCTTCGCAAAAGTCCTAACTTCTTCTGGTGTAGGCAAAGCTTGTTTGGATGTAGAAGGAACGCTTTTTAGCTCACAGGCTATCAAAGCCTGAGAGCTAATGTGCCCGCCCGTTCTGTATGTATGTATGTACGTACGTATGTACGTAACGCGATAACTCTTGATAGAAACATCCGATTTGCTTCAAAATTTTTTCCTAGGTTCACTGTGATAAGGCACTTCCCTGATTAGTTTTGGGAGTTCATTGGTTAAGGATAAAGGGGGAAAAACGGGGTTAGTCCACACCCCCTTTAATTCAGATAAATGACTTTTTCATGCAGAATGATTCGATTTGCTCCGAATTTGGTATACCGGTTTATTATGTTAAGGAACTTCCCTGATTAGTTTGGGGGGTTCATTGGTTAAGGATAAAGGGTGGGGGAAACAGGGTTAGTCCACCCCCCTTAATTCAGATAAATGTGTTTTTCATGCAGAATGACTCGATTTGCTCCGAATTTGGTATACCGGTTTATTATGTTAAGGAACTTCCCTGATTAGTTTTAGGGTTCATTGGTTAAGGGTAAAGGGGGGGAAAAGGGGGATTAGCCTGCCCCTCTTAATTTAGATAAATGGGTTTTTCATGTAGAATGATTCGATTTGCTCCGAAGTTGGTATACCGGTTTATTATGTTAAGGAGCTTCCATGATTCGTTTTGGCGATTCATTGGTTAAGGATAAAGGGGGGTTAGTCCACCCCCTTAATTTAGATAAATGTTTTTTTTTTGCAAGATTATTCGATTTGCTCCAAATTTGGTATACCGGTTTATTATGATAAGGAGCTTCCCTGATTAGATTTGGAGGTTCACTGGTTAAGTATAAAGGGGGAAACGGGGGCTAATTCTCCTTCACTTATTTTTTTGAGTGGCATTATTCTTTAAAATAAGAGTATAATATACAATTAGTGTGAATAGTCTGTGAGCTCAATGCCATCAGTTTAGCTGGGCACTTTTCTTTTTTATTTCATAAGCAATAGGGAAATTTTGAGTAGAACTTAAGGAACAGCTTCTTTGGAAATGCTAGCCTGCGTTGGTGTAGAATGATTAGATGCTTTCGGTGTTGTTTTCTTTCTGCGGGGAGGGGGGGGGGGATTATTGAGGAAAGTTTCAAATCTTTTCAGGATTGTGGGTGCTTTTAAGATTTGGTGCAGCAGGAGCTGGCCTGTCAGGAAAGTAGGATGGCGTAAAAGCAGAGTTTGTAAATATTTCAGGATTCAGTATGAAAATTCTCTAACGTTTAAAACCCGCCATAATATTAACTGTGGATTAACGCCAGTGGAGCGGCTCTAAGCACGGTTAATTTGCTTTTTGAGGGGTTCATACTCACTGCGATCTCAGTGTGCTAGCTTATGACTATAAAGGCTTAATTAACATAAAATGGATTCATTAAATGAACCCATTTTAGAAAAAATTGACATTTTATTATATTTTTGAATTTACCTTGTTTTTTATATTGATAGTTTTACTTAAATGACTAAATGATCAAACGGGTTCGTAGTATATGTGGTTATTTGGCCGATTTTTTGATACAATAAAACTAGCTGATTTAGGAGGGGGGAGGATTTCAAAAGAGAAACATGTTGGAAAACATGCCCCGTATGTTGTTGGAAAACCTGCCCCGTCGCCATATTTGAACTTTTACACTACCTGGACGAATACCGGTGTAAGTTATTTGCAAAACAAACGCATAGTTACTTGAAAAAAGAAACCCTTTTTTAGTGTATGCAATGTCAAAACAGTAAGTTTAACGCTAATATGTTTTTTTTTATGTTTTAATAAAGACCTAAAATTTTACTCACCGTTGAAAAAATGAAAAAAACAGCTCTCCAGACGAAGTGACAGCAGCTATTAAGCTATAACTTTTGTAGATGTTGTGTAAGATGTTGCCACTTCAGCCAGTTCACTCGCTAGCGTCACCTAGCGGCTCATTTAAAAACTAAAGCGAGTTGGAAAACTTGCCCCTATGGAAAATGTGCCCCGGTCTCCCCTATTGTAAATTTCGGCAAGTGCTCGCGCGAAAAAAATCTATTTCGTATAAAGCTTTCAGGAAAAAATCGTGAATTCCGTGAATCGATCGCAGGAAAAATCGCAAATTTCGGCAGATGATCGCGAAAAAAAATCATGAAATTCAATCAGTCATGAGATAATCAGCCAACGAACATCATGAATAGGTTACGAAATTTGCAAATTTTGTGATCTGTAAGTATAAGAAAATTTTCGTTAGTGATTTTCTCCAGGTGAAGGTAAAGCGTTAATTTTTTCGGATTGTGTGTTCACTATTATGAGATGGTTTCATGTTAATCCGATATTTCAAAGAAATTTTCAGTATTTTTCAGATAAAAAAACTGCATATTTGAACATTAATGAATACTATGTATATATTTGCATTTTTCTAGAGAAAAGGTAAAATTTATAATTAATATTCATATAAAAAGCACAAATAAATGCACAAGAATTACTTTCATGCGCATACATATAATTTAAAATTATTTAAAATACATTAGAAAAACCCAAAACGTTTTCAGTGATCACAAGACCGTCATCAGTGGGATTTAAATGTTATTATTTTCTTTGTGCTTATTCGAGAATTGGCTAGAAGAAAATCATTGTGATTGATGTGTCAATGATTTTGACGAGTTTTCCCATGATCAATTTGCACACAGACGAGAAGCCAAGCAACTGATAAAAAAAATTCTCACATGTATTTTTAAAATTAACCAAAGTACTCATTATAGATATATGTCTCACCTTGAGAGAGTTCGAAGAGTAAGGCTTTTTTTGATAATTGTTAATGTCTATGCATAAGCATTTATTTAATGCACATGTTTTTATTGCAATAAAATCTGATAAGTTATTTTAGAGTTTGAGCAGTTTTCTAATATTTGTTTGAGTCTGACATTTGATTAGGGATGCACCGAATATTCGGTATCTATTCAATATTCGGCCTACTCAACCATACTACCGAATATTCGGTTAGGCTGAATATCAAACTATTCGGTTTGCTGAATACTTAAAAAACCTCTTAAAAATATTTTTTAAAACGTTACACAACTTCTACTTTTAACTGTCAATTAATAAAGATATTCAGAATAATAGAATATTTAAAGAAAAGAGAATGATTTTATATTATTTATTTGTTGTTTTAAAAATGTCACTTAAAAAAAATTAACCATTAATGACATGTCATTTGTTCATGAGAATTAATTTTTTGTCCAGTAAATCAGGATCGCAATTCACTTATTCAGTCAGAAATACAGTGTATCCCCAAATCAAACTTCCCCCAAGTCGATTTTCTTTTGTTACTTTAACAATAATGAAGGTATTGTAACTATATTGTCAACAGAGTTACAGTCGTGGCCGTAAGTTTAGGACCACCACTGAAATTTAAGATCCAGACAATAAATTGCGTCTGCGACATTTATTACTCAAAGTTCAAACGAAAAGCGACTACAGTAACTCCACTGTCAGACGGAATGATGCCATCTGACGAAAATCGATTTGATTTATGACGTTATCAGTGGTTTCAATTTTAAAAACGCTAGTTTCAGCACGGTGGTCCTAAACTTTTGGCCACGACTGTACTTTAATTTCTATGAAATAAGATAACATGACGAGAAGTGCTGCAAATAGCAACTATTCATACCTAAACAGCACTGAGCTAGACATTATTTTATTCAAAATGCAGCTAGTATCACTGGCCAAATTCCAGTCTTTTCCAAGGATATCAGCACATTCTGTACTCAAGCAAATTAATGCGATGCAAATTTCGCTAAAATATCTTCATTTTTATACAGTTATGAACGTAAATTCTGCTACGGTTTGTACACCTTTCATTTTTGACGAAAGAAGTGGAATTATATGTTGCTTCTTGTTCAATATGAGAGAATTCTTTTCATTTGTTTGAATTAACTTAAGTCATGGAATTTAAAGTTTGTTATTTAAAAACTTTTTAAATCATCCCCTTCTTAAATAATAACTCAAAACATACTTTTTTTAGTACAAATTTACTTATGAAAATAGCCTTGTTTGTCAAAATGGAAGTATCTGTGCTAAATATTATAAAAAATTGTTTAAAATTTAACTTTTTAACGTTAAACACTGAGATATAAAAGTATTTGGCCAGCCGAATATTCGGTATTCGGCCGAATAGATACTATTCGGCTGGCCTAATATTCCGTATTCAGCTTAACAGTTACTAATTGGCTGGCCGAATGTTCGTTCCTCGGTTTAACTGCAGGCCAAATATTCGGCATTCAGCCAAAATCACTATTCGGTGCATCCCTACATTTGAGGGTTGATAAATTTTATGAAATATCAAATTCCTTGGGGGGGGGGGCTATTGCCCCCCCCCCCAGCCCCCATCAAATTGCGCCCCTGTTTGGAAGTATACAATAAAAGAAAATCTTATTTATAGATTATTAATACGAAATTCGATAAGACATGGCTATATTAGTGAATAAATACAGCATAATAAATAAGTTAGGAATCGAATTTAGTATAAGTGTAAAATTGTTTAAGTAAAATTTCTATAAAATATTAATTGTTGGATTTTATCTAACTTTAAACGTTTCTGGCACGTTAGAATTTTGGTACATAATAATCTTGAAATTTTTGGCACGCATATTCAAAAAGGTTCGCCATCCTTGCCTAGCCTATAGTAAGTCTCTTGTAGTGCACTGCAGTGATATATACAGGATACAGGGTTATTCAAAATAAAGTGGGCAAAATGAAAGGGCAAAGTAGGCATACAAAAATATCAAAAATCACACAGGAACTTGGGGTGGCAAACGACATCCGGGACCGCTAGAGGGCGTTTCCACAAAAACACGAGCTGAGCGACTTGACGTTTATAATTTCAGCAAGACGAAGCTTTCACACATTTCAGCAGACAAGTCAGAACGTCTGCAGGCCATCTTTGCCAGGCGTTTATTGATAGACGTGGACCCATCGCCTGGTCACCACGATCACCAAATTTGTCTCTAGTAGATTTTTTCTTATGGGTTTTTTTTTTTTAAGGATTTAATTACGGAACATCTGTTTCGTAGAAGGAAGGCTTGCAGTCATGTGCAAAAGTTTAAGACCAGCAGCCGAATTTTGGTATTTTAACAGAAAGCATCATTAACGCCGAATATTACGCCATCTTATGTGTCAATTCCGTCAGACTTGTTCGCCTGCTATAAACAACTTCTCCCGTCTCATTCCTCGCCAGTTGTTTAGTGGATTTAATCGTAGACGGTGCTGTTTTTCAATCTTTGTACCGGGTAAAAAATCGTTAATTTCAGTTGCAAAAAGAGCAGAAGTAATTGCCCTGCATAAAGTTGGCTTTTCTGAACGTGAGATAGCTAAGAGGATACACGGGAGCAAGACTGCTGTTCAGCAAGCAGCCAGTAAATTTAATATTTCGGGAAAGTACACTGACCTGAAGGGAAGCGGTCGGCCAAGAAAAACTAGAGCTCTTGATGATCACGAAATCCGAATGATGGTAATGCGATCTCCAACAGCTTCCTGAAAGAAGGGTAAACCTACTCTGGCTGAAAAGGGCACCGATGCCAGTTTGAGCACTATTTTAAGACGTTTGACCCAACATTTTGACTTATTATACTACAAAACTGCTAGGAAATCACATGATCATCACGAGCACTAGTTTATCTTGGCCGACCGCTTCTCTTCAGGTCAGTGTACTTTCCCGAAATATTAAATTTACTGACTGCTTGCTGAACAGCAGTCTTGCTCCCGTGTATCCTCTTAGCTATCTCACGTTCAGAAAAGCCAACTTTATGCAGGGCAATTATTTCTGCTCTTTTTGCAACTGAAAGTGGTGTTTTTTTTACCCATTACGAAGATTTAAAAACAGCACCGTCTAGGGTTAAATGCACAAAACAACTGGCGAGGAATGAGACGGGGGAAGTTATTTATAGCAGGCGAACGAGTCTGAGGCAATCGACACATAAGATGGCGTAATATTTGGCATTAATGATGCTTTCTGTTAAAATGCCAAAATTCGGCTGCTGGTCTTAAACTTTTGTACACGACTGTAGTAGGAAGAATTGCTGCGTCAGAAGGATATGTTCGAGATACACCTGATATGTTTGAGAAGGTGCGTCAGTCCATGCAGCGTCGACTTAATGCCTGTCTCCAGGCGTCTGGCTAAAACTTTGAGCATCTCCTGTAGTAGTATAGGTCGTAAATGTTTAAGGTGTGTGGAAATACTGTATAAATAAAATGATGTAGAATGATTTTTGTTTGTTCTTCTTGTATTACATATAATTTGCAACCCTCTCTAGCGACCCCGAATGGTGTTCGCGACCCCATGCTCCTATGTGATTTTTTATTTTTTTTTTGTATGCCTGCTTTGCTCTTTCATTTTGGCCACGTTATTTTGAGTCACCCTGTATATATGTAACGATCTCGCTGTAATGTCGGGGCCGTTCATATCCATGCGTTGATTTTTCTTTTAACGTCACCTGTTCGCTGAAAGTAGGGGTCAATCAAGACGATTGAAAGTCTGTTGGGACCTAGTTTATTGTCCTTTTGTTACATGTTTCTTTTTCTGAAACCAGGTCCAACTGGATTGAGAGTTCTTTTTCAGAAAATGGCCCCGAAACGCCCTGTCGAGCGGCATAAGTCTCTTTAGTAACTCATAAAGAAACTAGTTGGATGTGGCAATCCCCAAACTTTCTTCTATCTCATACATGTTAATACTTCCTGAAAAATGCAGCCTGTTAGATTATTTACACCAAAATTTAATCAGCAACAACTTATGTCAACTTCTAACTGAATCTGAAGTTTCGTGAAAATCCGTGCATTAGTTTTTGAGTAGAGCTATGGCGGAAATCGTAAAAAATTCTGCATAGCAGTGCCACCTATTGGGCGATATATACCAAAACCTAATAAGCAACAACTTAAGTCAACTTGATAACTGAATCTGAAGTTTGATTATAATCCGTGCATCCTTTCTTGGGATAAAACTATTGTGGGAATCAGGAAAAATGCATCATAGCAGCTCCACTTGTTGAGCGATTTACACCAAAACGTAGACAATACCAACTCATATCAAGGACTAACTGAATCTGAAGTTTCATGAAAATCCGTGCATTAGTCTTTGAGATAAAGCCATTACGGAAATCGTAAAAAATGCAGCACAGCAGTGCCACCTGTTGAGCGATTTGTACCAAAACCCAATCAGCACCAATTTATATCAGGGACTAATTGAAAATAATTTTTTATTAAATTCCGTGCATTAGTTCTTGAGATAGAGAGCCCACAAAATTTGTGTCACACACAGACAGATAGACTCACAGACAGACATTTTGTAAAAACGTGTTTTTCGGGATCTCTGACTCCTAAAACGTGTAAATCCGTCGATAATCGGAATTCGAAAATTTTCACGAATCCAATACTTTCTTCTTGTAAAGATAGAAGAAAGTAAAAAGTCATGAAACAAGGGTCGGTCCTGCGTATAAAAATGGGTAATTTAAATTGTTTCCGGCAGAGGGCAGACTTGTCAAAACAGGAGGAAACTTTAATGTTATTGGTTAAAATAGCTCCTGATTGATTGTCGGGGCTCATAGAGTAATGAGAAAGAATAGAGATGAAGTAAGGTGGCTGGAGGTGACGCCAAAAAAGCAACCCTAAAATCCGCTACACTGTTAAAAATATCGTGAAAAATGACCTCTGTTTTTCAAGGCTATCTATTTTCTGACCAATAAGAGCGCTTCATAGGTGTTAGTGTAGCGTTCTCATTGGTCGAAAAATAGAGAGCCTTTAAAAACGGAGGTCATTTTTCAAGATATTTTTAACAGTGTACAGTCGGTTCAAACACAAGCACGTTCTTTCACGAAAAAAAGAAAAAAACTTTTAGTAATACAGTTTTTAATTCAAAATACAATGGAATACTGCCTTAGGATGCTTAAAAATAATCAGATCACTTTCATTGAGAAAAAAAATGCACGTGTGATGTCAAAGAATTCGGTCCCTATTCCAGGAGCTTGTTTTGTTTGGGCCGAGTGAGAGCATTTTAATTTGAGCGATAACTGCCTTCATGCTGCAAACCGTTTTTACGGCATTCTGCATCTCCATCTATCTCTTTCCTCCATGGTCTGGGCTCAATCACGACCAGAGACCGGAAAAGCTACCCACAAACCGTTGCAAAAAGCACTATCCGAAAATTAAGTCTGAAAGTAATAAATGTTAGGCTGGAAAAGAAAGTTATCAGGAGCAAAACAGCTTTAAGCTTCAGAATTAAAGTTAAAAGACAATAGCTGGGACTTTTATTTTTTAAATTTTTAATTTTAAGTTTAAATTTAAAGAAGGGTTAATTTTTATCATTTCATATATAAATCTCAATATGTTTAAAATGGTGTAACATCATTAAAATAAACCTCATTAACATTCGTCGCCTGAGAGCAACCACAGATCGCCCAGAGGTTTTCGTTTAATATTCTTTTGAAAACACTTTATCATTTTGCAAAATCTGTTAGTTCCACATATGGTAACCAGGGGTCGCACTCCATTCTAAACAAACCTCTATTCGAACGAAACTTCGTTTTACAAGCTAAGTAGATGTATGAGTCGAGGGGATCGGGCCCATAGCACCCGAGAAATGTAGGCGCCCTATAGCGGTAAAAATTGGAACTAAAATATGTACGGCTATGATGCATAATATGAAAGAGTGGTCAAAGGAGTGTCGGCAAAAGTTAGAAAAGTGTACCCCGAGTGAAAAGGGTGGAGGTTAGGTAACTATTTTATTAGGTATTGCTAAAAATACCGAAGTTAGAACCCGGAGGGATAAATAATATAAGACTTTTTGAAGATTTTATGATTTTTCGTGTGATCCCAACTGTTCTGCTATAAGTATGCAAAATTTCACATCTCCAATTTAATTAGGAGCTGAGTTAGAAAAATTATTTAACATACACAAGTTAGAGCTCAGAGGGGTAAATACATGACTTTTTTAAAAATTTAGGATTTGTCGTTTAATGTGAGGTGTTAGGCTATAAGAATCCCAAATTTCAAGTCTTCAACTTAATTAGGGGCTCAGTTAGAAAAATAAGCTTAAAATGCACAAGTTAGAGCCCAGAGGGGTAAATATAAGACTTTTTCAAAATTTTATGATTCGTCGTTTTATGTGAGGTGTTCAGCTATAAGAATCCAAAATTTCAAGTCTTTAACTTAATTAGGGGCTCAGTTAGAAAAAAAAAAAAAAAACTTACAATGCACAAGTTACAGCCCAGAGGGTTAAATATAAGACTTTTTCAAAATTTTATGATGTGTCGTTTGATGTGAGGTATTCAGTTATATGAGTCCAAAATTTTAAGTCTCCAACATATATAGTTTCTGAGAACGGGCTCTGTGACGGGCAGACAGACAAAGGAGCCAGACGAATAGGGTTTCGTCAGATGAATGAAACCCTAAAAATGAGATTGAATATTTAATTTATCACATTGCTAACTAAGCGTAGAACGTACTAAATATTTAATAATTTCGAGCGTAATTTCACTGCTGAAAATTAATTGAATGATTAATTAAAATTATATATGTGTTCACCGATGCTGGGTTTGTTTCTGTCTCGTGTTTCGCCACAGGATTGTGTGCTCATGAAGACTATTCCATCTTGTGCTGCAGTTGCAGCTTTACCAACCTATGCGAGTGAGAGATGCCAAACTGGGTAACGTCCTCGTAGTTCAAATGGTAGAGCACTTGGAGCACTATTCCAAAGGTTCCGGATTCGATTCCCGGCATGGACATTTTTCACTCTGTAGGTTCTACGCTTCGTTAGCAATGTGATAAATCACGTATTCAATAATTTCGATCGTAATTTCACTGCTGAAAATTAATTGAAATATTAATTAAAATTAAATGAAAAATGGGATGTCTGACTGACTGCTATGAATGACTGTGTTTGCATCGAGTGGAACAACTTCTCAAACACAAAGTGAAGTTTAATACTACATCTCAGGTGTGTTTTATAAAAATTACCTACTGTTCCACTTGATGCAGACACAGTTTTTCATAGCAGTCAGTCAGACATCTCATTTTCGAAGATATATCAACTGTTTGGGAATCCGAATGTATTGACGCGAGTTAGAACCCCGAAAGTCAAACAAAGCGAAATCATGAGCACTTTTCAACTAGGATGGGAAGTGTTTTATAAAAAAGAACAACAATGTTGCAAAGCCATTAATTGTCTTTCATGAAGGTTATTATCACACCGTGCGTTAACGAGACAAACAACGTCTCACTCCTTTTAACTATATCTCGGATCTAAATAAGGTCCTTATAACCTTCTTTCACTTCCCTGTTTATTCTCTCGCTCATGTAAAAGTTGCTTCATTGATTTTAAACTGGAATAAGGCCAATTTATTAAGAGGTCTCAAGACTCTTAAAGCTTCAAAATTTTAATTTTGTTTAGATGTTAAACTTTTCTCTTTTCTGAACATTTTGATAGGATTGTTTCCTTGAAATTCCCATGAGAACAGAAGTTATAGCTGTTAGAATGATACCCGCTCGATAGCTGAAGCGGCGTTTCCGAAACGTTGAAGTCATTTTTCTCCCGATGACGTTTTTGGGCATAACGCGCAAAATATCTCAAAAAATTTTGAATACTTTTTCATGAAATTTTCGATACAGATGTTTCATGTTAGTCTGTATAAACTGAATCTAAAATTCCATTTTTTTTTTTTTTTTTTTTTTTTTGTTCAAAAAAAATTTTTTTTAGGTCTATATTTGTTTATGTTGTATTATGTTTGTATTATGTTTTTTTATATTGTTGAAAATTTTATAATTTTATATTAGCTAAATACAACTTTGTATTAAAAATATAAAAATGCTTTCAATACAAATTTGTACAAATTTCAAATACAAATTTCAATACATTTCAAATACAAATTTGTTTAGGTTTAAGGTCATTATTACAAACTGAAGTATAATTAGGCACAAAAAATTTCATTCTAGTTGCAAAATTTATTTTGTAATCCTGCGCGTAAGCTGTTATTCCCATATTCTGCTCGACAAATGTCTGACAGTTTGGAGTCCCCTATAAATGCTAATTTTGCATTTTGCAATTTTTAAAATACATGAAAAGGAAGAACATACAGTGAAACCTCCCTATGCGACTATCTCTATTAAGCGACCACCTCTATTAAGCGACCACCTCCTTGAACGACCCTTTTTTTATGGAACAAAATGGATTCCCATAGGCTCAATACCAATTTTACCTCTGTTCAGAGACCACCCCAGTTGAACTCCCTCCATGAGCGACCCATTTCTTAGAAGAAAATGAAACCAATTCCTTTTTTTCCTGGTCGCTTGAAGAAGGTTTTATTAGAATAATAATTCCAGAGAGCGCATTATTCATCAAACTTCTAAACGGAGTTTAGAATTTTTATTTACTCCGGTAATTTTTAAGTGCTTAAACTCCTTTGTGCCTTTTTAGGCAATGGATTGAACTCACAAAGTAAGGATGACGGCCCATAAACTCCCCTGCCCTATTCTGTCAGGAAACTCTCAAAGAAATAGATAAATTACTGATATCATCATAATTTGTTCCCGTCCAAAAAAAATTGCATTTATTGACTGAACTCCGAAAGAACTTGGAAATAAAAGTTATAGAAGATAAAACCGTAAAATCAAAGCAAACGTCCACGTATTCATTTTTTCAACTCTGCTCTAATCAACTTATGTAATTAACTTTTGTTTTGACGCTTAAATTTTCATATTTTTTCCGAATGTGAAAAATAAATTTTAGTAACATTGTTACCTTTTTTCAACCATTAAAATCTAGATTTAAACAGGACCTCCATGAAGATACCACCTCTCAGAGCGACCCATTTTTATTGGAACGGAACGTGGTCGCTTTAGGGAGGTTTTACTGTACTTATATCTTTTAATCCCAATAAAAATTGTGGTTTTAAATCATATACATTTTAAGATATCAAGTGTTGGAAATGGTCTTTTTTTCCATTTTTTCCAATTTTAAGAGTCCTGAGACCCCCTTAAACTAGAGGGAGCTGACTGCACTTTGTTTTTCATCGGACACATTTTATATATTTCACTTCTCTTATGAAAAAGTATATTTTACAGTTTTGGGGGGCCACAAGACATATACCGGGTGTCCCAAAAATGACTGATGGATTTTAAAATTCAATAACTTGCAAAGGGTGACAGATATTAAAAAAATTCTTGCAGGGGTATTACGTAAGATGTCAGGAGTTTTCATGCTGCGATTCTCAGTTTTAGTTACAAATAGCATCGATAGAGGGCGCTGCAAGCAATAACCGCTCAATCCAGGCTCGATTTTTCGGCCTCTCTCTTCTTCCGTGCGAAAAAAGGAGATTAAAATGTATTGAATGGATCCCGAAGTACCCAAAATAGGGTCTGGACTGAGCACTTATAGAGATCTTACATTAGAGAGAGATTGGACATTGAAAAAATGTCCGCCATTTTCGTTACAAAGTAAATGGAACGCCGTACAACGCAATGCATTTTCATCAGCGTCTAACATTTTTTATTCTATTAAAATTATGAAAATTTCATTTTATATGCCTTCAAAGAGTCTTTCGGAACATAAATATGTGCACATTTCCATTTTAATGAGTAAGAATGCTCAGAAAATGCATTTTTTTTACTCAACTGTTTCACGCTACGCAGCAGTGCGATTTTACTTAGTTATCGAATTTTGATTTATTTTTAGAATTTGTTCTTCATATTTTTTGTTTCTTTCAACAGCAGTGCCCCTATTTAATATTTTTTTCTAAACTTTCATTTAATGTTTTGATAACAATATTCATTCTAATACTATATATATATATATTTAGACTTCTGTATTTAAAAAAGAATATCAAACAGAAGTAGCAGTACGAATCGTACTTATCATAAAACATTTTCAGCGCACATATTGAATTAACTTTGGTACATACATAGTTAAATAGGAGTGGTATGTGATATATTCAAATTTTATTGTTTCTGAAATTATCAATGCGAAGAGGGTGAAAATTATCATAATGACTGTTGTTTTAAAATGCGTAATAAATTAGAGATAGTTTTAAAAAATTGAATTCTAGAGTTCATTTTCTATCTAATAATCGTTAAAAATTATTTTCTCAAATATTGCGAAATTAAAATATTACATGCCCAATCTTCCTCTGCCCATTATTTTAATTAGTAAAAAAATAGAATAAAAAATGCATTTTCTGAAAATTCTTACTCTTAAAAATAGAAATGTGCTCATATTTATGTTCTGAAAGACTCTTTGAAGGCATATAAAATGAAATTTTCATAATTTTAATAGAATAAAAAGGGTTAGACGCTGATGAAAATGCATTGCATTGTACGGCGTTCCATCTACTTTGTAACGAAAATGGAGGACATTTCGTCAATGTCCAATCTCTCTGTAATGTAGGATCTCTAACACTTATTGCTCTGAGCGCCATCTATTGTTTGAAATTCGAACTAAAATCAAGAATCACAGTAAAATAAAACTCCTGACATCCTACATAACCTTCCTGCAAGAATTTTTTAAATATCTGCCACTGTTTGCAAGTTATTGAAATTTAAAATCCATCATTGATTTTTGGGACACTCGGTATTATTACCCTACTAGAATATAGCCCGTCAGAATGACGTGTTTGCATTTTCAAAAAAATTATATAGCATTGCATTATAAAAAGAAATGTGAAGTAATAAATTTTGTCTTGTCTGATTAATAGGGTCAGGTGGGGTAAAGTAAAAACAGCCCATTTTTCATTGAAATTTAATTGGCAAGAAAATTATTAATTGAATTGTTAAAATACTGATATAAAGTATGCAAATGAACTTCACTCACAAAATTTGAAGAAATATTTCGCAAAAACATTCAAATTAGTACTAATAATGTTATTTTAAAACATATTGTCAATTAACTATTTTATCTCATGGTATGTGGTAAAATAAAAGACAATTCCAACAGAAGGTTTATTTGTTTTTATTAATTGCCAAAATAATAATTATATAACTTAAATTTTAAAAAGTTGAACAGAGAAAATCCCGATTTTTTTTAAACATGCATAAAAGAAACCTGTAATAAATTTTGATAATTAAAAATCATCTTTTATCACATAAGTAAATCGCAACTGTTAATTACATTAACAATTTATTTTCCCAAATTCTGTTATTAAATTACAAATTTATTTTCCCTACAAAATACAAAATTTTATTTATTATAATAATGCATTGATATATATACATATATATATATGTAATACACGGCATTACATATTTCTGATATTCTAATTTCATTTTATAAGAAATATTCATTCCCCCCCCCCCCCCCCCATGTCTTCAGAATTCAAAAAACATTTTAAAAAGAAAATTTCTTTTTTTTAACTACCGACAGATGGCGCAACAGAGCATATAAACGTTTGTTTTAATATTTTAAAAGTTCAAGACGAATGAATCAATTGTTTGTTTACTTTCATATAGGGATAGATAAAGCTACCAATCTAATTTTAACTCAAGTTATCGCAGCTGAATATTAGATAATTAAATGTAATCTCTTATAAATATTAATTTATTTTGAATAATCTGTCTAAAAATGTAACTTTTGTGAATAGTGGAAAAGAAAGCACGTTTCACTCAACGTTTTAAGATTGAAAATCGTGAAAATCAAATCAACATTCACTCGTGTATCGTGATGCCACATGTACAACACAAATTCCAAATCCAGAAGCAGTTGAATGACTCTTTGAACGAATCATTAAAAAATACGGTCGACATCCGATTTTGCTCTTAAAATATTTGTAAAACCATAATAAAGCTTTTAAATAATTTGAAATACGTTTGTTTTTAGAAAGGAAACGTTAATCCGGTACAAAATAATTCACGGGAATGAATCACCGAATATAGCTATATTCACTGAACACCATAAAGTGTTCTCACTGGTCAGAAAATAGATATCCTTGAAAAACAGAGGTAATTTTTCGCGATATTTGTAACCGTGTATACTGAATTCAAACTGTAAATAAATGTAAACAAAAGTGAAAAACGTATTTCAAAATATTAATATGCTTTTGCAAAATATTTTAAGAGCATTTAATGAATAGCTGAAAGAGTCATTCATTTCTTTTTGGATTTGTAATTTGTGCTTATGAATGGCAACGGTAATCGCTTGTATACATCGGAACCCTCGAGGGAACCCTGTTGTTGTATCTGGTTATTTTTAAATTAGATCTTAAAGCGTTATAATTGTATACTTTTTGAAGGTTTGAGAAAAATTGAAGAAGAATATGTTACACAACAAATAGATAGACAGATTAAATAAGGCAGTCGGCAAATACGGCATCGGAATACTTAAGCCTAACGTGGCTGCGTTTGGATTATCAGGAAACGGATGAGTTCAACCCTGGAAGCGTTATACATTTTGTGTCATTCTATGTATAATACCAGCTAATGTAACAACTCGATGTGTTGCATTTGCATTAATGAGATCTTTCGGTTTTTTCAGGGAAAAAAGAAATGTAATTTATTTCTACATATAGGTATAGGTACATATAGGTCTACATATAGGTACATTCGTAATATTAATTTTAAAAATATGAGCGAGGATTCCTGTTTGCAATGTCAATGAATTGAATCTACATTTTTCAAGTTACGTGATTTTGATGCAGTTGTAGTAGACTGCCTTATAAGAAAATAACGACCGGCGAGGAATAATAAAATTATACGGGTCGATAGGATTTTGGATAAAATTTGCAGAGTTTACCATCATTACCATGATAATATTTGTTTAGTTGTCTCACTTATCTAAGCGAATTCGTCCAGGTTCTGTCGTGTGGTTCCTATATGGTTTGGACAAAAAAAAAAAAAAAATTATAAGCCCTGTACATAGCGTTGTAAAAAACCTACAGATTTTGAGAGATGTGAATAAACCAGGCAATTTTGGGGAATTAAACCCGGAATTTTGCGGAATATTGGAAATTTTGCAGAAGTTTTGTAGGTAAACAGAATCAACCATTCTTCAGATTAAAGTTTTTATTTTTAAGAATTTCAGGCAGTGTTCTGAAAAGTTTAACATAAATTTTTCATTATGAATTCACAAAACTTGTGATTTTACGTTTAAAGTTTGTTAGCTGGGATATCTATTATTCAGGCACACTCTACATTAATTTTCGAGAGAGTTGCATTGTATTTATTCGGTTGATTTATTTTACTTTTGTTCATTTCTTTTTTTTTTTTAGATTGGCTTATTCATAGAACAGGGGTGATTTTTATATCCATGTCAGGCAAGATGAATCTGTCATCTGCCTCTGTCACTTTTTACTTATCGACGATTAAAATATCAAATTACTTATGATATTTTAATTTATCTTACTTAATATTTCTGCAACTTAAGCATGTATTCCATTAATTTTCATGTAAACTGAAACTATTTTTCTATATTTATGTTGTTTACATTGAAAAAAAAAATAAATCATTAATAATAAAAAATTCAAAATTTTCATGCTTAAAACTTTCCAAAAACTCCCGGGAATTTTTTTAATTTCTTTCACAAAAATCCCGGTTTATTCCCGGGATTAAACCCGGTTTTTTATCAACTTTGCAACTGTATCTGTACATATGTTCAGACTCCATGCCGCAATCAAAGTCTATTTACATTTCAAACCAATGGGCAGTATTCTCGTGACGTCACATAGGCAAAATGGGGACATGATCGATTGTCACTTTGCTTCTTACCAAGGTTTTTGTCGCTATTTCTCTTTCCAACATTATTTTATTGCCACACATGAGCTTAGAAACTAACTTAATAAAAATAAACGCACATTCTTTCATTCTTTAATTATTAAATCATATATAGTATTTCTGTTATCAACATTCCTTTTTCTCAACAAATATGTAGCAAACAACGATGAAAGTGGCATCATTAGATAGGATTTTTTGCCCACATCTGACACTGTATACTGAATTTTCGTTATATTTTTAGGTTAAGTATTATCATACATGTGAGTTGTTGTTTTAGAGTTCTCAAAAGCGAGCGTACAACTACAATATGACTTAGAAGTAACTACAGTGCAACCTCCCTGTGCGACCACCTCCCTGAACGATCATTTTTCATGGAAAGAAATTTCTTCCCATAGGCTCAATACAAATTTTACCTCCATTCAGCGACCATCCCAGTTGAATTTCCTCCAGGAGCGATCCATTTCTTTGAAGAAAATGAAATCAATTCCGTTTTTTCCGGGTCGCTTGAAGAAGGTTTTATGAGAATAATAATTCCGGAGGGCACATTATTCACCAAACTTCTAAACTAAGTTTAGATTTTTTTTAAATTCCGGTAACGTTTAAGTGTTTAAACCCCTTTGTGCCTTTTTAGGCAATGAATTGAACTCTGATGACACATTAGGAATGACGGTCCATTAACTTCCCTGCCCTATTCTGTCAGGAAACTCACCAAGAAATAGATAAATGAATGAAATCGTCCTTATTGGTTCTCGTCCAAAAAAAAATTGCATTTATTGACTGAACTCCGAAAAGACATGGAAATAACAGTTATAAAATGTAAAACTGTAAAATCAAAGCAAACGTCAATATATTCATTTTTTAAACTCTTATTAACTTAATAAGTAACTAACTTAATAGTAATTAACTTATGTAATTAACTTTTGTTTTGATGCTTAAATTTTCATATTTTTTCCTAATGTGAAAAATAAATTTTAGTAACATTGCTACCTTTTTTCAAGAATTAAAATCTAGATTTAAACATGACCTCCATTAAGAGACCACCTCTCGAAGCGATCCATTTTTATTGGAATGGAACGTGGTCGCTTTAGGGAGGTTTTACTGTATTTAGCTACGTACAAAGTACCATGTATTATAACTATTTAGTAAATTTAGCTTTGACTCTATGACTTAGCAATAAATAGTATGACTATTTAGCTAAACTATGATTATAAAATAGCTATTTATCTGTATGAATGACTCATTAGCTACACTATAACGACAAAACTATTATTTAGTATTGAGTGGTAAATAGTGTAGATAGTCGAAAATTGTACAGCATTGCATGATTTTTCGCGTCCATGACAGTTGTTATCACCATGGAGTTGATACGTGGTAAACAAAAACGTCACTTTGTTTTCTACATCGTGTGCTGAGCTAAATGCCGGCCTATAGAGATCCTATATTACAGAAAGACTGGACATTGAAGAAATGTCCGCCATTTCCATTACAAAGTAGATGGAACGCCGTACAACGCAATGTATTTTTGTCAGTGTCTAACATTTTTCATTCTACTAAAATTATGAAAATTTCATTTTATATGCCTTCAAACAGTCTTTCGAAACATAAATCTAAGCATATTTCGATTTTAATGAGTAAGAATTCTCAAAAAATGCATTTTTTTTTTACTCAGCTGTTTTACGCTACGCAGCAGTGCGATTTTACTTAGTTATCGGATTGTGATTTATTTATAGAATTTGTTTTCCATATTTTTGGTTTCTTTTAACAGCAGTGCCCTATTTAATTTTTTTTCTAAACTTTCATTTAATGTTTTGATATCAATACTCATTCTAATACTATATATTTACCAGGCTTCCATATTTAAAAATAATATCAAAGAGAAGTATTAGTATGTAGAAACTTATCATAAAATATTTTCAGCGCACATATTAAATTAACTTTGAATTACATACCTAGTTAAACAGGAGTGGTATATGATATGTTCAAATTTTACTGTTTCTGAAATTATGAATGCGAAGATGGTGAAAATTATAATAATGACTGTTGTTTTAAAATGCGTAATAAATTATAGATAGTTTAAAAAAAATGAATTCAATAGTTCCTTTTCTATCTGATAATCGTTAAAAATTATTTTCTCAAATATTGCGAAATTAAAATAAAGTTCTTACATGCCCAATCTTCCTCTGCCCACTATTTTAATTAGTAAAAAAAAAAAAAAAAATAAAATAAAATCGAGTAAAAAATGTATTTTTTGAGAATTCTATTCTTACTCATTAAAATGGAAATTATGCTCATATTTATGTTCTGAAAGACACTTTAAAGGCATATAAAATGAAATTTTCATAATTTGGATAGAATAAAAAGTGTTAGACGCTGATAAAATGCATTGCGTTGTACGGCGTTCCATCTACTTTGTAACGGAAATGGCGGACATTTATTCAATGCCTCTCTCTCATGTAGGATCTCTATGCGGGCCTCGCACCCTCCCTCTATTTATTCTCCTCCTCTTATAAAAATTGTGAGAGATGTACAGAAAAATGACCGCTGTGAAATTTGTACAGAATTTGTTTTTCTCTTTCCATGACAGCTATCACCATGGAGTTATGCCTATTATGACAGTTAGCTTTAGCTATAACTATTAGCTGTGAATATTATTTATAACTATTAGCTATATAGGCTATTTAGCTACATTAAACTATTCTATGCGATGACTATTTAGGTATACTATGCTATGACTATTTAACAGTGACTCCTACGATATGATTTAGCAGTGACTTTTTTGCTTTTTAAATAATTAGCGGTGGGTAAAAAAAAATGATCGCTTCGAGACCTGAAATTTGTACAGAATTTGTTTTTCTCTTTACATGACAGTTATCATGGAGTTGATGATTATTATGATAATTAGCTTTAGTTATAACTATTAGCTATAGACTATTTAGCATATTTAGCCATAGCTATTAGCAATAGACTATTTTGCTTTTAGCTATACTATGCTATTACTATTTAGCTATACTACACTGTAAAAAAACGGACTGAAAAATGGAGATTCTACTGGCAATCGAGACGCCAGTACTATTTTCGTATTTTAACGGAAATTTCCCCATAAATTCCAGAAATCCGTATTTTTACGGAAATTTTTCCCCATAAATTACAGAAAATTTTCCGTTTTTCTGAAATTTATGGGCGGGTAATTTCCGTTAAAATACGGAAATAGTACTGGCGTCTCGATTGCCAGTAGAATCTCCATTTTTAAGTCCTTTTTTTTACAGTGTATACTTTACTCCACTATACTATGAGTATTTCCAAATTCCTATTTTGCAGTGACTAGTATGATATGATTTAACAGTGACTATTTAGCTATACTATACTGTACTATGCTATGAGTGTTTAGCTATGACTGTTTAATAATGACTTAGTATGATATGACTTAGAAGTAACTATTTAGCTATGCACTAAGTACTATGTATTATGACTATTTAGCTTATTTAGCTATGACTATGTGACTTAGCAATAACTAGTATGACTAGCTAAACTATGACTATTAGCTAAACTGTGACTATAGAATAACTATTTAGCTATATGACTCATTAGCTATACTATAACGACAGTACTATTATTTAGCATTTACTGGGAAATAGCGGAGATAGTCAAAAATTCTACAGCATCGCATGTTTTTCCGCGTTCATGACAGTTGAAGGAGTTGATATGGGGTAAACAAAAACGTCACTTTGTTTTCTACATCGTGTGTTGAGCTAAATGCGGGCCTCGCACCCTTCTCTCTATTTATTCTCCCCCTCTTATAAAAATTGGGAGAGCAAAGGATGGTGTGTTTTTCCGGAAGCAAGTCTGGGATTATTATCATCCGGAAAAGAAAGGTATAGTAGGACGGGAGAGACGAGGAAGTTATTGCATCTATGTAAATACCTCGAGTGGGCTCCGCTCCCGACTTACTTCGATAGCATCCGAAGATACGACAACAGGAATAGAAACCACGTGAGAATGAGGAGACTTCTCCAGAGGAGAAAAGCTTCGTTATTTTCTTTTGTGGGTTTTTTATGTTGTTCTCTGAATTTTGCCTTTGAAACGAGTAATTTGGCTCCCATTAAGGCTGTTCTTAAATCCAAAGGGGCTACTTTTTGACTTATTTTTATTTTCTTCTACCGTTGCAATTCGAATTCCGGTTTTCGACGGATTTGGACGTTTTAGGGGTCAGACATCCCGAAAAACATGTTTTAATAAAATACATGTATGTGACACACAAATTCTGTGGACTCTCTATCTCAAGATCTAATGGATGGAATTTAATAAATTTTTAGATTCAGTTAGTCCTCATATAGAAAAGTGCTGTTTAATTTTTGATGTCAATCGCGCAACAGGTGCCACTGTTATGCAGTACCTTTCAAGATTTCCGCAATAGTTGTATCTCAAAAACTAATGCGCGGATTTTCATCCAATTTCAAATTCAATTAGAAGTTGACGTAAGTTGTTGCTGGTTAGATTTTGGTGTCAATCATCTAATCTGTGGCGCTGCTGTGCTGCATTTTTCATGAAGTATTAACGTGTATAAAAAAGTTTTGAGATTGCCACATCCGACTAGTTGTATTTTATTTTTGTTCGGAAAGGCATGAAATGAGTAGGCATCCTTATTTAGAAACTGTGTCGTCAAAAGACATTTTCCATTTTTAATCTTTAACTGATGTGATAAAAATTATCACATAACTACTGTGAAGCGGTCTGTGAGACCGCCCCATCAAAAGATGAATTAAAAGCGCGTTTAACTCATAGGATAGTGTTTTTGTACTAAACTTTTTGTACAGGACCGTTATAATTAAAATTCACCTATTCAAAAGTCTCTGGTGATAGTACAAAAGTTCCAAACGAAACAAAATTTCAGTAGTGTTTGTAGTTAAACTGAAAGTTACAAGTAAAACTAAAAAAAAAAAAAAAACAAAAAAAACAGCGGTTTGTGAGACCGGTAACACCACTGAAAGGTTAAATAAATGCAATAGATCTTTTAGAAAATACAGTCAAAATGCGCGTTTTAAACCGAATATTCGGAAGTGACAGCGAGAGAAAGGAGAAAAACCTGTTGTCAAGTGACAAAAATTCGGATATGACTTGAAAAGTAATGTATTTACCCAGAAATTGAAAACGCAATTCGATTCCAAATCGCTTCAATAGTCAGACCTGCCAATTTTGCGCCTTTACGTTTAAAGATGAGTCAGAAAATGTGTTATAAAATTTCGGGTTTGTTAAACAGGGAATTTGAGAACTCCCTTAAAATGGAAGTTGAATGTTAGGGCAGGCGACCCAGGGTAGAGTGCTGAATCCGAAATTTCTACTCAATAGCAATACAAAACCCGACCCGAACCGGACAGAAAAAAATGACGAATCCGAAATCCGACCCAAACAGGACACACTTAAACTCAAACACGAACCCGAAGTGAAAGAAAATTAATTCATATTTTAATACAATTATGGAAAAGTATCCTACAATTACGTCTCTAATATCAATTTTATATTTTTTGTATAAAAATGAACACTTATATACACATTAGTATTCAAATACATAGTATGTCATCTATGAGAGCGTTTTGGAAATATTTTTTTTATTTGCTTAAGAAAAAAAATTCGATCATGGGAAGCCTTTTCGTATGACAATTACTGTATTTTTTATTGAATTTTAAAATGTATCAATGACTTTTGAAAAAATATCCATTTTTATTTATGTAGTGTTAGCTAAATTTTTCTTTTTTCTTTAAACTGTAACAGCTTGATCTGAAAGCACACTATCATTGGGTTTATAAACAGTATACATATTTTTTCGGGTTACAGAATATAGGTGAACATTATCCTATATTTTTTTTTCTGTTGTTAACATCTTTTTTTTCTCTGCATATACTAAAGGCACAGCGATGAATGAAGTATTTTTCGAAAGGTTCTTTCATACAGTAAAACACGGTGTTTGATTTTAAAAACCTGACACAGTTAAAAGTCGCAGTTAATCAAAAATTAATGAAAAAACGTATCAGCAAATATCAAAGATTGAGGCGAGAAAACTTCGCACGAATTTATAGGTTTTTTTTTTTTTTTTTTTTTATTTAAAACTAATAGATTTTTTACATGATACATATCTTTTTTAGAATGCAAAAAAAAAAAAAAAATCACATTTATATGAATAAACAGCCAAGTGCAAGTATTACTCTCGCTTAGAGGGTTCCATACAATAAATATATGAATTATTAACTGTATTATTAAAAAATCGTTGCTAAAAGAATAAGAAAATTTTGTAAAAAACTATAATAATCTATATAGTCAATAATCGCAGAGCATTGAAACGTAATGACTAAAAAAAAAAAAAATGCTATCAACACACTAAGTCACAAATGGCGCTCAAAATCCGTTTTATAACTGGATACAGTGGCAATCCATTTACAAAAAAAGGGATATCTCTTACGGGCGTTTTTTAAATGATAAATTTCGAGTACTTTTTGCACAGAATGTATATTATTCAGAGTGTTGCTAAATTCGACCGACAAATTCTGAAGGGGGATAGTAGGCATCAAGAGGAACGAAAATTACAAAGAAACATGGTGTCACAAACGACCTATTTAATCAAAAATACAGTGTGTTCCACCCAACTTAACTTGGGTATCCGGAAATAACTTTCAGAAACTGAAGTATATTTATAATGAATCTTTTAAGAGGTCTCAGGACTCTTAAAGCAGGACTTTAAAGAAATTTTTATTTTTAGATGTCAAACTTCTGTCTTTTGTGAACATTTTGATATAATTATTCCCTCGAAATTCCCATTAGAACAGAATTTATGGCTCTTAGAATGATACCCGCCCAATAGCTGAAGCGTCATTTTCCTCCAAATGACGTTTTTGGTCATAACGCGCGGGATATCTCAAAACCTTCTGAATATTTTATCATGACTGAATCTAAAATTTCATTTTTACTGTTATATATATATATATATATATATATATTTTAGGTGATTATACTATTGAAATTTTCAAAATTTGGTATTAGCTAACTACAACTTTGTATTCAAAGTATAAAAATGCTTTCAATACCAATTTATTTAGGTTCGGGATCATTATTACAATCTAAAGTATAATTAGGCACCAAAAAGTTTTCATTCTAGTGGCAACATTTATTTTGTAATCGTGCGCGTAAGCTGTTATACCCATTTTCCGCTCGACCAATGTCTCACAGTTTGGAGCCCCGCTAAATACTAATTCTGCATCTTGCCATTTTTTAAATACATGAAATAAAAGAACATGCTTATATCTTTCATCCCAATTAAAATTGTGTTTTTAAATCATATATATTTTAAGATATTCGATGTTGAAAATGGTCTTTTTTTTTTTTTTTTTCATTTTTTCAATTTTAAGAGTCCTGAGACCCTTAAGAGGGCTGGTCACTCAGATTCGGAATTCTCCTCCGTCATGTTAAGTCTATGGGCATTGCATGCATTCGTCTATTTAAAATATCTCCTATGGAAATGAATATTTTTAACTTCTATTTTTGTGTACACTTCCTAAAAGATGTCTCTTTTTCTCTTAGTTCTCAAAATATTTCAAAAGTATAAACTTAATTTTATGTGAAGTGTTCAAATCTTACTCACCGTTCGCCCACTTTGAACACATAAAATATTCAATTCAGCCTAGATTTTTGAAATAGTTTGAAAACTAAGAAAAAAAGAGACCTCCTTTAAGAAGAGTACACAGAAAAAAGATTTTAAAAATATGAATTTCCCGAGAAGATATTTTAAATAGACGGATGGATCCAAAGTCCATAGACTTAACATGACGGAGGAGAATTCCGAAGCTGAGTGATCAGCCCCCTTAATAGACATGCTTACTTTTTTTGAAAACGAGATAACACCAAACAAAAGTGGTAGAAGTTTCCAGTATACCCGCCTACCCACCAGCAGTCTGTACTTGACGTTTCGTATTTATGACTGCGATGACTAGTTAATACGGTATCATCGATTGCGTCAGCACCCTGTTTTTCCAGAACTATTCGTGACGTTATCGTATTTTATACCAAACGAGATACCTATCGTTACATTTTCATTGCAATATTTTTATTTTTCTTAAAATTATGACCGTCAACCCGAATTTAGTTAGGACGAAACACACTGTATTTGAGACTAAATAAATAATAATGAATAAATAAATCTTATTAAGGTAATTTTTGATCCTCTTAATGCCAACTATCACTTCTCTGAATTTGTCGGTCGAATTCGGCAACACCCTTATATTCATATGTCATAGTTGTATTCTAAAGCATGGGAAATATTAATATTTTTGTGCCAGTGTAAGAAGAGTGGAAGGGACGGGAATGAATGAATATCAGGTTTTGGGCCCCTCTTTGTCTTTGTCGGGCGTATCACAGAGCATGAAATCGTCGGAAATTATTTTGATTCACATTCGCGAGTTCTTGAACTTCAAACCAGCCGTGCGAGATGAAGATGACATTCAGAGCAAAACTTTGACCTGCGATTCGTTGGGGAAACAGTGCCATATGTGTGTCAACATGAAAAAAAAAATAATAATAAAAAAGAATGAGCAAGACCTTTTTACTCCCGCGAAGTCAAGTGATAAATCGGGCACTTCTCCAAGTAAGCCAAAGGAGCGAAAAATGGTTTCACTTTAGTAACCTCTCGCTGTGGTTGGATTCCGTGAATTTATTTTAAAAAAGAAAAAAGAAATTACATCGCATTCATTTCTTGTTTCTCAGAGTTTTTTCTTACATTGTTGGAGAAAGATTAATCATTCTTCGAACCAGATTTACCTTACGTCCCAAACTTGCATCACACCTTAACCCTTTATTTCCCGACGGTAATTTGAAGTACCATAAAAAAAAAAACTTGTTGTAAAATTCATTTAATACATCCATTAGCAGTAATATAATTTACAATGTGCTATAGAATACTTTATTTTATCTTGTTCCAAAAGCCTTATTGGATGCATAAAACAAAAATGATTTTAAAAGCATGATTTATCTTTCATTTGCATCTGTTTAGCTTTCTTGATGTCGGAAGACTGGAAGGGGATAGTTTTTCAGTTCTTAAGGGGTTTCAGGACTCTTAAAATTGGAAAAAGAAAAACAAAAAAGACCATTTTCAACATTTAATATCTTAAAATGCATATGATTTTAAAACACAATTTTTGTTGGGATGAAAGATATAAGGGTCATTCACTTCATATATTTAAAAAATTGCAAGATACAGAATTAGTATTCGCAGTATTGTCCTCCAAACTGTCAGACATTGGTCGAGCAGAATATGGGTATAACAGCTTACGCGCAGGATTACAAAATAAATTTTGGAACTAGAACGAAATTTTTGGTGCCTAATTGTACTTCAGATTATAATAATTACTCTGAATCTAAATAAATTTACATTTAAAGAATTTTTTTTTATTTTTAATTCAAAGTTGTATTTAGCTAATAATAAAATTTTGAAAATTTCAACAGTATAATTCCCCTAAAAATATATATTTTTTCAACAATAAAAATTAAATTTTAGGTTCAGTTTATACAGACTAACATGAAACGCATGTTTTGAAAATTGCATGATCAAATATTCAGAAGTTTTTGAGATATCGTGCGCGTTATGCCCCAAAACGTCATTTAGAGAAAAATTACTTCAAAGTTTCGGAAACGCCGCTTCTGCTATTGAGCGGGTGTGGAATATTTGGCAAACCCCTTGAGCTGGCCTGTTTTGGCCAGGCTGAAACGGCGCCAATGTTCACGTGATCTGACTAGATAATTAATATTAAAAACATTTTTCTTGTTCTTTAGTTTTTTGTAGTAAAGTGAAATTTGAACGCAGTAAGTAGACTGCATTTTTTCTCTTGGTCTTCTAAAAATAGAAGAAATGTTGTTTTAATTTTAAAAAAGGAAATTTATCTCGAGCATGAAATCATGCTATTGTTTATCTTGGCTTCTTAATAGAAGAAAATAGTTGCTGAAATTTTAATTGTATACGTGGGTTCCCAGAGAGGAACAAGTGATTTTCAAGTATTAAAGTACGATGTAAATAGAATGCGAAATTCGATAACGGCTTGCACGCTACAGCTTATTTCTTGATCTTCAAAAAGTGGAAGAAAATAAAATGTTCCTGATCTCATAAAATATTATCTTGGATTCCCAGTGAGGAATTTATATTTAAACAAGTATTAGCCAAATGTTTCGCTGTAAATAATCTGTATATATTTAAATGTGTAAAAATAGAATTAGCATAGTTTTTAATTCTTGTGCTCATTTACATTAAACAACACCAGCGTAAAACTCTCAGTCGTGAAATATGATGACTTTAATATGATTTAAAAAGAATCGTGAATTCTTCAAATAATGCTCTCTCCATCAGAATATCGTGAATTGTGATATATTTCATTATAATTAGTTTTATTAGTATTTTTATTAGAATTAAGCATAACTTCATACACTTTTCGATGGTACAATATTGAAAATTGCACAAAAATCATTATTACGGCGCCCCTTTCCGGCAGTGTTGCCAGTAGGCTACTTTTCTTAAATTCAGATTTCTTGTTTGGCACCACTTTTTTTGAAATGGTAAAATTCCCCTTGTTTTCACCTTAATTAATATGTCATTAAATTAGGTGAATTTTACCATTTCAAAAAGTGGTGGCAGTAAAAAAATCTGAATTTTAAAAAAGTAGCCCACTGCAACACTGCCTTCCGGCAGAATTTTTCCAAATTCAGGGAGGACCTTCTTGCCATGGCCAAAAACATATACAAAAAATTTGGTTCAATTCTATGCATAACTTCATACACTTTTCGATGGCACAATATTCAAAATGCACAAAAATCGCTATTACAGCGCCCCTTACCGGCGGATTTTTTCCAGATTCAGGGAGGACCTTCTTGCCATGGCCACAAACATACGAAAAAAAATTGGTTTAATTCTATGCATAACTTCATACACTTTTCGATGGTACAATATTCAAAATGCACAAAAATTGCTATTACAGCTCTCCCTACCGGCAGATTTTTTCAAAATTAATGGAGGACTTGCTTGCCATAGCTAAAAACTTAAAATAAAAATTTGGTTCAATTCTATGCATAACTTCATACAATTTTTGATTGTACAATGGCGACACACGGACATATGGACACAAGGACAGACTGACAGACAGACATTTTGTATAAACATGTTTTTTGTGATCTCTGACCCCTAAAACGTGTAAATCCGTCGAAAACCGGAAGTCGAAAAAAATTTCGATTACAATACTTTCTTCTATTGAAGATAGAAAAAAGTAAAAAACTAAAATTTCGATAATTTTGAAGCTTTAACCCCTTAATTCTCGCTCCCGTGATATTCACGGGCTGTGTCTTTTATACATTTTATTCTTTTTTGTTTGATTCCCACCAGTTTTATAAAATAGTGTAATTGGCTTTATTATGGTATCACTTTACCTGTTATTAAATAAGGTGAATGTTTCTTTTTCAAAAAAGTGGTGCCAATAAGGAATTTGAATTTCTAAAGAGTAATTTAATGCGACCGTTAAGGGGTTAAGAGTCCTCGGACCTCTTAAGCGTTTTTATATTTCTATTGCAAGGGCATTTTATTTGTACATCTCCTCATTCTATAAAATACTTTAAAAATATTTTACATAAAAAATTTTAGTGGAGTTCTACAAAATTGGTATAAATGAATATTTCGTTCATTAATTTTAATTGGCAATATTGTTCTAAAATTTATTAATTGATTATGTAAAACTACAGCTACGACTACCGTAAAGTACCGAAAGTAAGCACTCTTTTAGCAAATTCTAATGATTTTCAGGGGGGCTTATAATTGGAAATTTTGTGAAAAAGATAGGAAAATTGGGAGGGTGAGGGAGGGTATATTTGGAATTTATGAAATTTCATAGGATTTGTATCATTTGCAAAATAAAATCAGATAAAATTAACATTTTTTAACTTTAAAATTCCCTTCCATAAAAGCTAAGTAGTTTCCACTAATAAAAGTAGTACATTAATGAAACAAATTAATAAAATAACATAAAACATAATAACATAAAATATTTAATTAGATATGAAAGAAATATGAACAAAATATATAAAACTTAAACTTAATGTGAATGTATATTAAATCTTAGCGCATAAAAATCAAGGAAAACATTGAAACACTAATATAGAGAGCATATTCCATTCTGATACAGTGGTACGTAAAGAGATTAAATAAAAATAAATTGCTTAAAATATATTCATTTAGGAGATATGGGAAAAATATTAACAAATTTCCCGAAAAAAAAACAAAACAGAACTATTGAAAGCGTCAGAAAATAAAACTTGAAGCGGAGGGTTAATAAATGCCACTTTTTTAGAAAAGGAAAAATTCACATAATGAGGAGGGGAGGGGCTTATATTCGGAGGTAGGGCTTACTTTCGGTACTTTAAGGTATTTGTTTTAAAAAGTAGCGACTTTTCAAAAGTTATCGCTATTTTCTTATTTTGTCAAAAGATCCATGCAATAAATTGGATTCATAAATGATCTTCAATCTACGCTTAAAATAGCAGCACTAATTAAGCAATGCAATGGCATCTTGTTTTTATCCATAGAAATGGTTTTATCGGTATACAATCCTGTAAATGCGATAAAACCGAGGACATTAAGAAAGATAACATACAAGAAAATATTTTGTGTTACCCTTCAAAATATTAGTTCAAGCACATGTTACTCGTTATATAGAATTCAGTATTAATTTTCTCTGTCATAATACAGGGTTATTAAAAATGAATCATCGGGTTTTGATACGTTACTACGTGCGGACTAGGAAACGTATATGTTTCCATGACAATTTCAACGAGAGGGCGTTAACTACAGGTTTCGCGCTGCGTATGTCTCATGCGCGTGTGGTTTGGTATCCATGGTTGCTACGCGAACGTCCTATTCAAAATGGCGACTGGACAGCAGAAAGCGTTTTGTGTACTAGAATTTTCAAAGTGTGAATCGCTTATAACCGTTCAGAGAGCATTTCGGAAGGCATACAAATGCAAACCACCAACCCAACAAAACATTCTGCGCTGGTATCGACAGTTCAAAGAAGCCGGCTGTTTATGTAAAGGTAAAAGTTCCGGTCGAACAAGCGTTACTGAAGAAACAATGAACCGAGTTAGAAAGAGTGTTTCATCTCCGTAGTCCCAAGAAATCAACAAATCGCGCTAGCCGCAAACTTTCCAATCCACAGACAACTGTGAGGAAAATTTCTGTTATCCAGTCGCCATTTTGAATATGACGTTCGCGCAGCAACCATGGCAACTACACGCGCATGACACATACGCAGCGCGAAACTGTAGTTAACGCCTTCTCGTTTGAGTTGTCATGGAAACATATACGTTTCCTAATTCGCACGTAGTAACGTATCAAAACCCGATAATTCATTTGTAATAATTTTGTTATAAATCATTTATATTATCATTTGTAATAAAGTCTGAATTTCAACTCCAGTCAATGAATCGGAGTAACAGCGAGTTCATCTCGATCATGATTTTTATTAAAATGAATAGTTTTTCGTTATTCTGTTGTACATCAGCTGTTTGCGAATAACCGGCTTAGAAGGATGCGAAGTTCCCATCGCTGCACGAGCCACCAATGTACGATAGACCTTTAAACCACAAACTATGAAAAATCGAAAACATTTTAGAAAAATCGCTATTACAGCGCCTCCTTCCGGCGGAATATTTCGGATTTCAAAGAGGACCTGATGCTCGCCATAGTCAAAAACATAAATATGAAATTTGGTTCGATTCTATGCATAACTTCATACACTTTTCGATGGCACAATCAAGAAAATGGCACAAAAATCGCTGGCGGAATATTTTCAAATTCAAGGAGGACCTTTTGGCCATAGCCAAAAACATACACAAAAAATTTGGTTCGATTCTATGCATACTTCATACACTTTTCGATGGTACAATGGCGACACATAGACAGACAGACATTTTGTATAAACATATTTTCTGAGATCTCTGACCCCTAAAACGTGTCGATCCGTCGAAAACCGCAAGTCGAAAAAAATTTCGATTACATCCGTTGCAAACCGGAAATCGAAGAAAAATTCGATTACAATATTTTCTTCTATTGAAGGTAGAAGAAACTAATAACGGTGTCAAAAGGCTTTATGTCGGTACAATAACACCCAAAAGGGTGCAGGATCCAAAAAAGTTTCTACATTTGCGATCTGCGTGACAGTATTGGAGCTAGAAATTTGAAATTGGGTGTGGTGGTTATTTTTAAAATGTAAATATTTCCTATGAACAGTTTCTAAGAAATTCGAAATTTAAAAGGGTGAAAGGATCGGACAACGTTCTAAAATGATTCTAAATTACAATTTATTTGGAACTGGAAATTTGGAACTTGTAATTCTGCATGGCTGTTACTCTAAAGATGTAAATACTCGCCCAGAACAGTTTTCTAAAAATCCGAGATTTAAAAGGATACACGAGTAAAAGCCGTTTCTAAAGCTATGATTTATGCGACACAGTTGATATAAAGACGCGTGGAATTTGGCCATGATGGCTACTTTTAAGATGTAAATGTTCACTAAGAACGGTTTTTAAAAAATTCGAAATTTAAAAGAGTAAAACGAGAAGATAACGTTCTAAAAGCATTCTAAACTGCGAATTAATTGGATTTGTTCAGGTTGGAAACTTGATATTTAGCATAGTGTTTACTGCAGGGCTCTAAAAATCTATTGCCCGACATGCCTGGGGCATGTAAAATTTCCTATCGGGCATGTAATTTTCTTATCAACATGCCCGAACGGACATGTATTTTTTTATGGCATTTGAGATGCAATAGATTGCTATCTGTGATCAGTGAAAGTCAGAAAAGACATCAAATATAGCTATCCGCAGCTATAACTCAAACACTATTCGACTGTATGGACAAACGATACGAGGAGACAAAAGAGCGAAAGTGATTAGTATTACGCCATACTTATAAGAGTTGTTTTGACAAATTTAAATAAATTTGTTGCAATTCTGTAAAATGCACACATACTCGAGACGCCATTGGCTGAAAACGTGCCCGTTTACTCTGTATACATATCTTCTCAAAATACAGTCAAAGATATCACCACTATACTTTTATTGGTTGGAATATTGTTCAGTTTTTCAGTTAGTACATCGGCATTTGAAAGGGGCTTTAGCTGTATGAATAGAGTTAAAACCTCCCTTCGCTCGCTCTAGCTTCTTAACGGAAGCTATGAATGACTTAATCGGAATAAGCATTGCTTGTCTTGAAAACTTGTAGCTATGACCCTTCACCGGCTGTCGTACACTGGCAATTGACTGCCAAATAAATACAACACATTAGTGGACATTCTCTACACTAGCAATCGAATGTAGAATATGTAACTCATAATAAAACATTTAATTAGTTTTGTGATGTGATTTTTTATTTATTAAATGCGAATCATTTATTTTAAAAAAATTTAATCACAAGACTTTCATATTCCATTGAATAAAATATATTCAGTGGATCCTTTACTGTTTTATCCATTTACAAGATTATCATCTTTAAAATTACAGCCAAAATTTAGAAGCGCTTTTACTTTGAAGTACTTTTTAGTCGGCCATGTAATATTTTTAAATTTTTTCTAGCTCTTGTTTGCTGACCCAACACTAGGTACATTTGGTTGAATTTCTAATTTCAGTTGGACAATTAAATCTATAAACTCATTATTCCAGGTACTAAATGGGATTTTAATAACTGGGTTGTGTTGCAAAGTTTTAATATACAGTGAAAACTCCCTGTTCGACCACCTCCCTGAACGACCATTTTTTCATGGAACGAAAATTATTCCCATAAGCTCAATATAAATTTTCCCTCCATTCAGAAACCATCCCAATAGAACTCCCTCCATGAGCGACCCATTTCTTTGAAGAAAATGAAACCAATTCCGCTTTTTCATGGTCGCTTGAAGAAGGTTTTATGAGAAAAATAATTCCGGAGAGAGCATTATTCATCAAACTTCTGAACTAAGATTAGAAGGTTTTTTTATACCGGTAACTTTTAGGTGTTAAAAACCCTTCTTGCCTTTTTAGGCAATGGATTTAACTCTGATGACACATTAAGAATGACGGTTCATAAACTCTCCAGACCTATTCTGTCAGGAAACTCTCAAAGAAATAGATAAATCAATGAAATCGTCATTATTTTTTCCCGTCCCAAAACAAATTACACTTATTTACTGAACTTCGAAAGGACTTGGAAATAAAAGTTATAAAGTATAAAACCGTAAAAGCAAAGCAAACGACAATGTATTCATTTTTTAAACTCTGCAGCCATTAACTTATGTCATTCACTTTTGTTTTGATACTTAAATTTTCATATTTTTTCCTAATGTGAAAAATACATTTTAATAACATTTTTAACTTTTTTTCAACAATTAAAATCTAAATTTAAACGTGACCTCCATTAAGAGACCACCTCTCGGAGCGACCCATTTTTATTGGAACGGAACGTGGTCGCTTTAGAGAAGTTTTACTGTATTTGGTTCGTGTTAAAAGAAATTAGGGCAGCAGAAAAATTATTTTTCTTGTTTTATTTGTTATTGCAACTGGAGTACTTCTTTTTTTTTTTGTATTTTTTGTTGTAGACGGCTCCATATTTTAATGATATCCTGTTTGAATCTATATTTATTTTCAGTTTTTATTCCAGTCGGTCCTATAAGAACAAACAGCCAGTTAAACTTGAATACTATTAAATTTTAATAAAAATATGTGTAAAGAAAAAACACAATTTCAACTGTAAACACATACACAAAAGCTCTAAAGTTAATTTAGACGAGTAGCTGTGTATAAGCAAGCTCAGTTCCTGCAACATTATGCAAGTGCAAATCACGTTTAATACGCGATCCCGCTCAGTTTAGCAATAGCCGTTTAGAAATAAAACATTAAAATAAGTAGGCAAATCTGTGATCTGAAGGCATTATTCACTTGATGTCTGTCGAGAGGCACTAGATCTGGGTTGGCCAACCTTTCTGTTGCCGCGTGCCAAATTTGATCAAAAAATATTTTACGTGACCATGACGTGCCAACTAAAAAGCAAATTTAGTAAATGGAAAAATGACGGTTTAAAAGTACTTACAATTTTCTATTAAGATTTTAAGCATATGAGGAACATACATGTAGGTATTACACTATAATAATTATGGAAACAAATATATTTTAGAAAGTAATAAAAAAAAATAATGCCATGATTTCTGTTGTTGCATCTTCATATAAGGTTAATTTGAATGCTAACTGAACCGGATTTATCTGACAGTTACTTTCAGTTTGAGTTTTGATATCATTCATTTGTGAAAACACTGACTTGAAAACATAGACAGGCAGAAAAACTGTTAAAATAGCAAAGACCAGTTTCTTTGAATAGCTCTGAAATAAATTCAAACTTTGCCATCGGGATTTAGTAATGCCTAATAACCAATTCTTATCGATAGTTTTCAAATACCGTCTTCGTTTGAAAAATTTTTGAGACCATAATTAACTAAATTGGAATATAATATGCCGCAATTAAAAATTTTCAATTTCCATTTAATGGAATTTAAAAAAGATCAGTCGCGATTTTGAGTAATCTCACTTTATTTTGATTTAGAGCCACAGCAATGGCGTGCCAAAATTATTCTTTCGCGTGCTAAAAGTGGCACGGGTGCCATAGGTTCGCCATCTCTGCACTAGATAATTCATAGACCATCCATGAAAAATTAAAATTAGCACTTGTCAATAAATAGAAAAATAAACTAGATCGTTTTGCTGTTCTAACGGTGCTCGCAACAGTGCAAAATCGATTAATTATTTTTTTAAAACTCCATCACCTCGTTATGAGACGCAAATGGTTATGGTTGTCGTTACATAGACAAACAGCGCTAGTCCAAAGACATTCTGAAGAAAGGGAATTTTGGGCAAATATTGTTTTTGTTAAGAGCTATTCAATTTAGTCCGGTTAGGATATTAAATGGGAAAGGGGGGGGGGGGTGAATTGTTAGGAATTTCAACAATCCCACATTGTAGGTAACAACATTAAACTAAAGTACCTAATAGTATGCAATTAACAATATTTAAATAGGAATAGTAACAAAACTCTCCATTGCAACAAAGACGTTTCAGAAAATTTTCAACAATGCTAACTGTTAACAATGCTGCATCAATGATTACCTTATCGATGATCACTTTGCCTAAAAAAAGTGTTTCTACGAGCGTCTAATGTTCGTGTGCTAATTTTATAATTTTATAACTGTGATTGATTATCGTTACTTTATAACATTTTTATCTCTTTTATTACTTTTCAACCCCCTTGATAAAATACACTTGCTTAAACAAAAAAAAAAAAAGCTTGTTTTCAATGAGTAACCTACTTAACAAGTACGAAATTCTGAATTATCTTACCGAAAAAAATTACACCTGCATTCAACCACTCGGTATTGGAGGCTATGGAGATGTTTTCGCCGCAATTTCTCCGCAAGGGAGGAGCGTAGCTTTAAAAGTCATACCAAATAATAACTCCTGGAAATACGAAGAAAAGTTTTGGCCTTCGTTACGTCATCCCAATATACTACCTATTATCGAAATCATAGATGTTAAACCTCTTAAATGCAAAATATACGTGACACCAAGACATCCTTCGACCCTTCAACAGGTTGTTGATACCTGCGAATTCAAGAAAGATAAAAATGCTCTTCGCACGATGAAGAAGTGGTTTTCTGAAATATTGTCAGCGTTGGACTATCTCCATTCAGCAAATTACTGCCATCTAGACGTAAAAGCAGATAATATTTTGATATCCATGAACGATGAAGCAGTTTTATGCGACTTTTCGGGATTAGATGTAACAGGAAAACATCTAAAAAGACTAATTGCTCCGATGCGATATAGGCCACCTGAATGTTTTAATTTTGGTTTATCAACGAAAGTCGAGGGTATTCGATTTGACATGTGGAGCTACGGCCTGCTAGTGTTAAATGTGTTGACAGACTCTCGTGCCATGCGAAAAATGCGTGTATTCCGCAAAAGTTGGAGCAAAAAGGAATGCTTGAATGAATTGACGTCATGTTTGAAAGAAGTATTACAAGAAATTAGTTTTTATGACGCATTTGATAGAAGATTTGAACATATATGGGTGTCAGAAGAAGACAAAGTATATGCTCTCGATTTTGTAACATCATTATTGAAGTTCGATCCGAATGAACGGCCCACTGCGGCGCTAGCTATGCAACATCCGTTCGTGGAAGAGGTATTAGTAGGTCACGACGTCTATTTCAAAGACGGCCTCGAAGACGATTCGGACGAGGTTCTTTTTGAGGAACAAGAAATATTATTCGATGCACTAGAAAAAACAAACAGCGAAGAAAATTGTGCAGGTGAAGAAGCAGAAACGAAAGAAGTTTGTGGAAATGTAATTGCCACCGATGCTGAAGAACAAGATCCGAATACTACTAGACCAATTCCTTTAGACATTTCACCGAGTATTCCAGATTTCGGAGGTGAAAATTTATCGAATGATCCTATAGCCTCAATTTATCATCTCGAATCCGAAGAATATTCATCAAAGCTGGGAGAGAATATTAAGAGTAACAAGAAGTTTTCAAAGAAGAATTTATCCATGAAAGGTGCCAAAAAATGGTTTGGAAAAAAATTTAACAAAGTTTTCAAAAAGAAACAGCAACACTATGAAAAACTCACAGAAGATAGTGACTAAATGAGGATCATATATTAAAAGGAAAAAAATGGTAATATTCATTTTTTACGATGATGAAGATAGCTTAATAAAACAAGTCTTTTGAGATCAACAGTGCCACATAAAAGCAATAAAAAAAAACGCATGCATCTATACAATAGAAAGATGTAAAACTGAATCTGATGATTTATTGCCGAAGAATTCCAGATTCCAAAGAATATTTATTGGAGGAAAAGACTGTATTTTGAGTAAAAAAAAATTCAAAAAATGTGTATTTAATTAAATTTTCCAAGCAACAGAACAATAATAGAAGATAAGAAAAAATGAACGGCACACATTGATTTATAAAACATGTTGTTTCGAATGTAATTTTGCTGGTTTCATAAAATTTATTTCTGATGTTAAATTGCACTATTTATTTCACTTCTGTCTTTTTATATTAGATCTAGTTGTTATTGTATAAAACTCGCAAAAAATGACGGAATGTTGATCAGAGTTTTTCATGAGAGTTCATGCGAACAGACAGCATGAAGATTTTACTATTAAAAGGTTTGTATACATAGTAGAAAAGTACATTTTTAACTAGTACAAAACTAGTTGCATGTGCCAATCCCAAAACTTTCTTCTATCTCATGCATCTTAATATTTCAGAATGTAGTTAAAAATGTCAATACTTTAATATTATTAGTTCAATACTATACCAACTTTGATTTTCATCTTAAATTTCTGCTTCAGTCCGTGAATCGCGGTAAAAAAAATTAAATTTAAAAAATCAAAAAACCCGGCTGCGTAAAAAGCGAAGCGAACTAATTAATTATTTATCAACAATGTGAAACTATTTTTTTATATTACTTACCTATTTTTTTATTTACTTGTATGGATGAATTTTAAGTTGTGTTTAATGGTTAGTTCCTGTCTATAAACACTATTTTGATGAGCAGGTTGTGTCCTATTTAAACGGAGCTTCTGACTGTGAAATAGTCAATGAAACATCGTCTTCATTTTGAAAGACATATCCAATGATAGGTCACTCAATAGGGTGCGTAAAATTTTTTTTCGTCTCTACCGTCATTTTACATTTTACGGCCGCCATTTTGAACTTATAAAAACAAAACCTAGCCTATAACCATTGGGCCGTTAAGACGAATCGATAGAGACCTCATTCATTAAAATCCATCCAGCCGTTGGGATGTTTCGAGGGTATAAAAAAATCCACATACCCAGATACGCGTGAAACACATAACCCTTCTTGGCAGTTGGATAAAAACAAGTTAATCTCGATCATGATATATATTAAAATCAATAGTTTTTCACTATTCTATTGTACATCAGCTGTTTGCGAATAGACGGCTTAGCAGGACGCGAGCTCACCTTGCTGCACGAACCGCCGAGCCAAGGAAGACCGAGAAAATTACACGAAACTCGCTATCACAGTGCGAGTGCCTCTTTCCGGCGGAATATTTCCAAATTCAATGAGGACCTGCTGGCCATAGCCAAATACATACACAACAAATTTGGTTTAATTCCATTCATAACTTCATACACTTTTAGATGGTAAAATTAAAAAAAATGGCACAAAAATCGCTATTACAGCGCCCCCTTCCGGTGGAATTTTTTCAAATTCAAGGAGAAACTGCTGGCCATAGCCAAATACATACACAACAAATTTGGTTCAATTCTATGCATAACTTCATAAACTTACTGATGATACAATAATGAAAATGGCATAGACATAACTTTTACAGCGCCCCCTTCCGGTGGAATTTTTTCAAATTCAGGGAGGACCTGCTTGCCATAGCCAAATACATACAAAAACAATTTGGTTCAATTCTATGCAAAACTTCATACACTTTTCGATGGAACAATGGACATAAACTTTTCGATGGAACAATCGACAGACAGACAGACATTTTGTGTATAAACATGGTTTTTGGAATCTCTGACCCTAAAACGTGTAAATCCCTCGAAAACCGGAAATCGCAAAAAATTTCAATTACAATACTGTTTCGGCGTAAATGCCCTCAAATTTATTTGTTATAATTTAACTCTGTTTATCTTTCATATTGTGAAACATAATTATAAAACTGATTTCTTTTGAAAGAAAAAATCTAATCTGTTTATCTAAATTGTTTATAACCCTGAATCAATATTTATGAGTAACATTATGATTTCAAGGTCATGTAATATAGATTTATTTACTTTATAATAATTTTGAATTGATGGTGATTTATTAGTTTTATAATTACTTGGATGTCATTTAAATGAATATTATAGCTATTTAGAAGATTTATAACTGCATATTGTAATTTTTATTTTGATGTTTATTTTATATAATATGTATCATTTTTAAAATGGTCAGTCTTGACTCTGTAACCAAGCAGAGAACATGTAACATGTCCTGACTCTGTAATCAGAGATGCCAATTGTTAAATCATGGCTCTGTTTAATACAGAGAGTATAATGGAAGTCCTGACTCTGCAACCAAGCAGAGAACATTTTTTTTTTGTATTGGCTCTGTTAAATACGGAGAATTACTATTATGGAACAATTATTAACTTCTAATGATGAATAGAATTTACATACTATTTCAGTTTTATTTAATAAACTATTTAATCTAATTGCTCTCCCCTCTCCCTTGGATTTTGAAAATTTATTTGTCATATGAACTTTCGGCGCCACCAAATACTTTCTTCTATTGAAGGTAAAGTAAAAAAGAAAAAACAGATAAGACATTATATACGCCGCAATCTGGTCCAGTATGCGCCTGCTTCAGCATGTTTATCAAGCATTTTTCTATAAAATCTATATAAAATCTAAGTTTTCCTGTTTTTATATGAATAGGTTTTGCAGTATAAGAGGGTCTGGGGGTAAAAATTTTATTTTATATAATAGGTATTTTAAAATATTTTTTTTCCCTGTACTAAATATAAATCTGTCAAAAAAATTGTAGGTTGCAATTCATATTTTTTCGAATATTAATTTCACAATTCACAATTCATATTATAAATTTTTAAAATTACAAATTCAATGTATTTATGTTTGGGGTTTTCAGTATTATAACCACAAAAAAATGATCGCATTCGGATTGAAATTTCAGGAGATATTAATAAAAATATGAAAATGTAATTTAACGTTAGAAGATCTAAATATTGAATATTTAGAAGTGAAAAACTTACCATTCAAATGACTTGAAATCTCGTTTCTAGGCATAGTTTGAACCGAAGATTTTAAAATAGAGTGTCAAAATGGGATGTTGCCTTTGAAAAAAAAAATGGTTTCGTTTTAATTTGTAGATGGCCTCCTAAACAAATTTTATATGCATCATTTAAAAGAAGACTTTATCTCCAATCGTCTGGCACCAGTCACTTTCTTCTGTTATAATTACAGTGAAACCTCCCTGTGCGACCACCTCCATTAAGCGACCACCTCCCTGAACGATCATTTTTTTATGGAACGAGATTTATTCCCATAGGCTCAATACTAATTTTACCTCCCTCCAGAGGCCATCCCAGTTGAGCTCCCTCCATGAGCGACCCATTTCTTTGAAGAAAATGAAACAAATTCTTTTTTTTCCGGGTCGTTTAAAGAAGGTTTTATCAGAAAAATAATTCCGGAGGGTGCATTATTTTTCAAACCTCTAAACTAAGTTTAGATATATATATATTTTTTTATTCCAATAACTTTTAAGTGTTTAAACTCCTTTGTTTTTTTTTTTTAGGCAATGAATTGAACTCTGATGACACATTAAAAATGACGGTCCATAAATTCCCTTACCCTATTCTGTTAGGAAACTCTCAAAGAAATAGATAAATGAATGAAATCATCATTATTGGTTCCCGTCCAAGAAAAATTGCATTTATTGAATGAACTTCGAAAGGACTTGGAAATAAAAGTTATGAAAGATAAAAACGTAAAATCAAAGCAAACGTCAATATATTCATTTTTAAACTCTGCAGTAATTAATTATGTAATTAACGTATGTAATTAACTTTTGTTTTGATACTTACATTTTTATATATTTTCCTAATCTGAAAAATAAATTTTATTAACATTAATTGTTACTTTATTTCAAGAATTAAAATCTAGATTTAAACATAACCTCCATGAAGAGACCACTTCTCGAAGCGACTCAATTTTATTGGAATGGAACGTGGTAGCTTTAAGGAGGTTTTACTGTAGTTGCAGAGTTAGTAGGGAGGGGGGTACTTTTTTCCCCACGACTGTAATTCTGAATACTGAATATTTTTCTTGATTTTATCAACAATTGAAAAAGTAAATTGCATCCTTTTCTGGATTTTCATAAAGTTCTGGGAAGATTAATCATTAAAGGTTACCATTAAAATTTCTAAGGAAAGCCCCCTCCCCCCCTCCATTCAAAAATTATGCAAAAAAGAAAATATTATGACAACCCGAATCTGCATCAGAACTCAAAAACATGAAAACTAAAAAATATTGCTCTCAAAGCTTGTGACACACATATGATAGGACACACACAGGATCATGAACCCATTTATGCCTAGCACCTGAAAATTGGGACGTTTTGATTTTCAGGAAATAAATTAATATTTTTTTTTATATAAACTGCTTTTTGATTTCTAAAGACTGTTTTACACATTTTATAAACAGAGAATTTAGAAAAGTACAAACTAATAAGTATTGTATGATATCTATAACAGTTATAATAAAGCAAAGTACAGTAGAACCTCTTTTATCCGAAACTCTTTTAACCGAACGTCTCGGTTAACCGAAATCCATTTTTAAAGCTTTTTTTTTTTGTACCATCACATTCTTCGTGTGCAAAATCCACTTTTTCGGTCCTTTCCGAACTACGAGTACATATAAATGTTTTCGATCCACTTTCTTAGAGTGCCATTAAATTTAACTTGAGCTTCCGTAAGCTGCGGAATGGAACAAAGAAAACGAACACATTAGCAATTCTGAAGCTTTTGAATGTTTTGCAAAAGGTTTGGCATGGTTGGAACATCAGAAAGACTGTGACACTAATAATATTTAAAAACTCCGTGATAGAGCTTAAAAGCAAAGACAATCGAAACGGCGACAAACAAAAGATTTTTTTCAAACCCTTGTGATGTATGTAATAGGTACTTAACTTCAAAATTAAAATTCAGGTAATTTATTCTTGTTTCCATTTTGCTATTGCTTTATTTATATATTTGGATTTTTATTTATATATTTGGCTACAAATGTGTACATGCAGTATTCTCTAATGTTTTTGTATGCAAATCTTTCGTTGTGTGAACAATATGGAATCATTCCATGGAATTATCTGTCCTTGGTCTATCCTAATCCTCTATTCTTCATATTCTGAACTAATTTTTTTGTTGGTATGATACAAAATTCCGTAACACGCTGAATATTTATCTGCAAAACGCATGTCTCTCCAATCCATAGATCTTTTTTTTTTCTTTTTTTTTATCGCGTTTTACTTTCGCACCGAACTTATGAAACACCCGGTATATTACATAGTATGCCAAAAGATAGTTCAATTAAATGCATAGCACAGTTGAAAAATTCTATTCAGCAATTTTCGTCAATAAATCGAAATGTACTTCAGATTTTTGTGTACCCCTGTATAAGATCTAGATCTAGCAATCATTATATCGGGTGAGCTAAAAGTTCGTTAAAACTTTAAAAACTCATAAAAAAGGAAGAAGTATACGATAAAGGAGTGCAGTTTGCAAGAAAGGGCTTACAGGGTAGTCGGATTTTTTTAGCAGAAAAAAAAATTAGTTAAAAAAAGCACATGTATAGAGTGCGTTGACGACCCGAAATACACTGAACAGGACAACAATAAGTTCCATTCATTTGTTCTTCCCATAACAAATGTTCAACATGACCTCCAGAACATTCTACGACATAACTGTTGTCTTGTTCATTGTGTTTCGGGTCGAGCGCCCTCTACATGTGATTTTTTAACTAAAAGCTGCTAAAAAAAAATCCGACTACCTTGTGAGCCTTTTTTTTTTTGCAAACCGCACTCCTTTATCCCAATTTCTTCCTTTTTTTAATGAGTTTTTAAAGTCGTAACGAACTTTTGGCTCACCCGGTATTTTAAAAGTAACCATAATGCGAAATTTTCAGTTTTTTATCCTTTCAGTGTCACAAAAATCATACTTCAGAAAGTTTTTTCTTCTTCACTCTTTTAAGGCTGTTCTCAACTGCTTTGTTCAACAAGCGCAAAACATTTTGACACATTTACAAATTCATTTTTTAACGAAAAGATAGAAAATTGGAAAGCCTGACCAGGGAAGCGATTTGGAATCGAACTGTATTTTCCATTTTTTGATCCATCAATGACCCATTGAGTTACAAGCGATTTGGATCACGCAGGCTCGTAGCCAGGAATTCCCTTCGGAGGGGCCTTAATCTTGGAATTTTTTATGATCTAACAGAAGTAATTTGCATAATTTAAAGCGTAAGTAAAAAATAAACAAGGCTTAACTGTAGGTATATTTCTGCATGGATACTTGATGTCCATATCAAAAATTGTTATTTCGTATTTTAGGTAGCTTTCTTTACAAAAAGCTACCTATTGCAGCCGTTCGGAGGAAAGCGATTTCAAAAAATTTTGGTATATTTTCATCGATCATGACCCCCAGACCCCGAAACCACCCTCCGTTCAAAATTGATATATATATATATATATATATATATATATATATATATATATCTGACCTATGTCACACTGTAACTCTCGTATTTATGAACCGATTTGGATGTAATTCGGTGTATACATAGTACATACCAATGTCTCGACCGAGCTCATTGGCCAGCTTCATCCGCCATTTTGTTTTAAAATGGCGGCCTTTTAAAAATTTTACAAAAATTTAAAATTTAAAATGTGGTACCAAAAAATTGAAAATGGAAAAATATTTTTTTCTTATGTATTTGACCTTTATACAAAGACTCCGTAGCAGTTTTTGTTTCGTCTATATCTTAAAAAATGGCTGAGTTATAGCATTTTCAATTTCTAGCGTGGCTGACATTTTGAAACGTCCTGAATTTTGTCGCGCGATAAAAGTCGTATTTATCAACCGATTTGGATGTAACTTCGTTTATACATACTGCACACTAATGTCTCGATCGAGTTCGTTGGCCAGCTTCATCCGCCACCTTGTTTAAAAATGGCGCCATTTAAATTTTTAAGAAAAATTTAAATTTGAAATGTGGTACCAAAAAATTGAAAATTGAAAGAATATTTTTTTCTTATGTGTTTGACCTTGATACAAAGATTCGGGAGCAGTTTTTGTTTCGTCTATATCTTAAAAAATGGCTGAGTTATAGCATTTTGAATTTCTAGCATGGCTGACATTTTGAAACGTCCCTAAATTTTGTCCCTTGATAACAGGCGTATTTATGAGCCGATTTGGATGTACCTTGGTGCGTACATAGTACATACAAATATCTCGACCGAGTTCGTTGGCCAGCTTCATCCGCCATCTTGTTTCAAAATGGCGGCCATTTAAAAAAACTTAAAAAATTTTAAATTTAAAATGAGGTACCAAAAAATTGGAAAATGAAAAAGATTCTTTTTGTATGTGTTTGACCTTAATACAAAGATTTCTGAACAGTTTTAGTTTCGTCTATATCTAAAAAAATGGCTGAGTTATAGCATTTTGAATTTCTATTGTGGCTGACATTTTAAAACGACCTGATTTTTGTCATGCGATAACAGGCGTATTTATGAACCGATTTGGATGTAACTTGGTCTGTACATAGTACATACCAATGTCTCGACCGAGTTCGTTGGCCAACTTCATTCGCCATCATTTTTCAAAAGGGTTGCCATTAAAAAAAAATTAATTTTAAAATTTAAAATGAGGTATTAAAAAATTGGAAAATGAAAAAGATTTTTTTTATGTGTTTGGCCTTTATACAAAGATTCTGGAGCAGTTTTTGTTTCTGAAAATTTGCTCTTTTGTTTATATCTTAAAAAATGGTTGAATTATAGCACTTTGAATTTCTAGCATGGCTAACATTTTGAAACGATCTTGTATTTGTCACGCGATAACACACGTATTCGCCTATTTCGATGTAAGAAGGCATGTGGATAGTATACATCAATATCTCGACCCAGTTCGCTGGCCAGATTCATCAGCCATCTTGTTTCAAAATAGTGGCCATTAAATTTAAAAAAATTATATTTAAAGTGAGGTGCAAAAAAATTAGAAATTGAAAAAGGTTTCTTTCTTAAGTATTTGACCTTGATATAAGGATTCAGGAGCATTTTTTGTTTGTCTTTATCTTAAAAAATGGCTCAGATATAGCAATTTCAATTTCTAATGTGGGTGACATTTTGAAAAATCTGATTTTTTGCCTGTGACAGCACTCGTATATATCAACCGATTCCGATGTGAGTGAGCATGTGCACAGTAATTACTAAGGTCTCGACCAAGTTCACTGGTTAGCCTCATACACCATGTTGTCTTAAAATGGCAGGCACTTTAAGAAATTGCCGAATTTGGCAGCCAAATATAAGTTACTTTAAATAAAAGCAGCTTGGATAAAGCTGACTAATTTCGCGAAATTCTCATTCATAATGATTTAGTATTGATAAAAATTAGTATTGAATCTCCTATATTCGGTTTCCACTAAATTGAGGTTTGTGTGTTTGAATAATATAAGTTGGCTTTTTAAAAATAAGGAATATGAAAGCTACCTCTTCCTCCCGGCACTGGCCGGAAGGACTTTTTCGATTTCTGTTACAATTTATTGTTTTCAAGAGCACTTCTAGTTTCCAAGCCGGTTTCGGAAACCTGAAATGTTTTTAGGGGGAAACTGCAACGAAAAAAAAAAAGCACAAACTGACAATATTTGACATGAGCCTCATGTATCCTGTGGGAAAAACAATAAAAAATATTGAAATGGAAACAAGTGATTTGAATAGATTTAAAGCACAGGATTAACATTAGCATGTGAGTGTCTCGCATTACGAGCGTAGGATCTTAAAACGATTAACCCATAGATGAAATTAATTACACATACTATTTTTTCCAATGAATTGTTACAGCTATACGTATTCATGAAACTTATATTTTTATTTCACATTCTCTGATTTGAATTAGAATAATTATAAATGCAGTACTCTTAGCATAATAAGTTTACTAGTGCTACAGAAGCACTCTTCGTGGTTTCGTCTCATCCATGATGCTTATTAACTTATCAGGGTCTACTGTAATGTTCCAATGAATGAAAATCATTTCAAGGCTACTCAGTCTCTGATCGGCCATAACGCTTCGAGGCAAAGATTTAATTCTTTTCATTGTCGAAAAAGACCTTTCAGCACTGACTGTTGTTACCGGGATTGTAGCCAAGATTTTCAGCATGCGTTTGATCGTATTGTAATACGTTGCATTACAGTACTCTTGTTTGTGTCAACATTAGCAATTCTCTCGCACCAATATTCAGCTTTCACTTGAGACTGTCACTTTATCGTCAAAATATTGAGCGAGGGTCTCTAATGTGCTTGCTTTATCCAGAGACACAAATCCTGGAAGAAGTACTTGGAAATCTGTTAGAATTTCTTCATTCGAAATTAATCTGTCATTCAAATTTTGAATTAAGACTTTTTACACAAGAATGAAGACCTTGGCCATGAAATGTTCTTTAGCGGATGTAACTTTAGGGTTTGCACGTGTTGTATGCCTAAATGTTAGTCTTATGATCCACATTTCAGTTTAGAAGACGTCATCAACAGTTCCAACACAGTTTCGGACGGCAGGAATCAGCATGCTGTTGGACAATGCAAAAATTAACCGGTGGCTTGCACAATGGACGTATCTAATTTTTGGATACTTCTATCGAATTCTAGACTGGACCCCACTAACATAACCAGCCATATTGACTGCCCCCTCATACGGCTGTACGACGCATTTAGACATATCAAGACGTAGTTCATCACAGCGTAGTAATATTACTTCTGTTAAATTTTCGGCGGGCAAATCATTTATTAGGATGAAACCTAAAATATCTTCCCAAAGTATGAATTTTGTGAATTTTACAAATAGTCCACATATCTAACACAAAGAGCAAGCTGTTATGTGATTGAAATGTCCATAGTTTCATCAGCAATCAAGCTAAAACAGATCGCGTTATTTATTTTGGTTATTAGTTATTCGGTAACTATATCCGAACATATTTGAATGACTTCGTTCTGAATGTCTCGGCTGAAATAATTAGCATTTCTACGGCTGTACAATATGCCGTTTCAATTCATCAGCTCCAGGCTTTGCTCAAAATCTTAAAAGCGCTCTTAGCTTACAGCCTTTTTTTATCGGTTTCTCTAACGTTAGTGGACCGCTATCATGATATATCATCCAAGTAGAATTTCTTGCTCTGCACGAAATACGAAATAAGATTGTTAGAATGCTAGATGCTGCCTTGTAGAAAACTCTCTTGGGGGCGCTTGGAAAAACTCCTCGAAAAATCCCTACAAAGGGGTATCCATCCCTAAAGTTGATAATTCTTCAAAATACAAATAAAATTTCCCAGAAAAACAAAATACTCTCCCCACATTTTTTTCAATTAAAGATTCATACGCAAACAATTTAAAGTAAAGTTGTTCAGTAAAGATCCTGGTGGACGCCGCCGGCGTCCGCCAACCAGCCTCAATACCCTATCGTTTTTCTTCAAACCATTCTTTTTTTTAATTTCCAGATACTATTAAAAAAAAAAATCAGTTATAACAGCACTTGCAAAGATACTTTCTTTAAAATCATTAATTTTCACATGATTTTACATTATAGGCGGCTATTAAGTTTTTGGCTCCTTTCTCATTTTAACATCGACCACTCTATGTTTTCATTATATGCTTGACATAATGAGGATATACAAAATTAAGGAAGATCATAACATTCAAGCAAATGTTATATGTTTAACTCCTAAAATTCTCTTATACGCCATACATGTGTTACACTTACTTTTTCTTAGTCAAATTAATGTTATGGAATTACCCTTATCGAATTTTACTGTTCATAAAACAGTTAAAATTACGTTTTAAGAAGAAATTATATTTTTAGTAATAGATATAAATAAAAAAATCCCTGCCGGCTCTGGCCTACAGGCGGAGGTAGATTTCGATGTTAAGTACTAAATTCACCAACAAAACTTAAATCAAAATTAGAGATAAACCCAGTTCCTTCACTAAGAATGAACTCTAGGGAGCTAAACATTTTGTGAAAATTCTAATATACACGAATGCATACACGCATATATATGGGATAGGTTTAAAAATGGCTAAAACAAATTCAGAGAACCTCAAAGTGTTAAAATATGTTAATATTTCCATAGTCGGGTTTTTATCATGTTTTAATACGTTTCTTCAAACTCACATGACGTTACCTATTCACCTGCTGAGGTCCATTATATTTCTAATATGACGAAATATTTTTTTTTTTTTTTTTTTAATTTGTCAAACTATTTCTTTTTGAGTTTCCATTCTGAAATCTTGCTCTAGAAAACTTATGACGTAATTTTCAATTTGTTTTCAATTCGTCAAACTATTTATTTAATTTATTTTTTCACGTGAAATTCTTGCAGTAGAAAAGCAATTGTTGTGGTGAAAATTTTATTGTTTTTTTTTTTTAATTGTTGGCAACTGCTATAATGAAAAATATTTATTTTTTCCTGTCATTGTTGTATAAGAGCTGGTTTTATCAGAATCTTGTTAAGACGGTATTCAAAATTTTTAACCCCCCCCCCCCACCCCCCATTTCCATTCCATTGGGCCGATTTTGCCCATTTTCAATCCCCGCCGAGATATTAGCCATCTCAAAGTTGTTGGCGAGTTTGAAAACGATCCGTGCATAATTGCGACTTTTATCGTGCGGACAAAATTAAGTACATACATACATATACATATATATAAACTTTTAAGTGGGGGTGGTTTTGGGTTCCTAGGGTCATATAATGAAAAGTTATGAAGGAATTTTTCAAAAGTCGCGCCATGGTAACGACTGCAATAAGTATAGTATTTCTTACGAAACTACCTAAAAACAGTATATCTGAATGAGCGATAAAACGAGGGATTGCTATAACTGTAATTGAAAAAAATTATATTTTTACAACTAAACACGTACGTAGTTTTAATGTAATGGAAGACAAAAACAAGAAAAATATTGTCAATTTTTATTATCATTGAGATAACTTTGAAAAGTCTTTCTAAACTTTCGGGAGGGGCTTCAGCCCCCTTAGCCCCCTTCCTGGCTACGTGCCTAGGATCACGTGACAAACATGTTTTTCATCTTTTCTTGAGTGGATTTTTTCCTTTCGCACGGAAATTCGGTTCAAAACACCCACTTCGACACTCTTTTCTAAAAGGTTCTGAAAAGTAGAAACCGTTTGAAAAAAAAAAAAAACCCCGGAAAAAACAGCTTGATGACATAGTTTCTGAACAACACCTGCTAGTTTCATGCATTTCCGAACTAAAATAAATCAAGACTTAAGTCGCAAAGTTGCCCTTTTGGATTTGAGAACAGCCTTAAACTAAAAAAAAAAAAAAAAAAAAAACTTTTTAGCGTGCATTTCCGTTTTAAAAGTAGAAACCATGTGAAGTTTGAAAAATCTATCCTTAATAATTCCATAGAAATTGTAATTTAGAAATTTTTTTAATAATTTTCGAATTTTTTGCATTGCGCGGATCTCCGTGATCGGCGGGGGAAAGAGCGAGCCCGGAGTAGGCCTAACAACATCGCGCGCACGCTAATCACAAACAAAGCACGCAATAATAAAAGGGCTACCTGTTTAACCCGTTCTACGCACGGGAGTTCACGAATTTAATTCTAAAACCAAAATTTAAAATAACTATTCGATTTAGAAAAATATTTTTCTACTACTGTGCATTTTTTTTCAATGAGATTTAATTTAATATGTTACTATGGCAGCAGACGATAAAACGATATCTTTGGAATAAGGGAATCAATAGAATAAAAAGTTTTGTTGATGTTTGTGATAAAATGTTTTTCTTTATTTTTTAAAAAAGGTAATAATTAAGTGCAATTAAGTAATCTCTAATTATTTACTACATGCGAGCTAAAAGAATGATCGTAATACCTGCTACAGCTTCTTAGCATCACAGCATGGCGTACGTAATATGTATATCTCACTTGAGGTTACACAGATACGGATTTTAATAGGGTAGATTGTGATATCATTATCACAGTGTGTTGAACATGAAAAATTTTACGTGAGAATGGGTATCATTCTAAAATCCGGATTGAGAAAAAAGAATGGCTACACACTAAAACTGACTCGAGAATATTTCTGAAAATCAGTAGCAACAAAAGAAACTTTGTTCTGATAAAGTGCTTCTTTAAATCTCGGAAATATATTAGTTTTTGAGGTTTCTAATGACAAAGAACACTTTCGGGAATCGTGGGTCACTCGGAAGATGTAAATTGTACATTTCCTTTCATGATTATATTATATTTCCTAGATTACGGAACGTTTGTCTTTTTTTTTATAGTGAAAAATCCATTAAAAATTCTTCAAATTTTAACGCTTTCGTGCAAGAGAAAGATCGGTTGTCCTACTGAACTTTAATACAGTACAGCCTCGATTATCCGCGAAATTGGGTGGCAAAGGCACCGCGGATAACCCGAAAAAGACTGACAATGGGGTGCAAACATGAAAAAAAAAAAATTCAACATAAAAACTATGTTTTATTTTACAAAAAACATAATAAAACGTTTAAAATACATACGTCTGCACGTATATAAAATACATATGTCTGCACGGTACACCAGAAACCTTTGCTTTGTGTCTAAATCACTAAAATAAAGAAAAATAAACAAGAAACAATGGACTGTACTGTACAAAAAGAGCCGAGTTACACCTTTTTAAAAAAATCAGTCACTTGCTTTTGCTTCTTTCTTTGGATACACCTTTTCTTTATTTTAAATTGTAAACTATCGTTTTTCTTTTAGTATGGAATAATTTTTACCTTCGAAAATGAAGTTATTCTTGATATGCTCTCCTGGAATTTATCATAATAGTCTTATTTAATTAGTAAATATTTTAATTGCTGTGTTTACGTTTGGTTAATAAAATCAAGAAAAGACATCTAGACTTTATATCTGACATTTCAAACATGGCAACCGAATCTTGAAATATTCTCCTATTACTTTCGAATACATGAATTTTTCTGTCTATATTTATTAGTAGGGCTTATTTTATATTTCTTTCTGTTGGCTTGAAAAAGAAAAAAAAAAATCTCGTTTCGCGGGTAAACCACACAGCGGATCATCCGCTCGCGGATAATCGAGTCTTTACTGTACGAGTGTAGTGCCAGTGATGGAGGTCGCTCCTCTGATAAGAATTTCGTTGGATATATTGCATTATTTTCTTGGTACTGATTACAAATAATCCTGATATACTATTAGTCCAGGCAATAGGGAATTTTACCTAGCAAAATTAATGGTAGTACTGGAAATCGGCTTTATAGATGTTTATTGGGTCGCTGAATCCGAATTTCTAACTTCCCACCAAAATTTCCCCCGACAACCCCCCCCCCAAATTTTGGTAAAAAGCCCCCCAAAAAAGGTTTTTATTAAAAAATTCCATTTTTTTATTGTTTTAGGGGAAAAGTATCTAGAAATTCAGAAAGCAGACAAAATTTGCAACAAATTAGATATATGACATTATGACTTAAGATGAAGGGGAAGGGGGGATCTGCCTTGGAACATGCGCCCCAGTGCTGCGTGGACTAAGTTGCGCAATTCCACTTAACCACTCACACGTTTACATTAGCCCTCCCATCTTCCCTCCGAACTTTCTCTATAAGGTTTACTTTAAGTTTTTTGTGTCGCTGAATCCGAATTTTTAACTTACCCCTAAAATTTTCCCCCAAAAAACCCCCCGCAAATAGTTGTTTTTAACTTAAATTTCTTATTGTTTTAGGGGAAAAGCATTACGAAATTCAGAAACTAGACAAAATTTGCAACAAATAGGATATATGACATTATGACGTAGGATAAACGGGGAGAGAGCGGGCTGCGTCGGAACATTCCCCGCGCGCTTTTCTCAAAAACCAAATTTTTTCAAAAAATCAATTTTTTGGGGGATCGCCGGGTGAAATTTTGGTGGGATTTCGACTCACTTTATGTTTTTTGGGTCGCTGAATCCGAATTTGTAACTTCCCACCAAAATTTCACCCGGCAACCCCCCAAAAAATTGATTTTTTGAAAAAATTTGGTTTTTGAGAAAAGCGCGCGGGGAATGTTCCGAGGCAGCCCCCTCTCTCCCCGTTTATCCTACGTCATAATGTCATATATCCTATTTGTTGCAAATTTTGTCTAGTTTCTGAATTTCGTAATGCTTTTCCCCTAAAACAATAAGAAATTTAAGTTAAAAACAACTATTTGCGGGGGTTTTCTTGGGGGGGGGGGGTGGAATTTTGGTGGTAAGTTAAAAATTCGGATTCAGCGGCACAAAAAACTTAAAGTAAACCTTATAGAGAAAGTTCGGAGGGAAGATGGGAGGGCTAATGTAAACCTGTGAGTGGTTAAGTGGAATTGCGCAACTTAGTCCACGCAGCACTGGGGCGCGTGTTCTGAGGCAGATCCCCCCTTCCCCTTCATCCTAAGTCATAATGTCATATATCTAATTTGTTGCAAATTTTGTCTACTTTCTGAATTTCTAGCTACTTTTCCCCTAAAACAATAAAAAAATGGAATTTTTTAATAAAAACCTTTTTTGGGGGGATTTTTACCAAAATTTGGGGGGGTTGCCGGGGGAAATTTTGGTGGGAAGTTACAAATTCGGATTCAGCGACCCAAAAAACATCTAGAAAGCCGATTTCCAGTACTACCATTAATTTTGCTAGGTAGAGTCCCTATACGGTCTCTATTGCCTGGACTATATATACATTTTATTCTGATTTGTTGGCAATGTGTATGAATGAGCTGTTCTTATATTTCAGGCGACGGAAGGCAATCCGGTTTATTGATCCTCATCGACGACGGTTCCCAAACGGAAGAAAGCGGATCAGGTAAACGTTTTCGTACAGAAAGTGTTTTTTCAAAGTTTCATTTTATTTATTTATTTTTGCTTATACTGTATTGTAATCATGATTTGTATGCGTGCATTTGAGCTCCCATGGGTCAAATAGGTTATAGACTAACCTATAAACTAACATAAACTAATATAGACTAACCTTAAACGCTGTACTTATCAAATACAAAAAAAAGGCTCGAATTGAAAAGTACAAATATTCCCCTAACTTTTTTAAGGTGGTAAAAACGATGAATCAATCCCAGATAGAATTTTTAATTTGCAGAAAAGTTGCAGCAGTCTTGCTTTGAAAACCTGCAAAGTTGCAGCAAGCTCAGCATGACAAGACTGAAAGTTCATAACAAGACTGCAGCAAGATAACGCAAAAGCCAAAGTCATCACACTTTGAACTTGCAGCTAACTTGTCGTGCAAGTTAAATTCATACTGTATCAAATTTATAGACTAACCAAGAACAAGTATTTTTGTTTATATTGTAATATATAGTAACGACACAAAGATGTTAACTTATCATAGTCTGTACTAGCAACTTAGTTTATATTACCATTCACAGGGTATCCCAAAAATGACGGAAGCATTTGAAAAATAAAATATAGAAAAACTCAAAGCTATAGAAATGCACCATTTCCTGCATTCTACATGGGAAAGCAGTAAAATTTCAGTCAAACTGAGTTTAGAACTTAAATACGAAATTCGCCAATAGATGCCGCTGTAGGAGATCTGCGAGAGCTGCAAGGAAACGCAATCTTTGGGATCACCATTTGGTACTTCGCTCGTCTTCCCCTGGCTAGCGTGTGACTCAGAGATTGCAACTTGCTGTGCGGAAATGATTTATTCGCTAAAACAGCCGATATACTTCTTGTCTAGGAATTTGACCGCTTTAATCACAGTATTGTTGAAACAAAGCTCAGTTTCCAGAGGATATTTAATGACAGAAAAAAGACTGAAAAAGAATACACTGAAGGCTTTGGTTGAAAATTTTCAACCAACTGCGAATGTTTATGATGATCATGTTGGTAATGTTGAAGTCTTTCAGCAAGTGATCCAACAATGACCCTTGGTCATGTTGCAGCTTAGGCTGAGCAGCGAATATGTTCGCGCACCGTATCATGTGTCACAGGCTCTACTTGCTTCCAGACAGGATTCAGGTCTGTCAACTGTGTAGTGCTTCAACTATTACTGAAACCGAGACCATCGCGAAGAGTATGCTGCAGCAGCTGCATATTGGCGAAATCGATGTGGGAAACATTTGGTTTTTCGATGAAATGCATTTTGCCCTGGATAACTTTGTCATTAAACAGAACTGGTGCATTTTGGGACCGGAAAGTCCTTCTGCTCCTGTATCCGCCTATCATCCCCACTTGGGCCTCTGGTTTGGGCCACCCTTTCCTCCAAAGGACTCATTGGGCAATTTTAGGCCTCCAAAATATTACTGTAGCTTTCATTTTGCGTAAATTTGTGGCGCTACAAAATACCTTGTAGGACAACTTTCATTACCTCAATGAACAGTTTGATGATCGTGTCATTGACTTTCATTATTGCAAGCATCCAGTAAGTAGCGTATATTGGCCTCCACATTCGCCAGTTTTGATTCCTTGTGACTTTTTTTCGTAGAGAGTACCTAAAAAACGTCGTTTACCACAATTTTAGACAAAGACTGCCGAACTAAAACAGTAGATTTTTGCTGCATGTGAGACCATTCTGGCTGTAACGTTAGCATAGGTTTCTGCAAATTTCGTTCTCAGACTGAGACTTTTTGTGTGTCTACAATTAGTAGATATGTCGGAAATATCGTTCTTTAGAGTTTTTGAAAACTTCTTCGCAATATGTTGTTAATTTTTTTCCAAGTTTTCTGCCGTAGCAGCGCCATCTGTTCCCAAACTTCCTAACTAAACTTGAAACTCTGTCTAGGTGAAAGGTTTCCCAAGGGAATTGCAGCAAGCTTGCTTTTCTGTCAGCTGCCTATGTCGTGTTTTCCGTTATTATTATTCTTTCTTTCTTTCTCTTATAAAGTTGTATATCGCTTGTTAAAGAGAAATAACCTTTTCTTTGTCTCTTGCAGAAAAATCGAACAGAAAATCCATGACAGTCTCTGAACAAATGCAGGTAATTCCCTTTTTTTCTCCTTTATTCCTGTAGCAAAAGGTATTCCCAAAATTTTCCTCTATATCATGCATGTTAATATTTCAACAAGAACGTAAACTCATGCATCAAGCATAGATTCTGAAATACTTTCCAGCACATTCAAAATCTTTATAACACACGGATGTAACGGAATTATTTTGATTGTCCTTGTCAATGAACGATTAATGCTATGAGTGTGATATTCCACAGTTATATATATATAAATTTCAATGTGTTTGAAATTGTGAGACATTAAAAACCACTGCAAATGATTTTTCTCCCTAGGTCGTCCTGTAACGTAATTCTTTTGAATGTCCCTGTGAAGGAACTATGAATGCTATACACTTCATTTTCAATACCGAACATGCCCTAGTAAATCTCAGTAACATATATCCATTTCATATGGCAATCCGAAAATATTGACCCGAGTTAGAGCATGGACAGACAGACAGACAAACCCAAGTGATAAGCACTTTCAACTATTAAAATAACGAAACATTGTTTAAGGGGACGAGGGACCTTTAAAATCAATTTTTTATAAATTTCGCTTTAAATATAATTCAAAGGCACATTATATGCATTATGGCATATATTTATCATAAAAAAAATTTTTTTTGAGAAAATGAAGAAATTTTTCGTAATATTTTAGAACGTTTCAAAATGCCCCATGCGAATTCCATATCAATAAAAATCCCCAATATTTTTTATACAAGTTTGGTTACATAAAACTGTGCATCGAATTTTATATATTTAAATATAAAGATAAGAAAAAAAAATATTTTCTAATTTTTTTGAAATTTTAAACTTATCTCGATGTATACGCGACGCTCGTCTTCAAAGTGTTAATCTATCTTTTCTTTGTACAGCTCTAAAATTATTATTTTTCTTTTAAAATTTTTTTCTTTCATTTTAAACTATGTTGATTTTCTTGCCGAATCTTCATTTGACTGTCTGTAATTGTCTTAGTCTTTTTTTTTTTTTTTAAAGATGCACATGTACGCACGTCTGAATTAAAATATTATTTAAACTAAATAGGAAAAATTAGACAGACTTGAATACATTTAAAAAGCAATTAAATTGAAAATATATATACATAAAAACATTTAATTAAAATCAAAATTTATACAAAGTATACGCTTCGCTATCTCATTGCAAAGCCTCATCAGTACTAACATCAAAACCACAACAACAAAACTACGTAATTGTCTAAGTAGCCATTAATATTGCTCCATGCATTTCGAACATAAGCTGGAAATAAAATGCATGCATAAGTATATGCGCTTTTTTAATATTTTTACTTTCTTCTATCTTTACAAGAAGAAAGTACTGCATTCATGAAAATTTTCGACTTTCGGTTTTCGACGGATTGACACGTTTTAGGGGTCAAAAACATGTGAAACAACAAACTCCAAAAGCATGTTTTTACAAAATGTCTGTCTGTGAACCCGCCTGTCTGTCCATCTGTCTGTCTGTTTGTATGTGACACAAATTTTGTAGGCGCTCTATCTCAAGAAGTAATGCACGCAATTGAATAAAAAATTATATTCAGTTAGTTCCTGATATAAATGGGTGCTGATTAGTTTTTGGTGTAAATCGTTCTACAAGTGGCGCTGCTAGGCAGCCTTTTTCACGATTTCAGAAATAGCTCAATCTACAGAACCAATGCATGGATTTTCATCAAACTTCAGATTCAGTGAGTCCTTGACATGAACTGACGCTTTGTACATTTTAGTGTAAATCGCTCAACAAGTGGCACTGCTATGCTGCATTTTTTGCGATTTCCGCAATAGCTCTATCTCAAGAACTAATGCTTGGATTTTCATTTAACTTCAGATTCAAGTAGACCTTGATAGGAATTAGAGCTGTTTATGTTCTGGTGCAAATCGCTCAACAGGAGGCACTGCTATGCTGCATTTTTCAGAATTTTCTCTATAGCTCTAGAACTAATGCACGAATTTTCCTGAAAGTTCATATTCAGGTATACCTTGATATCAATTAGTGTTGTTTATGTAATTTATATAGAAGAAAGTTTTGTGATGGCCACAACATACTAGTTTATTGTAGGATAATGCTGCTTTAGAAATAGCTGTATATTTTGCAGAAATTCAGTAGGGCAAGGCCAATAACGTTTTTGTACGTACCGGGCTGGACTTGGGCCTAATGTTTAGCTTTTATATCGGGCCGAGTCGGGATAATAAAATTTTTTTAAGGGCTCGTACCGACCTTTCAACTTTTATGTTGGGCCGCGCCGGACATAAAACATTGTTATACGGGTCGGACAGTCCCCGGGCCTGGAAATTTCAGCCCGTGCAGATTCCTGCGTTGTGAAAGATCCTGTTCGTCGCAATCCGTGGCAGTGTTAAAATGTGTCGGAAAATAGGTGACAAAGCTTAGTCACATATTTGTTGAGTGAGGAAAAATATTCTTTTGAGAACCTCCTTAAACGGTTTTTAAAAAGTTTAGTACAGTGAAACCTCCCTGTGCGACCACCTCCATTAAGCGACCACCTCCCTGAACGATCATTTTCTCATGGAGTGAAATTTATTCCCATAGGCTCAATACTAATTTTACCTCCCTTCAGAGACCACCCCAGTTGAACACCCTCGATGAGCGACCCATTTCTTTCAAGAAAATGAAACAAATTCCGTTTTTTTATGGTCACTTGAAAAAAGAAGGTTTTATTAGAAAGATAATTCCGGAGAGTGCATTATTCATCCAACTTCTAAACTAAGTTTAGATTTTCTTTTTCTATTCCGGTAACTTTTATGTGTTTAAACCCCCTTTGAGCCTTTTTAGGCAACGAATTTAACTGTGATAACAAATTAAGAATGACGGTTCATAAACTCCTCCGCCCTGTTAGGAAACTCTCAAAGAAATGGATAAATGAATGAAATCGTCATTATTAGTTCCCGTCCAAAAGAAATTGCATTTATTGACTTAACTTTGAAAGAGCTTGGAAATAAAAGTTGTAAAAGATAAAACCGTAAAATCAAAGCAAGGTCAATGTAAAAAACTGATACTTAATTTTTTATATTTTTTCCTAATGTGAAAATAAAATTTAGTAACATTTAGTTACCTTTTTTCAACAATTAAAATCTAGATTTAAACACAACCTCCATTAAGATACCACCTCTCAGAGCGACCCATTTTTATTGGAACAGAATGTGGTCGCTTTAGGGAGGTTTTACTGCATTTTAATTTCCTCTTTAAAAGCAGCAGAAACAGGCCTTAATGAGGAACCCTCCACCCATTTCCTATCTCCAATGACATTTGGCATCTCGACAATGCGAAGCAAACAGCGGGTGCCAAACACAACACACCCGTAACGGCTTGCGAAAAAACGCAGTTAAGTTAAACACAAATAGGATTCTCGCTTCGATTGAACACTTCAAGAGAGGCTGCTTCATTTGCTTCAATTAGAATAGTAACTTGCAATTTCAACCGGGGCGTAGCTAATATATTTTCTGACATAGGAAGTAAAAACTCTACACTGAAAAAAAAAAAAAAAAAAAAAAAAAAAAAAAAAAAAAAAAAAGATCTAGAAAACAGGAATTCTGCTTAAAATAAATAATGTGAACATACAATAAATAATGTGAAGGTCCAACAATCTTACTTAAAAAGCGACTAATGCAATGAAAAAGATGTTACAAATTTAAAATATACATTTTATTTAAAACTTCTTAGTACTTTCAAACCTTCCAGGCTCATCATCAGAGAATATCTTAATAAATAAATGCTGTTTATTAATACAATTACGCCACTTTGTTTTGAAACTGAGAGAGCCAATAATGACTAGAGTTGAAAGTAGAAGTAGCAGTAGCAATTTCTTGGATTAATTTTAATTAGAGGAAATATATATTATTATTATTATTAACTGCAGTTCCATTTATTTTATGACATCACTTTGTTTCTCATACGTCTCTCACTCGTGTCACTTAAGTAAGATTTTGGACCTTTTTAATGTTCACATTATTTATTTTATGTTGAATCAAGGTGAAAAATTGCATTTCGTCTTATGATATTATTAGGAATTCTGCTTTTTCAGAATCTAGTGTCGCCCCCAAGGAAAATAATATATATATATATATATATATATATATATATATATATATATATATATATAGAGAGAGAGAGAGAGAGAGAGAGAGAGAGAGATATAGCGGTAAGACAAGGAGACACCATTTCGCCTAAGCTTTTTACGGCTGTCTTAGAAAATATTTTCAAGAAGCTGGATTGGGATAACAAAGGGATTAGAATAAATGGGGAATATTTAAGTCATGTCCGATTCGCTGACGACATTGTAATTTTCAGTAACAGTCCTGAAGAATTGGAAAATATGCTAAAAGAGTTGGCAGAAGCTAGCATTAATGTGGGATTAAAAATAAACTTGGAAAAGACTAAGGTGATGTTCAATTCATTTGCATCAAAACAGAAAATTGTCTACAACAACACTGAAATTAAAGAAGTGCAAAGTTATGTGTACCTTGGGCAGGAAATATTATCGGATAATAGTATCATGAATGAAATCAATAGAATAATAAGAAATGGATGGAGTGCTTTTGGGAAGGACAATATTATTCTGAAGAGTAGCATGCCCCTTTGTTTGAAAAGAAAGGTATTTAGCCAATGTGTTTTGCCTGTGCTAACTTATGGAGCCGAAACATGAACGCTAATAAAACGGATGGTACAAAGATTACAAACAACAGAGAGAAGTATGGAAATATGTATGCTAGGTATAACTAGAAGAGACAGTAAAAGAATAACCTGGATAAGAAGTCAGACGAAAGTTTTTGACATCATTGAAATAATTAAACGGCTAAAATGGAAATGGGCTGGGCACATTGCAAGAAGACAAGACAATAGATGCAGCACAAACACTCTACAGTGGTATCCCAGAGATGTAAAACGGCCAAGAAGAGGACCTCAAGTAAGATGGAGTGATGAAATCAGAAAAGTAGCCGGTGTAAATTGGATGACTAAAGCACTAGACAGAAAACATTGGAAAAATCTGGGGAGACCTACATCCAGCAGTGGATTGAAAACGGTTGTTGTTGTTGTTGTTGATGATGATATATATATATATATATATATATATATATATATATATATATATATATATATATATATATATATATAACCAATAATTAAACATAACCTACCACCATCAAAAACCGTAATATTATGAATTAAAGCTGTAAGTATATATATAAAAAAAAAAAGATTAAATTATTTATAAGAATTATTATGGAAGAAAAATAAGAAAGTGGACACCGACAAATAATGGAAATGCTTATATATTGAATTACGTTTTCAAGGGCACAGAATTCAATGATATAAGCAAAATGGTTGTTTTCTGTGGGAAAAATAAGCTAAAGCTAAAAGTTATTTTCCCCTGTGCCCTAACAACCATTAAAATCAAGTGAATTGATTAAAAATGAAAACAGAATAGAAACAAATAATATGAAATGGAAAAAACAATAAAACCTATTTAAATATTTATAGGATATAAAATGAAATAATAAACACCATACCGATTAATATTTTAGAATAAATCCACGCTCACATGTCACCCATATCGTAAAGATTAAGGTTAATAAAACAGTTAAGAAATCACAGTAATTGATACCATAGGATGCAGTTAATACATATTGAAATAAATGTTAAATAACTTTTAATATAATATAAAATAATATAAATAGAAAGTAATTACATAATTAAAATGCACTATTAAAATAATTAAAAACCGTTAAACAATATCGTCAAAATTTAGCTAAAAATTCCCCCTGGTGTAGTAAATTATAACTGAAATGTAGCTGGAAGAAGTAAATCTAGAACTTATCGAAAAAAAAAAACACAAATTGTGGTGCTGCCATCTAGTATTACATTTATGATTTAATTGTCAAAAGACTTGCTTCAGTTGTAAGCAATTGAATGTAACAATTGTTTTATTAACAGCAAAACCAAAAATATCCTTATATATAGATAATTATAAACTGAATATAAACCACACAATGTATTAAAAAAAAAAAAAAAAAAAAAAAAAAAAACTATTGTTAATAAAATTTAAAAAGCATACAAAATATACTATTAGCAAATTTATTTAAACTACACTAAGAATTTAAATAATTCTAGAACAACGATAAAATATAGCATATAGCTATATGCTATAAAACAGAATAAATTCATTAATAATTAATATAAATAATTATTAAAAATATAAAAATCTTTAATATATATATATATATATATATAGATAATTCAGTTTTAAGACTCCAAACACGCGCTTTTATTTTATATAAAATGACGTCATCCACATCCGCTAAAGAATTCCTCATTGACGATTCAGTCTTAAACAACATCTACAGTAAAATATGCATAGGACGTGACTATCGCTGAATAATACACAAATACAAAAAAAAAAGAGATTTCATTATTCAATAAACTGGACACAAAAAATCGGCTATCTCATGATCAGGGACTGACAAAAGTTGAAAATTCTTAGGCGCCAGGAAAAATTCTTAGGAGCCAACTTGAAGAATCATTTCTCTGACATAAACGCAATTCACTGCAAAATGGAACACTGGATACTCATAAACGTATTCGGCTATTTTTGAGTGATCTATGTATCATTTTGCAGTGAACAAGTTAGCTATTCAATAAAAAAAATCAAACTGAGCAAAAATTTTAAGATAATACCACTTTTACATTGTAAAAATTAAATGGAAACAAACTATGAAAATAAACATTAAAACAGTAGACAAATTAATATCCTTACCTTTAATTCCCAACAAGAAATTATATACATAAATTAAACAATGCTTTTGGGATTTTGATTTGAAATACCATTTGCCCGTTTGCCATTTTTGTGAGATATATCTGACAACTACACATTTTGGTACATTCCACTTAATGAAACATCATTTAATTTTTTTTTTTTTTTTTTTTTTTTTTTTTTTTTTTTTTTTCTGCTGGAATATTTTTAAGGTTTTCTAATTTAAGCAGTGCTCTTTCAACATGCACTTTAGTTTGGCTTAGCAAAAACACTGATTTCTGAAAAATTAGGGAGAGTTGTTGCGCCGGTTTGGTGTACTTTCTTCCATTGCAAATTATCGCGCTATTAAAAATAAATATTTTTGCACATGAAATTTTTTTGGTTAAAGAAAAAAAAATTAAAATTAATAAGTAGGTAAAAAAGTTCTTAATATGAATATGTGAAGGTAGGCGCCTTCACAGTCGCCAAGAGGAAATTTTTATCGCCCGGGCGACCAGGCACCCTGAGTTTGTCGGACCCTGCTCATGATTCATAGGCCTTCTTTGTTTGTAATATTAATATAGATACTTAAAATTAAATTTAGTTTATAATAGCTCCCTGTTTTATCAGAAATCATTCGTTTATATTTTTTCAAAATAGCACGTATTTTAATTAATTTTTTTCCAGTTTTTATGAGAATGGCAACAAAAAGATATAATTGCTATTTTTCAACTATTTTCCCTTTACTTTCTATATAAATGAAGTCCTTGAGTTGCCAAAATTAAAGAAATGGTGCTAAAAACTACAAAAAAATGAATATCTCAACAATAAATGGAGATGCAGTTTTCAAACAAATTGCATTAAATTGTACTTTTTTTTTTTCCAATACGACGGTATAAAAATTGCTATAGAGTATTTAATCGTACAATGATACTTCTGCTTTGTTTTACAGCTGGCTTATACAACGGAATGTTATTCTCTGGAGACGACACATTAATAGGTGTGAGAAAGAAATAGCATACCGGGGGCTAAAAATCCACAGTAGGCTTTATCAGAATCATGCGATCACTTTTTCTTCAACCCCCACTTTTTTGCCTCCTTTGAGACTATTTTTAGTAATAGCATCCATTAGTAGAGTTCATCTTATCAAAAACTTGTTAAACCGATTAAATTCTTTAGACTAATTCGATATGTATCATAATTAAGAAGTTATGGTTTTTTTTCTGTTTTCACTAAAACGTTCCCCCATTTCTACCCCCTTGGTCTGGTTTTTTCCCATGAAGGAACTTGGCCGAGATTGTCTGCCCCTTGATTATATGTATCAGTTTGGAAGCGATTTGTGCAGAATTATAGAAGTTATCGTGTCCATAAAAAAGTGATAAAAATACAGGGATAGATAGGTAGATAGATAGATAGATAGATAGATAGATAGATAGATGAAATTTTAAACGAAGATGATTTTGGGTTCTAGGGGTCAAGATCGCCGTAGATCAGCAAAAAATTTTCAGAAATTCCAACATGTAATAGGTAGTATTTCTTACGAAATCTACCTACAACAAACATGACTTTCGGCAAGCTGCCCCGCCTACATAGGAGTCCATAAATGCGTAGCATCAGACGGGACCCATCAGCGTGATTCTGGCTTGACTAATCAAACGGACCAGATAGTGTGTGCCGCCATGACGCCTATTGCCAGGCAAGGAAGAGCACTGCCCAACGCGCGTCACTCTCCGTGCGTCTCAAACGCCATTTGAAGTCATACTCGATGCGATAGAACTCATATACTGTAAAAGCACTTATTTTCGCGAGCCGTAATTTTCGCGAAAATGAAGATATCGGTGATTTCGCGAGCTGAAAATTTCGCGAATTTTATATGAACTGAACAGAAAGTTGAAAATTTTCGAAATTACCAAAATAGAACCCCTTTTGCATAAGGCAATTTAAGAAACTTCCTTTTGTCCAAAAAGTTCTTCACCCCCTCCCCCCCCTCCTCTAACCATCGCTCTAAAAATGAATGGCTTCAAAGAAGCAGATATAAATATTGTAAGTGAATGAGCTGCATTCTATTAGTTGTATTATTGTTTTTATTCAAGAAGTAGTTGTATAGTATTCAAGAAATAGTTGTAAGTATTCAAGAAATTTTTGTACTTATTTCTTATTTAAGTAACTGTAATCATTAAATTTTGGATAAGTGAAAAATTTCTGATTTTTTATTATCATTTTAGGCGAACATATATATATATATATCTCGCGAGGCTTACATTTTCGCGATTACGACGGGCTCGCGAAAATCGCGAAAATTAAAGCCTCGCGAAAATAAGTGCTTTTACAGTACTCAAGGTTTGGATCGCGTGGTTCGGGGATCACACCTCCGAGTACCCCCAGGGACTTCGATTGTACCGGACACTCATAAGAGAACCGTGAATGACGGCTGGCGGAAGATCTTTTGAGCAATTTCTTTGAACATATATATTAATTACATTCTGTTTATAAAATGTTTTCTGAAGTATCTCCTCTCTCTTTCTGGTTCCGGCCCAAGGGGCCCGGTTCAAATCAAACAATAAGAAAACCATTAATCATTCTCCCCCACCTCGCATCGGGAGAAAAACTAATCCTTTCTTTGAAATAGTGGATTTGCCTCGGGATGATCCATATAAGCATCCATTTTGTTGCCTGGATGGAGTGGAATTGGGTTTTTTAATTTATGTATCAGGTACACTTATGGGCACGCACATGTTCAAGAAATATGCGCCAATTCAGCTAATGTGTTAGTACTACATATGCTTCTCTAATAAAAGGGACTCATTCTGTAATCTTTCTGAGAGAATTTTTTTTTCTTTTCTGATACTTTTTCTTTGTAAATAACTATATGCGTTAACTAAGTGCTATCTATTTTCATATGGTGACAAATTTCATAAATAAATGGTACACTATCAAGTAAATCTGAAGATATTAAAGTGCAGTCGAACAAAAGAAAGAAAGAAGGAAAGAGATACATTTTAATCACCCCATTGTACAATTAAAAAAAAAAAAAGGAATAGGCAGTTTTCTAGTTCCGATTCTTTAAACAACACCGACTTCATTGGCGTCAGATATTTAATCATACGATAGTCAATTATTTGTTACTATATAAGCTTTTAAAAGCACAAAGGCTGTTTGCTCTTTTCCAAAATGCATTTCAGTTGAAAGTGGAATAATCTGGAAGCACTTTTAAGGTCAACTTCATGTCATTCATCGGATTGTTCCGACAACCTCTCAATGTGGCAAATATTGCTGTCGTTAGTTTATTGACACGCGATTAATAAATAGCGACTTATAAGCTTACAAAGGGTTTCAAATGCTTTTCTTGGAGAATATAGCAAAAACAAAATTTCACTTCCGGCTGTAAATTCTTAAATCTATAACCTAAATACAGTCAAACCTCGTTAACATGAACACGCTTAACGTGAATTACTTTTAACATGAATTGTTTTCACAGTCCCCTATAAGAACGAATACAAAGATTTGATACTGATAACATGAATTACTGTTAACATGAACAAAATTTTGGTTTTCCTTGAGGTTCATGTTAACGAGGTTCGACTGTACCCCAAGAGAAAAAAAAAAAAGGCTAATTAAAAAAGCAATACATTTCTTTAAAATGTACTTCAAAACAGTAATGTGGCATGAATTGCCAAATATAATAAGGAAGGGTGAAACGAAGTTAATTTTCTCTCTATATACATGAAATATTTTTTAGATTAAAAAAAAATTGATTCAGTTGATTTTTGATTCAGTTATCTGTACATAAATTTACACACGTACAAATCTGTATAAATCATGTATTCTTCTACAATAACAACATTCATTTGTCACGCATTTTTTAGTCACCGTAAGTACGTCTTTAAAAAACTAAAAATATGCAATTTTTTTTTTCAATGCAGATGCAATCTTCTGTTAAGCATGCGATAATAAAACATATATATTGATTAAGCACGTTTTAGTCGAATATAGTTTAATTGAATATTCTGTATCATATAAATATATCAAACTGTAATGCTAAAATAATCTGTATCATATAAATATAACATAAACTATAACGCTAAAGTTTTATTATTTTCATAATAATGCAGTACTTAGCATTATATGCTAAATAATTAGTATGAAAATAATTAAGAGCACAAGCGAAAACTGATAAAAGTGAAAACGAAGCATTTTTTTCAAACTCAGTTTAGAACTTAAAATTTTGAAACGAAAAAACTCATAGATTAAATCAACAATTCAGTGTGTAAACCAAACATTTCAACTAGAGATCGACCGAAAATTCGGTTTCGTTCTCGTTTTTGGCTCAAAATCGGAGTTTCGTTTTCGGCGAAAATGTTGCCAAAAATTCGGCCTCACCGAAACTCGTCCGAAATTATTTTTATTCCAAAAAGTCTCGTTTCTTCCTTTGGAAATTTTCAATATAACTCATTGATTTGAGCTGTATCGGCTCAAATGAGACACTCTTTATTTATTGCTGTGTATTTCACTGTTTATAATTATCAGTCATGACTGACTCAACATGTGAAATAAATTATAAAGCAAGTAATACATGCATGACTAAACTTTGAAGACGCTTTTCACAAGCTCATTAAAAGCTGCAGACTTAACAGTAATAGATTTGAAACCGCAGAAGTGTTTCGAATACCCGTTGAATATAGTATAACGGAATAATATTACTATATTACAGTATAACAGATTATCATTTACAAAAATCTTTGTAAAAGGTAAATCGAGGTATGTATACCTAAAACATTTTTTAATTAGATGAAATTCATATAATTAGAGACTGATTTAATTGTATTTTATTTTATATGAAAATAAAAAGTTTTGGCCAGAGGCACAGAGAGGCCACTATGGCCACACGTATAATAATTACACGTATAATACACTTAAAAGTTAACACTTTCAAAACACTAAATAAAATTCTAAAAGTCTAAAACTTACAAGTTTCAGCTACCCTGTGGCCATCATCAGGGTCTTACTTCAGTTAAAAAGAGAAAAATACTTATTAGTTTGTAGAATTCAAAAGTTTACTTTTGAAACTTGTAGGTTTTAGACTTTTAGAATTGTATTTAATGTTTTGAAAGTGTTAACTTTTAAGTGTATTATACGTCTTTTAATAAATCTTTTTAATTATATTTGTGCGTTAATTTCAAAACATAATAATCCTTCAATTTATTTAATTACACATATAATTAATCAATAATTATGTATGTATTAATTACTTTAAAAAAAATAGGACATTTTCGTTTTCGGCCGAAAATAGTAAGATTACCAAAGTTCGGTTTCAGTTTTTGTTTCGGTCTTAAAAACTCGTTTCGGTCAATCCTTAATTTCAACTAATATGTATAAAATTCAAATTGGATACTTGCTGAGACAGTCATAAATACGTTTTTATTATTAACAACACAAAACTGGCAAGCGCGTTTTTATAAAAAAAAAATTACGAAATCTAATAGCGTTTTTCTTTTTCTTATAAAGGCAAACAAAGTGACAGAAAAGGGTGTCACAGTTGGCGATTTGAACGGAAGTTACCAAAAAAGTTGTTATAAGAGAGTAAACACCTGTAACTCGATTAAGTATATTTTTTGAAAAATGAAAAATAAAATTCGATTCCAAATCACTTGCATTCCTGCCCAGTTTCACGTTTTTACGTTAAAAGAAAGTCTGTGAATGTGCCGGAAAACCATTAGTTTAAAAACACCTTGATTCTTAAAAGTAAAAGCAAAATGTAGATATTGCTTGCCTGCGCATTTTAAAACGTCCTTTATAAACCGACTAGAGGTTTGTCCGGGCTTGGCCCGAGGCCCGTACCCTGCCCGGCGGAATGAAGGCGAATTTTCAAACGGGCCGGGCCGTCAGAATTAGGACAATTTTTTCAACGGGCTGGGCCGGGCCGGCAGACAAAATAAACGGGCCGGGCCAGGCCGGCAAAAACATTGAACGGGCCTGCAGGGTCGGGCCGGGCCAGGCCGGCAAAAAAATTGAACGGGCCTGCAGGGTAGGGCCGGGTCGATAAAAAAAAATTAATCGGGCCTATCGGCCCGATATAAGAATTCAAGTGAAGCAGATAAAATAAGAGCCGTTTTCAATGAATATGATTTTCTCGAGAAGTATAAATGTGTATCACGAGCCGATGCGAGTTTAACAACATCAATACAGAAATATAACATGTCCATCGTTGAGATCGGCATCGTACAGTTACTATTAGATGTCTGACTCCGGGTTTAATTTTTCTCAGCAGACTCGTGCCGGGACGAAACTGGTCTTAATCGATCTCAGGATGTGTAGGATAGGCATTATGTTTTGTAAGATAATAGTGATAATGAACTTCTGTTAAGGGTGTTCTTAAATCCAAAAGGACAACTTTCTGACATAAGTTTTAATTTATTTTTGCTCGAAAATGCACGAAACAAGCTGGTGGTGTTGTTCAAAAACTAAGTAATTGAGCTGGTTTTTTCATTTTTTTGCAAACGCAATAGATCTTTCAGAAAAGAGTGTCAAAGTGGGCGTTTTGAACCGAATTTCCGCGCGAAGGGAGAAAGAGCACTCAAGAGCGGGCGAAAAACGTGTTTGTCACGTGATCGAATTCGCTTATAACTCAATAGGTAATTGATTGATCAAAAAATGGAAAAAACAGTTCAATTCCAAATCGCTTTCATGGCCAGGCTTTCCAATTTTTTATCTTTCCGTTAAAAAATGAAATTGTAAATATGTCAAAACGTTTTGCGCTTGTTCAGGAGAGCAGTTAAGAATAGCCTTAACAGTATCTTTGGAAATATACCTTAAGGTGGTTCTCATAGTCACTGCTCAACAATGCGAAACTTTTAGACACATTTTCTGACTCATTTTTAACTATAAAGGCATAAAATTGACAAGCCTGATTATTGAAGGCATTTCGAAACGGATAGCTTTCTCCATACTTGATAAATTATAGAGATAAAGGAGATTCTTGTCACGTGACTGTCACGTTTTTCTCTTTTCCTGTGCTATCGCTTGCGGAAATTCGATTCAAAACGCTAACTTTGGCAGTATTTTCAGAAAGATATATTGCTTTTATTTATAAAAAAAAAACGACATTTACATAGTTTCTGAATAAGAATACCTGACAATCTTACGCGTTTCCAAAAAGAAATGAATTCATAAATGTGTCGAAATGTAGCTCCTTCGGATTTGAGAAAAGCCTTAAAAATGAGAGAAATATTTACACAAATCTACTTTTTATTATACAGCTTCAAAAATTATCATGTTTTTAATCCTTTATTCTGAACTACATTAATCTTTTAATGAATCCTTATTTGAATTTTGAAATGTCAGTAGAGACGATGACTAAAACACTGTAAGTAATCGTTAATGTTTACTGTTATGTGTTTTCTGTTTTGCGAACACATAGTAATCTAAAATATACTGTAAAATGTTCCTATAAATATGTATGTAGTATTCATTAAAAGAATCTTAATTGTATGTCGAGAAAAACGGACTTTTTTGTAGAAACTGAGTCGGGCCAAACTTCCAATTTTTATACCGGGCCGGGAAAAGATAGCTTTCGTTCGGGCCGGGCCTGGAAATTCCGACCCGTGCAGACCTCTAAAAACCGACTGGAGTAAAATGTAAAAAAATATATATCTCTTTTTCAATTTTTGTTATTTGAACATGTGTGCGTATCTATCGGTTCGGTCCCTTCCTAATAAATAACTAAATAATTGTCAAATGTTAACTGTAATTCCTTCCAGCCAATTCTAATAAGCTCCTTGAAAATCTAAGAAGGAATTAATTCTTAAAATCAATGATGGTTTTAGAAAAATAAAAGTTCCCTTAGATTTAAAATATATATATATATATATATTTTCGAATAAAAGAAAATTTTCTTTATTTATTTTAATTCACCGACAAAAATACAAAATTTAAAGTTTTATTAATTGAACAAGTTTTAAAAAAGTTTTTCTCTTAAATAATAATTCAAAGGTTTTTTTTTTTTTTTTTTTTTTTTTTATGTACCAGAGGCTGTGCCCGTTACGAGCTAAGTCCTCAAAACCCTGTCCAAATCTCGCCGGATTGTTAAACATGGTAATTTGAGTTGTTTCAAAAATTAAAATCTGATTATAGTAGATTGAAGGATATTCCACAAATGAAAATGTAGTCATATTTAAAGGAATATTGTAACACATGAAATTGGCAGGTGTTTTCATGCAGATACTATGCGATCGAGTGTTTTCCATTTTTTAATAAAAGCAAAAGATCATTCATAAAATACTGTCAAAGGAAAACCTGTCGTCACGTGGAAAAAATCGCTTATAAATACATAAGTAACACATTGATCAACGATTAGTAAACACTATTCGATGCCAAATCGCTTCAGTAGTCATGCCTGCAAACGTCATGCTTTTGCATTTAAAAATGTGTCCATAAATATTTAAAAACTCCATGTTATCGGAGGGACATATTTCTTTGATAAAGTCCTTAAAAGGTGACATAATCTTAGATTTCAGATTAGTTCGGATGATGAAACTGACACCATTTTCAAAAGAAAAGATCATTTTCATATATGGAACAAGTCATGATATGACTGTGTGATTGCGTCAGTATAATGTCATATTCAATAAACTTTAGCTTGCATTTAAAGTTCCCAAAATTTATTAGTTTATTTCTAAATTTCTTTTCTTCTATCCCTTGAAATCAAAATTAAGCAATAAAACTAAAATCTGAAACATTTAAAAATAATTGATGGATATGATGCACTAATCTTAAACGCACAGACAATTCTGTTGGTGAAAATGACATAAATTCCAAAAAGAAAAAATGCCTTTTCATCCAAAATAAAAAATGTACATCAGCACAGATTGTTTAGAACAATATTTTAATTAAAATTGTATTATATAATTTTCATATTCCATTATAACGAAGTCTTTTTAAAGAAATGTACTTGATAAAACCTCTCAAAAAAAAAAAAAAAAAAAAAGCAATTTAACAAATTACAACGACCGTTTGGAAAATGATTTTTTCGAAGACTAAAATTTAAGACATAAAAAATCGCACGGAGTTGATCATGCATTACGTACGCCATGAATTAAACATTCACATTCCTGGACCCATCATGAACAAATTTTAAAAGAAATTTCAGTTTTACAATTTTCAGTACTGTAAATGTTTAAACTTCTACGGAGCTGGTCATACATTACGTACGCCATGAATTAAACATTAATAGTGTTATTACACATAAAAATTGCAAGCGACAAAAATCGCCTGCGACTCGTCAGATTTCGTGAAACTTATGTATTATCCTCCTGAATCTTACGTATTATCCAAGCATTTCATTGGATGTTCGGGAAAAGGCTTTTCCATCGTCCGATTTCCAAGAAATCTGACGACCCATTTTAAATGAAATTTCATTCTTAAACTTCTAAACATCCCACAATATTACTTTTTACACCGTCGTATCGAGAAAAAAATGTACTTTTAAATGTAATTTGTTTGGAAGCTGTATCTCAATTTGTTTCTGAGTTATTAAATTTTTTTTTCTAGTTTTTATTACTTTTTTATCATAGTAGCAACAGAAGTATCCATCTCTGTTGAAAGTAAAGGCAAATTACAGATTACTGTATAGACCAATCAGAAAACGAATAAAATGCTGATTCAACCAATAAAAAACTCCAGATGTGCTTTTGATTTCCTACCCTGACGAGGGCAATAACCATTTTTCAAAATAGTTAAAAAAAAAAAAAAAAAAAAAAAACTTCACGGATCGTAATTTTTGCAAAAACTTTGTGGCAGAGTTTAAATGAAACGGAACAAAAAGCTAAAATATCGTTTTTTTTTTTTTTTTTTTTTTTTTAAGAAACACTACAGCAAGGAGTGATAGCTAATGTTAAACCTATGGGAGCTTCTTTTCGTAATTTCTGTAAAAACATTGTGGCAGAGTTTTAATGAAACGAAAAAAAAAAAGGCTAAAATATATGTTTAAAAAAGAGCGAAACATTACAGACACAGTTTTTTTTTACTTCAAGAACTTTTTTAAATTATTATATTCTATTATAATGTAGTATTTTTAAAGAAATGTAGTATTTGATAAAAGTAGTATTTGATAAAAGTTCTCAACAAAAAAGAGAAAAAAAAATACTTCACCAGGCTACAAAATGGATGCTCTGATATATCCCCTGCAGATTAATCGAATGCGTTAATCCAAAGAGGAAAGCTCCCCGTTCCTTCACTTGACAGCCCGACACCACCCATCTTGACCTTTGAGGGGAGAGAGCGAGCAGCGTGGGTTTCCATGCTCTTTCTTGTGTTAATTCTACTTGTGTTAACTACGACAGTGGCAAACTATCTTTTAAATTCTCACCTCTTGCGTTCTGACCCTACATTCTAGGACGAAATTGGCTCGTATAGCTGCGTTCTATCATCCAATAAAGTTTTGTCCCCTTTTTCAGATATAGATCCTTTATATTAAATATAAAAAATCTATTAGATTTATCAATTTTAAAGAAATAGTTTTCACCTGTCTCTGTTACCAGGGGACCCGGGTTTATATTCTTGTTTTAACAATGCTACACTATTTCAAGCAAAAAAAAAATTGATGTGCATAATTAAAGTGCACAAAAAGATGCTTAGTGTTGACTAGGGTGTGCATAGCATTTACCGTTCATATACAGAGACACACAAAAGTGTTCGGTTATAGTACTGTCTATGAGTGATAATTGCGTTTTCAATTCTGGTATGCGTTTTTAACTACAAGCTTACGTAAGTAATGCGTTTCGTAATGTTTTACCTAAGTCGAATTTGTAAGTTGCTTAGGTAAAATTTTGCAAGAAACTGCAATATTTATTATATATATATATGTATATATATTATTTATACCCTATTATTTTATAAATAAAGCATCATGCGACAGTATTACTGTATTTACTCGTATATAAACTATAAAAGTGTGAAAAAATATAAAAACAACAAACAATTTTGATTATAACAATTTTGAATCTAGATCAAACGATTATAAAAACAAGAAATAATTAATGAAGACTAAGTAAACCTATTCTCCATGAATTTCCGATGGCAAGACAAATTTGTCTTGCGCTATTTTGCGAGGGCTATTCATTAATGAATAGCCCTCGCAAAATAAAATAATCTTTGATAAGCACAAATTGTATTTATTATGAATTAGGAACTGTATTTATTATGAATTATTACTATGAATGAACAATACTATGAACTATTATGAACAATAAAGATTAAGTTGTTTTGTTATAGATTTGATTGTATATGCAAATAAAAATATAACTCTGTCTAATATATAAACCATATTACGGTTGTGGTTTATATCTATATATTTCATTTATAAAATACATATTAAAAGTATGCAACTGCATACCAAACGCTCTAGTGTGTTGTTCACAAATATAATTTTCGAGATTTATTACGTAACTAAGAATTTACGTAAGTCTGTGCCTGTCTAATGTCTGTTTAACAATTTTTTTTAATATTACTAGGTTATATAGATAGTATGTAGGGCTAAAAAAAAATTCGAATAAATTTTTTTTGTTGTTGTTATATTTTTCTTTTTGTTGTCGAATACATTTTTTTTGTTGTCATGGCAAGAAGTGACTGAAAATGAATTTTCAACTGTATTACTAGTTTCCTAACAGAAACAACTCGATAGATCATATAAGAGATTCACAAAATAATTTAAATTCTTTGGTTTTCAAATGTTTATTCATACGTTTTCCAAATTATTCATTCATCTTATTAAATGGGGAAGTTTTGTTTCGGTATTCTGAATGTGTTGGAAAGTGCTTCATAAACTATGCTTGGAGCATGAGTTTTCTTTCTTGTGAAATAACCCCCTTTTTTTCTATCGACCCATCCCATCCCCCCCTCCCGAGGACGAAATGACCGCTTTTACTATCACACAGACTCCTGAGTGGGGAGGGGGAAGAAGCTCGATATAGTCCATTCTATTGAACTCTGTTTTAACCATATTTTATTGATTGCCCATATTAGCATTTTATTAATTATTTAAAGTGACTAAAATGTTGATGTTAGAATAAAGATATTAAAAATGAATTTGAAAGAATTATTATTATCATTAATGTTTAATTATTTGCATGATAATGATGTAATCACAACCTCGATTGCTCCATTATTCTGATTGTTTGAAAATTGGTATTTGAACGCTCTTATAATTTTTGAATGGTTAAATTCAAGGTTTAAAAATGAATACTTGCATTAAAAATGCGAATAGTAAATTAGACTATTCAAATAGTAAACTATTGTAACTATAGTAACAACAGACTTACTCTTATTAATTTTTTTTTTACAAAAGTTTTAGTTTATAAATTACTCTTCAAAAATTTCAAACAATTTTTTAAAGATACTCATAATTTTACCAATTGATTTGAGTTCAATTTGTTATCATTGTTGTTATTTATTATCATAATAGATGGCAGCACAAAAAGTACACCGTCTTTTTCCGGAAGTGAAAAAAATCAAAATCAGTCCTTCTTAAGATTCACTACTAGATGGCGCCACAGTACAGATTAAAATATATTTATCAATTGAAAATTCTAATAAATGTAATAATAAAAGACAATAATTGAAAAATTAATTATTCTATAATTTTATTTTGTTTCTAGATATTAGTTCCTCTGAAATTCTGACATATTAAGTATAAAACATCTAGAACATAATGTTCTAAGAAAGGGTTTAATTTTTTTTTTCGTTGTTCTTTCTTATCCTTGAGAAATATATAAAATAATGTATACAAAATACATAAACTTTAGAAAATCGAAAATAATCAGGGAAGCTTTCTCCCACCGCATAAATGTTTAGTAAATATAATTTATTTCAATTATTAGTTAGTGTCTGGTTTATTAAAGAAGGATCCATTCGATTTGCCATACGCTGGAAATGGAAAGCCATGTAAAAATGACGTAAGGAAAAATGAAAAAATCCATTTAATTTTATTTATCTCTTGGTAATACAGTTTCTTTCTAAAAAAAAACAAACAAAAACAATTCAAATACAAGTTAATTAAAATTATAAAACTTTTTATCACTCTCGTTGTTGTGGCTCGGTGGTCTAGGGGTATGATTCTCGCTTTGGGTGCGAGAGGTCCCGGGTTCAAATCCCGGCCGAGCCCATCAATATTTTTTTTCCTACTTTTTTAAGCAACGGGATTTTTATTTCAATTTAAAGCACTTTCTAATTTAACTACGTGGGGGGTTCAATAATTATTGCCTCTAGTGTATATAAAATATTTGTACTGGAATGGTTATTGTGAAATATCGAAGCCTAATATCTTAGATGCCTATAGGCTCAATTTCAGAACCGTAGCTGCTATATTCACATTTTGGAGGGAGGAGTGAAAGGGGGGGGGGGGGTGAAAGGTTGATTTTTAGCTTATGGGGCTAGATTTGTGACAGTGGATGAGACGTAACTACTGTCGTTTAAACTCGGGATCATAGTGATGTAGCCACATCTCATCCATTGTCACAAATGTAGCCTTATAAGCTCCAAACCAGCATTTCACACTCACCCCCCCCCCCCCTCCTTAAAAACTTCCAAAAAATAGGTCTTCAAAACTTCACCCCTCGCTCCAAAACTATGTTAATATAGCAGCTACGGTTCTGAAATTGAGCCTATAGGCAATTAAGAGATTAGTCTTCGATATTCCACATCAACCATCGCAGTACAAATATTTTATATACATTAGGGACAATAATTATTGAACCACCCACGTATTAAGCTAATTTTAAAGATTTTATTTAATAAATTATTACTATTATTATTTTATTTATTTATGTCTTTTCGTTTGCTCTACAAACAATGACAAAGATTTTATAATACTATTAAAAAGAAATCGCCAGCAGTATAATCTAACTCCGTTAATACTTCTAACAAGAGTAATTAAAAAATAATATGATGCGAATTTTCATGATTCTTAATAAAGTTATAACACTTCCTATATCCTCCCTTATTTTCTATATCATATTGATATGATTTAAATATGTAAAAGAGGAAAGCTCTGTTATAACTATAGGAATTATGCCGGATTACAGGTATGAATGTCGGGAAAAACATGTAGAAGTTAGGAATAAACAAAAAATGGCAGAAAAGCATATTTTTTATTCTTCAAACAGCTTGAATATAATTATATATATATAAAAAAAATAAATAATATGAAACGCAGCATATGTACATGACTAAAAAAAGAAAACTTGCACTGCAGGCCTACTCATAGAAGTCATCTTAAACAAATCTGGAATATTAGTTCTTTTCGTAGTAGTGTTTCTCTCAATCCGCCCCCCCCCCCCCCTCTGAACAACAACCAAAATATTTTAAAGATCATTTTTGAAATGAAATATACAGTAGAGTCCTGATTATCCAAGTCCCGTTTAACCGAGTTTCCGCTTTAACCGAGTTATTTTCTTCTTATAGACTAAAAAAAAAAAAAAAATATCACGGCTATCCTCCCCCCACCCCTATTCTGACCAGAAAATCAGAGTTCTATCTTTTTACGACTGCTCTTTCATGTTCACCTAACACTTCAGTTATAATGGCTGTTTCATAATAATGGAAGCCATCAGTACATCAGAAGAAAATAATTCATTCCAATGGTATAAGTTCGATTGAAAAAAAACTATTTAATACTTTGAGCAGAAAGAAGAGGCTACACCTGCAATTTTCATGACACTATTAGAATCACATAATTGCCAATGTGTACGGTTTAGTTACCTCTAAAATTTAATAATTTTTTTGCCATTTTTAATCGTTGACAATTGTTAGACTTTTTAAACAGAATTTTCGGTAGTGACAGCCAATGGTTCTCTTGCAATGACATTTCTGTGGCTGTCAACTCGTAAAACTTGGCTAAAAAGGCTAACTTTGACAACATTTTCAAATGAATCTTTGCCTTTATAAGAAAATAAGAAACTCTTTCATTTCCTGGTATCTGAACTAAATCGGTAAATTTTACATATTTACGAATATTATTGTATTTACGAATATTATTGTATTTACGAATGAAAATGACTTCGCGAAAGTATTAGAAAAGTAGCTAGTTTGGATTTGGGAATAGCTTTCAATATAAAAAATTCTCATAACGAGATGTGACCCCTCCCACACCCCACCCCAAAAAAAGGAAATCCATGAGCCCCTCTAAATGGTGAGCTGGATCCGCCCTTGCTTTCTCTCTTCTTTTTTCTTTTTTTCTTAGAAAGTCATTTCGTATGGTGTGGAATTTCATAATTTCCGCGTCTTTGAACGAACTGCTGCCCTCAGAAAACTTGATAAATGTATTCAAGGCATCAGCTGTTTGATTCCAACTGGTGTTGTTTGATTCGTCTACATCATCTTCTCAGAGTCAAATTTATGGGAGGCTGTTGGGTTTGATAACCCTCTGAATGTTAGCCTCATCTATCAAAATTTCCTCGGTCGGCTCATCAACATCTGTTTTAATCCCACCCTTGTATTTTTTTCCCGATTCAGTTGTGTTTTTGAAAGTTGTGCCAGATTATCCAACATGCCGGACTAGAGGATGTTTACTGTAATAAAAATAATAAATGTCATTTATTAGCATGTGATATGACAAAACTGTTTCGTACTTATTGTAAAAGTAACAAATCTAACAATCAAAATTTATTCGACTTTGATGGTCTTGAATCATTAATAAAATACCTTCGTTCCCCCATCCAGCCACATACATATAACGATTTAATAGTAATAGACTCCCTCAAATCCGCACAGCTTGGGACTAGAATTTGTACGGATTTTAAAATTTAGCGGGTTTCTATTTCTGGTCGTTGCTTTGTTAACATTTTTTAAACCGTCATTTGAATGTAATAATGCAATCAAAATTATAACGAATGGTTCCAATGTAGTAAAATAATTAAAATAATTAAGTAAAGTAATAAACAAATGATAAAAAGGAAGATAATTTGAAAAATGATTAAATGATTAAAAGTAAGGGTCAAGTAAATAATTAATAATGTATAATTAAATATGCATAATAAAAATGAGATACATTTTCATTGAATAATTCAATGAAACTTTCCTCATAAATATACCCTATAAGTTCACATGAAAATCATAAAGTATGGGAGTTTTATTTCAGGTTTAGTCAGTCTTAATAAGCAAAAAAGCTTGATTAATACAAAAATATATTTGGTAAAAAGATTTTGATGACCAATGATATCAGCAATATCTTGATTTTTTTTCAGAAATAAATTTATACTTCATGAAAGACCACGATTTCAGTCATATTATCCAGAATTATATGTTAAAATACATATGGAATGATATGTAATTTTGCCCCAACATCTGAACGAAAAGTTTTCATTGTTTACATCTGCGATGATGTGCGGATTTCAGGGTTGCGGATTTGAGAGAGTCTACTGTATCCAGTTTTACTTACTGAAAACCTCATACCTGGGTAGTTATCTGCAAATAAAATAAATCCTTTGCTTCTTTATAATCCATGATCGTTTTCATGAAGATACAAAGATCAGCAGTTCAAACAAAAAATAAAAATATCATTAAATCAAACATCACAATTTATTAGATTATCTAAATCTCATTATATCAAAAATAATTCATGAATGAAATCAATTTTATCAATTATAATATATTTTATAATAAACAAACTAGATTTTTTTTTTATACTTGATCATTTAGAAATGAAAGTATTATATAATCAATAAATGATCATCCTTTTAATTAGACTGACATTACGCCAAAACATCATGAATGACAGGTTACTGACACACATATGAGAACATTGATGCATTAGCAAAAAACATAATAAACAAAAGAAAAGAATTATTGCACTTAACAGATGTACGGAGGTCTTGATAAAATTTATAGGTCATCTGGTGTTTGAAATAAATCACCTAATTAAGGATTAATATATTTTTTTAGATTACTGTACTTAGTGAGTGTTGAATTCAGACACTTTTTTCCGGTAGGAATTTCTTTGGCTTCGGGGAGGGGAGGGGGGGGGGGGAGGTTTGCACTTTTTGACTATTGAAAACACAAAATCTTAAACTTTCCGGGAGGACATCTCATTGCTCTGCCCCCCCTCCCCCCCACCCCGGCCCACCTCCTGAATTGAACACTGACTGCACTCTCAGATTTATAGTGTTGTAACAATAGGATTTACTATTAAATATCAAGAAAATTTTGCTTTATACAGCAAAATTTTAAAATACCAAATAATTTTTTTATTGAAAAAAAAGTAACATAAATGTAAGCTTGGCTGTTTATTTTATTCCCTAATTCTTGGGCAGTTTAAACTGAACTAAACCAAATCAGATAAGATTATTTCAAATGAAGCAGTCAATAATTTATCAAAATAAGACAGTTTATCTTCCAATGGCTGTTCTAATTAAATATCGTCCCACCTACTTATTGGTTCTTCATTTTTAAATTCATCTTCGTGTAAAGCTTGGTTGGTTGGTTGTATTTATGACGGCCAATTATCTGCACTAGGGATATAGGCCCAGGGGGAGTGCCCTTCGTGGGGGTCTTTCTAAGGGAACCTAACCCGTATTAACGCTTGGAAATCCAAGGTTCGAAGAAAACCACGAAAACTCCGAACGATTAGGCCGATGGGCGCGATTGGGATCGAACCCAGCACCTCCCGTCTACCAGCTTCGAGAGCAGAACCTCTCAGCCACTCGTGCAAAGCTTGGAAAAATAAAAGTAAATTATCGTTAAAAAGTCACTCCCAGGGGGCAAAAGTTCTTTATCTACAGAATAACAAATGCACAGTCAATAATAGATGAAAAATTCACTTACACTAGTTTTGACTGAAAATATAAAAAATATCATAGGCAATAAAATATTAAAATAAATATCAAATATATGAAAATATTAAATATTATGATATTTTAAAAATTAATATCGTATATATATCATGATAAATATACATCGCCAAACCCTGGATGCTAGTAACTTTTACATAATTTTATATTAATGATTTCGCATCCCCATACGAATTGTTTAGAGTTACGTTACTGGCCTTGACGTAGTCTATGATGCGGCTATGAAAAAGAAAGGAGTCGGATAACTTGTTTCAAAAAATAAAAATCATGTATGTGTGCGTGCGCCGGGAAAAAATTCTTGATCGTTGCGTTAATGTGGCTCGGTGGTCTAGGGGTATGATTCTCGCTTAGGGTGCGAGAGGTCCCGGGTTCAAATCCCGGCCGAGCCCCAGATGCCTTTTTTTACCTGTGAAAAAGGTATTCTCTTAAACCTGCCGGTCATGTCGGTGCATGAATCATATTTGTTGCGTGTATAAAATCTGTCCGGTTTTATGTTTTTTTTAAATTTTCAATACAAAATTTTTCAAACTTTCTAACGCAACCAATGCTACTTGAATCGATTTTTTTTTGGAAATATTTTTCTTTTAGAAAGTTATATGCAACATTCCCCCAACCGCTTTTTTTTTTTTTTGGATTAAGTTTTATTTTAAATTTCCTGCTGAACAGTGCGAAACTTTCTGATTGCTGGTTCATTTTTAAGCATAAAGGCATAAAATTGGCAGGCCTGACTATAGAAGCGGTTTGGAATCGAATGGTATTTTCTTTTTCTTTTTCTTTAATTAATAAATGATTCAGTTATAAGGGATTGTTGTCCTGTGACGACAGGTTTTACTACTTTCTCGCGTTAGGGGTTCCTGAAATTAGGTTCAAAACACTCACTTTTACGGTATTTTATGAAAGACCTTCTGTCTTTAATGAAGAAAAAGAAGGGGAATATTATTCGACAACATAGTTTCTGAATACGAACATTTCATGCGTTACCGAACCAAACTGAATTAAGAAATGTGTCAGCTTCTTTAGGTTTGAGAACAGCGTGTGTTTATTTTCATGTTTAAATTCGTCATAAGCAGTGTTGGAGTCGTAAAAATCCAGAGGGTACACACTAGAAGCAGAAGGTATACGTATACGCTAAAGTCATTAACGAGTATACGCTCGCTATCGCTTTATTTGAGAAACAGAGGGTGACGTAGAGGTCTGCACGGGCCGGAATTTCCAGGCCCGGGCCCGGCCCGGCCCGAAGGAAAGCTATTTTGGCCCGGCCCGGCCCGGTGTAAAAATCGAAAGTTCGGCCCGAGCCCGGCCCGGCCCGTTTACATTTTTACCGTTCTCGGCCCGGCCCGGCCCGTACAAAAATCAGTGAAAACAGGCCCGGCCCGACTAAATGTCTACAAAAAATTCCGTTTTTTCTCGACATACAATTAAGATTCTTTTAATGAATACTACATGCATATTTATGGGAACATTTTACAGTATATTTTAAATTACTATGTGTTCGCAAAATAGAAAACACACAATAGTAAACGTTAACGATTACTTACAGTGTTTTAGTCAACGTCTCTACAGACGTTTCAAAATTTAAATAAGGGTTCATTAAAAGATTATTATAGTTTAGAATAAAGGGTTAAAAAACATGATAACTTTTGAAGCTTATAATAAAAGGTAGATTTGTGAAAATATTTCTGTCATTTTTAAGGCTTTTCTCAAATCCAAAGGAGCTACATTTTGATACATTTATGAATTCATTTCTTTTCGGAAACGAATGAGATTGGCAGGTATTCTTATTCAGAAACCATGTAAATGCCGGTTTTTTTTAGATAAAAGTAATATATCTTTCAGAAAATACTGCCAAAGTTAGCGTTTTGAATCGAATTTCCGGAAGCGATAGCACAGGAAAGGAGAAAACGTACAGTCACGTGACAAGAGTCTCTGTTATCTCTGTACGTAATTTATGAAAAATGGAAACGCTATTTGATCCCAATTGCCTTCAATACTCAGCCTGTCAATTTTATGCCTTTATAGTTAAAAATGAGTCAGAAAATGTGTCTGAGAGTTTCGCATTGTTGAGCAGTAAATATGAGAACCACCTTAAGGTACATTTCCAAAGATACTGTTAACAGAAGTTCATTATCGCTATTAATACTTTTACAAAACATAATGCCTGTCCTACACATCCTGAGAACGATTAAGACCAGTTCCATCCCGGCACAAGTCTGCCGAAAAAAATTAAACCCGGGATCAAGAATCATGTAACTGTACGATGCCGATCTCTACGATGGGCATGTTACATTTCTGTATTGATGTTGTTTAATTCGCATCGGCTCGTAACGCACATTTATACTTCTCGAAAAAGTCATATTCATTGGAAATGACCTCGTATTTTATCTGCTCCTCTCAAATTCTTATATCGAGCCGATAGGCCCGATTAATTTTTTTTATCGGCCGGGCCCGGCCCTTCAGGCCCGTTCAATTTTTTTGCCGACCCGGCCCGGCCCGTTTATTTTGTCTGTCGGCCCGGCCCGGCCCGTTGAAAAAATTGTCCTAATTCTGCCGGCCCGGCCCGGCCCGTTTGAAAATTCTCCTCCATTCCGCCGGCCCGGCCCGGCCCGCGGGCCGGGCCGGGTACGGGCCTCGGGCCAAGCCCGGGCCCGTGCAGACCTCTAGGGTGACGGGTCTGTTTAAATAAAAAAGATACCCGAGAAACCTTCGGTTTAGTGCTGCCATCTCTTATCAAAATGTAAAGGCTCTTGTTTCTTACAATTAATTTCTTTTTATCGGATATGAATGGTGTCCCGATTTTAAGGACCACAAGGTCTATCCCTCCTAACCATTGCGCTGGACGCTAAAAGTCTGGATTTTTTGTGATGCACAAATCCCTTTAAATTTCTTTTCATACCATGCTATTCAAGAGTCTGCATAGAGACATTAAAACCTGTATATAACGGGAAATTTTTATAAAGCCTTCGAAAGAACTATTTTACAAACATCATTGCCTAGGTAAAACCTGTCTAAAACGGAATGTTTTTGGCAGTTCTAAGCGCTTTTGTTTTTGTAGGTTTTACTGTATTTTGTTCAATAAACCCTATGTAAACGGAACTTGTTTATAATTATTTTAAATGTAGAAATTTGACTGTCTCTACGATAGGGTATTATACCTGTTAAATTGGAATTTTGTTTCAATCCCTAACGATTTCCACTTTCACAGGTTTTACTCTATAAGATTGTTGTTTTATTTAGTATAGTAAAACTTAATAAGATTGAATCTAAAGGTCCACGAATAAAATTCCGTTTGAAACAGGCTTTCGTCTCAGAATGCAGGGTATTCTTATCGTAGGGACCTTGAAATTTTTATGTTTAGACAGATTTTCGTTATAGAAAAGTTTCGCAGAATATACAGGTATACAGTAGTATATATAATTTAATTATTATTACTAACGAAAACACTATCTGTAATGACGTTTTATCCTACAACATACCCAGAATTTTGCTCAGTTTGCTTAAAGAATCATAAAGCAATTAATATCCCACTTCCCTCTCTATCCGTATTTTTATTTTCCCAATGTTTTCCGGATCTAAAAATTAACTTTCACTCCTTTCGACACCAACTACGTGAAATTTGAAAAATAAGACGTTAATAACAGTATTTTTGTATTCTCTGAAGAAGGCTGTGTTTATAGTTGAAAGTACTTGGAAGTATTAAAGTAATTTAACATTTTTTAATATATTTTTTGTCATCTTTTAAGTATTTTGAGTATAGTGTAATTTTAAGTTTAACTTTTTAAAGATGAATTTAGCATTCTATTTATTTATTTGCTGGGTTTAATGTTTTTTTAATGTCCCGATTTACAATCTTTTGTCCCGCTTTTTGCAACACCCTGGCAACACTAGTTATGACATTTATGAATTTTAACTTTTTCTCTAACACATCCTTATATATACGTTTGCTTATTCTGTGCCACGGAGTCGCATCGTTCCTATACGTTTTCATACTTCACTGCAGTGTGATCAACTGAACGAGTACTTTCTGACAGAAATTTTCGCAGAATTTCTGCTTTTCAATATGGCGAAAATTCCTATCAGAAAATACGAGTCTCAAGCGGGCCACAGTTAAACCAAACTACCTTAGTCCATGAGAAGTACCCACCAGTGGCCAAGAGGTTCTGCTCTCGAAGCTGGTAGACGAAGGTGCTGGGCTCGATCCCAATCGCGCCCGTCGGCCTAATCGTTCGGAGTTTTCGTGGTTTTCTTCGAATCTAGGTTTTCCAAGCGTAAATACGGGTTAGGTTTCCTTAGAAAGACCCCCACGGAGGGCACCCTCCCCTTGGGGCCTATATCCTTCGTGTTGATAATTGGCCGTCATAAACACAACCATGAAAAGTAAATAATGCATTTTCTGATGATGTAACAGCATATTAAACATATAAAACAGTATACCTTTGAAAGGAAAAAAAAAATACCTAGTAACAGATAGTGCAGGAAAAGTATTACAATAATGATTTGAGTGTTTGTGTGTGTCTGAACTTCTGAACGGTACGTACGACTGACCTCTCATTAGACGTATAGGTCGCAAGAACTGTATTCTTGAAAATTGGCACAGTGGTGATATTGAAAACTTTTCGGATCTCCACAGTACACCTCACCGACGCGACGCATCAACGGCGAATGTATTTAATCTATTTTGAAAACTTTTTCGACCGATTCTATTGGGAATATCACCAAGGAAATGGGATAGAATGCCGACGATAAATATTGAGCTCGGTGCATAAAGAATTATTGCGCAGAGGAAACGTCTCCAGTTTCAAAAGCGGGAGGTCCAGTGTTCGAATCCAATCGATTCCACTGTGTTAAAATTTATGAAATCCCCCCCCCCCCCCCGCCCCCGCTTACGTTTTTCTAACTTTTGTAAACACGGGCACCAGTGTTTAAAAGATGATTGGACACTGCACAGCGCAATCTCAGTATATGTCTGCAAAAGAGGGTTTAGTGGCTATGCATCGTTTACGATCCTGTAAAACATTTTAACTGAACTACTCTGGCCGATTTCAATATGAAGAATCACTTAAAATAGCTCTGCAATTTAAAAACTGTCTGCTTCAGCGTGTTTAAAATACATTTCTCTAAAAAACTACCAAGTTTCATATTTTTATATGCAATAGTTTTTTTAATACAACCCGAGAAAGCGCCTCTGTCAGAAAAAAGTCAATGACGACAGCGATAGCAGTAACGTTATTTATTTATTCATTATTATCTTTTAGAACTCTGCCCCCTGCGATTTACGCTTGCCAACCCCCTTTCCAACACTGCACGCTCTAAAAACACGCTAATTTTATCTGCTTTAAAAATATTACGGAAGACTGAGTGATAATTATTAAACGACTAGTGGCCATCTCTTGTAATCGGGTTTTCCTTCATTTCCCTTTGACTGAGGGATTTCAAGGGCGAATCCAATGTTGTCGAGAAAGCTAAGGATTGCTTTCGTGATTAATTAATTAAGATCAGTTAAACATTTGAAAATCAGTTGGGTTGCGATAGCAACATTTCACAGCTGGCTATAATGTGAAATCGATGTCAATCCGATGACTGATGTCACCCCGATTCAGAAGCATCCTCAGTAATCAGCTTGACAATAATTTCGCATTGTATCAAGGCGAGGCTAACGAAAAAGACATGCTGCCGCGGTGCATTCCACGTATCTTTCTTTACAGACCACTGGAGTCGCGTGATGCTCGAATGCACTTATGCAGACACTTGGGATGCACTGCGGTAGCCTGTCTTTTTCGTTAGCCTCGCATCAAGGCGTGTGACATTACTGTGGCAACACCCCTGTCTATACTGTATGTAATTTCAATTGGCTTCTCAAGGTCATCCCTTCTCCCTACTTCATCACTGCATTGCCGTGGGAAAATGTAGGACGGTCAGTCAGCCGAATGCGGTTTTACCATGTTACTGACCTAAGATAAGGACCGAGAAACTGACCTTGAAAAGTCAATTGAAGTTACGTATACTATAGTGCCACCGAATTGGCAGTTTGACTATCTTTAATATTTATTCTATCATGTATACGAAACTCATCGACGCTAAAATAGGATGCCAAAATGGGACGCTGTTTCCCGAAATATAATAATGCGAAACTTTCTGACCTATTCGTGAAGTCATTGTTGCAAACTTTTATTGAACTTGCAAAGCTTGTATGTATGTCTTTCCGCTTTAAAATCTGCACTCGAATTTGAACTCACTTCCGATGATCCGATCAAACTGAAATTTTGCATATAAATGTAAATCCGAAGACAATGCAGCATTATTATCATTTGAGATGCGTAGCATTTATACTTATTTTACAGGGTCACACAAAAGATTTCTGATGCATTATCAATCAGAACTTTTATTTCAAATTCAACAAAATTTATATTGATTATTTATTTACACAACAGCAGTTTTCCAATTGAAAAAAGTCCTTCCGGCGAGTGCCGGGAGGAAGAGGTAGTTTTCATAATCCTTATTTTTAAAAAGCCAACTTATATCATTCAAACACACGAAGCTCAATTTAGTGGAAACCGAATATAGGAGATTCAATACTAATTTTTATCAATATAATGAATGGGAATTTCGCGAAATTAGTCAGCTTTATCCAAGCTGCTTTTCTTTAAAGTAACTTATATTTGGCTGCCAAATTCGGTAATTTCTTAAAGTGCCTGTCATTTTAAGACAACATGGTGGATGAGGCTAAGCAGTGAACTTGGTCGAGACCTTAGTAATTGCTGTGCACATGCTCACTCACATCGGAATCGGTTAATATATAGGAGTGCTGTCGCATGCAAAAAATCAGAATTTTCAAAATGTCACCCACAATAGAAATTGAAACTGCTATATTTGAGCCATTTTTTAAGGTAAAGACAAACAAAAAATGCTCCTGAATCCTTATATCAAGATCAAATACTTAAGAAAGAAACCTTTTTCAATTTCTAATTTTTTGCACTTCACTTTAAATATATATATATTTTTTTAATTTAATGGCCGCCATTTTGAATCAAGATGGCTGATGAATCTGGCCAGCGAACTTGGTCGAGGTGTTGATGTATACTATCCACATGCCTTCTTATATCGAAATAGGCGAATACGTGTGTTATCGCGTGACAAATACAAGATCGTTTCAAAATGTTAGCCATGCTAGAAATTCAAAGTGCTATAAATCAACCATTTTTTAAGATATCAACAAAAGAACAAATTTTCAGAAACAAAAACTGCTCCGGAATCTTTGTATCAAGGCCAAACACACAAAAAAAATCTTTTTCATTTTCCAATTTTTTAATACCTCATTTTGAATTTTAAATTTAATGTTTTTTAAATGGCAACCCTTTTGAAACAAGATGGCGAATGAAGCTGGCCAACGAACTCGGTCGAGACATTGGTATGTACTATGTACAGACCAAGTTACATCCAAATACGTTCATAAATACGCCTGTTATCGCGTGACAAAAATCAGGTCGTTTTAAAATGTCAGCCACAAGAGAAATTCAAAATGCTATTACTCAGCCATTTTTTTTTAGATGTAGACGAAAGAAAAACTGTTCCGGAATCTTTGTATTAAGGTCAAACACATACAAAAAAAATCTTTTTCATTTTCCAATTTTTTGGTATCTTATTTAATTTTTTTTATTTTTTTATTTTTTTAAATGGCCGCCATTTTGAAACAAGATGGCGGATGAAGCTGGCCAACGAACTCGGTCGAGATATTTGTATGTACTATGTACACACCAAGGTACATCCAAGTCGGTTCATAAATACGCCTGTTATTACGTGAGAAAAATCAGGACGTTTCAAAATGTCAGCCATGCTAGAAATTCAAAATGCTATAACTCAGCCATTTCTTAAGATATAGACGAAACAAAAACTGCTCCCGAATCTTTTTATCAAGGTCAAACACATAAGAAGAAAATATTTTTTCCATTTTCAATTTTTGGTACCACATTTCAAATTTAAATTTTTCTTGAAAATTTAAATGGCCGCCATTTTTAAACAAGATGGCGGGTGAAGCTGGCCAACGAACCTGGTCGAGACATTGGTATGTACTATGTATAAACGAAGTTACATCCAAATCGGTTCATAAATACGCCTTTTATCGTGTGACAAAATTCAGGACGTTTCAAAATGTCAGCCACGCTAGAAATTCAAAATGCTATAACTCAGCCATTTTTTAAGATATAGACGAAACAAAAACTGCTCCGAAATCTTTGTATAAAGGTCAAATACATAAGAAAAAAGTATTTTTCCATTTTCAATTTTTTGGTACCACATTTTAAATTTTAAATTAAAAAAAAAATTTAAATGGCCGCCATTTTGAAACAAAATGGCGGATGAAGCTGGCCAACGAACTCGGTCGAGAGATTGGTATGTACTATGTACACACCGAATTACATCCAAATCGGTTCATAAATACGCCTTTTATCGCGTGACAAAATTCAGGACGTTTCAAAATGTCAGCCACGCTAGAAATTCAAAATGCTATAACTCAGCCATTTTTTAAGATATAGACGAAACAAAAACTGCTCCGGAATCTTTGTATAAAGGTCAAATACATAAGAAAAAAATATTTTTCCATTTTTAATTTTTTGGTACCACATTTCAAGTTTTAAGTTTTTTTTAAAATTTTAAATGGCCGCCATTTTGAAACAAAACGGCGGATGAAGCTGGCCAACGAACTCGGTCGAGACATTGGTATGTACTATGTACACACCGAATTACATCGAAATCGGTTCATAATTACGGGAGTTACAGTGTGACATAGGCCAGATATATATATATATATATATATATATATCATCATCATCATCATCATCAACCGTTTTCAATCCACTGCTGGATGTAGGTCTCCCCCAGATTTTTCCAATGTTTCCTGTCTAGTGCTTTAGTCATCCAATTTACACCGGCTACTTTTCTGATTTCATCACTCCATCTTACTTGAGGTCGTCTTCTTGGCCGTTTTACATCTCTGGGATACCACTGTAGGGTGTTTGTGCTCCATCTATTGTCTTGTCTTCTTGCGATGTGCCCAGCCCATTTCCATTTTAGCCGTTTAATTCTTTCAATGATGTCAAAAACTTTCGTCTGACTTCTTATCCAGGTTATTCTTTTTCTGTCTCTTCTAGTTATACCTAGCATACATCTTTCCATACTTCTCTGTGTTGTTTGTAATCTTTGTACCATCCGTTTTGTTAGCGTCCATGTTTCTGCTCCATAAGTTAGGACAGGCAAAACACATTGGTTAAATACCTTTCTTTTCAAACACAGGGGCATGCTACTCTTCAGAATAATATTGTTCTTCCCAGAAGCACTCCATCCATTTCTTATTCTTCTATTGATTTCATTCATGATACTATTATCAGATGATATTTCTTGCCCAAGGTACACATAACTTTGCACTTCTTTAATTTCAGTGTTGTTGTAGACGATTTTCTTTTTTGATGCAAATGAATTGAACATCACCTTAGTCTTTTCCAAGTTTATTTTTAATCCCACATTAATGCTAGCTTCTGCCAAATCTTTTAGCATATTTTCCAATTCTTCAGGACTGTTACTGAAAATTAAAATGTCGTCAGCGAATCGGAGATGACTTAAATATTCCCCATTTATTCTAATCCCTTTGTTTTCCCAATCCAGCTTCTTGAAAATATTTTCTAAGACAACAGTAAAAAGCTTAGGCGAAATGGTTTCTCCTTGTCTTACCCCTCTTCCAAGCTTGATCTTTGCTTTTCCTTTGTCCAAGCGGATGGTTGCTGTTGCTTTCTTGTAAATCTTCTTTATAATATTGATGTAAGGTTTGTCTATACCAATGTCCTCCAGAGATTCTACTACTGCTGATGTGTAGACTGAATCAAATGCTTTTTCATAATCAATAAAGGCAAGACAAAGAGGTAAATTATATTCCTTATGTTTTTCTATGAGTTCCCTTACCGTTTGGATATGATCCATTGTGCTGAATCCACTTCGGAATCCTGCTTGTTCTCTAGGTTGAGCTGAGTCCAGAGCTGATTCAAGTCTTGTCGTTAAAACTTTGGTGAAAATTTTATAAATCACTGACAGTAAGCTGATTGGACGGTAGTTTTTAATGTTTTCCTTCTCTCCTTTCTTGTAAAGTAGCACCATCACAGCATTATTCCAATCTTCTGGTACATCTGACTTCTGGAGACATTTGGAAAACAGTAAGGATAGCATTTTTGCAAATTCTTCTCCTGCTTCTTTGATAAGGTCGATTGTAATTCCATCTTCTCCGGGGCTTTTACCTTTTTTCATAAATTTAGTGGCTTGTAAAACTTCGTCTGTCATCACTGGGATTATGGCATCGGTTTCTGTTAAGTTTTCTCGTGGATCACATAAGTTGATTTCCCTCTGATCTTCACATTTATATAAATCGTTATAGAATTTTTCGACAATGTGTACTATTTCTTTATTGATTTTGGTGATTGTTCCATCTGCCCTCTTTAGTGCAAAAATACCTTTTCTTCCAACACAAAGTTTTCGCCTAGCTGATTTTAAACTTTTGTTATCTTCTAGAATTTTCTTGACAAGAACAGAGTTAAATTTTCTGATATCTTCTGTAACACATTTTCTTACCGTTTTACATAATTCAGCATATTCAACTCTTGATTTAGGATCGTTTTTCTTCATTTTAAATTCTCTGCGTTTCTTCATCAATCTACTTGTTTCTTCTGTTATTTTCTTTGTCTGCTTTACTTGTGCATCGCCGGCTATCTTCTTTGCAATATCTTGTAGAGTACTGGTTAGTTTCTTGTCCACTACTGTAACATCTTGCTCTTCTTCTAAAGCTGATTGAAGTACTTGGAAACGGTTTTTAAGTTCCAAATGGAATTCTTCTTTATGTTTCTGGAGATTTATTATATCGATTGATTTCTTTGAGTATTGCAAAAGCTTCATTCTTTCCACTTTAGTATTTAACAGCAGTTTGCATCTAACCAACCTGTGATCACTTCCTGTATTGAAGTTATTGAGAACGCTGCAATCCTGAATAAGATGCTTTTTGTTTGTTAAGATGTAGTCGATTTCACTTGTTGAGCCATTTGCACAACGCCATGTCCATTTTCTTTGTAGCTTTTTCTTGAAAAATGAATTCATGATATACAACTGTTCACATTCTGCAAACTCAATCAATCTGTTTCCTCTTTCATTTCGCACCCCATATCCATGATTTCCTACTGATAACTCACCTTTCTCTTTTTCCCCAATTCTAGAATTCCAGTCTCCTATTATTAATTTTATGTAGCATTTTCCCTTTTGATGCATCGAAGCTACTTCTTCATAGAAATCCTCAACTTCTTCATCAGTATAGCTTACTGTTGGTGCATAAACTTGGGTAATTTGCAGCTTGTATCTTCTGGACACTTGTATTACTAACCTTGCAACTCTATCTGATGCACTATCATATTCTACGATGTGATTCTTCCACCTTTTATGAATCAGAAATCCTACACCGCTTGTTCTTCCATCTTCTGTGCCTCTGTAGTATAATACATGTCCGCTGGCAAGATCTATCTTCTCTTCTCCTTTTCTTCGTACTTCACATAATCCTAGGATGTCCCAGTTGATTCTTTCTAATTCTTCTTCAAGTTCCTGAAAACGATTTTCCGAAGATAGGGATCGTCCATTATGCGTAGCCAAGGTCATCAACTTATGGCAGCCTAGCCGAGCCCGGTTATTCTTAGCACCCTCTGTCTTCATGTCTTTCTGATCGCTGCCATAACCAGGAACATTCAGACCGCCGGGAATTAAGGGCCGTGATTTATTTTGTGAATTCATGGTAAAATAAGGGGGGTAGGTGGCCAAATTCCTCCACGCTGGCCAAGCGGGTTGGAGGAAGCCCATCCGCGTTCGTTCCCCATGCACTAGGCAAGGGTACTAACAGGATATATATATATATATATATATATATATATACCAATTTTGAACGGAGGGTAGTTTCGGCGTCTGGGGGTCATGATCGATGAAAATATACCAAAATTTTTTGAAATCGCTTTCCTCCGAACGGCTGCAATAGGTAGCTTTTTTGTAAAGAAAGCTACCTAATATAGCGCGTAGTATTCGTATTTCTTTTACAGAGCCACATAAAAGAATTCGGATACACTACTGCCTATGGAAAGAAATTTTATTTCAAATTCAACAAATTTTGAGATACACAACAACATTTATGTTTATTTTTGTATCATACTTGGATTTATCGACGAAGAGACTTCTTGAGATGGAACTTAGTTTATTAATAACACAAGTTTATATTTAGTAACATATTATCTGGGCTAATATAACGGCATGCAACGTGATTACAAGAGAGAAGAGAGCGTACTGACAGCTCCAAGCACATAATACTACATTCGTGTTGCCATTCAGCTCTCTAAAGTATAGTGTTGCCATTACGTAACAAAAACTTGAATATTAAATCAGTGTTGCCACAAGTATACATATATCACACCCTTCTTTTTAATTTTAATGAGACATGGATTATACAATACATTATAATTATAAATAACTTAATACAATCATTACACTACACAATTACAATATACAAATACAATTATTACTGCAGATACTTAATAGCAAACATAATCATTTAAATGTTTCGGAGGTCTTATCTTTCGACTACATGAAGTTATAAATGGAGCATTATTTGCAATATTTTGTGGTGGAATGTGATGCGATGGGGCTGAACTCGAAACATTCACTTGTTCAGTCTTGACATCTGGTAGAGTGTCAAGCATATCATCACAATAGCCAGAATGTGATGTTTTGGATGTTCTTAGGAATTTTCTATTCCTTATAAATATACCGCCACTTGCAGTTCTAATTTTATACGATATTGGATTTCTAGTTTTAGAAATAACCGTTGCTGGCTCCCACACTTTGGTTCTAAATTTTTGAACAGTGATTTTGTCACCTGGCCCTAACTCATTTAACGTTTTTGATGACCTATCATAATAGTGCTTTTGAATTTGTTGACGTCTTAACAACTTAGTGTTTACATTGCCAAATATCTCTGGATTAAGCATTTTATTGCTTATAGGTAATTTAGTTCGTAGTCGCATACCGAACATCATTTGGGCTGGAGATAAACCTAAGACCGCAATAGGAGTGTTCCTATATTCAAGTAACCCTATTGCAGGTCTTCGGTTGTCCTCAAAGGCTTTTTTGAAAATGGCTTTAGTAATGCCAACTGCCTTTTCTACCATCCCATTACTTTGTGGAAAATTTGGACTAGTGAAGAAAATTTCTATGTCCCATTCCCTCCCAAAGTTTTTGAATTTGTAACCATTGAACGGATTGTTGTCACAAATTATTGTTTCAGGGATACCAAATCTTGAGAAAATAACCTCTAGTTTAAATATAATTTCCTCGCTGGTCTTATTATCAACTTTTACTACCTCTATCCACTTGGAAAAATAATCAACTACTACAAGGTAATCTGTGTTATGTAAATACATGAGATCAATACCTATTTTTTCGAAAGGCCTATTTGGAATATCATGAGGTTCTAGCGGTTCTTTAGTCTGCGTTTTTTGAAATTTTTCACATACACTACATTTACTGATTAATTCTTCAATATCTCTGGTGATGCCTGGCCAGTACATTATTTCTCGAGCTCGGCTTTTACATTTTGTTATGCCTAAGTGTGATTCATGAATAAGAAATAACATCTTCTGCCTGAGTGCATTTGGCACCACAATTTTATCCTTTAAAAATATTAGTCCATTAGCAACATATATACTGTTTTTAACTTTATAATAGCAAAGGAGATTTTTAGGAATTAATTTTTTTACTTTTAGGCCAACCCTCCTTAAAAAATTTGGAAACTAATTTAAGTTCCTCATCTTCAGCAGTTAACTTTTGGAATTGTTAGAATTGTTTTCACTCATCGGCAAGAGTTTTGCAACAGACATGCCCACATTTAGCATTTCGGGGTCTTCTTCACCCACATCTTTTAAACTTGCTCTTGATAAAGTGTCAGCAAGGTACATTTTACTACCTGGGACATATTTTATAGTAAAATCATACTTAAGCAATTTAAGCAACACACGTTGCAAGGGAGTGGTAATTTTACCAATGGGCTTGTGCACAATTGACGTTAGAGGTTTATGATCACTTTCAACTAATACTTTGTGACCATACAACAAATTATAATATTTTTCAAATGCAAATACAATTGCGAGCAATTCTTTCTCAATTTGAGCATAATTTGTTTCACACTCGCTCAAACTTCTAGATGCAAATGACACTGGGTGTCTCTCTTGTAAGAGACAGGCACCTAGCCTACCTTGTGAACTGTCACACTGAACAGTTATAGGTAATGAAGGATTGAACACTTTTAAAGCAGGAGCTGAACTTATTAGTTTTTTAATATTTTCAAAGCTGGTCTCTTGTTCATGGTTCCACTGGAACTCTACCTATTTTTTTTTTTAAATTCTCTCATTGGGTAAAAATTTACTCAAGAAACTAACCATGCCCAATAGCCTTTTGATATCACGTTTACATGATGGCTTCTCAAATTGCCTTAACATGGCTAGGATCAGCTTTAATTCCATCCTTAGAAATAATTAAACCCATATATTTAACTTCATTTACTCTAAACTGAAATTTGTCAGGATTAAACTTTATGTTATTTTATTGTGCTCTCTCTAAAACTTTCAAAAGAATTTGGTCATGTTCCTCTCTAGTTCTACCTCCTATAATTAAATCATCGAAATATATTTCAACACCTTGTATATCACCAAACAATTTAAAATTAGTCTTTTGGAACACCTCTGGTGCAGAGCAGATTCCGAAAGGTAATCTATGAAAGCAGTAACGGCCAAAAGGAGAATTAAAAGTACGCAATTTTGAGCTAGCTTCATCTAACACAATTTGCCAGAATGCCTCATTTAAGTCGAGCACTGAAAAATACTGTTTTCCTTCAAGTTTACTAATGATTTCATCTGCAGAAGGAATAGCATAGTGCTCCCTTTTAATGGCTTTATTTAATTTTTTAGGGTCAAGACAAATTCTCAACTTGTCGTTTGGCTTTTCAACCACTACAAGGCTACTGACCCAATCTGTTGGTTCATTTACAGGGGATATAATGCCTAACTTTGTCAATTCATAAAGAGTTTTGCCTAGCTCTTTATGAAGGGACTGAGGTACCCTTCGCGGTGGATTTATAATGGGTTTCACATCATTTTCCCCTTCAATGTGATGTGGCTTGCCAGGAAATTTACCTAAACCCTCAAAGACATTTTGATACTTACTAATTACATTTAATTTAGAATCTAAATTAATTTCATCAATCAATTGTATCAGCTGTAACTCTTGGCATGCCTGTAAACCCAATAAAGGCTTAGCCTTAACATCCACAACAAAATTTAACTTTACATTACAACATTTATCAGTATTTCATGTTAGCATAATGCACCCTTCAGGTTTCAGCTTATGATTACCATATGATAATAAAACAATATCAGTTGGGATCAAATTATTTTTAAACTTTAAATCAAAAGACTGAAAAACTGACACAGGAAGAATATTAACTTGAGCACTTGTGTCTAGTTTAAAATTTACTTGCTGATCTCCAACCGTTACTGTTTTATACCATTCTCTCTCAGTTGAATTTACAGTATCAACATCAATTAAAACATTATCAATATACAAACAATTAATATCAGGGCTATTTACCTCATTGATTTTTTGAAAATTATTTCTATGGTGGCTTACCTTATTTGAACTCTTGCAAACAGCAGCAAAATGATGCTTTTTCTCACAAAGATTACACAGTTTGTTGTATGCTGGACACTGTCCTTTCACATGTTTTCTTCCACACGATTTACAGTCACTAAAATTTTTAAAGTTCATGGCTTTTTTCTTTTGATTAACCATGTTAACTTCACTGCATTTGGGGTCATTAATGGTCTTCATCTGTTCCCTACTAACTTCACAGGCTCGAATGCTGTCCACAGCTTTCTCCAGCGTCAGATCCGATTCCCAAAGTAGTCTTTCCTATAAGCTCTTGTCCCGAATTCCAAGTACTATTCGATCTCGCAGAAGGCTCGATTCTTGTTTCTAAATCCACATGACGAGGCTAATGTCTTTAATTCCGTCAGATATACGTCTACGGCTTGTCCGTCTTTCTGAGAGCAGGAAAAGAATTTGAAGCGTTCAAATACCTCGTTACTTTGGGGCAAGCAGTGGTTTTCAAATTTCTTAATTACGTCACCAAATTTTTCTTTGCTTTCTCCATCTTCAAAAGCGAAAAGTGCTGAATACGCTGACGCCTTCATCACCAATAACGTTCAGTAGAATGGCTATTTTAATTTTATCGTCCTTTCCATTCTTTTCAGAGGCCAACATGAAGTTATCAAACTTTTGTTTCCACTTCAACCAGCTGTCAGATAAATTCACTGGGGGGCTTGAAACTATCCATAATTATTTGGAACACGAGAGTTCACTGTTATTTACCACGTGACTATAGAACACAAAAGTTCCGCTTAAAGCAGTTTCAACCTCCTTCGCGAAACAGCATGATCGTTCAGTGTCTTAAAAATCTGTTTCCATCCAAGTCAAATACGAACTGACACCATGTATCATACTTGGATTTATCGACGAAGAGACTTCTTGAGATGGAACTTAGTTTATTAATAACATAAGTTTATATTTAGTAGCATATTATCTGGGCTAATATAACGGCATGCATCGTGATTACAAGAGAGAAGAGAGCGTACTGACAGCTCCAAGCACATAATACTACATTCGTGTTGCCATTCTGCTCTTTAAAATATAGTGTTGCCATTACATAACAAAAACTTGAATATTAAATCAGTGTTGCCACAAGTATACATATATTACAATTTTACAGGGCCAGGCAAAAGAAGTCAGATACATTACGATATATGGGTAGCGATTGCTTAAAATATATTTCAATGATATTAAAAGATTTAAAAGCCACATTTAATAAAATAATTTTTTTTTAATTTGTGCTATTATTACAGGGCATCATCGAAGATCTGACTCAGAGTTCCCAGGACACGGGAAGCGTGACTTTGGAGAAAGACGACGACCAGTTCAACTCGGACATCGACGAGCTGAACGAAGAGGATCTGAACAACCAGTTCATACAGGTGGGAAAGATAAATGACACGTACTCTAAAAAATATATATATTTATGGGGTGAGACTCCATACATAACTCACAACTCACTTTTAGGACGAACACTGACATTTATTGAGACGAACACACAAACAAAAAATACAGATATAAACACTCTTCTCGTTCTTTAATTAGCTTAAAGTCTATAATTCAGGACGTCGTTGAATATTTCTGAGATTTTCTTACGTCGTGTAAATATTCAATCTTATTTCACCGAAATATGTTCTGTTCTTTTTTAACAAAAAACTTTGCGTCGTAAAACTCATTTCGTTCTCTTTACTTCTTCCGCATTTCCACTTCACACAGCTTCGTTAAGGCTCGTTTCCTTTTTAATCTCGAAGCGGAAAATACGGGGACACTCAGTCTGATGCAGGTGTTGCTTGCGAAATCTCCACAAGCGGCCGTCCTGACATCTGGAGCTGCCGCAGCGACATGTGGTAAAATAGAATCTGAAAAACAAAAAACAAAAACCAGTAACTGTTCTTAGGGGAAAAGAAAAAAAAATTAATCTGCACATCATAGTTGAAGTAGCGTAACATCGTATAGAGATTTCTTTGAAAGCAGTGACTTGTAAAATGTTTATAGGACACAGAAAGAAAAGATTAATTTTTTTTTTTTTTTTTTTTTTTTTCTAAGTTTCAGTTTTCGTTAGGCCAAGGTTTCATGTATTCAGCACAGGAGCTAGTATTTATCGGTCCTTCAGTTGATGAGATTTTCGTTACGTCGTAGGTGTCGTTAGACTTCACTTTGATTACTTTATACGGACCTAAGAATTTAGATTTCAACTTTAAACCTGGTCCTTGCTGGGTTCTCTTAATTGCTACAAGGTCACCAAGCTTGTACTTACGGGGTTTCTTACGTCGTAAATTATAGTGCTTGCGATTTTCTTGTTGAATTTCCAGAATATTCTTCTTGGCTTCTTTACGGAGCTCTTCTCTGTCTTTCATGAATTGTTCTTCGACTGCACTGTTTAAGAGGTCAATAATTTTGTACATCTTCTTTCTGTTTCATTTTTGTACCAAATAATATTTCAAACGGTGTCCTCTTAATGCTTCTTTGGTAAGTTGAATTAATGACTTGTTGAACTTTAGGAACTTGTTTAAACCATTTGGTCGGTTCGTCTTTGGACATTTTAGAGATTACAGAAATTATGGTGGAATTAAGTCGCTCTACTTGACCATTGGCACGGGGAAGGCCAGTTGTAACTGTCTCGTGCTTTATATTTTCATCTTGACAATAATCAGCAAATTCTTTGCTTGTTTGCAGGACTTTTATCGCTAATGATAATGGAAGGATTGCCAAACGTATGACTTTGTTGTCGTAGTTTAGATATAACTTCGGTAGCAGAAGTACTTTTACATGGATACAACCAGACGAATTTAGTAAATGCGTCTATTAAAGACAAAATATGTTTATAATTTTTGTTGGTTGTTTCAAGAGGGCCTAAATGATCAATGTGGTAGGTTTGGAGAGGAGTCTCTTCTTTAGGTAAGGGATGCAATTCACCTTCTTGTTTGCCACGTTTGCGATTATACAAAAGGCATGTTACACAATTTGCTATAATTTTATCAATTTTATTTGACATATTAGGGATGAGAAATTCTTCATTAAGGAGTTCTTCACAGCGTTTACGACCAAAATGTCCTTTGTCATGAACGTGTTTAATGACATTTAGCTGCATTTCATCCGGCACAACTATCAGATCGATACCTTTATGATTTTTATAGAGAACGTTATTTTTAAGGAAATAGTTGTCATATGGCTTTGTTTTCAAAATTTCTTTGATGGCCTGTATATGTTCGTCAGTGTTCTGTGATTGTATGATTTTGGTAGTAAAACTATCTTGAATGATCATACATATTGGATTTCTACTTAAAGCGTCGACATGGCGCATGCGTGTACCTTGTCTGTGTTCGATTGTATAGTTATAGTCAGCTAACATTAAAGCCCATCGAGCAATCTTGGTGCAAAGATCTTTTTTATTCATAGTAAGGGCGAATGCGTTGCAATCTGTGACTATCTTGAAAGGAATACCTAGAATGTAAACGCGAAATTTTTTAAGGGCTTCTATGACAGCTAAAACTTCTAATTCATAACTCGAATATTTACGTTCGGCATCTGTGGTTTTTTTGCTCATAAAATAGACAGGGTGAAATTGATTGTCAATAGAACACTTTTGAAGGAGGACTGCTCCGTAACCGTCAATAGATGCATCACAGTGAACTTCTGTTTCGTTACTAGGGTTATAAATGCTTAAAACAGGACCTGAAGAAAGGATGTGTTTCAGCTGATTAAATGCATTTCGTTGCTGGTCGCCAAAGTGAAATTTAGTGTCCTTTCTAAGAAGATTTGTTAAAGGCTTAGCTATTAAAGAGTAATCTTGAATGAATTTCCGAAAATATGAAGTTAATCCGACAAATGAATGTACATCTTTTATACTTTTAGGTTCTGGGAAATTAAGGACAGCTTTAGTTTTTAAGGGGGATGGGTGCAGTTGACCATTTTTAATGTGGTAACCCAAAAAATCAATTTCTCGTTGTAGAAAGTGGCATTTTTTGAGATTCAGTTCTAAACCATATTCGGATGCAGTTGTAAGGACGCGTTATAATTTCTGAAGTCCTTCGACTTCGTTTTCAGCTGGTATTATGAAGTCATCCATATAGACAATAAGTACTTTTTCATTAATGAGGTCTCGAAAAACGTTATAAATATATCTTTGAAACACTAAGGGTGCATCGCTAAGGCCATAATTCATATATAAGAATTCAAATTGACCAGAATGTGTTACGAAAGAAGTATATTTTCTACTATTTTCTTCTACTTCGACATGAAAAAAAGCATTTTTAAGGTCAAGAGTAGTAAATACTTTTGCAGAATGCAACTGATCAATAATGTCATCAATTACTGGGAGGGGAAAACGTTGTTTATGTGTTTTAGAATTTAACTTCCTATAGTCAACACACAATCTATATGAACCATCTTTCTTTTTTACTAGGGCAATAGGTGATGAAAAATTACTAGTGCTTTTGTGAATAATTCCTTTTTCGAGCCACTCAGAAATTTGTTTTTCGACGAAGTTTTTCTCTATTTGCGCCAAGCGCCTGGGAGGACAAGTAACAGGTTCTTCGTTTTCCAGATGAATTGATAATTTAACATCAGTTGTCTTTATTTTTTTAGGAGAATAATTTTGAATAAGTTCTGAAATTTGTAAACGTATTGTTTCATCGGTAATATGAGATAAATCAAGATTAAGATCGTCTAACACATGAACAATATTAATCAAAAAATTATTGGACGTATCGTCATTTTTCTCGATTTTTTGCATCGAAATATTATTTCCAGAAATTGTTAAAATACTTTGTTGAATGATATCTGTACCAATAATAAGATCAAAAGATATGGAATAATCTGGGACTACATAAACATTAGTTGTATAATTAAAATCATCTATCATAATGTTCGTAGAGAAAAAACCTAGGGGTTTGATTATAGTATTTCCTAATCCAGTTAATGTGATAGTTGAATGTTCAAGGTTCGAAATTGTAGGGAGTTTGCGATAAATGCTTTCCTTTAGCAAACTTCTTTCATTACCTGTGTCTACCAATGATGTAACATTTACAGACGAAATAATGACTTGTTTGGTCATGAAAGTGTTCGACGTGACAGTGGAAACATTGGAGGGCTCTGACTTAACTCTAGGCCTCCTTGGTTGATCACATTGAGCCGATTTATGGCCAAAATTCGAACAATTAAAACAACGAGGGCCTTTATCTTTATGTCTGCATTGGCTACTTTTATGATTCGACAAACAACAATTAAAGCAAAAAAGATCAGATTTTGGTCGAAAGGATTTCTCTTTCACTGGCATTTCAGGTTTGACTTTACGAAATTTAGTGTTCTCAAAGTCATGTCGAATTTTGTCATAAATTTTGAGCTTTTGCTTGAATTCTACAATGGATTGGCATCCATATAACATGGATTTTCTGAAAACAGAGTCGGGTATACCATTTATGATGTATTGCATTAATGCAGAATCCTCGATTTTACCACGCGAGCATATTTGTTTCATGATAAGAAAATATTCTTCTATTGATTCATTTTCTTGCAATTTTCGTTTATTTAATATATCATGTAACTCGGCAGAATTATAAGTGGTACTAAATTCTGATATTAAGAGTTGTTTAAGTTTGTCATATGAATTGATATGAAATTCTGTTTGTGCTAATAACTGGGCTTTTCCTCGTAATGATCTTTTACAAAATATGAATTTATGAAAGTCAGATAAATTAAACATATTAGTAACATCCTCAAAATTATTAAACCATATATGTATATCACTAAAAGAACTACCATCGAAAGGAGGTATTACACTTTCAATATCAGTAAAATTAATAGACGATGGCATAAAACTTTGAACTGGAAATTGCTGTTGTTTGTCAAAATTTGATAATTCAGTGTTATTACTTGAAGTCATATTATTTGAAGGCAGTTCGGGTTCCGAGTCAGTGTCACTTTCATTTTGTATAATATTATTTTGTAGTAAGGTCAAGTCTGAAAGGTATGTAACTAATCGGGTTGCGAGATCGTTTAAAGATCCCTTATTATCAATACAAAGTAGATTGCACACTGTAATCAGATCATTTAATGAAAAATCAGTTTGAACTTTAGTTATTTTATTTTTGAATTCGGTGCTGTCGGTTTGAAAACCGAAACCAGTAAAATCATGTATTCTCTTTCTATTAGAGCGATCACCGTCAGCATCAAATAGGAATTTATGCAGCAATTTAATTTTATGCGTTCGTTCGTTTTTAAATGCAACTTCCAGTTCAGGTATCTCAACTAACTTCATAATCAAAATAATAATAATGAACTCACCGTTAGAATAATATCCGGCTTGAATATGTAGGATGAATAACTCTAATTAATCATATTGGTGGGTTAACTGTCACTTATGACACCAATTTATGGGGTGAGACTCCATACATAACTCACAACTCACTTTTAGGACGAACACTGACATTTATTGAGACGAACACACAAACAAAAAATACAGATATAAACACTCTTCTCGTTCTTTAACTAGCTTAAAGTCTATAATTCAAGACGTCGTTGAATATTTCTGAGATTTTCTTACGTCGTGTAAATATTCAATCTTATTTCACCGAAATATGTTCTGTTCTTTTTTAACAAAAAACTTTGCGTCGTAAAACTAATTTCGTTCTCTTTACTTCTTCCGCATTTCCACTTCACACAGCTTCGTTAAGGCTCGTTTCCTTTTTAATCTCGAAGCGGAAAATACGGGGACACTCGGTCTGATGCAGGTGTTGCTTGCGAAATCTCCACATATATATATTTCTTATTCCACGGAAATATAAATAAAATCACGAACGAAAGTAGGCAATAACCTATTCCGAGTAAATAAAGATTTCGGCATCTTTAGAACTCTTTAGAATCCTCTTTAGAATCCTCAGAAAGCAATCTATTTTCAAGATTGAATGAAACAGTTTTAAAAACAGAGTTTTCTTTTTCTGCCACTGATAATTTTCGGAATCGTTTTCAGAATGTATTCAGGGCCCGACTTATGCAGGGGCATGCGGGGCGGCTGCCCCGGGCCCCCCTTTTTAGGAGGCCCCCATGATAATAGTCAGGATTTTCATTAAAAGGTGCCAAATGATTAAAATTAGTCAAAAGTGACCAAAATTCATATATTTTCAAACATTTAGGAAGGGAGTGCGGTCTCCTTTCCCCCTCTCTGTTTCCCATACCCTCTCCATCCGTGCAATAAACAAACTATATCATTAGAAAACTAATGATTAATATTTTATTATAACAACTTAGTATTCTATTGTTTTCAAAAGAAATTCTTTATTAACGTTTTTCTCGTAACGTGGCAAGTAAAACCATTATTTATGACCCATTTGGGGAATTTTCTTTTCGCCATCTTATAACGTACGTAGATAAGCGAAGTAAAAGTTTGCAAAGAAATGCCCGTATCAACCAAATTACCATTTTTTTTTTCTACAATTATCCTACTAATATTTTTTCTTAAAGTTGTGACCATTTTTTTGTGACACCCTGTATACAGATGTGAGCAGTACCGGGTACAAAATTATTGCATATAATACAATATGCATGAAGTGTAGTACTAGCCACTTCCACATTATTCACCAAAAAAAAAATCTATAGATGGATAGAAGGGGGCCCCCCAGAATTATTCCCTATAGCCTAAGTCGGGCCCTGAGTGTATTCAGTATTCATCTGTTTTCTCAAACCTGAATATCGGGTTTTCGGATACTATACATTTGCAAGTAAACATTTTCATGTTCAACAAACCTGTTTTACAGACAAACAGCATTGACATTAACATTAAAGTTAAAAAATTGTTACGATTGCGTGTAAAGATTCAATGACGCAACTGAAAATTCGAGCAGGAATTTAACCCATTTATGCCTAGCGTCCCCTTTTTGGGACGTTTCGAATTTTAAGAAATTTTTAAAATTTTCTTCTTTTTTACAGTATGGCAATTGTATGAAGTAACTGACTATAAATGTCTTTATCTATTACCGAGAGGTGACAGCACAAGATTGATATTTATTGGCTTAAATGAAGGCCTTTTTTCGGTGTTTATAGATTTTCCATTTTTCAAGATAGCGAAATGTAAAAAGTAAGTTTATTTGTATTTTTTGTATCAAGGATCCAAATAAATAAGTCACCATCTTAGCTTGTAGACTTCTTTGAAATGCGTATTTTATTAAATTGCGATATTATAGGTTCAAGCCTATTTTTTATGCATGTTTGTCATGTACAAACTATAGGGCGTAAGGCGCAAATGGGTACCTATTTCTATCAGACATTTAGGGAGCAGTTATTTATGTAAAGTCCTTTTCGAGATGGTTTTGAAATAGATTGTTTTTTAGCCTCAAATACGATTATTCTTAATTTATTATTAATAATACTTATAATGTTATTAGTCTCTGTAAAGAAATAAACATACTTTTTTAATAATTCATAAAAATACTAATTATCGTATATAATATACAATTTAAAAGCTTAATTTATATAAATTTAGACAAAACATATAAATGTGCATTTTTCCACGTATGGATATTCCCATAGTGAGTAAGTTTACATTTTATCAAATAAATACAAAAATATTTTAGCGTAATTTTTTTTAGTATTTTTCTAGTCCATTTTGCAACATTTTAAAGACCAACAAATTTGAGAAAACAAAAATTCAGGCATAAATGGGTTAACCCTTAAATGCCGAGTGTTGCCTTTCGGCAACATACCCAATTTAGGCTTCTAAAATATTATTAGAATAATATTGATGTTATAATGCCTAATGTTGCCAATAAAATACATTCTGAAAGTATTATTGAGTCAATTTTCAACATGTAAATGGCAAAACTTGTGCTGTTTAAGAATAAAGATAGATTTATTTTTTTCAATTGTTGCTAAATGTTCTTTTTGTTTTGTTTTGAAGCTTTCGAAATACTCCATTTTGTTCAGCAGTGAGCGAATAAAATTTGTTTCTTATCATAGTTATTAATTTTCTTGTGTGTTTAATATTATAGAATTTTATCAAAGAAAATTATTTTTTCAATTAAACACCAATATTGCCGATTAGTAACAAACTGCTTTTTAGCCGTAAACCATACTTAAAACAAAATAGGATTTTTTAAAGTAATTTTCCCATGATTTATTTTAAAAAGGAAAGCCGAAAAACATTTTTAAAATTATTTTTGAAAAATCAGGCATTTAAGGGTTAAGGGGCCTGTCCCTGCCGGCGAAGACACTCACGAGCTAATGCTAATCCTATGGGGAGGGATTTTTCTAATATCTCGTTTGCATTTCGACATTTTTAAATAATTTTTTTTTTTTTGCATTGGATAGCCGAGGTCCGTCTCTACAGCGCACCTTGGTTACTTTTTTGATTTTGGTCGCAGATATTTTTAATAAAGTTACTTTCATTTTCAAAACCGGTTCTGAAAATGAAAGTGTCATTCTAAAAAATATCTGCAACCAAAATCGAAAAAGTAACCAAGGTGCGCTGTAGAGATGGACCTCGGCTATCCAATGCAAAAAAAAATTATTTTAAAATGTCGAAATGCAAACGAGATACTAGAAAAATCCCTCCCCATAGGATTAGCATTAGCTCGTGAGTGTCTTCGCCGGCAGGGACAGGACCCTTAAGTAACGTATCCTATTTGAAATTTTAGTGCTGCCGTCTACATATTTCATTGTAAACAAATACTGCAATTTTGATTATGGAAAAGGAACAAAGAAATTATCCATTGAAAACATTAAAAATCTGCAACATTGGCATAATTCATGTATTTTTTATAATTAAATTCATTTTTTAAATTTATTTGTTTCCTTTCAGAACATTTTGGGAATGACCGGTGTCCAAAAAACGGCCAGCGAAGACACGCTGATTCCGGAGATGCCCTCACCCGACCCAGCAGTGGACGTGGCCATGTCAGAAGGGGCTTCAGATCCTTACGGCCCGACCTCTTCGAAGAAACCTCAGAAGTGGAGTTCCAATCCGAATAACGTCCAGCGAAGAAAGAGCAAAGAAAGGAAAGAAAAAAAAGTGAGAGTCTTTTTTATTCAACACTTCCCAACAAAGTTGAAAAGTGTTTATGGATTCGGTTTGTGTGGGCGACTGTCTGTCCGCGCTCTAAATCGACTCAATTATTCGGGTTGCCACGTAATGGATATGCATTTATCAAGTGCACTAAAATATGCATTCTGTGGAATATAGTTAATAATATAGTGGTGGAGGGAATTGTTTGCGGGGTATTTGAATTATATTAAATTATTTAATGTATAATGGAATTGATATACGTCGCTGAGGTTTACTATAACTTATTTCATGTATAATACGAAGTACGAAGTTCATAGCATTTACAGGGACACACAAAAGATTTCGGACACTATATTGTATCCGAAGTACTGTACAGTAGCGATGATTGCTGGAAATGCATTTTTAATTGTGTTATATGCTTTTATGTTTCACTATATTTATGCACAGTATATGGTGCGCATAAATGCTGTAATCCATATGCAGGGCTACACAAAAGAATTCGTAATGGTTACTGGGTATGATTGCAAATTGCTTAAAGGTGTTTTTTAAATGAGTTATGTATTTTTACGTTGAAGTGAATTTAGTTTACTAAGAAATGTTTGTAGAATATAGAAAAAATGATATACAGGGTCACGCAAAGAATTGGATACATGGCCGTCTATAAATGATAATTTCTGGAAAATGTGATTTCAATAGTTTTAAAGGTATTTTACTTTGAATTAAACTTTAGCTAAATAGTGGCGTATAATAAAGGTACTAGGATAACTACAGGGTTGTACAAAAATGTTTCCATCTATTAGTATAAATGACTGAAAGAGAAATTTTAGCCTGTTATGCGTTTTCTTGCTAAACTAAATTTCCCCATTATAAAGTATATATATAAACCTACAGATCCAATAGAGCGTTGTTCAAAAGAATTGGAATACATATCTGCTATGGACGGTAACTGCTGAAATCAGTTTTTCAAATGTTTTATGCGTTTTCTAAAATGTTTACTTAGTTCTCTTATATGCCTTATTTCCCTAAATAACGAAGTTTTGTTAAAGCATTCAGGAAGGATTTGAAAGTGTTTCATAATCTATGCTTAACGCATGATTTTCCTTACTTGTTTCTTTAATGGTTTGGATGGCCATCTCTCCTCGGACTGAAGCAGTGATGGCCATTTGTCATTTTAATTTCAATTTTCTTTGCCACTTTTTGTTCTCGATATATAATTATTTTTTGTCCAAAATATGATGAGGATATGCATAAATATTTCTTGTATTTGCATTCTAAGAATTTTTATTTCAATTTTTAAAAACTATGGCCATCTATCCTGGAGTTACTCTATAGGTCATTAAGGTTTGCCATGGCATGTTCGGTATCGAAAATGAAGTGTGTAACATGAATATTTCATTTACGGGTGCACTCAAAAGAATTCTGTTACATTATGGTCAGTGGGGAAGAATAATTTGCAGTGTATTTTAATAATGTTGGACTAATCAAAATACAGTCGAACCCCGATTTAACGAATCGTTCGGGACTAGCAATTTTGTTCGTTAAATCGAGATTATTAGTTAAATCGGGATAATCAAAATAATATTTTTATACAACAAAACAAGTTAAAAGATGGCAATAAATAAGAAGAACAATGCTCTCTTACCTTAATTATGATGTTAAACATTTTTTGTTTTAAGAAAATACAAATATGCCGTATAAAAATTATTTTTTATGAAGTACACTCACAAGTATTGAATTTAAGAAAAAAATCTCATTTATTCAAATTTCATAGGTAAATTCTAAGATAACTTTTATAGATGTTTTTATTTGCTGTGTTTCGATTTCGTATTCCAAACTTTTTTATATTTTTTTCTTTCTGAAGCTCTGAAAACTGTGTCACCAACATCATGAGCCATCAAATACCGTTTCGAAGTACTATCCAAACTGCAAACTGCTTCTTTGAACGTTGCATGCTTCATTTCTATTTCATCTTCTTTATCTGATCCACTACTACTGCTATTAATAACATCGGCGTAATGTACATTTTCGCATGTAGATATTTCTATGTCACAAGATACATATTTAGAAAATTAACAATCAGAGACATTGAAAATTTTTAATAAATATTAGAAAATTTCTTCAATTTTTCGTTTTTTTTTTTCCATTGACAATTATTCGGTAAATCGGGATTATAAATTCGGTAAATCGAAGTATTTTTGTTCCCTTTTCATTCGGACCATAAAAATATTCGGTAAATCAAAAAACTCGTTAAATCGGGGCTCGACTGTATATTGAAATTAATATGCATCATAGAGGTTCACTATAAAATGCTTACTATAAAATTACTACAGTCGAACCTCGATTTAACGTACTTTGATTTAACGAATTCTTCGATTTAACGAATATTTTTTCTGTCCTAACAAAAAGGTGCTAAAATGCTCTGATTTAACGACTTTTTAGCTTTGATTTAACGAACAACAGTCGCTGAAAAAAATTCGCATTCGCACATAAAACTAAAACTTTTAATTTTTCGCACATAAAATTTTGAATATTTCACACCCTAATCCAAATGTTACAAATTGTTTTCTCGTTTCTGGTTTATTCAAAAGACAGTCTTTCCCCCTTTTCATTTAGAAATGTATGTATTATGTATTAAGTTTTAAAAGGAAGTAACATTAAAGAATTTAGATAATTTTAAAGTTGATCTCCCAACGTATAACTTATAATTTTTAAGCTCGTAGTAAACAATAATCATTCTTTTTTTCATATCAGTATATCTAAGGGTATTTTGCATTGATATTTTTATACCATACTCTTTACAAAAATTGATATTCGATTTAACGAACGGATATGTGAGTCCCAACCAATTCGTTAAATCGAGGTTCTACTGTATTACCAAAATGGTGTCCCCGAATTCATGGACCAAACTGTAAGGGAAGGTAAAGTACACATAAAGAAGCCATTTTGGTATAGCAATGTGGGGTCGGAAATGAAAAGTTTAGGCGAAAAAGAAGAAATGCGGAGGAAATGAAAACGAGGGTTTTATTGACATAACAGTTACAGTCAGTGCTCAAATGGGCCACCACCGACATCGATGCATACCTAGCTGCGTCTAGCAAGGGATGGGCGTATCCTTTCGAAGGTTCCAAATGGCTCCTTTATGAGACACCCGTTGACTCGGATGAGAACCTCATGGCAAGACTTTCATTCACTACTTTAAATGTTCGTCAGACACTTGGAATCTGCGAAAAGGTATGACAATCACGCTAAAATAAAAGGTTCGTTTTCCTTTCCTCTGCATGTCTTGTTTTTCTCCAAAACGTTTCATTTCCGACCTCACATTGCTGTACCAAAATGGCTTCTTTTATGTGTCCTTTACCTTCCCTTAAAGTTTGGCCCATGAATTTGGGGACACCATGCAGAATATGGCTTTCATAGCATTTATCGTTTGCTGGAAATGAGTTAACAATTTTTCAATTGGGTTATGTGTTTCGTAACTGAATTAAATTTTTGCAGACTAATGTAGCAAATATATATAAAAATCGATAAATCCATACAGGGTTGCACATGAGATTTCCGATAATTTTCCGACTGTAGACGGAAATTGTTCAAATTGTGTTTTCACTGTGTTATGCGTTTTCTAATCTGTTTAATTAGACACAATCTTTCACCCTATTCAAACGGAGAAATTTTGTTATATTATGTTACAAGAGTTGGAAAGTGTTTCATAATCTATGTTTGGCGCATGAATTTTCTCCCTGCATATCTTATACAGTGTTTTCGAATAGCATAAATAGAAGTGTCGCATATATACATGATGATTCAAAAGAGATTGGACGAACTTTAAGAGGTGGTAGGGCCAGACGCGATTTTTGTATCGCAATCTACTTATTGAGTCACACATAACGGGTGTCTGTTACACTCTAGTTCAAGGGACAACACCAGGCGACATGCTTGAAATGACCACCATCCACGTCTAAGCAACATTGATTAACTGCGAAATCTTTCTGACAGTTTATGTACGGGTCATGCAGTGCGTGTTGTCTCATTGGAAGGTAATTGTTTAAAATTTACGATAAAATATTTTTATCATTGTTAAAGTTATGAATGAAATCCGTATTCAACTTTGATTTTTATTTGGCGGCTTATCATTTGATTGTGAGTAAAAAGAAAAAACGGGTGCGCAAATCTTGCCAATAGCGTTTATTAAATATGTATAAGCAGTATTTACGTTTGTGCATTTGTTTATAAGGGGTAAACGCTGGGACTACCGAACCGATTAAAAAAAAAATGGTGCCAAAATGTTGGTGACCATCTCTTCTCCAACATAGACTATATTTTATGTCAGTACAACAACTTCCAAAGAAATTGAGCAAAAAACGTTCTAAAATTGCAATTTCTGTAAAATTGGGACTATAATTTTTTTAATTTGGCGTGGTGGTTACATTTAAGATCTAAATACATTCTATGAAAGGTTTTTAAAAAGTTCGAAATTAAAAAGGATGAAATGAGTGGAAAACGTTCTAAAAAATTTCCAAACTACGCATTATTTTACGCATAAAACTACGCATTATTTTTAATTTTATAACATTATTATATTTAACAATTAAATATAGTCATTTCTATTTTTTTAAAAGGTTTTCATGAGAATAACATCAAAAAGAGAATACGCATTGTAAAAACAAATGCACGCATTCGTTCAAATGACCGATGACTAGCCCAAAGTATTTTCGTGGCTTGGGTCGTGTGCGGGGTGGCGAAAAAGATGCCCGCGCATGCTAAAACAGATTCAGAGATCAGGACGAATCTAGGAGGAGGGCGAATACCTTTTATTCGCTAAATCTGACAGATGACAGCACTAGAGATTTAAGGAAAAGGGAAATTGCAAAAAAATAATGACACTATTATCTCATGATGTTATGAATAAAAAAATAATAATAAACTGCTTGCATAGATTTAAGACGTTCTATGTTGTATTTATTTTTCTATGGTCATCGCAGAATCTACAGGTGACCAGACGCGTCGCCACTGTTTGTTTCATTTAGTTTTCCATCTGTGGTGGCTTCATCTGTCGGAAGTCTTACAGGAATATTGAAGACTTGGGAAAGCTTCATTTGGTTTTCCAACAGAATCGCAGATACTTTTTAAAAAAAGAGCACCTATAAAATCCAAATCTGTTATCCTTTACGGCGATGACTGCATCGAACTCGTTTAGTATCTATTTTATATTGTTATACGTGTATCGCAACTATACAGTGGATAGTGAGCAATAGGTCGAAATAATGGGTACGATCTAAAATTGACCCGTTGTAGATAGAATCAAAGATTTTGTGGGCAATTCATCAAATGCTATCTATACTAATAAAAGAAAGTTTCGCTCTGTGTCTGTCTATGTGCACGTACGAGGCTGACATTTTTTGTGAAGATAGTCCTAATGCACATGAGACTCAGAATTTTAAATTTCTATTAATTAGTTGGGATAATAATTAAAAACCCATCAAGCGGCCCAATTAAAAAAAAGTATTTCTTTCTTCAAAACCACAAGCTGACTAGAATTTGACCCTGATGCGAGGGTTTCGCACGACACACCAATCAACACGCTCCCCTTGAAATCCCATCGAGGCTAGCGGTTTGCAGAAGCAAAAAGCGTAGATTTTAATCATGCGCAAAGAAAATTTTTTCTACATTTCTTATTTAAGAGGGAGAGGTTTTACCAGAATTTGTAGTTCGCCAGGTTGCCACATTTGAAGGTACACTAGGAATTTTTAAGGGACGTTATATATATTTTTAATGCTGTTTTTATCTATCTGAAATGAACACATCTATGCGTATTTTTTTAACGACGAATCCAAATATCTAATTTCCTTTGAAATCTGACCGCAATTAACGAATATACACTAAATAACAATTTTAATTTTTCGAGCGTTTCTTATCTGGCAGCTGTTTGATAAATCATTTGAGCAGCGCGTGCGCAGCAGATAAAAAATAATTTAAGGTTTATTTAGGGATATTATCATGGGCCCGGACAACGCCGGGCGGGTCAGCTAGTTTATAATAAAATGTTATGCTTGGGAACATGAATTATAATATCTAACATTATTTTTTAATTTACATATGAATGATTTGATAATTGTGTTACAATGAGATCGATCATGATGCATAGTGCCGAATTTGTGAATGTTCTTGAATCTGTGACATAAGTCATTTTTGAAATCACCTATTCCCTTTATTGTTTCAGGAAGAAGCTATCTGGCCACCGGAGGCATCGCTGGTCACTTTCGATCTGCCACGCACAGATACGGTGACCACTTCAGTGGAGCTTCCTTTCGCCAGGGGCACCAGCACCGAGGAAGAGGAGGCCATCAAGAGCAGCACCCGGTGCAATGCCGGGGCAGAGACCCCCTTCGACGTGGCCGATATCACAGAGGAGGCAGTCGACGCCGGTACAGTTCGATTCTTTATTTTATTTCTATTTTAAAACAGCAATAAACGCAACTAGTCGGATGTGCTAATCCCAAAACTTTCTTCTATCTCATAGACGTTAATACTTCAAAATTCAGTAAAAAATGGACGGGATTTTGTCGGGTTTGTCGTTAAAAACCGTTATTTTTAGAGTAGGCTCTTATGAAAGAACCTACACTAGTCAAGCGAAGTACTCGCGAACTACAGTTAAACAAAAGACAGTGTTCTTTTCAAATTTTTCGCTTGCATTTCAATATTTTATTTTTTTTCCCCTTTTGAATAGCTGAGGTCGATCTCTAAACGGGTCTTTCGATTTCGGTTGCAGATTTTTATTTTCATTTATTTATTTATTTATTATTTATTTTATTCTATTTTATTTATTTTTAAGGTCACTTTCTGTTTTGGAACCGGTTCCGAAAATAAAAGTACCCTCATTAAAAGTAAAAAGAATGTGCGCTTCATGTAGTCACAAAATAAAACACACCATTAAATAAAACAAAAAAATCTGCTATGAATTTTTCGTATGAATTTAACAAAAGACCAAACAGGCAATTATGATTACAGATTGACCTCAGCTATCCTATGGGGAAAAATCATTTAAAAATACTGAAATGCAAACGAGAAATTTGAAAAAGATTTTAACATTGGCTTAACAATAGCTTGAGACTGTCGTCCTTTGATTGAAGTAGGTTCTTAAGGGACCTTTTGATGAACTTTGAAGAATATTTTTTACTGTTGTACATTTACTTATTATACACATATATTATTATAGATAATTCTTAGAAAAACTGAATTTGACAAGAAAAGAAAATCATTTTGCGGGTAAAAATTAAGAATTAAATTTTGTTTTAATTTAACCCTTAAATGCCGGATTTTTCAAAAATCATTGTAATAATGTTTTTCGGCTTTCATTTTTTAAATAAATCTTGGGAAAATACTTAAAAAATCATATTTTGTTTTAAGTATGGTTTACGGCTAAAAAACTGTTTGTTACTAATCGGCAATATTGGTGTTTAATTGAAAAGATAATTTTCCTTGATAAAATTCTATAATATTAAACACACAAGAATTTTAGGAGCTGTAATAAGAAATAAATTTTACTTGCTCACTGCAGAACAAAATAGGGTATTTCGCAAGCTTCCAAACAAAACAAAATGACAAGTAGCAACCATTGAAAAAATAAATCTATCTTTATTCTTAAACGGCACAACTGTTGCCATCTACATGTTGAAAATTGATTTAATAATATTTTTAGAATGTATTTTATTGGCACCATTAGGCATTATAGCTTCAATATTATTTTAATAATATTTTAGAAGCCTAAATTGGGTGTGTTACCGAAAAGCAACACCCGGCATTTAAGGGTTAAAGAATTTTAAAGTTTGCTGTATATGATACATTACTGTGTTTAAAACACTCAAACTTCTACAAATACTTGTCAAATCCCTCCATTATTTTTTTTAATAAAATGAGGGATGGATGTTGCAATATAATGGAAAGAAAAAAAAATGAAATAACTAGAAAACAGGAATTCTGCTTTTTCAGAATGTAGTGTCGCCCCCGATGAAAAAAAAAAAAAAAAAAATATATATATATATATATATGTATGTAAATATAGATAATACAAAACATATTTCAGTTTTAAGGCTTAAAACACACTCTTTTATTTTATATAAAATGGCGTTATTCGCATCCTCTGAAGATTTCCTCATTTACGATCCGGTTTTAAACAACCTCTACAGTAAAATATTCATAGGACGTCACTATCGCTGAATAATACACAAATCGCCCCCCCCCCCCCCTCAAACAAACAAACCCCATCTCACTCAAGAAAGTTCACAAAAAATCGGCTTTCTAATGATTCATATACTTTCATTTGTTTGTAATATGGGAAAATGGCAACAAAAAGGTATAATTACTATTTTTCATCTATTTCTTCAATTCCTACTATTAGTTCACACTCCCCTTATATTTATTTATTTATATATCTTGTTCAAATTTTCAGCCGTTCATAAAATACTTATTATTCATCCTATCAAGTTGAAATACATTTTTTAAAACTTGTACTGGATGACAATGGATGTTAATACAGTTTTTTTTAATATTAATTCATTCATTAAATTTTAATTGATTAATTTTAGTTTTACAGGGGAGACAAAATGGCGGCCATTGGTTATTGAAGCATTTAATGCATCTTCCTATCTATAAGGAGGGGTTACCATAGGGGGGGGGGGGCTGTTCTGTCGCCCTATACCGCCAAGTTGGTCGCCAACTTGGCGATCTATCGCCCAATTGGGCGACCCAAATGAGTCGCCCAAAGTGACGCCGACTTGGCGATATCTCTAATATTTCGCCCAATTCCCATAGACTTCAGTTGTAAACCTACTTGCTTATAGAAAATCAACCCATTGAGATATTTTAATGCAACAAAAACTAATATTAGCTTAAGGGATTCTATTAAATTTTTCTTTGATGACCTAAGTAGGAGTTGACTTTAAAAACAAAATTTTTATATTACTTGTTTTCTTTACTTTCTACCGAAAGGGAGTACTTAAGTTGCCAAAATTAAACAAATTTCGTTAAAAAAATAAATAAATAAATAAAAAAAATAAAAAAAATATCTCAAAAATAAATAGAGATGCAGTTTTCAAACAAATTGCATTTAACAGTATTTTTTTTTTTTCGCAATACGACGATCAAAAAAACGAAAATATGCGATGCTTAGAGATTTAAAAAATTGCAGTACGAGGTAGCTAACAGTACAATGGTACATCTGCTTTGTTTTATGGCTGGCTTATACGACGAAACGTTATTTTTTGGAGACGACGTTTTATTTGCTGGGAGAAAGAAATAGCATATCGGGGCTAAAAAATGCTGCAGAAATCATGTTTTTTTCTATGTCTGTATATTTTATTTGTTTTATCTCATAAACTAATTCATTAATTGTATCCAAAATACTGTCTAAAGCGATAATTTCTGGATAGTACGTTTTGCGTTATGGTATGCACCATTAAGTTTAACTAAAAGTGTAAATTGCCTGAAAATGGGTTTTAATTGAGTTATGTATTTTCAAGCTGAATAATATTTAGTACACTTAGAGATGTTTGCGGAATATAAATAAACATTTATATTCCGCATATACAGGGCCACGCAAAGTACTGAATAGGTGACCGCCTAATGAAGATAATTTCTCGAAATGTGATTGCAGTCGTTTCAAGAGGGTTTGAAACTGAATTAAATTTCAGCATTAAGTCGCATATATAAAAATCGGTAGGTGATTTACAGGGCTATACAAAAAAAATCATGTTTTATTGGTAGAATTGCTGAAAGTGAATTTTGAACACAAGCGTTTTATTACTAAAATAAATTTTAGAATACTATGTAAAATACAGTCGAACCTCGTTATCCCGACACTTTAAAGACCAGAAAAAAGTGTCGTCATAAGCGGGGTGTCGCGGTAACCGGAGTTGGAGAAAAATACGTTTATAAAAAGCTGTATTTTTAATTAATTTAAAACAATTTTAAATTAATAACTGTTCTTGCAGTTTTAAGCAATAAAACATTACTATTAAACAAAATAAACACAAAAACAAAATTGAAAAGAATAAAAATCAGATTTATGATGACTTGCTTTTTACTGTTACAAGAAATATTGATAAATTAAGGTTTCTTATCACTAGATGTGCTTCCTACAATTCTTTTTTCAATATTATGCATTGAATTGAAATCGATATTCGTTGTTTCAGAAATGGATATGAATAATTTCTGATCGTTTCAATGCAATGTAAATGCTTCGATTTCAGTCGAATGAAAAACGACGTGTAACCACAAAAAAGCGCCGCCTGACAAGAACAAAAACAAAAAAAAAAAAAAAAAAACAAAAAAAAAAAAAAAAAAAAAACGCGAGTAGACTGATACGTCTATCTGGAGCTTAAGTGGGTCATTCATAGTGTGTGGTTTTATTTATTCAGATAAAGGATTGAAGTAAAATTTCTCATTTATCTCAATGGGTATTTTAGACGCTTTTGTGAAAAGTTTGGCTAAGCCATTTCTTATAGTAGGAGAGCTGTTGAACATTTTTGAGTAGGTATTTGAGGCACCCTGAAAATTTGTGCAGCGCTTCTTTTGTAATGCCTGAATACAAAATCGAATGTCTGGCTGAAGGATCGTGGCCCAAAAACTGTGCCAGACAAAAAATGGCACTTGACACGCGTCTGGCACAGTTTTTGTGCCGACTAAAGTGTCTGTCGTTTTCAAAATAATTTTTTCTAAGTATAAATATTATTTTGTCTCAATCTCAGCGTGCCTCAAATACCTTTTTTGGGTAGTAAAAAAAAAAAAAAAAGGCACTTGACACGTGTCTGGCACAGTTTTTGGGCCACGATCCTTCAGCCAGACATTCGATTTTGTATTCAGCCATTACAAAAGAAGTGTTGCACAAATTTTCAGGGTGCCTCAAATACCTTCCCTAAAATGTTTAACAGCTCTTGGACTATTACCGCTTAATTTCTGTGCTTATAAGATGGGTTTTGAAAAATGGACAATTTTCCTAAACCGTCGGGATATCCGGAGTTGATAATTATTTAGCGACGCTAAATCTGGAGTTTATTTACATTAAAATCATATACAGAAAATCACGACTTTGAAAAACTGTCGTCATAAGCGGAGTGACGTGAAAACCGGGTGTCGGAATAACGAGGTCTGACTGTATACACAAACCTGTAGGTAAAATACAGGGCTGCAGAAAAGAATGGGAGTTCTTTTCCGGTTATGGATGATAATCGGTGAAATCTGGTTTTCAAATGTGTTATGCATTTTGTAAATCGTTTATTTAGGTATTATTTAGCTTATTAAACAGCGAAGTTTTGTTAAAGTATTTTGGACGAGTTGGAAAGTGCTTCACAATCTATGCTTGAAGCATGATTTTTATTTCTTGTTGGGGATGAACCAGGGAATTTTTGCTTTCCCAATTGCAAAATATTTTCGCTTTTCAGAACCTTCGGCATTGCAGAAATCCTGCCTCCTTTTTGCATTGTGACACGTTTTTTACTTTCTTCTATCTTTACAAGAATTACAAGTATCGTACAAGTATCTTTACAAGTATTGGATTGGTGAAATTTTCGAATTCCGGTTTTCGATTGACTGACCCGTTTTAGGGGTCAAAGATCCCGAAAAACATGTTTTTATAAAATGTCTGTCTGTGAGTCTGTGACACAAATTTTGTGGGCGCTCTATCTCAAGAACTAATGCACGGAATTTTCATCCAACTTTAGATTCAGTTAGTCATTGATATAAATTAGTGCTGTTTAGTTTTTGGTGTACTTCGCCCAACAGGTGACCCTACTATGCTGCATTTAGCACGATTTCTTCAATATATGTATCGCCCCACCAGTGGCCGAGAGGTTCTGCTCTCGAAGCTGGTAGACGGGAGGTGCTGGGTTCGTTCCCAATCGCGCCCGTCGGCGTAATCGTTCGGAGTTTTCGTGGTTTTCTTCGAACCTTGGACTTCCAAGCGTTAATACGGGTTAGGTTCCCTTAGAAAGACCCCCACGAAGGGCACTCCCCCCCATAGGGCCCATATCCCCCGTGTTGATAATTGGCCGACATAAACACAACCAACCAACCAACCAATCAATATCTGTATCTCAAGAACTAATGCATGAATTTTCCTCAAACTTCAGTTAGTCACTGATATAAATGGATCCTGATAAGTTTTTGGTGTAAATTGCCCAATAGGTGCCACTGCTATGCAGATCTTTTCACGGTTTCCGCAATAGCTCTATCACAAAAATTAATGCACGGATTTTCATCCAACTTGAAATTTAATTAGAAGTTGACATAAGTTGTTGCTGATTAGATTTTTGTGTAAATCGCCTAACCGGTCTAAAATTAGTAAACATGTGTTTCGGAAATTTTTCAAAATTCGACCCCAAAGGGGAGTCTTGCCGCCAAGCACCATCCGTTTTCGAAAGACATCGTAAAAACACTACTTGAACTTAATGGTTACTCAATCATAATTTGATTTCCTATGGAGAAATCAGTATCAGCTTCATCAATGAGTATTATTTGAAAAGTACTAATGGCAAGGTTACCACAACAGCGCCCAATTTTGGACAACTTAACGAAATATCGCCAAATTTGGTAATGCATTAAAAAAATATTTTTTTCTACACTTTTTTTACACTTATGCATAAATTAGTGAATTTTAATGAAAGCATGCTTGAAAAAAAATGTTTTTACATTTATATTACTTTCTTTAGTTTCATCGGGTATCAAACGAAAAAGCAATCCAGTTTCATCCACAGTAACCCTTTATCTACTGACGGTACCTATAAGTACCATTAAAATAACTTGTTATAAAGTTCATTTAATACAGCTATTAGATGTAATACAGCTTAGAATGAGTTATAGATACATTACTTTATCTTGTTCCAAAAGCGTTATTGGTTACACAAAACAAAGATGTTTTTAAAAGGATGATTTCTTTTGCCTTTGCATCTTTGCAGCTTTCTTGTCGTTAGGGAGTGGGGGATTTTTCACTTCGGAAATATTTCTATTGTAAGAACATTCTATTTGTACATTTCCTAATTCTACAAAATACTAAGAAAAAGATTTAAAATAAAAGATTTGAGTGGGGGTTATAAATATTTCACAAAATTCCTATAAATTAAAATTTAATTAATCCTGCTAAATCCTTCTAAAATTTATTAAATGATTATGTAAATGTTCTAAAGTAGTTTAAACGGTTCACGAAAAATGCTTTAGAAGATAAAATTTTCATGAATTCATAATTCAGTACATAAAGGGTTAAAGGTATCTTTTCGGTCGTAATCCTCAAAAATGTGAGATTTTCGCTTCTTCAATAGTTTCTTCTGAAATTTCTTGCTTCACAAATTATTACACATAATTTCACGTCTCATTTACACTTTCTAACATTTTTCTTTTCAGTTCGAATTGACTTTAAATGTTTCGGTTTAGATTTTGATTTTCTTCGAATCGGATGCATTTTAACCCGGTTTTTCAAAAGAAAGCCCTGAATATTTTTCAAATGAACATATATGTATTCTAGGAAAAATGTCCATTGATTTTCAATAAAAATACAAAATTTGGAATTATTAAGAAAAAGAGTATGGAAATAAAACATGGTCTATGTTACTTTCTGGGTTATAATTCACCCATATGCAAAGGCATTTTGTCATTCGTTTTGACCTTGACGTCAGGCAAACATTTTCACACTTTAAATTTACAATATTATTAGAATTTCCAAATAATAAAAAAATTGTGTGTGTTAAGTTAACATTGAAAAGTGACACTGGCAGTGGCGTATCTGGACTTATCATTTTGGAGGGGGCTAAGATATAGTAAAAGTTTCTAAGATGGAATCACAAGAAACGGGGAAAATTCCACTTTAAACAGGTTTTTATCATAGCAGGTAACGCATCTATTATACAATCAAACCTGCTAAGATGCAATCGTATGGGACTGGGAAAAATTTCCTTTTAGGCAGGTTTCCATCTTTATAAGTATAATTCTATGGTTATATCACATTTTTTAAAACGGAATACTTAAAATTATCTACTTAAAGGTATCTCAATAAATAGTAAATAAAACCGAAGTAAACAGCAAATTTAAAATTATTTTAGAGCGTTCTCACTCCCCCTCCCCCTCTCCCTCACCTCCGTCAATATACATAAACGACATTTGCAATACATACTTAAGGCTGTTCTCAAATCCAAAGGGTCAACTTTCTGACTTAAGTTTTAATTCATTTTTATTTCGAAACGCCTGAAACTAGAAGGTGTTGTTATTCAGAAACTATGTCATCCAACTGTTTTTTCCGTTTTCTTGTAAACGCAATAGATCTTTCAGAAAATACTGTCAAAGTTGCCATTTTGAACCGAACTTCCGAACGAAAGAAGAAAATCCAGTCAATAAGGGGAGAAAAATGCCGTGTCACGTGATCAAAATCGCTTATAACTCAATAGCTAATTTATGGATTAAAAAATGGAAAACACAGTTCGATTCCAAATCGCTTCCATGGTCAGGCTTTCCAATTTTATGCCTTTCCGTTAAAAAATGAATTTGTAAATGTATCAAAACGGTTTGCGCTTGTTGAGCAGAGCAGTTGAGAACAGCCTTAAGTAATGAATAGCGGTTTTCATTTAGGATACATTTGGAATAGCAGCTCATTGATGACGACTTTCTGACAGTATTTTCTGAATTCTTTTTTATCATAAATTGTAGTTGATAGGAAGCTTTTTGTGTATTCTAGATTCAGAATCAGTCTTTTAGATTTATGAGATTAGATTTAAATGTAAATAAAGTTTATTTCTAATCAAAAGGTTACGCAACCATAGAACAACCTTTTTTGTCACTATTTTGTAATACTATTGAAATAAAATAATACATCACAGTGTTGTAACGAGCTGAATAACATAAACTTTATGTAAATAATAAAAAAGGGGTTCAAGCTCAATCTATGCATTATCTTAAATCACAGATTTTCAACTGATAAATAGCAAGTGTAAGCCTTTTATTAATGTTTTTTAAATTAATTAAAATTAATAATGCACTTTTAATCACCTCATATCACGTTTTACATAATAAAACGCGTCTAAAGAGAGCCTGTTTACAACGGAAACTTGGCTGAAATGACTATTTCATGGTCTCTGCGCAATAACACACTCTCTAAGATGAAAGCCTGTCTAAAACGGAATATTTTTTTGAGTTATTTTGAATTTTATCTTAGCAGGTTTTATTACATTTTTCTAAACTTTCGTAATTAAACTTGATATTTTCTACGGGAAATTTCGAAGGAGGCCTGGAGCCCCATCAGCCCACCCCCTGAATACGCCTCTGGCACGCAAGAAATAAATAAACATGAATGAGTGAATATATGTACCTACACATACACCTGTACATACAAAAAATACAAAGTTGATATTAGAGATATAATAGTAGGCTATTTTTCCATAATTCTATTGTAACATGGACTCATTTTCTTTCACTTCGGGTTCGGATTGAAGTGTATTGGATTCGGTTCGATTTTCGGGTTGACATCTTATTTTTCTTTGTCGGGTTTGTGGCGAGTTTCGGGTTGATTGCCAACATGAATTTTGGGATCTATGCTGGACTCTATCTACCTCCACTAAAATTCTGATTCTATCTTTATGCTAGAAACGGCTGATCCCTCAAATAAGACAAAAATTGCTCTCTTTCCATTTTCAGAAAGTTCGTTACGCTGTTTGTCGACAGAGGGCACCACCACCGAACGAGCGGTCGCGTCCAAGCTCGCCTCTTCCGCATCTTCTCGGCATCATCCCCCTGTGGATACACCGTCCGGGATAGACCAGGATTCCAGCCTTACCTCCGTCACAGACACTATTTCGGTGAGTAGAAACAAGCGTGCTCTTTGGCTCTTTCTTTGTTGATTTTAAGCCTACTTATTTGGATAGCTGAATGAATAGCCCATTGTGAATTTAAAACAATCGCAGTATTTAAGGATCTGATTGGTTCCGAAAGGGAATTGTTTGGAATATTTTCTTTCAATCGGAAAAGAGATTGCATGGATAAACTTTTATTCCCTTCGCTTTATGGTAAATAAGATGTTTTGGTTGTGTTGATATAATTAGGATGCGCGAAGCGAATCCTCTACTAGGCTACACAAATTACATTTTGTCGTACACTTTATAAAAAAACTATTCAGCATTTTGACTTGAAATTAAACATAAAAATAAATTATGATCTGTAGATTTGCACAATATTATTCTTTTTACAGAATAACCTTACAAAAATTATTATTTTAATTAATTTATTTTATATGTTTTCCATTACGGGCGCATTTTTGCAAATAAAAAATGAAACACGTATATACCATGGAGTTAGTCATTATAGATAGAATTATGATTAATTAAATCGTTTCACTATTTCTTTTATGAAATTTTTAAAATATCTTTTTTTTATATAAAATTATAGCCTATTTTTAATGAATTAAAATTTGTGAAAATTCAATTATTTACATTCAATTATAAAAATATTTTCCAGTGTTAAGAATTCCAATACACAATATATTCTTATTATGTGAAATCGTTTGCGCAGACGATACTTACGCATTTTAAAAGAATCATATTATGTTTTTTTTTTTTTTTTCCCGCAAAGTGGCAATAAAAGAATTGTAAACAAATAAAATTAATTGTTAAATTCGTTACATCATAAATAAAAAATTCCGAGGAAATTCTTAGTTATTTGGCTGAATTTACATTTATAAAATTAAAATGCGCCAAAACATAAAGTAACGTTTTTGCTTAACAAAGATGCAAAAATAATATAAAAAAATAGTGTTACTTTCAAATATTTATCTTATTAAATAATGCTTTGCGAATCCAAACGAAGCATGGCTTTTGCCAGTTTAGGATCCGTATATACGTTCTCTCTGATTCATCCTTCTTTGAAGATTGTTTAACAGATAATGTTGATTCAGCAAATTTTAATGTATTTCAATTATATTAACCCATTAACCGCCAAAACTATAAGGTAGAAGTTTTCAAGTTTTTAGCTGAACCACAAGCTCTGAACGATAATTTTCGCTTTATATGATCTTAAAATTGCGCGTCTTTAAGAAAGGCCGATTTTTTAGTTGAAAAATAGCGGTGTGTATGTAAATAACTTAAATATGTGCATTTATTTTGACCGTTGCGTGAACGCAACACTAGCGGGTAAATCAGGTTGAGCAGCCGGTTGTGTTTACGTCGGCAAATTATCAGCATGAGGGGTATAGGCCCTAATGGGGTGGGGTGCCCTCTGTGGGGTCTTTCTAAGGGAACCTAACCCGTATTTACACTTGGAAAACCAAGGTTCGAAGAAAACCACGAAAACTCCGAATGATTAGGCCGGCGGGCGCGATTGGGATCGAACCCAGCACCTCCCGTCTGCGAGCTTTGAGAGCAGAGCCTCTCGGCCACTGGTGGGTCGGTTGAGCAGCCGGAAAATGACAATAATTTGGCCATTACTAAAATCTCTGTAGTTTCAAAACCAACTAATGGAATACAACATTTTTTTTTTCAAAACATACTAATGGTTTAAAAAAATATTCAAATATATATATTTAGCAATATTAATTAGTAAAATTTTAATCACAAAATTGAAGTTTTAAAAATATGAATTTTCAAATATGCATTTTGCGCGCAAGATTTTAAAAATTCTACTGCAGATATATATTTAATACTGCATTTATATTTACTTATACTACTATATTTTACACTGAACCTAAATTTAAAAGTATATTCAAATTCATTTGCATAATTAATGGCTTTAAAAATCACATTTATTAAATTTAGCAAAAAATTACATCTATTTATTCAATAAAAAATTTCCTATGACAAAACCCAGGCTAAATTGAGGTTCAGTGTAAAATACAGTAGTATAAGTAAATATAAATGCAATATTAAATATATATCTGCTGTAGAATTTTTTAAATCTTGCGCGCAAAATGCATATTGGAAAATTCATATTTTTAAAACGTCAATTTTGTCATTAAAATTTGACTAATTAATATTGCTAAATATATATATTTGAATGTTTTTTTAAAACCATTAGTATTTTATGAAAGTATACAAGTTTTTTTTTCTGTATTCCATTAATTGGTTTTGAAACTACAGAGCTTTTAGTATTGGTCAAATTATTGTCCTCAACCTGACCCCCCCCGCCCCCCCAACAGATAATGCTGATTTAGCAAATTTTAATGTATTTCAATTATATTAATTGGAATTTATTTTGATACTAGCCGGCTTTGTTCGCTACGCTGGTCAGTTCCTCCAATCCAAATGAACCTTGAACCCAACCCAATATATCGATGAATTTGACCTTGTGTTTTAAGAGGTCTTGTACCTTTCAACCCTTTATCTACTGACGGTACTTATAAGCACCATTAAAATAACTCGTTATAAAATTCATTTCATACATCGATTCGTTGTAATACAGTTTAGAATGAGTTATAGATACATTACTTTATCTTGTTCCAAAAGCATGATGGGTTACACAAAACAAAACTATTTTTAAAAGGATGATTTCTTTTGCCTTTTCCTCCTATCAGCTTTCTTGGCATTGGGGGAGGGAGGGGGGGGGGTTCAATTTGGAAATATTTCTATATTTCTATTGTAAGAACATTATCTTTGTACATTTCCTCCTAATTCTACAAAATACTAAGAAAAACATTTAAAATAAAATATTTAAGTGAGGTTATAAATAGTGCACAAAATCCCTATAAATTCAAACTGAATAAATCCTTCTAAAACCTTCAATCCTTCTAAAATCTTTCTAAAATTTATTAAATGATTATGCAAATCTTCTAATGTAGTTTAAACAATTCACGAAAAATGCTTTAGAAGATAAAATTTTTATAATTCAGTACATAAAGGGTTAAAAACGCGACGGAAATCAAGAAAAAATTCGAAGTTTGAATGAGTGTATCTTCAAACCCTTATTATGTATAAACATCAAACTTTTACTATAATTTGTGCTTTTTAATATACCACCATTAGAAACTGAATATATTTTTTTTTGTATAGAATTTGTGTACTGTTGAAATTAAAATAACTTTTTAACACTTTCAACAAAGTTGAAAAGTGTTTGTGACTTCGGTTTGTCTGTCCGCGCTCTAACTCTCGTAAATATACTCGGATCGTTCTGAGATTTATATGTTAGTGACCTCTACCATAGCAGGATCCCTATTTCAAATGAAGTTTGTAGCCTGTTTAGTTCATTTACAGGGACAGTCAAAAGTATTCCGTTACATGACGGCCAATGGGAAAAAATCGTTTCAAATGATTTTTAATGATGTTACACGCTTCCAAGCATAAAATAATTTATATGCATTCTGAAGAATATGCGGTCCAAAGAATACTTATTATTCATTTCATAATTAAAAATGCATTTCCAGCAATCATCGCTTATGTACTTCGGACGCAATATGGTATATGAAATATTTTGTGTCTCTCCTGTAAATGCTATGCATCTCTTATTATGCATGAAATAACTTATAGTAACTTGTATATAGTAACCTATAGTAACTTATAGTAACTCGCATGTTTAACTTGAACCTCAGTTAAATAAAAAAAATTTCGCTGCTGACCATTTTTTCTTTATTTTGAATCATTAAGGCATTCGTCTATAAGTTTAAAATGTTAGTTTAGCAAGTTTAATTTCATCAGATTTTCATTCCTGAAAGTCAAAAGATTGTGAGAATTCTCCATATCCTGTTAAACAAGTAATATAAAAATTTTGTTTTTAAAGTCAATTCCTTCTTAGGTCATCCAAGAAAAATTTAATAGAATACCTTAAGCTAATATTAGTTTTTGTTGCATTAAAATATCTCAATTTGTTGATTTCCTATAAGCAAGTAGGTTTACAATGGAAGTCTATGGGAATTTGACGAAGTATTAGAGATATCGCCAAGTTGGCGACAAACTTGGCGGCATTTAGTGACAGAACAGGATCCTCCCTATGGTAACCTCCCTTATAGATATGAAGATGCATTAAATGCTTCAATAACTAATGGCCGCCATTTTGTCTCCCATGTAAAACTAAAATTAATCAATTAAAATTTAATTAATGAATTAATATTTGAAAAAACTGTATTAACATCCATTGTCATCCAGTACAAGTTTAAAAAAAATTATTTCAACTTGATAGGATGAATAATAAGTATTTTATTAGCGATTGAAAATTTGAACAAAATATATAAAGAAATAAATAAATAAATATAGGGAGAGTGTGAACTACTAGTAGGAATTGAAAAAAATCGATAAAAAAAATGTGATTGGAAATTAAACACTGGAGGTCTCGTGTTAGTCAGACCACTTAACCGGAACATCATGGGTGCCATTGGGAAAGGTTACGTAAAGGCTTAGTCTTCATTCCTCCATGGATGGATGGATTCCCCCTCCCCTTCCAAAGGAATTTGATAGTTCAGAGTGTAACAGTTACACTCAAAAATATTTTTAAAAATTGCACAAAAGCTAAATTAACTCGTCAATTATTATACAGCAACATTATCGTTAAATAAACACTCTGAGCACAGAAATTAATAATTATCAATAACATTTTCAAAATGAGACGTGTTTATCACCACTGTGTACTTCGCTAATTTAAAAAATATATATGTGAGAATAAAACTATATCAACTATTTCTCAGCTGAGCACAGCAAGATCAAAATAAATTTTTACCTTCATCACAGAGAAAAACTTGGCAACAACAATTAAAAGTTAATTAACACTCGATTACTATCCTTGTGTCTATAAGATATATGTAATATTTATAAGGTAAGAGATACGTCTGTAAAGTTATAATTTACTAGCTGCATACTAACCCATTGTGTTGAATTGGAATTGCACGAGGTCTTTCGATTGTTTGGTGGAAAAATAAATCTGATTTTATTTTACATTCCGAGTTTCTAGCCCTAACAATTCCAAATAAATCGCAGTTTTAAAAAAGTTTTTAGAATGTTTTCCGCTCATGTCACTCTTTTAAATTTCGAATTTTGTATCTTATACACTATACGGCTAATGATGATTGGTCACTTACCATTTTAGACATTTTGTTAAATAGCTAGAAGAATACATGAGGAGTTATCCTACTGGGTTGTAGTGGGTAGCTGCTCGGGTACCCAGACAGCTACCCACCCGGGCTGGGTTTTTTACAACCATAAGGGTTGTAGTGGGTAGCTGCCTGGTTACCCACCCAGCTACCCGCTCGGGCTGGGTTTTTTACAACCCTGATCCTGAAACTCCAGGTGTGAAAACAGAATAGTATAGGTCCTATATTTCCGCGAAGATTTTTTTCCCGAAATCCAACAGGGGACCGTCAACAAATTGAAAAACAACGAATTTCTTTTGGATAACCCTGTCAAAACTAATGTAGCAACAGTGTTCAAACTGTAGAACATGATTAAGAGGCTTATTGTAATAAACTGTATTCATTTTTATGAATTTAGCCCGTATACTAGTAGAGAAATTAAGGTTTTTATAAAAACTGTCCTAAATGTTCCCAAGTTTTTTGCTTATAATTTCTAGAGTCCTTAATTAAAAAAAAGTTCTTTTCAGAAAATACGACAAACAACATTGTACAATGTATACACAATACCATGCAATCAGAATGAAAAAATAATAAAAAATGTATTAAAAAATGAGCACGTTTACTAAATAATGATTCACTGCGAATGTAATCAAAATATAATTTGCATAATGTGTTAGCTAAATATATAGAGCAACTTTTGTGAAAGTCTCAAAAACATAGTTTGAAAATTATCGTCGATAGAATAAGCTCGAAATCCACTGTTCCCAAAAAGAAGCAAAAACATGAGGGGCTCTGTACAAATATCTGTTGAATAGTGCCAAGATAGCGTACACAATATTGCACGTACTACTCTATTTGGATACAACCCCTCATCTTTTTGTTTCCTTTTGGGAACAACGGATTTCGAATTTATTCTACCGACGATAATTTTCAGAAATTTCAAGCTATGATTTTGAGACTTTCACAAAAGTTGCTCTATACACTTAGCTAATATATAATGCACATTATATTTTGATTGCATTCGCGCATGCGCAGTGAAACATTATTTACTAAACCTGCTCATTTTTCATCCAATTTTTACTATATTTTAATTCTGATTGAAGGGTATTGTGTACAATAGCGTTGTTTGTCATAGTTTCTGAAAAGATCGTTTTTTTTTTATATTAAGAACTCTGCAAATGATAAGCAAAAAACTTGGCGAAATTTGAGCTGTTTTTATAAAAACCTTAATTTCTCTATTAGTGTACAGTCGTGGAAAAAAAAAAAGTAAACGCCCCCTACTAACTTCTCAACAAATTATCGTAGAAGAAAGTGACTGGTACCGAACGATTGGAAATAAAGTCTACTTTTAAATGATATAAATAAAATTTGCTTAGGGGGGCATCTACATATTAAAACGAACCGTAACTTTGTTTTTTTTTCAATACCAGTACACAATTCTGACAGCATAAATGAACTCTACACCCTTCAATTAGCCTAAAAACAAATTTTTATGCAATTCGTACCATAAGTTTCTGAGAAATTAATTATTTTAAAACGAGCGTATTTTAAGAGCTGTATCCAAATTGAAGTTCGGAACTCGATCGTTAACCGAGAGAGCCCTCTTCTTGATCAAGGCGCCTTAAGAAGTCAACGAAGGCTGCTAGATTACACGACAGCAAAAGAAATTTCAAAATATCTAGTCACTCCTATTATAGACGGCCCCTTAAACCATCATTTTGCCGTTTTTTAAGCATAATTTAAAAACTACTTCGGAGAAAAATGTGAAATTCTGGATTTCCATACAGCACGACTTAATAAATCTAATTCCATCAAAAAAATGGTAGGTTGCAATTCATAATTTTTTCGAGTATTAATTTCATAAATCATAATTCATATCATAAAGTTATAAAAATTGCAATTTCAGCGTATTTATGTTTGGGTTTATTAGTATTATTGCTATACAAAAAATGAGCACATTATGTGCATAATTTCTGGAGATATAAATAAAAATATGAAAATGTAATTTAACATTAGAAGCACTCAATTTTGAATGTTTATAATTCCAAAACTTATCACTCAAATGAAATTCGGTGTCTAGGCATAGTTTGAACCGAAGATTTGAAATATCTCGTTAAAATTGGGTATTGTCATTGAAAAAAATGAAGTTTGAATTCGTTTTAATATGTAGATGGCTCCCTAAGCAAATTTTATATACATTATTTAAAAGTAGACTTTATATCCAATCGTTCGGTACCAGTAACTTTCTTCTACGATAATTTGTTGAGGAGTTAGTAGGGGGTGTTTACTTTTTTTTTTCCACGACTGTACATGCTATTCTCATAAAAATGAACACAGGTTATTACAATAAGCCTCTTAGTCATAATCTGCAATTTGAACGCTTTTGCTACATTAGTTTTTACAGGGTTATCCAAAAGATATTCCTTGTTTTTCAATTTGTTGACGGTCTCCTATGGGATTTCGTGAAAAAATCTTCGCGGAAATATAGGACCTATACTATTCTGGTTACACACCTGGAGTTTCAGGATAGTTCCTCACGTATTTTTCTAGATATTTAACAAAACGTCTAAAATTGCAAGTGACCAATCATCATTGGCTATATAGTGTATATCTAACCACCATGCCAAATTTTAAGTTTCTAGCCCTAGCAGTATCACTGAAACAGCAATTTTAAAACATTTTTTTATTCTCTCTTTTAAATATCGAATTCTTCTAAAAACTAGTTTATGCGAGTAATTTACGTCCTAAAAGTAATAGCCATGTCAAATTTCAAGTTTCTACCCCTAACAATTTCAAACAAATCGTAATTTAGAAATGGTTAGAAATATTTAAATCTAAATAATTTAAATAATATATTAAAATCGTAATTTAGAAAGTTTTCCGCTCATTTTACCTTTTTTAAATTTGAACTTTTTTGAAACTGTTCATAGCGAGTATTTACATCTTAAAAGTAACCACTACACCCAATTTCAAGTTTCTAGCCTCATTAATATCATAGAAATCGACCTTTTAGAATGTTTTTGTTTCCTACACTCCCTTGGGGGTTGTTGTACCGACAAAAATATAGTCTATGTTGGAGCAGAACGGGTACCAGTATTTTGCTACCATTGTTACTTTCTTCTATCTTTACAAGAAGAAAGTATTGGATGCGTGAAATTTTTCGAATTCTGGTTTTCGACGGATTGACACGTTTTAGGGGTCAGAGATCCCGAAAAACATGTTTTACAAAATGTCTGTCTGTCTGTGACACAAATTTTGTGGGCGCTCTATCTCAAGAACTAATGCACGGAATTCATAAAACTTTATGTTCAGTGAGTCCTTGATACAAATGGGTGCTGATTAGTTTTTGCTGCAAATCGCTCAACAGGTGGCGCTGCTAGGCTGCATTTTTCATGATTTCCGCAATAACTCTATCTCAAGGACCAACGTACAGATTTTCATCAAACTTCAGATTCACATAGTCCCTGATATAAATGAGCGCTGATGGCTCTTTGGTCTAAATTGCCCAATAGGTAGCGCTGCTAGGTTGCATTTTTCATGATTTCCGCAATTGCTATATCTCAATAACTAATGTACGGAATTGAATCAAACTTTCTATTTTGTTACACTTTCCCATAAATAGGTCTTTTAGAATCTTCATGATGGACATAGATTGTCATTTAATTTTGTCACTGTGATGGCGAATTTGGAAGGATTAACATGCAACAGATAGAAGAAAGTTTTGGGATTGGCCCATCAGACTAGTTTTTAGGTGCGTTCGCAATTATATAAATACGTTGTGCCTAGAGTCGTCGTTCGACCCGTCTCTTTGTCTGTCCGCCTATAACAGGGCAAAAACGACCCAACTCAATTGTCTGAAATTTTAAATATAGAGTGGTTGCAAAATTGGGTCGTGTCCTTTCAAATTTTATGAAAATCGGATGTATAACTTCATTACAGGGATAGTCAAAAGTGTTCCGTTACAGGAAGGCCCATGGGGAAAAAAGTTATCTCAAGTGCATTTGAAGGATGTGACAGCCTTTCGAACAGAATGAAATGGATAGTCACTTAGGAAGTGCACTCCAATAGACATCCAGTACACGATGCGGTGCAAAAAATATTGAAAAAACTGGTTATAGTAAGAACGCGCCTCATGGGTCACGTTGGACGCGCCATTTCCAACTTGTTTAAATAGGGCTGTTAGTTGCAGAGATTATTCCATCCAAATAAACAAACGTTACTTTTTTATAATATTGGCATAGATATCTACGATAAAACTGAATTGAAGAGCTAAGTGGAAGAACATATTAAGTAGCAAAAATGACATTTGAAGAAATTTGAAGTCAAAGTTTTTGCTGTCAATTTTAATGATTTATTAGGTAGATTTCGTATGAAATACTACCTATTGGGATCGTTCCTATGTTGGAATTTCTGAAAAAGTTTTGCAGATCTACACCGATCATGACCCCTAGAACCCAAAACCACCCTGTAAAAAACTTTATATCTATCTATATATCTATCTATCTATCTATCTATATATATATATATATATATATATCACTTTCTTCTGGACACGATAACTTCCGTAATTCTGCAACAATCTCTTCCAAACTGATACATAAAATCAAGGGGCATAAAATCTCGGTCAAGTTCGTGAATGGGCAAAATCGGACCAAGGGGATGGAAATAGGGAGGGGTTTTGTGAAAACAGAAAAGACCCCATAACTTCTTAATTTTTGTACATATCAAATCAGTTTAAAGTTTTTATTACTTCTAAAAATAGGGACAAAAATTTATGTATCACAGATTTTTGATAAAGTTAAAAATGGGCTCAAGGGGTGCAAAAAATAGGGTTTTGGGGAGAAAAAAATTCATAACTTCGTCAATTCTCAAGATATCAAATCCAATTAATTTTATTATAAATCTTTTTAACATTATCTACAACTTTTATACTCACAAGTTTTTGATAGAACCCATTCGTACCGCAAAAAAAAAATTAAAAACGAAAACAAAAACAAAAAGGGGGTTTGAAGAAGAAAAAAATTCATAACTTCGTCAATTCTCAAGATATCAAATCCAATTAATTTTATTATAAATCTCCTTAACATTATCTACAACTTTTATATTCACAAGTTTTTGATAGGACCCATTCGTACCGAAAAAAAAAAAAAAAAAATTAAAAAAGAAAACAAAAACAAAAAGGGGGTTTGAAGAAGAAAAAAATCCATAACTCCGTCAATTCAAAAGATATAAAATCCCCATGAATTTATCATGTATCTTCTTAATATTGTCTACAACATCTATATAGACAAGTTTCGGATAGGACCCATTCTTACAGCAAAAACAAATTAAAAATACATAGCGGTTGAAGAAAAAAATCCTCTTAGTAAGGGTGTATTCAAATCCAAACTGCTTATTTTCTGACTCATTTTACAATTCATTTTTGCTCTCAAAGGCTTCCAATTGGTACGTTTTCTTACTCAGAAACTATATAATGTACCGTAATGGTCGATTTTTCGATAGAGGCAGAATATATTTAAAAAAATGTTGTTAAAGTGGGCATTTTGAACCGAATTTCCCGAAGCGGATTGTGTTGGAAAAATCATTGTATTAAGGATGCACTCAAATCCAAACTGCTTATTTTCTGACTCATTTTTAAATTCATTTTTGCTCTCAAACGCATTTAATTGGTATATTCGCTTATTCAGAAACTATATTATGTACCGTAATGATCGATTTTTTGACAGAGGCAGAATATATTTCAAAAAATGATGTCAAAGTGGGCATTTTGACCGGAATTTCCCGAAGCGATTGTGTTAGAAACGAAAAATAGTGTCCTTCTGAGAAAATAATTATTTATATATCAAGTTTTAATTAATTGAACAAAAAATAAAAACCAGGTCGCTTATAAATCTCTTCAAAAATCACGTCAGCAAGTTTCATATATATATATATATTTTAATTAAAAATGAATCTGGAATTATGCCAGAAAATTTCGAGTTGTTGAGCATGGAAAAGTATTTTTTTGAATACCGCCCTAATATGATTCTGATAAAATCAGCTATTATATAAAAATGAAATAAAAACTCGTCAAAAGCGGCCAGATAAAATTGTTAAAGTGGATTTATCTCTAATCATGATTTAGTTTTTGTTTGTGAAATTAGTATATTTGACTTCGAAATCTACCTCTGCCTCTAGGCCGGGCCGGCAGGGATTTTTTCTATTTGGTACCCTGTGTTTCAAATATTAACAGGTATCGTACTAAACTCTCTCAGAAAAACTTATTCCTATTTAATTTTCAAACATTAAAAATTATTAATATTATTGACATTATTAAATATTAAAATATTAAAATATTAATGAACAATGTCTTAAATCTTGAAGACTAAATAGAATCTTAGTATTTTAGCTTCACCATGTGATAGGATACCTCATAACGCTTTCATCCAGAAGATAATTTTTTTTTTTTTTAGAAAATGTAGCATAACATCTTCATCCACTCAGCTCTTCAATTTTGAAACAATCTTTCTGTTCGGGTTCCCAATCGCATCTCATTCTATTCGTGGTCGAGAGTCAAAACACGTCCCTTCCCCTCTTGCGTCATCATTCTCGTAAGAATCCTTCGGAAAAATCTTTTAGGAGAGTGTGTGCGCTTCTTGATTTTTCCCTCTCCGAGCAGCGAGAGTTGCTCCGTCAGCAGTAGCTAAAGTTGGATCGACGTAGGCGATTACCTTCCCTATCTGCTTTGGATAGAGCTCTCTTGCACTTCCCGTTTCAAGCACAATTATTATTATTTTTTTCAGTTGTTGTTCACGATATGGAAATTACGAAAATGTAAATACAGTAAAACCTCCCTAAAGCGACCACAGAATGGATCGCTCCGAGAGGGGGGTCTCTTCATGGAGGTCATGCTTAAATCTAGATTTTAATGGTTGAAAAAAGTAACAATTAAGGGTACTAAAATTTATTTTTCATATTAAGAAAAAACACGAAAATTTAAGCATCCAAACAAAAGTGAATGACATACGTTAATGACTGCAGAGTTTAAAAATGAATACATGGACGTTTGTTGTGATTTTACGGTTTTATCTTTTACAACTTTTATTTCCAAGTCCTTTCGAAGTTCAATAAATAAAAGCACTTTTTTTTTTTTTTTTTTTTTTTAACTATTTGGAAAAATGGTTATTGTTCTCGTCAGGATGGGAAATCAAAAGCATATCTGGAGGTTTTTATTGGTTTAATCCGCATTTTATTCGTCTTCTGATGGGTCTATACAGTAATATGTATTTCCCTTTACTTTCAACAGAGATCTGTTGCCACTATGACAAAAAAGTAATAAAAACTACAAAAAATTAATAACTCAGAAACAAATTGAGATACAGCTTTCAAACAAATTGCATTTAAAAGTACATTTTTTTCTCTATACGACGGTGTAAAAAGTAATAGTGTGGGATGTTTAGAAGTTTAAGAATGAAATTTCATTTAAAATGGGTTGTCAGATTTCTTGGAAATCTGACGATGGAAAAGCCTTTTCCCGAACAGCCAATGAAATGCTTGGATAATACATAAGTTTCAGGTGGATAATACGTACGGGTCGCAGGCGATTTCCGTCGTTTGCAATTTTTACGTGTCATAACACTATTAATGTTTAATTCATGGCGTACGTAATGTAGGATCCACTCCGTGCTATTTTTTATGTCTTAAATTTTAGTCTTTGAAAAAATCATTATCCAAATGGTCGTTGTAATTTGTTAAATTGCATTTTTTTTTTTTTTTTTTTTTTTTTTTTTTTTTGGACGAGAACAAATAAGGACGATTTCATTCATTTATCTATTTGTTTGAGAGTTTCCTGACAGAATAGGGCAGAGGAGTTTATGGACCGTCATTATTAATGTGTCATCAGATTTATATTCATTGTCTAAAAAGGCACAAAGGGGTTTAAACACTTAAAATTTACCGGAATAAAACAAAATTTCTAAACTTAGTTTAGAAGTTGGATGAATAATGCGTTCTCTGGAATTATTTTTGTAATAAAACCTTCTTTAAGCGACCCGGAAAAAACGGAATTGGTTTCATTTTCTTCAACGAAGTGGGTCGCTCCTGGAGGGAGTTCAACTGGAAGGGTCTCTGAATGAAGGTAAAATAAGTATTGAGCCTATGGGAATCCATTTCGTTCCGTGAAAAAGGGTCGTTCAGGGAGGTGGGTGCACAGGGAGGTTTCACTGTATGGAAAAAAATGGAACCCCCTTTCTTTCTTTTTCTTTCAAAATGTATTAACAAACAAATTTCATAAAGTAAAGTTCCCGATTTCAGTAATGAGTAGGCTCGATGCTCGTCCCAAATCTGCTCAATTTAGTCTTTTACTTAATCAAAGTCGTTTTTAGGAGCCTCCGTAATTATATAAATACGTAGCACCTGTACTCGTCGTCTGGAACAACGCAAAAAACTACCCAACCGAATAGTTTGAAATTGAATAGATTGACTCTTTTTAGAATTATGTCGAGTCTTTTCAAATTTTATGAGAATAGAATCAAAACAGCTATTTCACGAAGATCTGAATATTTATTAAACGAGTTATAGTACGAACGTACCTCACTGGCCATGTTTCACGCACCATTTCCGACTTGTTAAAGTTTTGCTGCGGGGTCTTCCGTAGTCGGGGTACACGCATACAGGTGTTGGATTTGTTTTTAAAATCTGATGCAATAACGATGAACATAATAAGGCTTTTATAATATTATTTCTAGTGGATAACCCCGTTACCGGAGTATAATATTGTAATTGTATTGTACGGTTTTATCTCACATTCCGGTACCTCCCCAATTTGCTAATGGACGAACTTATATTAATTTTTTCATATTGATTAAAATCAATGGTTATATAATAATTATTAGTATATAACAGAATATTTCATATAAGACGAAACGAGATATTTCAGCTTGATTCAAACATAGAATATATTATATGAACTTTAAAAAGTTCACCCTTTTACTTAAAAGGCGATTAAAATAATGAAAGAGATGTTACAAGTTAAAAATATACATTTTATTTAAAACTTCTTAGTACTTTCCCAAGCTCTTCATCAGAGATTATTTTCATAACTAATTGCTGTTTATTTATACAAATAGAGTGAAACTTCACTGTGCGACCACCTCCATTAAGCGACCAACTCCCTAAACGACTCTTTTTTTATGGAACGAAATGTATTCCCATAGGCTCCATACTCATTTTACCTCCATTAAGAGACCCTCCCAGTTGAACTCCCTCCATGAGCGACCCATTTCTTTGAAGAAAATGAAACAAATGCATTTTGTCCTGGTCGCTTGAAGAAGGTTTTATGAGAAAAATAATTCCAGAGAGCGCATTATTCATCCAACTTCTAAACCAAGTTTAGATTTTTTTTTTTTTTTAATTCCCGTAACTTTTAGGTGTTTAAACCCCTTTGCTTCTTTTTAGGCAATGAATTGAACTCTGATGACACATTAAGAATGACAGTCTATAAACTCCACTGCCCCATTCTGTCAGGAAACTCTCAAAGAAATAGATAAATGAATGAAATCGTCATTATTTGTTTCCGTCCAAAAAAATTGCATTTATTGGCTGAACTTCGAAAGGACTTGGAAGTAAAAGTTATAAAAGAAAAAACTCGAAAATCAAAGCAAATGTCAATGTATTCCTTTTTAAAACTCTGAAGTCATTAACTTATGTCATTCACTTTTGTTTTGATACTTAAATTTTTATATTTTTTCCTAATGCGAAAAATAAATTTTACTAACATGAATGGTTACCTTTTTTCAAGAGTTAAAATCTAGATTTCAACAGGACCTCCATGGGGACCTGTTGGACCTGACCCATGGGGAACAGGACCATAAACATCTATAAACTTTCATTTATCATAACTGTCCAGCTACGCATTTAAAAGGAAAGGTGGGGGGGGGGGGTAAGAAAACAGAGTGATGTAATAAAATAAATGAAACTGCTGTTAATAATAATATATATTTTCTCTAATTAAGTTCAATTCAAAAAACTGCTACTTCAACTTTCAACTCTAATCATTATTGGCTCTCTCGTTTTCAAAACGAAGTGACGTATTTGTATAAATAAACAGCAATTAGTTATTAAAATATTCTCTGATGAAGAGCTTGAGAAAGCTTGAAAGTACTAAGAAGTTTAAAATAGAATGTATATTTTTAACTTGTAACATCTCTTTTATTATTTTAGTCACCTTTTAAGAAAAACAGTGACCTTTTTAAAGTTCATATAACATATTTTAAGAATATTTCATTATAATAAATGCGCATAGGAGTGCAAAAAGTATGTGCATGTGCAGTCTCTACCAGACCTTTTAGTGAGCACCGTATTGCTCTAGTGCAGGAACGACGAAACTTTACACATCCGCGTACCAATTAAATATATACCGGGTGTCCCAAAAAGGACTGACTGATTTTAAAATTCAATAACTTGCAAACGGTGACAGATATTTAAAAAATTCTTGCAGGAGGGTTATGCATAAGGTCAAAAGTTTTTTTACAGTGATTTTCAATTTTAGTTCGAATTACAAACAATAGATGGCGCTGCGATCAATAGACGCTGAATTCAGGCTCGATTTTTGGTTCTTCGTGGCCCGGATAATACACTTCCATCTCCTTTTTCAGCATGGAACAAGAGAAAGGACTAGAAATCGAGCCTGTATTTAGCGACTATTGCTTACAGCGCCATCTATTGTTTGTAAATCGAACTAAAATTGAAAATCACTGTAATAAAACTTTTGACCTTATGCATAACCCTCCTGCAAGAATTTTTTTAATATCTGTCACCGTTTGCAAGTTATTGAATTTTAAAATCAGTCAGTCCTTTTTGGGACACCCGGTATATATATATATATTCTTCGTGACCACGACGGGCCAACAACCAAAAAAAAAAAAAAAAAGAATAAAATAAGAAAATAAAAAATAGATTCGGACTCGCGCCTCCCCAGTTAGGAAACATTTTTCTAACACTCAATGAACTTTTTCTTTCGCTGATGCCTCCATTTAGAATAACAATAACAACTTTTCTGTGTTGCCAAACGGAACTTGGAAAATGACGCTTTCACGTTATGTTTGTATTTGTAAAAGATATTTTTCTTTTTGTACCTTTCATTTTCAATTACCCTATTTTATCCCGTTTAGACACTTCGAAATTTATGCATTTCACTTTGATCTGTTTACGTGGCGTAGAAATATTTGCATTTGGAAGGTGAGTCGTCCATTTTGGTCGGGTCAAAAACCTCAGCCCCTTCTTTACCGAACTGTGTCACAAACTTCAAAACGCATCAGAGCAAACTTCTGGAAAAAGTCTTTTTTTTTAATCCTTACTTTTCTTTCCAAGTTTTCCTCCGCGATTTTAAGGGGAGTCTGGAGGAGTGAAGAGGATCTGAGTTTATTTTAAGGATCGTTCTTCAATATCGCTTGCCACCCAAAACGCCTTGAAAGTACCCCCCCCCCCTCCCCCTTCACCCCATTCACTTCTGAACGCGAGGGATATTTGGAACGAAGCCCAGCCATTAGCAAGAATTGTTCGTTTCAGCGTTCATTCTGAAACATTTACAAGAATGAGCAGTTATTTATTTAGATAGTTTTTACACATTTTCATTTGGTAATTTTCGGAATTTTAACACCAAAACTACTGACGGTACTTATAAGTACCATTAAAATAACTTGTTATAAAATTCATTTAATACATCGATGAGAAGTATAGTGCGTCTCAAAAGTATATGGACAGGCGATTTTTTGAAATAACAGTTCAAAAAATGAAGCCATAATCACGAAAAAAAATAATACGCATATGGAATCATAATACAAGTTTATGACAACAAAGAAATACAGTATAGGTTTTACAGAATTTTTGTAAAAAAATAAAAATCAAAATAGGTTGTCTCAAAAATATATGGACTTTTCGAGTTTTTTGCATTTAAATTCGAATTTTGGATCCGTTCCTTTGAATTATCTTGAAAACTGTATCAAGTAAGCTTTAAACTAGTGTTTGGAGGATATGTGGCTGTAAAGAGAACCAATTCTGCTCCACGCTTTGCTTTAATTCCTGAATAGTAGAAAATTGACGACCATCTCGTGCAAGTACTCCCCAAAGGTTTTTAATTGGATTTAGGTCTGGGCTGATAGCTGACCAGTCTATAACAGTTACTTGATTCTGCGTAAACGAAGCTGTTGTTGAATGGCAGATGTGAATCGACGCATTGTCCTCTTGGAATTTTCAGTTAGCCTTTCCAAAAGTGTTTCCAAATGGAAGTAGATTGCTTTTAAGGACATTTTAATAATCCTCAGAGAACTGTTGACCATTAAGAGAAGCAATATCCGTTGTTCCATTGAAACAAATCGCGCCCCACACCCTGAGAGAATCCCCTCCTTGTTGTCAACTAATGAACTCCCGAGATTCTCGTCTCAGATCATCCCGACGGTACGCCCAGCCATCAGGGCCATCCAAATTGGTTTTGTTTTCGTCACTGAAGAAACACTTTACAATTCATCTTCCCAAGGCTTGTGTTTTTTAGTTCAAAGAACGTGTGCATTTCTATGGTGCACTTTCAACATAGATTCTGTGCACATTCTGCGATATTTATGAATTTTGCTTGCCCGTATGCAACGGTGAACAGTAGAGCTCGTAATAGGAAAAGCTAAAGTCTTCGAAATTTCCCGAACAAACTTTTTTTGGGTTGAAACTGCTCGGAAAATCTATCTGTCTTGTCGTATAGAGTTGCTTTTTTTGGTCGACCTGAACGTTATTTTGCAATCGCATTGTCACTTTTTGATAAAATTTCATAAATTCTGTATCTGTTACTCTTTATTTGTTTAGCAATATCAGAAATTTTAACATTTGAGCCTTTAAACGCCAAATTTTAGCTATATCAGTAGCAGAGAACTGAACGTTGCGAGGCATTTTACCACTATTCGATAATTGAAGAATGAGCAGTGATTTTATGTTTTGCAGTGGGTACTTCACATGTTACAGAACGCAGAAAAGGTAAATTTTTTTGATACGGTGGAAATAAAAGCAATTCTCTTCATTGTCCATATATTTTTGGGACAGCTTATTTCGAATTTAATTTTTTTACAAAAATTCTGTAAAACCTATACTGTATTTTGTTGTTGTAACAAACATATATTATGATTCTATATGCTTATTATTTTTTTGTGATTATGGCTTCATATTTTGAGCTGCTATTTCAAAAAATCGCTTGTCCATATACTTATGAGACGCACTATAATACAGTTTAGATTAAGTTATAGATGCATTACTTTATCTTGCTCCATAAGCATTACGGGTTACACAAATCAAAAATATTTTTAAAAGGATGATCTCTTTTGCCTTCGCATCTCTTCAGCTTTCTTGTCATTGGGGGAGGGGGGGTGGGGGTTCAATTCGGAAATATTTCCCAATTTCTATTGTAAGAACATTCTATTTGTGCATTTCCTAATTCCACAAAATACTAAGAAAAATATTTTAAATAAAAGATTTGCATGGTGTTATAAATATTGCACAAAATCCCTATAAATTCAAATTGAATGAATCTTCTAAATCCTTCTAAAATCTATCTAAAATGTATTAAATGATTATACAAATCTTCTAATGTAGTTTCAAAAATTCACGAAAAATTCTTTAGAAGATAAAATTTTCATGAACTCATAATTCAGTACTTAAAGGGTTCATTTCAGGGTCATCGAATAAGTGGATCGAGTTGGGTAGTTTCTTCTTATGCGTAAACTGCATTTCAAATTAAAATAATAATAATAATAATAATAATAATAATAATACAGTAGATTCCCTCGAATCCGCAAACGTCTAAAATCCGCACATCACAGGCGTAAACAATGAAACTTTCATTTCAGATGTACGGTCAAAATGTCAGACTTTTATATTTTTATATCATTCTGTATTTAAACGTAATTCTCTTTAATACAACTGAACTCATGTTTTTTCATGAAGAAAGTACACAATTATCTCTGAAAAATGAAATATATTGTTGATATCATTGATAAGGGGCTGTGCACATATAAAACTTTATCACTTTAGGGGGCAGGGGGTTCTGGCACTTGATATCGTAAGATATCCATAAGAGAAGGGGGGTTTTGATTTTTGATATCGTTATCATTTTTGATCCAACCAAACTTTTCTTTTTTGAATAATTTTCCTTTACATACAAATAGTCTGTTACCTTTTATTTATCATTACTAGGGGGCTCTGCCCCCTACGAGCTATGCTGGTCAACCCCCGTTCAGGCACCGCAGACTCTAAAAGCACGCTAATTTGATCGGCTTTAAAACGATTCCGGAAGATTGAATTATAATTTAAAAAACAGTGGCGGTCTCCCTTTAAACGGGTTTCTATTCATTTCTCTTTGATTGGGGAATTTTAAGGCTAAATCAGCTGCTGTTAAAATATACAATGGCTATTTTCGTCTTTGATTAAATAAAATCACTTAAACATTTCAAAATAAGCTAATATAAAATGAATTAAGTAAACAGAGTCTTTGTCTCCCGGTATTTTTTAACAAAGCGAAAAGAAAGTTCTTTTAAATAAGACATTTTAAATGCATCGTTTTTAATCTGACGTCATTTTCACCAAACTTTTCTTTCTCTTTTTAATATTCACGTGAAAATATTTTTGTTAGAAAGGAAATATTATTTGCGCTGTCCTAACAAAAATAGTTGAAAAGATCATATCAAAATATCAAATTAATGTCTCGCGCAATTTTTAAATTTAAACTGTTTTGCAATATTATTTTTTGCTCATTTTACGTAATAAGTGTAATGTGACTTAAATGTGGCCTTAAGTTCTCCTATTTAAGGCTTCTAACGCATGTTAATGAATTTGTTATTTTACAATATCCTGACTCTTTTAAAATTTATGTGTAAATGTAATTTTTATGACCTAATTTTCAATAAGTTCCTGTTTTTTATACGTACTTATTTAATTCTAATTTGAAGAGGTTTTTTCTGTTTATAATAGTCACGTGTAAATAAACTTTTAATTTGAAGTAAACATTATTGTTTGCGCTGTTTATACCGCTGGCAACAGTTTAAATTAATACCATTTTCTAAAATAAATAAACAATATCTCTCGAAACGCTGAAAATTTGAATTTAAAATAGAAATAAAACCTCAAGAAATAAGTCAAATTAAAAAAATAAATGCAGTCCGCACACCGGGAAATTAAACGTATAAAATGATCTAAACATGATTAAATTCCCATGTATAGTTTTTGCTCCTCTAAAACTTTTTTAATGGAACGATTTTGTCCAACTTTAGCATTAAATATCTCTTAAAATAATTCTTCGATTTGAAAACTGTCTGCATCAGCGTGTTTATCAAACATTTCTTTATAATACCACCGATTTTCATATTTTTGTATGCAATATGTTTCTTAATATTAACGAAGAAAGACCTCCGGTCACAAAAAATTCAAAACAGGCGGCGGTGACAGCGTTAGCTACTTTTTTTTTTTTTTTTTTTTTTTTAGAATAGAGAAATTACTTTCTTCTATCTTTACAAGAAGAAAGTATTGGATTCATGAAAATTTTCGAATTCCGGTTTTCGATGGATTGACACGTTTTAGATCCCGAAAAACATGTTTTTACAAAGTGTCTGACTCTGAGTATGTCTCTGAGTCTGTCTGTGAGTCTGTTTGTCTGTGTGTGACACAAATTTTGTGGACACTCTATCTCCAAAACTAATGCACGGAATTTAATAAAAATGTATATTCAGTTAGACCCTGATATAAATGGGTGCTGATTAGTTTTTGGTAAAAATCGCTCATCAGGTGGCGCTGCTATACTGCATTTTTTATGATTTCCGCAATGCTTCTATCTCAAGAACTAATGCGTGGATTTTCATGAAACTTCAGATTCTGTTAGTCCTTCATATGAGTTGGCGCTGACTACGTTTTGCTGTAAATCGCCCAACAGGTGGCGCTGCTTTGCAGCCTTTTTCCTGCCGTAATAGTTTTATCTCAAGAAGGGATGCACAGATTTTAATCAAACTTCAGATTCAGTTATCAAGTTGACTTAAGTTGTTGCTTATTAGGTTTTGCTATATATATATGCCGGAACCGGTGGCGCTGCTATGCTGCATTTTTCACGATTTCCGCCATAGCTCTACTCAAAAGCTAATGCACGGATTTTCACGAAACTTCAGATTCAGTTAGAAGTTGACATAAGTTGTTGCTGATTAGATTTTGGTGTAAATCATCTAACCAGCTGCATTTTTCAGGAAGCATTAACATGTATCAGATAGAAGAAAGTTTTGGGATTACCACATCCGACTAGTTTTTATACGTTCTTATGAAACGTTCTGTATACGAAGCTATTTTTAAAGCCATTCAATATCTATAAATGCATTTCATTCTAAAATTTAGAATACCCCAACGTTTGGCATTCCTGTTTTTCTGCCCTATGCGTACATAATTCACTGTTAGAGAAATCAAGAGCATAATGGGTTGGGAATTATATTTGTGTTTACCAGTAAAGAAAGAGAAATAGTGTCATCCACTATCAGGGATAAGAAGACAATATTACTTTAGAATGCATTATGTAACAATAAGCTATTATTAAATACTTTTATATAGTAAGTAACACTTTTATATGTTATTTTCTTCTATCTTTACAAAAAGAAAGTATTGGTTTCATGAAAATTTTCGAATTCCAGTTTTCGACGGATTTACATGTTTTAGGGGTCAGAGATTCCAAAAAACATGTTTTTACAAAATGTCTGTCTGTGAGTCTGTCTGTCTGTATGTATGTGACACAAATTTTGTGGGCGCTCTATCTCAAGACTAATGCACGGGATTTAATAAAAATTTATATTCATATAGTCCCTGATATAGATGGGTGCTCATTAGTTTTTGGTGTAAATCGCCCTGCAGGTGGCGCTGCTATGTAGGATTTCGCAGGATTCCCGAAAAAGCTTTATCTCAAGAACTAATGCACGGATTTTTATAAAACTTCAGATTCCGTTAGTCCTGGACATGAATGGATGCTGTTTACGTTTTGGTGTTAATCGCCCAACAGGTGGCGCTGCTATGCTGCATTTTGCAGGATTTACATTATTTTCGCAGTAGCTCTATCTCAAGAACTAATGCACACATTTTCATCAAACTTCGGATTTAGTTAGTCCATCATATGAAATGATTCTGACTACGTGTTGATGACAATTGCCCAATAGGTGGCGCTGCTGTGCTGTATTTTGAACTATTTCCTCAATAGCTCTATCTCAAGAACTAATGCACGAATTTTCATCAAACTTCAGATTTTAGTATAACTTGATTAACATTGCTGCTGATTATGTGTTGTTGCAAATCGCTCAATAGGTGGCGCTTCTATGCTGCATTTGTCATGATTTGCGCAATACCTCTGTCTCAAGAACGAATGCACGAATTTTCCTCAAACTTCATATTCAGTTAGACGCTGACATAAGTTGGTGATAATTAGGTTCTGGTTTAAATAACCCAATAGGTGGCGCTGCTATGCTGCATTTTGCTGGATTTACACGATTTCAGCGACAGTCATACCTCGAGAACTAATGCATGGAATTTCATCTTTTTAGAATTCTCATGATGAACACAGATTGCCATTTAATTTGGCACTGAGATAGTGAATTTTGACGTATTGACATGTATGAGATAGAAGAAAGTTTTGTGATGGCCACAACATACTAGTTTCATTTAAATTTGTTTTATGCATTGATATTTTATTGACTTCTTGAATCCGTAAAGTAGGTGACTAACAAATATAAAATCGTATGTGGGGCATTCTCATAATCTTTTTACTTTTAAGTCCCTGAAAAATAATTTTTATTTTAGCACATATTCTTGTTTTTTTTTTTTTTTTTTTTTTTTTGTTATACTGGGAAAAATCCCATTGCATGACTGCATAACAATATTAACGAGATAAATAAGTTTTGGACGGTGTTGGGGGCCCAAATATCCAGGAAACTCCTATACCGTCCCGTGCCCCTAATGCTGATTTTTAAGTTTGGAGCTGTTTGTATAAAATTGTTTGAATAAAAGTCATTCGATGTATTTTTTTTCCTAAACTGAAACTGTTGTTTTATATAAATAGGTAGCAAAAAATGAACTTGCACACATTTTTACGGTTGTTATTATTTTTTTTAACTCTGTTCCTTGGTTTTTTATCCTTACCGTCCCTCTTGCTAAAATTATACAGAAAATCACTTCAGATGCAGCCCATTGTTATTATTTCTTATTTGAATGTCCTGAGGGTACTATGGAAATTCATCATAAGTAAACATTTAGAAGAAAATAAAGAGTTATAGTGGTAAAATGGTAAGGAAAATGAAACTCGTTAGTTTAACTTAAACCTCAGTTAAATAAAAAAAAATTTCGCTGCTGACCCTTTTTTCTTTATTTTGAATCATTCAGGCATTCGTCTATAAGTTTAAAATGTTATTATCGCAAGTTTAATTTCACCTGATTTTTATTCCTGAAAGTCAAAAGATTGTGGGAATGGATGGGTATATCACTGCAAACGTATAAAAAGAAAGAAAAAGAATGTAAAAAAAATAATAATTTTTAGACATTGATAACGATATCATCGGGGAGGAAGGGGGGGGGGAGGGGGTTCGACGAATGATAACGTACGATATTGTAAGGCAGGGAGGGGGTCGAAAATTAGCAAAATGTTGATAACTTTATATATGTATAGCCTTAATTACAATCTTTTTTCCAAATATATTTATGTATTAATCAAGCTTTTTGGGTTATTAAGTCTGACTAAACCTGAAATAAAACTTCTTTTTTTTTACGATTTTACAATGTTTTCTTTGCGTCACACAATCTATTTGCATACAATATACTTAGTTTGGATACTATGACGCAAAATAAACGTTTACACAAATTTTACGGATGGTTCTGGATATCGTGTAGAAAAAGTTAAATGAATTTATTGAATTAAATACATTTAATACATAACATCAGCTGAGAAAAAGTGTGACATATTTGATAGTGTATTGAAAAAAAATGTCCCAATGTCTAAATATATTTCAGAAGACAAAACGTAAGTATGTGTAAAGTAACTTTTAAACAAATCTTTTCAAGTCAGATCGCAGCATCACTTGAATTTTGATATCATATCTTTTAAAACCCATATTTTGAATGAAAAAGCATCAATGAATAAAAATAAATACAACAAAAAAGAAAAAATAAATAAATATAAATATAAATATAAATTCCTTTTAATAGCACAGCGTCACTAAAAATTTGATATCAGAATTTTTAAGACCCATATTTCAGATTCGTATAGCCATAAAGTAAAGTACTGCGTCAAACTTTTAAAACGTTAAGGGGTTTTGTATTGATCTGTATATTACAGGAAAGTTGAAAAGAGTTTATGACTTCATTTTGTCTGCCTGTCTATCCGAGCTGTAACTCTCGTAAATATACTCGGATTGCCCTGTAATTTTTATATCTTATTGACGTATAATATATAGCATGATCTCTGTACAAAATGAAGTGTGTAGCATTTTTACTTTGTTTACAGAAACAGTCAAAAGTTATCTGTTATATAAAAATATCAATTGGAAAAAATCTTTTCAAATGCTTTGCTTTTTTAAATTTAACCCCTTGCCTGTAAACTATATTTGAGAAAAATGTGCCAAAAATGAAAAAATGAAAAAAAAAAAAAAAGCAATTTATTAAGTTACAACGACCATTTGGAAAATGATTTTTTCGAAGACTAAAATTTAAGACATAAAAAATCGCACGGAGTTGTTCCTACATTACGGGCGCCATGAATTAAATATTAATAGTGTTATGACACGTAAAAATTCTAAGCGACAAAAATCGCCTGCGACTCGTCAGATTTCCTGAAACTTACGTATTATCCAAGCATTTCATTGGCTGTTAGGGAAAAGGCTTTTCCATCGTCAGATTTCTTGAAAATCTGGAGCCCATTTTAAATGAAATTTCATTCTTAAACTTCTAAACATCCCACGCTATTATTTTTTACACCTTCGTATAGAGAAAAAAATGTACTTTTAAATGCAATTTGTTTGAAAGCTGTATCTCAATTTGTTTCTGAGTTATTCATGTTTTTTTGTTTTTTTTACTTTTTTGTCATAGTGGCAACAGAAGGTATCCATCTCTGTTGAGAGTAAAGGGAAATACAGATTACTGTATAGACCCATGAGAAAACGAATAAAATGCTGATTAAACCAATAAAAAAACCCTTCAGATATGCTTTTGATTTCCGATCCTGACGAGAACAATAACCATTTTGCCAAATGGTTAAAAAAAAAAAAATTCTTTAGTTTTGTTCGTTATCAAAATGTTAGAAATAGATTATTAAAAAAAAATAATGATAAACGAAATAAATGCTATATTCAATATTTTCACACATATGGGAAATGTTAATGGATTACAGTAATATTTGCTCAAATTATAGCAAAATAAATCAAATGACATAATTTTCAAGATGAATATAATACACTAATACAACAGTATTATTATTTATATCGACTGTCATGAATTCCATGTCCCTCAGATTCCCTTGAATTTCACAAATCCTTTACAGTATGGTTTGAATGAAATTTGAGAAGAACTGCAAAATTACAAAAAATCCGACACATGGCGCGAAACTGCTACATTTTTCGCGGGAAAGTATCGCCATCTATTGGGAAAAGAGTAAATTACATATTATGCATTGGACGAACTGAGTTCGGACTTCACGGAATTGAAACACCGATTTTTCTCTTGCGCGAACTCAGGTCGGGCATTCCAAAATCGGCACCCGAACTGAGTTCGAGCGTCACAGGCAAGGGGTTAACTATTTTTTTGCCTGTTAGTTTGCCTGGTGAGTATAAATTCTATAGAGAGCTGCGCCAAAGACCTCAAATACGTTTATTGACGGAAATGGGAATTTCCAACTGTGCTATGCGTTTAACTATAACCAATTTTTATACTATGTAGTATACAGGGCTGCACAAAATATTCTGATGATAATAGCATAAATAGGATTTTCTTTATTTAGACATCCTCTTATCCTTACGTAACCGACTTCTTTTGTGTGATCCTGCAACAGAAGGATAAATCCTTTGCACTCCTTATTCTACAGAAGACTTTTTTTTTAGCGCGCATTAGCAACCTATATCAATTTCATTTTGTTTGAAATAGTGTAACATCATTAAAATACACCTCAAACGATTTTTCCCACATAGACCATAAGGTATCGAAATTCTCTTGAGTGTCCCTGTAAGTGAACCATAAATGCTATACTCATTTTAATTCCCCAACATTCGATGGTAAACCTCAATATCGTATATCAATTTCGTGGTAGTCCGAGTCTATTTACGCGAGTTAAGGTCCGAATAGACGTATCATTGAACTACTTTCAGTGTGGACGTCTTTTCTTGTGGTCACGCGGCGTTTTTCATCTTTAATGGCTTTACGAGGAAACTGCGGGACATCCTGCAGAAGGGAGAAGTTTCCTTCAAATTCGATCTAATCTTCTTATCTCGTTTTCGTTGTCAGCAGGATGTCCGTCAGATTCATTTTAAAGCCGTTAAAGACGAAAAACACCGCGTGACCACAAAAAAAAAGACGCCGATACTGAACATAGTTGAATGATACGTGTATTCCAACCTTAAGGCGGTTCTCAAATCCTAAAGGGCAAATTTATGACATAAGTTTAAATTTATTTTTGTTCGGAAATGCATGAAACTAGCTGGTGTTGTTATTCAGAAACTGTGCAATAGAGCTGTTTTTACCGGTTTTTTTTCGTAAACGCGGTAGATCTTTCAGAAAATAGTGTCAAAGGGGTCGTTTTGAACCGAATTTCCGCGCGAAAGAAGGATAACCGGTGAAGAATGGGTGAAAAACGTGTTTGTCACGTGATCCAAATCGCTTATAACTCAACAGGTAATTTATGGATCAAAAAATTGAAAACACAGTTCAATTCCAAATCGCTTCCCTGGTCAGGCTTTCCAACGTTATATCTTTCCGTTAAAAAATGAATTTGTCAATGTGTCAAAACGCTTTGCGCTTGTTGTGCAGAGGAGTTAAGAACAGCCTTAAGAGCATGGATAGACGACAGACAGACAAAACCAAAATCATAAACACTTTTCACCTGAAAGTGTTTATGACTTCCGGAGTCTTTGTACCCCTTTTTAACTGGAAAATCAAAATTCTAGCATAAATTCGTGAATGGTATGACAGAACGTAGCAGGTGGGAAAGGGAACAACCTCCAAGTTGGCTAGGAATATAAATCCCTCTCCTCTTTTCATAAAAATGTGTTTTTGCCAACGAGAGTTTCCTTCAAAAACTCTCGTCTAACCCTCTCACTTTTTCTTATTTTTCTTCAACTTCCTTACCTATCTGCCGCGGAAGTATTTTTCGGGCAGAACCATAACTCTATAAATATCGTCTCTATTTAAAGAAGGGAATATTTTCCTCAACTTGAACGCAATCCCCCTTCCAATGACGTGTCTGTTGTGTTCGAAAAACGAGTTCACTCTGGAATATCTCAGGATGGATAGGGCCGATGTGGAACAGAGGACCACAGTGGAGTATTTTTCATGTGTTCTATAGTTAAAATCATTGCTGTTGACTTACTATCGGTAAATATACACTTAGGGGTTGTACATATATAACGTTATCAACTTTTGGGTAATTTTGGACCCCCTGCCCCCCTCACGATATCACACGTTATGATCCCTCAACCCCCCCCCCCCCCCCAACCCAGTAATATCGTTATCAATGTCTAAAATTTCTTTAGATTTTTGGAATATTTTCCTTTTGTTTGAAGTGATACACAAATATGATTACATTTATTTTTCGCATACTTTATTGATTCGGATGAAGAGAAGTCAATAAAATAACAGTTTTATATATGGAATAACTTTCTATCAAATAACACTTAAAAGAAATAGTTACTGTTTAAAAGTATTTAATAATAGCTTTTTGTTACATAATGCATTCAACAGTAGTAATGTTTTTTCGCACTCGTCCCCTGCACGGAGTAAGGCAAACAGAATTTCTTATAAAAAAAAACAGGTGGGCAATATTTTTTCGCTTTTATTTACTAGTAAACACAAGTATCATTTCAAACATACTTCTCATATGGTTTATCAAACAGCGACTTATATATGCATACACATATGACAGAAGAATATAGGAATGCCAAACATCGGGGCATTCCATATTTTGGATTAAATAATTTTATAATCATTTAATTATTTTATAACAACTTTGTATTTTCGTAAAAATAGACAACAGACTAAAAAAAGATAACAGACTATTTTGATGTAAAGAACAAGTTACAAATGAAAAGAGAAAATCTTGGCTGGATCAAAAATGATAACGATATCAAAAGGCAAATCCCCCTCCCCCTAGAGATATCTTACGATATCATGTGCCACACCCTCCTCCCCTCTAAAATGATAACGTTATATATGCATAGCCCCTTAATTAATGTTATAGACACATAAAAGTATGCATTTACAAGTTGGATGTGCCAATCCAAAAATTTCTTCCATCTCATATATATTTTTAATTAGTTTTTCAATTAATTTTCAGCAGTGAAATTGCGCTTGAAATTATTGAACATATAATACGTGATTTATCACATTGCTAACTAAGCGTATAACTAATAGAGTGCAAAATGTCCAAGTCGGGAATTGAACCCGGAACCTTTGGAATACCAAGGGTATTATTCCAAGGCTTCGACATTTTTCACTCTGTTGGTTATACGCTTAGTTAGTAATGCGATAAATCACGTATTAAATATTCAATAATTTCGAGCGTAATTTCACTGCTGAAAATTAATTGAAAAATTAATTAAAAATACATATGAGATGGAAGAAAGTAGTACGTGCAGTATTGTGTACGCTATCTTGGCACTAATCAACAGATGTTTGATACAACCCCTCATCTTTTTGCTTCTTTTTGGGAACAACGGATTTCGAGCTTATTCTATCGAAGATAATTTTCAAAATTTTCAAGATATGATTTTGAGACTTTCACAAAAGTTGCTGTATATACTTAGCTAATACATTATGCACATTATATTTTGATTGCATTCGCGCATGCGGAGTGAAACATTTTTTAATAAACCTGCTCATTTTCCATCCAATTTTTAGTATTTTTTAATTCTGATTGCAGGATATTATGTGCAATGTTGTTTGTCATATTTTCTGAATATAACTTTTTTTTTTAATGTTGAGAACTCTGCAAATTATAAGAAAAAACTTGGAGAAATTTGGGACGGTTTTTATAAAAACCTTAATTTCTCTACGAGTATACATGCTATCCTCATAAAAATGAACACAGTATATTACAATAAGCCACTTATTAATAATCTCGAGTTTGAACGCTTTTGCTACATTAGTTTTTACAGGGTTATCCAAAAGATATTCGATCTTTTTCAATTTGTTGACGGTCCCCTATGGAGTTTCGGGAAAAAAAATTTCGCGGAAATATATGACCTATACTACATTGTTTACATACCTGCAGTTTCAGGTTAATTCCTCATGCATTTTACTAGATATTTAACAAAACGTCTAAAATCGCAAGTGACCAGTCACTTTTGGCCATATAGTGTATCTGTATCTGTCGGATGACTGCAGTACATCCAGTGGATGATTGTGTTTGTGATTGTATGGATAAATACACCATTAAATTGACCCACTGGTTTCCACGATTGGCCTTATCGAAGCTGTATTCAGCGTTCAATGCAGGAAATAAAAGCTCTGTTGATATCTTTCGCGGTTGACCTTGTCACACGACATCAAAGCTTTGCATAAACGTTGGCGCTTTACATTCCTACTGCAGACAATAGGAAAAAATCAACTCTTTCAACAGACATATTGCTCCCACTTAAAACATACTTTGGCCACATACCAAAACCAGTCAGATTGTTGCCAAAAGGAATTGCATCTTTTTGCATGCTACAGAAGGAACCACACAGTTTTACTGGACTCAATATACATGGTGTAATCTCTTATCGCAAATTATTAAACCGTTAGATTTAGAGGTATGCTTCCAATATAAAAAAATGTTTCAGCATGTTGTTTTTCATCCCATCAAAAGTCATTTGTATCAAAATTGTTATGTTTTCAAAAGTTACGAAACATCCATTTTTAAACTGTTCCTGACCTGGGCCTTATAAGTTGCACCAGAAAATGTTGAAAATTCGTAAAATTTAACGCATCCTAACTCGGTAAATGAAAGCTAAAATTCTAGTGCTAAATTCGCCTTTGGCTAAATAATTAAAATTCATATAAAAAGCTCAAATAAATGTACTAAAATTACTTGCATGCATACAGTATAAAATTATTTAAAATACATTAAAAATATCTTAAAAATACATTAAAAACCATTAAAAAATCCAAAACGGTTTTAGCCATTACATGGATCAATAGATCCGGAGTATACATTATACTTTTCAAAAAAGATAGTAAATATTTTCTTTATGTAAGTATGGAGATGACAAAATTTCGTTACAGAATTATCTCAGATTAAATAGATCCCATACTGCGTAATCAAGATTAGCCTCAAACTCAACCTATAAAAGTAGATTTTAATAAATCGAAAATTATCTTTCGTACAAATAATGACCAGGAAAACCAATATAAGAGAATCTATTGAAATAATTGCAAATAAAGATACAGACTGTAACGATGCATTATCCATGCAGTATGGGAAGATTTGCTGCATAATAGATGAAAGCTTATTTTATATGAATACCTTTTGTCTGGCATCTCATCTGACGTACAACCTTTAAATTACAATGATTTCTTCTAGACAATTCTCGAATAAGCGCAAAGAAAAACATTAACACAATAACAACATTTAAATTCCCCACTGATAACGGCTGTGTAGTGGCTGAAAACGTTTTGGATTTTTTAATGTATTTTTAAGATATTTTTAATGTATTTTAAATTATTTTATATTATTTGTATGCACCTGCAAGTAATTTTAGTACATTTATTTGTGCTTTTTTATATGAAATTTAATCATAACTCGATGTTTTGGTCGTAGTAAAATGGAATATTTAACTATTTTATTTCTTAGAGCATGGAATTTTTTAAAATATAAGAATCAGGATGTATAAAAAATTAAATTTTGTAACTTAAAAAAAAAAGCACAACTTGTGGCTTTTGACATGTTGTAGAACAAAATCTCAAACATTTTTACAGTTACAATCCTACAACAACTTAACGATTTAGGAATTAGCCATCAGGTAATGATAAGAATAGAATAACCATGTATTACACTGGTCAACAAACATGGGCGTAATCTGGCGGGGGCAAGGGGGGGCATATGCCCCCCCAGTTTTTTAAGAGCAGGGGCAAGACATGTATTTTGCCCCTCCAGTTTTTTGTCTTGTTTTCAAATTTCTGTATTTCTTTTTTCGCTTTTTTTTACCCCTTTAGTTTAATAATTTATATTACTATCTTGGGTTTCAACTAGAATTGGATACAGCAAAATATAAACAGCCAGAATTAATGTTTTCACGTTGACATAAATAATTTTTCTTATGTCTTGACAAAACCTTCTGCTATAATAACAGTTCAAGAGATTTTTTTTCCGTCTCCCTTTTTTTTTTGTACAAAGTACAAAACTTATTTTCCTCTTCATTTCCAGGGATGTTTTTTTTTTTTGGGGGGGGGGGGGCACGTATGGTGAGAGGTGGGAATAGATATCACGATTACTGTGTCTTGACTCTGACCATTGTCCTTTTTCGTAAGATAATACAATGCAAAAACCCTTGACAGGTTAAAAGTTTCTGACGCAGCAATTTATCTTATGCTCTAAGAATTTTAAGTATGGAACTTAAAAATACTGATATCAAATTTTGAGTGACGTTATGCTATTTCTTAAAAAATATATTTGTATTTATTTCATCATTTTATTTTTGTTTTATTTATAATCGCATGTGCAAAAGTTATGTTCAACATGAAAAGCTGCATAAAATTTTATTCGCTGTTGCTTTATCATTTACATCTCTCATAAATTCAAAATATGAGTTTTAAAAGATATGATATAAAATTTAAGTGACGCCTTGATGTGACTTTAAAAGGTTTGTTTTAAAATTCAATTTAAATTATTTTTGACTTGGTTAAAATATTTTTTTACATCTACACAATACTTTTAATTTTCCAATTCACTGTTAAATATATCACTTTCATTGAATCTATACTATGCATTGAAATGTATTTATTTCAATAAATTGATTTATCTTTTGTGTCACGCTATTCAAAATTGTGAGTAAGATTTATGTAAATGGTTTATTTGCGTCAAACTATCCTTTTTCATACGTTTCATGTAGTTTGGACACAATGTTAAGTTAATTATAACGTTTGGAATCTGTTGCATTGATGTCCGAAAGGTGGTTTCTGAGTTATGGAAGCTGGACCCATAAGGCGCCATAGAGGGACGAAGCCCACTAGTGTCTATCATAATTATATCTGCCATGTGGACTAATTGCGATATTTAATCAAAATAGTCCCCCCCCCCCCTCCTCATCCCCAGAAATATAACAAATACAAAATGTGTCTTTATAAACCTATCGTCAAATAGGTTTTTATTTCTTTTTCCCTAAAAAAAAAACATGATTTTTATATCCGTAACGTAAATAGCGGACGAAGCCCGCTAGTTCCTATCATAATATATATTTTTAATAATTTTATATAGTCTATAATAAAAATCAGACTTAAAATAGTCTAGTTCCATGAGTACTTGTAGTGTCAGTTACATGCTACGATTTTTGGATACCAGTATTTTAGAACGGGAAAATGTGACTTATTTTATCGGAGATATCTCATTAATTGAATAAGGTGAGGCAAACTTTTTGAAAAAAAGGTGGCCAACAAGCATGGCAGTTATCAGCTATGTGACTTTGTGCTAAAGTCCATTAATTTGATCTGCTTTAAAAAGATTACGGAAGATTGAATTATAGTAGAACCTGGATTAACCGAGCTTCGATTAATCGAGGTTTCTGTTAACCGAGCCGATAACAAAGTCTGATTTTTTTTTCCTTTTGAATGAGCCTTAAAAATAACCACACTCTTTAGCTCACTGTCCGTGCTATACAGGCCCTTCTGCCCCCAAAAGCACTCAACTCCAAAGAAACACTGGACCCTGAGAAGTCAATAGCGAACAATGCTTTGTTTCCAGTAACTGTGTGAACTTTCGTAAATTTTTCAATTTGCATTTTAAAATTTACTACTGGTAGTTGATTTTCTTTTTAAATTTGTTAAGCTGTGAAACAGAACTTTACATATATTTATTTTTATTATTTAAAAAACGTTCTATATATATTTTTTTAAAGAGATGTTAAATTCGCAAGCACGGCGAGTTTTTACACACAGTTTCTATTAACCGAGATTTCCGATTCCGATTTACAAACAGTCCCAATTAGCTCGGATAATCGAGGTTGCTCTGTATAATTAAAAAATCAATGGCGATCTTATTGCAAACGGGTTTCCCTTTTACTGAGGGATTTCAAGACCGAATCAGCTGATGTTAGTTGCTGTTTCCGTGCTTGATTAAATAAGATTAGTTAAACATTTGAAAATTACCAAATATAAAAGGAACTAAGTCAACAGAGTGTTTGCTTTATGGTATTTTTTAACAACGCTATAAGAAAATGATTTTAAATAAGAGATTTTAAATGTAACGTTTTAAATCTGTCATAATTTTCACCAAACTTTCCTTTCTCTTTGTAACATTCAACTGAAAATATTTTTATTATTAGAAAGATAATATTATTATTTGCGCTACCTTAAAATTGGCAACTATAGTTAAAAATATCATCTCAAAATAAAATAAATAAAATAAAAATATAAAATAAAATAAAATAAATCTCTCATATAAATATATTTTTTAATTTAAACTGTTTTGCAATATTATTATTTGGCCATTTTGGCCAATATGACGTAATTTCCTCCATTTACGACTTTTAACACATATCAATGAATTTATTATTTAAAAATTTTTTTCTTTTAATATTCACGTGTAAATATAATTTTTATGATGTAATTTTCAATGTTTTCCTGCTTTTAATGCGTAATCATTTAATTCTAATTTGAAAATAATTGATTATTTTATAATTTTCTTTCATTTTAAGTAAGCATGTGTAAAAACAATTTTTATGACGTAATGTTTAATATTTTCCTGCTTTTAACACGTTATCATTTAATTCTAATTTAAAAGGATTTTTTTCTGTTTATAATAGTCACGTGTGAATAAATTTTTAATTTAAAGGGTATATTATTCTTTGCGCTGTTTTAACAATTGGCAACAATTTAAAATAACCTTTTCTAAAATATGTAAAAAATATCTCTGGAAATTCTGAAAATTTTAATTTAAAATTGAAATAAACCGTCAAAAAATTAGGCAAGTTAAAAATAATAAATGCACTCTGCAAACTTCGAGTTTCTATTGAATGATTAAATTCCCATGTATATTTTTTTTTTTCCTATGAGACTTTTTTAATGAGACAATTTTATCCAGATTTAACATTAAATATCTCTTAAAATAATTCTTCGATTTAAAAACTGTCTACTTCAACGTTTTTATCAAACATTTCTCTATAATACTACCCATTTTAATATTTTTGTATGCAGTAATTTTCTTAATATTTGCGAAATAGACCTCTAGTCACAAGAGATTCTTTCAAAGCTGTGCAAAGCGTTAGTTTTTCTTTTTTTTTCCCGAATAAGAGACAAAATGTAGTACGCAATTGCGTCAAAAGATGGCGACACCAGAATTCTGATATGCTTATTATGTAAAACTTCATTGTTATTTATAAATAAAACATTTCAACTAAATTATTTATTATAAAATAATTATTACATCACAATAGTTTTTATGCAAGGAAAATAATAATTATAATAATAATAATATTATGGATGTCAGTGATTATATATTGATTGACCGTCATAATAATAAAAAATGATATAAAAAGAAGAGCTGAAATGAATTATTTTTTTACGTTTCTGATCGTGTGATTTATATTCAAATAATAATTATTAATGTATATTTTTTGTAAAGTGATTGAAATTAAATATATTTATAAAATTTATGGTAATATTTTTATTGTTGAAAAATTGCCAAGAAATAATCATCATCAAATTGGTGTCATTATAATTGTAATTTTATTTAACTTAATAGCAATTAAAAAATTACAAAGGAACTGAGAATAATGGTCAATTAACAGACTTAAAAAAAAAAAAAAAAAAAAAAAAAACTTCACACGCATCAGAGAGTATCGAACTGCCTATGTTAAGATCAGTAGACGATGGCCCTCAACCACTCAGCCGTGGGAAGACAAAATTTTTCTCCCCAAAAGTGGTTAAAAAGAAAGCATGTGTATGAATACAGTGTCATGCATGTTCGGTGAAATTTCCATAGAATGGCGAAGAAATATAGTCCGATTTTTCATGCACATTATAAAACGAACAAGAGTCTTGCTGGAAACAAGTAAATTGTTATTTGGTTCATCTGAAACATATTTATTTGATTTTTAAAAAATCGCCCATGTCATTTTCGAGAGAAAAAAAAATCGAATTATTTAACGAACGAGAGTTTTCCCAGAAAAAAGAAAAGTGTTATTCACCTCGCCTTAATCACATTTATATTATGTATCAATTTAAAAATAATCGTTAGAACCGTTTTCAAGATTTTCAAATTAGGAACTTCCTCGATATCATACCAACGTTTTCACTTTAAAAATGGCTATTTAGATCTCAAAATATACTGCACGTAGAAATGTAAAAATTTCAGTATACGATTAGACTGCAGATATAAAACTGTTCTAGAAAATTCAGAACAATAAGACATATATCTGCTGAGTTATTAAAAGGCGGCTTTTCGCGTTTTCTTTGATGTCGAGTTAGCTGTATATATGAGTTCCACCATCTACGAATTCTATGATACGATACGATACGGTTTTAGGCTTAAGGCTGCGTCACTCGAATACTACCGTCTTCCATGATCACAATGGCATTCACATCGTTTTCAGCAATGAGTAAGGTCCAGCTGAAGGTCCATATTGTTTAAAATGCAAGTTCAAATTCACCAATGCTCATTTGGAAAAATTGACCAGAGCAGCGGGCATAGCCTGCTAGTTTTATATAAAACTGAAATTGCTTTTCATAATATGATAATGTTTTTACATGAAAGCAAACCACTTTGCTTAATTATTTAATGAATGCTTGTTTGTCTTTTCATAATGATTTAGAATTTTCGAATTTTATAAGAAATTTACTTTTATTATTGAAATAATACAGATTTAGTATCAATAGTGGATCAATTAAATTACACAGTAATAGCCATAATAGTTAGACACTGTTCACACACATCAGACAGTGTTAGACACAACACTGACACAATTAGACACTGTTCATTGCTCTAAATTATAAAAATAGTCCTCCAAATTCCCTTTCACTCTTGAACACCGCCTCTCTTCAAACACTCCAGGGGGACGGGGAGGGCGCGAGTGTGAACGATGTTACCTTCTTTGGAGCTGTCCATAAATGATGTCACACTTTTTTTCAATATTTCTGACCTCTCTCTCCCCCTCCCCCCTTGTCACAAAGTGTCACATTTTGCCATATCCCCCTCTTGTGACATGTTACATTATGTTACAGTGTACTATGTTACGGAAAGTTTTGAAGGACCGCCCATTTCTATAGTTTTCGTCAAAGAGTATTTAATGGGGAAGTCTGCCAGGAAATTTGTGTTATATTAAAATTTTCTTTCGGAATTTATAGTTATATATATAGAAAACATAAACCATTTGGAAACTTTTACATAGAAATCTATAGAGATTGCTGTAGAAGATATTCTTTAGTACAGTTTAAATAGAAATTTACAGAGATTGCAATATAGAAATTTCAGAAGAAGCATTTTATATTAAAATCTATTGATGGTGCTAAATAAAAACTTAATGAGGAAATCTGCAATTATTACTCTAGAGCTATATGTATTTAAAAAAGTAATGTAGAGCCTATAACATAATTATATATTGACTAGTGTATAACCCCCGTCAAAAATGACGGAATGTGAATGATAAATCTCCAAAACCTTTTGCCCCTACTGTTTTTGTATCGCTTTGTAGTTAAAGCCCAGCTTTGTATTTCATTTTTTTTTAATTTAACCATTTATATGCTATTTTGCGCACGAACTGGCATAAGCATTGGATAATTCAAAATAACCAACCAGAATTAACGTCTTCACGTTCATAGAAGTAATTTCTGATGCAGTAGTCAAAGCTCAAGTAAGAATATTTCCTCTGCTCTATTTTTCAGAAAAGCGGAACCATTTTTCCTTTTTTATTTTCATAGAACTATTTAAATGCACATGTGAGATAGATCTCTTGATTACTATCTTTTGATTCTGACTATTGTCATTAGGGTTTCCTTCATCTGACGAAACCCTATTCGTCTCACTCGTCAGTCTGTCCGTCTGTCGCAGTGCCCGTAACGATATATGTTGGAGACTTGAAATTTTGCATACTTATAGCTGAACACCTCACATCAAATGACAAATCGTAAAAATTGAAAAAGTAGTAATTAATGGACGTTGTTAATTAGAAAAACCCCAATTACAAGATCTGAAAGGCATTCATGATTCAACAAAAGCAAAAAATATTTTATCGAATTATAAAAACTATCTCTTCCATCGATTAAAACCAGGTATCATTTTAACGGCAGATAAGGACTAGCGATTGCTTTAAGGTGCTTTTATTTATTTTCTACTCATCCGAGAAATTCGAAATTAGTACCACAAGACAGGCAAAAAATCAGCTTTCAGAAATTCTAAAAATTATCTTGATCGTACCATAAAAACTCTGAAATTCGTTAAAAATCGAGAAAAAAATCTTTTATTTCCCTTCATTTGTGAAGGCGACAGATGTCTGATGAATTGAATTTTCGGCGATAGCCAGAGAATATAAAACAGGTGCGGTCTTGCGGTCAGAAACAGACTCAGAATTTTTATATAAGACCAAATTTAAATATCGATTTTCGAGCTATGATTTTTATGCCATCCGAAGTAAAATTTCATTCTCTTTCAGAATATGTCTTTATTTTTTAATTTCGACAATCAGAAGCGAAGATAATTAATTTTTTGTAATTAAAACCAGAATTGCATTTTTTGCACGGCAGGTCAAGTGACACGGAAAGAAAAAGAGTTACATTTTTACCCGGTAGCAGAAAGTGCATGACGTGCGTCGCAGATTTATTTTGGACCTTGCAGATAAATTTGCCAACTTGGAAAAAAAAAAAAGTGAGAAAACTCTGACAAAAGAAAACCCTGCAAAAAAAATCGTGACGTGCGTCGCAGATTTATTTTGGACCTTGCAGATAAATTTGCCAACTTGAAAAAAAAGTATTTCCTTAAAAAAAAAAAAAAAAAAGTGAGAAAACTCTGACAAAAGAAAACTCGCAAAAAATTCGGTAATTTTGTAGCCAAAGGGTCGCTGCAAAAACACAAATTTCGTCAAAAGATCCTGGACATAAGCATGAATTCCATCCTAGGGTTGTGGAAAAAATACAAATTTCTGTCACATGATCGCGGACAAACGCAAATTTAGTCTTAAGGATCGCGGAAAGAACCTGAATTTAGTCAAACGATTGCGGGGAAAATGCAAATTTAGTCAAACGATCGCAAAAACAAATTGCAAATTTATGTCAAATGATCGTGAAAAAACGCAAATTTAAGTCAAAGGATTGCGGAAAAAACGCGGAATTTTGTTAAAAGATCCCAAAAACCGTAAATTTCTGCCAAAAGATCGCTGTTTAAACTTGAATTTTATCTAAAAATTCCAGAAAAAACATGAATTTCGTTCCTTGGGCGCGGGGAAAAAAGCAAATTTCTGTCACAAAGTCGCAGAAAAGGCTTGAATTTCGTCAAAGGATCGAGGAAAAAACACGAATTTAGTCAAACGATCGTGAAAAAGAAAAGCAAATTTAGTCAAACAATCACAAAAAAAACGCAAATTTCTCAAAAAGGATTGCGGAAAAAAGCGGAATTTCGTCATACGATCGCGAAAAACGCAAATTTCTGTCAAAGGATCGCTGTAAAAGCGCGAATTTTGTCAAAAGATCTCGGGAAAAACGTGAATTTCGTCCCAGTGGTGCCCAAAAAACGCAAATTTCTGTCACAGGATCACGGGAAAAACACGAATTCCGTCAAAAGATCGAGGAAAAGACACAAATTTAGTCAAACAATCGTGAAAAACGCAAATTTCTGTCAAAAGATGGCGGAAAACGCGAAATTTCATCATAAGATCGCGAAAAATGCAATTTTCTGCCAAAGGATCGCGGTAAAATCTCAAATTTCGTCAAAAGGACGCCTGATGGATGTACAGAATTCCTAAATTTTAACTTAGTTTATTCCTGACTCTTACTCTTGTAATGATAAATTCTTATCATTAAATAAAATATCTTTTTTTTCTTTCAGTTAAAGAAAAAAATAAAGCTCTGTTCTCTTAATATATCTATTATTACATATGAAAGATCTGATAAGATTTCTGTGAAATAGATAATCAATGTGGTCACTATTTTCCTTATGTGTTTATTCTATGCCATTTTTATGCACGTATCTAAAAGTGTGCTGGAATAGTATTTGTTCTCGAGTATATGAACCATGTTACATATTCATTATTATTTAATTCTTCATAAAATATTAATTTTTGCTATTTACTTATTTAGGTTAATATTATAGTTGGAATATAATTCTATTTATTTTTTAGTATTAATCAGTAAGAACCCTATTTATTTTATCACTTATAATGTTTGTACATAATCGCAGTACAGATTTTTTTAACTATTGATTTTACAAATTTGGTTCTTTCGCATCCTTATGTTATTTCGTACGCTGATTCGCAAAATCAAAATTTTAAAAAAATCGGACCACAACTTTCCGGTTTATTAAAAAATCGATTTTTAAGCATAAAAGGGATGCTTTTTTGTACAGACAATTGACGAGAATTTGTTAAAATTAGGAAAACTAAAGAACCGATCGATTTTAAACTTTGACATAGATCGTAACACATAAGAATTTTATGAATTTAAGGTGAGCTGAATTTGTGTGTGTGGGGGGGGGGGGGGGGAGCAAACAAGGGCTCCGTGAAAAAAATGGCTAATCTGATTTTTAAAAAAAAATTTACGCATTTGGTTACGTCTATTTATTAATTACATGCATTATCATTTAGCTTTTATTACTGTTTATTTGTTAGCTTCCAGACTATCAAAGCTTGATAGCTAATGTGCCTGCATGTTCTGTATGTACGTATGTATAAACGTAACGCGATAATTCTTGATAGAAAAATCCGTTTTGTTTTAAACTTTGTATAATATATAAAAAAATTGAAATATGAGTGGATAATTTTCAGGGGGACACATTCCTAAATATAATAGTGCTGCCATTTATGAAAGGAATTATTAATTTTCTATTAACAATTTTGATTTGTTAATTTAAGGATAAAGTGTTTTGAAAGACATATTAAACGAAATCCTCTGCATATCACACTTACCCACTTGTTTTCTTTATGATAAAATAATACATAATTGATGATTTTTTTATGGTTTTCTGGCTGGTTTTCTCCTTACGTCCGGAAATTCGGTTCAAAACTCCAATTGATGGTATTTTCTGAAAGATCATTTACGTTTACCAAAGAATGGAAAACGTATTTCAATTACGTAGTTTCTGAATAATAACACCTGCCTATTCCATGCTTTTCCAAACAAAAATAAATGAAAACTTGTGTCATAAAGTTGACCCTTTGGATTTGAGAACAGCCTTAAGTACAGTTGAAGAATATGGTAAACAAGGAAATATGCTTTAGATAAATCGAAGCAGAAAACTTGACATTTTTTTTCTTCATTCTTCCATCAGAATACTATAAATTACATAAAATTTTGTATTTAATATTTTGAAAGTAAAAACATCATATAAAAATAGCGAATATTTTTATTTAGGTCTTTAAGGGGAGCCCACTTTGAAAATGTGAAAAATTAAAAACATTCGAATTAAAATAAACATTAAAATCAGTGTTTAATTTAAATTTTTGTATTGCTAAGTTATATGGATTCATCTTAAACCAGAATGAGTGGGATCGTATCAAAAGTGTTTTTCGCTAAGAATGGCGGTTGACTTTCAGAATGTTTCTCTGATAACGGGTTCTGAACTCCCCAATTAATTACTTTTTTCACACTACATTTGAGGTTGTTTCAGAGCTTTGATAGTCAAGAACGAAAAGAGTGGGGAAAACGAGTTATCTGGAATTTCCCTGGAAACTAGTGACTATAACAGTTTACCACCAGTTGAAAAAAATGAACTATTAATGTTACTAGATTTAAACAGCTCTAAAATCTAACCGATGATTAAGATGTCGCATACGAATTACTTTTTCAATCAATCCCTTTCAAATTTCTCCTGTATGCTAATTTTGTTTTTTTCCCCTTAATAAATGTGTATCAGTATGAAAAAGAAGAAATAATTATCAAATGAATTATTAAGGGGAAATGTCAAAAAAGCTCGCCCAATTTAAGGACAATCTATACTAATAAAAAAAAAGTTTCGCTTTGTGTGTGTGTGTGTGTGTGTGTGTGTGTGTGTGTGTGTGTCTGTGTGTATGCGATGGCTAGCAAAATCTAGCGTAAGTACGAAGTTGACAATTTTTATGAAAGTAGCCCAAAGTCTCTTCTGATGCACCTAGGATTCAGAATTTTTAAATTCTAATAATTAGTTGAGTTATTAATTAAAATTCGCAAATCACTCTCATTAATAACTCATCTCGGCCATTGCGAAAGGGAAAAAGTGATGGCGCACGGAAGCCTTATTTATGCATTGGGAGAAAATGAAGTTCGAAAAGAAGGAATTTCGGGAGTATTTTGTCATTATTTATTAACTTACATCAGCCAAACTGCTTAGTAAAGTTAAAAACGGATGACATATTCTATAAAATCGTACTGTTATGTCTCAAATGCCGCAATCGATTGAAAAAAAATATCACAGTTAATCCTTTGAAATTTTTTTTCTCCAAAAAGTCTCGTTTTTTCCGTGAAGCGTTTTTCTGTCCTGTTGCAGCGCCCCTCGAGGACGCAATTTTAGAGGTACCGACAAATTAAAAATGTGCTCTCAAAGCTAAATCCTTCTAATCGATGGTTTTAAAAAATATGAATTTTAACCTTTTCAAATACACTGGCGAACTCAGGTCACTTCGCGTTTTATGGAGACTATATTTTTTTAACCCTAAAAGTAACAAAACGTCCATACTTTAACACACTTTACTTTTTACTTTACACGGCATACTTTTTTTTTTCTGTTTAGAGCATCTCTATAGACCAGATTTACATAACCTACAAAATTTTTGAAACGTTCGAACGGGTATAAAATATTTTTTACAAGATAAAATATGTGAAAAATTCGATGGAAATAAAAAAGCTGAGTGTTTCATCGCGGTTTCGCCCCTTCAGGGCACAATTTTAGAGGTACCGACAAACCAAAGATATGTTCTTAAAGGTGAAACATTCTTCTAATCGATGTTATAATCGACTTTTAAAAATAAGAATTTTAACCCTTTCAAATATACCGGCACGGAGGTCACTTCGCGCCTCATGGTGATGATATTTTTTCTATGCTAAAAGTAACTAAACGTGCGTATTTTAATAGAAACTTTTTAGAGCATTTGGATAGACCAGATTTACGTCACCTGCAAAAATTTCGAAACGTTCGGACGAGTATAAATATTTTTATAAACTAAAATATATGAAAATATCTACGAAATCAGTAAAAACTTGGGTGTTTTTGCGCGGTAAAAAAAAGACGCCTTAATTTAAGTGTATGTGTGTGGTAATAGGGAGGGAGGGTATAAATATGTTTTTTAAAAAGGCCTTAAAATTTTTGCCCCCCCAGTCTTAGAGCCCAAGTTACGCCTATGTCAACAAATTTGAACTTTTGCTCTGTCCTAAAACAGAAATTAGTTGTTTTTTATGCGGTTTTTTGTGCTGATTCCGAATCTAATTTTAGATTTACTCCAGCACGTCAAGTTTGAAAGATATTTGCATATTTCAATTTATGCAAATTTAGTAAATTTTATACAATTATTTGCAAATTTAAGGTATAAAGCAATATCAGACAGGGTTTTTTGTTTTATGTTATGATTACTACCTAATTTACTTCACAAAAACGTTGCTTCTGAGATTATACTGGCATGTGACTGTGAAATATTGCACCTAATTTGCATGATTTTCTAAAAATGTTTTTTGACGTTCAAATATTTCTGCCGCACGAGTACGCTAATATGTTTCTAAACCAGTTTTTTGAGCTGATTTCAAATCTTGTACCTGTTTTCTTCTATCACGTCTAGTTTTTGAAAAAAAGTGAAATTTTAATTTTTGGTCAAAAAAGCCAGAAATAGCTTTTTATGATACTTTGTATGATAAACTTCAACTAGTTAGGATAGATTCTACTACTTATTTTTTTTTTTTCGATTACTTAAATTTTTGTTTATGTCTCTGATATGAATCTGACCCTGTTCGCCTTCTTGTCAATGAATGACACACCCCTAAAAAGCATCTTATATCAAACCTGTGTTAATGGCGTGCAAAAGTGGAAATTCATCTTACACAAAAACTAGACATGACATAAGAAAACAGACTGCAGATTTGAAATCAGCATAAAAATCTAGTCTAGAAAAACATTACGTCAATTATGTGGCAACTATTTTAAAGTTAATAGTGATGTAAACATGACACCATTGAAAAATAGGCAAATTAGGCTTAATAACTGATAAATAAATGTTAAGAATATGCAAATCGTGACATTCATCTGAAGCAAATATTCAAGTAGTCCTTACCTAGAAAACATAATTTGATGTGACATATATTGTATTTAAAATTTGCATAAAATAGCACAAAAAAGCTTAAATTTGCATAAATTAAAATATGCAAATTTCTCCAAACCTGGACCACCTAGAGATAAACGCGGAAAGCATATTCGGAATCAGTGCCAAAAACTGATCTAGAAGCAATTAATTTTAGTTCTAGGACAAAACCACTGTTGACCAGTGTTATGAGTTGTGCTTAAGGACAGGCAATATGAGTTAGAGACACAATCAAATTAACTGATTGTTAAATCCTGTAGGAAAAGCGCTTAATTTCTGGGAACAGGCAATATGAGTTAGAACCAGATACAAATGATCTGATTGTTGAATCCTGTAGGAAAAGCACTTAATTTCTGGGAACAAGCAATATGAGTTAGAGACATAATCAAATGAATTGATTGTTGAATTCTGTAGGAAAGTATTTAATTTCTGGGAGCAGTCAATATGAGTTAATCAAAGGGACTGATTGTTGAATCCCGTAGGGAAAGCGCTTAATTTCTCGGAATAGGCAATATGAGTTAGATACACAATCAAATGAACTGATTGTTGAATCCTGTAGGAAAAGCGCTTAATTTCTGGGAACAGGCAATATGAGTTAGATACACAATCAAATGAACTGATTGTTTAATCCTGTAGAAAAAGGGCTTAATTTCTGGGTACAGGCAATATGAGTTAGAGATATAATCAAGTGAACTGATTGTTGAATCCTGTAGGAAAAGTGCTTAATTTCTGGGAACAGGCAATATGAGTTAGAGACATAATCAAATGAATTGATTGTTGAATCATGTAGGAAAAGTGCTTAATTTCTGGGAACAGGCAATATGAATTAGAAACATAATCAAATCAACTGATTGTTGAATCTTGTAGGAAAAGTGCATTATTTCTAGACATCTAGACAAAGAATTACAGTACACTTTTTAAAATTTCACCAAAACACGACGAAAAGTTTGTTTAAACATTGGGTAGCTGGTACGTTGAACAATAAATTGCTAAAATGTAGAATCGAAAAATGGTACGTTGACCAATAAACTGATAAAATGTTAAACTGAGAACTGGTACTTTGAACAATAAAAGGATAAAAGTGCTGAACCGTGAACTAGTACGTTGAACAATAAATTGATAAAACTGGTACTTTGAACAATAAATTGGCAAAATGTTGAACCAAGGACTGGTGCATTGAGCAATAAATTGGTAAAATGTTAAACCGAAAACTGGTACGTTAAACAATAAACTGGTAAAATGTTTCGAGAACTGATACATTGCTCAATAAATTGGTAAAATATTAAACCGAAAACTGGTATGTTGAACAATAAATATATATTGAACCATAAAGTAACTACAGTTATTCTTTGCAAAAAGAGGTCTAATCAGACTGAGGCCTTTAAAAAAGGGCTAAGGTGTCAACACTGCCTGTATTTATTCAGCTAAGAGAGCTAAGTACTCCAATGGTTTTTGTGTCACGTTGCACTTTCTGAACTATTCGGCCGATGACCATAGGCGTAGCGTGACCAGAAATTTTGGGGGGGCACCAAGGTCGTGCGAAGTAAAAACGGCGCCCCGAGCGAATTTTCAATTTTGCACCCCCCCCCCCCCCCCCCCCCCCCCCCCGCCCTCCAATAAAAAAAAATTCTTTCTTTTTGTGATTGGTGTAATAAAATTGATAAAGTGCAGAAACATAAATTCTATCGAATAAATATTTCGCGTTTCTTTTGGGACTTATTTAAAAGGTTTAATTTTAATTTAGGAATTCAGAACAACTAAATAACGTAAAAGAAAATTGCACTTATTTGTTAGAGAGTTCATGATGTTTAGCGAAAGGGAGAAAAAATGATCAAGAAAGAAAAAGAAATTCCCCGAAAAATGAATAAATTAGCAAAACCGTGGTTTGCAGCCTAAATTTCGCGCCCGGGGAGACCACTTCTTTAGCCCGCTCTTTGTACGGCCCTAGGGGGGCACACTAGAGGTCTGCACGGACCGCAATTCCAAGGCTCAGGCCGATCCCGGCCCGTTTATATTTTCACAGTTTACGACCAGGCCCGGCTCGTACAAAAAACAGTGAAAACAAGCCCGGCCCGTGAAAAAATCAATTAAATCAGTCCCGGTTCTGCTCGACACAATTTCTCAAAAAAATTCCGATTTTTCTTAATATACAATTGCAGGGCAGCCACTTGCTACTAAAAGCGACTATTTTCAGCATCCGGCGGCTATGGCGACTATTTTAGGCCGAAAACCACTAAATAGCGTTATTTCAAGAAAAAAGGTGACCTTTTCCGGATTTCAGTGACTGTTTTTACTGAAAATATTTTATCTTGCTTCTTCATAAGCACCTGTAAAGTCATCTTCCCAAACAGACTTTTTCAACGGTTGTTTGAAGAGATTCGCGATTTTTTCCTCGACGAATTCCAAAATTCTCGACTTCTCCCCCTCCAATCTGTTGACGAAAATACTTATTTTTTTTTCAGAGATCTTTTTATACAATCGTTGAAGGAGATTTTGCATTTTTTCCGCGATCCTTTGCCAAATGTCGCAAATTTTTCTACGTCAGATTAACGAAATCGATTTTTTTTCCGCCACCACTTGTCCAAATTCGCGATATATATTTTCCGAGAGCGATTGATGGTAGTTACTATTTGTTTCAGAGATCTTTTGGCGAAATTCCCGATTCTTTTCCAGATCGTTTGTCAAAATTCGTGATTTTCCTTTCATGACCGAGTAAAATTCATGATTTCTTTGGTTCGATCATTTGGTTAAATTCTCATTTTTTTTTGACCAAATTTGCGTTTTGTGCCCGCGACCATTTGACGAAATTTGCGATTTTTTTGTGATCGTTAGACGAAATTCGCAATTTTTTGTCCATTCTTTTGACGAAATTTGCGATGATTTATCCGCGACCGAATGACGAAAATCGCCATTTGTTTCCATAACCTTTGGCAAAATTCAAGATATGTTTTACAGTTGTTTGAGGAGATTCGCGATTTTTTCCGTGACAAATTGCAAACATTCGCGATTTTTTCCCCAATCGATTAACGATAATAGTTATTTCTTTTCGCTATCTTTTGCTACGATCGTAGAAGGATATTTCGCAATTTTTCCTATGACGTATTGCAAATTTCTCAATTTTTGGGGGGCGATCGTATCACGGAACTCTTTTTTTTTCCCGTGATCCTTTGCCAGATTTCGCGATTTTGTTTCCGGCGATCGTTTCACGGAATTCACGACTTTTTTTCAGCGATACTTTGCCAAAATTCGCGATTTTTTCTGCGCCAAACAGGGGAAATTTTTTCTCCGCCACCACTTGTCGAAATTCGCGATATATGTTTTTTCCGCGACCGATTGATGGTACTCGCTGTTTGTTTCAGATATCATTTGACGAAATTCGGATTCTTTTCCGCGATAGTTTATTGAAATTTGTGATTTTATTTTTAAAACCGACTTACGAAATTCTTGATTATTTGTTTAAATTCTCGATTTTTTTACGCGATTATTTGACCAAATTCGCGTCGTTTCAGGGATAATGATTCTGTTCTACATTTTCCGAAATTTTAAGGCATTCGGTTCCGAAAATTTGAAAAAAATCAGTCATCAATCCTAAAGTTCGGGCATAAAAAATATCGCTAATTTCGCAAATAGTCGCCGAAAAAATCAATTTCGATAATCGTTCACAGAAAAAAGTCGCCAATTTCTTCAAGGGATCGCAGAAAAAGCGAATTTCGCCAAAGAATCGCGGGAAAAAAGCACGAATTTCTACAAGGGATCACGAAAAAACGCCAGCTTCGTCTGAGAATCGCGAAAAACACACACATTTCACCAAGGGATCGCAGAAAACGCAATATTTATCAAAAGATCGCGGAAAAGCGCGAATTTCGCCAAAGGATCGCGATAAAGAAACACAAATTTCGTCGAAGGATCGCGGAAAAACGCGAATTTCGCTGAAGGACAGCCGAAAAAACGCATAATTGGGGCCGGGAGATTCCCCCCCCCCCCTTTTCCTCCTCTGCTGTAACCTTTCAGAAAATTTGCTGTGAATTTCAGATTTTTTTTTTTTACTCAGAATCATCCCTATCGTCTTTTTGTCCGTGACCATTTGACGAAATTTGCAATTTTTTTTCTCTTGGTCGTTAGACGAAATTCGTAATATTTTGTGAATTCTTTGACGAAATTTGCGATGATTTTTTCGTGACCGCCATTTGTTTCCGCAACCTTTGATAAAATTAGAGATATTTTTCCACGGTCCTTTGAGGAGATTTGCGATTTTTTTCGACGACGAATTACTAAAATTCGCATTTTTTCCGCCGATCTGTTTACGGAATTCACCATTTTCTTTACAGATGCTTTGTCAAATTTCGTGAATTTTTCTATGACCGATTGACGAAAATGATATTCGGTATTTGTTTCAGAGATTTTTTGACGAAATTCGTGATATTTTCCCCCGGCCTTTTGTCGAAATTCGTCTTTTCTTTTGTCGACTGACTGAGGAAGTTTAAGGGCAAGGAGGCAAAAAGAAGTGGAAAAATCATTTGGGGGATAAAGGCAGGGGCAACTTTATTAGCCATGGCGCCCTGTGGGAGATTTTTTACTGTACCACTGCAAATACTATACTAATTTTTTTTTCTTTTAAAGGGTTTTACTAAAGCATTTTACTTTGTGCACTCCTTCCAGGGACGAAACTAGCTATATTTTCACCCGGGGCAAACATGGATTTTGGCGCCCCCCTCCTTCCTCCGCAAAGTAAATTTACAAAGAGAAATTTACGAAAGTTTCTATTAGAGGACTTATTTTAAAATTTAAAATGTGTAACAGTAAAATACGTAATAATATTGAAATATATAACCAGCTTTGTCAAATATTTATTCATTAAAACCTGTGAAAAAAATCGAAAGGAAGCGGAAATAATTCCGCTTTATACAGGTTTCCGTCTTAGCAGATATAACTGTTGGTATTATTTCTGTTGGAACCACGCAGTTTTTTTTCATTTAAGACAATGTTGCATTATAGACATTTCATTTTTCTAGATTTTACTGTTGCTGTAGCATTACATATTATTACAAATGAGGTACTTTAATGTCATAGTGATATGAGTCACATTGTTTCAGGAACTAAAAAATAGGATTTACTGTACGCATAAAAATGAATTCCAGATTGTAAAATATATTCCTGTACTATCTACACCAGTTTTGTGGAATTATCACTTATATCACTCTTCTTATTTATAGATAGGTATGGTTACATACGTTCCTCAAATTTTCAAATTTAATTTTCAAAGCTAATTTTCAAATTTATGTGTGACTCAAAACAACAACAACAAAATTATTAAATTTTTACTTTTCATTTTGTGAATTTTCGACTGCTTGGTGTTTATTGTCCCAGTCAGACACCTGACCTCGCCAAATTAAAGGCCAGATATGGTGATATGCATGTAAAAATGTAATTATAAGAAAAAGAATGGAGTTATTCATTTACTGTCTTGTATATTGTAGGGTAATCTTTTTATCTATTCGACAATTTTAATGCACTTTACTCAGCTTTTCTTTTTGATTTTTCAGCTAAAAAATATTTTTTTACACAAACTTTCACACGCACATATATATATTGTATAAAACGGTAAAACAAATTTTCATCTGGCGCCCCCTTCGCGTAGCGCCCAGGGTGCATGCCCACTCTCCACCCCCTTAGTTTCGGCCCTGACTCATTCTCCCGTTAGTTTTTATTGTCCCGGGCACCCTGGGTGGGGCTTGTTGAGCTAAAGCCAATGGGTAGGCCTCCTTACCTATCCGAACCTGTCCCGGGCAGCCACCCGATCTCGCCCATATCAAGACAGGAAAAATGAAAGCTCAATACTGCTCAGGGAGAGAAAGAAAAAAAAATGAACAGTCTTCAAGGAGTCTTTTCATCAGAAAAGTCAGAGTCAAACAAAATCTTCATTTGGCGCTCCCTTCGCCTTTCGGTATACTTGGAATTGGAGAAAGAATAATGCTCAAGGCAAAAGCTCTTTTTTCCAATTCATTTGCAGTCTTCTATTATAGATGAATCTTTTTTATATAATTGTAAATTTCAATGCATTTAGTTCAGTTTTACTTTTGGATTTTCCGGCTGTAAGATTTTTTTATGCAAATTCAATATAAATACATATATATTTTTGTATGTAAAAAAAAAAAAAGAAAAATCTTCATTTGGCGCCCCTTTCTGTTCTGGCGCCCGGGGTGTAGAAGGTTGGGGGGGGGGCACACGCCCCCCCCGTGCCCCCCCGACGCTACGCCTATGCCGATGACCCTTCAATTCAGAACAGTGATAGCCGCCCTACTTTTATGGAATGATAATTATAGATCATGAGTACCATAGATTTAACGTTGAAAAGTTTAAATTGAAACACGCAAGTGCTATCGATTACGTAATTCGGAACGTGTGAGGTTTCGACTAGGGAACTCTGCTCCTTGTGCTAGTAGTGTGGACACATGGTTGCTTCAAGGACCCTCTTTGACTGGCTAGACTCCTTGTAGGAAAAATTGGATTTTCAAGGACAAACGTCCTCTTTTCATTATTTCTTCGTTGATCACTCCTCGGAACCTTATCTTAGGTTAGTAACTATGGTAAAGAAGGGAAAATGAAAAGAGGGCGTTTGCCCTTGAAAAGCCGATTTTTCCTGGAACAGGAATTCGATATAGCGTTATGCTGCGAATAAACCATCCTTCTCACTGTTATCAGTATCGGAGTCTTTTCTTGTGGCCACGCGGCGTTTTTCATCTTTAATGAGTTTAAAAGGAAAGGGACTGATGTCCTGCAAAAGAGGAACCTTTTCGTCGAGTAGAGTTGAGCTCCTTATCTCCTGATTCATTGTTAATTCCCCTCATACTTTTGTGAATAAACCGCAGAAGTGGCCAGAACAAAATATTTCCATAAAAACTGTAGAAAGATTGAAAAACAAGCATTTATACGCAGCCTTAAGGTGCGATCAGACAGCCTTCTGCGATTGTGGCTTGTTTGTCGGCTTGTTTGATGTGGCGAGTTTTCTGTCGATCTTACAAGAGAGGGAATTACCACCAAAGAGACTCCCTGATATGTTTATCACCTCCGCTTTCTTTTGTTGGTGAATACGGAGCCTTTAGAACAAAAATCCCTGAGAAATAATTTATATGAATTATCGTCGCAAAATTTTAAAATGTGGTCTGAAAGCAGCCTTATAGTCTGGGAGACAGAGTGGCATCACCCATTTTAGCGTCGATGATTTCGGAGTTGCTAATCAACTGGTGCACCAGCGGGGTTTGTTGTCATAACAGTATCGCACTTTTCACTGACAATGTTAAATGGACGACAACCCGATGACTGGATGTTACGCGATTCGAGTGTATCATCAGTAATTGGGTTGTCATTCATTTTAAATTGCAATAGGGCGATATTGCTATGGCAACAACCCCCGCTGATGCACCAAGCTGACCGGCAGTATCGTTATCTGTAGCATGGAATTTATCACACGTACGAAAATTATAGACGCTAAAATTGATTTAAAAAATGTGATGGCCCTCGCGGGCAATTACGCTCAGTAACATTATGATGTAAGTCAATTCACAGACGCTCGTCTCTGACTTTGACCCGCTTTCTTTATTTCCTTTTAACATACGAGGAGGTATTTTAGCGGATCAACAAAAGGGGGGAAAGATCTGTCGACATCAGCTGCTTCTCACCCTCTCTTCTTCAATGTTTTTCTGGCACGTCGTCAACATTAAAAAAATGTCGGCATTGACCGGGATTTTAAGGAATAAACACGATCTTAAAACACACCAACACCACCTTCCATAGATGCCGGCACGGGGGAGGGGAAGATACATTGCTTCTCTATGGATTTTGAAATTAAATTTACTAAATTTCCCTTTTCTCAAACGATTTTGGAAAAGAAAAAAGATAGAAAATTAATTTTTTTCCAACTGATTGAAATGATTAAATACTAACAAAAACAAAAAACAAACTAAGGATTTTTCAATATACATAAAGCACAAATAATTGCATGAAAATTACTGTTAGGTGCATAAATATAAAATAAAGATATTTAAAATACAAATTTAAAATATCTCAAAATACATCAGAAAAACATAGAACGTTTTCAACTGTTACAAGGCCGTCTTCAGTAGCATTTGAATGTTGTTATTATTTTCTTTGCGCTTATTCGAGAATTGTCCAGAAGAAAACATTGTAATTTAAATTTAAATGTTATTCAAAATTTCGACAAAACGAGCTTTCATCTATAATGATCATCTATAATAATAGTCCAGGCAATAGAGACTGTATAGGAGCTCTACCTAGCAAAATTCATGGTAGTTCTGGAAAAAGGCTTACTATATGTTTTTTGGGTCGCTGAATCCGAATTTTTAACTTCCCACCAAAATTTCCCCCCCGGCAACCCCACCAAATTTTGGTAAAATGACCCCCAAAAAGGTTTTTATTAAAAAATTCCATTTTTTATTGTTTCAGGGGAAAAGTATCTAGAAATTCAGAAAGTAGACAAAATTTGCAACAAATTAGATATATGACATTATGACTTAGGATGAAGGGGAAGGGGGGATCTGCCTCGGAACATGCGCGCGGTGCTGTGTGAACTAAGTTGCGCAATTCCACTTAACCACTCACACGTTTACATTCTCCCTCCCATCTCCCCCCCCCCGAACTTTCTCTATAAGGCTTACGTCAAGTTTTTTCGGTCGCTGAATCCGAATTTTTAACTTCCCCCCAAATTCCCCCCCCCCAATAGTTGTTTTTAACTTAAATTTGTTATTGTTTTAGGGGAAAAGCATTACGAAATTCAGAAACTAGACAAAATTTGCAACAAATAGGTATATGACATTATGACGTAGGATGAACGGGGAGGGGGAGGGCTGCCTCTGAACATTCACTGCGGCACTACGTGCACTAATTATGAAGTCCAGGCAATAGGGGATTTTACCTGAAAAAATTAATACTAGTTCTGGATTTCGACTCACTTTATGTTTTTTGGGTCGCTGAATCCGAATTTGTAACTTCCCACCAAAATTTCACCTGGCAACCCCCCCACCCCCAAAAATTAATTTTTGGAAAAAATTTGGTTTTTGAGAAAAGCGCGCGGTGAATGTTCCGAGGTAGCCCCCTCTCTCCCCGTTTCTCCTACGTCATAATGTCATATATCCTATTTGTTGCAAATTTTGTCTAGTTTCTGAATTTCGTAATGCTTTTCCCCAAAAACAATAAGAAATTTAAGTTAATAACAACTATTTTGGGGGGTTTTCGTGGGGGGGGGGAAATTTTGGGCGTAAGTTAAAAATTCGGATTCTGCGACCCAAAAAACTTAAAGTAAACTTATAAGGAAAGTTCGGAGGGGAGATGGGAGGGCGAATGTAAACGTGTGAGTGGTTAAGTGGAATTGCGCAACTTAGTCCACGCAGCACCGCGCGCATGTTTCGAGGCAGATCTCCCCTTCCCCTTCATCCTAAGTCACAATGCCATATATCTAATTTGTTGCAAATTTTGTCTACTTTCTGAATTTCTAGATACTTTTCCCCTAAAACAATAAAAAATGGATTTTTTTAATAAAAACCTTTTTTGAGTGGCCTTTTACCAAAATTTGGGGGGTGGTTGCCGGGGGAAATTTTGGTGGGAAGTTACAAATTCGGATTCAGCAACCCCAAAAACATAAAGTAAGCCGATTTCCAGAACTACCATTAATTTCGCTAGGTAAAATTCCCTATTGCCTGGACTATAATCTATATTGAATAACTTTATCTGGCATCTCATCTGACGTACAACATTTAAATTTAAATTGGTAATGTTAATATTAAATTTAAATTTAGTATTAACACTTAAATAATAAAGTTATCCAAATTTTCAACAAAATGAGCTTTAATGATCATCTTTTTAAATATAAATCGTGGAAAATGTTACCAGTGCATATCAAGTATTAAAACACTTAGATGTGAGATATAGATATAAGATATAGCTGCAACACACAAACAAAATAGAAAATACAACATAGCAACCGTTTGTTTGGTGTCAGTTTCCAACCAAAACGTCATGACTGACGTCACGACTGAAATCGTCTATATTAATGTTACAAATAAATGAAGGCCTATGAATCATTAGATAACCATTTTTTTTTGGTCGAGTTTCTTGAATGACGGCGTGTTTTTGCTGCATTTGTGTATTATTTCTCGATAGTGACATCCTATGCATGCTTTACCGTAGATGTTTAAGAGTGGATCGTAAATGTGGAAATTTTAAGGGGATGCGGATGACGTCATTTTACATAAAATAAAAGTGTGTGCTTTAATTCTTAAAATTGAAATATGTTTTGTACTGTTTATATATACATATATTTTGTTTTCGTCGGGGGTAACACTCAATCCTGAAAAAGCAGAATTCCTGTTTTCTAGTCTATAATAATCTATATTGAATAACTTTATCTGGCATCTCAACTAACGTTACAACATTTAAATTTAACTTACAATGTTTTCTTCTGGACAATTCTCGAATAAGCGCAAACAAAATAATAACAACATTTAAATCCTACTGATGACGGCCATGTGATGGCTGAAAACGTTCTAGGCTTTTCTGATGTATTTTGAGATATTTTAAATATCTTTATATTATATCTATGCACCTAAAAGTCATTTTTGTACAATTATTTGTGCTTTTTTATATGTATTTTAATTATTTAACTCGAGGAAAATATAGCAGTAGAATTTTAATTTTCATTTATTAATGATTTTTCGTTAGGGAGACCGAGCTCTCCTGAACCCGCCGTGAAAGACACTATTAAGTTTTATTTTCCTTTTACGTTCATGCTTTTTAAAATTATATTAGACGACAGTTCAGTGGGTTACGTCCCCCCAGGAAGGAAAGAAGACAAAACTGTGTCAATTCTCTATTTTGAAAAGAAAAAATGCCGATAGAAGTTTACTTTTATAATTTTAATTTTTTCTTACTTATTACATTTTATCTTGCTTTTTACATTGATATGTTTCAACATTGTCTTGCATGGCAGTTTGAATACGAAAAAATATGTAGTTTAGCTTATTTCAAGTTTATTCTTTATTTTAAAAACGCGTACTAGAGTGAGTATTTCGCGATCTTCTCCTCCAAAATCTTGCTCCTCCCTAGATTCCATTCTGCCGGTGCCTAAGCCCCTTCATTTTTACTTTCTTCTATCTTTACAAGAAGAAAGTATTGGATTCGTAAGAAATTTCGACTTCCGGTTTTCAATGGATTTATACGTTTTAGAAGGTCCTGAACACGATTTGGTGGTTTTTAGAAAAGTCTGTCTGTGAGTCTGTCTGTCACTCTGTCTGTTTGTATGTGACAGCAATTTTGTGGGCGCTCTATCTCAAGAACGAACGCACAGAATTTCAGAAAACTGTACATTCTGTTAAATCTCGATATTAACGGGTGATGATTAGTTTTTGGCGTATATCGTCCAACAGGTGGCGCTACTATGTTGCATTTTTCATGATTTCTGCAATAGCTCTATCTTAAGAACAGATCTCGTGCACGGATTTTCATCAAACTTCGGTTTCAGTTAGACATTTACACAAGTTATTGCTGATTAGGTTTTCATGCCAATCGTCCATAGGTGGCGCTGTTATACTGGATTTTTCAAGATTTTTGCAATCTACCTCAAAAACTAATGCACGGATTTTCATCCAACTTCAGATTCAGACGTTAACATAAGTTGTTGCTGATTAGGTTTTCATGCCAATCGTCAATAGGTGGCGCTGTTATACTGGATTTTTCAAGATTTTTGCAATCTACCTCAAAAACTAATGCACGGATTTTCATCCAACTTCAGATTCAGACGTTAACATAAGTTGTTGCTGATTAGGTTTTGGTATTAATCACCCAACAGGTGGTGCTGCTAGGCTGCAATTTGCTGCATTTTTCACGATTTCCACAATAGTTCTGTCCTGTCTCAAGAAAGAATGCTCCGAATTTCATATCTTTAGAATCTTCACGACGGGCCTAGATTGTCATTTAATTTTGGCACTGTGGTAGTGAATTTTAAAGTATTAACAGGTATGAGATAGAAGAAAGTTTTGGGATTGGCACATCCGACTAGTTAGTTTAATATGTTTTATTATAAAACAACATAAACATAATAAACTATGGATGTTATTACTTCACACGATTGGAACTCCGGTACTTTTTTCTTAGAAATACCTCTCAAACAATGCCTTAAATCTACTCCAAGACACATGGACTTCAAAGAATATTTTACTAAATTATTCAAGATTTGATTAATTCTTCATTGGATTAATTTTTAAGCTTACCAACACCTTTCAATAGATAACGCTTCAGGACTGGCAATGCTGAATTGTATGACGTATGGTAGTTGTCAAACGGCCGTCCTTTTAATGTGTACGTATATTCGCCCTGTTATACAGTAGTAACTCTTTAAGGGGACACGGTAAACTTTGAAGAATTTTTTTTTTTACTGATGTACAGTCGTGGGGGAAAAAAAAAAAAGTAAAAGACCCCTACTCACTCTGCAACTAATTATAATAGAAGAAAGTGACTTGCATCAAACGATTGGAAATAAAGTCTACTTTTAAATGATGCATGTAAAATTTGCTTAAGAAGCCATCTACAAATAAAAAACAGACTAAACTTTTGTTTTCAATAGCAGCGCCCCATTTTGACACCCTATTTTAAATCTTCGGTTCACACGATGCCTAGAAATGAAATTTCAATTCAGATGGATGATCCGTTTTTTAATGATAAACATTCAAAATTGAGAGCTTCTAATGTTAATTTACATTTTCATATTTTTATTAATATCTCCTGAAATAATAATCCTAATGGGATAATTTTTTTTGTTTGATTATAAAACTAAAACTCCCAAACATAAATACACTGAATTTGTAATTAAAAATATTTTATAAAATGAATTATGAAGTTAATATTCGAAAAAAAATATGAATTGTAATCTACAATTGTTTTGATAGATTTATATTAAGTATAGTCAGGAGGGGTAATTATGACCACTTTTTACATTTTCAACTTTTTTTTTTTTTTTTTTTTTTTTTTTTTTGCTTATTTCTATTTGGAAAAGTGCTGTTTTTAGTACATAGGAAGTAACTTTGATCCTTTAAGAACACATTTTAAAAGTTTTAATTCTCATAGCTGTTTTTCTTTTAAAGTTAAAAGGGTGGTTATAATTACCCCACCAAAAACTCACAATCACATAAGTTTGGGGTAATTAAGACCACTAGTGGGGAAATTATGACCACTATATCTTCTCTTTATACTTGCCAATACACGTAATTATGACCACTTTGAACTCCAAAGTAACAAATCCGTTTATCAAAAATTTTATAGACTTAGTTTCAAATTGCTATTTGGATCTCAAAAAGGCTTCAGACTAGTAATAAAGAATACCTATGATGAAATATACATTATGAGGTTAATATCTAAGCTTGAAACAAAATCCATCACAGTTTTCTTCAATATGACGGCGGTCATAATTACCCCCTGCTCATAATTACCCCACCTGACCCTATGTCCTAATTTATGCAAATTCTATATTTCAATTTTTTTTCAAGTAGTTTTCGAATTATGAGTAAAAAATGTCAAAATAACAGTTTAAGGGACCGCCTATGATGTCCAGAAAAGCATAATTTGAAATAATGAAATTAAATTTAAACAAGAAAAAAAATCATCCGTTTAGCATAGATTATGAAACACTTTCCAACACTTCCTGAATGCCTTAACAAAACTTCGTTATTTAGAGAAATAAGGTATATAAGAGAACTATAAATAAACATTTTAGAAAACACATGAAACATTTGAAAAACTGATTTCTGTAGTTACCGTATATAGCCAAATAGGTATTCCAATTCTTTTGAACAGCCTTGTATTGGATCTGTAGGTTTATATATATACTATATAATGGGAAAATTTAGTTTAGCAAGAAAACGCATAACAGGTTAAAATTTCTCTTTCAGCAATTTATACTAATAGATGGAAACATACTTGTATACTTTTATACAATCCTGTAGTTATCCTAGTACCTTTATTACACGCCACTATTTAGCTAAAGTTTAATTCAAAGTAAAACACTCTTAAAATTACTGAAATCACATTTCCAGAAATTATCATTTATAGACGGCCATGCATCCGATTCTTTGCGTGACCCTGTACATCCTTTTATCTATGTTCTACAAACATTTCTTAGTAAACCAAATGCAGTTCAGCGTAAAAATGCATAATTCACTTAAAAACCACCTTTAAGCAGTTTGCAATCATACCCAGTAACCATTACGAATTATTTTGTGTAGCCCTGTATATGAATTACAACATTTATACACCATATACTATGCATAAATAGAGTGAAACATAAAAGCACATAACATATACGAAAATGCATTTCCAGCAATCATCGCTACTGTACAGAGCTTCGGACACAATATAGTATCTGAAATCTTTTGTGTGTCCCTGTAAATGCTATACACTTCGTATTATGCATGAAATAAGTTATAGTAAACCTCAGCGACGTATATCAATTTCATTATACATGAAATAATTTAACATAATTAAAATACGCCGCAAACAATTACCTCCACCCCTATATCGTTCTGTAACGGAATTATTTTGTGTGGCCATGTAAATGAATAATAACTATTCTTTGCACCGCATATTCTACAAAAGGCATATTTTAGTGCACTTGATAAATGCACTAAAAATGCATTTTAAATGATTTTTTGCCATAGGGCGTAATGTAACGCAAAACTTTTGACTGTCCCTGTAAATGAACTAAACATCCTAGAAACTTTATTTGAAATAGGGATCGTGCTATGGTAGAGGCCACTAACCTCCAAAAATTTCAGAACGATCCCACTATATTTACGAGAGTTAGAGCGCGGACAGATGGACAGACAAACCGAAGTCAGAAACACTTTTCAATTTTGTTGAAAAGTGTTTAAAAAAAAAAAAAAAAAAAAAAAAAAAACCCACTGCGTAAAAAGTGAACTAATTAATTATTTCTCATCAATGTGGAACTATTTTTTATATCACTTACCTATTATTTTCATTTACTGGTATTGATGACTTTTAAGTTGTGTTTAATGGTTAGTTCCTATCTATAAACATTGTTTTGATGAGGCCTATAGATGTCTATGAAGGTTAGAGTTGAAGTAAAGCTAGAGATCCTACCTACGCAACTTCCAGGTTGTGTCCTATTTAAACGGAGTTTTTGTCTGGAAAAGAGTCAATGAAACATCGTCTTCATTTTGAAAGACCTATCCAATGATAGGCCACTCAATAGGGTGCGTAAAATGTTTTTTCGCCTCTACCGTCATTTTGAATTTATAAAAACAAAACCTAGCCTATAACCATCGGACGGTTAAGACGAATTGATAGAGACCTCATTCATTAAAATCCATCCAGCCGTTGGGATGTTTCGAGGGTATAAAGAAATCCACATACCCAGATACGCGTGAAACACATAACCCTTCTTGGCAGTCGGGCAAAAAGGAGACCATTTTCAACATTTAATATCTTAAAATATATATGATTTAAAAACCCAATTTTTATTGGGATTAAAAGATGAGGCCTATAGATGTCTATGAAGGTTAGAGTTGCAGTCAAGCTAGAAATCCTACCTACGCAACTTCCAGGTTGTGTCCTATTTAAACGGAGCTTCTGGCTGTAAAATAGTCCATGAAACATCGTCTACATTTTGAAAGACCTATCCAATGATAGGCCACTCAATAGGGTGCGTAGAAATTTTTTTCGTCTCTACCGCCATTTTGTATTTTACGGCCGCCATTTTGAATTTATGAAAACAACAATTAGCCTATAACCATCGGACGGTTAAGACGAATCGATAGAGACCTCATTCATTAAAATCCATCCAGCCGTTGAGAAGTTTCGAGGGTATAAAGAAATCCACATACTCAGATACGCGTGAAACACATAATCCTTCTTGGCAGTCGGGTAAAAAAAATATATTTTACTCATTTTAATGAAACATTTGGGTTGGCAATATTCGAAACATTTTAAGCTGGTGAGATGTTCATATTGACAAGAAATATTACATTAATAGAAGTGACATTTACATTAATAGAGTCATTCTCTAGCACTTCAACAATCGAGTACCGAATTTCAATTTTGATACAACCCCTAAAATAGGCTCATTTAAAATAAATAATTTCTCAGAAACTAATCGTACGAATTTCATGCAAATTTGGATTTAGGCTAATAGTTTTAGTGTATTAAACACAGTAATGTATCAAAACACAACAAACTTTAAAATTCTTTAAACAAAAAATTAAAATTCTAAATTTTTACGCACAAAATTATATTTTTTCTTGTAAAAAGCCAATTGCTTGGATTATGTTTCAGAGTTTGATTTGTTTTAAATCAGTTTATTAGTTTATATTTTACTCAGTTTATATTTTAAGTAACAAACAATCTCTTAAAAGTTTAGATCAATGGTCAATAATTACGGAAGTTGCAATAGTGCCTGGATGTAATCGGCGATATACTCCAATATCAAATTCAACTATTAAGCCTTAAGGGGGTCCGGGGCTCAAAATTCTATTTTTTTTTAATTTATAGAGATTTTGTTATGAATTTTTATTCTGAAATATGTTTTAATATAATAAGAATATTGCATGTAAAAAAAAAAAATCTGAAGAATGTTAAATTAAAAAAAAATTTTAAACATATTTAATGTTTGATATAACTCTGGAAGTACTGACTCGATTTACAAAATTTTTACACTTTGTGTACAGAAAATGTGTCATTTTAATGTGTCTTCATGATTTCTTAAAATATTGATTATGAATTTTATAAAAGAAAATTTAAGTAAAAAAATGAAGTTTTTTTTATGAGGGAGTTTTGCATTCATTAGCCTATTTTCACAATTGTCACTCAAAATTAACAATTTGTTGGAAATAGAGCCTAAAATCTCTGTTGAAAATTTCATACCTACATCTTGCAAGGAACTTTAGATATATTATTTTTAAGTTGACCAATCGTGAAAAAATTCATTCTGAGATAAATGAAGTTAACGCTTTCGTCAGAGGGCAACTGATGCATCGTTTCTCAAGGCAAAAAGTGTTCTATCTCTGGATCTAATGAAGATAAAAGCATGCGGTTTGCGGTATTTAACGCTAAAAACTCGGTATATATTTTTAAACCTATAAAAAAATTGCCCTTTTTTTGAGAATTTTTAGCCACGGACCCGCTTAAAAAAATAAGCTTTAAACAAATAAACCTTAAATCTTAACAAATATTTTAGAGTACAAGGAATTTTCTCATAGCGAATGGTTTTGATCAAATACTGTTTAAAAATATTACTCCACCTATAGATAGACTCCTTACTGCACTTATCCGCAAGCAACTTGATAAACCCGGAGAGTTCACCGTAACATTTGTATAATCAAATTTTCTTACATTAATTATTATTATATATTTTTGAATTTTACCCCTGATAGTCAAAAAACCTTTCGTTCAAGTAATTTTATACGATTTTTATAAAGAATTATTTAAAATAGAGATTTAAAAAAAGTTGTATGAAGTTGCAATCGACTTAAATAAAACTGAACAAATTGCTAATTTAAGAAACATGCATGTGCATCTTAAGTATACAATCATACTATGGACATACAATTAATGATTTTCATTTATAGAGTACTCTAATAGGCAGTAACTATATAGTGACAGCGAACTCCAAAGTGACACATAAAATGTTCGAGAAAAAAGCGTTGAAAAGAAACCGTTTCACACATCGTCACTAGATGGCGACACCAAACAAATGTTTTAGATTGCAAGGATTTTTGTGATAGTACGTAGAAATACAGCTAACTATAAAACCCTTCATATCCTGAATTTTGAATAAAAAAAATGGCTTCACCTGAATAATTATTTACGTAAATGTTTAAGACATTCAGAACAGCATATATAATAATAATTTGATTTTTAGATTTTTTTAAAAATTAAAACTGATTTAATAAATCGGTCGTTAGGGGCTGTGCATCTATAACGTTATCAACTTTTTGGTATTTTTGGACCCCCTCCCCTCCTTACGATATCATACGTCAACGTCATCATACCTTGAACCCCCCCCCCCCCCCTCTCCCCCCGTAATGATATCGTTATCAATGTCTAAAAATGCTTTTCATTTTTGGAATTTTTCTTTTGTTTGCAGTGATTATACAGATATTGTTATACATTTATTTTTCGAATACTTTATTGATTCAATTGAAGAAAAATCAATAAAATATCACTTTGTATATGGAATAACTTTGTATCAGTTAACACTTAAAAGAAAAACAGTGAAACCTCCCTGTGAGACCACCTCCCTGAACGACCCTTTTTTCATGGAACGGAATTTATTCCCATAGGCTCCATACTCATTTTACTCCATTCAGAGGCCCTCTCAGTTGAACTCCCTCTCTGAGCCACCCATTTCTTTGAAAAAAAAAATGAAACCAATTCCTTTTTTCCAGATCGTTTGAAGAAGGTTTTATTAGAAAAATAATTCCGGAGAGCTCATTATTCATCAAACTTCTAAACTAAGTTTAGTTTTTTTTTTTAGTCCGGTAACTTTTAAATGTTTAAACCCCTTTGTGCCTATTTAGGCAATGAATTTAAATGTGATGACACATTAAGACCCTACTTCAGTCAGGCGAAAAGACCCGTTCGCCAATGCTATTCCTATGGAAGAAATTTATAAAGATATCTCGGTCGCATTTCAATATTTTTAGATGATTTTTTTTGCAGTGGCTAGCTGAGGTCGATCTGTAAAAAGGCCGTTTTTTACTTTTTCGATTTTCATTGGAGATTTTTTTCAAGAGGATGCTTTCATTTTAGGAACCAGTTCTGAAAATGAAAGTGTCCTGATTAAAAATACCTGTAAACGAAATTGAAAAAGTAGAAAACGGCCTGCATACAGATTGACCTCAGCTAGCTACTGCAAAAAAAATGCGACCGAGATATCTTTATAAATTTCTTCCATAGGAATAACATTAGCGAACGGGTCTTTTCGCCTGACTGAAGTAGGGCCTTAAGAACGACCGTCAATAAACTCTCCTACCCTATTCTGTCAGGAAACTCTCAAAGAAATAGATAAATGAACGAAATCGTCATTATTTGTTCCCGTTCAAAAAAATAAATGGCATTTATTGACTGAACTTCGAAAGGACTTGGAAATAAAATTGACAAAACCGTAAAACCACAGAAAACGCCCATGTATTCATTTTTTAAACTCTGCAGTCATTAACTTATGTCATTAACTTTTATTTTGATACTTAAATTTTTATATTTTTTCCTAATGTGAAAAACAAATCTTAGTAACATTCATTGTTACCTATTTTCGACAATAAAAATCTAGATTTAAACATGACCTCCATTCAGAGACCCACTCTCGGAGCGACCCATTTTTACTGGAGCGGAACGTGGTCGCTTTAGGGAGGTTTTACTGTAGTTCCTATTTAAAAGTATTTAACAATATATTTTTTTTTTGTTGCATAATGCATTCAACAGTAATAATGTTTTTGTTAACTCATATTAAATACGCACAAATACACAAAATAACAAAACTGCAGTGCACTGTTTTTATTAAATAATATCACAAGAGCCGCTCATGGCTACTTCTCTGACAACAAAACATTCTATAAACTCGCATAAACAAACGCAGACGATAAAAGTTATTGCCAAAAATGCAAAGCATAAAAACGACCGAACATACCGGTCCCCGTTGAATGATTTTCATTCAACCACAATTATAATACATTATTACACGTTGAATTTTAAACAAGTAATACAGCATGTACTCGTAAACAATAAATTGACAAATTAAAAAGATAATAATCAATTTCCATGGGTAACAGACAAATTTTTGAAATTGTTCACTTGAAAACTCCTCGTTGTTTTTATGTTTACTACTCTAAAATTCTGAACGCATTATGTAATGATGTACACTCATGACATCTAACACTCAAATTAAATTTGTTTTAAATGCTGCAAGAATTTATTTCTTTCTCACATTTTATTTTAAAAATAACTCAGAAATACTTTATTTTAGAGTATTTAAAGGTTAACACACTCGATTTTATCAAAATAAACTCAAACCTTCTGGATAAAATAAATGTCATTTAAATAACTCAAATAATATATATCTCATATGAATAATCTCTCAATATAAATAATATAACTCAAATTATATATACACTCTCAATACACATTTTGTATGAATATTTTCTTTGATAACACATAATATATTCAATCAAGCAGAAATTAGCTTAATTTCATATTTACACTCAAACATCTTATAAAATCTACTACTTTAAAAAAGAAGAAAACTTTTTATAATATTTATAACAAAACACGCAACAATTATGAATTGTTTTTCTACATACTGCACCGCTTTTTAAAGGCCAAAACTTCTGCCTTAACTGAAAAAGTAAAGCTTGAGGACCTAAATGTAAATACTGTTTATGAAAGTATTCTACTATCATTTGAGTAAGTTTACTTTTATTATGTAGTAAAATTGGAAATTTTTGATTGGCATTTAAGTTACTGTTCGCTAACCTACCTCCTACTCTTAGAAGACACTCTTTATCAAGAAATGGATGTAAGTTTTTTAACTGACTATCATGATTAATATTACCTGTTTTTTGCAAGGATTTTATTTCCTTGTCAGAAAACTCACGTTGAACACTTTTTAACAAAAAACTTTCTGCCTTGTTGAGCTCTTCGAGGTCCAGAGGACCCTCCTTTGTTTCTTTTTTACAATTACTAAGGAACCTGAAAATAAATCCTAAAATACGAATTATTTTACTATAGTTATTACTTAAATTAATTATATCATGCACAAAAGAATTAATAGAAACTGTAAAAACAGATATGTTTTTAAAGTCACTTATATTAATATTTTTCAGTTCGTTTGAAAAGTCATTGAAATTAACTGCTGCAGGAATGTTTGTATTGGGATAGTCTTTTTCCTTTAGGAACAATGGACCACTCCACCATAACTCATTTGATAATAGTTTATCAGGATTAGTTCCTCTTGTTAGAAGGTCAGCAGGGTTATACTGAGATGGAACATGTCGCCACTGCATCCCTTGAGTTAGTTCTTGTATTGTAGAAATCCTATTCGCAACAAAAGTTTTTAGAACGTATGGTTCTTTTTTAATCCAGGATAATACTATCATGGAATCGGACCACAAGAAGATTTTGTTTACACTAATTTTGAGCGAAGAAATCACTCGTTTCATAAGCTTTGTCAATAAAACTGCTGCACAAAGCTCAAGTTTTGGAACAGTTAATTGCTTTAAGGGAGAAACTCTAAATTTACTTGTCACTAATTTTACAGACACTTGACCTGATTCTGTCACTGATTTGCAGTAAATTACCGCACCATAGGCTGCTTCAGATGCGTCGCTGAAACCATGTAACTCGATCATAATTGCATCTTTCAATAAAATACACCTACTAATCTCAAATTTATTAATTAATTGTATGTTATTTAGAAAACTCTCTCCATTCCTTAGCCTCTTTCTCGGTTAGCAAATCATCCCATTTTAATTGTAATAACCATAACTTCTGCATAAATATTTTTGCTTTAATTATAACAGGAGATACTAAACCTAAGGGATCGAATATACTTGATATAGTTGATAACACTTGTCTCTTAGTGACATTTACATCATTATGAATTTTAACATTGAAACTTAAACAATCTTTCTTCGATTTCCACAAAACACCTAACGCTTTAGATTCTTCTGAATCACCAAAGGGGTATATTTCGACATTTGTTTTACAAAGTTGTGGAGAATTACTGCACCATTTATGTAATAACATTCCTGCACTGTTTAAAATTTCTATTTTGATTTTGGAGTTCCAATGCAGAACTTAAAGAATCAGCTCCAGATAGAATGTCATCCATATACATGTCTTCTCTCAGTACGGGTGCTGCTAAAGGAAACTTGCTTCCTTCATCCTTAGACAATTGAAGTAGTGTTCTCATGGCCAAAAAAGGTGCGCTAACAGCACCATAAGTAACTGTCGTTAATTCAAAATTTTTAATTGGCTCGTTAAGACCTTCCTTCCATAAGACTTTTTGCAGCTTCCTCTGATCTGGATGAATAGAGATTGCTCTATACATTTTTTGAATGTCTGCAGTGAAAGCGACGATATATTTTCTAAATCTCACCATAATTGAGAATAAATCATCTTGTATTACACCTCCGTTATATTGAATAGGATTAAGTGAGTTTCCCTTAGTTGTTAAGGAAGACGCGTTAAATACAACTCTCAAAGGCGTTGATATACTTTTTTCTATTCCTCTATACACTCCAAGATGGGGAATGTAATAGGATCCACTTTCTTCCTCGCTTTCGTTAACTTCAACCATGTGGCCTAACTGTTGATATTCTTTTAAGAAATCTGAATATAATCTTAAGTACTCAGGATCTTTTGCTAGACGATTCCATAAAGAATTTAATTTTTTCGTAGCGATTTGTTTTGAGTTTCCTAAAATAGCTGGATCCTCTTTTAAGGGCATTTTAAGAACATATTTACCGCTTTTGTCTCGTGCATAATTTTCTACGAAATGTTTCTCACAAATTAAAGTCTCTTTACTTTTTGGTTTTTCAACCTCGATATTTTCTATCTCCCAGAATTTCCTGAGTGTCTTGTCTAGGTTGGTTTCTTTCTTAATAAACCCACAATGAACTTTGTTTTCACTCTCTGTCGAAAAACTTCCCGATACAACAAAACCGAAAACTGTGTCTTGCAAAATAAGATCAGAATTATTAACACGAATTTGTACCGGTCTCAAAAGCTCATAAAAAATTCCTGCTCCTAAGAGCATGTCTACATGTTCTGGGATATTGAAACTAGCATCTGCTAATTTTACATTAGGTAAATCTTGTATTGAGATTTCAATTGGACGTGAAGGCGTTAAATCTGCAGTTATTTTCGGAACTACCAAGAAATCTAAATTTTTCACAAAACTTTCATCTCTATTGCATATTGATGCATTAACTTTATGATTTATTACTAAGGTAGCATCATTTAGACCTGACACTGAGATGTTTGTTCTCTCTTTTTTTAAATGCATTAGCTCTATTAAATGGCGGGATAAAAAATTAGACTCGCTGCCTACATCTAATAAACACTTTACTCTATGTTTATATCCCGATTTATCAATTAGAAAACATATTACAGTTGAAAGTAAAACTTTGCTCTTTTTATTCGAATAGTTACTAATAAAGGTTTTCTGAACGAACTCTTCTGCATTAGCGTTCAAGACTGATGTGCCACGATTTGTTGGCCTAGAATCTGAACATTCTTCCACATTTACCTTTCCTTGTTTATTTTGTTCCGATGAAACATATTCTTTCACGTATGTGTTGTTATTTGTTTTTGGAAAATGTATAGTTTTATGATGACGTTTTTTACAAAAGCACGTGTACTTTGATGGACAATTTGCAACTGAATGTGAATTTAAACAATTAAAGCATAACGTGTTGCATTTTATAACGTTCACCCTTTCATTGACAGATAATTTTAAATAATGCGGGCATTTTGAAAGAGTGTGATTTTCGTGGCAAAAATACAACTTAATGTTTTAACATCTGATAAGAATACTTTAGATACACTTTTGGATATATTGGTGGATTGGTATATTGGTATACTTATGGATTGGTATATTTACGATTAACACTAAAATTCTCAGTAAGAGATTTTCCGCGTGATGTGAAATATAAATCAATCTCTCGTCCCAACTCTTCTGGTAAAAAACATTTATCTCCTTGTCTCACACTAATGTGTGAAGCTGTTTCTCTATCTAATGTTTGATATAATTTATCCGATACTATAAGTTGTTTTAGACTCTCGAAATTGGAGACATTTCTTAAATTTAAATAATATTCCCAGTTTGTCATTAGACGTGAAGCAAACTGTACATGCGTCTCATTTGGTTATTTAACAGCTTTTCTAAATTGCTCTAAGCTAAAATAAGGTGTAGGTTGAAATTCTTTTAACACTAATTCTTTTATTTTTGCATAATTCTCGATATCACTATCATGTAAGTAAGTTATTATGTTAGATACTTTATCCCCTAATAAATTTAACAGAATTTCTGCTTTATATTGTTCTGGAACATTTTTAGTCTTAAAAGATCGTTCTAAAGAAGAAAAGTAAAACCCCCATCCTTCAGGACGTATAGGTATTTTTACAGTCAAAGTTCGAATACTTTTTATCAATTGATCTAACGATTCTAATTTTATTTCACTTTCACTAATATTAGATTTAGATTCAGATTTAATTTTAGCCAGTTCTACTTCATTTTTTGATCTTTCAAGTTTCATTTTTTCCAGATCAAATTGCTTTTGCTCCTCATTAATTCGCCTTTGCTCCTGCTCCTCGTGTTTACGATTTTCAATTATATCGTTTGCCATATCTTTCACAAAATCTGGTTTATTTTTATACATTTCACTGTCTTCAATAATAATGTTTAAATCAGCTATTGTCATTTTTTCATTAACATTTAGATTTATTTCAGTGGCTATAAGCCTTAAATCCTCTTTTTTTGCGCCTTTAAACATCGTTCAATATATGTATATAACAGTAAAGATAAGAAAAATCACGTTCACTTACTTTTCGAATAAGCTTTTGATGAATTTCGTAGCACGGAATTCTTAGCACTTATCATTCCTCTCGGCGTTTCACTCAACTTAAAATTTGATTTTAGAAGCTCGTTGAATTTAATCCCAGGCTGCTTCTCCGGCTCGACGGACCATTTTATGTTAACTCATATTAAATACTCACAAATACACAAAATAACAAAACTGCAGTGCACTGTTTTTATTAAATAATATCACAAGAGCCGCTCATGGCTACTTCTCTGACAACAAAACATTCTATAAACTCGCATAAACAAACGCAGACGATAAAAGTTATTGCCAAAAATGCAAAGCATAAAAACGACCGAACAGTTTTATTGCACTTACCTCCGCACGGGAGGGAAGAACTCCTTATCCACAAAGCAGGTGGACAACATTATTTCTAATTTATTTACTAGTAAACACAAGTATCATCTGAAACATACTTCGCACAGGGTTTCTCGAAAAGCAGATTTTATATGCATACACATATTACAGAAAAATAGGAATGACAAACGTTGGGGGTATTCCATTTATTTTGAAATTAAATAGTTTTATAATCATTTAATGGTTTTAATAACAACTTTGTATTTCCACAAAAATAGATGACAGACTAGAAAAAAGATAACAGACTGTTTGGATGTAAAGAACAAGTTACAAGTAAAAAGAGAAAATTTAGGTTGGATCAAAAATGATAACGATATCAAAAGACAACCCCCCCTCTCCCCCTAGAAATATCTTACGATATCATGTCCCAGACTCCCCTCCCCCCAAAAATGATAACGTTATATATGCACAGCCCCTTAGAGCTCTTTTTGCAAAATACTGACAAGAATAATTAGATTCAAATAATATCGTAAGAGGAAACGAAATTTTTCACCTTGATTCAACATAAAATAAATAATGTGAACATAAAAAAGGTCCACAATCTTACTTAAAAGGCGACTCATGTAATGAAAAAGATGTTACAAGTTTAAAATATACATTTTATTTAAAACTTCTTAGTACTTTCAAGCCTTCCAGGCTCATCATCAGAGAATATCTTAATAACTAAGTGTTGTTTGTTTATACAAATACGTCACTTTGTTTTGAAAATGAGAGAGCCAATAATGACTAGAGTTGAAAGTAGAAGTAGCAGTAGCAGTTTCTTGGACTGAATTTAATTAGAGGAAATATATATTATTATTATTAATTGCAGTTCCATTTATTTTATGACATCACTTTGTTTCTCATACGTCACTTTCCATGGGTAGAAGAAAATATTCAACTTCTGTACTTTAAATTTTTAATACGTCACTTCGATCAGGTTTTCAGGATTTATTTTCAGGATATTGAACCACAAACTGGGGATATTGCACGATAGGGCGTCGTTATACACTTGATTACTTTTACACAGGATTTCTATTGATTTAATAATAATAATATTTCCTCTAATTAAATTCAATCCAAGAAATTGTTACTACTACTTCTACTTTCAACTCTAGTAATTATTGGCTCTCTTATTTTCAAAACAAAGTGACGTATTTGTATAAATAAACAACATTTAGTTATTAAGATATTCTCTGATGATGAGACTGGAAGGCTTGAGAGTACTAAAAAGTTTTAAATAAATTGTATATTTTAAACTTGCAACATCTTTTTCATTACATTAGTCGCCTTTTAAGTAAGGTTGTGGACCTTTTTAATGTTCACATTATTTATTTTATGTTGAATCAAGGTGAAAAATTGCGTTTCGTCTTTTGATATTATAGTGCTATCTACTTTTATTAGTAAACGAATTAAATAAATTTTACTTTGAATTTTCTTTAACAGTACTTAAGGAGGCTCAAGGCTTGAAAACTTTTCAAAAAATCAAATTTTTTATGACCTTTTTGATTATTTAATTAATTGTGAACACAGTTCAAAAAAGCGCATAAATTGTTTTGCATTTTTAACAGAGTTATAAGTATTTATGTGACAATTACTTTCAAAGCCGCATCCATTTAATTGGACGTCAACCAGTCTCATTTTTCACCCAGTTGTACTACTTCTTTTATTTTTCTTTTCTCTATGTTCTTTGAAATCTATTTTTATTGGCAGAAGAATAAAAATATCTAAACTTTTGTCCGTGCTGTGTGTTTTTTCCTGATTTTTCAGAGTCTCGTGTTCAACTTTAAGTCGCGTTTTCTCAAAACTTGATTTTTGACGACTATCCGTAAGACAAAAAAAAAAAAAAAAAAAAAAAAAAACTATTCGATGGAACGGCTTAATTTTGTTATTTATTTATTTATTTATTTTATTTTTTTTTTTTTTTTGCATGCATATAACATCATTATCTATAGAATGAATTAACATATTTTAGATAGTTTACTATTTTGAGTATTTTTAATGAAAAATAAATTGTATTTTTTAGGGTTTTTTTAATTTTCAATTTGAGAAGTTTTTTAATAAGGTTTCCTTTGAGTGATAGTTATATCCTTAATTCATTCTATAGAGTAAAGTTTCCTGATCATTTTAAAACAAAAATTAGGTTCTTATGCCAAATCAATGTTAAGATAACTTACGGAGGGTGATAGGACACCTAAATTTTTTTTCGAAAATTGTGTTCTATAAATTCTGCTATATATTTTATCTTATTACATTGAAGTACTTCATTTTAATAATTTTATAAGACTACAAACATGCCTTAAAAATATCAGAAAGTTTGAATTAGTTACACTGAAAACCTCTGTTTTTATATGGACTCGAAGCGAGAGCTTTGTTTACATGTTTTTCGGTATCTATCCCTGAGCCCCCTTAAAAGTGCCTTCAAGCCATAAAGGGTTAATAAATTAACGCTTAACAAAATTTCTATTGAATGGACAGGGGGGGGGGATATCTTAATAACACCCAGCAAAGAAAGAAACAGTCGGCCATCAGCTGGAAAAAAGATGGCAGCCAGCAGTGCTATCAGCGGTAAAGTGCAAGGGTGCCATTACTTAAACCTGTTGAAAAGAGTCCGAGCCGAATGCAGCTGGCTCATCAGTGATGACCAACAGCAGGCCAGCATTGGTATGCCATCACATTAATTCAATCCGGCACTTTTCCTGTAGTGCTAGCACCTATCCCACTGTTATTCCTTTGCTGGCCCAGCACTTTCCCTTAAAAAAATTTCTTATAGAATTCTATACAAAAAACAAAGTATTATATAATTATGGGTCTTTTTTCTATAAGCTAGTTTCACCAAGAGGTATATAAACATCTGTAGAAGTGTCTATAATAGAAATGTCTATAGAAATATTTGAACTGCATGTGGCCACCCTCCTAAGTACTGACCGTGGTTGATGCTGCTTGGTTTTCGTCATCGGACATGAACAAGTACTTTCAACGTACGCTACCACCGCGCGTAGTTTTTAAGCTCTCATTACACTATTTCAAGTTTGTTTCTTTTGTGATTTACGTTCCCAATCCTTAAACTGGTATAAAAATTATTGTATTGTATAGAAATCCTTATATTTTATGCGCTTTTTCTTATTATTGATTCTGGACTGTGTAAATTATGAAAACCGAAATCCTTTGTAACTTAGTAAAACCAGGTTTAAGGAGAAAAAAAAGTGCGAAATAAAGAAATTTATTTATTTACTCATTTACTTATTTATTTTCTTTTACTTATTTATGGCAGTGGTGCTATATCATTTACAGTTAAAAAAAAAAAAAAATTAGCTTCACAGATTAAATTGTGTTACGATATTCATTTCAGATTTGTGTTTAAATACTCAATGTCTTCGACATTCGCAACGCTACCTAGCGTAAGGGTTCCTAGCAATAATACTACAAAAGTTCATGCACTTCCATGTAGTGGTGCGCCAGCGCATGTGATAAAACGGAATCCCACCACAATTTTATCTGATGATTTCCAACAGCAAAAGTTAACTGAAGTTGTCCAGCAGTGGTCATGCAGTGACAGACCATTAGTCAGCACTTCTCCATCATTGCCAGCACCTATCTTGCTGCTGGCCAGCCATTCCTTCTTTGCTGGGTAATACCCGGTACAGCTTTTTAGTATTGCATCGTGGCGTACGTATTATGCATATCTCACATTGGTTAAAGAACTCATGCGATTACGGGTTGAACATTAAAAGTTAAATATAAATTATTTCAATTCCGGATTGTTTTAGCTGCCTCGGCCGTGTTTTAATACACATGTACATAACATTTCACAATTCTGTCTTCCAAACTGTGGATTTGTATAGCATTAGAGACAGACAGACAAATTTTCCTTTTTATATATATTAGATTAAGGAAAGGAATATTTTTGAACTTGAGAGAAATAAAATATGATCTGTAGATTCTGACAATATTATTTTTAAATAGAAGAAATATTTGAACTGCATGTGGTCATCCTCCCAAATACTGACCGCGCTCGATACTTGGTTTTCGTGATCGAACATGAACAAGTGCTTTCAGCGTACCCTACGACTGCTGGTAGTTTTCAAGCTCTCATTATACGATTTCAAGTTTGTTTCTTTTGTGATTTACTTTCCCAATCATTAAACTGGTATAAAAATTATTCTATTGTATATAAATCCTATGTATTTTATACGCTTTTTTTTATTATTGATTCTGAACTGCGTAAATTATGAAAACCGAAATCCTTCGTAACCTAGTAAAACCAGATTTAAGGAGAAAAAAGAGTGCGTTGAAATAAAGAATTTATTTATTTATTCATTTACTTATTTATTTTGTTGGTGGCAGTGGTGCTATATTTTTTACAGTTTCAAGAAAAAAAATTAGCTGTACAGCTTAAATTGTGTTAAGATATTCATTTCAGATTTGTGTTCAAATACTCAATGTCTTCGATATTCGCAGCGCCACCTAGCGTAAGGGTTCCCAGCAATAATACTGCAAAAGTTCGTGCGCTTCCATATAGTGGTGGCCCAGAGCATGAGATAAAATGGATGCCCACCAGCATTTTATCTGATGATTTCCAACAGCAAAGTTGACTGAAGCTGTCCAGCAGTGGTCATGCAGTGGTAGACCATCAGCCAGCACTTCCAAATCATTGCCAGCACCTATCTTGCTGCTGGCTAGCAATTTCCTCTTTGCTGGGCAACAACAAAAGAAAAAATGTTATGCATTGAAAGAAATGTGTCTGTTTTAGAAAATGAGTGAAACTTAATTAATGACTCGTGATAGGAATAATAATTTAAAAAAATCTGGGGTGACTTTACTAGGGGGGGCTGAAAATTCTCAAAAAAATACATTTTTTTTTTTTTATTGGCTTAAAAATATACTGAGTTTTTAGCGTTTAATACCGCAAACCGCATGCTTGTATCTTCATTAGATCCAGAGATATAGGGCTGACGTAATCGGGCATCGTACGGGCATCGTAACTGACGTAACATTTGATCATCGAATTTTGTTTTCAAAATTATCTAGAAAATTTACTAATAAAGCTAGAACAAATTTTTACAATTTAAAATGTTTCTTACTAAGATCTTAATACCTAAATACCTGCAGATTATTTCAATCTCTCTTTGAGCCCCTTAAATTGCAATTCAAAGTTCTGTAACTGACGTAGCATAAAATAGACAAACATTTTTTCTGCCTTCATTGAAGTGTAAAAATGATCAAAACTATCCCGTTAAAAAAGTGATTTAATGTTCTCAACAACACTAAGTAATGCCAAGTTATAACATTAACTTGTTTCATTAATTTCCGAATAATAAAATAATAAGAAAAAAATGGCATTTACACGTGCAACTGACGTAACTTTTATTGTGTAACTGACGTAACATTATGACTTTACAAAGACAATAATGGTACTTAGCCTAGTTTGTAAACAGTAATTTACAATGCCTTTTTATTAGGTTTTTCCTATAGAATATAAAAATATCAAGTTTTCCAATCATGCCCTTAAATTAAACATATTATAAATTTGATTCCCCCCCACCCCCCCAAAAATGATGATTTTCTGTGGAATTGCCCTATAACACTTTTTACCTTGAGAAGCGATGCATCAGCTGACGAGAACTTTAGCTCCATTGATCTCAGAATGAATTTTTTTACGATTTGTCAACTTTAAATGAATGTACCTAAAGTTCCTTGCAAGATATATAGATATGAAATTTTTAAACACAGATTTTAAGCTCTATTTCCAACAAATTGTCTTCTTCAGGAGTTTTAATTTTGAGTGATCATTGTGAAAATCGGCTCATGAATGCAAAACTCACTCCTAAAAAAACTTCATATTTTTACTTAAAATGTTTTTATAAAAATAACTGCACTAAAAGATATTTTCAGTAGAATATGGGGAAAAGCATTTATCATTCATTTAAACGTTTACAGGGTCGCACATAACAATTCGATTATATAATTTTCTATGGGGAAAACCGGTTCGCAGCGTATTTTAATTATGTCCCTGAATAATAATTTTTTATTTAATTCACTTTTTGTGTTTTTTTTTTATTTCATATACTGGGGAACATCCCAATTCATGATTGCACAACAATATGAACTTGATAAATAAGTTTAGGACGATGTTGGGGGTCCAAACACCTGGAAAACTCAACTACCGTCCCGTGTCGCTGATGCTGATTTTTAAGTTTGGAGCTGTCTGGATAAAATTGTTTCAATAAAAATAATTCAATGTCATTTTTTTCTGAAACTGGAACTATTGTTTTATATATAAATAGGTAGCTAAAAATGAACCTGCACACATTTTTAGAGTTGATATTATTTTTGAACTCTGTCCCTGGGTTTTAGATTTTTTACCCTCCCTCGTCTAAAATGATACAGAAAATCACTTCAGATGCAGCGACGGAATTTGTTTCAAGTTTTTGCTCATGCAGAAGTATGCTAGAGAAAGAATATCTAAAATTCTTCGACAGGAAATGGACTGCAGAATATAAATAAGCATTTAAATATCAATTTCAAGCACCGTGGCTTTATGGGTAGTCTTACCGTCTGCAAGGTTTAATCCTGATATTTTCGAGGTAAATTAATTATTTTTTAAAATTTAATCCAACTGTTTCTAAAAATCAATGAACATTTTGGCTACCACTTAGTCTTAACATGATCTGCCTAAAGTAGGTGGTAATTTTCCTTGATCTCCCATCCTTACCGTCCCTTTTTGCCCCATTTTGTTCCTTTTTCCCCCATTTTGTCCCTTTTTTCCTATACCATGCCCTTTTTTTACATTACTGTCCCTTCTTTAACACCCCTTTAAGACAATGTTATACCAAAATTTTGCATTAAAAATACTACATTGTCATTATTTCTTATTTGAACGCCCTGTGGGTACTATGCAAATTCATTATAAGTAAAAAATTAGAAGAAAATAAAAAGTTATAGTGGTAAAATGGTAAGGAAAATTGAACTCGTAAGTTTAACTTAAACCTCAGTTAAATAATTTTTTTTTCGCTGCTGACCCTTTTTTCTTTATTTTGAATCATTAATGCATTCGTCTATCAGATTAAAATGTTATTTTAGCAAGTTTAATTTCGCCAGATTTCTTTTTCCAAAAATCAAAAGATTGTGAGAATGCCCCATATACATTACTGAGGTTTAATACAAGATGCTTGCAGTTGAATAAGATTTTTATCGCATTTATCGTTCACTTACAGGGACATCACAAAAGATTTTGGATACCGTAAACTTTTTTGGGCTACTTTTTCCTGCTTCCATTAACATTTCCATTATTAAAAAATATTATATGATTTTTCAACGTTGAAATTCAGTTGTAAGCATTTAACATGAAACAATGAAGCAAACTGTATGGTTTTAAAGAGGCATCTTTTTAAAACTATTTTTAAAGTTTTGGAAGAATGTAGCCCCTGCTGGGGTCTTCTTGGGTCCATGACTTATTTTCATATAAAATGAATACATTTCATATGTTGGACTATTGAAATAGGATCTGCTAATGAATTAACACTGCACACTTGATAAACAAATGTTTTTTAACATTTAAACACAGTAAACCGATTGTTAATATTAAAGACACGAGAAACAGTTTTCATCATGTTATCCTGAGCAACTGGAACAAAAATAATTAATGTAACATTTTGCTACAGTAACATTTGAAAAAAATCTTACCTAATACATTTTTTAAGAGATTTGGTTGTATAAAAGGCCTTTCTAAAGGGGCTACTTCCGGACCAAAAAAAGGCCTGTCACAAAGTAGCCCCGAAAAACTAGTTTTCATGTTAGCTTTATGTAAACGTAAACATTTTGCGTCAAAATAAAAAGTTAAAGGAAAAACTATGATCACACATGGGTTAAGACACGAACGAAAACAGTTGTTTACAAACACATCCAGTGTTGCGACTAAGAAAAATTTAAATTACCCCCAAACTGTTCAAATACCCCATAGTAGGGTATACAATATTTTTCAAGGGTAAAAACTCGGAATTATCTTGTATTCTTTGCTCAATACAAAGAATAAAAACTTTTTTCATGGGATGGACCGCAAGGACCAAAGTTGACGGTACAATATACTGTACCCGAAGTATGGTCTTTTAGGGATGATTGAAAGTGCGTTTTCTATTATGATGCGTTTTAAGATTAACTAACTTTTTCCCTACTACGTGGTGCCTGGTGTGTATAAATGATGTAGACCCTATACTGGGCTACACAAAAGAATTCGTAAGCATTACTGAGAATGAACGTGAGTTGCTTAACCCTTTAGTGCGCAGCTTTGCAGGTATGCAAACAGCAGTGTTTTGAATTTAATAGAATTTTTTTATTCGTATATACTTAATTCACACCAGAAAATTAAAACAGCAATATTTGCTTTAATGAATAACAGACATTACGTATTTAAATAAAGCGAAATGAACCATTGAAACTTTCTGGTGTAAAGTCAGATTCTCTGAACTATGTCATTTCTAGAACGTTCTTTATCATCATGGGAATGAAAGAGTTAAAGATTAAGTTTTATAAAATAAATAATTATATAAAATAAGGTATTGGGAGACATACTTATTAAAATATTTACTAATTTGCACTATTTTAGCGTAAAACAGCCACACGACAGTAGTTTTTACTTGTATTGCAGATGTGCAACAGAAGAAAAGATGGACGTATTGTATGTATTGTAAAATGCTTGTAAATTGTATTGATTGTATTGTAAAATGTATTTGATGGACGTATTTTAAAAATGTATCTCCGATTTTTTTCATTATTTTTCCTGTGTCATAAACCTTTCAGAGAATCCTATATAATTTTTTCGAAACAAAATAAAAAATCGCGCATTTAAGGGTTAAAGGTGTTTTTTAATTTGCGTCATGCATTTTCAAACACTGCAACATTTACACGATAAGACGTGTTTGTAAAATTTAAATAAAATCATATCCAGAGTTATGCAAAAAACTGGAGAAATGGTAGGCTCTTCATAGTCATTCCTGGAAGCGTGATTTCAGTAGTTTTAAGAGGGTTTTTACCTGAATTAAATTTGTGTAAAAATCAGTGGGTAATATTCATGGCTGTGCAAAGAAATTCAAGTACGTTTTCGTCTATTGGTAGAAATTCCTAAAAATGAATTTTAAGGGGATCGGGAAAGCAAAATTCAACTTAAAATCGATTTTTACTTTTTTATATCATTAAATAGTTTAAACATTTATCTTTCCAACGATGTGTCACACATGTTTATATATATAAAAAAATTGTTGAAATTAATAATTCTTTCTAACAGTACTTCACAGCTTAATGGCCGGTTAAATCTTTCATTGACTTTTTCTGAAAACTTGGATTTTTCATGTTTATGTTCCTGTTTTTCAATATCTATTAAACTTAAGAACTCAGATTTTTATTTAATATTTATATTAGGATATATTGTATACTTTAACACATGGATTTAATGATTTGTTGAGAATTATTTATTTTAGGCTGTGAAATCTTACCAAAAATGCTAATTTAAAAAGTCCTTCCGGCCAGTGCCGAGAGGAAGAGGTAGCTTTCATATTCCTTATTTTAAAAAAGCCAACTTACATCATTCAAACACACGAAGCTCAATTTAGTGGAAACCGAATATAGGAGATTCAATACTAATTTTTATCAATATAATGAATGAGAATTTCGCGAAATTAGTCAGCTTTATCCAAGCTGCTTTTATTTAAAGTAACTAATATTTGACTGCCAAATTCGGCGATTTCTTAAAGTGCCTGCCATTCTAAGACAACATGGTAGATGAGGCTAACCAGTGAACTTGGTCGAGACCTTAGTAATTGCTGTGCACATGCTCACTCACATCGGAATCGGTTGATATATACGAGTGCTGTCACATGCAAAAAATCAGATTTTTCAAAATGTCACCCACAATAGAAATTGAAACTGCTATATCTGTGCCATTTTTTAAGGTAAAGACAAACAAAAAATGCTCCTGAATCCTTATATCAAGGTCAAATACTCAAGAAAGAAACCTTTTTCAATTTCTAATTTTTTTTGCACCTCACTTTAAATATATATATATTTTTCTTAATTTAATGGCCGCCAATTTGAAACAAGATGGCTGATGAATCTGGCCAGCTAACTTGGTCGAGGTATTGATGTATACTATCCACATGCCTTCTTACATCGAAATAGGCGAATACGTATGTTATCGCGTGACAAATACAAGATCGTTTCAAAATGTTAGCCATGCTAGAAATTCAAAGTGCTATAATTCAACCATTTTTTTAAGATATAAACAAAAGAACAAATTTTCAGAAACAAAAACTGCTCCGGAATCTTTGTATCAAGGCCAAACACATAAGAAAAAATTTTTCATTTTCCAATTTTTTAATACCTCATTTTAAATTTTAAATTAAAAATTTTTTTTAAATGGCAACCCTTTTGAAACAAGATGGCGAATGAAGCTGGCCAACGAACTCGGTCGAGACATTGGTATGTACTATGTACAGACCAAGTTACATCCAAATCGGTTTATAAATACGCCTGTTATCGCGTGACAAAAATCAGGTCGTTTTAAAATGTCAGCCACAATAGAAATTCAAAATGCTATTATTCAGCCATTTGTTTAGATATAGACGAAACAAAAACTGTTCCGGAATCTTCGTATTAAGGTCAAACACATACGAAAAAAATCTTTTTCACTTTTCAATTTTTTGGTATCTCATTTTAATTTTTTAATTTTTTTTAAATGGCCGCCATTTTGAAACAAGATGGCGGATGAAGCTAGCCAACGAACTCGGTCGAGATATTTGTATGTACTATGTACACACCAAGGTACATCCAAATCGGTTCATAAATACGCCTGTTATTACAAAAATCAGGACGTTTCAAAATGTCAGCCACGCTAGAAATTCAAAATGCTATAACTCAGCCATTTCTTAAGATATAGACGAAACAAAAACTGCTCCCGAATCTTTTTATCAAGGTCAAACACATAAGAAGAAAATATTTTTTTAATTTTCAATTTTTTGGTACCACATTTCAAATTTAAATGGCCGTCATTTTTAAACAAGATGGCGGATGAAGCTGCCCAACGAACCCGGTCGAGACAGTGATATGTACTATGTATAAACGAAGTTACATCCAAATCGGTTCATAAATACGCCTTTTATCGCGTGACAAAATTCAGGACGTTTCAAAATGTCAGCTACGCTAGAAATTCAAAATGCTGCAACTCAGCCATTTTTTAAGATATAGACGAAACAAAAACTGCTCCGAAATCTTTGTATAAAGGTCAAATACATAAGAAAAAATATTTTTCCATTTTCAATGTTTTGGTACCACATTTCAAATTTAAATTTTTTAAAAAAAATTTAAATGGCCGCCATTTTGAAACAAAATGGCGGATGAAGCTGGCCAATGAACTCGGTCGAGACATTGGTATGTACTATGTACGCACCGAATTACATCGAAATCGGTTCATAAATACGCCTTTTATCGCGTGACAAAATTCAGGACGTTTCAAAATGTCAGCCACGCTAGAAATTCAAAATGCTATAACTCAGCCATTTTTTAAGATATAGACGAAACAAAAACTGCTCCGGAATCTTTGTATAAAGGTCAAATACATAAGAAAATAATATTTTTCCATTTTTAATTTTTTGGTACCACATTTCAAATTTTAAATTTTTTAAAATTTTTAAATGGACGTTATTTTCAAACAAAACGGCGGATGAAGCTGGCCAACGAACTCGGTCGAGACATTGGTATGTACTATGTACACACCGAATTACATTGAAATCGGTTCATAATTACGAGAGTTACAGTGGGACATAGGTCAGATATATATATATATATATATATATATATCAATTTTGAACGGAGGGTGGTTTCAGGGTCTGGGGGTCATGATCGATGAAAATATACCAAAATTTTTTGAAATTGCTTTCCTCCGAACGACTGCAATAGGTAGCTTTTTGTAATGAAAGCTACCTAAAATGGCTTTCAATGAATAATTAATAATTAATTTTGAGTTTCACTTAGAAAGAAAACGGTCTGTTAAAATATGTCAATCATGTTATTCTAACTACTCTAAAAAAATCTAGACCTTTATCTTTCACCCTTTCTGAGAAAAAGGTACATAAAGTTGGTGAATTTAACATGGTGCAGATAGGGCTTTCCCGGTCTCCTTAAGGGATCTTAGGAATCTTAAAATTGGAAAAAGTGAAAAAAAAAAGACCATTTTCAACATTTAATACTTTAAAATGCATATATGATTTAAAAACATAATTTTTATTGGGATGAAAGATATAATAATCTTTTTTCATTTCATGTATTTAACAAATTGAAATATGCAGAATTAGCATTTATAGAGCGCTCCAAACTGTCATATATTTGTCGAGCAGCAGAAAATGGGTATAACAGCTTACGCGAAAGATTACAAAATAAATTTTGCAATTAGAATGAATTTTTTCGTGCCTAATTATACTTCAGACTGTAATAATGACCCTGGACCTAAATAAATATGCATTTAAAATTTTTTTATATTTTTCATGCCAACTTGTATTTAGCTAATACAAAATTTTGAAATAATTCTAGCCAATCAGGAACCGATAGAGAAATCGATTAGAAATTTGCCTCTTTACATGCAAAAACCAAGTTGAGTGTAAAAAAAGATTTTTTCTGCAGCTGTTGTGCGGCCGTCATTTTCTATTTACGTGTTCGGCGTCTTCCATCTCGGGATCTCTCTGTTTTTTTGGACCCCGTCCCGATGATTTCTCCTTGCACGTGACACAAAATGATACTCTATGCAGATGATACACTCTTTCCTGAACAATGATTTGTTTCACTTCATTGAAGTAGAAGTGTTTAAAAATGAATCAGAATTTGTTTAAGGGGTCTCAAGACTCGTAAAATAAAAAAAAGAAAAAAAAGGACAATTTTTAACATTTAATATTTTAAAATATACAGGGTGCAAATATGTTATCTATCGCCGACCTTTAATTTTTCAACCGTTAGTTGTAAAAATGAGGTAAATATTCATGTTGTGGCATTATTTAAAGAAAAAACTCAATTTTATAAAAATTATGAAATCTAACTTTTTATACGGTCCCTCAGTCTCTATAGTTATATTTAGTAAAAGTTTACACATATCATAACAGATATAACACAAAAAGTTTGACACTTGTACTACAAAAATTGATACAGCTATTAAATTTCAAATTTTGAGATTTTTGCACAGGATTTTGTCTTTCATTGAGGGATCAGTTAAAAGATAAATTAGAGTAATTCGAGATCACAGTCAGGGTGCAATGTCCTTTTTACGGCGAAACCACCTTTAGCTGGTATCGCCATATCGGGGAATCAACATAGAGGGTTATTGCATATAAAAATTTGAACTAAATTTTAGGGATCGTATACAAAGCGAAGAATAAAATATTGAAATTAAACAGAAAAATAAATATCAATTTATTATAATATCAGAAAACGGTCTACTATAAAAAATGAATACATCAAAGGCCGGAATCTGCTAGAGATACTGCTCAAAGTGTTCTCCATTGGTAGCTATGCACAATTGAATGCGTGACAGTACTGAGTATTCTTCGTTTTGTATACGACCCCTAAAAGTTAGTTAAAATTTTTATATGAAATAACCCTCTTTGGTGATTCCCCGATTTGGCGATACCAGCTAAAGGTGTTTTCGTCATAAAAAGGACATCACACCCTGACTTTGATCTCGAATTGCTTTAATTCATCTTTTAATTGATCCCTCCATGAAAGACAAAATCCTGTGCAAAAATCTCAAACTTTGAAATTTAATAACTGCGTCAATTTTTGTAGTACAGTAGTCAAACTTTTTGTGTTATATGTGTTATGATATGTGTAAACTTTTACTAAATATAACTATAGGGACTGGGGGACCGTATAAAAAGTTAGATTTCGCAATTTTTATAAAATTGATTTTTTACTTTAAATAATGCCACAGCATGAATATTTATTTTATTTGAAACGTTTTTGTAATTGGAGCTATATGTGTACGACCAACGGTTGAAAAATTAAAGGTTGGAGATAGATAACATATTGCACTTTGTATATGATTTAAAAACACAATTTTTATTGGGATTAAAAGATACAAGTATTTTCTTTCATTTCCTGTATTTAAAAATTTGCAAGATGCAGAATTAGCCTTTATAGGGTATTCCAAACTGTCAGACATTTGTCGTGCAGAAAAAGGGTATAACAGCTTACGCGCAGGATTACAAAATAAATTTTGCAACTAGAATGAATTTTTACGTGCCTAATTATAGTACTTCAGATTGTAACAATGACTCTGAACCTAAATAAACTTGTATTTAATGCATACTTTTAATACAAAGTTGCATATAGCTGATACAAAATTTTGAAAATTTCAACAAAATTTTTTTTTTCTAAAAAAAAATATTTTTTTGATCAATAAAAATTAAATTTTAGGTTCAGTGTATACAGACTAACATGAAACATATGTTGAAAACTTCCTGAAAAAATATTCAGAAGTTTTTGAGATATCGTGCGCGTTATTCCCAAAAACGTCAATTGGAGAAAAATGACTTCAAAGTTTCGGAAACGCCGCTTCAGCTATGGAGCGTGTATAATTCTGATACCCATAACTTCTGTTCTAATGGGAATTTCAAGGAAACAATTATATCAAAATGTTCAGAAAATATAGAAGTTTAACATCTAAAATAATTAAAATTTCCGAAATTTTGAATCTTTAAGAGTCCTGAGACCCCTTAAATATTGATGTCCGTAAGTGCAAGAAAGAAATTAGAGGGGAAAAAAAAAAGATAACGAAAAATCATACATCATGCATAGATTCTGAAACACTTTCCAAAAGTAACAGGATATTATTAGAAAAATCTTTTTTCATACAATGAAATTAGATATGTAAATAGGCAATTTAAAAAACACATAGTTTAGTAATAATCCATTTTCAGTAATGCGGTAATGCATGCGAATTCTTTCGTGTAGCCGTGTCGAATTCTTTTTTGAGTCTCTGTAAGTGAACGATAAATGCAGTCCATAAGCCAGAAAACATGTTGTAGGGCACGGGGTTCGTACATATCATGATAATTTCGAAAATATCAAAAAATACCCGATATTTTTATATATATCCGATATCTTTGATATAGTATATCCGATATTTTTAAAATAGTCAGTTCACTGCTGACAATAAATATTTTCAAGCATAATATAAATTAGAAACTAAAACATATTTCACTAACATGAAAACTTAATCAAACAATATTCTAAATATGCATTTATCTTTTCTTTCTTTCTTTTTTTTTTTTTTTTTTTTTTTTTTACTTCAGAAATGATTCTTTTCAATGAAGCTGTATATAACTGATTATCTAAATTAAACAGTTTATCTTTCAACAGCTGTTCCAAATTAATTGTTTCGCATAATTATTAGCTCTAAATTAAATTTTTTATTAACTGACTTTCAGAAAAAAATTTAATATTTAATGAATATCAATGAGTAGATTTGGAACAAATGCTTCGATTTTGATACTTCTTTTTTATCATGGAATAGGCTCGTTCTGGTGATTATCCAAGAAGAACTAAAGTATCAATAATAATAAAAAAAAAAAAAAATAAACTTGAGAATTTGTGGAAAATCCTTTATCATTCAGCTGCTTTTAGAGAGAAACTAAAAATCAGCCCACTCTATCGATGATATCTTTCTGAATTTTCACGATATTTGACTGGATTTTTTTATGAGTTGCTCCATAGAGTTGACTATCAAATTACAGTAGAACATCGATTAATCGAGGTTTCTGTTAACCGAGCCGATCCGATAACGAAATCCGATTTTTTTTTTTTTTTTTTTTTTTTTTTTTTTTTTTTGTGTGTGTGTGTGTATGAATGAACCTTGAAAAAGACCACACTTTTTAGTTCACTGTCCGTGCTATACAGGTTCTTCAGCCCCCAAAAGCACCCAACTTCCAAGAAACATTGCACCTTGAGAAGTTAACAGCGAACAATGCTTTGTTTCCAGTGGCCGTGTGAACTTTCGTAAATTTTTCTATTTGCTTTTTTAAATTTACTACTAATAGTTGATTTCCTTTTTAAATTTGGCCCCACCAGTGGTTGAGATGTTCTGCTCTTGAAGCTGATAGACGGGAGGTGCTGAGTTCGAACCCAATCGTGCCCCTCGGCCTGAGTTTTCGTGGCTTTCTTCGAAACTTGGGAAACCTTGCCTAACTACGGGTTAGGTTCCCTTAGAAAGTCCCCCACAGAGGGCACTCCACCTTAGGCCTAGTTCCCTTGTGCAGATAATCGGCCTTCATAAATCACAACAACATCTTTTTAAATTTGTTAAGCTGTGAAACATAACTTTATACATATTTATTTTTATCATTTAAAAAACATTTTTTTTTTTTTTAAGAGATGTTAAATTCGCAAGCACGGTGAGTTTTTATACACAGTTTCTATTAACCGAGAGTTCCGATATCCGAGGTACTAGCGGTCCCAACTAGCTCGGATAATCGAGGTTGCACTGTATGCAAAAAAATAACTTTGTTATCGTTCGCGCATGCGCAGATAAAAATTATTTCATACAGCTGCTCATATTTCATAAAATATTTAATATATTTATATTCCAATTGCTCTATATTGTTTCAACCACATTTTGCCAATTTTTCTGAAACTGGCGTTAAATTGGGTTGAAAACTCCGCGTGATATAAGCTAAAAACATGCATACATTTTTTGAATAAAAAAAAAATAGCTATATCTCCTAGAATATACGTGCTATCCCTACAAAAATCAGTAAACATGTGGAACTGTATCCACAAATTTGTATTCTGCAACGATAGATCAATTCGTGCTTTTTAATTTACAGGGTGATCCCAAGTATTATTTTTTTCTTTGATTTTTGTTGGCCCCCTAATTGTCCTCCTTATCAAATCGACATTGATAAATAGAAGGTCAAACCTGTTCTTTTTAATCCTGAAATTCCAGAAGAATCTGACAAGTATATTTCTAAATATTCGACAAAATGTCTAAAATTGAAAGTGTCCTGTCATTAAGGGCCATATAGTGTACCTTTATTTGAGATGCTCAAATTTCTCACCGTCACAAGTGATACCATTATGCCGCATTGCAGTGTCGTGTTTTGTCCGAAAGATAATAATTTCTCCTTCAGTTCAAATTTCGTGACGTCATCGTAGGTAATCGCGAAAAAACAAATGCGCGAATACTATGTTCACACTGGATACCTTAAGATATCTCAGGCCGCTGAACTCTCTGAGAGAGTTCCACAAACTCTCTCAGTGAGTTTCGACTTACTTCGGCTAGATCCAGGAACGACCACTCACTCTCGTTGGCTATGAAGCTTCGCTGTTACTGATTGGCTGTTGCGGCCGTTTCTATTTTAAGCGCATGCGCATACTTTACTTTTGATCAGATCACAGACACAGTGACGCTACTGAGATATCTTAAGGGAAGTTTCTCGATGTGAACGGGCATCCAATTCCGGGAGGGTACCACTTCAAAACTGGCGGTTTAAGATAGCTTAAGTTGCTAGTGAGAACAGGGTATAACCGTTCTATTCTTCGCATTAATGTCCACAGGGTGTCTTTTCGCACTAAATCGATGATGCTCTACAACTTTGTAAATCGCTTTTTTTTCTTTACACCTTTCTGTTTCCGAGATTGGAATTTCGCAGTTTTTCATCAGATGGCGCCACAGACGGTTTCATTCAGTAGCGCATGGCTATTTTCTATAACTAGACTCCACTTTTATGAGCGTAGCAGCTGCCGTCCGAAGGGATAAAGTTTTGAAGGTTTCTAGCGGTCATGGTCGGCGTAGATCTGCAAAAAATTTTTAGAAATTCCATCATAGGGGAGAATGTAACAAGTAGTGTTTCTTACGAAATCTGCCTAAAATGATGTACAAAGGTGTGTTTTCCGATGACAATACAACATTTTTACAACTGAATTGTAAATTAAATAATTAATTGTAAGGCATTTTTCCATATCCGTAGGTCAATATTTTTAAGGGGACCAAAAACCAAATCCTTCAATTTTCAATGGATTTATTTGAAAATTGGCTGATTTTGTTAATGGAAAGCTCAAATACTTATTTTCAAAATTGGGTGTTAAAATAATAAACTTTTTATATTATTCAATTTTTAAAATAATTAATAATTGTCCTATTTTAAAATGTCCCATGCTCATTTCTTTTGCATAAATTTGGACACTATTCGTTTAACAGGTACTTTTTATACAGGGTGATTCATAAATATCGAAACAATAGGCTATCTCCTTAAATATTGCCCCTAGGTACATACTTCCAATTGCAAAGTTTCATAAAAAAAAGGTTCAAAATTTGATGAGATAAGTTTCAACTTCATGGGGGGTATATTTGAGAAAATAGAAAAACTAATTTTGTATACGGCCCCCGTTGGGTAAAATTTCCAATCAGGAAATTTTCTCTTATCCCTTCCTGAATTAAACAAACAAACAAAAAAATATTCATCTCGGTATCTGCAAAACTCGCAAAGTTATTAAAATTCAAAATTCGTGACTTACACCATTTTCCCATGCCTCTTAGCGACGAGTTATTGACTAATTTTGAATGCAAGATAGGGATCATCCACAAATTATACGTTATTAAAAGTCGATTTAAGACAGCGCCTCTCCTTTGGACATAAACTAGCAGCGTATAGATTTTAATTTAAACCTTCTTTGAAATTATGCTGGAGGCCTTTATTAGAGGTCTGGACGGGTCGAAATATCCAGACCCGGTATCGAGCCGACCCATAGAAAAAAAAAGTTTGTCCCGGTCTGGAAAAATGTTTAAATCTTAGCCCGAGTCTGGTCTGGCCCGATTGAATTTCTAGAAAACATAGTTTTTTACGTCGATAAGGTTAAAAATTGTTTCGTATGAAAGAGTTCTGATCAAAAATAGCTTTATAGTTTTATAATAGCTTATAGATTTTCTTTTTTTATGTTTATAATTTTCATTTTTAAAGAAGCATCTTTATTTATTTTATTTTTATTTTTATTTTTTTTTATGAATCTCTATTTGTATGTAAATGTTTCACTTACAATTTAATATCGTTAATCCATAATCTATGTATTGGAGTCTTTCAAAAATGATATACAGTAAAACCTTCTAAGACGGAATCACACACACAAGAAAAAAATGCCTTACAGACAATTTCCCATCTTAGGAGGTGTAAATGTGTTCTATTCTTTTCTCAAGTATTATTATCTTCATTTTGCATGGATCATAAATTTATTCCGTTTTAGACAGGATTCCGTAATAGGCAGGTTCTTTTTCACTTGTTTTACTGTTTTTTCGTTTAAATCTACTATCCTTTTAAAAGGATTTTTAAAATTTAATTATAAATGGTAATATGTTTTAATTGTGATGGCGATTTAAAAATATATGCATTTTTTGCAAATTTTTTGGGTTGAGCCAAACTTAACTGATTTTTGCAGGGATTAGGTTAGTCAGATAGAATGATTTCAATATGGGTTGAGTCGAGACCGGGACTGAAAATTTCGCCCCGTGCAGACCTAGGAAGAAAGGAAGCCAGTCCCTGTTCGGTATGAAAAATATATTAGGCCCGGTCGAGACTAGTCCGGCCCCACAATACAGACTTTTTTTAACCGCTCGCCGGGATGATATAAAACCTGAAGTTGTGAGGGTTAAAATTATGAAAACACTCTTAATTGGTATGTTAGAAAAAACTTTGTTTTAAATAGTACAGAAAAAAGGTGGAAAGGGCAAAAGTTAAGTTTAAGCTACAGGAAAGAGTTACATACTCACACGCAATTTTTAAAAAAGCATTTAAAAATTTTATTAGGAGCCAATCCTTGTTTAAAACTTTAAATGCTTTTTAAATTATTAATTTAAATTGTTAAAAATAATTAATTTAAATTTATTAATTTAAATGCGTAATTAAAACAAAAATAAATTTAATTTAAGTTATTAATTTACATTTTAAAGTCATGAATAGTTTTAAAAAAATGGTGCAAACTCGGAACATGACCTTTTTGATTATTTTACATTTATTTTGTTTCGACAAATTTGAAAATATATTTATTTTTGAAAATTTGATTTTTTTAAAAATAAGTTACATCATTTTTTTAAATTTGAGTTTTTAATATTTTAATATTAATATTTTAAAAAAATCCTGAAACAAAATTAAAATTATATTTTCCTCTTTAATTAAATGAAAAACGTTTGAAATTCGAAGATAATATTTCAAGTTATAACGATTTTTAAATTACTCCCAATTAAACAATAATAATAATTTTTGAAAATTTAAACTTTCTGAGAAAATTTATTATGTGATTTTATGTGCAAATTATATGGTTAATCATTACAAAAAACAGAAAAATCTAATTCTAACTCAATAAATATATTTTTTACATGTATTCGGGAACTTTTAAAGTAACATTGTTTCTTGAATAACACGCATTTCAATGTGTGTCTAATCCCTTAAAACCTGACGAATTATTTAAACAGGCATAACTCTATGAGTTTTGCAGATATGAAGATGGAGCTTTCTGTGTTTAATTCAGGAATGGATAAGGAAAAAATTCCTAATTGGAAATTTTACCTTACGGGGGCCGTATAAAAATTTAATTTTCGTATTTTCTCAAATAGACCTCCCATGGAGTTGTAACTTATCTCATCAAATTTTCCACCCTTTTTTTTTATATATATATATAAAACTTTGCAATTGGAAGTATGTGCCTAAGGGCATTAATTAAGGAGATGGCCTATTGTTTCGATATTTATGAAATCACCCTGTATATTAAGTACTTTGGAAGTTGGCATGAATTGTAAAAGTTCGCTGAATATATAAGTAGAAAAAGTATTTTTTATAACTATGCTTTGTTTTATCTTAAAAAAAAATAGCTATATATTTTCATACGCATATAAATTTCTACATTGAAATACTCCTGAAGTGTAACTTTTTATGCTAAATTTATTTACATTTATTGTATAGAGGATATAAAATATAAATTTCAAAATAATCTGATAATTAGTAATGCATATAGAATTCAAAAGTTAAAATGTTTCAAAAGTTAGAAATGCGCAAAATTTACAATTTTGAGACTTACCTGCATAAATACTCGTATATACAGTTTTTACAAATATAAAAGCTTATATCTCTGCGGAGAAGCATCAGAATTAAAAATATTCTTTTTGCATCAGATAATTTTGAGCATCTAGTTTCACAATTCTCCAAAAGAAAAAAAAAAAAAATCAAATTCTTTGTCGAATTTTGTGATTTTGAAAGTCCACTGTCTGCTTAAGGCTGTTCTTAACTGCTCTGCCCAACAAGCGTAAAACGTTTTGACACATTTACAAAGTCTTTTTTAACGGGAAGGTATAAAATTAGAAAACCTGGCCATGGAAGTGATTTGGAATTGAACTGTTTTTTTTTTCCATTTTTTGATCCATCCATTACCTATTGAGTTAGAAGCGTTTTTGATCACGTGGCAAACACGTTTTCGCCCGCCTTTGAGTGCTTATTCTCCGTTCCCGCGGAAACTCGGTTCAAAACGTCCACTTTGACACTCTTTTTAAAAGATCTATTGCGTTTGCAAAAAAAAAAAAAAAAAAAAAAAAAATGGAAAAAACAGCTCGATGACATAGTTTCTGAACAACAACACCAGCTCGTTTCATGCATTTTCGAACAAAAATAAATTAAAACTTATGTCAGAAAGTTAGCCTTTTGGATTTGAGACCCTTAAGGATTTACAACTGCATACGAGTTGCAAAAAAAAAAAAAAAAAAAAAAAAAAAAAAAAAACCAAACTACGCTTCCTAAAATACGCTGTAAAACTGCAACAATGAAATATTTTGAAACCCCAAAGAGTAAAAAATAAAATAAACTATAGTCGGATGATGCAGTCCCAAAACTTTCTTCTATCTCATGCATGTTAATACTTCAAAATTCGCTATCACAATGCCAACATGAAATGACTATCCAGGATCACCATGAAGATGCTAAAGATGCGAAATTCCGTGCATGACTTCTTGAGATAGGACTATCGCTGAAATCGTGTCAATCCAGCAAAATGCAACCTAGCAGCGACACCTGTTAGGTAATTTACATCAAAAGCTAATCAGCAACAACTTCTGTCAACATCTAACTGAATCTCAAGTTGGATGAAAATCCATGCATTAGTTTTTGAGATAGATCCGCTATTTCAAAACTCGTGAAAAATCCAGCATAGCAGCGCCACCTATTGGGCGATTAACATCAAAACCTAATCAGCACCCATTTATATCAAGGACCAACTGAATTCGAAGGTTGATGAAAATCCGTGCATTGGTTCTTGTGATAGAGCTATTTCGGAAATCATGAAAAATGCAACATTACAGCGCCCCCCCCCCCCCTATTAGGCGATTGACACTAAAAATTAATAAGGGACTAACTGAATATACATTTTTATTAAATTCTGTGCATTAGTTTTTGAGAGAGAGCGCGCACAAAATTTGTGTCACAGAGAGAGACAGACTCGCAGACAGACATTTTGTAAAACATGTTTTTCGGGATCTCTGACCCTAAAACGTCTCAATCCGTCGGAAACCGGAAGCCTAAAATTTTCACGAATCCAATACTTTCTTCTTGTAACGATAGAAGAAAGTAAAACTAAAGAGTGTAATATTAAAAATCCCTGCCGGCCCGGCCTACAGGCGAAGGTAGATTTCGAAGTTAAGTATACTAATTTCACCAACAAAATCTAAATCAGGATTAGATATAAATCCACTTTAACAGTTTTTATTTCCTTTTTATAAAATAGCTGGTTTTATCAGAATCATGTTAAGGCGGTATTAAAAAAAATACTTTTCCATGCTCAACAACTCGAAATTTTCTGCCACATTTTCAGATTCATTTGTAATAGAAAAAAATATTAAATTTGCTGACGTGATTTTTGGAAAGATGTATAAGCGACCTGTGTTTTTATTTTTCTTTCAATTCATTAAAACTTAATTAATAAACAATTATTTTCTCAGTAGGGCAATATTTTTTGTTTCTAACACGGGAAATTCCGTTCAAAATGCCCACTTTGACATCATTTTTTGAAATATATTCTGCCTCTATCAAAAAATCGATCATTACGGTACATTATATAGTTTCTGAATAAGATAATCTACCCATTGGATGCGTTTAAGAGCAAAAATGAATTTAAAAATGAGTCAGGAAATAAGCAGTTCGGATTTGAATACACCCTTAATAAGATGATTTTTTTCTTCAACCGCTATGTATTTTTAATTTGTTTTTTTCTGTAAGAATGGGTCTTATTAAAAACTTGTCTATATAAATGTTGAAGACAATATTAAGAAGATATATGATAAATTCATGGGGATTCTATATCTTATGAATTGGCGGAGTTATGGAAATTTTTCTTCTTCAACCCCGCTTTTTTGTTTCCGTTTTTAATTTTTTGGGGGTTACGAATGCGTCCTATCAAAAACTTGTGAATATAAAAGTTGTAGATAATATTAAGGAGATGTATAATAAAATTAATTGGATTTGATATCTTGAGAATTGAAGAAGTTAGGAATTTTTTTCTCCCCAAAACCCTGTTTTTTGCGCCCCTTGAGCCCATTTTTAATTTTAGCAAAAATCTGTGATACATAAATTTTTGGCCTTATTTTTAGAAGTAATAAAAACTTTAAACTGATTTGATATGTACAAAAATTAAGAAGTTATGGGGTTTTTTAGGTTTTTACAAAACCCCCACTTTTTCCATCCCCTTGGTCCGATTTTGCCCATTCACGAACTTGACCAAGATTTTATGCCCCTTGATTTTATGTATCAGTTTGGAAGATATTTGTGCAGAATTGTGGAAGTTATCGTGTCCAGAAGAAAGCGATATATAGATAGATAAATAGATATAAAGTTTTTTACTGGGGGTGGTTTTGGGTTCTAGGGGTCATGATCACTGTAGATCTGCAAAAATTTTCAGAAATTCCAACATAGGAACGATTCCAATAGGTAGTATTTCATACGAAATCTACCTAAAAATTTAATAGTGCGTTTTTATTCTGCGCTATAGCTGTTTGCATGTGTGTTTTACGGTTGTGTTAGCTATAGTTACATTTCGATATTCCGTTGCATAAATAATTACGAAAATTATTGTGAAAATTTATTTTTTAAAAGTATTAAAATTTATATTTATAAAATTTATTTTAATTAAAAAATATATTCTTTTAATTAAAAAATGCATATTAAAATTTGTATTTAGAAAATATTTCAAATAGGATTGTAACGCTTGAGGATATCCTTGACAGTTAATTCTAAATTTTCATTTTCTCTAAAGCTGTGGGATTTTTTTTTTTTCATTACACTGAAAAAGAAGAAAATCTGTAAGAGTACGAAAATTGTACTGATAAAATACGAAAATTCTTTTTATAGTATTAAAAAGACACATTAACGAGACTCTTAAAACTATGAGAATCTGTCCAATATATATTCTTCTTATTCAGGGTTCGTACCGGTTCCTTAGACTACTTACAAACTCCTTATATGAATGAAAAAGTTTCCATGGAGTACTTAGAACTCTTTAAATACGAAGAATTCTCCTTAAATTATCGCTAAGCAAAATTTTGTGTTGGAGAATGATTTAATTGAACTATAGAATACAAGAGTGGAAAACGTAACTTATATCCTACGCAATGAATATGTCATATATGCTTTCTTAAGCATATATGACATCTGTTCACAAAGATAAAGTTGTCGGATTTGGCAATCACACAACTTTCTTCTCTCTCATACATGTTAATACTTCCTGAAAAATACATCCTATAGCAGCACCACCGGTTAGGTGTTTTACACCAAAATCTAATCAGCAACAACCAACAACTTATGTCAACAATTTAATCTGAAGTTGGATGAAAATTCGTGCCTTAGTTCCTGAGATAGAGCTATTGCGATCATCATGAATAATGCAGCATAATAGCACCACCTATCGGGCGATTTACACCAAAAAGTTAGCAGCACCCAATTATATCAGGGACTCACTGAATCTAAAGTTTTCTGAAATTCCGTGCATTAGTTCTTGAGATATAGAGCGACCGCAAAATTTGTGTCACACACAGACAGACATTTTGTAAAAACATGTTTTTCGGGTTCTCTGACCCCTAAAACGTGTCAATCCGCCGAAAACCGGAATTCGAAAATTTTCACGAATCCAATACTTTCTTCTTGTAAAGATAGAAGAAAGTAAAATATCAAGTGATTATTGTCATTCTAAAAAAGAAAAAAAAAGAAAGAAAGAATTTTTTTTTATATGTGCCGCACGGTTTTTTCCCTTCAAAATTTACTTTTAAAATCTATGTGCAAGCCATATAGGATGAGTAATTAAGGATTAATAATGAAGTACTTAATATCAGTTCTAAATTATACGACCATAGGTCACTCTTATATAGGAACTGGAAATTTTGTATTGAAATTTATGAAAACAGTAAGCAATAGAGTGTGAATTCTGTGCAATTTTAGCACTAACCATTAGATTTTAATAGAATAAAACTAGTTTTCTCTCTGAAGGGGGTATTAAAAGTTAAGGTGGCACGTGTTATACGGAGGCCGCGACGTACCTGAAAAAAATCGTTTAAAGTTCTTATACTCCTTAGAATTTTTTCTCAAGTCTGTATGAATACGGCTTACTATTCTTTTAGCATTTTTTTTTTTGTAATATTAGAGTTAATAATTAATAAATTGATCATTTGTGCGTGAGTAAAACTCGCACTTGACCGATTTTTTTCCTAAATTGTTAGTTTTATTTTGTTATTTTGATAAATATTTTTTTTATTGTAATTTTTTTTTCATTAATACTTAATTGTAATTAAAAATGAACCCCGGCAAAATGACTTGTATTTATTGTCTACTGCTTGCCATCTTTAACTAATTTTAAAGAGACAGAGTTAATAATATTATTTCGCAATTAAGAAAACACCGATAGTGTAGTAAGACAAATACCCGTTAGTGATTTGTAGTCAAGGTTGCCAAAAAGTGAGCTATATTTTAAAAAGGTGTACCAATTGATTTACTTGGCTTACACGGGGCTTTTTTCATACTTTTTTTTAAAAATGTTATTGCTGCTGCATTCATAGTCACTAATTTCTGATACATTCGCGAAATCGGAGGAAAAAAAATCTGTAAAATACGGAAAGTGTACTTGGAATTAACGGATTTTTTTTTCAGTGTTAAACGTGGTCACCAAGTTACTAAAAGGTATAAGAAGAAACCACCAGGTTAAATAAAGACCGTTGTTTAATTCTAAACACTTATACATAAACATTTTTTTATTTAATTTTGCCTATTGCTTCTTACTTTTTTTGTATAATAACTTACCCATGCAAATTAATAATAGTGAAAAAAAAAAAAGTATGAAGCTGATGCCAAGATTTTTTTCCCTCAAAGCTCTTCACTTAATGCTATCCAAGTGTTTCTGTAAGACAATCGTGGGAGTTGCTTCAAAGCTTATCACTGCCAGAAATAACGTTTGTGTTCCAGCAAATCTTTTGAACATAAAAAAATAAATACTAAACATTAATAATGATTTCTATTCTAGATTTTAACACTATGTATAAACAGAAATGAACACTGTAAATTTCCTTTCTACTCGTAGTATTTTTTTAACACACGCCGACATAGCCCAAATCTTTGATTCATCTATTCAGTCTCATTTTTACTTTCCTCTATCTTCAATAGAAGAAAGATTTGTAATCGAAATTTTTTTCGACTTCCGGTTTTCGACGGAATGACACGTTTTAGGGGTAGGGATCCCCAAAAAATAATTATACAAAATGTCTGTCCGTCCGTGCGTGTGTCGCCATTGTACTATCGAAAAGTGTATGAAGTTATGCATAGAATATAATCACATTTATTGTGTATGTTTATGGCTATGGCCAGCAGGTCCTCCCTGAATTTGAAAAATACTGCCGGAAGGGGACGCTGTAATAGCAATGTGTGTGCCATTTTCATTATTGTACCATCAATAAGTGTATGAAGTTATGCATAAAATTGAACCAAATTTTTTGTGTATGTATTTGATGTGGCCAGCAGTTTTCTCTTCAATTTGAAAATATTCTACCGGAAGGTGTTGCTGTTATAGCGATTTTTGTGCCATTTTCTTTTATTTACCATCGAAAAGTATATGAAGTTATGAATAGAACTGTATCAAATGTTTTGCGTATGTTTTTGTTTGTGGCCAGCAGGTCCTCCTTGAATTTGGAAATATTCTGCCGGAAAGGGACGCTGTAATAGCAATTTTTGTATAATTTTCTCGGATTTTCGTAGCTCTGTCTTCCATCTGAGTCTCGTGCAGCTACGGGAACCGGCGTCCTGTTAAAATAGTTATTCGCAAACGCAGCTGATGTACAACAGAATAACGAAAAACTATTGATTTTAATAACTATTATGATCGAAATGAACTCGTTTTGGCAATGATTCATTGATTGAAGCAGAAATCTGTGATGAAAATCAAAGTTAGTAATAGTATCGAACTAATAATATTCCAGTATTAACATCTACGTCTACTTTGAAATATTAAGATGTATTAGATAGAAGGAAGTTTTGGGATTGGTACATCCAACTAGTTTCAAAAGTGACAGATTTTATCCAACAAGCAACTATGCAAAAATGACCCTGATCAGGCTCTGATGACCGAATAGGCACGAGAAGCACGTGCTTTCCTTGGAAAATTTTGGAGGGACCCAATTTGAGAAAACAGGGGGCCTCATTTCAAACTTCATTCAAAATTCTAATTTCTTTTCAAATTATGAGCGCATTTATATATTTTTGCTTATATCATTGAATTCTGTACTCTTGAAAACGTAATTCAATATATAAGTTTTTCAATTTTTTCGGAATCCATATTCTTTTTTTTTTTCTTCCATCTTAATTCTTGTAATTAGGTATAAGGTACTTTATTTTATACATACAGTTATATAAATATTGTTGGTTTGTGGCGTCCATTTTTATAGTCAATCATTCACAATATTGCGGTTTTTGATGATGGTCGGTAATGTTTAATTAATGGTTATATATATATATATACAGTAAAACTTCCGTTCCAATAAAAAGTGGTCGCTCCGAGAGGTGATCTCTTAATAGAGGTCATGTTTAAATCTAGATTTTAATTGTCGAAAAAAGTTTTAATTGTCGAAATTAATGTTACTAAAATATATTTTTCACATTAGGAAAAAAATATGACCATTTAAGTATCAAAACAAAAATTTAATTACACAAATTAATGACTGCAGAGTTTAAAAAATGAATACAGTGACGTTTGCTTTGATTTTAGGGTTTTATCTTTTATAACTTTTATTTATAAGTCCTTTCGAAGTTCAATCAATAAATGTAAATTTTTTTTGGACGGGAACCAATGATGATTTCATTCATTTATCTATTTCTTTGAGAGTTTTCTGACAGAATAGGGCAGAGGAGTTGATTAACCGTCATTCTTAATGTGTCATCAGAGTTCAATTCATTGCCTAAAAAGGCACAAAGGTGTTTAAACATTTCAAAGTTACCGGAATAAAAAAAGATCTAAACTTAGTTTAGAAGTTTGATAAATAATGCGCTCTCCGGAATTATTTTTCTAATAACATCTTCTTCAAGCGACCCGGAAAAAACGGAATTTGTTTCATTTTCTTCAAAGAAATGAATCGCTCATGGAGGGAGATCAACTGGGGTGGTCTCTGAATAGTGGTAAATTGAGTATTGAGCCTATGGGAATAAATTTCGCTCCATGAAAAAAGGGTCGTTCAGGGAGGTGGTCGCTTAATGAAAGTGGTCGCACAGGGAGGTTTCACTGTATATTTAAAAAGTGTTTCATGAAAATACCTTTCATAACAAATTAATTTTTCATGCAATAGATCAGTCTCAGCCACATGATCACAATTCCTCAGTTTGTCCAACCAATCAAAGTTGTCAGTTTATCAGGCATTATTACCGACCAATCAAAATCGAGAAAATTCAATGGTATAATATTCGAAGGTACTTTTTACATATAGAGGCCTTGGCCTTTAAAAAAAAAAATGCGCAGAATTCGACCTCCAGAGAGTGAAAATTTTTGCCAAATGATATAAATAGTTGTGAAAATAAATTTATGAAATTTTAGCTTGTTTTATAAGAATTGATATGTACAAATTTAATTTATATATATAATACAATTTACTTCTTTTTGTGTATAGAAACAGATAAATGTTTGTTTTTTTTTGTACTAAATAAATTGTATAAATATTGAAAAATATTGTATGAAACAGTGAATAGGTTTCCAGAAAATAGGCTACCGAATTTCCTTCTCTCGCCAAGGCAATATGAATCGCACTTGAAAAGTGCGAATTAGAATAATATTTGTAGCATTGCAGATTTTCGGGATATGTCGAATTTAGGAAAGAAACTCTTGTCGAATGAATTGGGGCCCCAAATTGACTCTATGCTTCCCATAGATTCAGAGGTTAATCGGGCTCTGACTATAATATGAAACAGTATATGTTACTAATAGTGAAGATGTATTTAGTTGCAACGTAAAAAAGTTGTAAAAGAAAATAGGCCTCCGTGTTGGAAATTAGTGGTTCGAGAATACCATTCGTAACTGCTTTAAGATTTATGTACTTTTGGGCAGAGGAACACATCTATAAAATAGTGTAAGAAACAACCCAATATAGATGAAACTGCGACAGGAAGGGATTAGTTACATGAGAGAGGTGTTCAAAAATTAAAAAGTTTTTATTCTTGTGAAACATTGTAAGAAATTGTTACGAAATATTAGTATGAATTTGTTATGAAACATTGTAATACATTCTTAATAACATAAACTAGTATATTATAAAAATTGATTGCAACTTGGAGTAATCGTTAATTCTGGGGGTAGTAAGGAGAAACAAGTGGGTAAGTGTGATCACAGATCGCACAGAGGGTTTCGTTTAATATTCCTTTAAAACACTTTACCTTTTGTGAAATCTGTTAGTTCCACATTTCGCAACCAGGGGCGCACTCTGTTCTACACAAACCTCTATCCAAAGGAAACTCCGTTTTACAACCTATCCGTAGGTATATTAGTCGAGGGGATCGGGTCTATAGCACCCGAGATAGGTCGGCGCCCCAGGAAATTGCACGGAACATTCTTTTATAAGCTTTTTATTATGTGTTATGAACTATGTCAAAGTTTCCAGCAGATCGACTTGTTAGATTTCATAATTTTAACAAAATTGCGTTATGTTAGTTGCAAATTCCACCACCAGGGAGCGCACACTATTCATAACAAAAGTGTATCAGATCGAAACTCTGTTAAACAACCTATCAGTGGATGTGTTACTCGAGTTGGTGGCGGCCTTAAGCGAGAAATTAAGAAATTTGCTGAAAGTACTATTCGGAAATAGTGGTAACTAAAATTTTGACATTTTTATATTTCATAAGCAGCACGTGTCTGAGTATATCATAGTGCTCAAAAAACGACACCTAAAAAGGTCGTAAACGCTAATTTTTAAAAAAGAAATCCAGCGCCCCTCCCCTGCCCTCCCTTCACAGGAAATTGCATGCACCATTATTTTATAAGCTTTTTATTATGTGTCATGAAGTATCTTAAAGTTGCAAACGGATCGCCTTGTTATATTTCCTAATTTTAACAAAATCGCGTTACGTTAGTTCCGCATTCCACCACCAGGGAGCGCACTCTATTCTTAACAAAAGCATATCTGAACGAAACTCCTTTGCACAATCTCTCCGTAGATACATGGTCGGGAGGGTGGCGGTGCAGTCTTAACCAACAATTTAAAACATTTTCTGCGATAACAAACGCTAAGATTTAATAAATAAATCTAGTCCCCCCCCCCTCCACTCCTCGAAATATCACACTCCCTTCTTTTTTACACTTTTTCTTATGTGTTATAAAATATCTTAAAGTTTCGAACACATCGAGTGGCGGTCTTAAACAATAATTTAAGATATTTCCTGAAATTGCTATTCGGAAATAGTGGGATGAACACTTATAAACCTATAAACTTTTTCATATTGAATAATTAATACTTATCTCATAGCGCGCCGTCGAAACACCCCACGCAAATTGTTAGATTTCCTAATTTAAATGAAATCTCCGTTAAAAAAGCACGTGCCTCCATCTTAATCTGGCATTTGATGGAAATAAAAGGAATTAATAAAATTATAATAATTAATATCTCAGCTCGTAATGAAGCAATCTCTTTGAACCGGGTATGTATGGAATCTGCGAGAAATTTCCAGCCCGGATGTCAAAAAATTTCATCGAAAAATTTAATATTTAAAAAGTTTAAATTTCGTATTAGACTTTCCTCCCCTTAAATTTCTCCCGCGCCGATATGTCGAGAAATGACGACAGCTGCCTTCCGGTGAATGGAAATCTGTTTTCATTGTCTTTAAAAACACAGAAATTAAATTTTTATCGATCGATTTTTAGTGGATTTTTTGCGTTCTATCCTACGCAGAAATTTGAAATTTATACCAAAATAAAGTAGAATTTTTTCCGCGTATTTCTACACCTGTTACGAATTTGTACGACCGATATTTCGGCAGATCCAATTTTGCTTTTTAAAGGTCCACTTCATTTATTGCTTAAAGTACTCCGTGGTAACCCTGCACCGGCTGATTTGACGGAGCATCCGCCGAGTTTACTGGCAACCATTAGGAGAAACTGGGGAGGATTTCGATAACGTGCATTTTCACCTGCATTCAAAAGGTTGATTGGTTAATTTTAGAATTTAATTAGCCCGTAATTAGGTTAATTACCAACTTTTTCAAAATTTTATGATTTGTTGTTTGATGTGAGGTGTTCAGCTATAAGTACCCAAAATTTCAAGTCTCTAACATGTATAGTTTCTGAGAACGGGCTCTGTGACGGACAGACGGACAGACAGACAGACAGAGGAGCGAGACGAATAGGGTTTCGTCAGATGAACGAAACCCTAAAAAGATAGAAATGAGATCTTCTCGATTAAACAAATAAAATACAATAAATAAGATATTTTATACCGTAATTAAAATAATAAAACTTTGTATAAATCACCATAAAAATATAAAAACACACAGGACGCGTTTCAAGCTGGAAATTTTAACAGCCCGTTCATTTGTGACCTTGTCGACTTACATATATGTGTTTACTTCGGCTGATGACGGTCTGTTAAGCTTTTCAGCTCAAAACTCGTCCTGATATATTTATCCTGTGTGTTTTTATATTTTTACGGGGATTTATACAAAGTTTTATTATTTAATTGTGGTTTATTGCCTGTTTTTCTGTGCTGTTTCATCTAATTTTATACCTTTATTTATAATTAGGTCGCTGCATCCAGTAATGTTGTTTTTTATTTTTGTTTTCATGTGCGCGAAGTGCTCATATGTGCAGTATAGTGATCACGGCATTAACGAATTTCGTGTATTTGTGGAATTCTAGTACAACGAAGTTTCTGCGTCCATTGATGTTCTTTTTGGTTTTCATGTGCACGAAGCTCTTATAAATGCGGCATTGCTGAATTTCGTGTACACCATAGTTTGTTTTTTAACTTCACAATGATTGTGATTTTTTTCTGTAATTTTGCTGAAATGTGTATTGCTCATATTATCTTTTTTTATATCAAGTTTATTAAATTTGCCAAATAAATTATTTATATTTTATTCTTAAATGCAACATCTAAAAAAATCATCCATTTTTTATGGTTTCATTTAATAATTCTGCGTACTATTAATTATTCTGCGTATTCATAATTCTGCGTTACCATTTGCTTGTTAAGATTACAGTACAATAAATGTAAATAAACAATTAAGAAATCACCATTTTTGCATCTTAAAAAAAAAAAAAAAAACGCTAAATGAGGAATGAAATAGGATTATGCCTTAATGTAAACTGAAGTTATTTCAGAATATGTACATATTTGAATGGAACTGATCTCTCAAACTTAAAATTTTTTTTTGAACGATCATTCTAAAAATGTAACTTTTATCTAATTTTATTCGGAAAAAAGTTTTTTAGGAAAAATGGCCGCCTTGCATATGAAAAGCGAAACGTAACTGTTTCCGTAACTGTTTATGGCAGTCGCATGATAAATCATGTGACTGTCATAAATAGTTACGGGCTGACCGCTGTTAATATAGAGATTTTCATAGCATGTTTCATATTAAGCGTACAGGTAGTGGATATTTAAGGTTCCCAGTCAAAGTTGCTGTAGAACTTTTTATCACTGGGAGTGGCAACAGTAGTTAATAGATTTCCAAAGTCACTTCTATCTGGCAACTTAGACGGTTTTTCAGGAAAGCAGCTGACTCTGAATTCCTTGTTTTATCTGGCCGTCTCATCTGGAAGTCGCGTCTACCCGTGAATTTTCAGAATGTTTCCCGTTTTGTGATTTAAGCTTTATTTTGCTTTTAAGAGAACAGAGGGCACTACTTTATTTTTTAAATTTATTTAAAACAAGAAAGAAAAATCATGCATGAAGCATATATTCTGAAACATTTTCCACCACATTCAGAATACTGTAACAAACCGTTTAAAAAGGTGAAAGAAGCAGAATAAACAAGTTAATTTCGAAGATGCAAAAATTATTTGCCCCTTAAAGAATTATCATGATTTAATTATCCGTGAATCAATAGAAATCATTACTAAAGAAAATACTGTTTGTAATGACGTTTTATCCTACAACATACCCAGAATTTGGCTCAGTTTGCTTAAAGAATCACAAAACAAGTAATAATATTCCACTTCCCTTTATATCCATGTTTTATTTTCCCAATGTTTTCCGGATCTAAAAATTGACTTTCACTTTCACTTCTTTCGAGACCAACTACGTGAAATTTTAAATTAAGACATTAATAACAGCATTTTTCTATTCTCTGACGAAGACTGTGTTTATAGCTGAAAGTACGAAAAAGAATTAAAGTAATTTAACATCTTTTTAAATATGTTTGTCGTCTTTTAAGTATTTTGCATACAGTGTAATTTTAAAGATAAATTTAGCCTTCTATTTATTGATTTGCTGCTGAAATATGATGTCTAAATAAACAATTTGGATAACGCATATTTGAAAACCCAATTTCTGTAATTACCATCTATAATATGAATAGTATTCAAATTCTTTTGTGAAGCTGTGTATAGTATCTAAAGATCTGCAATATACACTTACATAGTATGTTAAAATATAATTTAGTTAGGAAACCCGTGACATAGTTGAAAATTTCCTTTGAGCAATTACTGCACTGTCAAAAATTTGTCATAATTTTACTCCATAAAATTGATGGTAGCATGCTGCCACCAATTTTATGGAGTATTTAACTGATATAACTGGTGCCATTTTAACCAGGATTGTAGTGGGTAGCTACCCGAATACTCGGCCCGCCCGGGCTGGATTTTTTATAAAAAACCCACGTAAAAAAGAACCGGGTTTTTAAAATATATTTCTGGAAAAGAATTAATGATGTATTTGTTAACAGTTTATGGTTATTTTGTTTTATTTATTCACTTCTCTGAATCTTAGAAAATATATTTGTACTAATTTAGTTGCACTTTTAGATTGGAAACAATTGGAAAACACACAATTGATAGCTTTGCTATTTAAAATTTGTTTGTCATTTAAATTAAAGGGATCCTATCTATATATGTATTTGAAGAACAGAGAAAAATAGTGAGATCATTATTAAGACTATGAAGTCATTCCCATCTATTAGACTAAGTGTTCACAAAGATTGTATTTGAGATCAGGATTGCCACTTATTTCGGCAATCAAATTCCTTGCGCTTTCCTGAGCAAAAAAATTAAATTTTCCCAGAGTAATTCCTCTGAGAATTTTCAAAATTTTAACGGATAAATTTTGCAAAGTACCAAAGTTTAGTAAAATTTCTTGTTTTTAATACTCATTTTTAAATTCCCTCAGATTTTCTAGTTTTCCCTATACAGTGGCAACTGTGAAGATTATTATTTGTGAGGAAGGTGGAATCATCGTCCACATTTTGGCATTTTAATTTAATTTACCCGGGGAAAATTGATCATTTAACATCAATGATCATATTTTTTTGTTTCACACTCTTTAATTTTCTCTTTTTAGTTTGTTATCCCTCTTTGTTCTAGTTCAGGTTCTAGTTTTTTACTAACTTATTTGTTCAATTTGCTCTTTGTTCTACTAACATTGTTATCGTTCTGTTGGTTAAAAAGAAAAAAAAAGTTTAAAAAAGACAAAAAATACACCTTTTGTCTAAGTTCTCTCTCACATGACTTTTTCTTTTTTACAATAGTGTAGTAAAATTTCTTGTTTTTAATACTCATTTTTAAATTCCCTCAGATTTTCTAGTTTTCCCTATACAGTGGCAACTGTGAAGATTATTATTTGTGAGGAAGGTGGAATCATCGTCCACATTTTGGCATTTTAATTTAATTTACCCGGGGAAAATTGATCATTTAACCCGTTTTTTTTAATAAAACCCGCCCGGGCTGGGTTTTTTTCTAAGAAACCATGGTTTTTTACAACCCTAATTTTAACTGATATAACTGGTGTCATACTACACGGTAATAATGTGAAAATATCGGAATTCACATTATTTTGGTGTAATTTTACACCAGTTATATGAGTTAAAATAACACCAGTTATATCAGTTAAATACTCCATTAAAATTGGTGGCAGCATGCTACCATCAATTTTATGGAGTACCGTTATGACAAATTTTTGACAGTGTGTCTACAGTAAAAAAAAGTATTCAAATTATTTGGTGATGTCCTGTATGTGATCTATGGAATTATTACATACCCAGTAATATTTAAAAATGTATACATAGTTACATTTAAAAGCGCGAATCACAACTGAAAACACACTTCCAGCAATGATCGCTCATAGATGAATTCTTTTGGGAGTCCCTGTCAGTGAACGATAAATGCACATCCTATACAACAGAGGTTCCCAAACTTTTAGACCGATGCCCCACTAAATAGAGGTTCATACTTCCGTGTACCACCAAGTTACAAACTCTATGCTAATACAGAAAAATCTGTGTAAATGGAATATGTCTAAAACGAAGTATTTTGTGCTCCGTCTGAGCAGATTTTACGGTATTTAATTGCATGATTACATTATTAAATTGGTACTTAGATTAACAGCTTTATATTAACATTCAAATAAATGGTAATACTATCATTACATATTAATAATATGTACATTTTTAAAATATAGTGTTTTGATTGAATAAAAAGCTATAATACTTAATGACATATTGGCGTAAATTGATACATATACACTAGGAACTAGGGTGACTCTATTAATGGTGCTTGCTTTACCAAACACAGCTTCCTCATATCTGATTCAATCGTAGTTTTAGACGAGGCTTATGTTTATTCTTGTATTTGTTTTTCATATAAAGAAGTGAAGAGAAAACACTTAAAACAAATATATGTTGTGCAAAAAACAAGCAGTAATTTTAGAGCTTTTACGGATGTCAGAAGGTATTTTTCTTTTCTCACCAGCCAAAATTCTGTTACCTTCATATTTTTTAATGCGAATTCCAGCAATCCATCATTATTGTTGTATTTTTTATTTCATTTCACGTATTAGTTTCGTACTTTCCCGTACCAGTAAACAGAGCTTCACGTACCAGTTCTGGTACACATACCATAGTTTGAGAACCCCTGCTATACAACATTAAGGCATATCAGTCACATACATCAATTTCAATATATTTGACCCTGTGTAACATCATAATACAAAAATCATCATAATGCAAATTATCCCCCCCCCCCTCCCCACAGACCATCATGTAACATATTTCTTTTGAGTGTTCCTGTAAATGAACTGTAAATGCCACACACTTCATTATTAATACCGAACATGCTGCAGTAAATCTGAATAACACGGACTCTCTGCAATGGACGACCAGGCAAACCGAGTTCATAAACGCATTTCAAACAATTGTGTTCATTTTCTATGCATGCATATTTTAACTAAGTTGAATCAAAAGTGCAGAAGGTTAGCGTGTGTCTGTGAAGTAAAAAAGGCCTTCAGCTTAAAGAAGAGAATTACCGAATTTATCTCTTCTACACTTCTTAAGAGAATGCCAAATTCAAAAGAAAATATAAATAAAATGTGGAAAAATAAATGGAGTAAACTCTGTGTGACAAGATCGGACCGAGAAGATTTTCCGTCGTTGGCAATACTCCTTCTTAGACGGTGTTTACAGTATTGAAAATCGTTCGCCGGAACTTTGACCTTTAATGACTGACACCACAGATCGAATTTCTAAAATCGAGCGACATTATTACCTCAGTCTTATTAAGATTTATATTTGCCGTAAATTATTGCAAGAGATCGTGCCATTTTTGAGAAATTTAGTCCGTTTTATTGTCAGATTGGAGTGTATATACATAAGACATGTGTATATACATACATGTGTGTATAAGAGTGTATATACATATACACATGCTCATCCCCGGCTCGCCGTGATTCAATAACTATTACTCTTAAATATTTTTAAAAGCCAAATATAATAGAAACAAAAACTAGTGTTGAGAAGGAATTTTCACCTTGCTATTAATATGAACGTTAAAACATACATATAATTGCTTAAAAGGTGCTAAAAACATATAAAAATATTAGTTAATATAATCCTGAGAACTTTTGAACCCCCACGTGTTCATTTTCAAAGGGGAAAGATGACTGACTGAAATAGAAGAAAACATACGTAAATCCAACAAAATACTACGCATGCGAAAGCGGAGTTCAGCCCATTGCTCTAGAAGAGGGGTGAAAATATTAAGTCATATTTTCAGAACTCTTGAAATACCCAGAATATTAAACCAAATTATAAAAATATTATAAGAAAATACATCGTTACAAACAGTATCACTCCTAAATAAAATTTCAATGGATTCACGGATTATTGAAGAGTAATATTTAGGTGTTGAAACTATAATTATATAAAATACACTAAATAGAGGACATCTGTTTTGCGGACACTTTTTCATTCCCCGACACCAATACAAATTCATGGACCAAACTTTAAGGGTTGATAGAGGACATTGTAACAATGATTTATTATAGAGGAATAGATGGGCGCAAGGGACGCGCTGAGGCACAAACGCTGAAAAGAGACATGGAAGGAATATTTATTGACAGCGTCATTGGTAAGTGCTATGTTTGCAATAAATATTCAAAATTGCGTCAAACAGTAGTAATGCATGCCTGGTAACGTCGATGGAACGATTGGGGGTGCATATTGAAAGATGCCACGTATCACATGCAGCAGCAAGCATTGTGTTGTATATGTATGTGTGTATTTTGTTGATATTTCTTCATGTTTTAGGGCTCAATTTAGCCCCCTGTTTAGCCCCATTTCTCTCCATTCATCATCTTAACAATCAGGAAGTTATCAAATTGCTGCAACATCACGGTGGGTTGTTTTTATGAAGCGCCTCTCTAACACGAGTAAATTTCCGATTTCGTCATCATCTTTCTAAAAAGCATCTCATTTCTATTTTCTGTATTATGTGAGCAATGCTACATGGAAGACAGAACAAATCTAATTATGATCCTTCTATTGTTTTCCAGGGCGCAGCCGTTCCCCTGGAAGGCTGCCAGCAGAGCAGCAAGATGTCCTTCGTGAAATCCACGGTGAAGACTGCTACTTTCAAGCAGGACGGTGAGTTCCTCAACCCTACTCCCTTTTTAATGCATACAACTTAAAAAAAGTACCACTGACGACCTTCAACTCTTTTAATCTCGCTGTGTATGTCACCCGCTAGCACAGTTTTAATTCTTCATGTCGACCACCTTGCAATATCGTTTATTTAGTACGGTGATTTCCAAAAGCAAGTGCAATGGAATACTTAAAGCTTACTTTAATTTGTAATCGAATTTTTTCTTATTCGAAACTTTCGTGCTTAATTACACTGATCCACAAATTTGAACTTTCTCTCTTTCACAAAAACGAAATTAATTGTTACTTATGCAGTTTTTTGTGCTGATTCAGAGTCTAGTTTTAGATTGACTCCAGCAGGTCTTGTTTTTGAGATATTTGCATATTTCGATTGATGCAAATTTAGTCAATTTTGTTCAATTATAAGTAAATTTAAGGCTTAAAGCATTATCAGACTGGCTTTTTTGTGTTATGATTACTATCTAGTTTACTTTACAGAAACGTTGTTTCTGAGATCATACTGACATGTAACCGTGAAATAGTGTGCATAATTTGCATATTTTTCATGTTTCTCTAATTATGTTTCTTGACGCCCAACTATTTCTGCCAGAAAAGTACGCTAATATGTTACTAAACCAGTTTTTTGTTCTGATTTCAAATCTGGAAAATTTTATTTTTGGGTCCAAAAAGCCAGAAATTTGCTTTTTATGCTACATTGTGATGTGCTTCAACTAGTTAGGATATACAGTAAAACCTCCTTAAAGCGACCACGTTCCGTTCCAATAAAAATGAGTTGCTCCGAGAGGTGGTCTCTTCATGGAGCTCCTGTTTAAATCTAGATTTTAATGGTTGAAAAAAGTTAACAATTAACCTTACTAAAATTTATTTTTCTCATTAGGAAAAAAATATAAAAATTTAAGTATCAAAACAAAAGTTAATTACAAAGTTAATAACTGCTGAGTTTAAAAAATGAATATATTGACGCTTGCTTTGATTTCGCGGTTTTATCTTTCATACCTTTTATATCCAAGTCCTTTCAAAGTTCAGTCAATAAAAGCAATTTTTTTTGGACGAGAAAAAATAATGACGAATTCATTCATTTATCTATTTCTTTGAGAGTTTCCTAACAGAATAGGGCAGGAGAGTTTATGGACTGTCACTCTTAATTCGTCATCAGAGTTAAATTCACTGCCTAAAAAAGCACAAAGGGATTTAAACACTTAAAAGCTACTGGAATAAAAAAGAAATCTAAACTTAGTTCAGAAGTTTGATGAATAATGCGCTCTCCGAAATTCTTTTTCTAATAAAACCTTCTTCAAGCGACCAGAAAAAACAGAATTTTCTTCAGAGAAATGGGTCGCTCATGGAGGGAGCTCAAATGGGATGGTCTCTTAATGGAGATCAAATGAGTATTGAGCCTAGGAATAAATTTCGTTCCAAGAAAAAATAACCGTTCAGGGAGGCGGTCGCTTAATGGAGGTGGTCGCACAGGGAGGTTTCACAGTATTTTACTACTGTTTTATTTTTTTTTTTCGATTATATAAATTGTTGTTTATGTCCCTGATAGGAATCTGACACTGTTCCCCCTTTTGATAATGAGTTACACATTCCTAAAAAGCACTTTATATCAAACTTGTGTCAATACCGTACAAAAGTTGAAATTCATTTTACTTAAAAAATAGACGTGATAGAAGGAAACAGATTGCAGATTTGAAGTCATCATAAAAATCTAGTCTAGAAAATCATTACCTTCATAAAAAGGCAATTACTTTAAAATGGATAGTAATGTAAACATGACACCATTGAAAAATAGGCAAATTAGGCTTAATAACTGACAGATAAATGTTAAGAATAGGCAGATCAGTACATTCATCTGAAGCAAATAGTCCAGTAGTCTTTATATATAAAAGGTAATTCAATCTGACATTTCTTGTATCTAAAATTTGCATTAAAAAAAGAACAGAAAAGCTTACATTTGCTTAAACTTAAATGTGCTAATTACTCCAAAACTGGACCACTTAGAGAAAAACGGAAAGCATATTCGGAATCAGTGAAAATAAACGGATCTAGAATCAACTCCTTTCAGTTCTGTGACAGAACCATTGTTGTCCAGTGTTATTAACTAGCAGGCTCCGGCCGATACCTTGGCCTGCTTTTTCAAACGAACCTTGAATCTAAAGAAATAGATCGCTGGATTTAACCCTATGTTTTATGTGTAACTTTACATGGAATGTCCTTTTAGTCCAAGAGCCGACAGCACAAAAACCTATGTTATCCAGCACAAGAAAAAAACCTTTATTTTATGGGAGAGTAGAAGTAGGGGAATCTAATGATCCATGTCTGTCGGAAGTGAGGTGGCGCATAAGCCAAAAATGAATACCACCCGTGGTTGACTCGTAGGTTTATCATAGTGTTTGTCCTACAAACAAAGATATGAAAACATGCAGGACTGGGAGCAGGAAAACACAATGATAAACCAACGAGTCAACTACTGGTGGTATTAATTTTTGGCTTATGCGCCCTTTCACTTCCGGCAGAAATAGATCATTAGATTCCCCTACTTCTATTCTTCCATAAAATAAAGGTTTTTATCTTGTGCTTGATAACATAGGTTTTTGTGCTGCCGGCTCTTGGACTATTTTGCATTGAAGAAAACAAAAGGAACGCCACACAGTGTGACGAAAGCCCTGTTCTCGTGGACACGGTTGTAGAGCTCGTAAAACACATCAAAATCACTTAATATTTGATAATTTCGTTATTAAAGGTGGGGAATGTAAATCTGAAAGGAACTTTTTCATGCAGAACATTTCATTGGATCAGTTTTTAAAAATAAACTCATCAGATTACCCTTTAGGCCATAGCGATTATTTTTTTTTATTCCATTCGTACCACTTCCTATAAATAGAAAAATTCTGACAAACATTTTTACCACATGTGCATGAGAAATTTACAATAAACTTTACCCTTTAAAAAGAGTCGCCAGCCCTGCCTAGCGTATTGAGAATTTTCGGACCACTTGATTGCGGACTACCGAATTCGGGCGGATGTGATTCCTTATCTTTCGTCATCTAAAATATGTACCCGGATACCTTTTTCTAAACGTTCACCAGCAGAAATGAAAGTTACTTTCAAAATTCTTATTGAAAAATCAATTAAGACAGATTACGTGACAATCACGCATACGCACGTAATAAAAATATTTATACGATAAGCGTTTCCACTTTGTTTAGAAATTTTGCTAAGGCTTAAAACGTTTCTTTATTTCTGTATATAAATCACGAATTTCTGAAAACTTTACCCATAGTTTATAGTATAAAGAATAGTTTAACTGCTATTGTAATCACCATTACCACTATCACACCTCACTGTTTAACTGAAACTGTAACCAGTACTATCATTAACATAGCACAAAATATAAGAATCCACAGACAGCCTTTGAATTCTGCAGTGAGCACATATACTAAATTTTATAATGTGTTTAGTGAATTTAAAAAGAAGCCTTACCTTCTATGCTAAGTAACTTTTATAACTAGCATCCACAGTTGTGTAGATTTTTTACATATTTTTATTATCAAATTAAGATTTAAGTATTAATATATTGAAGAGGATTCTTTCGAGAACCAAGTCAAAAATTTATTTAAGATGTTTTCACGTCTGCTTATTACAAAACTGATTCAGATTCAATCCACGTTAAAGACAAAAGCAAGAATAATTTTGCATCTATATAGACTTCTACTTCAATAACACATAATCTTACCATAGAGATGATATATATGAATGGCAGCTTCCCCCCATCGATACAGCTAACAGCAAACAATCACATAGTTTTACTGTACTGCGGGAGGAACTTGCGAATGTATTGTTTTGATCCTTAGAACTGTGTAATATTCAATTAATGGTTCATATGCGACAATTTAAACGTGACCCGAACAGGGCTAACCTACAGCCATCAAGCCAAAGAATAACAGTGGATGTTTTAACGTGATGATTTTTACAAGAAAATTATTAACTTTGATACTATTTATCCCACCTCTTCGTTTGTAGCGAATAACAATATTATATATTAAATTGTGATTGTGAAATATAGATTCAGCATGTAAATCGGCATGTCAAACTCGATTATCACCTTTGGTCAAACTAATCATTGTATACAAAGCCCCGGACCACATTACCAAAAAACAATTAAGCACATTAGTTTTTTTACTAGCACACAAAATGAAATCTTTACATTAAAAATACAACCTTGTCAAAAAGACAAAACAAAACACCCATTCAAGATTTTAAAGCTATACACACTGAAAAAATTAAAAACACACACCAGAAAAATTAAAAAAATATTAATTATGAAAAAGGATTTAAATTTTATTACTTCCAATCTTTTTTTTAATTCTGTAAAAATAAAAATAGCAAGCATTTCGTACAAAAGAATATATTTTACTAGTAATCCTCTCTGTTTAACCATGGAATTTCTGACATTAAATATAGTGAAGGTTAATAACCATTAATAGTGGGTAGATACTTTGAATAAAAACATTCTCCAACTTGGCTGAACTACAACATTTGCAAGTGTGTTCGTGCAAAATGTATTTTCTTCATCAAACAAGAACTGAATCAAACAGGGAAAATGCCAAAAGGGAAATACCATCTGAAGTGTAACTAAAGAAAAGTCAACTTGAAATTATTAAAAAAATTGTAATTCCCGAATTAAGTGATTCAGTTATTAAATTTGTGTATTTACGATATTTACACAGCCTAATTACATAACAATGCAAAGTTCTCACTAGATCCTCAAAAAGTGAAAATTGGATGAGGACTCGAGTAATTATATGGATTGAATACGATTTCATTAAGTATTTTTAAAAGACTATTTTAATGTGAAGAATGTCAAGTTTATGATATTTAACTCCATCCATCGCATGTCTATAACTTTTACCAACCGTGAAAAATATCAACAATGAGGTGGCAAAGTATTAACACTTTCGCTGCCGATCCCGCGCGTGATGACATTACTGATAGGCAGCGAAAGTGATAAGAAATTTTAAATTGATACCGGAAATTTCGAAAGAAGATATTTTACTTTATGTTATCACTAAATAAATCGTAAGATACTACTCTCTATTTCTGGTATGAACACTAAATTTCTGGATAAAAATGGATACCAAACTGGCAAATCTGTATGGTGGCACTCAACGTGTTAATATAATAAACATACATACTGTGGTAAAGAATATTTTAGGTTACGTAGATTTTGTTACTCGTGTTTTTCTAATTGAAATAAACGTAGGCATTATTCGCAATGTACTGTTTAACACGAGTGGCATTTTTTTTCGCATTATGCTGTAGTAAGGTATTGAACCGAATTTTTAACAATGTACCTATTTTGCCGATTAACTTGTCGTAACAGATCTGGGCGTGACGTCAGATTTGTTTTGCCGTTTTAAAGACTAAGCCGGCCGAGTTAAGACTTACTACGCCGGGTTAAGTTGGATCCAGCTTACTTGCGAGCCGAGCGTAATAGGTCTTCAATCGGCCGGGTTCGTCTTTAAAATTGCGTAATAGATCTGGTGTTACACCCAGACCTGTTGATTGGGTTGATTGTAAAAATATAACAATTTTCTTGTTGATTGTTTTTATATTTTCTTAACTGCATATAGCGTGGTGTCGGCCTATGCATCATCCATCACATCCCGCCTTTTCTCTCCCTACCACCTGGACTTTTCTCCAGTAGCCGTGCAAAACAAGCCCACAAAAGTGGCTGGCGGACACGCGACCAACGACATACAAGGCTAGTTCATGACGTTTAAAATTTCACACGCAGTGGATCATCTTTACACGGTGATTGGTACAAAGCGGCGCGCCCATTGTTTTGTGCCGATCGTCGTGTAAAGAGGATCCACTCTGTCTGACGTTTTAAAAGTCATGAACTAGCCTGGTATGTCGTTGGTCGCGGCGGACAGCGGACCCACTGAAGCAGGAGAAAAGTATTGAAACCTTTTCCCACGCAGTACGGACTCTGTGGGACATTGCATCGGATATAATGAAAGAAAATTCGGAAAACAGGAACTTCAAATGATGCGCTCGAAATTTAAAACAAGGAGATTGCAAAAGAGTGTGTTCTACAAATGAACGAAATTAATCTATCGTTTCATTTTATTTATTAGACAAACATGGGAACTGAAATAACTGAGCAGACACATTTTCGTCTTCCTGTTTAAATGAGATTTATGTCACGATTAAGTATAATAGGCATTAAAATTTTATTACTACTATGGTTTATTAATAAAAATAGTCGGACGTACCAATCCCAAAACTTTCTTATTTCTCATACATGTTAATATTTTAAAATGTTGTTACACATGTCACTGTTATTCCTTCAATACTATACCTACTTTGATTTTCATCTTAAGTTTCTGCTTCATTTTACTGATCGGAGTGAAAACGAGTTAATCTCGGTCATGATACTTATTTAAATCATTATTGTTTCTCATTCTGTTGTACATCAGTTGCTTGAAAATCGTCGGGTTAGCTGGATACGAATGGCCTGTCTCTGGATGAACAGCCGGTGTACAACAGAACTATGAAAAATCGAGAAAATTTGCTATTACAGCGCTCTCTTCTAACGGGATGTTACCAACTTTAAGGAAGACCTGCTTTCCATGGCCAAAAACATATCAGGTTGTACCGAAAGTTTCCTGCCACAGCTTATACTAACTGCGCAAACAGTTCGCGTTAACGTTTTTGATCCTATTTTGTCAAACAATTTTTGACATTTGAATGAAAGAGGCTTGTTTTATAACCCTGAGTTGTGAAATTTGTTAAAAAAAATATCGTTAAGTAAAATGTGTCTGAAAAAGAACTATCTCGCTAGCAGATTAGAACCAGCATTTACTTCCAGTTCTGTTGCAAAAAGTCAGCTACAAAATGTCACCGAGCCATGTGTACAGCTTTAGGTACTACTGTTGTATCATATGACACTGTGAAGGTTTGTCGGAATGGTGGTTGAATACAATATTACAATATATAATTTTATATAGTATAATCATTATGTAATGGTGGTTTGGCGGAAAACTTTCGTTATAACCTAATATACATGAAATCCGGTTCAATTCTATGCATAATTTCATATACTTTTTGATGGTACAATAATGAAAATAGCACAAAAATCGCTAGAACAGCGCCCTCTTCCGGTGGAATATTTCCAAATTCAAGGAGGATTTGCTGGCTTTAGCCAAAAACATACACAAAAAAATGGTTCAATTTACGCATTTTTCCATGATACAAAGCGGATACACACACACACACACGGATACAAGGACATACGGAAGGACAGACTGACATTTTGTATAAACCTGTTTATAGGTGTCTCTGACCCTTTAAACATGTAAATCCGTCGAAAACCGGAAGTCGAAAAAAATCAGGATTACAATACTTTCTTTAGAAATTAGTAGTGTTAAAAAAAAAAAAAAACAGTATGAACTACTTCTATTAAGCACGTTACATTGATGAAATGTAGAACTACAATGACGCTAAAACCAGAAATTGAATGTCTGAGGAGGTGAAAAATTCAAAATTTGGAGGCGAGCTATGATTCAGTCTCTGTACATATGCAAATATGCCAGTGGTTTTAATTTCAATAACATATACTGGACAATTGCATCATAAAATATAATAAATAAAGACACACAACCTTGCTTAATGGTACACAAAACGCGCAATTTAATAAGCTAAAAGATAAATTTTACGTTTCGAGCTGTTTCTACAGCCGTCTTCAGAAAAAATAGGATGGTTAAATGGCTAAAAACTCAGAAATGAAGGCTTCCTGTGCGAGAAACAATTTGTTGAACATTGACTAAAGATATGAAAACAAAAATGTAATGGTGCCATCCAGTGAAAATAAATAATTATTGATGAAATGAGTCCAAATAAATCAAAAGTTCGATTGAAGAAACCACGATAGTCGCCATCTACGTATGAGGGCCAGAACCACATTCAACTAAGTTTTCATTCAAGTATTTGGCAACATGATTCAAGTTTTAATTGAAATATTGCAGTTAGATACAGAATTATGACTTTATGATATTATGCTAGATTTTTGGAATATTATGGGATAAATTATCGTTACAATTTTTTTTTTCTCACGTGCAATGATTTCAACTGATTCTCTAATTTTGCTCTCAAAAGGGTTATTGCACGGAACTATAATTTTTGCTTCATCAAAGTTAATATACCAGACTTCAATAACTAAGTAGAACCTAGAAAGAGCTGTATTCTGTTTACGTTGTTTAATGTACCTGCGATGCTCCATAATCCTTTTTCGAATATAGCCTATGTATAATCCATAAGTATATATAGGTTTTAATTTCTTTCTTCTTTTCAGAAATTAAAAACAGTCTGTTAACAATTTCATTGATAAATGCTTTTTGTACGTTTTAAATGCAGATGGCATCACGTCGGTCGCTACGTCGTCCGTCACATCTCGAGTTTCCTCTACCACCATGGACTCTTCTTCGATGGCCGTCCACCACAAGTCCACCAAACTGGCCCGGACAGCGGACCAGCTGGAGCAGGAGGAAAGTACAGAAACCTTCTCGTACGCAGCCAAAAAAACGAAGGTCAGTTCGGCCTACGAAGCGGACGAATCGACCGTCTATTCTGAATCCTTCTTGACCGACATTCCCTCGGAACACAAGGTGAGTGGCAGTTTTTGGACATAAAAAAATCCTTTGAAATTTATATTTGAGGAAAATTTTTCGAATTTTATTTCCTTTAACAAATATTTAAAATTTAACCTTTTGTATCACAGCCTTGCAATACAAGCCTGCGTTGTTTGTGTTTTTTTAATTTTGATAATTGATTTTTATTTACTTTTTAGCGTTGAATCTGAAAACGACCTTCATTTTTAACCAACACGTCAGGCTTTTTCGCAAATCGTAAATTTCAAAGTTAAAAAGTCAAAAGAATAACGAAAATCTGATACTATAAAATAGATGTGACGGTTGTGTTTTTTAAATTTTGATAATTGATTTTTATTTGCTTTTTAGCACTGAATCTGAAAATAACCGTTATTTTTTACCATCTCGTCGGAAGTTTTCGCAAATCGCAAATTTCAAAGTTAAAAAGTCAAAAGAATAACGAAAATCTGATACTATAAAATAAATGTGACGGTTGTGTTATTTAAATTTTGATAATTGATTTTTATTTACTTTTTAACAGTGAATCTGAAAATGACCTTTATTTTAACCATCACGTCAGAATTATCGCAAATCGTAAATTACAAAGTTAAAAAGTAAAAAACTAGAGAAATTCTGATACTATAAAATAGATGTAAAACTTTTTTTTGTTGTTCTATTTAATTTTATTTAATTTTTCGGCTTATACGGTGGATTCTTACAGCTAAACAGCTCAGGGGTCCGATGAGTGGGGGATGGTAGGAGGTTCACTTTTAACTTTGAACTTTGAAATTTACTATTTGCGAAAAATGCTGACGTGATGGTTGAAAATGAAGGTCATTCTCGAATTCAGCACTGAAAAAAAACATAAGGAAAAGTTATAAAACACAACAATTACATCTCTTTTATAGAATCAGATTTTCGCTATTTTTTGACATGTTAACTTCGAAATTTACGATTTTCAAAAAATTCCTTACATGATGATGACAAATGAAGGTCATTTTCGGATTCAGCGCTACAAAATACATTAGAATCAATCATAAAAAGCCAAAAAATAGGACCCAACCCAAATTTTGCAGGCCAGTGATACCTGCAACATACCCCAAATCAATGTTACTGATAAAGCAAGCTTTAGAAGACGATTTTGTGGATGCTTGCAATATCCCAACACAGTAGTTAACATAAATTGTTCATAGAATTTTCAACAGACGGCGAAATTGAGTTCATTTTTCATGCCAGTTTTTTAGCCCCCGGTACGGTATGCTATTTCTTTCTCCCAGCTTATTTTGTGTCTACTCCAAAAAATAACGTTACCTTAAAAAGGCAGCCGTAAAAAAAAGCAGTACGATTAAATGCTCTATAGCAATTTTTTTTTTAACTTCTAAGCATTGCACATTTTCAATTTTTATACCATCGTATTGGGAAAAAAAGTACTTTTAATGAAATTTGTTTGAAAACTGTATCTCCATTTATTTTTGAAATATTAATTTTTTTTATAGCATTTTTCTCCGAAATATACATTTTCAAAATTAAGAGATTCCCAGAGTGATAATCAAGGAGGTGAAGAACATGCTCTAAATATTAACCTACATATTTATTTTATTTTATTTTATTTTTTTTTTTTTGTTCAATGAAGCAACACCTGTTGACATAATTACACAAGGAATGTATAAGAAAATATCTTAGTGTTGATTGAGTCACCTTGAATTTTCAGTTCACGGATGTGTGAATCTCCAATAACTATGGTTGCTTTTTTATAACAAAATTACTGTAATACCTGACTATAAAAACAGATTTCTGACTTATAATTTAACAACAGCAAACATATTGGTTAACTTTAGCATCATGGGAAACAAAACCTGAAGATAATTTACCATTTTTTAATATGAAATGCAATTTAATGTATGGTTCATGGAGGTGAGAATTTATTGTGTGACGCTCCTTTCCGTACTCAGAAAACAAACAAAAATACAAAGGAAGTAATTAACTATGTTAAGCTACTTTGCTCTTGAGGTATTAGTAGCTAGAATAATAATTATTTAACTATTTTCTTTTCAATTAATAAGTAATCAAGTATTTTTCTTAGTAACATTGCGTGTGTAACACGACACGGAGGTGAGATCTCACATACTAAGAAACAAAAAATATAAAGTATTTATAAAAATGTATGCACACATTTAGTCTTCTTTCACTTTCAATAGAAAACATAAATTAATTCAAAAATATTCATGTCAAATACTGAAAAAGGCTTTGTGACTGGAATGATACACTTTTTGGAGTATGACCCACAACAGGCAACGAGTCATTCAATTTTCCCGAGGATTTCGCTATCGGAAGTGTCCTTCACAACAATTTTTTTTAATTTAGATAAACGGTTTTTCATGCAGAATTATACGCTTTGCTTCAAATTTGGTATATCAGTTTATTCTGATAAGGTGCTGATTAGATTTGGAGGTTCGTGGGTTACGTACAAAGGGAGGAAATGGGGGAGTTAGCCCCCCCCCCCCCTCCGCCCCGTTAATTTAATTAATTTTTTTTTTGTTGATTTCTTTATTTTTCAAATTTTTTGGACAGACAAATCGAATTCATAAACACTTTTCAACTACATTGGAAAGTGTTTAAAATGCCTCAACTTATTTTATTTTAAACATAAAGTTGTCCTACTAATTTATTTTATTACACATATTTCGTTTTATTTGGTGTCGTACGCAATGAAAGATACATTAAATATAAAATCCTACACGTTTTCATTCACATTATTCGGGCAATTAATTCCCTCTTCCACCATAAAAAACGTTTTCGTGGCAAAAACCTCAAGAAAGAGCAAAATTTCCCCGGAATAAAACATTCGTCTTCGCTACCGTCTCTTACCGTTGAAACTTTTCAGCTACTTGTTCTCTTGTTGCTATTTTCGAAGAGAGAGAATAGGAGATTGAATCAAATGTACATTTGCAGAGGAGAGACCAGAAGCCAACTGTTTTGGCAAACCCTATTAATCGCCGGAGACCTTCGCGACACAAATAACACCGAAAGAATGAAGGGGAGGGATGATTCCAGAGGGGGAAAAAAGAAATAATAATGAAAAAGAAATCATTTCCCAGGTCTCTCTTGTCCTCTGCGGTGAACTCCATCGAGAGTAGCTCATTCTTTTCACGAATCTGAAAAGAGTCGCGTCACAGTCCGTCGTCTTGTTTTCATCACTAAATCATCTGTCAATATGTTTTCCATAAATTCAGCCCTCCTGATGCTCGACAAGAAGCTGCAGGAGGACAACAAGTTCAATGAATACCTCATCAAGGTGGAGGCCGCCACAGGCATCGAGAGGAGGAAGTTAGTCCTCGGGGCCAGCTTCTTCCTGGCCGCGATGGTCATCATCGGATACGGCGCACAGCTCATCTGCAACGCTATCGGATTTGCATACCCTGCCTACGCGTCCATCTTGGCGATCGAAAGCAGAAACAAAGAAGACGACACCGTCTGGTTGACCTACTGGGTGGTGTTCGCCGCTATGTGCCTTTTGGAATTCTTCTCCGACTTCATTCTTGCCCTGATACCGTTCTACTGGATGTTGAAATGTATCTTCCTTATTTGGTGTTTCCTTCCCAGCAGGCTCAACGGATCTAAGTTCATTTACTACAAGTTCATCCGACCCACCTTCTTAGCTCACCTCGGCACCCCTGAAACCGAAGAAAATTCTCCCGGCGAAGAACACGAAAAATCCTCGTAAAATCCATTCAGAAATCAAGTCATAAACAATTAACTAGACAGACGTGATGGTGAGATCTTTTATTCGCGATCGAATGCGCGTCCCCGATATCGAACGACATCGACAGTGCGAATGTGAGAACGAAAGACTGCTTCGCGGAAACTGTGTTTTTACAAGAAGAGAAGATTATGTTTAAGTTCGAGGATTACCACAGCCGATGTTTAATATTTCTATTTATTAGTGAACAAAATTTTGTTATTTAAAGTGATTAGAATTTTGAAAAGTGTGAAAATTTTCAACTTTTCTGTAACGTTCATTGCTGGTTGAGTTGTGTTATAAAGGTGAACTTTTAAAAGTGATTCCCAATCTGTGTTGTCAAAATCAAGTGCTACAAATACATTTTTCGATCCTTGAATTTCACAATTTTCTGTGAAAAAAAAAATACATATTTGTATCTTTATCATTTCTATCAATGCATAAGAAAGATTTATTATTTTTTTTAAATGTGTGCTAATTACAAAAATTAAATTGTTGATTCTGATTTATCGTTTTTAAACTCCGTGGTTTATCAAAATAAATTTAGAAAGTCATGTGATCAACGTACAAAAAAACAAAAATATTTTTAAAAAGTGTGTTTAACGAAGCCTGACACCACTCCAGTAAAATATCATGTGAAAAAGAACCACTGTTGCCATTCCCTTCGAGGAAAAAATACAAGTTACTTTTGTGAAAATAGTGTTGCCAATTTGCACCGGTTGTTATGGAATGAGAGGGGAACATGGAACAATTTTAGAACCTTCGTTTTTTTCTTCCATTCCAGACTGTGCTGTGAAAGTTAACCACAACCGCAACTGGCCCCCTGCACCTCATTTTGTGTAAAAAGTATAATCTGCATTTTCGATTGTTGCACATGTGTGTATTTTATAACAACATAGGAATCATAGTAAAGAAATATGTTTAAAAAACAGTGCTTTTTCAATTGTGCATCCGAAAACTTTAGATGAACCTTTGATTTTGAAAGTGGGACAGGTCCATTTTATGTTGTTGTTAGCTATTAAACGGATTTAAAAATATTCGTAAACAGTAATAGACTTGTTTTTATATTTTTTGTGATCTTATTTCTTGTTAATTTAATGTGAAATAATGGTTATACGTGTTAAGGAGACAGTTTACCTCAAAACTAGTCAAAAAATCGATTTTTGTTTTTTAATATTGAATGAAAGCTTGTTTAATTGTGACTATTTTGACATCTCATTTTTACCCATACGGTCATACCAGATATTGTAAATTTTGTCACCACACCCAGCGCAATTCCCCACACACATTAAAACTTTAAATGTCCTCTTTTCTCCATGTTCCTATTTTCTTCACTTTCCTGTTTTAAAAATTCTAAGGCCTTTTTTTTATTTGAGATAGAGATTTAAACTCTTTTGTACATGTTCTTTATTATATGTGTGATAAATCTGCGCATGGAATGAACCATCATGTTTTTTGTTATTAAAAAAAAAAAAAGTATTGGAAAATGTGTTAGATTTCATCGTTTCACACTATATATATATATCAGTAAAAAAATTATATTAAATGTAATATGAAATGTATCTAAAAGTCCATGTGCAGTCTTGTGTAATACACATTTGAAAATCTTTAAAAAAAAAAAAAAAAAAAAAAAAAAAAAATTGGACAAAAGTATCAATATTTAAAAAGATATTAGGGATTTTAAAGAATTCAAAGTTTTTGTAAACTTTTTAACAAATTTAATTAAATATGCAATTAATTTTTTTTTTCAAAATGTACTTTTAGTTGAACATTGAAATGCAGTGAGTTCACCATTTGAATTATATTTTAAAAAAGAAACAAAATTGTTGAAAAGGTAAACTGTCTATAATCCTAACTGAAAAAAAAGTTATGATTTTGGTAGGCCCCATGTCTCACTTTCAAAAGCAATAATGGATTGAAAGCGTTGATTTTCTTTGAATGGAAAAGAGTTATAATCACAAAAAAAAAGAAGAATATTTTGTTTAATTTACTTATTTATTTTATTTTAATATTTCATTTTTCTTTAGAAAAGCGACAAAAAAAAAAAAAAAAAAAAAAAATATATATATATATATACTATGTATAATTTTATAGGAAAAAGTGTGTTTAAAAGTATTAATATAATCTATTGTTTTTTTCTCAATATAAATATTACAAAGGAAATAAATAACGCATTCGAAAAAAAGGAAAAAACAAAACAAACTCAATGTGAGGTTCCTTGTTAAAACGTTGATTTTCTTTGAATGGGATAGAATTATAATCACAAAAAATTTAATATTTTGTTTTATTTACCTATTTAATTTATTTCAATATTTTAATTTTTCCTGCAGAAAAGCGACGATAAATAAATATACATATATATATGTATGTACAATTTTCTAGGAATACAATCTATTGTTTTATCTCAATACCAATATTTCAAAGGAAATAAATAAAGTATTCCAAAACGGGGGGGGGGGGGGGAGAACTATCTCAGCTGTAAGATTCCTTGTTAAAGTATTGATTTTCTTTTAAATGGAATAGAATTATAATCACCAAAAAATTGAATATTTTGTTTTATCTACTTATTTATTTTATTTCAATGTTTCATTTTTCTATAGAAAAGCGACAATAATATGTATGTACATATAGGTATAATTTTGTAGGGAAAAAGTGTGTTTAAAAGTATTAATACAATCTATTGTTTTTTTTCTCAATACATATATTACAAAGGAAATAAATAACGCATTCCAAAAAAGGAAAAAAAGAAAACAAACTCAGCTGTAAGGTTCCTTATTAAAACGTTTTTTTTTTTTTTTTTTTTTTTTTTTTTTTTGAATGGGATAGACTTATAGTCACAAAAAATTTGAATATTTTGTTTTATTTACCTATTTAATTTATTTCAATATTTTATTTTTTTTTCTGTAGAAAAACGACAATAAAAAAATATGTATGTACTATTTTCTAGGAAAAAGTGTGTTTAAAAGTATTAATACAATCTATTGTTTTATCTCAATACCAATATTTCAAAGGAAATAAAGAAAGTATTCCAAAAACGGGGGGGGGGGGGGAGGTATCTAAGCTGTAAGATTCCTTCTTAAAATATTGATTTTCTTTTAAATGAAATAGAATTATAATCACAAAAAAAAAAAAAAAAAAATGAATATTTTGTTTTATCTACTTATTTATTTTATTTCAATGTTTCATTTTTTCTATAGAAAAGCGGCAATAATATATATGTATAATTTTTTAGGAAAAAAGAGTGTTTAAAAGTATTAATACAATCTATTGTTTTTTTCTCAATACAAATATTACAAAGGAAATAAATAACGCATTCCAAAAAAAGAAAAAAAAACTCAGATGTAAGGTTCCTTCTTAAAACATTGATATTCTTTGAATGGGATAGAATTATAATCACAAAAAAAAATGAATATTTTGTTTTAATTACTTATTTATTATATTTCATTCTTCTTTAGAAAAATGACACTAAAGCAACAAATAAATTTCCTTTTTTAGGAAAAAATGAATAAGAAAAAAATATTCAATAATAAGTTGCATGTCTATATTTATTTTTTTAATTTAGACAGTGAAGATTTTTAAAGTATTCACGATAAAATTCTGATAATGTTTGTTAATAGTAGGCAACCTAAAAAGTAATTTAATTGAAGCTAGACTTCAAAATCAATGCATTTGAAATAGCTTTGATCCAATCAATGACCAATAAAAAATTGACACTAATATTCATCGTGAATAGATTAAAAACCTAAATTTTATATTCATTTTTCATAAGATTTAGCTTTAAGGGGACCAGGTAAGCGAGATTCGACCAAAAAATCGATTATTATTTTTTTATATCATTAAATAGTTTAAACTTTTATCTTTTCAACGATGTATTACACATGTTTATATACATAAAAAAAAAAGTGTCGGATTTTTTCATTCTATCTAAAAGCGCTTCACAGCAGTAATTCAGATTTCTTGATTGCCACCACTTTTCTACAGTGGTAAAATTCCCATTGTTTTCGCCTTAATTAATATGTTATTAAATAGGGCGAATTTTACCATTTCAAAAAAGTGGTGCAAGTCAAGAAATCAGAATTAAAAAAAAAAAATCCAATGGCAACACTGCTTCACAACTTTAATTGACTTTTTCTCAAAACTTCTATTTTTCAGGTTTGTTTTCCTTTTTTTAATATCTATTAAACTTAAGAACTCAGATTTATCTAAATACTTATGTTATATTGTATACTTTAACACAGGGATTTAATGATTTGTTGAGAATTATTTATTTTAGGCAGTGAAATCTTACCAAAAATGCTAATTTAAAAATGTCTTTCAATAAATAATTAATATTTAGTTTTCCGTTTCACTTAGAAAGAAAATGGTCTGTTAAAATACGTAAAGCACAATGCTCTAAAATATCTAGACCTCTATCTTTCACCATTTCTGAGAAAAAGGTACATAAAGTTGGTGTATTTTAACATGGCGGATATAGAGCTTACCCGGTAACCTTAACTCATTTTTTTTCTATAAAATGCACATACCCCATTTTCAAAATAAACGGCTCATATTTCTATTCTAATCCTGATAAGCAATTTTTAATTTTATTAAATTGTTTATTGAAAAAATACACGTAAATAATAATAAAAAAATAATCTGTTATGTTCACATTAAATTTGAAAAGTCGTACATTATATATTTATAATTCATTGTTTGATAATGTTCGATTGTTAGTTTAAAAGTTTGAGTTGTTATATTTAAACGAAAACAACTTATATTAGTTTAATTATTATTTTTAAGAATCTTAGATTTAAAATTTTTCAACATTTTAAATTTATATATTAGTTTAAAGATTTATCTTAATTATTTATATTTTATAAAGATTTATGATCAATTTTAAAGAAAATGCTTCTAAAATATCTAAATTTTAAATTATGATTAATGACTGTCTTTAAAATTAATTTAAATTTTTAAATAATTACTTTTATAATTAATTTTTAAATTTATTAAATTTTTATATTAATTTTAAATCAATTAGATATGGCAACTTTATATTCAAATAACGTTTCTAGTTTAAGCTGTAAATATTGGTTACAAAAACATTATTATAATTTTAAAATGGCAAAAATATGTGCTTAAATTTTTTAATACGAAAGCGTATGCCAGTTATTTCATATATTAAGTATTTTGTAATATTACATGTATTAAACAGAGATTGTATTGTTCAGAGAGTTTGGTAAATTATTTATCGATTTTAGTTATATCAGTTATGTAGTAATGTAATGATTTCTTTTTAATTCATGACCCAAAAAGTAAAAGAAATTTTATAGTTGCGTTAAAGTAAAAAAATATTTTATTCCAATAAAATTCCTTGTAAATTTTTTAACTTCGAATAGCATGTTTTTTATATGGTATTAGTTAATCAAAATGAAACTGATGACGTATGTATCTAAATTACCTTTAAAAAAATACTTTGATTCAATAATTATGGTAATTTAAAATTAGCTATATTAGTTAAGTTTAAAAAAATTAAGTTTAAATAAAAAATACTGAGAATTAGTAAAATTAAAATACTAAGCATACAACTGAGCTATTAAACATAACGTCTATAAATTTATACAGTTTTAAAAATCCTGTTCGAGATTGATTTTTAAAAATGGTTTTGTAAATCGATTAAGGTAATTTCTTTTGTGTTTATTAAAATAAAAGTTTATTCGTAGATAAGTTTAAATTAATTCTTTATAGAAATTGATTCAGACTGATTTTCAAAGAACTTGTATTAAGAATTTATACGAGTAAATGCATTTTGTTTGAAGGAAAAAAAAACTTAATTAATTGTTCTGAAAAAAAAATCTACGTGTATATTTATGAAAATTATTTCTAAAAATTCATTTCAAACTGAAACAATGTGTATTATTATATAAGATACTATGTCAGCTTAAATAACTTCTTTATTGAAACTGCTACAATCTTGTATTTAAAGAAGCTTTATTGAATTTTTTTTTTTTTTTAAACAGATACAGACATATTTTTAAAGAAGTTCCATTAGAATCTCTTCAAATTAATATCGTTTTCCATTTAAACAATCTTGATAAAAAACAGCTTAAAATTGTAACCTTAAATTAAAAAAAAAAAAATTCTTTCAAATTATTTTTTTGGAGGGTACGCCGATGATTTATTTTACTCATTTCATGTGTTATTTGATATATATGTGTATAGTTAAACTTTTTGTAATTATAAACCATTTTAACAAATGATACATTAACCATAAAAATGAAATAATTTATGGTACCATACAACTAATTATCTAAAATGCTGTATATTAAAGTGGGATTATATATATACAGGGTGTCCACTCTTAACGATGGCCACACTGTAAAAAAAAATCTGTGAAGTTACTAAAGTTTTTCTAGGAAACTGGGATTCCTAGACTTTTCATGTAACGGCAACAACAAAATTTCATGTAACAGACACACTTTTGCGCCGAAAATCAAAAAATCTGTAAGGTTACTAAGAATTTTTTTGGAAACTGGGATTCCGAGAACTTTTCATGTAACTGCAGCCAGGGTTACAAATAAAAGTTAAGTAAGATTACTGAAATTTTAGCAGATTCATTTGTAAAGTTACAGATTTTTGTAGCTTTACAAAAACTAGTTTTGTAGATTTGCAGCTTTTTTCGTACAGTTACAGGTGAAAGTTTAGTAAGCATGTAACTTTACATCTGTAGAACTACAGATTTTTTTTTACAGTGCAATGGCTAATTCCTAAACCGTTAGCCATAGCCATAGACATATAGTTCATTTACAAAAAATGTAAAGAAGTATTTTAAAGGCGATTTGGGTCAATAAAGACATTTCTTAAAAAATTACGAACTTTAATTCTTTATACTGTCCCCCAGTCCTATTAGCTATATTTAGTAAAATTTTCCCATTACACGGACAAGTAAGACAAAAAAAAAGTCGCATTATTCTACGATTAAAATTGATCGAGCCATAGCTGTTTAAAGTTCGAGCATCTTTTTTTGCTGCGAAATAGGGGTGATTCACAAATTTAGTAGAAATATAAATTCGTCAGACATATTTAAAAAAAAAATATGGTTGAGGGTAAAATTAAAATTGCAATATAAATTTTAAATCTGTAATCATTCTGACATATTAATGCGAAATACACAATTTGTTCTAAACATATAAGAGGAAAAAAATAACAGAATTTTTGTTGAATAAAATGATGAAAAGTAACAGCCTCAATTCTTTACAAAATGATACATGAATTTTGTAACGCTGAATCCGGAATGAACCTTCATTTTTTACCATCACGTAAAGATTTTTTGAAAATCGTAAATTTTAAAATTAAAGGGGGAAAAAAAGGAAAATTTGGTAGTATAAAATAGATGCGATTGTTGTGTTTTAAACTTTTGATAACTGATTCTTATGTATTTTTTAACGCTGAATACGAAAATGACCTTTACTTTTAACCATCACGTCAGGATTTTCCGCAAATCGTAAATTTAAAAGTTAAAAAGTTCAAAGTTAAATCTGAACCCCTTCCCTCACCTCACCGGATCCCTGAGCTGTTTAGCTGTAACAATCCCAGTAAACAGCTCAAGTCAAGAAATTGAATAAATTATTGAATAGAATAAAATAAAATAAAATAAAATAAAATAAAAAAAGTTTTACACTTTGGCATTTTCGATTTACAAAGAAATCTAACGTGATGGTTAAAAATGAAGGTCATTTTCAGATTCTGAGCTAGAAATATATAAAAATTAATTATCAAAATTTAAAAAACACAACCATCTCCTCTATTTTATAGTATTAGATTTTCGTTATTTTTTAACTTTGAAATTTACGATTTGCGAAGTGTCCTGACATAATGGTTAAAAATTAAGTAATTTTCTGATCCAGTGCTAAAAAATACATAAAAGTTAAAAAAAAACCAAATACCGCATTCTTGTGTTAACTAATCTAAAACTTTTTCTTAAACTTCTTGGCGGTAACCTATCCGAAATTTTTTGTGTTATCTTGTAAAATAAGTATAAATGGTAATCACCGAAAATCATAATAATATTAGATTGTCATCGGATTTACGCAGGTATGTAAAATTTAATCCCGATCGGATATTTGGAAGTGAGTTAAAGTTCGAGTACAAATTTTGAACTGGAAAAATATGCATACGATCGTTGAAAGTTAAATAAAAACTTATAACAATAACATAATATTTGCTAAAAGTAAACATAAAAAAAAAACTCAACCTCAAATCCTTACAAAATAAAACACATGTTAAAATACAATTATTTTAACCAATCTGAAACTTAATAAAAGTTAACTCTGTCATAATACTTGTACGATTTCTTTCAAAGTGCAGATACACGTGAAATAAGTTCTTCGAGTATTTTAAGCACTTAGTATATGACCCCTCAAGGCATGACCGAACTCATCTGTGTTCAGATGCAGAAAAGTGGTATAACTCATGCATTTTAAATTTTCATAACTCGATCAATTTTTGTGTGAGACGAACGGGACTTTTTTTGTCTTACTTGTCCCACTAGTTACTTGTGTTAATGTAATAGGAAAATTTTACTAAATATAACTTACAGGATCGGGGGACTGTATAAAAATTAAATTTCGTAATTTTTAAAGAAAATTTTTTATTGACCCAAATCGCTTTTAAGATACTTCTTTTCATCATTTAAAACATTTTTGCAGTTCGAACTATGTGACTATGACTAACAGTTTAAGAATTATATGTTGGACATCGTTGAGAGTGGACACCCTGTATATTAAGCCAGTGAATAAAATAACTGGAGATGAAAAAGAGATGGGTTAGATGTTCTTTCTCCTCAATTATCTGTAAATCTTAATCACCACGTAGAGGAAAAAATTAATCTACATCCATCTTTTTTTTTTTCTTTTTTTAATGTTTACATATAAAAATTGGTATCTTGAATTTGAAATCTATTTCTACTGAATGACCACTTAATGCCGTGAAAATAGGTTAACCCTTTCCACTCTTTGAAGATTATTGTCTGAAATGAGTTATCCTCTTTTTAACTATCACCATTTCTAAGCAGAAATTTTTGTCATAGATTTCTATTGCAAATGTTCTAGAAGTATACTATAAAGGATTTGTTCTGAAATACTGGTAGCTGAAGTTTTATTCTGAAATAGTGTTTGCGACAAAGGAGTGCAAAGGATTAATAGGTTACCAAAATTTTTTTTTATGATATTTAAATAAATAAATAAATATTGATGTATAAATTAATATAACAGCTGCAACAACAAAAAATAAGAATAATTAGTCTTTAAGATTCAGATTAAGGGAATGATGAATTTTTAAAGGAACAAAAATACAAATTATTGCTCTTGCGTTGAAATTTATTGTCAAAAATTTAAAAGTATCAATATATTGATTAATAAAAGTCTAATAAAAAATGAATAAATAAATCTCAGAATAAAATAACTGGAGATGACAAAGAGATGGATTAGATCCCCCTTTTCCTTAGCACTATTTCTACCGGTATCAAATGATACCTTTCAAAGTTCTGATTTATGTTTATTTTACTTCCAATTTTTAATGGTAGTAAGTATTCAATGTTTAAAAATTATTTGTGATTGTTTTAATCTAAAAATTACAAATAAAATAACCATGAATCAAGAACTTTAAAATCTGTCATTTGGCATCGGTAGAAATAGTGTTAATTATCTTTAAAATCTTGACTATCTTAAATTTTAAGAGGACTTATCTGATGAGGAAGAAAAAAAAAGGAATCCCATATGTTATCCTAAGGGAAAGTTACTTATCCTTCTTGTTCATTCAAATCTGGAAATTTCAACACTATTTCTTTTTCAGCACGTACATAGGGAGGTTCTTTAACCCTTTGTAAGCTTAAAATATTTTAAAGGTAATTATGAGTATTTTAAAATTTATGCTAAAATTTCAAAAATTCCGAAAAGCATAAAAAGTATTTTCTACTCGTTTATAACTCATGACTGGAAAAATATATAAAAATTTGGAACTTACAGAGGAATAAAGAACTTTTCTATCTACGCACTTAAAAAAATACTGATGAAATTTCGAAATTTGAATGAATAAAAATTAAATTAAAAAAAAATCAAAAAACCCGACTGCGTAAAAAGCGAACTCATTAATTATTTCTCATCAATATGAAACTATTTTTTATATTACTTACCTATTTTTTTTATTTACTTGTACTGATGACTTTTAAGTTGTCTTTCATTGTTAGTTCCTATCTATAAACACTGTCTTGATGAAGCCTATACATGTCTATGATGGTTAGAGTTGCAGTCAAGCGAGAGATCCTACCTGCACAGCTTCCAGGCTGTATAATATTTAAACGGAGCTTCTGACTGTAAAAGAGTCAATGAAACATCGTCTTCATTTTGAAAGACCTATCCAATGATAGGCCACACAATAGGGTGCGTAAAAATTTTTTTCGTCTCTATCGCCATTTTGTATTTTACGGCCGCCATTTTGAATTTATAAAAACAAAACCTACCCTATAACCATCGGACGATCAAGACGAATTGATAGAGACCTCCTTCATTAAAATCCATCCAGCCGTTGGGATGTTTCGAGGGTATAAAGAAATCCACATACCCAGATACGCGTGAAACACATAACCCTTCTTGGCAGTCGGGTAACAAGAAGGATAAGTAACTTTCCCTTAGGATAACGTGGGATTCAACTTTTTTTCTTTCCCACCAGATAAGTCCCCTTAATTATTCTGAACCTTAGTTATCTTTAAATCTTAATCACCAGTTAGAGGAGAAAAATCGGTTGTATCGAGCTCGGATGCAACGAGAACTCGTTTTTAACCAGGAATGAGTGAGCCAATGGTCTGTCCGATATAAAAATACATTACGGACAAACCTCAGATAGAACGAGGTGAAAATCAGCGAGCTCACGAAAAACTTGAAAGAATATTAATAAAGAATAACTCCATTGACAAATGTATTCTTTTACAATGTCTATACAATATTGACGAAAAGGATGAAAATCAGTAGGATGTGATACAGATCTATGCACTAGTTTTGGATTTCTACATGAAATTTCAAAGCTTTTTAAAAATAATAAGTATAAAAATAATTTTAAAAAAGGCACGGATGTCATATACACACCGGAGTACCTAATTTTGCCTGACATGGTAATCTGGCTATTATTGTTTGTTTACTTTTAAAAAAATTATATTAATTGTTTTGTTCTATAGTTAATAATTAAAATTTTTTTATTTATTGTTATTTCCTTTTTAAAATAATAGAAAATAATTTTAAAATATATAACTGGTATTCGAAAATGAGGTTTTCGCCAAATTGGCGTAAAAATATCGCGCCAAACCCTGTGCGTATATGTGTCCCACAAAAAAAAAAAAAAGAAAAAAAAAAAAAAAGCCCACTATTATAAGCATCAAATGTTATTATTCAAAAAATCACGCGTTATTTCATTGCAATTCATGTTTTATCCCAAAATTTCAGTTACATTGCTTTCATTTGGCGTAGGCACTGCACTCGATTAAGAAAAATTCTTTTTAACCATTTGGAAATGGTTGTTGTTTTCGGTCGAAAATGGGACCAAATGATGCTCGCATTTTATTTTTTTTAACGAATTTCAACGATGTTCTTTACTTTTAGAAGAATTTTTATTTGAATAGGTAATCGAAAGGCATAAAATCGTTAAAAATTGTTTGAATAGGTAATCGAACGGCGTAAAATCGTTAAAAATTGAAAAAGTTACAAAATGGGTAGGCGCAAATTATCAGATATGAAAAAATCCAAAGCCAAAGAGCGACGCCGAAATGAAAATCGTCTTGCAAAGCAAAAATCGAGGTCTTCAACTCATTATGTAGGCCATGAAAATCGAGGTCTTCAACTGATTATGTAGCCCATGAAAATCGATTACAGAATAAAAGACAAACGCGAAAAAGGAAACAATCTAATGTTTAATCGATTGATAGTAAAAGGCCATGTCTCGAGGGGCTCCAATCCACTAGCCACGGCGTTTTACAATCGGTCAATTCTAACCGGGAAAAATTGAGCTCAACGTTTTCCGCAATCTGTGGATGATTCGGTGGAACTGCTTTCGATTTGTAAACTGTTTTTCTTCTCAAAACGGTACTTGAAGAGTTTATCGATGGAGGTTTTGGTCGTCTGAAGTTTGATCTTTGCGATCTGTTGTTGAAGAGGATGCGACGGAATTTGGTAGACGAAATAAATTCCAATCGTTGTAATCTATTAAATTACAATCTTTTTCTTTTTTTTTTAACGCTTGCTATAAAACGCAAGTTTGTTAAGGGGACTCGGTGCCTCTTTGAAGAACTTTGAATTTTTTTTTTTTTTTTTTTTTTTTTTTTTTTTTTTTTTTTTTTTTTTTTACTGACGAACATTATGAACATTTACTTATTATACTATACACATGTTATTATAGGTAATACTTAGAAAAACTGATTTTGACAAGAAAAAATATCATTTTGTGGGTAAAAATGGAGAATTCTATTTATTTATTTATTTAATTTAAAGAATTTAAAAGTTTTCAGTTTTTTGATACACGACTGTGTTTAAAACACCCAAACTTCTACAAATATTTGTCAAATCACTGCATTATTTTTCGTATCTTCAATAGAGTATACTGAATAAAATTAAGGATTTTACAATATAATGAAAAGAAAAAATAAATAAAAATCGAACCGTTGAAGAAATCATGTTTTTTTTTTGCCGCGTTTTTGCCTATGTTTGTATATTTTATTTTATTTTCTCATAAACTAATTCATTCATTGTAAAATCGATTCACAAAATGATATTTTTTCTTGTCAAAATCAGTTTTTCTAACTATTACCTATAATAATATGTGCATATAATAAGTAAATGTACATCTGTGAAAAAAAAAAATCTTCAAACGGACCGAGTCCCCTTAAACAATGGATTATTTTTGTATCAGTATATATATTTCATAGACCGTTCAGTTTTAGAATATTTTTATTTATTTGTTTGTTTTGAAAGTGACTCGGGTGTCGAAACAAGCAAACAATCGAATAAACCTATTTTTCTGTTTTTAAAGTTTTAATTGACTCCGAACGAATTAGGTCTACGGCAGCGATTGGGATCGAACACAGCACCTCCCGTCAACCAGCTTCGAGAGCAGAACCTCTTGGCCACTGGTAGGACCCTTCTGCATGGACCTGCGATAAAAATTTCAGGTTCATTTAAGAATATTATTACGGACCCGGGCAACGCCGGGCAGGGCAGCTAGTACCCAATAAAGTTTAGAATGGTTACTTTGGGTTATAATTCCTATATTGAATGTGCTAATAAAAAATTGTTAAACATTGCAGAGATTGTTTTCAAAAATTAAAATCGAAAATTCTCCATTCAAAATTTTAGAAAAAATTAAAAAGGTATAAAAATTATATTACAGGAATATATGCATGTGATTTTGCAGATCTTTTCAACAATATAGATGCAGTAGAGCGCCGATTATCGGAACTTCAATTAACCGAACAGCCTATTTCTCTCTCTTAAAAAAAGAAAAAAAAAATTAACCGAACTTCTATTTATCCGAACGATTTTCTTTGAAGTAACAATCGAATGCTTTTTTGCTGAAATTATAATCTCTAGAACTCAGAAAATGATAAAAAGAGAAAAAGAAAATTTTAAATGTAAAAAAAACAAAAAACTTTTTATACACGCTAGCATTAAGAGGCTACTTCAGTCTAACGAAAAGACCCGTTCGCCAATGCTAATCCTATGGAAGAAATTTATAAAGATATCTGGGTCGCATTTCAATATTTTTAAATGATTTCTTTTGCATTGAATAGTTGAGATCGATCTGTACCAAGGCCGTTGTTTACTTTTTCAATTTTCTTTACAGGTATTTCTTATGAGGCCTCTTTCATTTTCGAAACCGGTTTCGAAAGTAAAAGCATTCTCATAAAAAATATTTGCAATCAAAATCGAAAAAGTAAAAAACGGCCTGCATACAGATCGATCTCAACTATTCAATGCAAAAGAAATCATTTAAAAATATTGAAATGCGACCGAGATATCGTTATAAATTTCTTCCATAGGATTAGCATTAGCGAATGCGCCTTTTCATTTGACTGAAGTAGTCTCTTAACTGGTGCTGGCAGTCCTAAGCCTGGATAAGGTGTGAAGGTTTTAATATAGTCAGGAACATTCCTTAAATTGTCTGTCCATTGATCCGAACTTTGCTTATCCGAACTAGGGGCGGTCCCGACTTGTTCGGATAATCGGCGCTCTACTGTATTAAGGATTTAAAGGAGAAAAATATTGAGAGTTTATAATAGATAGGCTGATGAATATGCATATTTAAATGCATTTCAAAACTTATTTCAATTTGTGGTTCAAGAGAACTATTTATATGACTTTAACAACTTATACAAGCAAATTCATAGTATCCCAATGGGGGGGGGGGGGGGGATGCTGTAGTTCGATATTGGCCAACATGTATGTAGACATATATGAAAATAATAATGAGTTAAATATACAATCAGCTTTATATATATCGACTATGTTTTAATTATTGAGTTAAATGGAATAAAAACCAATTTACTTACAACGTCTAGAATATATAGTGTGGAAATCGGCTATCCCAGTAATACTTAGAAAATGCTAAAATATTGGATCCCTTAAATGTCAAACGATGCTGAAATCCAATGAGTCGATCACAGCGACATCTGCAGGATATTTTCTAAAACTCCAAGACGATTTTGTCTACTCTAGATGCAGTAATAATACTATGTTTACTTTGAAATTTGAAAATATATCGCAGATGTCGCTGCGATCGGTTCCCTGGATTGCAGCATCATTGCACATTTAAGAGATACACCATTTTAGCGCTGTTTGGATAGCAGATATCCACACTATATATTCTAGACGCTGTACTTTAACTACCACTTACAAAACCTTGAGTTGAAACTATCCCCTAATAATAAGAATATAAATTATTTAGATATAAATCTAGAAATTGAAAATAAAATGTTAATTACAAAAGTATATTATAAAAGATAAGACCTTAACTTCAAAACGATCGTAATGGTTTTGAATCAAATGTTCCTATTTCGATATTCAGAAATATGCTTATAAACGGATCTGCACATTGAAATTGGAAATGATTAACTGGTACAAAATTGCTTCAAAACAGGGTTATTCGATGAATTTGGTGAGAAATAGGACGATTAACTTCGTAAAGACAAGCGGGAATCGAAGTGAATCGATACGTTTATTCGAGGCAAGCCGATTAAGGATAGTGGATGGGAAACACATTGCTGTTGCAAATGGCAGATTTTTTAGAGTCAGTTTCATTTTTGTTTAGATTGGATTGGATTAGTTTCTTTCAACATCCTTTTCTGGTCTCGAAAGGTAAATTTAGGGAACGTTGCATGCATCAAAACTGTTTTTAACCCTGCATTTCCCACGCATCCTGTCTCCAAGGTTAGTTTGTTTATAAATTTGAAATTTATTATGTTATTTCTGTTGATTTTGGTTAAGATTCAGCTGGTAATTTTATAATGTTTCTTTGAGTTAGTTAATTTCTTTTAAAATTTCATTTTGTTCTGATTTATATATTTTTTTCATTTTATGGTTTAAATGATGTGGTACAATTTTTGATCAGTTTGGAATTTAAGTATATATATACATGTGTATGGACGTGAGTTTCAAAACTCGCTTTATCCAGAAAATCAAATTTTGGGAAATCGCGAAAAGCCTCTGATTGCGTAAATTGGTTTTCATTGTAGGGGAGACCGCGGGAAAGACACCACTCGGGGTTATGCCGCCAACCCCGCCCAGTTTAAAAACTGGCGGCAGTTTCCTAGGCAGTTTCAGATAGTGAATGCGCCTGCACTATAGTGGCCAACAATTAAAACAGTGCCTAGAGTGAGAGTGATTTTGTTGTACGTCGTTCGTTTGTTCTAGCGAAAAATTTAGTTTTCATCTAGTTGCTTCTTATTTTGGAGCTTCAAATGAGTAGAGATAAACACCTTTTATTGTAACACTAGGTACTTAAGATAATATTACCCGCAATCTATTCGGGTTCAATGCATTCGTTGGCATTTTGATGCAATTTGTTGAATAAGTTCGGTTCTTCTTTCGGCTTTGCTGGGAGATATTTCCACTATATTGTCCTCTCGCGGTAATGCCGCCACCATGGCAAAGGATGACTTTTGCAATTTGATTTAAATTGTAAGCTGAGCCCATTAATAAATCTAGCTTAAGGAACATTGTAATTATTCATTATTCTGTTAAATTACATTGCTTTCTAAATATTTTTAGTAGGTTATGTGTTTCCTAGTATTTATTTTATGTATTGACTAGGTCATTAAAGAGTGGCGTTATTACTCCGATACAGTGGCGGAATGACCCCAGTATCCTGGGTAATCCCGCCACTGTACAGAGGTTGAAATAATTTTTTTTATGTGTTCTTACTTTACAGTTATGATTACGTTTAAATTTATACAGATACTAATGATGATGATGATTCAGCTTTAGAATTTTTACTATTAAAAAAATAAACATTTTTTTTTGAGGTGGAACAATTTAAATCCCCTTAAGGTGTCGCCATTCCCCTGGTATCCTTTAATATAATAAAACTCTGCAACACATTATTGTAGAATAAAGTTACTGGTACCAAACGATTGAAAATAAAGTCTACTTTTAACCCTAGAATACTAACCTGCGTAAATTTCTCACACACCCAGGAAATGCGCTAGCCAATATGCGGTGAACATCAACAGAAATTCTGTTTCACTTGTGGCGATACGCCAGCGTAATTTTCCTTATTATCTTTACCTTTTTTTTACACGTTAAGTATGCTTATTTTGCTGAATTAGGAACAAGGATATGTTTAATGAATAATTCTCTGAATAAAATTTAAATGTATGAGTATATATGTAAGAATTATTTTTTTAAATATGCTTTAAATGTAATAATTAAGGACTTTCAATGTAATATCTAATACTACTAAATAAAATAGGTGTTGCTGTCCAACGTACACTTTATTCACAAATCAAAAGATGTAAAAAAAAAAAAAAAAAAAAAAAAATTCATATTGTGAATAAAGTTGGATAGCAATACCTATTTTATTTAGATGTATTAAATGTATTTTAAATATGGAGTGAGTCAATTTTACTAATGGTTAGTATTTAAGTACTAAATATAAAGGTTAGTATTCCAGGGTTACATAATGTATATAAAATAGGTTTAGGGAGCCATCTACATATCAAAACGAACCCAAACTTTGTTTTTTGCAATGGCAAGACTGAATTTCGACATCATAAATAAATTCTATATCCTTTAATTAGTCTAAATCCAAATTTTCATGAAATTCGTACAATTAGTTTCCGAAAAATTATTTTAAAAGTTACAAATGATTATAATTTTATTATAATCTTACGAATATACCACATAGGGTAGACCGGGGGAATGGCGACACCTTAAGGGAATTTAATTTTTTTCACCTCAAAAAAATGTTTATTTTTTTATAATAAAAATTCTAAAGCTGAAGCATGATCTTTAATATCTGTATAAATTCAACCGTAATCATAACTGTAAAGTAAGCACACATGAAAAAATATTTTTTAAACCTCTGCACAGTGGCGGGATTACCCAGGATACTGGGGTAATCCCGCCTGGTTGACCCAGGCGGTTGTACCCAGGATACTGGTCTTTAATGACCTAGTACATGCATCAAATGGATACTAGGAAATACATAACCTACTGAAAATAATTAGAAAGCAGTGTAATTGAGCAGAATAATGGTTAAGATTACAATTTACTTCATATTGCAAAAGTCACAAATATAAATATCTGCTGAATCGGCTCCACTACATTCAAATGAGGCCATTTCTCACCTGATTTGTATGGTGGCGGCACTACCCCGAGAGGACAATATGGCGGAAATCCCCAAGCAAAGCCAAAAGAAGAACCGAACTTGTTCAACACATTGCATCAAAATGTCGACGAATGCATGTATATTACCGGTAATATTATCTTAAATGCCTAATGTTACAATAAAAGGTGCTTATCTCTACTCATTTGAAGCTCCAAAATAAGAAGCAACTCGATAAAAACTAATTTTTTCACTAGAACAAACGAACGACGTACAGCAAAATCACTCTGACTTTAGGCACTGTTTCTATTGTTGGCCGCTATAGTGCAGGCGCATTCACTATCTCAAACTGCCCTTAGTTTTTAAACTAGGCGGTGTGACGGCATAACCCCGGGTGGCGGCATCCCCCCGGTCTCTCCCCTATGCGTAAAATCCTCTTCAATATTCATTTTGTAATGTTTACATCTGTTGAATTATCCGATTTTAAAATATATAAGGTATCTGTAACTAAAATAATTTTCGAATACGGGAATGTGACTGGAATTTTGTAGATTTTTTTGTTTTTTCTCAGATTTTGAATTAATTTAACTCGCTCTTTTCTTATACTTATTCTGATACTTATTTCTAAATATTACAATTTTTGATTTATATACAAAAGTTAGTAAAAGGTTAAACTAACATTTCTAAATAAAAATTAAATACTTCCGTGGGAATAATTTATCTTACAGACATTCAGTATAATATTGTAAACAATTAAACAAAATTTGAGTAAATTGAATTAATAAGTGTAATTAACTGAGTGACTACATTGTGGATACAATAATGGTTTAAATGATGTAAAATCCTTTTGGCTAAAGTTTTGCAGATATAAAATGCAAGAATTAGATTAAACACTTTGCCGTAAATGCATCACAGGCATCTAAAGAACAAAAAACATTTCACGTATCCTTCTACTTTCGTAGAAAACATTGATATGAATAATTTCATGTTTACACCCCAAATTAGCTCTCAAGTTTCATGTTACGGGGACAAGAGACCTTCAAACTCATTTTATTATTATTATTATTTTAATTTTACTACTCAAGATCACACTTATAGTGCGATCTTGAGTAGTAAAGTTTACATATGTGCATTATGGCACATATTTTATCACACAAGAAGAAAAAAAATTCCCAAAAGATGAAGTTTCTGGAGTATACGTAATTCCACTGAAAAAAGAAAATATTGATCTCGAATACATAGGAATGACTTCTCGTAAACTTAAAGATCGTATTAAAGAACATTTGAGAGATTTGAAGTACAATCGGCCAACAACAGCCCTGTCAAGACTTAAGCAGAATATACAAATCAATTTCGAAGATAATTTGGTTAATTTTAACTTAAAAATTTAAATTACAATTTATTTGGAATTAATTTTAGATTACCCTGTCTCATGTTCGCCTAATACAATATTAGAATGAAGTTTAGGAGAGGGCCAAGTACATCAGTCCTATTTTGACATTTTAATTTTTCATTTAATTAAAATATGTAAATAATGAAGTATAAAGATAATTGCTAATTATTTATGAAGTTCTGCTTCCTTCATAATTCTTTTAAAATTCTAATATTGGGCCTATCATAGTTTTTTCTTTTAATTAAAAAAATAGTAATCTTAGAACCAAAGGTGCAACACCAATGTTGTACCTTGGCCCTAGGTATGTTGTAGCATGGACCATGCATCCTTTTTCTATGAAAAATAAAATTGTCGAAACATTTTTATGATGTATTTGAAATAAGTTTTAAAAATATATTAATTTAATAACAGATTTGTCATAGATGCCTATTTAAAGCTGTTTTAAATTAATACAAAACAGAATGTGCAATTGGCATACTCAACCTGCGGCCCGACGACATCTTTTATGTGGCCCATTAATCCATATATAAACAAGTTGGAAATTGCTTGTCCAACGTGGCCAATGCGGTGCGTTCATACAATAACTAGTTTTATAAATATTTTTTGCTCCGCATAATATACTGAATGTCTATTAGAGTGCACTTCAATAAGTGCCTATCCATTTCATGCTGTTCAAAGGGCTGTAACATCATTAAAATACACTTGAAATCATTTTTTCCCATTGAGCGTAATGTAACGGAAAACTTCTGACTGCCCCTGTCATTAAACTCTACATCCGATGTTCATAAAATTTGAAATGACTCGACACAATTTTGCAATCATTATATATTTTAAATTTCAAACGATTCGGTTGGGTAGTTTTTGCGCTGTTATATGAAGACAGACAGACGGACTGAACGACGACTGTAAGTGTTACGTATTTATATAATTACGAACACACCTAAAAATTGAGATGTGCAAAAAAATTATTTAAGGCCTACATGGGTGGTTTTCTATATTTTCATTGGAATACAAAATAAGTCCTTTTATGAACAATTAATTTACAATTACGATAACACATCTAAAAATGCCGTTTTCTTAGTCAAAGGTTAGTCTTATTTGTGCTATAGTGGTGCATACATTTCTTAATTTTGAACACTAATAAAAAGTTATTCGAAATTAAATGTGCATTATATATTTCTACAATTAAGAAAAAAATGCTAAAAACTTTTTTGCATTGAGCAAAATATTGATTTATTAGAGAAAGAAGCCCTCGATTTTTTTTTTTTTTTTACAAACTCTACATTTTTATACTTATTATATAGCTAATAGTTTGTCACTAAAAAAAATTGACATCGAACTTTTTTCAATCCACCATTTTCAAACAACAAACTTCGGTATTTTTCTGTAGCTTTAGCAATGAAAATGCATCACGAAGTTTATGCTTGGAAATAGTGGTGGTAAAATTTTTTATACTATTTCTGTTATCTTACTAATGTTTCTTATACTACTTATGTTATCTTAATAATTTTATTACTCTTTTGTCGTTCTTTTTTAAGTGTGTTGCGACTCTACGAGAAAAAAAAAAAGGTTCAGTATGGCTGAATTAAAAGGAGGAGGGGGATAATTCCAACCACAATAGACAGACATCAATTGCATTTTAAATGTTTTATTGTATTTTTTATACATATGTTTGTTTTATCTCAATGCAAAATCACACCCAAAAAATTGCATAAAAAGATAAGATTATTTTTCAAAAACTGATACTATACCAAGAAATATATAACGAATTATTCTATCAAAATGCTAATGATTTGGTCTCAACTGGCGGAAAACATATCATTTTCCTTAAGTATGAATTCTATTTAAAGGCTATTAAAACATTTAATTGGACACAACAATAATCTTTTCTTCACCGTTGGCATCAACTATGCATATTTTCTGCACACAAGTGGTGTATAGATATAGAATTGAGTTTTGAATTCCTTCCTTTAATGATACGAGGACAAATTTTACTGAAATAACATTTTCATTTGTTGGCTTTTTAACAGAATAATATGTAATTGTGTTGTAATTTGAATAAGTTCAGTGTACAACACTATTGCTATAGGTTCAAGGTACAAAACTTGGTGACTTCATTCCATTAACTTTCATAACTTCTAATTAAACTTAACGTAATTTGAAACTCAGGTTCATAAGGCCCAAATAAATATTCATTTACATATAACTTTGAATTTAAAATAAATAACTATTGATAACGAGATATAATGAAAAGTTACAGCTTTTTAAAAAAATTACTTTTTGCTGATCAAACCCCTTTTTTTAACAATTCTTTGCAACATGTGCTGATTATATTGAAAAGACTAACTTCTAAGTGACATCTAGTGACATATCTCAAAACCACATTGATTAGTTTTTAGCTCACAGGTTATCAAAGCTATCAGCTAATGTGCCCGCAGGTTCTGTAGGTACGTACGTACGTAACGCGATAACTCTTGATAGAAATATCCGATTTGCTTCAATATTTTTTTTCTAGGTTCATTCTCATAAGACGCTTCCCCGATTAGTTTTGGGGGTTCATGGGTTAAGTATAAAGGGAGGAATGGGGGCTAACACCCCCCCCCCATTAACTTAGATAAATGGGTTTTTCATGCAGAAATATCAGATTTGCTTCAATTTTGGTATACCGGTTTATTCTCATCTGATACCGGTTTATCCCTGATTAGATTTGGAGGTTCATTGTTTAAGCATAAAGGGGGGATCGGGGGGGGGTAATACCCCTTAATTTAGATAAATGGGTTTTCTTATCGGATTTGCTTCCAATTTGGTAAACCGGTTTATTCTGATAAGGTGCCTCCCTGATTAGATTTAGAGATTCATTGGTTAAATATCAAGGGGGGGCAATAACGCCCCCCCCTTAATTTAGATAAATGTGTTTTTCTATCCGATTTGCTTCCAATGTGGTATACCGGTTTATTCTGATCGCTTCCCTGATGAGATTTGGAGGTACATTTGTTAAGTATAAAGATGTAAAACAGGCTTTATTTTTCGCTTTATTAAACTGGCTTTATTAAACTTTATTTTTCGAAAGGCATTATTCTTTGAAGTAAGAGTATAATATACAATTAGTGTGAATAGACTGTGAGCTCAATGCCATCAGTTTAACTGGCCATTTTTCTTTTTTATATGCAAATCTAATCGATAAAGGTAAAAACTGTGTGGATACAGGGTACATATATATGTTCAATATACAATGCTTTCCCCTACTCAAAATATGGCTTAAGAGGCTACTTCAGTCAAGTGAGAAGAGCCGTTCACTAATGCTAATCCTATGGAAGAAATTTATAAAGATATCTCGGTTGCATTTCAATATTTTTAAATGATTTTTTTTTCATTGGATAACTGAGGTCGATCACTAAGGCCGTTTTTTACTTTTTCGATTTTGATTGCAGATTTTTTTTATGAGGATGTTTTCAATTTTGAAACCGGTTCCGAAAATAAGTGTCCTCATAAAAAAAATCTGCAATCAAAATCGAAAAAGTAAAAAACGGTCTTTGTACAGATTGATCTCAGCTAGCCAATGAAAAAAAAAAAAATCATTTAAAAATATTGAAATGCAATCGAGATATCCTTATAAATTTCTTCTATAGGATTACCATTAGCGAACGGGTCTCTCCACTTGACTGAAGTAGCCTCTTAATGAGTAGTTTTTGAACTATCCGTAACACTACAATTTCCTCTAATAAAAATAGGAACACAAATACCAACCATTTGACATAATTCAAAAACTCCGCTTGCAAAGGAGTTTGCTAGTTTAGTAAAAAAATAAGTTGAGATTAAATATTGGGGGGGGGGGGGCACCCTTTAAAATTTGGGGACAGTCTTGTGACTAACTGAAAAAAATTTAGGGTTGGAGGCGTAAATCCTTGAATGTCATTGCCAGCAACATTGTTGGAATGTGTTTTTCTGCTCAACTTTTTGGCTCAAAGTTCTGAAAATTTTTCCACCCGTAATTAATCTTTATGCGTTGAAAGCCGTAACTGAGTCACATTTACATTCGTCATGCAGCCAACGTCTATGCTATTGTTATTACTTTCCTTTTTCTAAAGAAGAAAGTATTGTAATCGAAATTTTTTTCGAATTCCAGTTTTCGACGGATTTACATTTTCTAGGGGTCAGAGATCCCGAAAGACATGTTTATACAAAATGTTTGTCTGTCCGTAGGTCCTCTTTGTGTCATCGAAAAGTGCTTGAAGTTAAGCATAGAATTCAACCAAATTTCATGTGTATGCTTTTGGCTATTGTCAGCAGGTCCCACGAGAATTTGGTAACAATCCGCATGAGGGGGGTCACTTTAATAGCTATTTTTCTCGATTTTTCATAGTTTTATTGTGCAGTCGTGGAAAAAAAAGTAACTCCCCGCCCTACTTACTCCACAACAAATTATCGTAGAAGAAAGTGACTGGTACCGAACGATTGGAAATAAAGTCAAATTTTAAAGGATGTCTATAAAATTTGCTTAGGGGGCCACCTACCTATTAAAACGAACCCAAACTTCAATTTTTTCAAAAGCAATACCCAATTTTAACAAGATATTTCAAATATTCGGTTCAAACTATGCCGAGAAACGAAATTTCAAGTCATTTGGATGATCCGTTTTTGAATGATAAACATTCAAAATTGAGTGCTTCTAATGTTAAATTATATTCTCACATTTTCATTAATATATCCTGAAATTATACTCCTAATGTGCTCATTTTTTGTGTAGCAATAATGCTCAAATACCCAAATATAAAGACGTTGAATTTGTAATTAATTTTTTATTATATGAATTATGAAATTAATATTAGATAAAATTATGAATTGCAACCTACCCATTTTTTTGATGGATTCAGATTTATTAAGTCCTGTTTTATGGAAATCCAAAATTTCACATTTTTCTTGTCTATGATAGATGTGAGTATGTAGATATAAATATTTTGAAATTTATAATGCTATCCTGTAATCTAGCAGTTTTTAAAGACTCCTTGAGTGGCGCTTAAGATCAAGAAGGGGGCTCTCACGGTCAACAATCCAGACCGAACTTCAATTTGGATACAGCCCCTAAAATACGCTCGTTTTAAAATCATTAATTTCTTGGAAACTTATCGTACGAACTGTAAAAAAAAAAAAAAAGGATAATTGCAGAGCGTAGAGTTCATGCATGCTGTCAGAATTTTGTACCGCTATTGAAAAAAAACAAAGTTATGGTTTGTTTCAATAGGTAAACGGCTCCCTAAGCAAATTTTATAGACATCATTTAAAATTTGACTTTATTACCAATCGTGTGCTACCCTTCACTTTCTTCTGCGATAATTTTTTGCAGAGTTAGTAAGGGATGTTTACTTTTTTTTTTTCTCCCACGAGCAATTGGCATCCAGCTAACTCGGACAAATGAGTTACAGGGCTGTACAAAAAAAATTTTGAGCGCATTTCTTTCTATATTTTTAAAAACTGCTAAAAGAGAATTTTCAACTATGTTATGCATTTTATAACTGAAATAAATTTTAGCATGCTACGCGTAGTATACATGTAAAGCTATATAACCTATACGATAATGTAATTAGGCTACTTTTCTCATTACGTTATTCAATTATGCAATTGCTGAAACTGAATTTTTAAATGTGTTATCTTTTCTAAACTGTTTATCAACATACCATCTTTAACCTTTTTTAACGACAAGTTTTCGTTAGTTTTTTGGATGTGTTTCATAATCTATGCTTGACGCCTCATTTGTCGTTCTTGTTTGTCTAAACGCTGTTCTCTAATTCAAACTAGCCACTTTCTGGAACATTCCTTGATTCAATATTTTTCTCAAACGCATAAAATTGTCAGATGTTCTTATAAAGAAACTGTTGAACCGATTAGCGTATTACAATTTTCGATAAAGACAAATGAGATTTTTTTATATATATTATATTCTCAAAACTTGCTATTTGAATCCTATTTTCAAAGATTGACAGCACAAGAAAGTTTTTTAATGAAACAGCAATTGTTTATAACTCAACCAAGGTGCATATTTTCGAAAAATTAAAAAATGCAATTGAATTCCAAATTGGCCCAGTAGTAATTTTTGCCATTCATTTACGTTTAAAAATGAGTTCTTGAATGCGTCAGACAGTTTCACGTAGTTGAGCAGTGAAAATTACTTTTATGAATAAATTTTGTAATCAGGGAGGGAAAGATCTGTTTATATCCGTTTTATATAATCAAAATCCACGATATTATAATCACTAAAACAATAGTTTCGTGACATTGTCTGAGCATTTTTTATCATAAATGAGATCACATTTCTCTGACCACTGAAGGCGTAGGCAACCCTGTCGCTTAAAAAACAAAAAATTTGAGAACTAACTTGAACGCTGTGCATCAACATGCATGTAATATATATATATTTATATTCATATACATGTGTAATTTATAATTAAGTAGTAACTTCTTAGTAGTTAGTTGACTAAAGAATAATGCTTTATTAAATAAAAAAGCACATGAAATTGACATGCATTACGTTTAAAAAAGCCTCTAAGATCTAATATCCTCATTTCTTCACAGAACTTCATTGATTCTCATAATCTCCTTATTATCAATAATTACCAAAAATATCATGAATGTTTGTAAACAGTTGCTCCGTACTCTTAATAAAAATAGTGTTTTGACATAATTTATAATATTTAAAAAAATATCGTTTATTTATTTAGTAGTCACAAAAGTATTGTTATGAAAAATTTCGTTAAATATATGTGTAATGATAATGAATAATTTGAAAGCAGTATTTGTTTAAACCAAGTGCAAGAGATGGCAGCACCACAGACGACTAGCCTAATGGAATATTGAAGAAGTAATGCTGATGGAGCGATATGTTGGTTAGGAAAAACCAAGAACTTAAATAAATATAAGCAGTAGTCATTATTTTATATTTCTAGTAAATTTTTCGTACACAGAAATTGGCAACAATGATAAAAGTGCATTTAATTTCATAGTATTTTGGAAAAAGTATTTCGTTTTGAAACACGACAGTAGATGGCAGCACTATAGAAAAGAAAACCCTGTCTCTATAAAATGTTGCATTGTGAAGTATTGAATGAAGTATTGTTGGTGAAGCAGAACGTTCCTGAGGGTAATTTAAAGTATTTTTATTTATGTAATTAAATATTCACATGCATTCTCAAAAGATATCCGATGCTAGCACCCATGAGCGTAAATAAAATATTTTCCTAGTTCAAAAGAAATCTGGGGGTCCTAAATTTGTTTTCCAAAGGAGAAAAGAAAAAAAAAAAAAAAAAAAAGCAATTTAACAAATTACAACGACCATTTGGAAAATGATTCTTTCAAAGACTAAAATTTAAGACAAAAAATCGCACGGAGTGGATCCTACATTACGTACGCCATGGATTAAACATTAACATTCCTGGACCCATCATGAACAAATTTTAAAAGAAATTTCAGTTTTACAATTTTCGGTACTGTAAATTTTTAAACTTCTACGGAGCTGGTCATACATTACGTACGCCATGGATTAAACATTCATATTCCTGGACCCATTTTAAATGAAATTTCATTTTTAAACTTCTAAACATCCCACAATATTACTTTTTATATCGTCGTATAGCGAAAAAAATGTATTTTTAATTGCAATTTGTTTGAAAGCTGTATCTCAATTTGTTTCTGAGTTATTAATTTTTTTTGTAGTTTTTATTACTTTTTTGTCATAGTCGTAACAGAAGTATCCATCTCTGTTGAAAGTAAATGGAAAATACAGATGACTGTATGGACCTATCAGGAAACTAATAAAATGCGGGATTCAACTAATAAAACGCTTCAGATATGTTTTTGATTTCCTACCCTGATCGAGGACAATAACCATTTTTCCAAATGGTTAACAAGGGGAGGGGGGGGGGGGACAAGAAAAGAAAATCATGCTTTAAACATAGATTATGAAAAGCTTTTCCACCATTTCCAGAAAACTTTACCACAACTTCGCTGTTTTATAAGGTAAATAAGATATCTAACTAAACATTTTAGAAAACACAACATATTTGAAAACCAGATTATAGCAATACCGCCCATAGTCGAAAAAAATACTCCAATTCTTTTGTGCATTTGATCTTAGGTTTGTATATATGCTACATAATATATTAAAATTTAGTTAAGTAATTAAAGCGTAATAGGGTGAAAATTCATCTTCAGCAATTTTATTGGCATAAACGGCAACATACTTTATAGCATTTATACACACCACGTAGTATGCACAAATTTAGATAAACTTAACCATAGCTGAAACCGTACTTCCAGCAATTATCGCTAATAATCATTATTTCGGATACAGTAACGTATCCGAAATCGTTTGTGTGTCCCTTTAAATAGACGATAAATGCTATCTACATCCTATTCTACAGCAAGTATCTTGTTGTAAATCTCAATAATGTGAATTCATTTCAATATATTTGAAATAGTGTAACATCATTAAGATACGTTGCAAACAGTATTCCCCTGTAGACCATTATGTAATGTAATCCTGTTGTGTGGCTCTGTAAATGAATAATAAATGTTTTGCACCCTTTATTCTACAGAATCATGTTCTTAAAAGACATCATAAATACATATCAATTTGGTTATGTTTTTAATGATATAGAATCCTTTAAAATGCATTTGAAACGATTTTTTCCCATCGACTGTAATGTAACCAATGACTTTTGATTGTCCCTGTAAACGGAGTGTTAATGCATCATTTTCGACATTCATTTCGACCACGATCGTGCTACAGTAAAAGTCAATAACATATAAATATCACGCAACAATCAGTCTGTTTACGAGTTTTTGAGTTCGGGCAGACGGCGAAATAATCCGAAGTCATAAACACTTTTCAATTAAACTTAAAATTACACTATGTGCAAATTACTTAAAATATGACAAAATATTTAAAAAGGTGTTAAATTACTTTAATATTTCTTAGTACTTTCAGCTATATAGATAGACTTCGTCAGAGAATACAAAAATACTGTTTTTGAGTCTTATTTTCAAATTTCACGTAGTTTTAAAAAAGTTTCAAATTTTACGTGAGGTAAACTACGTGAAATTTGAAAATAAGACGCTAAAAACAGTATTTTTGTATTCTCTGACGAAGGCTGTGTATATAGTTGAAAGTACTAAGAAGTAATAAAGTAGTTTAACATCTTTTTTTAAATATTTTTTTCATCTTTTAAGTAATTTGCACATTGTATTTTTAAGTTTAACTTTTTTAAAGATGAATTTAGCATTATCTTTATTTTATTTACTTTTCAATTATGTTGTAAAAAGTTAACAAGTCTGAAATTGTACGTGAAACGTAAACAATGAGCACTCCTAGTTAGGGTTTCGTTCATCTGACGAAACCCTATTCGTCTCGTTCCTCTGTCTGTCTGTCCGTCACAGTGCCCGTTCTCAGAAACTATATATGTTGGAGACTTGACATTTTGCATACTTATAGCTGAACACCTCACATCAAACGACAAATCATAAAATTTTGAAAAAGTCTCATATTTAACCTTCTGGGCTTTAACTTGTGTATTTTAAGCTTTTTTTCCCTAACTCAGCCCCTAATTAAGTTGAACACTTGAAATTTTGCATACCTATAGCAGAACACTTGCAGTCACACAACAAATCGTAAAAAATTCAAAGTGTTTTATTTACTCTTACTTGTGTATTTTAACTTGTATATTTAACTTGTGTATTTTAAGCAATTTTTCTAACTCAGCCTATAACTAAGTTGGAGGCTTGAAATTTTGCATACCTATAGCAGAACACTTGCGATCACACGAAAAAGCATAAAATTTTCAAAAAGTCTTATTATTTACCCTGTGGGCTCTAACTTGTGTATTTTAAGCAATTTTTTGTCCTCCCTCCTTTTCACCCGAGGGGCACTTTTCTAACTTTTGGCGACACCCCTTTGACCACTCTTTCATAATATGCACCACAGACTTGCATATTTTACTTCCACTTTTTACCGCTATGGGGAGCCTACCTATCTCGGGTGCTATGGGCCCGATTCCCTCGACTAATATATTTGCGGATAGGTTGTAAAACGGAGTTTCGATCGGATAGAGGTTTGCTTAGAATAGAGTGCGCCCCCTGGTTGCGAAATGTGGAACTAACAGATTTTGCAAAAGGATAGTGTTCTGAAAGGAATGTTAAACGAAACCCTCTGTGCGATCCGTGATCACACTTACCCACTTGTTTTGTAAATAGTCAGATCTGGGTGCCGTAGCTTTTGCACTCTTATGGAAAAATGCATGAATACAAAATTTCTATACATTATATTCAGTCTTACGTAAATAAGACTCCATCATAAATAGGACGTCATCACCATGGTAACCTAGAATCAAGACCTATTATGGGGTAGCATTGAATTCATTGACGTAGGAGAGGATTGAATAAAATGAAGAAAACTTTTATGAATATTTTTTGAAGTTTCAATTCGATTTTCATAAAATTGGAAAGGATTCGACATAATTTTGCAATAATTATCTATAGATTCAATTTAAAACCATTCTGTTGGGTTGTTTTGGCGCTATTATCCAGACATATGGACGGACCAGACGTTGGATCTTTTGAGATATAGCCCGAATACTTGGGTTTTAAAAAGCTTTTAACATGAAACAAAAAATTATAATTATTATTAATGGTAATTTTTTATGCGTATTAGAGTGCTTAAGGGAGGATTTGCTTTTTATCGGTTGAAAAAATCGATTTTTTTTTTGCATTTTTCTATTCCCTATAGCCTGTAGATTATTCGTAGTTATTGAGTGCCTGAGTACAACGCATTAAATGGGTACTGTTTTGGAGCACTCTAAACGCATTTTACGCAAAATGACCTTTTCCAAACGGGCGGGATCAGAACGCAAAAACTATTAAACCGATCTTCCTTATCTTTTTTTCTCCATTGAACGTAATATTGATCTCAGGTAATTTGATAGTTTGTTTTCTTAAAACTTTTATTATTCTGCATGGTGGCAACACTCTTACATACTATATAAGAAAGTTGGCACTGCGCAGAATAAAATCTCGAAAGTCAAAAAATTCTTTACGTACGTAATCTCAGGTAACTTGAACTTAAAGAATGTCTTCACTTTCGAGATTTTATTATTCTGCGTAGCGCCAACACTCTTACATACTATGTAAGAGCGTTGGCACTACGCAGAACAATAAAATCTCGAAAGCCAAGAAATTCTTTACGTACGGATCAATTTAGAGGCCAAAGTCTATATAAATTCTATAAATTGGGCTGAAATGACCGTGATACAACCACCAGTAACTAAATTCTTAGATCATAACATTCTTAGAAAGTGTATCCTAAATCCAAAAGTAATAAATAGATGACATCTTATCTAAGATTAAATTATTCCCTTGTCACAATCAAGCTACTGAAAGATGTGTGAAACTTGTTAGGGAGGCTTCTTCTGCTGTTTGTGGTCCTTTGAGACGCGTTGAGTTCATTAAAATTTGTCTAGGGTTCTATTAAAAAAAAATGCCAGTTTTTAAAACTAAAAAACAGTACGGACTACTATAAAATGGTAACTTCATTGCTTGTAAATTGTAATAGTAAATTATTTTTATCTTATTACTAATGTTCTTTAAGAATAATTTCAAATTTCATTTTTTTACATAGGTTAAGTAAAAAATATAAAACAATTACAATTACCCAAATTTCATATATTAAAAAAAAGTATGGTCGTTGAGTGAGCATAATAAAAACGAATTTGATATAAATATTACACAATTTTGCTATAAATACATAACAATAATAATTGGATGGTCATCCTTTTAAATTAAATTAATAAAATAGTTTGTATATTTGAGGAAAAAAGAGGAAAATGCACAACTTTTACGTTTTTTCTCAATATTCAATGACCTTGGGGGCAGTATTTAATATTAATATTTTTCAAAGATATTTTTTATTCAGAATGGGGATATGATAGAGCAACTTTCCCACCCCAAACAATTTTGATTTGAAGAGAAAAAATTTTTTCCACGAAGCCTGGACCTCTTTCAGCCATTTTTTTTTAAAGGGGTCAGGTAACCTTTGAACCAATAAAGAACATGGAAAAGTGACCTCTGTAAGAATTGCAGTCATTCTTTAACTAATTAACTTTTAATTATAAAATTGAAAACACATGTTAGGAACGATTTATTTTATCAATCAAAGTTCTTAGAAAAGGTATACACATATATAGGTTTTTTCAATTTATTTTTAAAGATAATATAATTTTTACGAAAGAATTATTCTTGCATGCATTGCGCGCATGATTTTTCTCATTTGAACGGCTGAAACAAGCCAAGATGTTTTTAATGAGTACAGATATAAAGTGTTTTCAAAATGACCTACAATGAAAAAAATAAAATTTGTAGATCCCGAGAAAAAAAAAAAAAAAAAAAAAGAGTAATTCGAAATATCGAGATTTTTTTAATACAAAAGTAGCCGTGAATTCTAAACTTCTTACTTGAGAAACATAATAATAGGTCATTTTGTGCTTCTGTGCGTTTAATACATCCACCAAAAATTTCGTGAAATTCTAGGCAACTTTTTTTCAGAAATCGTGCGCTCAATGATCAAAATCTTTGTTTTGAGAAAATTGGCTTTAAAGATTGAAAAACCCGTTTATCATATAGCAAAAGCTCAAAGTGCTTTAGACATAACTTCTCTTCTAATGCGAATTTGTGTATGGGGTTTGCTTTTAAATGTTCCCAAAGAATCATATTTAATTATAAGCTATTTTAAAAAATTTTGATTTTTGGACCCTTCAAAGGTCACCTGACCCCTTAAATAAAAAATAAATATTTTTAAAAACACACCAAAGTGCAAAAAAGGGGGTCAAAAACAGGCCCGTTTTTTCAAATGGCTGCCACTTGGTTGATTTTCAACTTTTTGACCTCAAAGTACTTTCTAGACAATATCATCTACTTTCATAATCCTTAACGAAAATTGATTGCAAACAACTCAGGTGATCTGTCAGATCGCGCCCGATGGGAAGTGCACCTAAGCCACTCGAGCCACATCATCCATTTTTTTTTTTAATTAAAAAAAGTATTGAAATGTTCTTATTCCTATTCCAGAAGAAAAAAAAAAAAAAAAAAAAAAAATCTAAACACCTTTTTTTTCGGCCTTCTACAGGCAAATCTCCACCCTCCCCCTTGAACAAGGAATAATTTTTAGTTTTGTCAAAACCCACTGAGCATCTGAAGGGCCTTCCTGCATTTTTATAAATGCCTTATTAAAACACAAATTAATTTAAAATTTCTTTGGCTGTTCTTTAAGAAGTGTTCTGAACAAAAAAAAAGAAAAAAAAATTGTCATCAGTCAATTGAAGTCTGTGGTTAGTTTTAGAAAATGGAAAATTTTTGGGTAGAGGAATAAGAACATGAAATATAATTCTAATGTGATCATTTTTTGTGTGGTTATAACACTAAAAAACCCAATCATAATTCATTGAATTTGTAATTTTAAAAATTTTGTAATATGAATTATGAAATTAATAGTCGAAAAAAATATGAATTGCAATCTACGATTTTTTTTATGGATTTATATTTATTATGTCCTGGTTTATGAGAATTCTCAATTTAAAATTTTTCTTCAAAGTAGTTTTCCAATGATGCCTAAAAAACGGCAAAATGATGGTTTAAGGAGCCGGGCCGTGTATGATGTGTAGAAAAGCATAATTTGAAAAAAAAAAAAAAATACATTTTTTTTCTTAAAGGGGACGGTTGACCTTTATTTGAGCAAAAATAGAAAATTATTTTTGCGCGTATTATTCCGAGCCATTTGCGAAAACCGCATGCAGATGCGATTATTTTTTGGGCGATTCTCAAAAGGTGGGCACTGGACACAAGTCATAACTTTAAGCCTTTCAAACATAACTTTAATTATCATTGACTTTATTATTTTTTTTATATTGAGTTTTTAATTCTATTCAGAGACAGAAAATGACATAATTTATTGTAAAAGCTTTGTATAAATATCTTAAAATTTTATTATATGCTAAAGAGGCCAATTTCGGACATTCATAACGTTAACTGCTCCAATGGTACCACCAAGAAAAAGTTTTAACTTTTTTTCCAGGTAGTTCTAATGGTAAACAACGAATGCATAAAGGAAACGGATGATTTTTTGATAATTTCGTTAAGAGATGGCAGGCTGATTTATTGCTTTTTTAAAGATAGGACTTTTCTATAAAGAAGTTTTCTGTATTTTGTTATGTCCGAAAGTAACTTACGAAACAAAGCATTTGATTTTATTATTATTATTCTGGATAACAAAAAGTTAATTATACATATATATATGTATACAGACACATTTACTACATTCTTAGTCTTAAGAAATTTTTAAATACTAAGATCAACGCCCAAAATCTGTAACGTACGTGCGAAAAAATGTCCAAAATTTGTAACGTACACAACTGCTAATTACATGCTTTAATAATTAATTTTCCAGAATAGTTGCTGTCTTTTAATGTTTGTGTATAATTTTGTAGACATACTATTAAAAATATTTATATATTATATTTATAGACAAAATTTAAAAAAATTGGCCTTAAATTTGAAAATTTTAAAAATTAACTATAGTTAACGTTTAATGATCCCACCTTTTGAGAATCTCCCTTTTGCAAAGTTAAAAACGTTTAAATTTTGAACACAAACAATATTTTCTGCCCTTTAATATAATTTAAATCTATTTTTCTCAAAACTGATTTTTCAACGTTTTCAGATGTTTGAAATACTCCATGCGTCTGAATTTTTGATCAAAATTTATGAAATTGATAAGGAAGAATCTTGATATTGACTACAAAGAAACTGTGTATGCATTTTAAAATTTGACCTCATTAAGATAAGTAAATTTGATTTTTAATTTATTAAGATGCAAAATTTCGATGAAAATCGATATGAAATTCAGAAAAAAAAATCTCTAAAGCATTAGCTATTCAAGGGATTAAAAAATCGATACACAGATTTGTTTGTAAAGGGATTAAAATGGAAAATCGGCGAAATATCTCAAAAATTAAGACGCATAGAGCATTTTAAAATATCGTTTTATATTTATTTATTTATTTATTTTTTTACAAAATCTTAAAATTGTAATAAGATTGGAAATTTCTTTTAACCCATTAACCGCCAAAAGTATAAGGAATTAAAATTTTTTTATACAAATGATATTGGCTATTCATTTGAACATACATAATACTAATTTATAGTGGAAAAAAACAAAATTTGTGTTAGCTTAAGAAAAATGGAGTGTTGCGTTCACGCAACGTCAGTGGAATAAGAGTACTGATGTTTATTGAGTTCAACTGAGCATCAGCAGGGTTTTCTTGCATATTTGGGCACTGTAAGATTTTACCTTTTTTGCAATTTAGACAGCAAACAATCACTTTAGTAATTAATTTATTATTAAAATTTAATTTATTTTTTTATTCTAAATTACTGATCATATCCTGAAAACAGTTTCAAGTATCAAAATATTCGCTACACTTATGATGTAAATCAACATCACAAATGTACTGCAGCGATAAGCATTCTGGCTATGGCATTGCTTACAATGCAGTCTTCTGCTGTCATCGGACTTGACAAAACTTTCAGGGGCGGTAGTGTGTTTATGAAACCAATTAATTTTATTTCCCAAATGCCACAGTGGCACCAGAATTGTGGTAAAGTAATTGTCCTTTATTATGTAATTGTTCTTGTAAATACCGGTGTCATTCATTCATTTCAACATTTCAGAAATTTAAGTACTTTGCCCCGGAAAGGGTTAAATTTTCGCGTTCTGTCTGTCATGGCTTTTCCATGGGGAACTTACTATGCCTTCTTTTGGCTGATTTGTTTATGGTTAACTCTTTACTTTCAAAGGGTGTTTGCAAAAGGTACAATGCAACTTCATGTCTGAAATCTAAGTGAGAGTTTTTATTTTCGAACATAATCTTTATACCTTATCACATTGGTCAAGGTTTTATTTTTTCTTCAGTTTTTGGCTGAGTCATATTCAATTTTTCTATCTTTATCCTCTTCAAGTCTCCAGGTTTTTTTTTATTTGTATGCGTGACTTGAACTACTTTTAGAGGGTACAAACTTCTTTTTCACGCACACTTCAATTTCGCCAGCAGTATCGAAAGGTAAAATATCATTATCACTTTTTGATATATTATCATTTCCTTCTTCATCAATAATTTCTGCTATTTCTGATGAAATAATGATAATATCTGTTTCGTTCCCGCCATCATTATATGAATCTTTATTAAAAATTCTTTGAAGACCTTCTTCGAACGTAAGATATCTATTTGAAGCAGTTTTATGAGCACAAAATAAGAATAAAATCCACAGAGTCGAACGTTGCGAGTAAGTATTGGAACTACCCCTTTTCCGCTGACGTTGCGTAAACGCAACACTAACTTTCTCTTCCTCCCTCACTAAAATAAAAGCAACTGATTCGTTGAATGTTCTGATGTACTTTGACCTTGTCTAAAAATAGATTTATTATAAAGCTTACGTTTGTCTAAGTATATTTCTTCTGTGAAAACGACAACGTGAAAACTTTCGTTTAAAAATGCTTTAAGTTTCAAACTTGTTATTAAATAGAAAAAAAATGTTGAATGAAAATATTTTTCTATTGAATTAGTAACCGTAATATACCCTATTTAAATATTATTATTAATATAAAATTCATTTCATAGCTAATTATTTATACGCATTTATTCTGACTGTTGCATGAACGCAACACCAGCGGTTAATGGGTTAAGGTATTCTATATACTTACGGTAAAATGAATATTTCCACAAAATTTCATATCTCTATGATGAAAATTAAAAAAAAAATTTTTTTTTTAACGTGTACGCATTAACGTTAAACACATTTGGGCTGGCAGTAGTCGAAACCTGTTAAGTGGGTGAAGTGTTCCTATTGGCAAGAAATAATACATTCATAGAAGTGACCGAGTCATTCTGTAGCATTTCAATCGTCGAGTACCGAACTTCCATTTGGATACAGCCCCTAAAAAAAGCTCATTTTAAAATAATTAATTTCTCTGAAACGAATCGTACGAGTTTCATGAAAATTTGTATTTACGCTAATGGAAGGTTGTAGAATTGATTTAGGTGCCAAACTTGGGTATTGCTGGTGAAAAATTAAAAATGGGTTTGTCTTGATAGGTAGATGCCCCTCTAAGCCAATTTCATATACATCATTTAAAAGTAGACTTTGTTTCCATTCGTTTGGTACAAGTCACTTTCTTCTACAATAATTTGTTGCAGATTTAGTAGGGGTTGTTTATATATATATATATTTCCCACGACAATCAATAGCACTGACATGAACATTAAAAGTACAGTAAAACCTCCCTATAGCGACCACGTTCCGTTCCAATAAAAATGGGTCGCTCCGAGAGGTGTTCTCTTCATGGAGGTCCTGTTTAAATCTAGATTTTAATGGTTGCAAAAAAGGTAACAATTAACGCAATTAAAATTTATTTTTCACATTTGGAAACAAGTTGGAAATTGCTCGTCAAACGTGGCAAATGAAGTACGTTCGTACTATAACTAGTTTTATAAATATTTCTTGCACCTCATATTGTACTGAATGTATATATTTTTTTGCACTTCATAAGTGCATAGTCTGTAACATCATTAAAATGCACTTGCAATAATTTTTTTCCCATTGCTCGTAATGTAACGGAAAACTTTTGACTGTCCCTGTAATTAAACTATACATCCGATTTTCATAAAATTTGAAATGGCTCGACAAAATTTTTCAACAATCATATATTTAAAATTTCAGACCATTCGGTTGGGTAGTTTTTGCTCTGTTATAGGCGGACAGACGGACTGAACGACGACTATAGGTGCTACGTATTTATATAATTACGAACGCACCTAAAAATATAAAAATTTAAGTATCAAAACAAAAGTAATGACGTAAGTTAATGACTGCAGAGTTTAAAAAATGAATACATGGACGTTTGTTTGATTCTACGGTTTTATCTTTTATAACTTTTATTTCCAAGTCCTTTTCGAAGTTCAGTCAATAAATGCAATTTTTTTTTTTTTTTTGCACGGGAACAAATAAGGACGATTTCATTCATCTATTTCTTTGAGAGTTCCCCGACAGAATAGGGCAGGGAAGTTTATGGACCGTCTTTCTTAATGTGTCATCAGAGTTCAGTTCATTGTCTAAAAAGGCACAAAGGGGTTTAAACACCTAAAAGTGACCGGAATAATAATAATAAAAAATCTAAGCTTAGTTTAGAAGTTTGATGAATAATGCGCCCTCCGGAATTATTTTTCTCGGAGACTACTGACCAGGTCCCTACCTACCGGGGTTAACCCAGCTGAACGGGTTTGTAATTGCCTGGAAAGCAGAACGATGCATTGTGAGTACATACGCCAGATTGCCGCAGGCAGCGGACCACACCAGCAAGCACCCGGGCCGACTATACTAAGCCAAGTTGCTGAGTCTAAGTTGTTTATTGCACTTTGCAAAACTATGATTGTTGCCGCACACCACGTACTTTGCCATGCCAGTTGGAAAAGGGCTGGGTTATTTCATAAAACCTTCTTCAAGCGACCCGGAAAAAACGGAATTGGTTTCATTTTCTTAAAAGAAATGGATCGCTCATGGAGGGAATTCAACTGGGGTGGTCTCTGAATGGAGATAAAATGAGTATTGAGCCTACGGGAATAAATTTCGTTCCATGAAAAAATGATCGTTCAAGGAGGTGGTCGCTTAATGGAAGTGGTCGCACAGGGAGGTTTCACTGCAATATTATTTTGTTATTTTTGCATCTATACATTCATTTACGCATCTGAATGTTTCATTGAGAATGAATAACCTCCTAAAACCTAATATAACGGTTTGAAAAAACAGATTAGTAAAGGAGAGTGGGGGCACTTTTTACAAAAATAAGAAAATCAACTTTGTTTGACACAAAAACAAAAATTTCGATTTATTGGATACAAAATGAAACACTTTCTAATGTCTTTGAACAAAATAGAAACATAATTTGTAGAAACAATTTTATAATCAAAGAAATTATAAATTTCAAAATGTGTCCCATACCTCCCCACTCACAGGGAGGTATGGGACAGCTATAAAACAATGTAGGATAAGGCACAAATAGTCTAGTGTCAACTATATATGCAGTCTAACAAAGATTGTAGGTTGATAATGTCTGTGCTATACTATCAAATTCAAGTAGCTTCATTACTGAAAGGAAAATTCCGGATTGTCAGTCAGAGATGACATTAAAAAGTCATCCGTTTAATTTATTTATATTTTGAAGTAAATGAATATATTTTCAACGTTATAATTAATGTACTACCCTCTAAAAATATTTGCATATTAACAATTTACATTCATCTTATTAAAAAGAAGGAATTAGACTTGTCCCATTCCTCCCTTTGCTGGCATGTTCCATTCCTCCCTCTACCTTCTTTTATGTTAAAATTCTTGTATAAACAAAAAAGATGCTTTTAGGCGTAGTTTAAATTATGGATAATACACAGTATAATGTTCCACAAATAGGGAAACTATTACATCTACGCATAAACAAGCATTAATATACAAAAAGCATAAAAAGTATATGAGGCAAATTTACTTTTGATCGCTGATATTCTTGAAATAATGTTTTTCTTTATACAAATGCAAGCTTATGCAGATCAGCTACTCTTTTAAACTGAAGATTGGGGTACCATTGCTTCATCTAATGTGTGATTGACGAAATGTTTAGAATGATACATAAAGAGAAAAACGTACTGTTTCATTCCTCCCCACTCTCCCCTACACGCTAAAAATGACTCGAAAACGTTTTCAAAAATCAGTGGCAGTAAAAAAACCTTTATTACACTATTACACATATTTTTTAAGGGGGTACGGGACATAAAAAAAACTTCAAATTTTCTAAAAAAAACTTTTATTGCATTAAAATTTCCTGTTTTTTTTTTCCTTCTTAAAATGACGTTTAAGTCATGTTTCTATCTTAATTGGAATAAGAAATATTATTTTTTTCGTTTTGGTTAGTTTTCAAAATCTAGCTTCAAGCAGTGGTTGTCATCGAAACATCTTGTAAAAATGCGTTTTTCTTCATGATGTTTCCCCACCCCCCCATTTCGCGTATTTAAATTGTTATAACTCAAGAACCGGGAAAGATAAACGGTTCAAACATGGAACATGCCTTTTTCAATTGTTTTACTTAAATTTTGATTCAGCAAAATTTGAAAAAAATTTACTTTTGAAAATATTTTTTTTTCTTTTTTTTTTGACATACATAATTTTTTTTTTAAATTTTTACTTTAAATATTTTTAATAGTTTTTAAAATGCTGAATCAAAATTAAAACATACATTTCTGTTTATTTAAATGAAAAAAAAATTGAAATTTTACAAATAATATTTAAAGTTATAACGATTTTAAATAACACTTTTTTAATAAATTTAAAATTTAAATAAAAAAAAAATTATGAGAAGTTTTATCATGTGATTTGTTTACAAATAATAGGGTTCACCATCATAAACATTTTCAAAATTTTAACTCTATAAATAAAAATTATTTTAAAATGTGTCCCGGGCCCCCTTAAATCGCGAAAATAAATTGGTTTCTGAGGTTTCTAAAGATGCATAACGCTTTTCGGAACCGTTAACAACTTGGAAGAGGTCTATTTTGGTTCGTGGTTCCATCCTATTTTCCTAGATTAAGAAAACAGTGCACCGTGTTTTTTCCCGAATGACACTTATCTCGATGTCATTACGACCACAAACATTTGTTTTGCGGTTTTTATTTATTTAGCTTTTACCTCCCTTTATGAATTATTCCATTTTATTTTTCGAATCAAACCGCCCCAGGTTGTTCAACTCTCGCTTTTTCCTGAATGTCTCTTTCTTGTATCGTTTCTTTTAGACGGCATTTACCAGACCGTGCCTCTCGCGATGGGGCATGGTAACGACTTGAGAAATGTCTAAACTTAGACGTACCGCCCGCGCAAAAATCGCGGCTGATTTGGATTTGAAAATGACGGGCAATGGACTCAAAAGAAAGCGGCGCTGTTGGAGCAGACAGAATGCGATTTTTAACTTTTAGTTTTGCGCTCAACGTAAAGTTCCTTTAACTCCGAAGGCGTTCGCTCAAAAATAAGCGAAAGTCATTAATAAAAAGAAAAGTGCCCAGTTAAACTGATGGCATTCAGCTCACAGGCTATTCACACTAACTGTGTATTATACTCTTACTTCAAAGAATAATGCCTTTCGAAAAATAAATTAAGGGGAGATTAACTCTCCATCCTCTCCTCTCTTTATACTTAACCAATGAGCCTCTAAATGTCATCAGGGAAGCGCCTTAACGAAATAAACCGGTATACCAAATTTGAAGCAAATCGGATAGAAAAACCCATTTATCTAAATTAAAGGGGTATTAGCCTCCCTTTCCCCCTTTATACTTAATTAATGAACCTCCAAATCTAACAAGAGAAGCACCTTATTATAATAAACCGGTATATCAAATTTGAAGCAAATCGGATAGAAAAAAACGTTTGTCTAAATTAAGACGAGTATTAACCCCTTCCGTTCTCACCTTTATGCTTAAACAATGAACCACCAAATCTAATCGGGGAATATTATTGGAGTTATTATTATATTAGAATTAGAATAACCGGTACATCAAATTTGAAGTAAAACTGATAATTCTGCATGAAAAACCCAGTTGAGGGGGTGGGGGGGATTGAAACCCCCCCGTCTTTCCTTTATACTTAACCAATGAACCCCCAAAACTAATCAGGGAAGCGCCTTATCAGAATGAACCTAGAGAAAAAAATTGAAGCAAATCGGATATTTCTATCAAGAGTTATCGCGATACGTACGTAACCTGCGGTCACATTAGCTTTCAGCCTTTGATAGCCCGTGAACTAAAAATAAACAAATAAGGAAAATCATCAGTCAAGCACATAGCTGCAAACATCTTACGCTTTTTTGTACCACAAAATTTTAATAGTCAGTTGTACCTTTTTTTAATCGCCGCAATCTGCCGATTAAATAAGGCAAAATTTTCAATTTATTTTTTCTGCTACATTCAAGCGTAAGAGTTGGCAGCTATGCAAGCATAGATCATGAAACACTTTTCGATACATCCAGAATATAACAAAACTTCTCAGTACACTGTCATAAAAACTCGTTTATGTACACTAAATTATTTCTCATTTTTTAACAAATAATTTCCGTACTCCCAGAAAACACATTTTATCCGTGAATTCTTCCAGAAAGTCTAAAAATGAGGGAGAAATTCCGTTTATTCCTAGCACGCATGCGTATTGGCTCTATTAATATTAAAATCCGAATTCATTTTCAAAAATTCTATAAATTAAAACTTCTAATTTAATAATAATAATATAAAAAAAAAACTATACCAACAACACAGAAACGTTTTCGAATTTAAAAATAAATACGTAACAACTATTTTTTTGCACTCATTTAAAAGCATAAGTTATAAAAACATATTCGCATTTAAAATATGTTTTAAATGAACACATTTAAAATAGATATTTTAATTAAAATAATAAATGAGAAAAAAAATCGATTTTACTCCCCCCCCCCCCCAAAAAAAAAAAAAAACTCTCATAAAAATATTATATTTATATTTTACATATAGCAATCGACATAATTAGTTAATATTTTTATCCTATTTTAATACTAAAGTATTAAAATCCCAACTCCAATTTCATGAAAGAAGAAATCTTCCCGAAATGAACTTCAAAATGCAAAGCTTTTTAAAGAAATGAATCCAGTCATACCCATCTCAGACAAACCTATTGACTTCAAACTGTTTCACTACTGTACAACGGTAGCCGAGTTGCTGGTCCATGCTGGTCTCGTAACACTAAGGCAGCTGGTTCGATATCAAGGTCAGCCATTTTTATTGTATCCCCATTTTCCTCAAGGGACGTCTATTTTACCTCCTGTAACGGAGAAAAAAGAAACGGATATTCTTCTATTAACGGAAAAATCTTGGTAGCACTGCTGCCAGTAAAATTTCGGTGAATGGAAGAAAGTATTTCTGAGAGCGTGTTATAGGGTTAAAGAAAACACATAGCACATTTGAAAACCCAATTTAAGTACTTATCCTCTAGTGACGGAAAAATGTCCGAATTCTTTTGTGCACCCCTGTATAGTATCTGTAGATTTGTATAGATCGTCGCCTCAGAGCAACAGTAGGTACTTCTAGTAATAATCAAAAATGAGATGTCTGCTATCAAGAACTGTGTCTAGTGGAAGATTAGGGATTTTTTTTTATAAAACACTTCTGAGATAGAGTATTAAACGTCACTTTGTGTTTCAGAAGTTGTTGCACTCGATGCAAAAGAAGTTATTCATAGCAGTCAGTCAGACATCTCATTTATTATTATTACTACACGTCCCACTGTTGCGCTGAGGCGACGATATAGACTACATACAGTGCGTCCCAAAAGTTTATAGACAACGTGTTTTTTTTAATTTTCCGATTCAAAAAGAGGAGTAACAGTTTCAATTTATAATTACAAATAATAGCAAGACAATAATAATACTATACACAAAACATATTACACAATCGTAAACTTTCTGAGAAAAAGTAAAACTTAAATTTGACTCCCATAGAGGTGTGCACGGTCCGGAATTTCCAGGCCCGGCTCCGCCCGAACGAAAGCTATCTTGGTCCGGCCTGGCCCGGTGTAAAATTGGAAATTCGGCCCGAGTCCGTCCCGGCCCATTTGCATTTTTACAGTTCTCGGCCCGACCCGGCCCGTACAAAAATCAGTGAAAACAGGCCCGGCCCGAGACAATATCTACAAAGAAAAAAAAAGTCCGTTTTTTCTCAACATACAATTAAGATTCTTTTAATGAATACTACATACATATTTATGGGAACATTTTACAGTATATTTTACATTACTATGATGTTCGCGAAACAGAAAACACACAATAGTAAACATGAACGATTACTTACAGTGTTTTAGTCATCGTGTCTACAGACATTTCAAAATGGAAATACGGATTCATTAACAGATTAATGTAGTTCAGAATAAAGGATTAAAAACATGATTACTTTTGAAGCTGTATAATGAAAAGTAGATTTGTGAAAATATTTCTCTCATTTTTAAGGCTTTTCTCAAATCCAAAGGAGCTACATTTCGACACATTTATGAATTCATTTCTTTTCGGAAACGCGTGAGATTGGCTGGTATTCTTATTCAGAAGCTATGTAAATGTCGTTTTTTTTTTCGTAGATAAAAGCAATATATCTTTCTGAAAATACTGTCAAAGTTAGCGTTTTGAATCGAATTTCCGGAAGCGATGGCACAGGAAATTAGAAAAACGCACAGTCACGTGACAAGAATCTCTGTTATCTCTGTAAGTAATTTATCAAATATGGAAAAGCCATTCGTTTCCAAATGCCTTCAATAGGCAGGCCTGTCAATTTTATGCCTTTATAGTTATAAATGAGTCAGAAAATATGTCTGAAAGCTTCGCATTGTTGAGTAGTGAATATGAGAACCACCTTAAGGTATATTTCCAAAGATACTGTTAAGAGAAGTTCATTATCACTATTAATACTACAAAACACAATGACTGACCTACACATCCTCAGATCGATTAAGACCAGTTCCGTCCCGGCACAAGTCTGCTGAAAAAAATTAAACTCTGAATCAGACATCTTGTAACTGTACGATGCCGATCTCTACGATAGACGTGTCATAGATACATTTTTGTATTGATGTTGTTAAACTCGCATCGGCTCGTGACGCACATTTATACTTCTCGAGAAAATCATATTCATTGAAAATAGCTCGTATTTTATCTGCTTCGCTTGAATTCTCATATCGGGACGATAGGCCCGATTAATTTTTTTGCCGGCCCGGCCCGTTTATTTTGTCTGTCGGCCCGGCTCGGCCCGTTGAAAAAATTGTCCTAATTCTGCCGGCCCGGCCCGTTTGAAAATCCGCCTTCATTCCGCCGGCCCGGCCCGCGGGCCGAGCCGGGTACGGGCCTCGGGCTAAGCCCGGGCCCGTGCAGACCTCTACTGTCCCAGAAGTATACAGACAACTCATTTTTTTTTTACGTTTAAAGTTCAAATTTTTAAGCCGTTTGTTTTAATCACTTTAAAAACTCGATCAGGCATACCCAAAACAAGAGCTCGAAGAAGTTCTGACTTAAAAGAAAATAAATTTCGTTCAAATTGCAGCTTAGACCTTGAACCGTTGCAAATTTATGCTTTTAAGCATATGCGTCTTTAGCTAATCTTCCCCAGTGATTTTCTATTGTGTGTATGTTAAGACTAAGGGCTGTCCAGTCCATAACAGTTACTTGATTTTGTATAAACCACTGCATTGTAGAGTTGGACACGAGAATGGAGCAATGGTCTTGCTGGTACATTCATTTGTACCCTCCCTATAGCAACCTTCCAAATGGAAGTAACTGTACTTTACGACTTTTCTGGTAATCTACGGAACATTGAAAACCTTTCAAAAAGCAATATGGGTTGTTCCATTATAAGTAAATGCTGCCCACACCATGAGTGAACCCTATCCTTGTTGTCTACAAAAAAAAAAGTTCGTAGTTCCTTGTGAATATCTTGCCAGTAATATGCCCAACCATCGGGGAAATTTAAGTTTAATTTTTTTCATCACTGAGAAGAAAAATCAACCATTCATCTGACCAATTCCTGTGACTTCGAGTCCACTGAACAAGAGTGTCTTTATTCCGTTTTGTAAACATTTGCGAATAAAGCATTTTGCGAAAATCAAGAAATGTACTTGCCAGCAGCCGCCGATGGACCATGGATATTGATAATGGAACATTTACTTCTATAGAAACTGATAGTCCACACAGGTTATAGGTTGAAATTAAACCCAAAATTTCTCTGTCTTGTCATTTAGTTGTTTTCTTTGGTCGTCTAGAAGGAGATTGTTTTAGATTGTCACCTTTTGACAGAATTAGGTAAATACCAACTCTGCTGCGTCCAGTTTTTCTTGAAATGTCCACAATTTCCATCCACGAGCCTTTAAACAATAGATTTGCAAAATTTACTTTTTTGAAAACTGCGCATTGCGAGGCATCTTTGCAATCAGTCGGAAACGGAAAGACAGATTTAATTTTATATCATGAAACTATAGCGTCACAACTACATGACCTTGGAACATGCAAAGTTTGGATATTAGTACGTAAATCAGCTTTTAACAGCGGTTGTCTATATATTTTTGGCACAGCATTATTTATTTTTAACTTTTATATTAAATCAATGACTGCTAAAAGTTACTTGAGTATTTTATTATTTTTATTTCATAATTTTATATTTTCATAATTTACTTCGTCTTTTTTACTCGTTTAGTTAGTTCTTAAAATGGTTGTCGATAAACTTTTGGGACGTACTGTAGTATGCAAAAATTGAGTTAGGAAACGCATAGGGGGCTATGCATATATAACGATATCAACATTTTGTTAATTTTGAACCCCTCCCCCCCCTTATGATATCATGCGTTATCATTTGTCGACCCCTTCCCCTTCCCCCCGATGATATCGTTATCAATTTTTAAAATTCTTTTTATTTTTACAATCTTTTTCTTTTTTTTTTTTTTTATACGTTTGCAGTGATAGACACAAATCATAATGCATTTATTAGTCGAATAGTTTACGGATTCAAAAAGTAAATAATATATCAATACATTGAAACAAATTTGTTTCAAATAACATCTAAAAGAGTTAGTTACTATTTAAAAGTATTTAATAATAACTTGCTGTTACATAATACAATAAACATTAATATTGTCTTCTTGTACTTGACACCTATCCGGGGAGGGTAAAAGCAGAACATAATAAACCAATCAGTTGGATAACATTATTTCTCTTTCTTTACTGGTAAAGCAAGTATCATTTCCAACATATTATGCTCCTGGTTTCTCTAAGAGTGAATTATATATACGCCCATGGTGGAAGAACAGGGATGCCAAACGTTGGGGTATTACAATTTTTGGAATAAAAGGATTTTATAAACATTTAATGGCTTTAATAATAGCTTTGTATTTTTCTAAAAACATATAAAAATAATAATAAATCACAGGTAGCAGGCTACTTGGATGTAAAAAAGAAGTTACTCAAAAAAGAAAAGTTTGATTAGATCAAAAATGATAACGATATCAAAAGGCAAACGCCCCCCCCCCCCTCTCCCAAGAGATATCTTACGATATCAAATGCCAGACCCCCCCTCCCCCCTAAAAGGATAACGTTATATATGCATAGCCCCTAGCATAGGTGAACATTCCTCTTCAGCTATTTCCGCCAATAAACGGTAATAGACTCGAATTCTTTTTTGCAACCCTGGTGGATCTGTAGAACTCAACCAGCAAACAAGTCGGAAATTGTACGTGAAACGTGGCAAGTGAGGTGCGTTCGTACTGTAACTAGTTTTATAAATATTCCGATCCGCTGTGGCATTGCATGAATACAAAATTTGACGATTCTACAGATTATATGCGGAAATAAATGGAAATAAAACTCATCACCCTGGAAACCTAGAATCATTGAATTCGGTACGTAGGATAGGATTGAATAGAAGGAAGAAAACTTTTACGAATATCTTTTTAAGTTTGGATTCGATCCTCATAAAAGTTGAAAGGACTCGACATAATTCTGCAACGTTTTTATCTACTCAGTTTCAAACCATTTTTGTTGGGTGGTATTTGAGGACAGACAGACGAACCAGACGACGATTGTAGGTGCTACTTATTGATCTATTTAAAACGCACATGAAAATGAGTTACCTTTAAAAACGCATACCACAGTTGAAAACGCGCTTCCAAGACAGTACTGCAGCCGATTTTGTTTAGTGTGGCCCTGTCGATGAACGCTAAAGGCTATGCATGCCCTATTCCAAGGACGGCGAACGTTTTCGCATCCGCGTGCCAAATATTTCCACAAAATGTTTCACGTGATCATGACGTGACAACAATAAAAAATTTTAGTACATAAAATAAAAATGAACTTAAAATTTTGTTTATAGCATTAAAAAAATTTAGGTAATACTTGATGTTATACTTTAAAAAAATATTTTGAAAGTATTATTTCGGTTGTCTCATCTTAGATGCCAAATAATTTATATCAACTTCGTAAGCTATTTTTAAGAGAATGCAAGTTGAATTCGACTCAATTGGCAAGATGTATTTATTTGAATTTTCCATATTACGTATGTCCGAAAAGAACGTCTAGCAGAAAAAAATTGTCAAAATAGCAAGCGTCAGAATCTACAGAGCTTTTAGTGTCCGAAGATTAATTTCAAGTTGTTATAATTTTACCATCGGCATTTTTGTTTATAAAGCATTTTAATCTTTTTTTTTTTTTTTTGTGATAATTCTCTCTTATTCTTAAAATTTTGTGAGCCAATATTGAGCTAGATTAGGATACTTTAAGATGTATTCCAATTTCTTCAATCTGTGTGACAATGGCAGCCAATCGAAATAATCGAATTCAGTTAAACAGAGAACAACGTCTAGATGAATTAACGCATTTTGTGAAATTGTGCTATATTTTGACATAGAAACTGAATCGATGCCGTGCCAGAAATGATCTGCAGCGTGTCACTTAAGGCACGCGTGCCATAAGTTCGCCGTCCCTGCCCTATTCTATAATATTAAGCATCCTGTAGCACACCTGAGTGATGCATACCAATTTCTAAAGGTTTGAAGTAGCGCAACCTCATTAAAATATTCTGCTAACTATTTTTGCCAATAGATCGTAATCTATCGGCCTTCTTTTGGGTGCTCTTTTAAAGGGTCTCAAGACTCTTAAAATTGGAAAAAATGAAAAAAAAAAAAAAGACCATTTTCAACATTTAATATCTTAAAATATATTTGGTTTTAAAACACAATTTTAATTGGAATAAAATATATAAGTATGTTTTTTCATTTCATGTATTTAAAAAATTATAAGATGCAGAATTAGCAGTTACAGGGGGTCCAAACTGTTAGACATTTGACGAGCAAAAAATCGGCATAACAGCTTACGCGCACGGTTACAAAATAAGTATTGCAACTAGAATGAAAATTTTGGTGCCTACTTCATATTATACTAATTGCACTGAACCTAAATAAATTTGTACTTATAGCTTTTTTATATTTTTAATACAAAGTTGTATTTAGCTAATGCAAAATTACGAAAATTTCAACAGTATAATCACCTAAAAAAATATTGTTTTGAACAATAAAAAGGAAAATTTTAGGTTCAGTTTATACAGACTAACATGAAACATATGTTTTGCAAATTTCATGAAAAAATATTCATAACTTTTTGAGATATCGTGCGCGTTATGCCCAAAAACGTCATTTGGAGAAAAATGGCTTCAAATTTTCCGAAACGACGCTTCAGCTATTGAACGTGTATAAATGTAAAAGCCATAACTTTAGTTCTAATAGGAATTTCAAAGAAACAATTATATCAAAATGTTCAGAAAAGATAGGAGTCTAACATCTAAAAATATTAAAATTTCGAAAATTTTAAAGCTTTAAGAGTCCTGAGACCCCTTAAACGAACTATAAGCTCTACACACTTCATTTTTATTTTTAATAGCGAACATACCATGATAAAACTCAATAACATCTATCAGTTACGTATGGCGATCCGAGTCTATTGAAACAAGTTAGAGCACGGGCGACCAGACAAATCGAATTCGCAAACACTTTTCAACTATTTACGAATGGTGAGAAAAAATAAATCCCGTACCTAGGATAGATTTTAATTACGTGAAGTAAAACTTACAGTACTGCTTAGAGCCCACTTAAAATTAGAGTAGAATTTAAGGTTAGAGTCTTAAATAAATACGAAAATTCTATTTGAAGACATCCCGACTTGAACCAAACGCAATTCAACGCAGCAAAACTCTGAAACCTCTCATGATTACCTGCATGGGGATAAGGGAGAAAATCGTCAGGAGTTGGGGAGGAGCGCGTTTATGCAAAGTGGAATCTAAAAATTGAATGAATAGAAAATGAGGAATCGCGATGAAACAATTTCTTCTGGGGTTGTTGGCTAGAAAATAAGGTTTGCTTCGCGATACCGGCGATAAGGGGCGGGAGGGGGGGGGGGGTGAGCGTAGCGAGTAGAAGGGCGGAACCCTCCTAGTTATATATATATATAAAAAAGAAAAAACTACACTTTTTTTTTTTTACAGTTTTTGTAGTTAATCCTGATCTTATGATTAATCTTCTGTAATTGTCATCGGATCCAAAGAGAAATGGCGTATTGGGCGCAAAAGTGGTGTGTAAAATCTTGAGTGGTATTCACATCCAATAGCTATATGATAGCAACGCTTGAAAGTAGACTACGGAAGATTAACGTATAAAAAAAAAAAAAAAAAAAAAAAAAGTCTGGAATTGTACGTCAAACGTGCAAATGAGGTGCGTTCGTACTATAATTAGTTTTATAAATATTCTGATCTGGGTGCCATAGCGGTTCCACTCTTATTGCAAAAAAGCATAATTACAAAATGGATGACGATTCTATATAGATTCTGTTCAGTAATATGGTAATAAAAGGACTCCCTCTTCAATAAGACGTCATCACCATGGCAACCTAGAATCATGCCCTATCATGGGATATCATTCAATTCATGACGTAGGATACGCACCCGAAAAGTAAGGGAACTTTTTTTAGTTTTGTCTTGATAATCAATGGCCAACTTATCTGTCACTAGATACTTTTCATTTATGTAGCAAACGCGCTTTGTCGAGACAGATTTTTTTTTTTTTTTTTTTTTTTTTTTTTTTTTTAAATCATGCTTAAAAATTATTTAAAAACCCTCCATTGAGCGACAGTTTTCAAACAAATTTCATTCGATAGTACGAGTACATTTCCTCTTCCTATTGGATGATGTAAAACTTGAAACGATGCCATGTTTAAACATGATGTAAGAGCAATAAAAACGAAAGCTACAGCACCATTGCTGTCATCGGTATGCATTTATAAAAATATGTCCAGAAAATGAGGTATTTTTTTTGGCGATGACAGAAAAGGCCGTAGTGAAAGAAATAGGACTTTGTCGGTCATAATCCACATTTTTGAGTAATTATGGAAAAATATCCTGGCATTAAAAATAATTGTTTTTTGAGTAATTATAAAAAATATTCTGGCATTAAAAATAATTTATTTTTTCTTCTTTCAATTTCTTAAAATTTAGTTTAAAATAAGACGTTATTCGTGCGCGTTTGGGTCTTATTACTTATCCCTATGCCAAATTTAAAATTTTTAAGCTGACAATTTTGATAAATCATAGTGAAAATATAAGTATAGTGCTTTTCAACTTGAAATTCCATTTTTATTTTTTTTTAACCATTTGGAAAAATGGTTATTGTCCTCGTCAGGGTAGGAAATCAAAAGCATATCTGAAGCGTTTTATGGGTTTAATCAGCATTTTATTCGTTTTCTGATGGGTGTATACAGTCATCTGTATTTCCCTTTACTTTCAACAGAGATGGATACTTCTGTTGCCACGATGACAAAAAAGTAATAAAAACTACAAAAAAAAAAAAAAAAAAAAAAAAAAAAAAAAAAAAAAAAAATCAGAAACCAATTGAGATACAGCTTTCAAACAAATTGCATTTAAAAGTACATTTTTTTCTCTATACGACGGTGTAAAAAGTAATAGTGTGGGATGTTTAGAAGTTTAAGAATAAAATTTCATTTAAAATGGGTCGTCAGATTTCTACGATGGAAAAGCCTTTACCCGAACTGCCAATGAAATGCTTGGATAATACGTAAGTTTCAGGAAATCTGAGGAGTCGCAGGCGATTTCTGTCGCTTGCAATTTTTGCGTGTCATAACACTATTCATGTTTAATTCATGGCGTACGTCATGTAGGATCCACTCCGTGCGATTTTTTATGTCTTAAATTTTAGTCTTCGAAAAAATCATTTTCCAAAGGGTCGTTGTAATTTGTTAAATTGCATTTTTTGAGGGAATCTCATCCTAATAGAAACCTGCATGTTAACTGTTAATAGTAACCTGCAAATTAAAATTTCCAGTCCCGATAGTTTCCGAGTCATCATAATTATGGAGTGTTTCTAATCATTTAATCATTAGGTGCGTTCGTAATTATGTAAATACGTAGCGCGCAAAAACGACCAACCGAATGGTTTTAAATTGAATCGATAGAGTAGTTGCAGAATTGGGTCGAGTCCTTTCAAATTTTATGAAAATCTAATCGAAACTTAAAAAGATATTCATAAAAGTTTTCTTCATTCCATTAAATCCCACCCTACGTCATTAATTCAATGATATCCCACGATAGTTAATTAGGATGAGCGAAACGTATCTTCTACTAGGTTACACAAATTACATTTTGTCGTACACTTTACCAAAAAAAACTATTCAGTATTTTGACTTGAAATTAAACATAAAAATAAATTTGTAGATTTGCAACAATATTATTTTTTTTACAGAATAACCTTAAACAAGAAAGAAAAAAATCATGCGTCCATCATAGATTATGAAACACTTTCCAACACATTTCAGAAAATGTAACAAAACGGCACCGTTTCAAACATTGAAATATGACGTCTCATTCAACCCTTTGGAAACGCAACAACACATTTCAAAACCCAATTTCAGCTGTTCCCATCTATCGGGAAATGAACGGAATTTTTTCATCAGCCCTGTATAGGATATAAAGATTTTGACTTAGGAATTACACTTACTTCAGTTAAAAATTCCCCTTCAGCCATTTCATCTAATAAGGAGAACGGTACGCGAATTCTTTTGTGCAGCCCTGTATAGGATATAAAGATTTTGACTTAGGAATTACACGTACTTCAGTTAAAAATTCCCCTTCAGCCATTTCATCTAATAAGGAGAACGGTACGCGAATTCTTTTGTGCAGCCCTGTATAGGAGGTATAGAATTTATACATAACGAGTAACATGTAAAAAAATAATTAAATTTAAAAACGCATACCAATTATTTTAAACCTTACACTCCAGCCATGATGACTCAAAGACAGTACTGTAAACGATTTCTTTTGTGTGTCCCTGTCAATGACTAAAAAATGCCATGAATGCCCTGTTCTAACGGGATTGTAGTGAAATTCAGTTATATCAGTTTCAATGCATTTAAAATAGCATATTGCCATTAAAATACTCTGCAAACTATTTTTCACCTTATACCCTAATGTAAAAGAATACTTTTGAGTGCCCCTGTCAATGAACTATTATATTAATTATTATATATTACTAATTATATTAATCCTACATACTTCCTATACAATACCTCCATAACCTATTTCCATTGCATGGAAATCCGATTCTAACGACGGGAACCGAGTGCATAACCACTTTTCACATTTGTTGGAAAGTGTTAACAATTTATTATTTTAATTAATTTATTTTCTATGTTTTTCCATTACGGACGCATTTTTGAAAGTAAGAAATGAAACACGTTTATTTTCAGAAGAAAAAATAAATCATGGAGTTCATCATGGAATCATTATAGATAGAATCATGTTTAATTAAATAATTTCACGATTTCTTTTATGAAATCTTTAAAATACATTTTTTATGAAAATTATAGCATATTTTTAATGAATTTGTGAAAATTCAATTATTTACATTCAATTATAAAAAGTATTTTTCAGTGTTAAGAATTCCAATGCACAATTTATTCTTATTAGGTTTAATCATTTACGCAGACGATACTTACGTATTTTAAAATAATTATATTATGACTTTTTTTTTTTGTAAAGTGGCAACAAAAGAATTGTAAACAAGTAAAATTAATTGTTAAATTCGTTATAGCATAAATAAAAAATTCCGAGGAAAGTCTTAGTTATTTGGCTGAATTTACATTTCTAAAATTAAAATGCGCCAGAACATGAAATAACGTTTTTGCTTAATAAAGATGCAAAAACAATATAAAAAGAATAGTGTTACTTTCAAATATTTATCTTATTAAATAATGCTTCGCGAATCCAAACAAAGCTTGGCTTTTGCTAGCAATTCTAGGTTACCATGGTGATGACTTCCTAATTAAAGACGGAGTCTTATTATTTCCGTGTGATTGAATTTAATTGATAGAATCGTAATAAATTATGCCTTATAAATTATGACTAATAATTATAAGGCATTATATTAGGCATTATTTATAATGCCTTATAAATTATGCCTAATAATTATAATATTCATGCCTTTTTGCCTAAAAGTGCAACAGCTATGGCACCCAGATCTCAATATTTATAATACTAGTTATAGTACAAACGTACCTCATTGGCCGCGTTTGACGTACATTTTTAAACTCATTTTAAGTTTTAAATGCTTTAATAAACAATCCTAGTGAAAATTTACGACTTAAAAGTAACCACCCTATAAAGTTTTATCTTTATAGCCTCCACAAAATCAAAGAAATCGGAATTTTAAAACGTGTTTCACTCTTGAACACCCCCCCCCCCGCTTTTTTTTTCCAGGGTTAATTGTAAAGAAATAAAATGCATCCTGTTTATAAACAGGATGCATTTTATTCCGTCATTATTGAACTGACAGAAGATTTGAAATCGGTTCACTAGTTTCTCCAGCCTTTTAAATTTCGAAATTTTAAAAACTGTCCCAGTCAACAAGTACGCTTTAACCCCTTGGGGACGAGCGTACGTGTACGTGACGCATAGGGGGCTCAGAATCCTTGATTATTCCCACCAGTTATTTTTTATTGTACATTTTTCCTTATTTAATCAGGGCATTTTTACGATTAGATTTTACAAAAAGTTCTGTTTTAAAAAACCGGTGATAAAAGATTAAAAATTTAGTAAAAACGTTCATCGCGAAAGAGTTAAAATTAACAACCGTGTCGAATTTCCCATTTCTAGCCCTATTATTTTCAAAACAAAAATCGTAATTTAGAACGTTTTTAGAACATTTTCGGTTTATTCTACACTTTTAAATTTCGATGTTTCTGGAAACGTTTTAACGAGCATTTACTTCTTAAGCCTAATCACCCTGTTTCATGCGTCTAGCCTCGATATATTTAAAGAAATCATAATTTTAGAAGGTTTGTCGCTCTTGCAACCCTTTGAGGGCACAGAGATAAAATAGCCCTATTTTTAAGCAGAGACTGTCACCAGTGTTATTCTGAAAAGAAAAAAAAATAAACAGCTTTCATGGTTCTAAAGTAATTGTAAGAAAGCATTTACATATTTAAGAAGTAACTAGTATGCCAAATTTCAAGTTTCGAACTGCAGCAGTACCACAAAAATCGCAATTTAAGAACGTTTTTTGGACTCTTTTAATTTTAGAAATTTTAGAAACTGTTCTGAGTGAACCTGTACGTCTTAAAAGTAACAAACATGTCAAATTTCAAATTTCTACATATTACCAATTCTAAACAAATCATAATTTAGAACTTTTTAGAACGTTTTCCGCTCATTTCACATAGCTGAATTTTGAAATTTTTTATAAACTGTTTATACCGAACATTTACATCTTGAAAATAACTACCATACAATAAATTAAAAAAAAATAACAATTTCAAACTTCAACTTCAGTTTTCAAATTTCTAAAAATAACAATTCCAACTAAATCGTAATTCCACTCATTTTATCGTTTTAATTTTTTATTTATTTTTTTTTTTAAGTTCTTTGCGAGTATTTACATCGTTAAGAAGTAATTAACATGCCCAATTTCAAGTTTCTAGCCCCAGCAGTACCACAAAAATCGAAATTTTAGAACATTTTTTTCTCTTGCAACCCGTTGGAGTAGTGGTGCCGACAGGAAATATTGCCAATATAGGAACAGAAACTGTCACCATCATTTTCCAGCATTATTTTTCAAATCACTCCGGTAGCACCGGAGATTCCGTACAAAAAAACAAACGTTTCTTCTTAGATGACAGATGACATTCTAAAAACCATGCCAAATTTCAAATATCTAGTCACAACGTTATCGCAAAAATCGCAATTTTAGAAAGTTTTTTGCAGATGCACAACTTCAGGGGACAGGGTACCAGTACCGATATAAAAAGTAGCCTATTTTGGAGCAGAGCCTGTCACCATCATTTTACCACCATTTTTTTTTTTATCGTTTTTAGGTGCGTTGGTAACTGTATAGATACATAGCACCTATAGTCGTCGTTCAGTCCGTCCGTCTGTCTGTCCGCCTATAACAGAGCAAAAACTACCCGACCGAATGGTCTGAAATTTTAAATGTCGAATGGTTGCAAAATTTTGTCGAGTCCTTTCCAATTTTATGAAAATCGGATGCATAGTTTAATGACAGGGACAGTCAAAAGTTTTCCGTTACATTACGGAGAACGGGAAAAATGTATTGCAAGTGCATTTTAATAATGTTACAGACTATGCACTTATGAAGTGCAAAAAAATATACATAACCGAAATATACAAAAAAATATACATAATAAACGAAGTGACAGCCTTTCGATCAGAATGAAATGGAGGCACTTATTGAAGTGCACTCAAATAGACATTCAGTACACTATGCGGTGCAAAAAATAATTATAAAACGAGTTATAGTACGAATGCACACATTTGCCACGTTTGACGTGCAATTTCCAACTTGTTTAAATAGTTCCATAGATTATCCCCCACAAATAAACAAACGTATCTTTATAATATTAACCCTTTGTGGCTAAAAAAACTCAGATTTGACAAATGTTTACCCAAATGTCAGAATACAGTAGACGTCTGATTATCCGTCATTCTTTCAACCGACACCTTCTATTGGTTGTCTCATTCAATTTTTTCCCTTTATTTCTGAGAAGTTTTATTTAAATGCAAATTTTAGTTGCGAGTGTTTCGTAATCTATGCTTGACGCAGGAGTTTTTCTTTCTTGCTACAATTCTGGCCTATCAAGAAGGGGTTCAAAAATCAATTACGAAATTCCACCTTTACAAGTTTGAGTTAAATAAAGGAGTGTAAAAACGACGTAATTATAATTCGTCGATTTCCAAAGAAATCAAACTGAAATACTTAAGAAATTTTTTCAGATTTTAAATCAAAATTTTAGCGCATGCCTTGGAAAGACTTCTTTTTAAAAATGTAGTAGCTGTTTAACCCGTTCTTTGCACTGGAGTTCATGAATTTAATTCTAAAACCAAAATTAAAAATAACTATTCCATTTAGTTAAATATTTTTCTACTACTGTGCCTTTTTTTATGAAATTTAATTTATCATGTTACTATGGCAGTAGACGATAAAGCGATATCTTTGGAATAAGGGAATAAATGGGATAAAACGTTTTGTTGATGTTTGTGATAAAATGTTTTTATTTTTTAAAATATTGTTCATAATTAAGCGCAATTAAATAATCTCTCATTATTTGCATGTGAGGCAAAAGAATTATCGTAATATCCGCTAAAGCTTTTAGGTAGATTTCGTAAGAAATACTACCTATTGCAGTCGTTACCATGGTGCGACTTTTGAAAAATTCCTTCATAACTTTTCATTATAGGACTCCAGGAACCCAAAACCACCCCCACCTAAAATATTTATGTACATATATATGTGTATGTACTAAATTTTGTCCGCACGATAAGTCGTAATTATGCCCGGATCGTCTTCAAACTCGCAAAACACATTGAGATGGCTCATATCTCGGCGGGGATTGCAAATGAGAAAAATCGACCCAAGGCAGCAGAAATGGGGGAGAGTTAAAAATTTTGAATACCGCCTTAACATGATTCTGATAGAAACAGCTCTTACAGAAAAATGACAGGACAATTAAAAAAATTTTTCGTTATAGCAGTTGCCAACAATAAAAAATAAACCTTATCTTAAAAATTCTTACCACAGCAATTACTTTTCTATTGGAAGATTTCCACGTGAAAAATAAATATATTACGCAATCGTATCTCCATACATATAAGGGGTGGTTACCGTAGGGGGGAACCTGTTCTGTCGCCAACTTGGCAATATATCGCCCAATTTGGCAAAAAAAATGAGTCGCCAAAAATGACGCCAACTTGTCGCTATCTCTAATATTTCGCCAAATTCCCATAGACTTCTATTGTATGTAAACCAATAGGGTTTACTTGCTTACAGAAAATCAACAAATTGAGATATTTTAATGCAACAAAAACTAATATTGGTACTACTTGGTTATCCCGTCGACCAAAAATCTATCGCGAAATTATAAGATTAAATGCCAATAACGGTGGACCATACCTTCACTAGACTTTAAGCAAATTACACGTGTTTACGCCATCAAGTGATTTTTATTTCGACGTTTTATTTATATTTTTATCAATGTTATACTAATTTATTTGTTCTTTCGTTATTTAAAATAAAAATTTAACTTTTAACTTCGAAATCTACCTGCGCCTGTAGGCCGAGCCGGCAGGGATTTTTTTTAGAATTGCATCGTGGTTTACGTAATATGCAATGCGCCTTGCAGTAGAAAGGTAATTGTTGTGGTAAGAATTTTATTGTGAATTTTTAATTGTTGGCAGCTGCTGTAATGAAAAATGTTTAAATTGATAGGAAATTGCTGTAAAATTGGTGGTTTTTATTAATTAAAAGTTAACTATAAATTACTTCGATTCCGGATCGCTTTAGTTGCCTCGGTCTTGTTTTTTTGTGTAGCATTTACAGACAGACGAATTTTCATTTTCATACATTAGATTTTGAAAAGCAGCGGGGGGAAGGGGGGGGGTGAACTTCGTGCTTGCCTCCTGTGAAAAAAAGAATGATAGTTTCGTTCCTGGATACATGAATCATATCTGTATTTATATAAGTGGCTAAATCAATTATCTTCATATCGCAGATACGAAAAGACTACGAAAAATTTCCGTTTGCACGTGTTTTAAATAAATATTTTTGCGATGAAAGTGTTTTCCGTTTCCGTTTGCGCTTCACAGAAAAAGACTGCGATCATTCATTTTTTTGGGACGGCATCAGCAATGATCGTACGCGTATTTTTATGGAAAATTCTACTGTCAGTTTAATTGTTTTGTTTATTTTACACTTTTAGTTCTAATATTGAACTTTTAAAGAGTCTCAAAACTCTTAAAATTGGAAAAAATGAAAAAAAAAATAATGATCATTTTCAACATTTAATATCTTAAAATGTAAATGAGTTGAAAACACAATTTTAATTGGGATGAAAGATATAAGGTATGCTCTTTCATTTTATGTATTTATAAAATTGCAAGATACAGAATTAGTATTTCTAGCGGATTCCAAACTGTCAGACATTGGTCGAGCAGAAAATTCGTATGACAGCTTACGCGCAGGGTTACAAAATAAATTTGCAACTAGAAGGAAAGTTTTTGCACTTAATTATACTTCAGATTGCTCTGAACGTAAATAAATTTGTATTTAAAGCATTTTTATATTTTTAATATGAAGTTGTATTTAGCTAATAGAAAATTTTGAAAAATTCAACTGTTTGATCACCTAAAAAATATATATTTTTAGAACAATAAAAAGGAAATTTTAGGTTCAGTTTATACAGACTAACATGAAACATATGTTTTGAAAATTTCACGAAAAAATATTGAGAAGTTTTTCAGATATCCTGCGCGTTATGCCCCAAGACGTCATTTGGAGAAAAATGACTTCGAAGTTTCGTAAACTTCAGCTATGGAGCGGGTATCAATCATTCTAATTGCCATAACTTCTGTTCTAATGGGGATTTCAAGGAAACACTTATATCAAAATGTTCAGAAAAGATAGAAGTTTAACAGCTAAAAAAGTTAAAATTTCGAAAATTTTGAAGCTTTAAGAGTCTTGAAACCCCTTAAAGTAATGCAAATTTAATTTTAATAATAATTCATCAAGAGTACACGTTTAACGAGTCAAATAAATTAATTTTTCATTGTTTTCCCTATTAAATAAAAGCTGATACTATGTGTTTCAAGAATTTTTTTATTTCAAACTAGGCTGACCTGCCCTGCATTTAACGGGCCCGTGGTGGATGACCCTTCAATTAATCTCAAAATTGTATGATTTTATATCTTTAACTCCATTTTATCTGAATTTATACCTTTTTAAATGAAAAAAAAATTGAATTGGAAGTATGTGCTATTTGATATTTATTACGGATTTCGTCGACATTTTCACACATTTTATTTTGCAGGGCTCCCAAATGGTCCCCCCCCCCCCAAAGTCCCCTTTTCGGAAAATGGTCCCCTTTAGTTCCCTTTTATGTATTTTGGTCCCCTTAGTCCTCTTTTTGTGGCTGGAAAAAATTTACTAATGTAGAAAAATCGCCGCAAAACTCTAAAATCACAAAAGTTCAAAAATTGCATTTTACTGTAGCAAGCTAAAGCATTGTAACTGGAATTCTTTCATGAATGTCAAAAAATTGCCGCACAATGTGAAAAGATGTTAAAATACGCATTGAAAATCTCATTAAAAATCTCTAAAAATTCAAGTTAGAGGACAAGATTTTACTACATTAAGCTAGAAGTTTGAAACCGAATTTTAAAAAATCGCCCTAAAATGTAAAAAAAAGAAAGAAAAAAATGCAAAAAATTCAAAAATTGCTATAGGAATTAAATTTTATTGAAAAGAGGATAAAATTTAATAAGTTCTACGAAAAGATTGAAACTGGAATCCTTTTACAAATGTCAAAAAATCGCATAAAAATTTCAAAAATTGCTGTAATAAGCTTTATTGAAAAGAGGACAACATTTATTGAATTGGGCTAGAAAATTGAAACTGTATCCCATTTACTACTGTGAAAAAGTCACTGCATAAAAATCGCTAAAAATTCAGAAAATCAGAAAAGTCAAAATGTATGTAAAGCTAAAACATTGTATCTGGAATTTTTTCACAAACGGGGAAAACAAATCCTTGCGGGATGTGAATTTTTTTTTTAATTGCTAACAATTTAAACCAGAGGATGCAATCGTGGAAAGACAAAATTTACTACATTAGGGTCAAAAGTTTGAAACCGAATTTCTTTTATAAATATCAAAAAATCACTGCAAAATACCAATAAACAATGAAATAATTGGGAAAATTTTACTGTATAAATTCCAAGTAAATTTTATTGTAAAGAGGACAAAATTTGCTATACATTCTACTAAAAAATTTAAACCAGATTCTTTTTACAAATTTGGAAAAATATCCATAAAACAAGAAAAAAGGCTAAAAATTACATTTTAAAAAAAGCTACTCAAAAAAGTCCAAAAATTGGCTTCTATGTACATAACTTTAGACATACAGCTACCTTCTTGCCAAATCTTATAGCTCTATGCGCAGCGATATCGTCAGCACAAAGATACATAGACAAACTTCTATCTTTATTAGATTAATTTTTAATACACGTATTCAATAGGTAAATAAATCATATCAGTTGCAAATTTCCAAATGGGGGAAAAAAGTGCAGGCCAGGATTCGAACCAGGGATGTCTTGGCTGGAGTCGCCAATGCTCTACCTGTTGAACCATTCCGGGCGAATCTGGAGGACTAATTCACCCAGCTAACCCTAATGTTGTCATACTATGCTTTTTCCGATGAACAATTATAGCTTATTTCAGCTTATATTGGGTAGTACAAAGGAACTAAATTTTATGTTTGAGATTAACTATTGTTTAGATATTGTTAATTAATAATCTAATTTTAATACTCAATAGGTGGTGCTGTTATGCTGTGCTTTTTTAACTCGCAGGCTATCAAAGGCTGAGAGCTAATGTGCCCGCCAGTTCTGTATGTATGTATATATGTATGTATGTACGTACGTAAGTAACGCGATAGTTCTTGATAGAAATATCCGATTTGTTTCAAAAAAATTTTCTAGGTTCATTCTGATAAGGCGCTTCCCTGATAAGTTTTGGGGGTTCATTGGTTAAGTATGAAGGGGGAACGGGGGCTAATCCCCCCCCTTAACTTAGGTAAATGAGTTTTTCGTGCAGAATTATCAGATTTTCTTCAAATTTTGGTATACCGGCTAATTCGGATTACGAACTTCCCTGATTAGATTTCAAGGTTCATTGTTTAAGTCTAAAGGGGGGCACGGGAGGCCAATGCCCCCTTAATTTAGATAAATGGATTTTTCTGTCCGATTTGATTCAAATTTGGTATACTGGTTTATTCTGATAAGGCGCTACCCTGATGAAATTTGGAGACTCATTGGTTAAGTATAAAGATGTGAAACAGTGGGGGAACTAATCCTCCTTAATTTATTTAGTCGAGGGGAATTATTCTTTGAAATAAGAGCATAGTTTACAATTAGTGTGAATAGCTTATGAGCTCAATGCCATCAGTTTAACTGGGCACTTTTCTTTTTATTTATTCATTGATCACTGTTACTCCATATTAAATTCGAAGAAATGCTCTATACTTTGTAATTGCTAGTGTGCTACTCTGTTAACAATTGATTTGATATTTTCTTAGATGCATTAATTTTTAGTGTTTTCATTTTATTGCAAATCCTTTTTTGCTGTTATAAATATTAAGGAAAGACATCAGTGAAATTCTTTGAAAAAAAATATTTTTTTTTTTTTTATTGGCATAAAAAATTCTTTGAACCTTCTTGAATCCATTGTTGTGTTCAGTTTTTTTTTCTGACCATTAGAAATAATTGTAAAAATTCAAGGGAAGACAAGACTTGGTCACTACACCTACTCACGCTAAGGGAAGACGCGAGTGGGACGCCACGCCCACTCACATTAATTTTACTCTAGCATTTTATACTCATTTATTATATGTAACTAAACTTCATCCAAGTGTTTATATATTCTTTAATTCATGTGTTTGATAAAACATTGCAAGAACTTCATACAAATTAGAAGTTTCTAAGTTTTGTAGCTTTTCGAAAAATTGTACTTTTCAGCTAAAAACCCTATTAACTTCTAAAGAACTTGAGTGATTTCGATAAAAAAAATTTTGTTGGTAGAGTACAAATATAAGATCATATGTGGTAGACAGTTTTAAAATATTTTAGTTTCAGAAAAGAAAATTTCTGAAAAATTGCGATTGCTCTAAAATAAGAAGTTTTAGTCGCAGAAAAAAAAACTGTCTGCCATAAGTCTTGAGCATTATCCAGTGAATAGGGATTCAGAATTTCATCAAAATCGGTCTGGTAGTTCCTGAGGAAACAGGTCTTAAAGCTCGCATTTCCTCCCTATGATTGCACCCATTCTTGTCTTCCCTCAAAAACACTTTTTGACTTTGTCATTTTGTAACACAAAGTGCAAGTTCAAAAAATACAAGTCGCAGTTCAACACAAAACAAAACTAAAAAAATTGGCATCTTTTGATTAAACAATAAGGTTTTAAAAAGGTGTACAAACATTTGACCGACTATCAACACTCCCAAAGCCTGTTCTGTCGATACGTAATCAGAAAATTCAATGTCATTCGCGAAGAGCGAAAATTGTGAATATTTATATTTTTTGGATCTCCTGAAAAATCGTATTTTTCAGGTAAAAATCCCATTATCTCATAAAGTACTCTAGCGATTTTGATATATATGTATATATATATATATATATATATATATATATTGTGGTAGAGTATAAATATAAGATAACAGCATACATTTGTGGCAGACAGTTTTCAAAAAATTTAATGAAATTTCTGAAAAATTGCCATTGCTCTAAAATAAAAAAAATTGTCGCAGAATAAAACTGTCTGCCATAAGTCTTGAGCATAATCCAGTGAATATGGATTCTAAATTTCATCAAAATCGGTCCGGTAGTTTCCGAGAAAGCATGTCTTAAAGCTTGCATATTTCCCATTGGATTGCACTCAGTAATTGTCTTCTCTTGGTAAAGCATCAATTTAAATTAAAAGCTCCTTTAAGGAGAATTATCAATGTGAATACTGAATGTTGGAATACTTCCTATCTTCTTGCTGTAGAATATTTAGCTGAGTGTACTTTTTAGTGACCCATCTTTATAAAGATAACCAATTAACATATTTTTGGGGGGTAATTTTTAAAAATTTGCTTGTATATTTAGGAAAACTCGGTGCAGTATTTTTAGACATGGTCTCCAAAGTCCCCTTTTTTAATGTAAATGGTCCCCTTTTAAAATAAAAATGGTCCCCTTTCCCCCCTTTTAGGAGACTAAAATGTGTTGGGAGCCCTGTATTTTGTAAAAAAATATTTCTAACCGTCCGAACCTTTCAAAATTTTTGTAGATGACGCAAATCTGGTCTATTGAAATGCCCTAAAAAGTTTTTGTTATAATACGGACGTTTAGTTACCTTTAGCGCAGAAAAAATATCGTATCCTAGAGGCGCGAAGTGACCTGCGTTCGCCAGTGTATTTGGTAGGGTTAAAATTCATATTTTTAAAAACTGATTGCACCATCGGTTAGAAGAATTTTTCAGCTTTAAGAACACATCTTTTGGTTTGTCAGTACTTCTCAAATTGCGTAAGTTAACAAATAACTAGCTCGGTCAAAATTAGCCTTGTGTTCAATTCGATATTTTATTATCACTGTATCATTCTTGCTGTTTAGACACAATTGGCATGATCCTGAGACAGTGACCCAAAACGACCCACTAACCGTATTTTTTCGAACATGCGACCTAACCAATGCTCTTCTCGAACCCGAAAACGATAGAATACAAAATTTAGTCAAAATCGTTAAAGTTGTTTTACAAATAAAATTAGCTTGACTCACGGTAACCCAAAAGAGAACCCACTAATCTAAATTTATCGAATATGTGCATATCCCAATGTTCTTCTCGTGCTGGGAAACGATGTAATAAAAATTTTTGTCAAAATCGTTTGAGCCGTTTTTTAGATACAATTAGCTTGATCCACAGTGACCCAAAAATGACCCACTAATCGAATTTTCTCGAACATGTGACTTAGCCCAATGGTCTTCTCCTGCTCAGAAACGATATAATACAAAATTTTGTCAATGATTTGGAGCCGTTTTTTAGATACAATTAGCTTGACCTACAGTGACCCAAAAATGACCCACTAATGGATTTTTCTCGAACTTAGCCCACACGTCTTCTCATGCCCAGAAACGATATAATACAAAATTTTGTCAGTGTTTGGAGTCGTTTTTTAGATACAATTAGCTTGACCCACAGTGATCCGAAAATGACCCAGTAATCGATTTTTCTCGATCATGTGACTTAACCCACATGTCTTCTCATGCCCAGAAACGCTATAATACAAAATTTTGTCAAAATTGTTTGAGTTGTTTTTTAGATACAATTAGCTTGACCCACAGTGGCCCAAAATGACCCGCTGATCGATTTTTCTCGAACATGTGACTTAGCCCAATGGTCATCTCATGCCCAGAAGCGGTATATTACAAAATTTTGTCAAAATATTTTGAGGCTTTTTTTAGATTCAATTAGCTTGACACTTGACACATTGTGACCCAAAATGACCCACTAATCGAATTTTCTTGAATATACGACCTAGCCCAATGGGTACTCTCTCGTCCCCGAAAACGATATAAAGCAAAATTTCGTCAAAATCGTTAGAGCCGCTTTCTAGATAAACTTAGCTTGACCCACAGTGACCCAAAAAATGACCCACTAATTGAATTTTCTCTAACATGTGACTTAGCCCATTGGTCTTATCGTAATTCAAAACAGTAAATTACAAAATTTAGTCAAAATCGTTTGAGCCGTTTTTTAGATAAAATTAGCTTGACCCGAAGTGACCCAAAAATGACCCAGTAATTGAAACTTCTCGAACACGTGCCCTAGCCCAATAGTTTTCTCGTACCTAAAAACGGTTGAATATAAAATTTAGTCAAAATGGATAGAGCCGTTTTTTAGGTATAATTAGCTTGACCCTGACCCATTATGACCCAAAATGACCCGCTAATCAAATTTTCTCGAACACATGACCTAGCCCAATGGTCCTCTCATGCCCGAAAATAACATACAAAATTTAGTCAAAATCGTTAGTCGTTTTTAAGATTAAATTTACACACACACACAATTTCTGCTCGTATTATAATATAAGATGACAAAATGTCCCCCCCCCCCCCCCCCCCCCCGAAATTGGTTGTTTTCGTCCTTCATTTTCTGCCGACGCGTAAATAAGGCTATTATGCATGCGTTAGCGCTTTTCCCTTCTCGCAAAGACCGAGATGAGTTTTTAATGAGAGTGCAGTGCGATTGTTAATTAATAACTCAACTAATTATTAGGATTTTAAAATTTTGAGTTTCATGTGCATCAGGGGACACTTTTAACTAGCCTCACAAAAAATTTTCAGCTTCGTACGTGCCGTTGATTTAGCTAGCCATCGCAAATACACAGACAGAATGAAATTTCCTTTTGTTAGTATAAATTTATTGCACAAAGAATGAATTCATCTTTTACAGATTTTTCTATTAATTGCAAAGTTTAACACGCTTTTATCTCGGAATAATCATTTTGATATTTCGTGTCGGATTTATTGATAACCACTTTTTTTTTTTTTATAAATGTTACAAATTTCTACAGACTGGACTAAACTCTTTCATATAAATTAATATTTAATATTGATATTTCAAAATAAATTGGTACCGGACAAGGAAGGTACGCTAAAAATTTTAAAAACTTAAATGGTATTAATAACTTAATATATTAATATACATCCTTACTTACATCTTATATCTGTCTATCTTATGAATGAAATGAACGGCATCTCGATTACGGATATCATACCGACTCGAAGGCATATCAGTAATAGGGTTACCATTCTTTTCATATTGCCGTGGGCTGTGCGTCGTTGCTGTGGCAACTCATCAGCTGTCAAGCCGGCATTTTTACTTTCTTCTATCTTCAACAGAAGAAAATATTGTAATCGAAATTTTTTGTACTTTCGGTTTTCGATGGATTTACACGTTTTAGGATTCAGGTACACCAAAAAACATCTTTATACAAAATGTCTGTCTGTCCGTCCGTGTGTCGCCATTGTACCATCAAAAAGTGTATGAAGTTATGCATAGAATTGAACCAAATTTTTTGTGTATGTATTTGGCTGTAGCAAGCTGGTCCTCTTTCAATTTAGAAATTTTCTGCCGGAAGGGGGCGCTGTAATAGCAATTTTTGTGCCATTTTCATTATTGTACCATCGAAAAGTGTATGAAGTTATGCATAGAATTGAACCAAATTTTTTGTGTATATGTTTGGCTATGGCTAGTTGGTCCTCCCTGAATTTGAAAAAATTCTGCCGGAAGGGGGCGCTGTAATAGCGATGTCTGTGCCATTTTCATTATTTTACCATCGAAAAGCGTATGAAATTGTGTATAGAATTGAACCAAATTTTTTGTTTATATTTTTGACTAGGGTCAGCAGGTTCTCCCTGAATTTGAAAAAAAACTGCCAAAAGGGGGCGCTCTAATAGCGATGTCTGTGCCATTTTCATTATTGTACCATCAATAAGTGTATGAAGTTATTCATAGAATTGAACCAAATTTTTTGTGTATGCATTTGACTGTGACCAGCAATTTTTCCAATATTTTGAAAATACTCTGCCGGAAGGGGTTGCTGTAATAGTGATTTTTGTGCCATTTTATTTATTTTACCATCGAAAAGTGTATGAAGTTATGAATAGAATTGAACCAAATTTTTTGTGTATGTTTTTGGTTATGGCCAGCAGCTCCTCCAACTTAGAAATATTCCGCCGGAAAGGGGCGCTGTGATAGCGATTTTGTGCAATTTTCTCGGTTTTTCGTAGTTCTGTTGGGCATCGATGGCTCGTGCAGCAACGGGAACAGCGTCCTGCTAAGCCGGCTTTTCGCAAACAGCTGATGCACAACAGAATGAATATATATTATGCTATCGTATGTGGCACAGAAATAGCGATTATTTGTTAATTGTTTAATGGCAACGCTCGAATGAAATGCACGCACTTCATTGGTTATTGAACAGCAATTAATGCATCTTTATACCTATAAGGGGGGTTACCGTAGGGGGTGGGGGACTATGTTCTGTCGCCCATTGCCGCAATTTTGTCTCCAACTTGGCGACTAAAATTCGTCGCCAAAAGGGGCGCCAACTTGGCGATATCTCTAATATTTCGCCAAATTCCCATAGACTGTCATATTAAATCAATAGGGTTTACTTGCTTACAGAAAATCAACCAATTGAGATATTTTAACGCAACAAAAACTAATATTAACTTAAGGGATTCTATTAAAATTATTTTTAAGGGAGTCCAAGTTAATTGAATTATGAATAAAAGTAACATGATACAATGCTTAGCACGCTTTCCAAAACATCAATTTTAAGGGAGAACAAACGAGTCGCCAAGGGCGGATAGTATTCTTTAGAATACTAATGGCTTGGAATAGAATGGTGCAAATAAATCTGAATTGCCTCTCAGTTGGCGCACCTGCGGAAGTGTTGTCGTAGCAACGTTGCACATCACGACTCAATGTGAAATGAATGGCAAATCGATTATCGATATTACTCGGATTCGAAGACATCAGTCATCGGATTTCCATTCAATTCACATTGCCGCGAGACGTATGATGTTGCTGTGGCAACACCTCCAGTTGGTGCATTAACTGACTGGTGATTTTATTAGCTGTAACAGCTAATCTATTACATACTAGCCGCCCTTGGCGACCCGTTTGGTCTCCCTACAATAACGAAAAACTATTGATTTTAATAAATATCATGATCGAGGTTAACTCGTTTTTACTCCGATTAATTGATTGGAGCAGAAATTTAAGATGAAAATCAACTTCTGTAACTACTTTTTCAAACACTAACATGTATGAGATAGAAGAAAGTTTTGGGATTGGCATATCCAATCAGTTTAATATATCTCTCTATTCTAAAAAAAAGTAACTACCGCTGTCACCGCCGCCGCCGGTTTTGAATTTTTTGTGACCGGAGGTCTTTCTTCGTTAATATTAAGAAAAATAATGCATACAAAAATATGAAAATCGGTAGTATTATACAAAAATGTTTGATAAACACGCTGATGCAGACAGTTTTCAGATCGAAGAATTATTTTAAGAGATATTTAATGCTAAAGTTGGACAAAATCGTTCCACTAAAAAAGTTTTATAGGAGCAAAAACTGTTCATAGGAATTTAATCATTTTTAGATCATTTTATGCGTTAGAATTTGCCGGAGTGCAGATTGCATTAATTTTTTTATTTTGACTAATTTTTTGAGGTTTTATTTCTATTTTAAATTCAGATTTTCAGCATTTCTAGAGATATTTTTAACAGATTTTAGAAAGTGATATTAATTTAAACTGTTGCCATCTGTATAAACAGCGGAAACAATAATGTTTGCTTCAAAAAAAAAAAAATATTTATACGCGTAAATAAATTAAAAATTTATTTACACGTGACTATTATAAACAGAAAAAAACATTTGGAATTAGAACTAAATAATTAAGTACAAAAAGCAGGAACTTATTAAAAATTACGTCATAAAAACTATAATTACACGTGAATTTTAAGAGAGAAAGGAATTTGTAAAACAATAAATTTATTAACATGCGTTAGAAGTCTTAAATTGAGAAATTACGTCATATTTACGGCACATTACAGTTATTACATAAAATGAACACAAAATAATATTGCAAAACGGTTTAAATTTAGAAATTGCGCTAGATATTTGATATTTTAAGAGGATACTTTTCAACTATTTTTGATAGGAAAGCGCAAATAATATTTCATTTCTAACACAAGTATTTTCATGTGAATATTAAAAAGATAAAGAATAGTTTGGTCAAAATTACGTCAGATTAAAAACGATTAATTTAAAATGTCTCATTTAAAAGAACTTTCTTTTCACTTTGTTAAAAAATACCAGGAGACAAAGACTCTGTTTACTTAATTCCTTTTATATTAGCTTATTTTGAAATGTTGTTACACGTGTCTACGTCATCAAGTTATTTTTATTTCGATGTTTTGTTTGTATTTTAATTAATGTTGTACTAATTTGTTTTTTCGTTATTTAAAATAAAAATTATGTCAATTTGTATAATTTGGCGAGTGGTTTGGCGATTTATATAATTTGGCGAAATTGGTCGACGGGATAATCAAGTAGTACCGCAACGGATTTGGCGTTAAAATTCCCCAATCAAAGAGAAATGAATAGAAATCCGTTTATAGAGAGATCGCCACTGTTTTTTAAATTATAATTCAATCTTTCGAAATCCTTTTAAAGCCGATCAAATTAGCGTGCATTTAGAGTCTACGGTGTCTGGACGGGGGTTGGCGAGCGTAGCTCGTAGGGGGCCGAGCCCCCTAGTTACATGAAACAAAATACCGCTTTCTACTTTAATATATGAATAATAATTTAGCGTAAATGGATTTTTATAAACACTTCAAAAAAAAAAAAAAATAATAATCTCTCTATTCTAAAAAAAAGTAACTACCGCTGTCACCGCCGCCGCCGCCGGTTTTGAATTTTTTGTGACCGGAGGTCTTTTTTCGTTAATATTAAGAAAAATAATGCATACAAAAATATGAAAATCGGTAGTATTATACAGAAATGTTTGATAAACACACTGATGCAGACAGTTTTCAAATCGAAGAATTATTTAAAGAGATATTTAATGCCAAAGTTGGACAAAATCGTTCGACTAAAAAAGTTTTATAGGAGCAAAAACTATATATCGGAATTTAATAATTTTTAGATCATTTTATACGTTATAATTTCCCGGTGTGCAGAATTCATTAATTTTTTTAATTTGGCTCATTTTTCAAGGTTTCATTTCTATTTTAAATTCAAATTTTCAGCATTTCTAGAGATATTTTTTTACTTATTTTGGAAAATTGTACTAATTTAACCTGTTGCCAACTGTATAAACAACGGAAACAATAATGTTTGTTTCAAATTAAAAATTTATTTACACGTGACTATCATAAACAGAAAAGATACTTTCAAATTAAAATTAAATAATTGCGTATAAAAAGCAGGAACCTATTGAAGATTACTTCATAAAAAGTATACACGTGAATTTTAAAAGAGGAAGGATATTGTAAAATAATAAATTCATTAACATGCGTTAGAAGTCTTAAATAGGAGAAATTACGTCACATTACAGTTATTACATAAAATGAACACAAAATATTGAAAAAGAAAATAAATTAAGAAATTGCGCTAGACATTTATTTGATATTTTTAGAGGATCTTTTCAACTATTTTTGTTAGGAAAGCGCAAATAATATTTAATTTCCAACAAAAGTATTTTCTCATGAATATTTAAAAGAGAAAGAATAGCTTTGTCAAAATTACGTCTGATTAAAAACGATTAATTTAAAATGGTCTCATTTAAAAGAACTTTCTTTTCGCTTTGATAAAAAATACCAAGAAACAAAGACTGTTTACTTAATTCCCTTTATATTAGCTTATTTTGAAATGTTGTTACACGTGTCTACGTCATCAAGTTATTTTGATTTCGACGTTTTATTTGTATTTTTATTAATGTTGTACTAATTTATTTGTTCTTTCGTTATTTAAAATAAAAATTATGTCAATTTGTATAATTTGGCGAGTGGTTTGGCGATTTATATAATTTGGCGAAATGGGTCGACGGGATAATCAAGTAGTACCGCAGCGGATTTGGCGTTAAAATTCCCCAATCAAAGAGAAATGAATAGAAATTCGTTTATTGGGAGATCGCCACTGTTATTTAAATTGTAATTCAATCTTTCGAAATCTTTTTAAAGCCGATCAAATTAGAGTGAATGTAGAGTCTGCGGTGTCTGAACGGGGGTTGGCGAGCGTAGCTCGTAGGGGGCCGAGCCCCCTAGTAAATAAAAAAAAATTAAAATAATAAACGATTCTTTAAAGTGTGGGTTTTCACGTGGAGTCACTTTTACGGTTATATTTTAAAGATTTTTATTTATTTATTTGCTTGTTTGGTATTTAAATCAAATAATAATAAATAAGAATTAATAAGGTATTATTAGTAAAGAAATTTATAAGCAGAGATATCACTGACGACCATTTCTTTATTATTTTGTCCACCGCTGTTTCAAAAGAATAATCATTGTGATAAATTTCTGCTAATTATCGAAGCAGAATATTTTTATTTGGAAATAGCTGGTAGAGGTCGAGCCCCGATTCAACGAATTTCTCGATTTAGTGCATTTTTTTACGGTCCCGGCGAAAATGGAACAAAAATACTTCGATTTAAAGAATTTATAATCCCGATTTAACGAAAAACTTTCTATGTAAAAAAAAGTGAAAATTTGAAGAAATTTTCTAATATTTATAAAATATTTTCAGTGTTCCTAATTTTTGATTTTCTGCATATGTATACATACACTGTCATATGACACAGAACATGCTGACTACATGCGAAAATGTTCATAACTAGGGGGCTCGGCCCCCTACGAGCTACGCTCGCCAACCCCCGTCCAGACACCGCAGACTCTAAATGCACGCTAATTTGATCGGCTTTAAAAAGATTTCGAAAGATTGAATTATAGTTTAAAAAACAGTGGCGATCTCCCTATAAATGAATTTCTATTAATTTCTCTTTGATTGGGGAATTTTAACGCCAAATCCGCTGCGGTACTACTTGATTATCCCATCGACCAATTTCGCCAAATTATATAAATCGCCAAATTATACAAATTGACATAATTTTTATTTTAAATAACGAAAGAACAAATAAATTAGTACAACATTAATAAAAATACAAATAAAACGTCGAAATAAAAATAACTTGATGACGTAGACACGTGTAACAACATTTCAAAATAAGCTAATATAAAAGGAATTAAGTAAACAGTCTTTGTCTCCTGGTATTTTTTAAGAAAGCGAAAAGAAAGTTCTTTTAAATGAGACATTTTAAATTAATTGTTTTTAATCTGACGTAATTTTTACCAAGCTATTCTTTCTCTTTTAAATATTCACGTGAAAATACTTTTGTTAGAAATGAAATATTATTTGCGCTTTCCTAACAAAAATAGTTGAAAAGATCCTCTCAAAATATCAAATAAATGTCTAGCGCAATTTCTAAATTTAAACTGTTTTGCAATATTATTTTGTGTTCATTTTATGTAATAACTATAATGTGACGTAAATATGACATAATTTCTCCTATTTAAGACTTCTAACACATGTTAATGAATTTATTATTTTACATTATCCTTTCTCTTTTAAAATTCACGTGTATACTTTTTATGACGTAATTTTTAATAAGTTCCTGCTTTTTGTACATAATTATTTAATTCTAATCCCAAATGATTTTTTCTGTTTATAATAGTCACGCGTAAATAAATTTTTAATTTGAAGCAGACATTGTTTGCGCTGTTTATACATTTGGCAACAGTATAAATTAATACCATTTTCTAAAATAATGTAAAAAGTATCTCTAGAAATGCTGAAAATTTGAATTTAAAATAGAAATAAAACCTTAAAAAATCAGTCAAAATAAAAAAAATAATGCAATCTGCACTCCGGCAAATTCTAACGCATAAAATGATCTAAAAATGATTACACTGCCATATATAGTTTTTGCTGCTATAAAACTTTTTTAGTGGAACGATTTTGTGCAACTTTAGCATTAAATATCTCTTTAAATAATTCTTCGATTTGAAAACTGTCTGCATCAGCGTGTTTATCAAACATTTCTGTATAAAACCACCGATTTTCATATTTTTGTATGCATTATTTTTCTTAATATTAACGAAGAAAGACCCCCGGTCACAAATTCAAAACCGGCGGCGGCGGTGACAGCGGTAGATACTTTTTTTTTTAGAATAGAGAGATACCGAGGTTATTCATGCTGTAGTAATGGATCGGATGAAAATGAAATAGAGATGAAGCATTCAACATTCAAAGAAGCAGTTAGCAGTTTAGATTCTTTGAAATTAAATTTGGTGGCTTATAATGTTGATAATACTATTTTCACAGCTTCAGGAAAAAATCGATAAATAAGTTTGGAATACAAAACTGAAATAAAGCAAACAAACATCTATAAAAGATATCTTATAATTTATCTACAAAATTTGAATAAATGTGATATTTTCTTAATTTAAATGATTGTGATTCATAGCGGCGCATACAAAAAGAATGAATTTTTATACGATGTATTTTCGTAAAGCAACAAATGTTTAAAATCGTTATTAAGGTAATAGAGCAATTTTCTTTTTATTCACAGCCATTTTTTTTAACTTGTGCTGTTGTATAAAAAATTCCTTTGATTATTCCGATTTAACGAATAATCTCGATTCAACGAATATAGTTGCTAGTCCCGAATGATTCTTTAAATCGAGGTTCGACTGTAGTTGTCTGTGGCAACTCTGTGTAAGAAATAAAAATTGCTTTCCAATTCGGATAAATTTGAGTTTGAAGTTATTGAAGTATAACCCACTCATGACTAGAAATTGCCGATTGATATGTTTTAGTCAATGTAAAATATATCTCGTACATGACACCCGTAACGGAGAGTTCCTGGATTTAGTCAAATACAACTTTGAAAAAACCTGTGCTCGTGGATTCAATTCTCAATTGAAAGTCGAATAATAATAAGCTCGAAGCAGCAGCGGTCGTGCGATATCTTCAGAGCCCCGAGTTCACCCTTCCCGCTTCTCGATGTCTTTGATTTAATCAATTTACCTTTTTAAATTTGTCCGGTTTCAATTTTCCGATTTCTTCCAATCTTATAGTTTGGCGATAGTTTTTGGGTTGACGGCATAATCAAGTAGAGCCAAACTGCGTAAAAGAAACATCCTTATAACTCCGAAAATGATAATCCTATTAACTAACAGTTTACTGCGTTAGATTAAGCGTCTCATTTCCAATTAAAATAAATCTTTGAATTGAAATTTGAATGAAATACAGGGTCATTCAAAATCGAAGAGTGTGGAAAATAGGATTACAAATATCTCAGCAACTCATTATCCGATCGCCTTCATTCTTTATGCAAATTTTTTTTTTTTTTTTTTTTTTTTATTGTCTTTTATATGTACGCCTTAAAATGAACTATTTCAAAAAATTTTATATAACATCAGAGCGACGATTTCCAGAGTCCGGAAAAAACAGTTCCGGATCATCGAGGTTGCTGATATTAAATAGGCTTCTTCCCATTATTACATACTAAGTACACACCCAATTTCAAGTCTCTATCTCCATTTATTCGTGGGTAGAGCGTTTACAGAGACGGGCGGTAATTTTTTTTTCTCCAAAAATATGTTTCCCGAAAACTCCAGTGTCTAAAAAGTGTAAATCCGTCAATTTTTTTAAACGATTACAATACTTACCTATACTACTTATGATGGGTAAGTAATAGGTTTGTTTGCATTGTTATTTTAAATTTATCTTTAAGCGCAAATAGTGATTTTTTATCTTAAAATATTTATAAAGTTCTTAATGTATTAGGATAAAAAAAAAAAAAAACTATAATGATGCATGCCTATTTAAATGAGATACGGACTTTAAAAGAACTACGGGATAAACCCGGGCTTCCCGGGTTACAGACTATAGATGAAAACCAAAATATATATAATTTCTAATTATCATCTTTTTTCCTATGCAACTATGCTACTACAAGCGCTGCGATAAATGAGGTATTTTTCGAAATGTTCTGCAAGCAGCTTTTGATGTAGTATATTTATATCATTAAAATGCGTTCTTGAGAAAAAAGTTGCAGTTAATGAAAATAAGTTGGTAATTGTGACCAATGAGGTGCGTTCGTACCACAACTCGTTTTATGAATATTCAGATCTGGGTGCAATAGCTGTTGCATTCTTATGCATGAATATAAAATTCATTACGATTCAATAGATTTTCAGTCATACGGAAATAATAGGACTCCCTCTTCAATCGGACCCATGGCAACTTAGAATCATGACCCATCATGGGATAACATTGAATTCATGACGTAGGATAGGATTTAATAGAATGAAGAAAACTTTTATGAATATAGCTTTTTGAGTTTTGAGTTCGATTTTCAATATGCGGACAGATGGATAGACAGGCGGACGGACGACTATAGGCGCTACGTATTTATAGTTACGAACGCACCTAAAAAGCATAATGTTGATAGCTGTGCCTATGTATGAGCAGGGTTCGTACACAATTCTGATGAAAAAATTCCCTGACTTCAGCAGGTTTTCCCTGACCTTTCTCAATAAAAATTCGGCTTATATCTTGTTGTGAAACCTTCCACAATGGATAACTTTAACCTAGATTAATATTAAAAAAAGTATGCGCAGTATGAATTTCCGATTTTTAATTATTTTTCATATTATGCTATTGTTATAAAGTTTGTATAAATTTTATATAAAAATTTTAGATTGGATGAATATTCAATTAAAAATTTTTCTACTTAGAATGATAATCGTGTTTCTAGCGAAAAGTGGTACATAAAAAAAATCCCCTGATTTTTCCCTGACTACTTCAAATATTAAAAAAAATTCCGTGACATGTTCCTGACTTTTTGCCTAAATTTTTGAATTCTATGATTTTCCCCTGACCCTTAAGAACCCTGATAAGGTATAATTAAAACCCTTTACTTGGAAATAACGATCCTGGTCCTTTTGATGATAATGAACTTTTTTGGAGCCATTGAGATAGAGGCGTTACGTAACGGGCACTTTTACGGAACATCTTACCGTCAAGATAAGTTTTACTTCACACTTAGGATGGCAAAAAAAGAGAGAAGAAAATAAACAAAACTAAAATCAGGCCACCCTACCTGAGATGTGAAAGAGAAGAGTCGGGGATGAGTCACCTGACGTCACACCTCATCTCCCCGCTCTTCTTTCTGCTCTTCTCTGCTTCCAGGAAGCAGTCAACAAGATCCTTCTGGTCCAGAGCAGAAGCTGTTAAATTGCTTTTGCGGATGCTAAAGATCGCTTCGATACATCCTGCTGATGAAATCCCGTGGATTATTATGATCATAGTGTTTGTTGTCCGTGAAGAAAGTGCTCTCAGAGGCTTTGGAATAGTGCAGTTTTCACATCCTTATCATTAATCAAGAATTATTTGTGTGACTATCGCACAGGATAATTAGTAATTTATTCCTCGCTTATTTCCTAATACAACTGTTTTACGGTAATATAGCGTTTTCTAATAACTTTTGTGCTACAGAAATCCAGAGTAATTCTTATGAATATTCTAAACGATAAACATTCAGTAGCTTATTATTTTCAGCTGATTTCCGACAGAAATTGCTTACTGATAGTAAAATTTTTCAAATAATTTTCGCTCTCCAAAATACAATGCAATGCATTACAATGAATATTGCTTAGGGTATTAAATTTCATTCCTAACTTATTCCTTACTAAAATAACTTTTGTGGTAATATAGCGTTTATTTTATAAATAATAATTTTCTTTCTATACAAAGTATACTTTCGAGTATTCAAAGTATACTTTCTATACTTTCGAGTATTTTTTATGAATATTAAAACGATAAACCGTATTTATTCAGTTTATGATTCCAAGTTCATTTTTGAAAGAAATTGCTTTCTGGTAATAAAGTTTTGTAAACAATAATTTTTGCTCTCTAAAACTCATAAATAATTTTATGAATATTGCATAGAATAATTAGAAATTAATTTCCATTCCTAGCTCATTTCTTTGCCAAATCAAATATTTTTGTGATGATGCAGTTTTTTTTTAAATAGTGATTTGGTAATTTCTAAACGATTAAAAAGAGAATATTTATAAGAAAATTCTTAATATTTTTCAGTTATTACTTACAACAGTTGTGTAATAACTGTATATATTTTTAGTGCTTGAGTAATTTTCTTTGTGCAAAATTAAAATGAGAAATTTTTATTAGTTAACAAAGTGAAAATTATAATTAATCTTGAATCTTTAGTTAACTGTAATATAAATTGCTTTGTGGCAATGTTCTTTCATAATAGTTTTTGAACTACGAAATTCGAAACTGTAATTTTTTATGTGTATTGCATTTGAGAATTCATAATATTTTGTGGTAATGTAGATATTTCTTAGTTTTTATTCATTTCTGTTAGTATAAAAAATATGATTATTCATTAATTTAAAATCTTAATTTAATCATTTACTTTTTTGAATGAATTTCTATCTACAAAATCCAAAAAAGCAATTCTTATGTATGTCACAGTGGAGATTTCGCAACAATGTTATTTATTCCTGAAAACAACTGCTGCGTGGTAATGTATATATCTTAATATACCTGCTATTTAATATTCAAAAGCGTATTATTTATTAATATCAAAATTATAATTAAGAAAATAACATCTCGAGTTATTTATAACATAATATAAACATTTTCTCTTTTGAGAAATTTTTTCTGTGAAATTTAAAAGAAGTAACTTTTGTGAATAATACAAAGCATAATCATTAATTACCTTTTACTCTTGAGTTTTTTTTAATGAAAACAGCTGCTGGGTGCGCTAATGTAGATTTTTTCTTATTTTTCTGCACTGTTTTGTTTTCAGAATTAAAGAAACACAACAACAAAAAATATAATATCATAAAAAAAATTCTTATTTCGAATCATTTAACTTAATCTAATAAAACAAAACCTAAAGGATAAAATCTTTATGTATTACAACAGTTAATAATTAAGTCTTTGTATCCATCTGTTTATTCTAAAAAAGCAACTGTTGTGCGGTAAAGCTTATACCTGGTTTTAATAGTGTTTATTTTTTTTCTTATTTTGATTGCATGTATTAGTTTATAATATAAATGAAAAATATAATAAACTAGATAATTTATTTAAGATATTTTACCCCCTTTCCCATTTCCCTAATTTGTGTTCTGTAGCTTATTTTTTATAATTGTTATTTACAAAATATTTATAATTACATTTTTACTTAATCATAGTTAAGTATTATTTTATCCAAGATAGTGTGATAAAATTAATTTCTTAAATCAACCAGAGGATAATACGATTTTATTGTTTCGCGTGAATATAGGTTCACCCTAAAAAGATTGATATTCAATCTATAGAAATTTAGAAAACATTAATATTAGTTTAGTTAAATTCCTTAAATAGTTGTATATCTTTCGGAACACACATTTCTCCTTTGCAGCAAAATTCAAGTACATTTATTTTCGTGATAATCAATATTTGTTCTTTACTTAATGAATGTGTTAATTTTCACGACAAATGCTTCCAATGGTTGTATCTATTTTCCGTTACCCTTCATAAATAGAAAATTTTGAATTTTCAGAAGGCATACTAATTTTACAGCCATGGATTCGGGGCAACAAAAAGTAACAGAGCGTAAGAAAGCTCCAACATTCGCGAGCATGTACGGACAAAGACGTTCCAACAGCATGACATCTTTTTGCAGAATAACCGGCAAAAGTAAATCCATGGACGAACACCACTACGTATTTTCTTCCGACGATTTTCCCAAGTTTGAGAACCTAAGCGGATGTAGAATCACGGAAAAACACGGCCATTTCAAGGATTATAAGTATGTTTATCCCATTTTAGACTTAGACGGAGTGACCAGAATGGTCACAGAGCACGATTTCCACTGCCGAATCACCGCGAAGTACAAAGCCATGGCTGGCCATAAATACGTATATCCGGTTCTCGGGGCCCAATCTGACAAGAAAGTGGAAGATATGTATTCGATCGTTGACGACGAAGCCATGGGGGATGTTATAGTTCCAGCAGAAGTGGAACTCATTATCAGGGGCGGTATCAAAGACGTCTTGAAGTTGAGAGAAGGTGAACATATATTTATCCAGAGTAAAGAGGGTCACCTATTTCCCGCAGCGATGAAAGAAATTTTCAAAAGAAAAGCAACCCCCGTTGCGAATAGGCCTAGGAGGCATACGTTACCTATTCACTTGGAAGCTGCCGTTGTCAATGAACTGACATCTATTTGCATGCCAGAAGTGAAATTTGTGAAAGATGTAAAAGAACCACCTGTACCTATGGAAGTTGTGATCACGAAGGATGATTTTAGTGACATCAACGAAAATGTCGAGGTCCTGAAAGATGTCCGAAAGTGCAGGCCGAAAAGACCGGGCAGAAGTAAAAACAGAGAAAAGGATTCTTCTCAGAAGAAAAAGATGAAGAAAGAAGATGAAGAGAAAGAACAGAAGAAAGACGACTGTAAAGTTGAGGAAACTAAAGAAATTAAAACTGCTGAAGAAAAGAAACCGGAAGAACCACCTAAGAGGCTTAGTAGACTAGACAGGTTCAAAAGCCAGTTTCAGAGCTTTGAAGAACAGAATAATTACAGAAACACTGGCAGCCGTCTGACATTCATCGGTGGATTTAATGAAGACGAAGTGGAGGAGCTCGATTTTAGTGAACCTGCTGAGATCCAGTATATCGAATCTCAAATGCCGATAGAAAGTCGTGCAGTGATCACCGTTGATATGTCTCATATAACAGCATCGTCTGAAACTCCCAGTGATGAGAAAATCATTTCGGAAAATGTTCAGAATCACCCTAGAAGTGAATTAAATGGAATGAAGGAAGAACTGAAGGAAAATGAAGATGTTGGAAAAATTGGCGAACAAATTCCAGCCACTAAATCTTTTCAAGAATTAAAATCACTCATTGGTTCAAAACTAGATTTGGGAAAAGCTTTAAAATTTCAAAAAACAGCCTGTCCTGGTGATCTAAATAATAATGTAATAAGTGACCATCGAAGTGAAGATGCTGTTGTAAAAATTTGTGAAGATTCAGCAACAAAATTCGGTGAAGGAAAGGATGAAAATAAAACTGAAACATCAACTGCCGATAAGGCATACATAAAATCCTCTGAGAAGGAAATTGAAACATCAACTGTGGATAAAAAGTCTGCAAAATCACTTGGAAATAAAACTGAGATATCAACTGGAGAGAAAGTGTCTCCGAAATCCTCTGAGATAGATTTTAGTTCTACTAAATGTAAAACTGAAGAATTAGTCCAGAACAAATTAAACTACACCCATGAACTGTTTGAGGAAAAGATGGAAACCGATTTAAATAATGTAACAAATAACAATGTTATAACGACAGGTTCAGAAGTACGTAATTCCAGTGATCTGCATGATAAAAATACCCGTTTCGACGTTAAAAGAAAAAAGATGTTTTTGAGTTGGAAAAGTAGAGAAAATTTACATGACATCGATAGTATCGATAAAGAGAAGTCGTTTGCTGAACAAATGTTAGTAAATAGTGTTACAGAAACTGAATTATCTTCTACATATAAAAATTTCGTACCAACAGACGAAATTATTTTAAATGGTAACGCAACTATGCATGATGCCACTGCTATGGAAATAGTGGAGCATCCACTAGATGAAAGAGTCATCCAAATATCTAGCAGTAAATTGAAAACATTGTCAACAAACATTCCGAATGTTTCAGAAGATGGAGTCAACGAACAGGCATCGTATTATTTGACGACAACTGGTTCACAAACAATTGAATCAAACGAAATTATAAATAATAATGACAAAACTTTTGTGAATTCAAACAGGACATTTAATAATCTACCCATGGATGAAGATCGTAGAATTTTACAAAAGATAAGCACAATTAGTGATAAATCTAATTCATGTTATGAAAGATCAGTTCAAAAGAGTGATATAATCTCAGCGAGCGAGTATGAATCGGTTAATGGGTGCGATAAACAATTAAACAACGGCATAGAAAAAATGGAATCAGATGAAACTAAATTTCAAAACAATACAGTGAAAATTGAAGGCGGTTTAACTCCAGCTTATGAAAAAGCTGTCCCGAATAATGGAATAGTCACTGGTAACCAATCCACTAATGCAAATGACAAATATGTGAATGGTTATAAAGAAAAACTGGAATCAAACAAAACAGTTATTAAAGACAGTTTAAGGAATGCTCTGAAGTCATGTGACAATAATGCACGTGATCATAATATATTCTCTGGTGCATCACTTACGAGTGACGTTTACGTAGAAGAAAATATTAAAACGCGGAGTATCTCCAAAATTCATGATTTGCCAGAAAAAACTGTTCCCTCGTCTTATGGTAGCCTATCAGAATTGGATAAAGGTGTAGTTAAAGTCACAAGTGATAGTGCAGCTGTCGGATATGATTTTGAAACTGCCAGTGATACATCTGACGTCATAACTCGCCGAAAATTAGAAGATGACAATGTCGAAAATAAATTAGGCATTCAGAACGTTACAACTGACATCAACGGTAAAAAACAAGCTCATTTCAATGTTGTTCCATCATCAAAAGATGGTATTGAGGAATTATTCGTCTCTGAAAATAGGAAAGATACAAGCATAAGGAAATCTTTGCTTAGGGATACTGGTGAAATAGCAGGTAAGGAAATTTTAAACTCTTCTTATCCTAATTCTATGACTAATCAAGTTACCCAAATAGTTTTAACTGAATCTAAAATCAAAAGCGTTAATCATTTTGAAATTTCCGATCAAAGTTATGTTGCTGCGGAAAATGTCTCTAATGGCACAGATGTTGCTGGTGAAAAAAAGCTAGATTGTGAACAAGCTGTTCCAAAGCCTCTGGAATCGCACTGCCTTTCGACAACTATCCAGAATGTTCTGGATAGCGCTGTTCACCTTCACGATTTCGAGGTCCGCTTACCTGTCACCTGCAATCTTCTGAAAAAAGAGCTCTTGGCCGAGTGCGAACTGAGTGCCATTGATTGTTCTCCACCTCCTGGCATTCTTGCAAATATCTCCTGGTTTGATAGCGAAGCAAAGTGGAATGCCAAGTCTAACAACGAGTGTTTACAGGTTAGATTAATGATATACTTTTCTTTTTTTTTTTTTCTTCTTGATTTGTCTTACATGGTGAAAAATGACCGACTGATGACAGACAATTCGTAAACAATCTCACTCTAAATACGTCTATATGAATGAAGGGTTCAGTGAGAAAAAAATAGTCAGTCAGCTTAAAATAGGCACACTAGTTTTTATTCTTGTTTACACCTTTTTTTCCGTACTTATCTTGTATGTTTACGTGATTTTATTTTTTAACTTAATTTAGTTCATGTATGTAAAGATGGAATTTCGTAATTGATTTTTTTTTCTCTTTCACTAATGTGCTACATTTCTAGAAATTACGTACTATAGACCACATTTTCCATTTGTGTTCGAGGCTACAAAAATTCGTCTACTTGGAGTAACATTCATAACGGCACTATTGAAAAGCATTGTGTTAGAAAATTTATGCTTTTATTTTACTTTTATATGGAGTTTTAAATCTTTTCAGGGAGAGGTGGGGGTTATACATGAATTCTTTTCTCTGTTTTAAAACAATTGCAGGTATATTTTTCGTTTTATTTATAAAGAGAAACTTTTAAATTTTGATTGTTATGTATATATCGATTTTAATTATTTGCATATATTTATCGAAAATAATTCGTACAAAATAAATTTGCAGTATTTTACCTGTATTTAGGCTGCATCAAATGACGCGATAAGGTAAACAAACGCGCTAACCGCTATTTTCACACTATGTGATTCCCACTGTGATGTGATGTGAATACGGTTGAGGCTAACGAAAAAGACAGGTTACCGCGGTACGGTACATGTGTCTCAATTTTAAGACAACTTGAGTCACGTGATGCTCGAATGCAGGAATTGCGAGTGCACGAAAGGAAGTATCACGTGACTCTAGCGGTCTAATACGAAAGGTAGTGCGCCAGCCTCTCTTTTTCGTAAGCCTCGAATACTGTCCATTCTATGCAGACGGTGACAGTATGTATATATATTTTAACCTTTTGCACTCAGTTGTCAAGTGTGACTCGACAACGCTTGTCGCTGCTATAAAATTAAGCTTTGGCTACCATTAATTTAAGAAAAATAATATTTGTAGTTTATCGTATATAACGCATCCAAAATGTTTAACTTTTTATGGCAGTAGGAAAGGACCCAAATGAATAGTCGGACCTCTCTCAGGTTTTCTCGAAAATGTCTGTAAAAAAGTAAGATTTGAACTAGAATTCTGTCCCGAAAATTCTGCGTAAAGTTACTCGAATCCCGACTCATACCCGAGAAAACATTTTTCGTCGACTCGAAATTGGATCTGTAATTTAACACAATTAAAAAGAAATAGCCTGCAATCCTATCTCTAATGTAATTTTTATTTCTCCTGTAGAAAAATAAGTATGTAAAGACTCATTCATACTCAAATACAGTTTTTTGTTTGAAATAATATTCTAGCTTTTTTTTTATATAAAACGCGTTAACCTGAACCCTACCCGCAACTATCAAACCGCAACCTGGAACCGACCCGAACCCGACACACAACGAAAAAAATTGGCTCCCACCTGACCTGACGGTTCGGGTCGTGTTCGACTTTCGGTTAAAATCGGGTCATTCGATTCGATGCAGGACTCTGATCTGAATCTTTTAGGTGTCCTCGCGGTCTTGACACGTGTTTCTCCCTAAATACATCCAAGTCAGCATAAACGTTATTTTCATCCGTCGAAATAACTCTGTTCCGTTACCCTTTTCTTCAAAACACACTGACTGGATCCATATGTGAGATCGAAAGTTTTATATTTAGTCGTGGCTCGCGCGCTAGGGGCCTCATCTTGAGTGGCAGACTGTTTAAATAAGTGCACCGTGCGTGCTCTTTTTTTTCCGGGCCTTTTCTCCCAGTGTGTTTTTAACATGGAAGCTTTTTACTTTTCTTGAGCAGTAAAAGTCCGTTATTGTCGAATTGTGATTATAACCAGTGCTTAATTTTTGCAGGAGCTCAGCTCCGGTACTTCTTTGATTTTACTGAATATTTAAAATATGGGTCGGAATTCACCGGAGCTCATAAATACTGCGCTCCGGAACCCTACCTGTACAACTCTTTGTTTTGTATTTTGCTAGTTGATAATACAAAGAAATCCTCGGTGAGTAGGGTTTCTGAAAATTTCTCACCCGTGATTTTAATATTTTTAACCCTTTCCGGTGCGGAGTAATTCTGTTTATAAACGGATGAAATAATGGACTGACACCGCAATTTATAAACGAATTTATTAGAAAATACGAACTTGCTTATTTTCATGTATATTATAATAAGAAAATTTTAGTTAAATATTCTTGGTGCCGTTTGTCAGTTTTGGAATTAAAATTAGGTGTCCTTTTTTAAGGACACCGCACCGGTAAGGGTTAACTCTGTTGTTTATTAGATGTTATCTAATATATGAAAATTTGTCTGTCTGTAATGCTATACAAATCCACCGTTTGGAAGTCAGAATTGTGAAATGTTATGTACATGTGTATTAAAACACAGCCGAGGCAACTAAAGCAATCCGAAATCGAAATAATTTATAGTTCATTTTTAATTAATAAAAAGCCACCCATTTAACAGCAATTTCCTGGCAAATTTAAACATTTTTCGTTATTGCAGTAGCCAAAAATTAAAAATCCACACTAAAACTCTTACTACAACAATTACTTCTCTATTACAAGATTACCACGTGAAAAATTAAAATTAAATAGTTTGACGAATTTAAAAAAGGGAAATATTACGTCTTATTGGAAATATAAAAGGTGTGGTGAATATAGTATAACGTAATACGAGTATGAAAAAACGTATTGAAGCTTGATAAAAACCCAATTATAGAAATATTGGCGTATTTTAACATTAATGCTTCAATGATGAATTGAAATAAGTTCATATAAATGAACTGTATTCTTTTGCGTCTGTTATATAAATTTATACATTTTTATATTGGGTTTTCCTTTGGTTCGTGTGTACATCACTTCGACCGCTTTTTTTTTTTTTGTTTTATGTTGTATGTTAAATTTTGAAATTGATTTTCAGAACAAACATTCTTCAAATTCCGGGCAACGCCGGGCGCTTTAGCTAGTTATATATATAAGTGCTTATAGATACAGTCAAAATGCATTATAAAATTTATATTGCTGAAGGCAAAATTGCTTTAAATTTTGTTAATCTATGAAATATAAATATGTGGGTGCAGGTTTCGGGGGAAATACACCACGCCTGTTATTTCTGAAGAATATTAGAGCTCCGGTACTTTTTTTTGTTTGAAATTAAGCCCTGATTATAAAGATATTTCTCGCTATAAGCGAATTATACAATAAAGAATAGGATAGAAAGAATGCTACTTTTAGTTCTTTCTTAAGAATAGACAATGGAAAGTACGCTTTCCCTGAGACTTTCGTCGACGTTATAGCGAGAGCTCACTTACCTTTGTTAGTCGCTATAAATACGCGTTTTTAGTATCTTTAACATTCGTTCGTTGACGCTGTGTCACTTGTCATAGAGGGATTCTCGTTGAATCCATACTCGTTATATCGGAGTATAATTTCAAGATCACTTTTTTTACGCAAATGCACAGTAACACAAGAAAATTTTAACTCTTTTAGGGACAAAGTACGTCCGTTCGTAAAACGGAGAAATGATTGGATGACACTAGAATTTACAAATTTATTTGAAAACTAGGGGGCTCTGCCACCTACAAGCTACGCTCGCCAACCCCCGTTCAGACACCGCAGAATCTAAAAACACGCTAATCTGATGGGTTTTAAAAATATTAGAGAAGATTGAATTATACTGAAAAAAGCTGTGCAGATCTCCCTGTAAACGGGTTTCCATTCAATTCCCTTTGATTGTAAAAATTTAAGGGCGAATCAGTTGCTGTTAAGACATCTAATGGTTGTTTTCGTTTTTGATTAAAGAGGATCAGTTAAACATTTGAAAAGAAGCTAAAATAAAATAAATTAAGTATAAAAGTCTTTGTCTCCGGTATTTTAAAACAATCTCTATAACAATAGCCTAAGTCATGTGACTATCATCAACAGTTCCAGGCGCACCACTTCGCTTTTTATACTCTAAGTGCCATTTTGGTACTTTAATTTTAGCCAGGCACAGGTGATAAGTCGTCAAATATTATTCTATCGCCGTCTTTTTATCTATATTATAATAGTTCAAGTCGTCAACTGCCATAAACAAATACGGTCTGATCCCTTCGCAGTTCATATGAAAGTTTGGCAAAGATGTCATATACGTCCCATATTGGCGTGATTTTTTAACGACGCCAATTTGGGGAACTTATAAACGGCAACATCAGCTTACCATATCAAGCAAAATAACGATACTTTGGCGCCAGTTATATGCCCGTTCCGTATATGACATTGGCGTCAGAAAAAAATCGCGCCAATATGGGACCGTAAGTTTTCCATTTTGATTAAAAAATCATATTTTTTTTCCCGAATAAAACTACATAAAAGTTGCCATGGTCGCAAAGAATTCTAGGTACTGTTACGCTAGCAGGATGCAAATCTCGCCAATAGCTTTTTTTCAACTCGCCAGTTAGCATTTTGTTTTTCGAGTGGTAATATTTGGCCAGATACGCACCGCAGGTTTGGCGTGATTTTTATTTTTTTGCAAAAATTTGCCGAAAATTTCGTTTTTAAATACCAGTTACATATGCATTTTTGGTATTCCTTAGATATCCCGACGACTAAAAATCTATCGCCAAACTATAAGATTAAATGCCAATAATGGTTGATCGTAAATGTCACATTCACTTGACTTTAAGCAATTTACACGTGTTTACGTCATCAAGTGATTTTTATTTCGACGTTTTTTTCGTATATTTATTAATGTCATACTAATTTATTTGTTCTTTCGTAATTTAAAATAAAAATTATGTCAATTTGTATAATTTGGCGAGTGTTTTGGTGATTTATATAATTTGGCGAAATTGGTCGACGGAATAACTAAGTAGTACTGTATTTCTTAATTATTTTCTATTATTTTCTAAAGGAAATATATAAAAAAAATAATTAATAATCATAAAACAAAATAATTTATATAATTTGTAAAAAGAAATAAAAGTAAATAAACATTTATTATCAAATAAACAACAATAGCCGGGTTACCATGTCAACCTTTTCTGAAAAAAAAAATATCTGTTTGATTAAAATTTGAGTTGCCATCATTAGAAAAATGTATATAAAATTAGAAAAAAAATTAATATTTCGAAAACTAATTCGAATTTAAAAATTCTAATACCAGTTTTGAAATCTGCGGATCAATATTGATTTTTGGTGTTAATTTCATCGCAAAGTATTCCATATTTTAGGAGAAATCGCCGTGAAACATAATCAGTTGTTTAATCAGTCGATTCATACTTCATAAATTCGTTTCATTAGGATTTTATATATATAGGGTAGATAAGTAAAGTTTTTTTCACGTACTTATTAAAAGAAAAATGTACATTCAAAAATTCTGGTGCCACTTAACGTGCCATTTAGCGATTAAAATCAAATGGTCCAAAAAGGAGCCACCGCCCTTCAAGGAGTTAAGCATTAAGAAAAAAACCCTCGCTTCAAGAGATTCTTTCTTACGTTAGTATTTTTGGAGCAAAACCGAAAATTCTATTAGTGGTCAACCCGAAACTAGCAACAAAAGAAAATTTATCCATATTTTACTGTTTATAGACAAAAAATTAATAATTATCTTTCTAATATCAATTTTATCTGTAACGCAAAAAAAGGAAAAAAAATGAACAATACGCATTTGTATTTAAGCATGTAGTTTTCTCATTTGAAGCAATGTTGTGTATCTTCTGTCAAAACGAATAACAAAACCCGACCCTCAAAAATCAAAACCAAACTCAAAACCGACTCGATCCCTAAACTAGTTGGATGTGCCAATCCCACAACTTTCTTCTATCTCATACATCTTAAATGTCCCACCAGTGGCCGAGAGGTTCTGCTCTCGAAGCTGGTAGACGGGAGGTGCTGGGTTCGATCCCAATCGCGCCCGTCGGCCTAATCGTTCGGAGTTTTCGTGGTTTTCTTCGAGCCGTGGATTTTCCATGCGTAAATACGGATTAGGTTCCCTTAGAAAGACCCCCACGGAGGGCACTTCCCCCCGGGCCTATATCCCTCGTGAAGATAATCGGCCGTCAACAATCAACCCAACCCATACATCTTAAATATTTCAAAAAGTAGTTAAACATGTTAATACTTCAATAGGATTAGTTCAATACTATACCAATTTTAATTTTCATCTTAAAGTTCTTCTTCAGCCAATGAATAGCAGTGAAAAGGAGTTCAACTCGATCATGACATTTATTAAAATCTATAGTTTTTCGTTATTCTGTTGTGCATCAGCTATTTGCGAATAGCTAGCTTAGCAGGATGCGAAGTTTCCGTCGCTGCACGATCCGCCGATGTACAATACAAATACGAAAATTCGAGAAAATTATACCAAGACCGCTGTTACAGCTCCCCCTTCCCGCGAAATATTTCAAAATTCAAGGAAGACTTGTTTACCATAGCCAAAAAGATAAATGTGAAACGTGATTCAACTTCATACACTTTTCGATGTACAATAACAAAAATGACACAAAAAATCGCTATGACAGCGCCCCCTTCGGGCGGAAATTTTTGAAAATTGAAGGAGGACCTGTTTGCCATAATCAAAAACAAATATGAAATTTGGTTCAACTTCATACACTTTTCTATGTGCAATAATGAAAGCTATTAGAACGCCTCCTTCCGGCGGAATTTTTCAAAGTTCATGGAGCACCTGTTTGCCATAGCCAAAAACATAAATATGAAATTTGGTTCAACTTCATACACTTTTCGATGTACAATAATGAAAGCTATTATAGCGCCCTTTTTCAAATTTCTAGGAGGACCTGTTTGCTATAGCTAAAACCATAAATATGAAATTTTGTTCAAATTCATATACTTTTCGATGTACAATAATGAAAAAGGCACAAATAAAACGCTATTACAGCGCCTCCTTCTGGCAGAATTTTTCCAAATTCACGGAGGACCTGCTGGCTATAGCCCAAAAACATACACAAAAAATTTGGTTACATTCTATACATAACTTCATACACTTTTCGATAATACAATGACGACTCACGGAGAGACAGACATTTTGTATAAATATGTTTTGGGGGATCTCTGACTCCTAAAACGTGTCAATCCGTCGAAAACCGGGAGTCGAAAAAAATTTCACTTACAATACTTTCTTCTATTGACGATAGAAGAAAATAAAAAGTAAGAGCGAATCCAACCCGCGGAAAAAAAGTTAGAAATGGCGCGTCAAACGTGGCAAATGAGGTGCGTTCGTACTATAACTCGTTTTATAAATATTTTTTGCACTGCATAGTGTACTGAATGTCTATAGGAGTGCACTTCCTAAGTGCCTATCCATTTCATTAAGTTCGAAAGGCTGTCACATCCTTCAAATGCACTTGAAATAATTTTTTCGCATTGGCCGCCCTGTAACGGAAAACGTTTGACTATCCCTATATTTAAACTATACAAAATTTGAAATGACTTGACACAATTTTGCAACCATTGTATATTTAAAATTTCAGACCATTCGTTTGGGTAGTTATGTGCACGCGGGACAGACGGACCGAACGACGACTGTAGCTGCTACGTATTTATGTAATTACAAACGCACCTAAAAATGATCTGATTCAAACTGCAGGTCGGAAAAAATATGGTTACTGACCCGACGTTAAATTCCCTGTAGCCAGTATTGTGGGACCCAGTATACGATGATATATTAACATTTTTCTTGTGTTTCAGTAGAAAAATATACGTATTTACTCGCGTAATTTATGCACAGCCCAGTTTTAAAGGATAATTTGGTTAAAAAACGTAATTTTCGCATCAAGTTTCTACACTAATAAAAGAAAGTTTTGCTCTGTCTAATCAGTGTGAGTCGGCAACGGCTAGCGAAATCTACCGCAAGTAGAAGTCTGAAAATTTGGGTGGGGATAATCCAAGGTAGGTCCTGATTAGGGATGCACCGAATAGTGATTTTGGCCGAATGCCGAATATCCGGCCAACAGGTAAACCAAATACCAAATATCCGGATAGCCGAATAGTGATTATGAAGCCGAATACTGAATATTAGGCCTGCCGAATGGTAACTATTCGGCCGAATACCGAATATTCGGCTTGCCGATTACTTTTAAATTTTAGAATTTGAAAGTATTAAGTTAAATTTTGAAACAAATTTACATAATATTTAACGCACATACTTCCATATTGATAAGCAAGATCTTTTTAAAAGTAAATTCTACACTAAAAAAAATTATGCTTTCAATTGTTATTCAAGAAGAGGATAGTTTTAAAGCTTCTTGAATTGATAAAATTTTTTATTTCATGGATTCCTCTCTGAATTAAAACAAATTAATAAAATTTTCATATATTAACATAGTAATATATGAACATAATATTCATAATGATTAACATAATATTCATATAAATTTTCATAAATTAACAAATATTTTAAAATCAAAGTGAAATTTTGAAAGAATTAGACGAAATATTGTTACGGTCATATATTGTTTGTCAGGCTAAAATCGTCATTATTAGTTAATTTTCTTACGTCAAATTTCAAAATTTTCAAATAGCAAATAAAAAATTTAAAAACATTCTCTTTTATTTAAATATATTTCTATTTCTAATTATTAAATATCTTTATTAATTGACAGTTAAAAATAGTAGTTGTTTTAAGGTTTTTAAAAATATTTTTTAAAAAGGTCTTTTAAGTGTTCGATCTGGCCGAATATTTCTATATTCAGCCTACCGAATAGTTTGATATTCAGCCTAACCGGATATTCGGTTGCATGGCCGAATACCGAATATTCTGTGCATCCCTATCCCTGACGCACTTGAGGTCAGATTTTCCATTTTTTGATATCTAGCCGAGATATTAATTAAAAACCACAACGAACACTCACAAAAAATATGCTTTTTCCGGTTTCGTTCGTCTGACGAAACCCTATTCGTCACGCTCCTTCGTCTGTCACAAAGTTCGATCTCAGAAATTGTATAAGTTAGAGGCTTGAAATTTTGCCTACATATAGTTGAATACTAAAAATAATAAAACTTTGTATAAATCACCATAAAAAGAAAACAACACACAGAACGCGTTTCGAGCTAGGAAAATATAGCAGCCCGTCATCGGTCAATGTAAACAGATGTCCGTAAGGGACCAAGGTCACAAATGAGCAGAAAGGGAACCTGTCGCACTCATTATAAGCTCTCCTTGAGAGCTTATAATGAGTGCGACAGGTGGCGCTAGCTGTAAGGTAAACACCAATCAGAGGGGTGCACATGCAGAAGAAGAGAGTGTTGCCACAATGATAGAAAAAATTAACAACAACAACACAAAAAAAAGATAAAAGGAAATAAAATTAAAATAAAAGAAGCAAATTCAGAAAAAAAAATAATAGAGAGAGAGACGAAATAAATAAAATATTTTTTTAACCATAAAAATGAAAAGAGACAAGAAAAGAGTAATTTCCAAGCTAAAGAGAGAAAATGAAAGGATGAGAAATCACTGACAAGTTTATCGGAATTTTTAAAAATAAAACAAGCTTCGTGAAAATCCAAGTGAGTGGGAGAGACAGTAGAAGAAATAATTACGGCCATGGAGAAATTGAAACAGCTATTTGGAAGTCCAACAGTGAGAGGCAATCGAAGATTTAGAGAGTTTCTTGATTTGATAGATACCTCTGATGCTCTCTTAGTTTGAGCCATATAGCCTAAATTACAAAAACAGGGAATAAAATAAACGCCCCACCGGTTCTCAGTAGGAATAAGATCTTTGAGAGAAGAGGTGTTTCGATGACAATGCAACATTTAGAAATTATAAATTAATTTTAAGGAATTTTCCCATTAGCCGAATGCTGGAGATAAATCGCCAAATATTCTTTATCGTTACTACTGTTTACGAGTTACAACAATGGGGTTAATGATATAATGATGTGCCAATTCACGCTCGCCAAAATAGGCCGATTGCCTATGAAAATGCAACAGTGAAATATTTTAAATGCTAAAAAAGCAGAAGATAAAATATAAATAATAATTAAAGATTATAATTTATACTGCTCACACTTTTATCAATTAATTATTAATATTAATTAAACTGTAATTATACGTTGAGATAAAAATTTAGAAATCTTGAATTTTTATAATTTAAATTGTCTTTTTTTTTTTCATTTTCCGTTGCCATATCTTAAAAAATAAACGGAGCGAACAGTATACATTTTTTAATAAAGTCACTAGTTCCCGATCTCTACCAAGCGTAATATAAAACAGTGAATGTTTCAGAATTGTAGTCGCAGTCATGAAATTAGTCATAGAACAGTGAGTAAAATTAATTTCCTTTTGAACTTCTAAATATCGTACAATTTTTCAATTTTTACTCCGTCGAATAGGGGGGTGGGGGGTGGGGGAAGTTCTTTCAAATGCAATTTGCTTGAAAGTTGTATCCCTATTTACTGATTTTTTAAATCTATATCTATCGTGTGCAGTCAGATTACAAAAGATTAATCCATTTGTATGTAAAACAATATAAATAGACCAGTATTTGTTTCCGGCTACTATTTCCTAACGAAATTAAAAACTGGTTTGAAGACAATTTTGAAATTGAAACGAGAAAGGATTTCAGAAATTTTCAAACAGAGAGGAAAATAAAATGGCAGGACGGTAGAGTTAAAATTAGGAGGATTATTTGAATCAGATAGAAGACGTTTAGGATTATCAAATTTATTCAGAGCTTTATCAATCAAAGAGGGATTATAACCACGAGAAATGGCAAGAGATTTGGGATATTTAATTTTATTTTTCAGAGCAGAAGAGTCGGAACAAATGCGTAACGCCCTAATAACAAAAGTATAAAAGGAACTAAAAATGTTTTTAGGGCGTTACGCATTGGTTCTTAATGTATTAAGTTGGAATTTTGTGGAATGATTAATATATTGAGCTATTTAATTTTAGTCTGAACAATTACAGAAATTCAAATCTAAATACAGACAATGAATAAATAAATCTGTAAATAAAGCCCAATAACGAGTCAGTAGACAAGTGCTATCAACAAGAAAATTTATTTCTGTGACAGGTGAGCCGCTATGTTTACCAGTAAGTGCCAATGAAAAAATCTGATTTCGAGCGATGCGTTGCTATTTGCTATCAACAATTTGGTCGATTGTTGAGCAGGGCACAAAAAAGCAAATTACGATCACGTGATTTGTAGAATGGCACATTCCTCACCCTTCTTTCCCCCCGAAATAACTTTAAAAGTAGCGTTAGTGTTCGCTACAAACTACTGATTTTTTTGTATGGCATGACTCTCTACATTAAACATTGTGCAAAATGTAGCGCGCTACACTATAAAATATTGTAAAATATACGACTACCCTCATTTCGTTGCTTCTGACCACTGTATATACAACATACAAAACTAATTTATAATCTGATTCGTTGGAAGTTATTTAGTGATGGTTTTCTAGTTTGGGCTTTTTTTAGGTTCGTTCGTAATTATATAAATACGTAGCGCCTAACAATCGCCGTCTGGTCTGTCCGTATGTAACAACGCAAACAATACCCAACCGAATGGTTTGAAATTTAATATATATATAGAATCGTTGTAGAATTGTGTCGAATCCTTTCAAATTATATGAAAATCGAATCAAAACTTAAGGGTCAATATCTGAAAACTGGGCAATTTCACTCCAGAATTTTTATTTTTTTGAATTAATGTACCAACTTCCAAATACAATTATATACTATGATACATGTTTTGTCATTTGAATGCTGTAGTGTTTTGAGATCAAGGGTGTATATTTTATGCGTAGGATAAACTTTTATGGAAGAAAGTGTCTGTTAACACCATAATCAGTGTCTAATGATTGGGACTGAGGTGATGTTTTTGTCTTAAAAGCTGCACAGCCATTTTATTGAATCATTTTGAACACATGTAAATGATTAGATATTCCATGTGACATTTGTATGTTATATAAATAAAGTTGCAATAAGCTTTTTTTTATAGATAAAAAATTAAATATGGGGACATGAATGATGCTATAAAAATTTTTTCAGAACAAAAACTAAATATTTATAAAAATGAAGCAATGAGAAGAACAACTTACCTTCATCCATGGTGAATAGTTGAACTATAGTTGCTGTTGCAATGGAAATAATTCTGCCAGCGCCACCTAGTATCTGTTAACCTAAATGTGTGGTTAGAGGGACTGAGATGATGGTTAACCCCAGGGACAAATATATTTACTACAGTATTTTACTATACAATCTATACGAGTAAAGGAGCATTATATTTTCCCACACTGTATACATATATATAATATGTATAAATATATAATAGCAAAAGTTGAAAATATTTATAAAATTTTTTACAGCATACATTTAATATTCAATATTTGTACCTGGGGACAGGGACTGAAATGATGATTTCGTTTGTTTAAAACGTAAAATTAATTATTTATACATCATCATATGTCCATTTATCATTGGTAATTGTTATAACAAGTGCTACAATATATTGCATTTTTCAGTTTTTGGTTTTAGTATAATTAATGGAATATTATTGGCAGTGGACGCAAATTGTCCAATTTTCAGATATTGACCCTTAAAAAGGTATTGATAAAAGTTTTCTTCGTTCTATTGAATCCTATCCTAAGTCATCAATTTAGTGATATCCCATTATAGATAATGGATTCTAGGTTCATGACGTCCTATTGAAGATGGAGTTCTATTATTTATGCATGACTGAATTGAATATAGACTAGAGATTCTCAAACTATGGTACGCGAAAGTCCCGATGCTGGTGCATGAAATTACATAAAAATACAACATGTGAAATAAAAAAAACAGCTCAATGCCCCCCCCCCCCCTTCCGCTTTCTTGAATTATCAGTTCGCCGGCTCCATCTTTGTTATTACTGCTTTGATAGCGTTTTGCTCTCTGTTATTTCAGTTATTTTAATGTAATTTCGATTAGTATTTTTAGATAAATGGAACTAATGTAACGGTAGCTGTTGAAATGACTTTTCATTCCCCCCTTAAAAAGAAAACGTTTTCTTCTATAACTATATTGTATATGTGTATTGTGTATATTCTTTATTCCAATGGGCTTCAATCTCCAATTAATAAGCAGTTTATTTTCAGAAGGTGAATTTCTTATGTAGGTTATTAAATAAAGTGTAGGGGAGAGAAGAGCATATGTGAACAATTTTTACATTTTTGACCATTTCTCAAAATTGTTATAAGCTATTGAATCAAAAATTGATTTATATGAATATTTACAATTTGCTTGTTCTTTTGGTAAAACTTTTGGATGCATTTATCAAGAATTTCTAACTTATATCATTATTCTAATAATTGTCTAAATTCACATGTGCCCTGGTGGAGGGGTAGTTGTGAACATACCTGGGGCACATGTGAACACATGCATAAATAAGACAAATATTTTTTTGTGAATAAAAACTAATTAGATGCCCTCTTTCTAGTTGTGTGAATAAATCAATAAATGTTTCAACATAAATACAAGAAATTATTCGTAAAATTGTACACTAATGTACCCTTTTGAGTCACTTTTAATTGTTATCTAACTTCCAGTAAATTAAAACTGTGAAGCATTCGTAAAAACATTGGATTTATAGCTCAATGTTTGACGAGGATAATTAAATTTTAAACTAAAAAAAAAAAAAATGCATACACTGACTTAAAAAATACACTTGTGAACTGTTCACATCTGCCTCCATATGTTCTGTTCGCAAGTGCCTCATCTACCAACTTCAGCCTAACTTATATAAAAAAAAATATTTTAAACTGAAATAAGGAAACAAAACTTTTTGTAGACTTACCTAATTAATGCCACTATAGAATTTAATGCTGATATTCTACTTTAAAAAATGTCTTGAATGAATTTTTACTTTAATAACTTAAGACTGTTTTACTTAACACCTTCTAAAACAAACAAATGACAACTACCAGAAATCAAAATGGCTTATTGTTCTGAAAATTCAGCCGAAAGATGGTACCAGTACTACCATCTATTGGTATTTTTTTGAATTTTTTTATTTCAAATTAAGTGAGTGAAATATGTACTGTTCACATGTGCCCCCCCCTCCCCTATTTTACCATTGGTATAAACGTAGTATTTATATAATAAAAAATTGACTCCAATATATCATTAAGTATTGTAACTTTTTTCTACCAAAACCCTGTATTTTGATAAGGTACATATTATTAAATGTAATGATGATACTACCTTTAATTTGAATGTTAATGTAAAAAGGTCAATATAAGTACCAATTTAATAATGTAATTATCCAATTACATACATTAAAATCTGCTCTGACAGAAGCACAAAAGACTGGAAAAATATTTCATTTTATACTTATTCCGTTTAAACAGGTTTTTTTGTATTAGCTTTGAGTTTGTCACCGGGTGGCACGCGGAAGTATGAATTTCTACTTAGTGCTATGTCGGTCTAAGTTTGGGAACCTCTGAGCTAGACAATCGTAATAAATTTTGTATTCCTGCATTTTTGCATAAGAATGCAACAGCTATTTGCTATTGCACCAAGATCTGACTATTTTAAAACTAGTTATAGTGTACAATTTTCGACTTGTTAAGACACTTTTATTGTAACTTAATGCTTGTCTTAATGAATGCTTTCTCAAAATTGGAGGAGGAGGTGGGTTGTCTTCTCCCTTCATACCGCTCTGTCAACCGCCACCCCTCTTTCCTATTTTTTTCCCCCTTAATCAGAAATGAACAACGAAAATTCAAATGCACGCATAAACCCCAGTGAGAGGGTGCTATTTTGAGTAAAATGCTTGTCTGACGTCAGAACAGCAGCTAGAAAATATTTCTGCGGATGAAATCAGACTGGCTTAATTGTGACAAAAATTATATTGGAAGATTTAACGGCTGACAAAATTATTCAAAATGTTTTGAACCCAGAGAAACCTAAAGCGGAAGAATCGGGGAATGATCATCCGTGAGTCATTGCAGACTCTGCAGTCTAAATGCAGTCCCATTGCAGTTTAAATGCATTAATTGGTTTGAGGTGCAAGAGGAAGCAGATGCAATCCCAAGTACTTTTATTGCATAGAATTCGTAATCTTGCTGCAGTAAAAGAACAATCAAAACGAAAACAAAAAAGCATAATGGATTACTTTAGATGAAAACAGGTGCTACATGCTTATTCAATAAAATTCTAAATTTGTCTGATAAATAGAATTCTTATTATCAGTTATGCTTTTTACAAACAAAAGTACATGACAAATATTTTTTTAAATTTATAAATAAACTTATATAAATGTAATTTCAATAAAGGTCTTTCGATTATCCTTCTATTTCGATAATCCGCTACACCGTCGGTCCCGTGAGTGACGGATAATCAAAAGTTTAGTGTAACTATATGTAGTTTCTTTCTTCGATTAGGTTTATTCTATCCTAAAGGACACGGCGTTTTTCCGACGAATGAAAGCAACCAGGCAGGCTGCCGCTTAGTAGAACGAAAAACATTTGGATAAATAAAAGAAATTTACATTTGGATTCTACAAAGGTATTTTTGTAACACCTTGCCTTTCGTCTAGCACATTCCAGGAAAGTTTGTGAGGCAACATTTACCTGCATCTGGAAGCGATAAAAGAAGGAATAAAGCAGCCCTTTGATCAGCAAGTTGTATCGGAATATAAAGAGTCTGCTGACAAGCTGGCAAATCGTAAAGTTCCCACTATTGTCAAGTGTAATAGGTCATTAAGAAGAAACCGGCAAGCTGCCAAGGATCATTAAGGGAAGAGGTGTGATCAAACAGCGGTAGAGCGCAGATTCTGTTTAATAACTGATGCATACAGGCCCCGATCATGACTAATTGGGGCCCTGGGCAAAGATAAATTAGGACGCCCCATTCGAATCGTTGCAACATTATTCAAATAGAACGGATGGTCAGTCATATGTGTAAGGCATAAACAATAATTTGGCACCTTGGAAGAAAAATCTTAGCTCAGTCAATTCTAAATTAAGTACTTTAATTAATAAAAATACTCTTTGTTTTCTTAGTACAGAACAAAACTCTTTTATATAACTTTAGCTACTTGTTATATTACTTAAAGATGGATTTAATAACTTATGGAAGCTTTTCAAATACTCTAACCTATAGATACGAGTTAATCAAGTTGCTTTCTTTTACATCTTTTTAAGTTGTACTACACACAACATAATATCAAATCAAATACACAATACTTCACAAGTAGAAAGTATTTTTTAATAAATCTAAAAAGATGGCAGTTTTGGGTTTGTTTTCCATATTTAAGTCAAAGTTAAATTTTCTTCCGTATTCAAAGTTTTTCTTTTATCTCACGACAATTAGAATTGATTATTTTCAACCACTAAAGTTTAGCTATGATTTAAGCTCATTGCTAATACAATCAAATTAAAATCAAATTATTATTTCTTATTTAATAGTGGTTGAGGTTAGCTTTGCGAAAGCATTAATTTCTGTGAGTTCAAAATGAAATTTGTTTTTCAGAAAGTTTAGTATATTCTTTTAAATATGAAATTTGTATTTTGTATTTGAAAATTTTCAGAGATGGAATTGGAAAAAAAAGTAAATATTTTATAAATTAATCTATGGATTTGGGGGCCCCTGGGCAAAGTCTCGATTTGTCCATGCGATAATAAGGTCCTGGAAGCATAAAAGGGTCATTTTCAAAATAGGTTTACATTGAAATAAAAATTAGCAACAGAATAGCTATTGCTTTCAATCACTGGAAGGCGTTTTAAAAATGCATAATAAAACCATTCCGGTCATGGAAAGAAAGCTTATTATACATAGGATGTTTGTAAATTGCATTTACAAAATTTTGAGAGGTGATAGTATCCGTCAAAATGAACAACTTATGAATTACTAGCTAAAGTACCCGGCATTGCCGGAATTTTGAGAATGTTTGTTTTGAAAAACCAATTTCAAAATTGAACATACAACATTAAAAAAAAAAAAAAAAAAAAAAGAAAAGAAAAGAGTCGAAGTGTTGTACACATGAAACAAATGAAAACCCAATATAAAAATATATAAATTTTTATAACAGACGCAAAATAATGCAGCTATAAATGAACTTATTTCAATTCATCATTGGGGCAATAATGTTAAAATACGTCATTATTTCTATAATCGAGTTTTTATCATGCTTGAAAAATTTCAAATCTATTTCTCAATTTATTCGGGAGATAGAACGCTTACAAATACACACAAACACAGAAGGCAGACGGACGGCAATTTGTTTTTTCTAAAAATATGTTTTTCGGAATCTCCAGTGTCTGAAATGTGTAAATCCGTTAATTTTTTTTTTTTTTTTTTTTTTTAATATTAAAACAATTACAAGACTTATCTTATACTACGTATGATGGGTAAGTAATAAATAAATAATAATTATTATTATTTAAAAATATGGAAATGCAAACGAGAAATGTGTAAAGGATGCTGTCATTGTCTTGCGAATGATGTCGCGTGCCTACTCTAGGCTTTTAAGCCCTTACCATCCGAGTAATTTTGCAAAGTGAGTGATAGTCAAATAGTGATAGATTCAATGCATACGTAAGGGCATACCACTGAATATTCAATTGTTGGCGAGTTATCAAACTTTGTTGTATTGTCTAGCCTTGTCATTGTTCGAATTCCGCACACTTCCTGCTCTCTCATTCAAGGGATCTTTTGTTTGTTGGAATGATTCGATTTGTCCAGTTGGAAGATATACGCACTAGAGTGAAATTTTTATTTAGAGATCGACCGAAATTTCGATTTTATTTTAGTTTTCGGCCCAAGACACAAGTTTCGGCGAAAAAGCTGCCGAAAATTCGGCCGGACCGAAACTTTCTGTAATCCAAAAATCTTGTTTCTTCCTTAGGGAATTTTCAACATTATTTATGGATTTGAGCGGTATTCCCCCCCCCCCCCCCGCCCCAAATGAGACACTCTTTATTTATTGATATGTACGTGTACAGTCATGGAAGAAAAAAAGTAAACGCCCCCTACTATCTCTGCAACCAATGATCGTACAATAAAGTAACTGGTACCATACGATTGGAAATAAAGTCTACTTTTAAATGATGAATACAAAATTTACTTAGGGAGCCATCTACCTATCAAAACAAACCAAAACTTTGTTTTTTTTCAATAGCGCGACCCAATTTTGACACCCTAAATAAATTCTACACCCTTCAATTAGCCTAAATATAGATTTGCATGAAATTAGTACAATTAGTTTGCAAGGAATTCATTATTTTAAAATGGAATTATTTTAGGGGTTGTATCGATATTGAAGTTCGGTACTCGAAGGTTGTTGAAAAGCTACAGATTGACTAAGTCACTTCTATTAATGTGTTATTCTTATTTCTTCCCAATATGACCCTTTCACTCACTTAGTAAATCGCCTATTGTCATATATCGTAAAATCCTCTTCAATATTCATTTTATAAAGCTTCCAAACAGGGTTTGGAGATATATCAATCTTGATATGTATCATATCGGATATTTATATTAAAAAATTGATATTTTCATATATTTGATAACAATTTTCAAAATAGTGCATATGATATTTTGATATTTTCAGTCAAAACAAGTGTAAATGAATTTTTTAACTGTTATTAATTGCGACGTTCTGTAGATAAGAATTTTTGTTTCGGCTGGCCGTTTTTAGCTTCCCGAACATCCCCTCCATAAAAAATCTTTACCAGGTTTTACACTTGAAACTGAATTTTTAAAAGTAAAATGTAGAATCAATAAATATTTACTTAAAACAGCTATTGAAAGATAATCTGTCTAATTTGGAGAAGTTATTTACTGTTTCATTAGAATCTTTTATGGTTTTGGATTTCTTTAGTTTAAACTATACAACAGGTTAGAGATGTTCAAATTTTGCAATAAAATCAAAGTATTTTTTATATTATAATTTTTGATTCATATACAAAAGTTAGTAATCGACTAAATTATCAGTTTTAAATAACAATAAAATACTTTCGTGGAAAGGTTTGAGTAAATTAAATGACTAACCTAAATATCTCATATTCTACATTATGGATATAAAAAATGGTTTAAATGATGTAAAATCTTTTTTTAACCAAAATTATGTAGATATCAAATACTAGAATTAGATTAATCATTTGCCGTAAATACATCGGCATCTATTTAAAAAGAAAAAAAAAATCACGTGTTCTTTATATTTGTGGAAAGTGTTGAAATGAATAATTTCGTGTTTACACTACCAATTAAGCTTTGCTCTGTGAAATTTCCTGTTAATGTGAACATCAGTTTCTTTCAGTAAAATTAAACATCAATCAAACGCAAACATGTATTTTGGACAAACTGGTCCGCATAATGACACATAAAAAGCAATAGTTGCAGCAACTAACCCCCAAAAATTTAAAATGCGATCTAAATAAAAAAATAAATGTGATTGCGCCAAATAAGAAAAAATACTTTGATAGAATTTTAACAAAAGAGGGGCAGAAAATTACGAGTGCATTAGTGCACAAAAAATGAGAGGGCGAAAATCCCCCCCCCCCCCCCAAAAAAAAAAAACCCAACCACATGTTTTGCTTAAATTTAAAAGAGAGGATCTGTTAGTGTGAAGTATAAAAACCATTTTTACCAAGAATTTCTTATAGTCCCCATGTCATTGATTCGATGAGACTGTTAGCAATATCAGGATCTTTTGATAATTTGCATAGTACATGAACGTAGAAAAGATCGTAAGATACGGAAAAAAGTTTTACGCTTTGTTTACATCGTAAGACAGACTTACACTTTAAGGTGATCTTAAGTGAGGCACCGTAATCCCAACCCAAATATTTCAATAACATGAGTAATATATATATATATATATATTTTTTTTTTTTCAAAGTATCCTTTTCTGCACATAATAGACGGTCCCTTAAACCAGCATTTTGAAGGTTTTTAAGTATAACTTGAAAACTACTTAAAAGGAAAAAAATGAAATTTTGGATTTGCATAAAGAAGGATATAACAAATATAAATCCATCAAAAAATTGTAGGTTGCAATTTTTTTCGATTATTAATTTTTTATTAATATTTTTTCGATTATTAATTTCATAATTCATATCATAAAATTTTTAAATTTAAAAATTCAATGTATTTATATTTGGGTTTTTTAGTACTATAACCACATAAAAAATTTTCACAGTAGAATTATAATTTCAGGAGATATTATTAAAAATATAGAAACGTAAATTAACATTAGAAGCTCTAAATTTTGAATGTTTATAATTCAAAAACTTATTATCCAAATGACATGAAATTTCGTTTTTAGGTATAGTTTGACCCAAAGATTTAAAATATCTATTCAAAATTGGGTGTTGCTATTAAAAAAAGTTTAGGCTGGTTTTAATTTGCAGATGGCCTCCTAAACAAATTTTATATACATCATTTAAAAGTAGACTTAATTTCCAGTCGTTTGGTACTAGAATATTTTAAGAAAATTTTTCTTTTACAATGAAAGTTTGGAAAAGCAAGTTTTTATTTTCTAAGAAATTCGTTTGTAAATTCTGGTGCCAGTAAAATATTTCATCATTTTACGAACAGAACTTTTGTTCTCCTGAAAGGGTAAAGGAAAATCGGAATTTTTTGTAGAAATCGAGTCGGGCCAGGCCTGGTCATTTCGACCCCGTGCAGACCTCTACTGTAACTGGAAATACCCGATTTTAATTTAAGAAAAGCTGTAAAACTGACCCTGATTTCACCGGTTCCGAACTTAGTAAACAGAAACACACAGCTTTCATTGCCTCCGTTTAATGAAGGTAGGAAACAATCACCCCTTTATTCCCTCGACTGAGTTAAACCAAGGTGCTGCACAACCTTGAGTGCAAAATAGCACTCAACTTTACCTGAGGGTCGATCTTTGAAAAGAAAAAAAAAAGGACAATTTTTTTTCTACTTTCGTACAAGCAGAGATGTGTCGCAGTTAAACAGATTTGACTAAGAAGAATGCTTAGCTCGCAAGAAGTAAAGATGAATCAGATAAAGAATATGAATCACAGACCCAAGAATTTTGCGTGGTAGGTTTTCTTGGGAAATACATTAACCCATTATGCCTAGCGTCCCATTTTTGGGACGTTTCGAATTTTAATAAATTTTTATAATTTTCCTCTTCCTTTACAGCATGGGAATTGTATGAAGTAATTGTCTGTAAATGTCTATCTATTACCGAGTGATGACAGCATAAGATTGATATTTATTTTCTTAAATGAAGGCCTTTTTTCGGTGTTTATAGATTTTTCATTTTTCAATATAGAAAAATGTAAAAAGTAAGCTTATTTGTATTTTTTGAATCAAAGATCCAAATAAATAAGCCGTAATATTAGCTTGTAGACTTCTTTGAAATCTATATATTTTTTTAATTGTGAAATTATAGGTTCAAGCCTATTTTTTTATGCATGTTTGTAACGTGCAAAATATAAAGCGCTAGACTCAAATGGGTACCTATTTCTAATAGCCATTTAGGGGACAGTTATTGATGTAAAGTCCTTTTCAAGATTATTTTGAAATAAATTGTTTTTTAGCCTCCAATACGATTATTCTTAATTTATTATTAATAATACTTGTAATGTTATTAGTCTCTGTAAAGAAAGAAAGAAATTTTTTTAATAGTTCATATGAATACTACTTATAGTATATACAATTTAAAAGCTTAATTTATATAAATTTATAGTATTTTTCCAGTTCATTTTGCAACAGTTTAAAATGATTTTATCAACAAATTTGAGAAAACAAAAATTCAGGCATAAATAGGTTAAAGTCTGTTGGAATTTATCTTTATTTGTAAATACATAAAATGAACAGGTGTCCTTATTCAGAAACTATGCAATCGAATCGCGTTTTCTTTCTTTTTTTTTTTGTAAAGACACAGAAACTGGCAAAAAATGCTGTCGAATTTGGCATTTTTAACAGAATGGTCCAAAGCGGTATCGAGACAGGGCTTCATAATGTAGCAATTCCCTGTCACTTAAAAAGTACTACATTTGTCGTAAAAAAATCTCTGCCGGCTCGGCCTACAGGCGGAGGTAGATTTTGAAGTTAAGTACTCATTTCACCAACAAAAACTAAATCAAGATGAGAGAGAAACCCGGTTTAACAATTTTATCTGGCCGCTTTGGACGAGTTTTTAATTTCATTTTTCTGTAAGAGCTGGTTTTATTAGAATCATGTTAATACGATATTTTTTTTCTCCAACCCTATTTTTGTTTAATTTGTTTTTGCTGTAAGAGTGGGTCCTATAAAAAACTTTTCAATATGAAAGTTGTAGATAATATTGATAAGATTTATAATAAATTTAAGCGGCTTCGATATCTTGTGAATGGACGAAGTTATGAATTGTTTTCTTCTTCAACTCCTCCATTTTTTTTTCGTTTTTAATTTTTTTTTCTGCTGTAAGAGTGGGCGGTGCTATCAAAAACTTGTCAATATAAAAATTGTACATAACATCAAGAAGATTTATATTATGTTTATGTGAATATGCTATCTTGAGAATGGATGAAGTTCTGAATTTTTTTCTTCTTAAAACCCTATTTTTTTCGCCCCTTGAGCCCATTTTTGATTTTATCAAAAATCTGTCCTACAAAAATTTTTGGCCTTTTTCCTAGAAGTAATAACATTAAACTTATTTGATATGTATTATATTTAACAAGTTGTGGATTTTTTTTTTGGTTTTCACAAAACTCTTCCCTATTTCCACCTTCTTGGTCCGATTTTGCCCATTAATGAAATTCACCGAGGTTTTCTACCCCTTGATTTTATGTATCAGTTTGGAAGAGATTTGCGCAAAATTATGGAGGTTATCGTGTCCATAAAGTAATATACAGTGGAACCTGCTAAAGTGACCACCTTGGTAATGTGGTCACCTGGCTAAAGTGACCGCTTTTACAAAATTTTGTGCTCATATAAAATAATGTGAGAATTGTCCGCTAATGTGACCACCTGTCTATAGTGTAAAGTGAGCAGATAGCCTGTCATTGTCAATGTTATTTGAACCTGTAAAATGCGACCATCCATTTTTCTGCATGTCGAAAATTTTCAAACTAAAAGACTAAAGTGACCATTTTCCGAAATTTTTATTTTCATCCATAAAAATGTACATGAATTTATCTCCTATAGTGACTACCTGCTTAATGTACAAAGTGACCAGTTTGTCCTTTATTGTAATGATATTTTCATCTGTCTAAGGTTACCTTTCCTTACCATTTTTCTCTCGAGGTGAGAGGGATGAGGAATATTTCCCCCATAGATATTGACAGATCGTAGGATAGGAATGCTTGCGTCTGCTACTCATTGACTAACTAAGTCACATGTTAGTACTATGTCCTATCTGAGGAGACGACTTAGCGATTGTTCGGGTTTGTTTTAAAAAGGGTTCCTTTGTCATATGCTCTCAGAAATTCTAATAATGAACCTGCGCATGTTCTTTCATTGTACTGCTTGCGAGATTTGTAACATTTAACATTAAGTTTTAGATGTATGAATTTGTAGTTTTCTTATTGCTTTAGTAGTTTTTTCCAGTTTTTATTTTTAATGCAGTTATCTTTATTTTTAAAGTATGTAGAATAAAGAATCTAAATATAAAAAATCTAAACAGTATAAAAAGTTGTGTTTAAAAGATAAAATTGAAGTTAATAATTTTCTAAAAAACAGTCGATGAGCAGAAGCTGAAAATTTTCAAATCAGTAAAACTTGTGTGAGCAATATTTTTAAAAGAAAACCGGAATATCCACAAAGAGTTGAAGGAAATGAGTTGGAAAATTCGAAAAACCGATAATTTTGAAGTAAATCAGGCAACTGTTGTACGGTTTAAAAAAAGTGCGTGGCATGAATGCTCAAGTTTCTGACCTTTGCTACAAGAAGCAGCTTTAGAATAAAAAACTCAATGTAGAAAATTTTACTGCTTCTCAGCCGTTAGAAGCAGTAAAATTTTGTGCGGAGAATCTCATTTCGTTGACGGAAATATTAGATTCCTTTAAAAGACAGACTTCTGATTTGCTAGAGAATTACAAGAAATAAGACGTATTCAATGCTGATGAATGTGGTTTGTTTTATCGGGAATGCCTAACAAAATATTAGGAATGACTGGAGATAAATGTAAAGATGGAAAGATTTCTAAAGAGAGAATTACCATTTTGCTTGCTTGCAGTTCAACAGGAGAGAAACTCTCTTGTGATAGGAAAAGCCAGAAAAACATACTGTTTTAAAAAAAGTTAACATCAAGAATTTACCAGTCTCGTGGTAGGGAAATAAAAAATCCTGGATAACATCCTCTATTTTTACTGAATGGGTTACACAATTAAACAAGAATGTGAAGCAAAGAGAGAGAATTCTATTGTTTATAGATAACTGTTCAGCCCACCCGAGTGATATGTCGTTTTCAAATGGGAAAGTGAAGTTTCTATACCACCTAATACCACATCGCATTTACGCTGCTAGATCAAGGAATAATTCAAGCTTTCAAGTTACATTATAGAAAATTCTTGCTCCAGGATATAATTTACAGAGCAGAAGAATGGAAATCAGCAAATGAAATTGCTTCATGTATAAACGTCCTTGATGCCATAATGTGAGAATTTGGTACTTTAAAGTGCAATTTCAAAATGCTTTGAAAAAATTGGCTTTTCGTAACAAATTTCTGAAGATATCAAGGATTCACAGTCTGTAAATGATAACAATAGCCTTTCGAATATTCAAAATCTTATAAATCAATTACCTTTGGAAGATGAACCTGTGAATGCTGAATTATTCATGAATTTTGAGTGATATCCCAACATACAATGCTTCCGTTGATCAAGAAAGTTTGAAGCAAGAAATTTGCGATATGTTTAAAAATGAAAAAGAAAATGAAGTTTGTGTTAGTGAAGATGAATTGAAATCGAAGAAAATAATGAAATTTAGAACGCAGAAATGTTAAAGATGCACAAAATAGTAACTGTCCACCAATGCTGGATTTATTGAGGAAACATGAAGACATGCCTGAAAACGTAATTGATGAAAAGAAGTGTTTTAAGCAACAAAGAATTTGACTTTTTTGCTGTAAATGAAACTTCATAAAAGTTTGTATAATTTTTTAATGAATAGTTTATCACTGCCAGTTATAGAAATGTAATCATTATGCAATTACAATCAAAATAAAAATGCGTAGTAATTACAATGTACAGTGTCATTATGTGTTATTTAAATCAATGAATACGGAAGTTCTTCAAATGAATTCAAAAGAAATAAGGTGCGTTTTAAGTTAATTATCTTCTATGTAGCGTATTTTAAATTAGTAATTCAGTTATTATAATTGTTAATTGATCAATTCAATACTTAGTATAGTGCATTTTTTCGTATGTATACTTAAATTTGTTTTATTTTTTTAGATCAAAAATTTTAAAGTGCCATTTTTAAAGACACTTCATAAAATGACCACCTCTATATAGTGACCATTTTAGTCGGTCCCGTGGGTGGTCACTTTAGGCAGGTTCCACTGTAGATAGATATAAACTTTTGAACTGGGGGTGGTTTGGTCATCGGCGTAGATCTGCAAACATTTTTTTAGAAATTCCAACATAAGGGAGAACGTAATAGATAGTATTTCTTACAAAATCTACTTAGAAACGAAAAAAAGTGATTCGATTCCAAATGACTTCAAGAGTCATGCATCTATTAGTTTCATGCTTTTACATTCAAACATGCGTTCATGAATGTGTGTCAGAATGTTTCGCGTTATTGAGCCGTGAAAAATATTTTAAATAATTCCGTTTCTAAAATGTTGAAATTATTGAATGAAATTCTTATTTACAAAGAAATTTATTTAAAAATACGCAAAAGCCTTTCTTCACGTACATTATAAAAGCAAAACTTCCAAAAGCCTGCTTGCCATTGCGGTATTTCGCGATTATAATCTATATATATGTATTACGCTATGGTATGTGGCACAGAAATCGCGATTATTTGTTAATTGTTTCATGGCAACGCCCAAATGAAACGCATCTCCTTGGTTATTGAACAACATTGAATGCATCTCCATACCTATAAGGCGGGTTACCCTAGGGGAGACCGTCTTCTGTCGCCAAATGCCGCCAAGTTTGTCACCAACGTGGCGGTATTTCGCGATTATAATCTATATATATGTATTACGCTATGGCATGTGGCACAGAAATCGCGATTATTTGTTAATTGTTTCATGGCAACGCCCGAATGAAACGCATCTCCTTGGTCAACATTTAATGCATCTCCCTACCTATAAGGGGGGCGGGGTTACCCTAAGGGAGACCCTGTTCTGTCGCCCAATGCCGCCAAATTTGTCCCCAACGAGGCGATAGATCGCCCAATTGGGCGATCCAAATGAGTCGCCGAAAGGGAATCCAACTTGGCGATATCTCTATTTTACCAAATTTCCATAGCCTTCCATTGTAAACCAATAGGGTTTACTGGCTTACAGAAAATCAACCCATTGAGATATTTGAATGCAACAAAAACTTAGTATTAGCTTAAGGGATTCTGTTAATTCTATTTCAGGGAGTCCAAGTCAATTAACTTATGAATAAAAGTAACATGATACAATGCTTTCCCAAACATATATTTTAAGGGAGACCAAACGGGTTGCCAAGGGCGGCTAGTTAAGTGAAATGTACAATATTCTTGTGCCCACCACGGTAATGGATAAAACAAGGTGTGAAGAAAAAAGATTATGAGAAAAAAGGCCATGATAATCGCTTTGACGTGCTTCGTGCAACCAATGATGACACCACATACAGAAGTTTATTAACCCTTTATATCCTGAATTTTTAATACAAAAATTGCTTCATCTGAATAATTATTTACGCTCATGTCTAAGATATCCAGAACAACATATATAATAATAATAATAATAAATTTAATTTTTATATAATTTTTACTTTCTTCTATCTTTACAAGAAAGAAGCATTGGATTCGTGAAAATGTTCGAATTCTAGTTTTTGACGGATTGACACGTTTTAGGGATAAGAGATTCCAAAAAACATGTTTTTATAAAATGCCTGTCTGTCTGTGACAAATTTTGTGGGAAATTTATCTCAAGAAATAATGCACGGAATTTAATAGAAATTTATATTCAGGTAGTCCCTGTATAAATGGATGCTGATTAGTTTTTGGTGTAAATTGCTCAGCAGGTGGACCTGCTAGGCTGCATTTTTTACGATTTCCGCAACAGCTGTGTCTTAAGAACTAATGCACATATTTCCATCAAACTCCAGATTAGGTTAGTCCGTGACATGAATTGATGTTGTTTACATTTTGGTGTAAATCGCTCAACAGATGGCGTTGCTATGCTGCATTTTTCACGATTTCCGCAACAGCTCTATCTGAAGAATGAATGCACGGATTTTCATCCAACTTGAAATTCAGTTAGTCCTTGATGTGAGTTGATGTTTACTACGTTTTGGTGTAAATCGCCCAACAAGTGGCGCTGCGTTATGCTGGTTTTTTCCCGATTCCCGAAATAGCTCTATTTCAAGAACTAATGCACGAATTTTCACCAAACTTCAAATTCTAGTATGATAAATATGATTGCTGATTATGTTTTGTTGTAAATCGCCCAACAGGTGACGCTTTTATGCTGCATTATTCCGATATCCGCAATAGTTCTATTTCAAGAACTAATGCACGGAATTTCATACCTTTTTAGAATTCTCACGTTGGGGATAGATTGTCATTTAATTTTAGCACTGTGATAGCGAATTTTGAAGTTTTAACATGTATGGATAGAAGAAAGTTTAGGGATTGCCACATCCGACTAGTTTTAATTGAAACTGATTTAATAAATCAGTAGTTAGAGCTCTTTTTGCAAAATATTGGCAAAAATAATTAGAATGCATGTAAAAGCACAAATAATTGTACAAAAATTATCTTCAGGTATATAAATATAGTTCAAAGATATTTAAAATGCAAATTAAATATATCTCAAAATACATCAGAAAAACCTAGAACGGTTTCAACCATTATAAGGCATCCTGGTGCGACTTACCAGGAAGCCATTGTAAGAGAATCAATTGAAATAATTGCTCAGCTTGTAACGATGCACTATCGTACGATATCCATGGAGTATGATGGTATTTGCTACATAATCGGTGAAAGCTTGTTTTATTGAAAATTTGAATAACTATCTGGCATCTCATCGGACGTACATTTAAATTATACAATGTTTTTCTTCTAGACAATTCTCGAATAAGCGCAAAGAAAATAATATTTAAATCCTACTGATGACGGCCTTGTAATGGTTGAAAACGTTCTAGGTTTTACTGTAATGTATTTTAAGATATTTTCAATTTGTATTTTAAATATCTTTATCATATTTACGCACCTGAAAGTCATTTTTGTACAATTATTTGTGCTTTTTTATATGGATAGTTTAATTATTTAGCTCAAGGCGAATATAGCACTAGTATTTTAACTCTTATTTATTAAAAGTAATTAGATTAATTAACAAATACTGCTATGGAAATCTTACAATTCTTATGAGAACAGTGTCCATAAATGTAGTGTGATCCCATCTGTAACAGGAAAGTGTTTTGTAGTTGCCAATTTTTCGTGTAACATTTTCGAATAGGATAAAAGCTACACCTAGGTAAAGAAGTGAGAAAATAACCACGTTGCAAAAATATTGAGCTTTTACGGTTTCACTGTGCTTTCTCAATAGAATTGAGTCAATTATTTTGTATGAAAAGTGCTATCTACTTTTATTAAAAGAAGAATTTAATAAATTTTACATTGAATTTTCTTTAATGATACTTAAAAGTACCGTCACACTGAAAAAAATGGGTACTCAAAATTGAGTAAAAAGCACTCAATTTTAAATACGTCACATACTCAAAATAGCTCCGATCCAAATGTACTCAAAATGGAGAAACATGTGTAATCATTTTTTATTCCACGGCTGTGTTCAAATATAAATCGTTATGTTCTGCCCCATGCACCTACAAATTAAAGTAAAAATGTAGTGACATTTATTTCCCGTTCACAATTATTAACAAGAAACGTTTAATGGATTATACGTTAAGAAAAATAGCAAAATTATTTGAAAGATACCAATATTTTTATGACGAGCATTATTTGCAAGCACTTTTAAATTATTTTAAAATGCTGTGCTAAATTTAATATTTGCATTAATAAACGTCTTTTATGCCGCCATAAATGAAATAAACCATTACAGGGTACAAAATGATCGTTTTCTTCGGGTTTGATAACATGTGATGGATCTAAATTGAGAAAGGATAGCTTCATTGTTGATCCAAACATACTCAATTCGATAGGAATACATCGATTGACTCACTTTTGAGTACTTCATTTTTTTGAGAGCAGGATATACAGGGTAATGGATGCAAAAACTTAGCTATATACTTCTGATATTGTACTACTTTTCATACTCTTATCTGTTCATTTGACTAAGTGATATCAAAATCTATTTGATGCTTACGTAGTTTATACTCCTATTTCGCTATTCCTTTTAAGGGGGTCCGGGACACATTTTAAAATAATTTTTATTTCTTGAGTTAAAATAGAGAATTTTTGGTGATGGTTAACAATATAATTTGTAAACAAATTCACATGATAAAACTTCTCATATTTGTTTTGAAAAAATTAAAAATAAAAAATTTATTTAAAGAGTGGGGCAATTTAAAATCGTTATAACTCGAAATATTATTTGTAGAATTTCAATTTTTTTTTCATTTAAATAAACAGAAATATATAAGTTTTAATTTTGATTCAGCATTTTTAAAAATATTAATTTTTGAAAAATTAAAAATATTTTTAAAGTAAAAAAAAAATAACTTGAAAAAAATCATGTTTACAAAAGTAAATATTTTTTACCAAATTTGCTAAATCAAAATTAAAATAAAACAATTGAAAAAGTCATGTTCCAAGTTTGAACCACTTAACTTTAATGGTTCTTGACTTAAAGCAATTTAAATACGGGAAATAATAAAAAAACCCATCATGAAGAAAAACTCATTTTCACAAGAAGTCATTTCCATGACCACCATTGCTTAAAAGCTAGATTTTGAAAAAAAAAACGAAAAAAATAATATTACCTGTTCTAATTAAGATAGAAACAATGATTTAAACGTCATTTTAAGTAGGCGGAAAGAAAAAAAAACAGAAAATATTTTAATGGAATAAATTTTTCTTAGAAAATCTGAAGATTTTTGTGTCCCGGACCCCCTTAACAAAATAAAATTCACGAATCTCAAACATCCAATAGACAGATTTTCTATTGCGTTATTTTTCGACCCTCGCCGATATTACGCCGTTGACGGCGAGTTGTGAGGTGCGTTATGTTTTAATTTTTAATTTTCGTACTGATGATGGAGCTTCAGAAGCTTTTGAAACAGCTGTATGCACCTTTTGACATTTGTGCTATTTAACGTTGTCCATTCTTTCTTAACGTTATTTGTATCCAAAGAAATAATATTTTAATTAAAAAAAAAAGACCACCTTTTGAAAAAAAACAGGTCAACCCGAGCCGAAATTATCAAAATGTAACCCAAAATCAGACCGAAACCGAAATATTTAAAATCAGCATGAACCCTTAACGAAAAAAATGAGATTCAACCTAACCCAATCTGCTCGGATTCAGGTAAAATTGAGTTACCCGATTGGATGCAGTAGTCTAGTGTGTAAAGTTGCGTAACTGAAAAACTACTTGGCGGAATAAGATGATATTTTAGATTCGGATATTTGAAGTTTCTAGAAATCGATTTCTGTTAAAATATTTACAGGTCACAATGCACATATTTTTCCTATACTAATTTCATAATTTATATATTTTATAAGTAAAATTCGAAAAGTACCTATTGTAAACTATAATTTTAATCTAAAATATATCATTCAAGCCAAGTAGTTTTTGCGATGCTTAATAGAAATTTTCACATTGAAATTTGTTTTGCAACTATTAGTGATGCATGTAACATTAAAGTTCAAAGTAGTAAATGTGCATAAATGCAAAACTTTTCCCCGAATGTCTTCCACTGTGGTGTCCGTTAGCATCGAATTCTCGCCAAACTTTGAGACTTGGCGAAATATTACCAAATTTAGAGACCAAGAGATAAATTGCTATAACTGAAGCCAATTTGGCTATAGCTGACTCATTTGTCGCAATTCCGATTCAAATTCAATATTGAGGAAAACTGGGAATGAATTTTCTATAACGGTTCCTCGCATTTTACCTTCGTGTTTTCGAGTAAAATTAGCTAAAATCTTAAAACCAAGCAATAGGAAGATACCTAGATCGGAGGGACTTTTTTCCTGGTTATACATGAAAAAAACTATTTATAAATTAAAAAAATATTAAATTTCATATCCCGGATGGGCGATATGGCTATCAAGATATTAGCCAAATTTACCTCGCACATGTGGCCACTTTAAAATAAAAACGTTAATGTATTGGCGTTTTGCACTTGTTATAGCACTTTCATCATTATTATGTTTAACCTGTCTCAAATTATTAGATTGTAACAAAAGTTTTCCACCAAATCACCATTACATAATACTAATTATAATATGTATAATTAACTGTAATTTTATATTTCACTACCTTTCAGGCAAACCTTCACAGTGTCATATGATACAACACTAGTACCTAAAGCTGTGCACTTTATTCGGTGACATTCTGTAGCTAACTTTTTGCAACAGAACTGGAAGTAAATGTAGGTTCTAATCTGGTGGCGTGATAGTTCCATTTCATACACCTTGTACTTAATGATAATGATATTTTTTACAAATTTCACACCACAGTGTTTTAAAACAAGTCTCTTTCTTTCAAATGCCAAAAATCGTTTGACAAAATATGAGCAAACACATCAACGCGAACTGTTTGCACAGACCGTATTAGCTGTGGTGGGAAACTTTCGTTACAACCTGATATAATTTTCCTTCTCTATGTGATTTATTTATTTTCCCTTTTTGCTGCTTGTGTTATAGGGCATCGATGTGTACGTGGCGATCATGGACTTCAGGCCGATGGAAAGCGACGAAGAAGCGGTCGCCATGAAAGAGGGACAGCAGGTCGAAGTGATCGACGCGTCCAAACCCAGGAGGTATATAATATCACACATTGGTACTATAAATGTATTTCTCATTCATATATACAGGCACAATTTTCATTTCAAAAAGTTCGCTTTTGTGATATAAGTAATGAATAATCCTTAGTTCCTAACTTCTGAAGGAGTGAATGTTTCTATAAGTGAAGCTGACGTTATGTTTAAAAAAGTTTTGAAAGAATTTGAAAAAAAAAAATAATAATATGAACCCTAAAACTCAGACACCCAATAAAAGCAAAAAAAAAAAAAAAAAAAGAAAGAAAGAAAAAAAAACTGAAGAAAAGCCTAAAACAAAATTTTGTCAATCACATTTTATCTAATCAAAAATTAAAATATTTTTTCTTTATCCTGGTGCAAAAGAAAAATCGCCAAATATTGCTCCAATTGCAATCTTTGACATCGAAAATTTTCTTTGTCTTTCAAACATTGCTTTCCTGTTTAAATTAAATATTTTCATTGTATATTATTATTTCTCATTAAAACTTTAAAAAAAAAATAACATTAGTAACAGTTTTTTTTTTCGAGGTGTTATTAATATTTTAACTGATATAGTCATTTCAATTCTTTAAGCAACGATAGCATAGTATGCCGTTTCCACCATGAAAAAAAATCGATCATGGGCATTATTTGCGCGTGAGAAAAGAGAAAAATACCAAATTTTATTATAAAAAATATTACTCATATCGGTATATTATACATACAAATGAGTCCAGTAAAACGGCCCAGTAGTGTTTAAACCAGAAAAATATCCATCCAATTCGATGCATTTTCGAAATGAGCCCGGGCATACAGATACACTTTTTGGGCCTGTTGTATAATGCATATGATAAGGTAACTAAATTAATCAACTATGAAATGGGAATAGCATTTGAATAACATTTTTAAAAATATATAAATATCCTAACTCATTTCTTCTAAATGGCAAGATTTCCTGCCAACATATATTTTCAGGATTCGTACCAGTAATTTAGAAAAGTAATAATTAATGACAAATTTTCTATTAAATAAGGAGATGATTGCTGTTTTAAAATAGTGATATTCAAAAGGTGAAAACTGTTTTTTTTTTTCTCCCTCTTATGTCAAATACATAGAATGTAAAAGCAACAGTATTTCATTTTGCTACTTATTTGTAACTATTATATTGAGTCTTTGCTTTTGTTCTATATCTAAGTGAGTTCTTGTTTTCTGCATAAATTCTGATGGCTAATTTTTGTGCTGTCCCATGGGCTTTCACTTCAACTTGACCTGGCAAGTTTTCCTACCAGTCAAAAATACAGCCAATTATTGAACCATATATGCCAAATATATCCCGAGGCATTCAAACTGATAACGAAGACAAAGAGTTGTGTGTTTAAAATGCAAAGATTCTCAAAAAAAATAATTCTCGGGATAAATGGTTAATATCATATCAAAAACTGGAGCTAATTTTACTGTAACGAAAAAAATTTATTTTTTACAGTTGCTATTACAAGTCCTTTCTATATTGACACGGACTTATTGATTCCTATATCTTGCTCACATTGCAATTATACTGTTATTATTACAGACTATCATTTTTTTTCGATGCATTATACTTTTATTATCTTATTGCCAACATTCTGTGACGACTTCGTATATATTTTTATTTTTAAACCTCATATTTCGTCTTATTGTGTTATTTTTAAAAATATTTTCCAAAAATTTAAAAATTAAAATATGGGATCGTTATGCCGGTCGTAAGGGTTATGCCCAGCTGTAAACCCTATATCTTACCTGTTTGGCTGAGGTTCTCGATTTATGAGATTACACTAAAGAATGTGCACTACAGCATATATACAAGGGTATTCATAAGTATGTATACAATTTCGATGCACTGTATAACAACAACAATGTAAGAAATTGTATGTTACCTGTAACAGAAGTGTAGATGAATGTTTCAAATTCTTTTAGATACAGTTATAGATGTGCACACTTAGTCACACGACACGCGTCTGCTGATACACTCCATCGTCCTGGCTTTGCAACTTTGCACAAACAGTGCGTAGTTTCGAAAACCAATCATAAATTCTTCTGGTTGGAGGTTGTTTTAAAAATCGTGTTCGAAAATGCCGTTGAACAAAAATGACATTTCGTTTTGCTTAATTCAAGAACACAAAATGCCTTCTCCACTGCAAACGCAGCCATTTCTATTGACTACGCTAGCTACCGACTACGTCATTCTCCTCGGCAGAAAAAAAAAAACTAAGTACACCTACCTTACATTTGGGGTACGTGTCTCAAACTGTTCCTGTTTGACAGCAACTGGAAACAGTATACTTACTTATGAATCACCCTGTACTATATAATATTTTATACTACAGAACCCGTATAAGCAACCATTTGTGTAAGGTCAGATTAAGGCATAGGAGAACGGGTTACACTCGATTTTGGTGATGAAATCTGTTGATGAAATAAATAATAAAAATAACACCAGTAGCGTTTTATGATTTACATAATTTTATGCTGTACTATAGCAAGATGTGAATATCAGATTCTTCGAATTTCAAAATATTTCATATTTCACACAATTTAGAGAGCTTGCTAAACGTGGTACTAGAATGCCTTGATTTAAGTTTCATTGTTATTATGAATGCATGTTGCACGCTTATACTATTATATATAAATCTCACACTCTGTTTTTTTCCCTTGATAAATGTTCCCCAAACTTTTATCCTCGACTATATAAATGAAATATGGGTCATTCTCCTAAAAGTGTACTATTCCAGTCCCACAGCATTTTTCGGTATTTGAATATTTTTGAATGAATTTATATTTTCTATTGATAATGAAAGAATTCTAAATGTGTTGTGTTCATACATTATTTATAGTTACTTTATATTTTTTATTTCTCAGTTCAAAATATGTGAGATCTCACTTCTGTGTCATGTCCGAAACCCAATGTTACTAAGAAAAATGTTTGATTACTTATTTAATTGGAAAAAAAATTAAATAGTTATTGCTCTAGCTGCTACTCTCTCAAGAGCTAAGTAACTTAGGCTAGTTAATTACTTTCTTTGAGTTTTTATTTGTTTTCTGAGCATGGAAAGCAGTGTCCCGCAATAAACTCTCACCTCCATGGTCCAAACATTAAGTTGCATTTTTGGTTAACAAGTTGAAAAATTATCATCACATTTTGCTTCCAGTGATGCTAAAGTTAGCCATTATGTTTGCTGATGTTGAAATATAACTCAGAAACTTGTTTTTATAGTCATGTGTTGGATTTTGTTAAAAAAAAAAAAAAAAAAAAAAAAAACCAACCGTGGTTATTGGAGATTCTCACGTCCGTGAATTGTAATTCAAAGTGACTAAATTAACACTATAAATATATTTATAAATTACTTATGTAATTATACGAGCAGATGTCGATTTAAAGGACAAAAACATTTTTTCTCAAAATATACATATGTAGGGTTAATATTTGGAGCATTTTACTCACCTCCGTGAATCTCTCAATTTTGAAAATGTGTATTACAGAGAAAAATGTTTTGCAAGAATTTGCAATGACTGTAAATAAAAAAAAGATACAATTTCTAAACTTTGAAAGAGAAGAACTGATAACTTATAAATGATGGGTGATGAAAAGGAGCTCCAGATGGGGGAGGAGTTTTTTTCATATTAGCTCCAAATAAATTCATTGTGCCTTCTGGTATAGAATTGCTCCTTAGTTATATTTCTAACAGAATAGTTTTTTTTTAAATCTTTGTCTCACTACATAAACATAACCATAGCATAAAGCTCACCTCCGTGAATGTGTTGTTAAAAAAAATGTGTTTCAGAGCAAAATAAATATAATGTAGTTGGGCCAATGCTGATTTTTACTCGCAGTAAGTGGTGAGTTTCTAAAAATAATATTTCTATTGAAACACAAAATTTCTTTACAAGAACATTTAGTATTGAAAATATACACTTTTTCGAGAATGCCACCATATGCGATGGTCAATCAAATAGTTACCGGGATTTCGTTCCAACACGTACTGAGAGTGGGATAGCAGAAGAAGGCGTTTTGATGTAATTGTTAAGGAGGCTGATCACTCAGCTTCCAATTTCCCCTCCCTCATGTTAAGTCAATGGGCATTGAATACATTCGTCTATTTAAAATATCTCCTCGGGAAATGAATATTTTTAACTTCTATTTTTTGTGTACGCTTCCTAAAAGAGGTCTCTTTTTTTTCTGAGTTCTCGAAATATTTCTAAAGTATAGACTTCATTTTATAGGAAGTGTTAAAATCTGACTCACAGTTCGCCCGCTTTTAACATATAAAATATTAAATTCAGCAAAGATTTTAGAAATATTTTGAATCTAAGATATTCTAAGACATTCTTTAAGAAGAGTACACAGAAAAAAGATGTAAAAAATAAAATTTCCAGACAAGATATTTTAAATAGAAGAAGTCCATAGACTTAACATGACGGAGGAGAATTCCGAAGCTGAGTGACCAGCCACCTTAAGGGGACTCTTCACTCACTTGAAAACGCCCGTTCCGTGATGTTAATCCTATGGGCAGGTTGTTTTAGAATTCCTCGTTTAAATTTGAATATTTTTAAACGATTTTTGCATAGGATAGCTGAGGTCGATCTCTAATATTGCTGTTTAGTACTTTTTCGATTTCGGTTGCCGATTTTTTTTTTTTTTTAATAAAGGTACTTTCAATTTCAAAGTCTTTCATTTTATCATTTATTTGCAGAGACGCAAAATAATTCAGTTAAAGTACTAACTAATTGCGTTTTCCTCTGTGGTAAGAATTTTTTTATAATGATCTAATTTTGGGTGTGTTAGGTGTGTGTAAGTTCTAAAGTTCGCATACAAGGCTACACGAAATACTTCGCTCACATGACCAGATTTTTACGGAGTTATGTATTTTTTAAGTTGTTTAGGTTCTACTTAGTTATCCGGTCGACCCATTTCGCCAAATTATATAAAGCGCCAAACTACTCGCCAAATTATAAAAATTGACATAATTTTTATTTCAAATAACGAAAGAACAAATAAATTAGTATAATATTAATAAAAATACAAATAAAACGTCAAAATAAAAATCACTTGATGACGTAAACACGTGTAACTTGCTTGAAGTCAAGTGAATGTGACATTTACGATCAACCTTAGCATTTAATGTTATAGTTTGGCGATATATTTTTGGTCGACGGAATAACTAAGCAGTACCGTTGTTTATCTAGATATTTCATTCTAGGAAAAAATCAAATTTCTTAAAAATATTCTGTTAGTGATGGAAAATGTTTCATAATCTATGCCTTATGCATGATTTTTCATTTTTTAAAGTGGAAATGAGACATGATAATCTCGAAAAGTGGAAATGAGACATGATAATCTCGAAAATGAAACGGATTGTGGACGAGATTCTATGATCGACAATCAGAAATTGTAATCATTTTTTGAAACTGATCCGCGTTTCATAAGCTGAAAGCTTGCTGCTGAACCCTAAGTATAGTTTAAAACTATCTTAAATCATCTAAAAAAATGGCAGGCCGAAAAATGGGTGCCACAAATAAATTGAGCGAAGATCAAGAAAATCGTAGTTTCAAAATATATATTTAATTGAAAAAAGAAAAAAGTGAAATCATTCTTTATGCATGTTAGCATAAAAACAAGTGATAATTTTATTTATAATATTTTAAAAGCAAAACATTTTTGAAATACTATTTTCCATAAAATTTTACTTATTGAGGGAAAAAAAAAAAAAAAATGTTTATAGAAGAATATTTTTTTCCCTTATGATTCAAAAGAAAAAATGTCTACTAAGTTTAAAATCAATAAAAGTTGGTGTCGGAGAAGAAAATGAATACCCCAGGAGCATTTTTATTTGGAATGATTAATTTAGCAATTTCAATTAATATCTTTAGTAGTTATAGTGTGTACTTTATTTTCAGATAGCTGTTTAACCTGTTCTATGCACGGGAGTTCGTGCATTTAATTCTAAAACCAAAATTAAAAGTAACTTCGATTTAGTAAAATATTTTTCTACTACTGCACATTTTTTCAATGAAATTTAATTTATCATGTTACTATGGCAGCAGACGATAAAACGATATCTTTGGAATAAGGGAATCAATAGAATAAAAAGTTTTGTTGATGTTTGTGATAAAATGTTTTCCTTTATTTAAAAAGAAAAATTGTAATAATTAAGCGCAATTAAATAATTTCTAATTATTTGCATGTGTGGTAAAAGAATGATCGTAATACCCGCTACAGCTTTTTAGTATTGCAGCATGGCGTATGTAATATGTATATCTCGCATTGGTTAAAGAACTGGCGCGATTACGGGTTGAAAATAAAAAAAGGGATTTTATTGTGCATTTTTAATGGTTGGCAGCTGCTATAACGAAAAATGTTTATGAATTAAAAGTCAACTATAAATTATTTCGATTCCGAATTGCTTTAGATGCCTCGGCCGTGTTTTAATACACATGTACATAACAGTTCACAATTCTGGCTTCCAAACTGTGGATTTGTATAGCATTACAGACAGACAAATTTTCATTTTTATATATTAGATTTCGCATTTTTCTTCCATAAACAGAACCCCATAGCCATGTAATTACATAAACAACATCCATGAACATTAATATTCCCAGGTTCAAAACAATGTACAAGTATTTGTTCGCCGACTGTCGTTTTAGTGCGTAATATTTGGAATGCAATTTTTAAATTTGTCCACCCCCAACTCTTTCGTTCTCTGCATAGATAAGTTCTTTTGCTGGCATGCCTCCCCGTTGCTGTCAGGCGTCGTCGTTTTTTCCACGTTATCTCGACTCCTCCACTTCCTTCAGGTATTTTTGAAGGAAAAAAATAAAAAGACCGATGACAGAGTGATGCATCCCGACACGCAAACATCCCATAGGCTTGCCAGAAATTACTTGGAACTGAACACTTGGATGTCCTTTCGCGAGAAATTGTTTGCGTAACCTTAAACTTCAAGAACTTCACGCGTCTGTGTGTTGTGACATAATTATATGAAATTGAAAATAGAGTTGTATTTCTGAGCCATCCTGTAGATGAATCGCGCACAGGCCCTTGTTATCGCATGGGCAAATCGGGACTTTGCCCAGGGACCCCCAAATCCATATATTAATTTACAAAATATTTACTTCCTTCTCTTCCAATTCTAACTCTGAAAATTTTCAAATATATAATACAAATTTCATCTTTAAAAGATTCTATTAAACTTTCTGAAAAACAAATTTCATTTTGAATTCAAAGCTCGATGCTTTCGCAAAGCTAACCTCAACCCCTATTAAATAAGAAATAATATTTTGATTTTAATGTATTGTATTAGTAATGATCTTAAATCATATCTAAACTTAAGTAGTTGAAAATAATGAATTCTAATTGTCATGAGATATATTTTCTTCTGTATTCAAAGTTTTTTCTTTTAACTTTGAGTTAAATATGAAAAACAAACCCAAAATTGCCATATTTTTAGATTTACTGAAAAACACTTTCTACGTGCGAAGTGGAATGTATTTGATGTGATATTATGTTGTGTGTAGTTCAACTTAAAAAGGTGTAAAAGAAAATATCGTAACTCATATTTATATGTTAGAGTATTTGACACTCTTTCATAAGTTGAAGTTATTATATTCATCTTAAAATAATATAGCAAGTTGCTTAACTTATAAAAGAGTTATATTCTGTACTAAGACAAAAAGAGTATTTTTATTAATTAAGGTACTTAATTTAAAATTGACGGAACTAAGAATTTTCTTCCATTTAAAATCCATGGTGCTAAAATATTGTTTATGCATTACACATATGACTGACCATCCGTTCTATTTAAATAATGTTGCAACGATTCGAATGGGCCCCCCTAATTTATCCCAGGTCCCCAATTAGTCATGATCGGGGACTGATCACGCATGATTTTACAGTGTGAAAACTATGACTTTTGGCATGGACTTTGGACCCACCCTCCTCCCTTCCTTTCGAAAATAAATTTATAAAGAGAAGTTTTAAATCCCTGCCCTTAATTTGTATTTTAAATGTAAAAGGATCAGGATCCATAAGCCGCGTTCTTGGCTCATGAAATAGGACTAAAATTCGATTACATTATACTGACTTAATTATTTCACTTTTTAATATTACAAGGTATATATATTGTACGATTTTAACAGTAGTTTTTGTTTTGTTCGGATTTATGACTTACACAAGCTCAAAGTTCGTATAATTTGTAGTTTTGATGAAAAATACGCAATTTCTGCTATTTTTACCATCCATTTACTCTCAATTTTTAATATTTTACTATGAGCGCAGCTTTGCAACACTTTTATTTTAACATATTTTAATGTGCTTTATAATATGTCAAGAAGAAAGTGCCCAGTTGCGCTCATATAAATAATTGAGGCGAGAATAGCAGAAATTGCGTTTTTTTCATCAAAACTACGAATTATACGAACTTTGAGCTTGTGTTAGTCACATAAATCCGAACAGAAAACAAAAACTATTGTTAAAATCGTACAAAATGTACCTTTAAATATTAAAAAGTGAAATAATTAAGTCAGTATAATATAATAGAATTTTAGTCCGCGGCTTAAGGACCCTTATCCCTTTGTTAAGAAGATATTAATCTCACGAATTTTAGGTTGATTCCTGTAGAAATGACCAATTCCAACCACTTCACTTATTAATGCAAAATATGTCATCACTATAGCCCCAAATACTGAACCAATAAAACACAAATTGCGACTGTGTATTGATCTGGCAAGTATCTTGAATAAGTTCGTTAATCAAATATGTAGATCTTATAGTTTATTTACAGGGACACATAAAAGCCAAACGTCAAAGGTCATCACGATAATGTAACGAAATACTGAAACAAATCAAACTCGATTGGGACAATGTATTGATCATGCAAGTATCTGGTGTGAATTTGTTAATCAAGTATTGTTCTTGCATCCCTAGGCAGTATCTAGTGGAAAACCGGCGTTTTTCAAAGCAAAGGGTTTAAAAATAAAGAAACCATCTTTATTTGGGTTATCCGATTGCATAATATTTTTGCTTAACTTCATTATTTGTTTTTTGTACTGATCGTCGTCCCTTTCCCTTCTATTCTATCGTCCGGGCATATTCTCGGCTCGTTCCACTTTAGTTACGGCTTCGATAATTTATACCCAATGACTTAATTCAACATCCCTTGCTTTCCCAGATCGGTAAAATACCCCATCCGTTCAGCGTTATTGATTAGCCGGTTTCGAAGAATGTCTGAACGATGCAGCATCTCCAGAATAGACGCTTTCAGTGTGACGTCAATCATGACGTTTTGCTTGGAAACTGACTCCAAACAAACGGTTGCTATGTTTCATATCTTATTAAATATAAATTGTAGAAAATGTTACCACTGCATCTAAAATATTAAAGCCTATATCTATGAGAATATAGGTATAAAATATAATAATAGAAAATACAGCATAGCGACGGTTTGTTTGGAGTCGGTGTCCAAGCAAAACGTCATATCTGACGTCACGACTGAAAGCGTCTATTAAAGTTTTCTATTCAGAGCTGCCTATAACCGTAACCATTCATCAGAAAAGTGTGAAACTTTGTGGTTACTTTATTAAAGAGGTGATAGTATCATTCAGCGACAAAAAATAGTTCCAAATATGGACACCAGCGGGAATACACTGGTGGGCAAAACTTAAGGACCGCTGTTATTTTCAACGATTACAGTTAGAAATAGGTCAGCAGCAACGTGTGTAAATATACGTGAACGAGGGATGTACTCTGTTTTGTGAAACTTGTGCAGATTTTGTATTTTCCGCTCACGTGACAGCAGAGACGAGAGATTTCAGATTTGCTGTAAGATGTCGTTAGATGTAAAAATCGAAGAAGGACTAAAGTTAGAACATCGAAATTTTGAACATGTCTTCGAGATATCATTTAGATGATTTTACTTGTAGAAGAATAACCGGAAAGCTGAACTTAGGGCATCAAATGAGAGATGTTGCCTGTGAATTTAACACCGCGCAGAGTATCGTTTCATTGCTATGGTTAGCATTTCAAACAAGTGGAATGTGCACTAGGTGCACGCGAGGAGGTCGTCCTAGTAGTAGGACGTCCCAAAAAGATCGGTTATATTGTTATTTCGGCAAAAAGGAACCAACGCAACACTGCTTGTCAGCTGGCAAATCAACTTTGTACTGACACATGAACTCAAATATCATGGCTCCCTCTCAATACGTGACCGTATCTCCCGTTTAAAGTGGTCCAATTGCGATGTATATATTAGAGATCTGCACGGGCCGGGCTCGGGCCGATTTTCATTCACGGCACTCGGCCGGGCCTGCTTAAAAATAACTTTAACTTAATTTTTAAATGGGCCTGCTTAAAATTAATTTTTCTGTACAGAGCCGGGACTGGTTTCATTCCTAGTCTTCAAAGGCCCAAAATTTTCAGTCCTAGTTTTGAGACAGCCCGTATGAAAATCATTCTCAGCGTGGCCTCGTCCACTTAAAGGTCAGTTAAATTAGGCCTGGTCAAAAAATTTTTGCAAAAATTGCATAAATTTTTGAATTGCCATTATTCTACACTTAAATATTAAAATTTATTATTATTAAAGAATAGTATATTTCTACGCATATTAAAATATAGCTAAATTAAAATATAGTAAAATGTGTGAAAAGGAACCTGCCTTTGACGGAACCCTGTTTTAAACTGATAAACGTGTTGATCCATGCAAAATTAATATACTAATAAGTAAGAAAAGACTATATAATACATTTACACTTGCTAAGAAGGGAACTTGTCTGTAACGCATTTTTTTTTTCTTTTCTATGCATTTCCGTCTTAGAAGATTTTACTGTATAGCATTTTTCAGATTTTTAACACTTCTATGCATGGAATATGGATTAACAATATTAATGATAACAGAAACTTTTAAAAATAAATATCGTAGCCTGCGGCACTTCTATAAAAGTGAAGATTATAAACATGAAAAAAAAAGTTAAGATAAATATTTCTGGTCAGAACTCCTCATACGAGACAAATTTTTAACCAATTCGACGTAAAAACCAATGTTTTGTAGAAATTCACTCGGGCCGGGCCGGGCTCGGACAGAGATTTTAACTTTTTTCCGGGCCGGGCTCGGACAGAGATTTTAACTTTTTTCCGGGCCGGGTCGAACTTTTAATTTTTATCATCGGGCCGGGCCGGGCCAATATTATTTTTTCTACAGGCCGGCCCGGGACGAACTTTTAATTTTTGTGTCGGGCCGGTCCGGGACGAATTTTTTTCTCTGAGTCAGGCCGGGCACGGGCCTGGAAATGTCGGCCCATGCAGGCCTCTTGTATATATCGCAATTGCACTGATGACGACTGGTCTAACATGCTATTCCCAGATGAGAGTAAATTCAGTCTATCGTTTGATTGTAGACATAAATTGATATGGCACGAGGTTGGAAGCACTTACTGTCGTGAATATATTCTGGAACGAGATTGATATTGACTATGAGTATCATGGTGGGAGCAGGCATCATGGTCAATGGTTGCACGGATCTCTATGTGTTTAACAAAGGACCCATGACCGACCGGCGAATTCTATTTCTTCGAAGTGCTGTCGGCGAAAAGTTTTCGTTTTATGTATGATAACGCAACTTGTCGTTACCCACAGGTTGTACAATACTGACTTGACACCGAAGATATCCATCGCATAACCTGGCCAGTACGTTTCCCTGAGACACTTTCCTTCCCCAAACAAAGAAACTCTCATACTTGCAGTAAATTTAAGAATGGGGCAACTTGCCTCAACAGCTACGGGATCATGTTGTGCTGAGTATGCCACGTCGTGTTGAAAGTTTCTCCGTATTACCCGGTGGACACATCCCTTAATAATAATCCACTAATGATTGATTGTTGTATTTTTCATTCTTTGTACAGTCACATATTCGGGCAATATGCACTTTTCAGAAAAACATCTTGTAACACCCTGTTTACACCCTTTCAACAAAAGTTTAATATTAAATCATGCTGAACATTACTGTCAATACTATTGTTTGCCTCTTAATACACAACCACATGTAGATTTTCATTTACATGACCATTTCTGCTTGGTCCGTAAATTTTGTCCACCAGTGTATTATTATCGCGAATACCCTTAGTACGCTTGTAATTTTATTTTCGACTTCAAGCAGCAGTTAAAAAATCTACAAACATTAAGAAAATGTGTTAAGAACATTTTGAAAAGACATTGCCCAGACGAACATGTCATCAGTCAGAACTTTCGTCTATCCCGATCGCTCGACCGCAATCCATGCGATTTTTGACTTCGTGGGAATTTAAACTAATGCTCGCAATTATACGTATAAAAATTATACGTAGAGAACCGTTTTACCATATTATACCTATGCAAAATACGAATCGGTATAATGCGTTTTATACGTATAATAGCGAGTACTAATTAAAACCCATTGTTACACCACGACAACCGATGAACTTCGCCTGATCTTAAAGCGAACGTTTTGCAGCACGTGCTCAACGTTTGTAAGCGCACACTTCTCTCAATTGTGAAACATGCCATCTTGTAATTTCAGGTGATAGGTAACAATGATAACGGAACATGTTTTGCTGTAATCAAAGTTGTACAAGTACAAAGTGTGGCTAAATGTGTAATTTATTAATAAAATGCCCACTGGTGCTTATATTTAGAGCAATTTCTTTCACTGAATATTTTATCCATCTCTTTATTAAGTAATTTACAAAGTTTCACACTTTTCTCATGGCTGGATACAATCGTAGGCAACTCTGAATAGGGGACTTCAATTATGGGTGGTCACAAGAAATCAATTCCCAAAAAGTTGCCAATTGACTAGAAAATGAGATTGGCTAAGTTTCAGCTCATTTGGATAATATTAACCCGTGCCTCATTGAGGTTTAAGTTTGAAAAAAACGTGATTTTTCGCAAAAAAATGCTGTTTTTCCTTCATGAAATGAATACAATTGAACCTAGAAACATAATGCAGGTCTCATTTTATAAAAAAAAAGTTTTGCTTTGAAGAACCACACACCATTTTTTTCTAAAAATGTATAGATTTAAAAATATGCGCATTTTTCAGGACCAGACTTCACCTGAATCCTAAAAATTGACTTTTTATGAAAAAGCGAAAACAAAATTTGTAACATTCCATTTCATCTGCTTTCCACCTTTTGTTTTCCTTTTTTTCGTTTTGTGAAGTCCAATAAAGTGTTTGATTAAAAAAAATTTCAAAGAAAAGGAAAAAAATCGAATTTTAAACTGAAAGAATTAAAAAAAAAAAAAGGGGAGGACAAAGGAAGTATAGAAATGAGAGCAAATAATGCTCAATTGCATTTTATTATTAAAGTTGTGTTACAAGAAAGGAGGCATAATAAAGAAAATAAATTATTTTCCCTTACAACTGTCACGTTAACCCTTTCCGGCACAGAAAAATTCTGTTCGTAAAAGGATGAAATGATTGTCTACCCCGGAATTTACAAACGACATTTTTAGAAATTAAAATCACATTACTTTAACCTTTCATTGTAAAAGCAAAATTTTATTAAAATATTCTTCGTGCCGTTTGTAAGTTTGGAATTAAAATTAGGTGGTCCCGGCGTGGGACACTGCGCCGGAAAGGATTGAAGTGGTAATGGTTTATATAAGGTGGCTTATGTTGACTTTTTTTACCAAAGTATTATCTAAAAATGAAAATGCAACTTGATCCGAGTTAAGATACCAAAGGCGGTTTGTCATTTTAGCAAGTGCTTTGTCTGTAACCTATTTATCAAATTTTCTGTAGTGAACAAGTGATTTTATTATTTGCAGGTCTTAAATTGGGGGCTAAAGTGACAGTGGAAGTATTGAAGCACGCTTTTGCATAAATATTGATTAAAAATAAGAAAAGATCTCTGATACCTTCTTTTTCTAAATTTGTTATTGAAAGATGATCCCTGAAACAATATATTTTAAGAGAATGAATGGCCTGTGCCTCCATCCATCTGACATGATTAAAAGTACCAGGTGCTTTGAAAAAAAGTCTTTTGCAGGAAGGAGTTCTATAAAAATTAAGCAAAGTTGGATAAACTCTTTATAATCATCCCTGAGCTGTTAATTTTTAAGAGTTCCTGTAAGAAAATTTGAAATTTCTTCTGAATTAACTATTTATACCTAGTATTTCATCTTCAGTAACATTTGTATACTTACTCTGGTTTAACTTAGACCACCCAATCTGAATTGTTTTTTTTTAAATATCTGGCTGAGGGGCAGTGATTGTGCCCATTTTACAATCAAGAACAGTTTTCTAAATTATGCTGGCGGCATGGTAAATACAGAAGACTTTTTCTTTAACAATTGCTATAGAAAAATGCAGGTTAACTCCGAGGCGACCTGTGTTTACTGCAGTTGTATCAAAAAATATTGCCTGGATTTTACCAACTTCCTCCCACTCTTCAACAGCTGAAATACAGCTTTCCCCTGAATTATTCCGATACAAGTTGAGGAACTCGTAGTAACTCTTCTTCATCCCCACAACTAATTAAAACTTTTATCCACTCTACATTTTCTTTATTCAAAAAATGGTGAAGCAGTTTTCCACCCCAGTGAACAACAGTTCTCTCTAAACGGGAATTTTAAAATCTGTTTTTTATGAGCTCAGTTTTTGTTTACGAAACAGTTATTTGCAGAGTCGATGTCTGTGGTTAGCTAGTGGATGTATTCTAAGTCTAGCAGCTTCTCTGGCGTTCAGTTCATTTTGCGAATATTATAAAATAAAATACATAAAACTTGACAATAACTTAGCTGCTTACTGTCGATGATTTGATGAGACATGTGGCCAATTTAAAAAATCTTACATTTCTGCCATCATATCAAGAGGGGGAAGGGGTTTTACGGAATGTTTCGTCAATTCTAAAAATAGATATCCGTAACAGATAACAAAAACAGCCTTGTAATAAAAAGAGAAATTCAGAGGTTCAACTGCAACACAAATCGAGAAGCTCTTTCTTACTAGACACAGAACTAGATAACTAATAATCAATTATAATAATATTTAAATCAAATATTTAAATATTTATCAAATATTTAAAATTACAAAAATTGTTCACTTATTTTTGCCTATTAATAAAAATGATACAAAAAAATTATCAAAAGTAATACAATTTTTAATTTGTCGGTTTTTACCTATGTTTCAAAAATGCAGAGTTTGAGGGTATGGTTCACTAGATGTCCTGAAAAATACTAAATGTTCATTAAATATAAGTTTTCGTGGGAGTAAAAGTTCAAGGCAACAACAGTTTCTATGAAATAAAACAAGAATCAGGTTTCTAAGATAAATATTTTTCACGTAAGGAAAGAAAAACGACAATTTTTTGCCAAAAATTGCAAATTTTCAAGAATTCAACCTCGATGAGGCACGGGTTAATATTATTTATTTGAGCTGAAACTTTGCCAATCTCATTTTCTAACTAATTGGCAACTTTTAGGAGGGTCCCCCCGAAGAAAACGTTAAAAAAAATTTTCCCCATGTTGCTTGTGACCACCCTAATGGACACCCTATACATCCGGCAGCGTTTAGGTATTCTTCCAAACCGTTAAATCAACAAGATTGAACAGATCGCCCTTTTAAACGATCTCGGAAAACAGGGGATACTGAATTAAGGTGCTTTTTATAACTGGATTTCAAAAATCGTAAATCATTCATTCCGTGCCTCCACAGGTTCCAAATCCACTTTGTTTTAAACTTATAAGAGGGAAATGGCGGCTTGTATCAGAGTGATACACATGCGACTAACGCAGAGTTACGGTTCTACATTAAGTCCTATAGTCGTTCTTGAACCCATTTTCTTCTTGTTCTGTTATTGATCACTGGAATACTGCCATTGAATAGTGTCATTTTTTGCAATGAAGGTCAATTTTTAAGTGTCAATAAACCTATGTAATTTTTGTACACACATGTGATAAATCAGAGGGCGGTTGCACAAAATATCACCTCATCGAGTTGACGGCTCAAGTTCCAGGATTAGACAGAATTCCACTCGTCTATTAAAGTGCAATGGGTCTGCCAAGTCCTTACTTGGTGGAAAACACCTGCAAATGTAATTTTAGGGGTTGACGGGTAGGTTTATCACTGTGTTTTCCTGCTCCTAGTTCTCCCTGTTTTCATACTTTTGGGTGCAGGAAAACACAATGATAAACCTACCCACCCACTACTGAAATCGGGTCTGCAAGGGGTTTCGACCAAGATAGGACTTGGCAGACCCATTGTGTTTTAATAGGCTAATCGAGTTCTGTCTAATCCTGTAATTTCAGCCTACAATTCAGTGAGATGATGGTCTGTGCCATAGATTAATATACAAGACGGGACATTTACGGCAAAATCTGTAATGGCAACAGTACTAGCGTCACGACCGACAAGGGGGAAGAATTAAAAAGCCTCCGAAATTTGCCTATGTTGATGAAATATGTGTACGCTCTATGTTTTAAATAACTATTCTTTCTTAAAACGAAGCAGAGGCAGACGATATTGTATTTGTTTGATCTATTTAGCTGTTTTTTTTTATCGTATACTTGTTCGTTCACCTTTAACTTACAAAATTGTAATTATAATAATAATATAAAAGAAAAACCTCAGAAAATTCTGTTGAAAACGGAAAGAAATTAAATTTGAGTATTGTGTTAATTTATTCACTTCGAATACAATTTTATCAAGTGTAGTATCAGTATCTCAATGTTTTGCTTTATCGAACTTCTAGATTTATATAATTCTAAAAAATTGTAGAAAGGAATTTTTCCCGCTCTGTAATTTTATTATTATTTCTTATACGTTAATATCATAAATATTATTGAACTGATTGCATGTTATTTACATTAAAAACAATCTTTTTATTCTATCTGTAAGAAAGTGAAAATGCGTCAATTTTAAAAGATTATTGTAACGATTGTTTAATACATTAAACTTCATAAATTAATAAAACATCGGCTGTAAAAAAATATCTACCAAATGCGAATATTTATGAAATTTTCTGGGACTTGTAAAGTGCAATATTTCGTATATTTTTACATGACACCATCACTTTATGTAGTTTTAAATCTTATTATATCCTGTTTACTTGACGTATAATATTCAAGACGAAATTTTTAGCTTCTTTTTCGTTGCACTTAAATCGTTCGCCTATCATGTTCAAAAAAAAAAAAAAAAATGTCCGTGCATGAACACAGAATAGATATTGAATATCTATATGAAAATCGATATGAATATCTATTCTATGTTCATGTATCGGTGTAACATTCTGTTGAAAACGTAAACATGCAACATTAAAAAAAGAATGATCACAGTAAGGTAGGCGCTCAATAACAAAAATATTACAAGGATGGGAAGTTTCTTCCCCATTGTCACTAAAGGTGCTGCAATCGCAATCAGATTACCATTACGCCATATGGAAATGTCCTATCTTGTATGTTAACCCACAGAGTAAGGAGACTCTGTGTGTTAACCTATGCAGCTGCCTTCTGATCTATGAGCAACTTTATTCAAGGACACGTTTAAACAACAACAAAAAAAAAGGTTGCTTCAAAATTAGGCACTTTTGAAATGACCTATTCAAATGAAATGTTATAATTTATCCCCCAGCTTAAATATTGCCTCCTGTTTATTGAACGTCCCTTCTATGTTTATTTTACAGGTGGTTGGTTCGTGTCCTTCCAATGACCACCGACGAGACCCCCAAGGAAGGGTGGGTACCCGCCTGCTACCTGGAGAAATCCACGGCCTACGACACACTTGAAAGTTACGTGGTCACGGAGGCAGATTTCGATCCCAAAGAGATCGAAGCCATACAGAACAGAGAGTAAGCAGTACTTTTGGAATTCACACTTTTTGTACTGTCTAATGATGTTGTTTCTAGTTTATTATACTATGTTCACACCGTGAGATTTATTTTAACTCAGACCTCCCAACTCACTCAAGGTCCATAACAGAGTTATCGTTTAAGGCATTGGCGTTCCAGGCCAGTGTTGCCAGATTGGGGATTTTTTTAATTCAGATTATTTGACTGTCACAACTTTTTTTAAATAGTATAATTAGCCTTTTTTTTCAGAATTTTAATCTTTTTTTAAATAGGGCGAATATTTCTCTTTCAAAAAAGCGGTGACAATCAACAACCTGGGGACAAAAAAGCCCCCAATCTGGCAACCCTGTTCCAAGCGTTAAATCATACCAATCGTACACAATCGTACCAATCAGTGGCGACGTAAAAAAAACAATGAACACGCTGATTGTTTGGCAAACTTGCGCTTCGCAAACCTCAGAAATCTGGTAGTTCCACAAATTCACGTAGTGAGTACTGAGTCAGGGTTCGCAGCGTTCCTAAAATTTTCGCACTTTGCTACCAGTATTTTAAATAAGAATTATTCTTATTGGATTCCTTTAACATCTATAACATAATTATACAACAAAGATTATCGTTTTAATTTAGTGGTTGCAAAGTGCGAAAATTTTAGGAACGATGCGAGCCCTGACTGAGTACAAACAATCTATGGTTATATATAGACCACTACCATTTATTCTGATTATCTGCTAAGGTCCGTTTTAACTGATGCGCATGCGCTTGATTTGTTCAGATCTCAAGCTCAGTAAAATTAATTTATATGAGTTTTGCAGTGTGAACAGGCTTTCCTAATTTCGGGCAAACAGCCTCCAAATTTCGAGCTAAGTTAACATAAATTTGCAGTGGGAACATACTATTAGCAGACAATGTGAAAATAATACCTTTCACAGCGGACTAGTCTGTCATCGTCAATCAATAGTAGTCCACTTTTGGACGGATGCCAAAATGCTGACTAATTGAATAGGGGGAAAATATACTTTCAAATAAAATTTTTAAAGGAAAAGAATTGTGGATTTTGTAAATTTCTGCTTATGGCTAAGTATAAATTTTAATTTTTTTATGTTGGAAATTTTCTTTCGCTGGACAATAATTAAACACACACATGTATTTTACTTTTTAAAAAATGCCAAAAAATTTTCTGAATAAAGTTGCATTAAGTCTGTTTTTCAGTTATATCTTTCAGCCAATGTGTTTCGGCGCTAAAGCTACAACAGTTTTTGATGCATAGCCAAGTGGGTTTTTCCTAATTTTGACTCTGATTCATAGTCATTCGTTTCACGACAAGAAAAGAAAAGTTTGACTAATTTTGTGGAACTCTAACAATTTTTAGTCGTTTTGATTCAGCATTCGAAAATTCGAGTAATTATTCACATCTCAAACGACATCAGATGTAGAATAGTTTTCTAAACTAGTGGGAATTTCACCAGTTCATTACCACGAAATGAGATTTCTCATATCTTTTCCATTGTCGATTATTTTAGTGTTTTAATTACAAAAATGTAACTTAATTTAATGAATGCTATGTTATCTATTTTTGCTTTATTAAATCACCTCTCTTTATTATTATAATTTAAATTACAATAAAACCTCTCTAAAGTGACCACGTTCCGTTCCAGTAAAAATAGGTCGCTCTGAGAGGTGATCTCTTAATGGAGGTTATGTTTAAATCTAGATTTTAATTGTTGAAAAAAGGTAGCAATTAATGTTACTAAAATTTATTTTTCACATTTGGAAAAACTATCAAAAATTTAATTATCAAAACAAAAGTTAATTGCATAAGTTAATTACTACAGAGTTTAAAAAATAAATACATTGATGTTTGCTTTGATTTTACGGTTTTATCTTTTATAACTTTTATTTCCAAGTCCTTTCGATGTTCAACAAATTAATACAATTTTTTTTTTTGGACGGCAACAAATGATGGCGATTTCACTAATTCGCCCGTCGGCGTTGCCCGGGCTCGTGAATGACTCTTAAATGAACCTCAAATTTGTATGATTTTATACCTTTAACTCTATTTTGTCTGCAATTTATATTTTTAAATGAAAAAAATCACGAAAAAATATTGAATTGAAAGTTTTTGCTATCTTATTTTCCGCATAATGTGATTTTTGGAGTAGATGTGTACCGGAAGCGAGCGAAACCGCGACGCAACACTCGGGTTTTTCCTGATTTCGTCGAAATTTTCACACTATTTTGTAAAAATATTTCTACCCGTCCGAACGTTTCAAAATTTTTGTAGATGTAAATCGGGTCTACTGAGATGCTCTAAAAAGATTGTGTTAAAATACGGATGTTTAGTTATTTTTAGCGTAAAAGAATATAGTCTTCGTGAGGTGCGAAGTGAGCTGCGTTTGCCGGTGTATTTGAAAGGTTTAAAATTCATATTTTTTAACACATTGAGGACGGGTCATTTTTCGAAAACGAGCAAAATAGTTGTCTACACGAAAATAGTTGGCTACAAACACATTCAGTGTTGCAACTAAAAAATTTAAATTGCCCCCAAACTATTCAAATACCCTATAGTAAGGTATAAAATATTTTTCATGGCCAAAAACTCCAAAATATCTTGTATTTTTTGTTCAATACAAAGAATAAAATCTTTTTTTATGGGATGGACCAAAGTAACCCCGCAAGGACCAAAGTAACCGGTAACTCTAAAATTGCGTCCTAGAAGGGCTTCGACATAAAGAAAACATTTTTCGGAAAAACGACCCTTTTTGAAAAAAAAATTTCAAAAGCTTAACTGCGACGTTTTTTTGAATTGTGACATTTGAGACGTAAGAGTACGATCTTTCGAAATATGTCTTTCAGTTTTAACTGTACTGAACGGTTTGGTCAACGTAGCTTAAAACAATACTATTAAAAAACACAAATAGAATCGCAAAAACGATTCTTCGCTAGCCTCCGATGCGTAAATGGGTTTGTGCGTGTGCGCAAGCGCTGTCCTTGACTGGGGATCAAATACATGAGTTTTTGATGTGAGTGAGTTGCGATGTTTTATTAATAATTCAACTAATTATTAGAAATTTAAAATTCTGAATCTCAGATGCATCATGAGACACTTTAAACTATTCTCATTTCAGCCTCGTCCGTGTGTTGATTCCATCGTAGACACACGCACAAAAAAGACATACAAAGCGTAACTTTCTTTTATTAGTATAGATTAATCCATTTTCTAAAACGCCCCACCAGTGGCTGAGAGGTTCTGCTCTCGAAGCTGGTAGACGGGAGGTGCTGGGTTCGATCCCAATCGCGCCCGTCGGCCTAATCGTTCGGAGTTTTCGTGGTTTTCTTCGAACCTTGGTTCTCCAAGCGTTAATACGAGTTAGGTTCCCTTAGAAAGACCTCCACGGAAGGCACTCCCCCCCCCCTTTGGGCCTATATCCCACGTGCAGATAATTGGCCGACATAAATACAACCAACCAACCATTTTCTAAAACCGGATTACAGGTTTCCCAGATGCTAGTGACTCAAGTCAACATTTCATTTTCAACAAACCTGTTTTAAGAAAATGTAATTAAAACACGTGCTATTTTGAGAAAAATATAAATGAATTATTTCTGATAAAACAGGGAGCTGTTATAAACTAAATTTAATTTTAAGTATCTATATTAATATTACAAACCCGTGAAAGCCTGTGAATCATGAGATACCCGATTTTTTTTGTCCAGTTTCTTGAATGGCGAAATCTCTTTTTTTGGATTTGTGCATTATTCAGCGATAGTCACGCCCTATGCCTATTTTACTGTAGATGTTAAGATCGTCAATGAGGAAATCTTTAGCGGATGACGTCATTTTATATAAAATAAAAGCGCATGTTTGGAGTTTTAAAACTGATCTATCTATATGTACATACGTTTTTTTTTTCATCGGAAGCGACACTCAATTCTGAAAAAACAGGATTCCTGTTTTGTAGTTTTTTGTTATTCTTGCATGTATGTATTCAATGACGCAGCAGAAAATGTTTAAATTGAGAATGGATAACATCCGGAAAACCGATATTCCGGTAAGAGAAAACGGATGAATACACGATAAAAACGACTCGGAAACGTCTCCGAAAATCTCTGGCAACCAAAGAAACATTGTGTTTCTAAATGCTTATTTAAATCTAAAAATTAAATGGGTTTCTGAGGTTTCTAAAGATACAGAACACTTTTCGGGAATCGTGGGGTCACTCGAAAGTGGTTATTGTCTAATTGTTCGTTTGTGGTAATATTAATTTTTCGTAAGATTAAGAAACATTTGTCCTTTTTTAGCTCACAGGCTATCAAAGCTTGAGAGCAAATGGGCCCGCAGGTTCAGTATGTACGTATGTATATACGTAACGCGATAACTGTTGGTAGAAATATCCGATTTGCTTCAAATTTTGCAAATAGGTCCATTCTGAGAAGGTGCTTTCCTGATCAGTTTTGGGGGCTCGCTGGTTAACTATAAAGGGGGGGGGGGCGGGAGGTTAATCGCCCTTTTAATTTAGATAAATGGGTCTTTCATGCAGAATTATCAGATTTGCTTCAATCTGGCATACCGGTTTATTCTGACAAGGCACTTCCTTGATTATTTACCGTTTTCTCAAAAAGAGAGTTCGATTTTATGAATAATTGACATAAATAAGAGTATAATATGCAATTACTGTGAATAGTCTGTGAACTCAATGCCATCATTTTAACTGGGCACTTTCCTCTTTATTTACAGTGTAACTGAAGGTCCATAACATCGACATGTTGCCAATATTTTAATAGTAAAACTGATACTTTTAAAACATTTTCCGCACTCTGCAGCTTGTCCTAAGGCTCGAAAATATTTATTAAAAGGAGCTTAGGCTCTCGAGATGCATATGAAAAACATTATCTATTACAATATTTCTGTTGGGCCGCACAATTTCAGTCTCTATTCAAGCTCACGTCTTTTCTGTGTCTTTTTTCCAGGGCCATCGTGAAGGAGCTGGTGGAGACTGAGGAAGACTTCGCCAAGGACATGCAGTTCGTGGTGGAGAACTACTACAAGCAGATGGACAACCCTCGCCTTCCGAAAGAATTCCGGGACAGGAAAGGGTCCATCTTCGGAAACTTCAAAGACATCTCCGACTTCCACAACAAGTCAGTTGGCTGTTCCTATAGTTCAAATTTCATGCCCAATGGTTTTCAGTTTTCACATTCTAAAATCACGAAATTTACATAGTCTGTACTAGAAGAAAGTGGCCGCCATAATCTGAAAAAAATAAGAATTGTGATTAGAGTTTGGCAAATTTGTAATATCAATTATCCGCAGTGAAATTAGGTTAATTGCATGTAATTGATCATAGTTACACACATTCAAACACAGATATTTAGTCAAATAATGGGATGGTGGCTGTTCCGGTTACAATGCTGCAAGAATTTTTTACCGTAATTTTAACTATTAATTTCATACAATTAAACTATAATTACATTGCAGATAATTGGAATTGCAAATTTGCCCAACTCTGACTGTGATTAATTATGTAATAATTTTTAACGATGATTTACATCCAAGAAATATCAATTTACTTACGTGAATTTTCATTCCCATTGCTAACAAGGCGTAAAACAAATAGAAAGAAAAAGTAGCCAGACCAGGGTTTAAACCTGAGTTTTTGGTTCATGGTCATTCCATGGTAACTTACGTTACATTAAAAAAAAAAAAAAAAAATACTGCAGTAATTTTAGTTATATAACGCCAAAAATTATTCAAATGTAAAGTTGATATGATTTGTTAACTATATCTATCCAAAGCACAATTTGGTTGAAAATTACCTAAAAAATTATAAACGAAATTATATTTTTTATGATAACTTACCTTCATTTTTCAGTAATGCCATTTTTCAGTAATAAAACTAAAATTCTGTAATTTTCATCTGAATTGAGCTTTGAATAGGTTTAATTAACAAATTATGCCAATTTTACATTTAATAAAGGTTTTTTGGTGTTATATTGCTAAAATTACTGAAGTAAATTCTGCTAAATGTAACGTAAGTTACCATTGAATAACCCTTCAGCGCACCAACGCTCTGCCAACTGCGATATAATATGCCAATAAAAGGAGTGAAGGGTGCCAGGCTATTTGTCATTCCAGGTGGCTCAGTTGGCAGAGCGTTGGTACGCTGAACCGAAGGCTCAGATTCGAACCTTGACTTGCGATACTTTTATACTCTGTTGGTTTTACGCCTTGTTAGCAATGGGAATGAAAATTCACGTAAGTAAATTGTGATTAATTATTTTTCTTTTATTAAAGTAGACTTTATTAGCTATTGCGCAATTATCTAATACAGTGAAACCTCCTTGAACGGTCACCTCTAAATAAAGACAACCTCCGAATACCGGCCACATATTGATGGAACCAAACACATTCCATAGCATTAACATTAATACGAAGCTCCAAAGAAGGGATTCTGAACAACGGCCGCTCAAAAGTCACGAGAATTTTTTTTAAACAGTTTCTGGTACAATTTCATATTTATTTGCAAACCAAAATCTGAAGCAGATCAAACAAAGTTTACTTAATATGTCAACAAAATTTTACTTAATCTCTTGAACACTTAATCCTTTTCCAAAACTAGACATAGAAAATGACGACAATAATGATGGGGAAATTTTAGAAAATATTCTTAGAACAGCAAGCATAACTAACAAGAACGCCAGTAAGTTTGTGTGTCTGGACAAAGATTTGGCAGTTACTGTTACATTTGATTCAAACAGCAAATGGTGGAAGATAAGAGAGAGGAAGAGAAAAGTGATGCGGAAGGGGATATGGAAGAGATTATAGAATCGCATAAAATTTCCTGTATTAACACATAGTAAATTTTTTATGAACCTTCGTGAAATCAAAAATTTTGCATTAAATCATAATGATGATGAGCTGTACAGCAAAACAACTCGCAGTATTATTTCTTTGGAGAAAGATATTTGCAGAAAAAAAGCAGCTGCAAATCACTGATTTTTTAATGCATTAAAACAATGAGGATAAATTAAAATGACTGTGTATTTCTATTTAAATTTATGTAATTAGGATTTTTAAAAAAGTGAAACCTCTGAATAACACCCACCTCTGAAGAGCTGTCGCTTTTCATCGGTCCCACTGGTAACCGTTATTCAGAGGTTACACTGTATTTCTTCAAATCACTTGATTATAATTTGATGTTTTTTCCATACTTTCGACGAGGTTTTCAGCGTATTCATTTGGCAAAGATCGCCCTATCTTCTTGACTTGAAACATCAGTTACTTCACTGCCTACACTGGCTTTTCTTTAAGCTCAACACTGAATTATGACCACACATTTTCCATCGGATTTGCCTCTGCGAACATTACAGCCATTCCATCATAGTAACGTTGTTTTGCCGTTTCACCCACTAGACTTCTGCTGTGATGTTTAGAGCCATTGTCTTTTTGCAGCAACTAACTTGTTTCGTCAAAACCAAAAAACTTTTTAGACGGCTACAGTAGGTATTTCTGGTAGATGGTTTACATATTTTCGGCTCTCCTCTGAGATCACTGTGTCTGTTGTTGTTGCCATACGGTCTAATCAACACTAAGGCGAGCTGACGCATTCTGTCTTATTACCTAAAGTAAACGCGATATTGGGACCCGGCTCAGCATTAGTCTACCACCAGAGATGGGGTTGCCGTATATAAAAGGGTTCTCTTACTACGAGAAATTAATTTCTCCATTGTTTTTTTGTTTTTTTGTTTGCAATAAAGAAAATTACATAATACCTTATTAAAATTACATAATAAAATTTTTAAAAAGCATGTTGGGGTATCAAACCAAATTTCTTAAGTGTGGTGATAGCCATAGCTCGAAATTTTACGATACAGATGAAGAGGCGTACGCAAGGCAAAGTGAGATTATTAGAAAATTATCGAAACAAATAAAAAATAAATATGTTCGATATAAAAATAGTGTTACATTCTTCACAGGTTTATTGGACATATCGAACTTCCATAGTGGTAAATAAAAAAGAGAATGAGATACTTAGGTACTTACGTAGTCGTTTGTTCATAGATTTATCTTGTTATTTTTTTTCTTAAAATACCCATGTAACTTTTATACTTATTACCTATACTAAAGTACATAAGTACTTACTTAATTTTTATGTTTTTTGTATAAATAAGTCTAATATTTTCACTTTTGGTGCTTTTTTTTAGACACATTGACAGTAAAGGTTTCCCTTACAACGCCCTTTAGTTGATATATAATGTACATAATCTGCCTGGTTTAATTTTTTTTTTAGTTCTTTACACTTTTTCAAACAGGACCTGATATCCCATTTAAAAAAAAAAAAAAGGAACATAGACCCTCCTGGCCCACTTGCACCATTTTTTATGGAGCAACTGGAGAAATTAGGAAAGAAAGATGAAATATATATATCAGATATTAAAATGTAATTTTGAATATTTCTGTCTGATAAAGGGAATCTAACTGAACACATTTACAAAAGTTCAGACTTTAATTCAAATGAATCTTTCATTTGAATATTCAATGGCCTTTTGAAGCTGAATAGCCAGAATCTCCAGAGTCACATTGTAAAATCATGGCCCAGCTGCCCCACGTAACCTTACTGTAATCACTTTTAACATATCTATTTTTATTTTAGTTATGTTTATTCGATAATTAATTATTACTATTTTAAATAATAAGTTCTTTTATGCTATTTTTGGTAAAAGTTTTTAATATATATTTTTTTCTTTATCTTTTACAGTGTGCTAATGGAAGGTATACACTATCATGCCAAAGAACCCACAAAACTAGGGAAGACTTTCTTACGTTTGGTGAGAAAACATGCAATCTTTTTTTCTCTTCGTATATTTGTTTTAAATTTCTTTTGACAACATGAAAATTCATTCCTATTTAAAATTCGGTATACATTGATTTTTTAACAGCCTACAAATAGTTTACTTGCAAACTCAGCTAAAAGTGATAAAAAAAAATACACGTAAAATGCGTACCTTTATTCAGATCGACCAGTGTTTCACCGCTCAAATGGCGACATTCTGAAGATCTTTGTTGGCACAAATATTTTCGAAATTAAAAAAAAAAAAAAACAAGAAATTGGTCAATAAAATCACGAGCCCCATGTATAATGAAAAACAAGTACAAACATAACATAAAATAAAACAAAAATGGATATTTGTGAACGTGAATTAACTTCTATAATTGTTTCTTATTCTGCAGAGCATCACTTTACAGATTTTAGGTAACTCATTGGAGGCTGAATCATTTCAAATATTCTCACGGCGTAAAAAGATCTCTATTGATTCCGGTATAATCGATGTTAAGGGTTGTTTTAAGCAAAGTAGCATTTTGTCCTGGCTACTTGGAATTTTGACATTTTAATTCTTATGTACTGAGATGAACTACGTCTCTGGTAGTATAATAGGTATTTTCTGGCTTTATTGAATATTTGGTGTTATCCTTACACTGTACTTATGAACTAACAACGGACAATTTGACTTTACCATTGATTTATTAACATCTCATAGTCATTTGTTAAAAATGTAAATGATTTTGAACATTGTTTCTTCATGCTTTTGTTTTCATTTTATTATAGTCACACGTCAAAATTGTAAATGACTTTAATATTTGAACAACTTTCCTTGTTTTATTGTCATTTTTCAGTCACCTGTCATTAGTGTAAATGACTTTAAACTTTGCATTATTTTAGCCACTTTTCTGGCGCCAGGGCGCTGTTTGTGAGTTTTACTTTTATTATTTGTCACTAATTTCTGGGGCTAATCCCTTGTCTGTGGTTTTACTGGCCGCTGAGGGTACTGTTCAGACAGGGGTTCATGCCTATGCCATTTTTGGTTGGCTCCCGGGCAGAGTGATCCTGATCCTGTAAAGGTTCTTTCCTACATAATCTGGTCAAAGCTGTAGTTCTCTTGTTGTTGCAAATATGATGGAAGAATGCAATTTTATATAGATACTAGCAAATCCCACGGCTTTGCTCGCGTAATAGTTGAAATATGCCAAGTGATATTTGCATGGCTGTTTTTTGTTAGAACACTTTTTGGAATAATTCAAAAATTACAAGTTAAGCCACAGTTTGACTAAACTTCATTATAAAACTACAATAGACAGAAATGAGATTTTAATTAATCAGAAGAACTAAAACTAATTCCAAATAAATGATAATTTAGAAAGTATTTTGAGACTTTTATGCTTATTTCAGTATTCATTTGAAGTTTTGATTTTTTTAAAAACCATCTTGACACATTTACATCTTAAAATTAACCATCATGTCAAATTCCAAGCTTCTTGTCTAACTAGCCTACCACCTCTCTGGTGTTAGTGGCACCAACATAAAATGCCGAAACAGAGTTGAAATAGAACTTCTCGAAAAATGTTGAAACAGAGACTGTCACTATTAATTTTCCAAAATTAACCTTGAAATCGCTTGGTATTTCCTAATATTCTATAGAAAACGGAATTTAGATGTTTTTAAAGGCTTTCTTGTTGTTCCTGCCAACTAGGTGGTAGTGACACCGGCATTAAATATAGCCCGTATAAGATCAGGGACTACCACCCTTGATTCGCAACCAATAACTTCTGTAATCGGTTTATTATTTACTGAGATGCCATAGAAATCGTAATTTAGGACTCTTTTAGAATGCTTTTCGCTCCTTCCCTTCGCTTCACCCCTTTTTAATTTCGAATTTATTTTCGACTGTTCTTAGAGGACATTTATATTTTATAAGTAACTACCGTGCTATATTTAAAATTTCTAACCACTTCAGTACCGCAGAAATCGCAATTTAGAAAGTTTTTTGCTCCTGCAACCCTCTAGGAGTTGTGGCACCGACATAAAATATAGCTTATGTCTGAGCAGGTTCTATCACCATCAATTTGCAACCATTATGTTTGAAATCTGTTTCGTATTTCATACGATTGCATAAAAATCGTAATTTAGAACGCTTATAGAACACTTTTCACTCTATTCATCCTTCCAAATTTGAAATTTACTTTCGACAATTCTTAGAAAGTATTTAGATATTTGAAGTAATTACCATTCCAAATTTAAAATGTTAGACCCCCTCAGTAACACAAAAAACGCAATTTAGAATATTTTTTGCTCCTGTAACCCCCAGGTGGTAGAAACAACAACGTAAAATATAGGCTATGTTGGAGCGGGGACTGTCACCATCAATTTAAAACCATTACTTCTGAAATCTGTTTATATTTCCTGAGATTGAGTAGAAATCGCCACTTAGAACGTTTTTAGAACGCTTTTCGTTCATTTTCGGCCCTTTTTAAATTTCGAATTTTTAAGGAACTCTTCTCAAAGAACATTTATATCTCATAAGTAATTACCATGCCAAATTTCAAGTTGCTAGCCCCTGCAGTATCACAAAAAAAAAAACGCAATTTAGAACTTTTTTTGCTCCTGCACCCCCTTTGGGGTAGTATATAACATATTACCTATGTTAGAGCGAGGGCAGTCGTCATCGTTTTCACACCATTTTTTTAAACAATCGAATCGGTACTTTCTTGCATAGAAATCGCAATTTAGAACGTTTTTTAGAACGCTTTTCGCGCATTTTCACCCCTTTTTAAATTTCAATTTTTTAAAGAAATGTTCTTAGAGATTATTTATATCTTATAAGTAACTACTATTCCAAATTTCACCTTTCTAGGAATTTCAGTAACATAAAAAGAACGTTTTTTGCTCCTGCACCCCCTTTTGGCCAGTGGCACGGACATAAGATATAGCCTATGTTCTAAGTGGGACTAATACCATCATTTTGATACCATTACTTTTGGAATCGGTTCGGTAGTTCCAGAGCTTATCTCCTACAAATAAACAAACTTTACTTCTTTATAATATTAGTATAGAATAGATATTGATAGATGACAAACAGAAAACTTAAAACTAGAATCAAAGAACCTATAGTGTACAGCAAGAGAACTACAGCTTTGGCCAGATTATGTTGCAAAGAACCTTTACTGATTGATTTTTAAAACAGTAGCATAATGTACCCATCAAGATTTTATTAACCATCCATTATCTGGGAATCAATAGACATATTTTCACTACAATGATTTAGCCTGCATTGAATCACCTAAAATTTGGATAGAGATGCTCTGCAAAATAAGAAACAATAGTATAGATTAATTCACATTCACAAATATCCATTTTTAGCTCACAGGCTATCAAAGCCTAAGAGCTAATGTGCCCGCAGGTTTTGTATGTACGTAACGCGATAACTCTTCTTAGAAATATCCGCTTTGCTTCAATTTTTTTTTTCTAGGTTCATTTTGATAAGGCGTTTCAATGATTACTTTTGGGGGTTCATTGCTTAAGTATAAAGGGGGAACGGGGGCTAACCCCCCCACTTAATTTAGATAAATAGGTATCCGATTTCCATCAAAATTTTTAAATGAGTTAATTTTGATAAGACTCTTCTTTGATTACTTTTGGGGGGTTCAATGGTTAAGTATAAAGGGGGGAACGGGAGGCAACCCCCCTTGATTTAATTAAATTGGCTTTTCATGCAGAATTATCCAATTTGCATCAAAATTTGTAAATACGTTAATTCTGATAAGGCTGTTCCCTGATTACTTGTGGGGGTTCATTGGTTAAGTATAAGGGGGGGGGGGGGCTCGGGGGCTAATTCCCCCTTAATTTAGATAAATGGTTTTTTCGGCAGAATTATCCGGTTTGCCTCAAATTTTGTAAATAGGTTCATTCTCATTAGGTACTTTTACTAATTTTAGGGGTTCATTGGTTAAGTATAAAGGGGGAAATGGGGGCTAATCCCACCCTTAATTTAGATAAATGGGTTTTTCTTTCCGATTTCCTTCACATTTGGTATACCGGTTTATTCTTATGAGGCGCTTCCCTTATGAGATTTGGAAGCTCATTGGTTAAGTATAGAGATAGGAAACAGAGGGATGGTGGCTAATCCCCTTTAATTTATTTTTCGAGGGCATTGTTCTTTGAAGTAAGAGTATAATATATAATTAGTTTGAATAACCTGTGAGCTCAATGTCATCAGTTTAACTGGGCACTTTTCTTATCATTATTTTGTGTTTGCATTTGTTTTTCATTATATGCATGTAGTCTCGTGATTTCATTTACCAATTTATTTTTATTTATTTTTTTTTTTTTTTCGAAAATATTTGTATCAACAATGATTTTGAGAATGACGCCGTCTGAGCGATGAAACATGTGTCGATCTGAATAAAGATATTTTATTTGCCTCTTTAAGTGTATTTTTTTTATCACTTTTAGCAATTATTAGCTGAGTTTGGATGATTTTAAGGGCGTCCAGGACACAAAAATCTTCAAATCTTATAAAAACATTTTATTTCATTAAAAATTTCTTTTTTTTTCCTGCTTAAAATGGCGTTTGAATCATGTTTCTATCTTAATTAGAACAAGAAATATTAATTTTTTCGTTTTGGTATGTTTTAAAAATCCAGCTTTCAAGCCAATGGCTGTCATGTAAACGACTTCTTATAAAAATGCGTTTCTCTTCTTGATGGGTTTTTTCACCATTTCTTGTATTTAAATTCTTATAAGTCAAGAACCGTTAAAGATAAACGATTCAAACTTGAAACATGTCTTTTTCAAATGTGTTACTGTTCAAATCAGTATCAGCAAATTTGAAAAATTATTTACTTTTGAAAATGATTTTTTTTTCTTTTTAAAGTTGCATTTTTTTTTTTTTAATTTTTGCTTTAAATATTTAAAAAAAATTTTAATTAATATTTTTTAAAATGCTGAATCAAAATTAAAACTTATATATTTCTGTTTATTTAAATGAAAAAAAAATGAAATTCTATAAATAATATTTCGAGTTGTAACGATTTTAAATGACCCTACTTTTTTAATAAATTTTAAATTAAAAAAAATAAATTATGAGAAGCTTTATCATGTGATTTTGTTTACAAATGATATGGTTAACCATCACAAAAAAATTCAGAATTTTAACTCAATAAATAAAAATTATTTTAAAATGTGTCCCGGGCCCCCTTAAGTGATTTTCATACATAATTTAGTGCATGTTTGATCAATTTGAAATGTACAGTATTCGCAGATACTTATTTCTGATGACGTATTAAAAAAAGGATTTTGTATTACCTTATAACCGAATCCATTCCCTGTGAGTGGCCGAGAGGTTCTGCTCTCGAAGCTGGTAGACGGGAGGTGCTGGGTTCGATCCCAATCGCGCCCGTCGGCCTAATCGTTCGGAGTTTTCGTGGTTTTCTTCTAACCTTGGTTCTCCAAGCGTTAATACGGGTTAGGTTCCCTTAGAAAGACCCCCACGAAGGGCACTCCCCCCCTTAGGGCGTATATCCCACGTGCAGATAATTGGCCGACATAAATACAACCAACCATTCCCTGTGCTTATGGTTGTAATAAATTAGAGCAAATCTTTTCTCTTGTGAAAATAAATATTTAAAACAATAAAAATATTTTTGTTCAAAACTATGACGTTTCTTTGTCGTGATTTTTCTTTATTTAAATAATTGTGAAATTATAGTTTTTAACACTTTGCCAAAAAAAATACAACGTAACTGTCACTGTGCAAGCCAAGTACTTTGGAACATTTCATAAATAATTAAAATTTGAATTTCCATGAACATTTTATTAATCTTAAACGAATTCGTGTAAGTTATGATTTTGTTTTGCTAACTGCATCTAAATGTTTTCAATACTCTCTGCTGATGGTGCATTGTTGCACATGTTTATAATTCTTAAATAAATAAAGCTTTTCTTTTTTATTTGTACTTTTGTCAATTGTATGACCTATTTATAGTAAAATGTTAGTAGGTAGAATTTTTTTTAATAAACTATTGCGCCAGGAAATACGTTAATTGAAATAATGTAATTTCTTGTCAATAACAAAAATCAAATATTTAATTACTTTATTTCAGTATACATTGTGAAGCTTCATTCCATAACATTATTATTAACAAACATCGTGCATCCATATGAGAGGTGAATTTTAAATTCATCGCCATCTACAAGCAGGGATGCCGCGGACGCGCTATAGCGCGTAAATTACGCGAAAAATCGGAGACGGGACGCAAAAAAAAAATAGCTCTTACGCGTCCCGTGGGATGCGTAATTTCGTCCAAAAATCTCGGAAAAAAAGCAGATTTTCGTCAAAGAATCGCGAAAAAAGCACATCTCATAAAAATATCGCGCAAAAACAGCGATTTTCGTAAAAGTGCCGCAAAAAAAGTGTATTTCGTCAAAGGATTGCGAAAAAAAGCGAATTTCGTCAAAAAATCGCGGAAATAAGCGCAAATTTCATCAAAATATTTTTCGAAAAAACGCGATTTTCGTAAAAGGGCCGCGACAAATTAGCGTATTTCGTTAAAAGATTGCGAAAAAATAGCGAATTTCGTCAAAAAATCTCGGGAAAAAGCTGAATTTTGTCAAAGGTTCGCGAAAAAAGCGCAAATCTCGTCAAAATATCGAGCAAAACAGCGATTTTCGTAAAAGGGCCGCGAAAAAATAGCGTATTTCGTCAAATGATCGCGGAAATAAGCTCAAATTTCATCAAAATATCGCGGAAATAAGCTCAAATTTCATCAAAATATAGCGAAAAAACGCTATTTTCGTAAAAGAGCCGCTACAAATTAGCGTATTTCATTAAAAGATCGCAAAAAATAGCGAATTTCGTCAAAAAATCGTGGAAAAAAGCCGAATTTTGTCAAAGGATCGCGAAAAATGCGCAAATTTCATCAAAATATCGCGGAAATAAGCTCAAATTTCATCAAAATATAGCGAAAAAACGCTATTTTCGTAAAAGAGCCGCTACAAATTAGCGTATTTCATTAAAAGATCGCAAAAAAATAGCGAATTTCGTCAAAAAATCGTGGAAAAAAGCTGAATTTTGTCAAAGGATCGCGAAAAATGCGCAAATTTCATCAAAATATAGCGAAAAAACGCTATTTTCGTAAAAGAGCCGCTACAAATTAGCGTATTTCATTAAAAGATCGCAAAAAATAGCGAATTTCGTCAAAAAATCGTGGAAAAAAGCCGAATTTTGTCAAAGGATCGCGAAAAATGCGCAAATTTCATCAAAATATCGCGGAAATAAGCTCAAATTTCATCAAAATATAGCGAAAAAACGCTATTTTCGTAAAAGAGCCGATACAAATTAGCGTATTTCATTAAAAGATCGCAAAAAATAGCGAATTTCGTCAAAAAATCGTGGAAAAAAGCTGAATTTTGTCAAAGGATCGCGAAAAATGCGCAAATTTCATCAAAATACCGTGGGAAAAAAGCTGATTTTCGTCAAAGGATCGCGAAAAAAAACACAAATTTCATAAAAAGATCGCGAAAAAAAACACAAATTTCATAAAAATATCGCGGAAAAAGGCTATTTTCGTAAAAGGGCTGAGACAAAACAGTGTTTCGTCAAAAGATCGCGAAAAAATAGCGAAATAAAGCCGAATTTTGTCAAAGTATCGCGGAAAAAATACGATTTTCGTGACAGGCTCGCGAAAAAATAGCGAATTTCGACAAAAGGATCATGGAAAAAACATGAATTTAGTCAAAGCACCAAAAAAGATGTACAAACTAAACTTATAGGTAGAAGATTCATAAAATGAGATTTAATTTTTTTATGAGATTCTTAAAAATACAGAATGATTTCAGTGTACTTTGATAATGTATTCAGTAGGTGGACCAGTGAAAAATCCCCCCCCCCCTTCTTCTTACTGCATTGAAATGTCTCCCACCTTCAGAACATTTAGGATTTGATGTTTATTAATGATTCAGATGTAAATTTCCCTTCCAAGAAAAATATCTGATTCGAACACAGATCTGTGCTGACAAATAATTCAATGGGACGTATAATGAAAGCACCCATTCAATTCATTCAACAAAAAGTACACCTTTACTTAACATAAGTATTCTTTTTTTCAGCAAAAATATCTTTTTCAATAAACCTGTCTTTGCCCCTTTTTAAAAGAAATGCGAGCATTAGTGATACTTGTTAGTGGAACTTTGGTATCTTCTACTCTCAAATAAACATTATTTTACAATTAAAATTGTATTTTGCATTTTTACTTTTAAAAAAGTAAAGAAAATTTCTCTTAATATTTTTTTAAAATATCTTATTTGAGTGCAAATAATACTGGTTTTAATTCATTATTTAATTATTATTAAAACAATAATTAATGCATTTCATTTATCTTTTCCAAATAAACAAGTTTCATTTATTCCTTTAAAATATAAATTATTATTTACGGGGACCCGCTTTTGTAAAAAAGGGACCCAGATTTTTGGAAATCCTGGGTCCCGAGGACCCAGGTTTTTTCAAGTACAGCGGTATCATCACTGACAAGTATATATACATTTTAACAGAATCAAACGCAATTTTTTTAAATAAAACGAGATAAAATATAAATTTTATATCTCCATCATCATCAACCGTTTTCAATCCACTGCAGAATGCAGGTCTCCCCCGGATTTTTCCATTGTTTCCTGCCTAGTGCTCTAGTCATCCAATTAACTCCAGCGGCTTTTTGTCACTCCATCTTACCTGATGTCGTCTTCTAGGTTGTTTTACCTTTCTGGGATACCATTGTAGTATGTTTGTACTCTATGTATTGTCGTATCTTCTTGCAATGTGCCAGTCAATTTCTATTTTAAACATTCAATTCTCTCAATGATGTCAAAATGTTTTGTCTAACGTCTTATCGAGGTCATTATTTTTCTGTTTCTTCAAGATAAGCCTAGCATAGGTCTTTCCTTATTTCGCTGTGTTGTTTGTAATTTTTGTACTATCCATTTTGTTAGAGTCCATGTCTCCACACCATAAGTTAGTGCAGGCCAAACGTACGGGTTAAATACTTTTCTTTTACATCAGAGACATGTCGGTCTTCAGAATAATACTGTTCATCCCAAAAGCACTCCATCCATTTCTTATTCTTCTGTATATTTCATTCATGTCGTTGTTGTCTGATGTTATTTCCTGTCCAAGGTACACATAACTCTGTACATAGGCGTAGCGTGACCAGAAATTTTGGGGGGGCACCAAGGCCGTGAGAAGTGCGCCCTTAACGAATTTTCAATTTTGCGCACCCCCCCCCCCCCCCCAAAAAAAAAAAAACTTTCTCTTTGTAATGGGTATAATAAAATTGATAAAGTGCAGAAACATAAATAAATTATATAATATTTATAATATGAATAAATATTTTGTTTATTTTGGAACTTTAAAATGTTTAATTTTAATTTAGAAACTCAGAACAACTAAATAACACAAGAGAAAATTGCACTTATTTGTTAGAGAGTTCATGATGTTTTGCGACAGGGGAAAAAAATGATCAAGAAAGAAGGAAGAAATTCCCCGGAAAATGATCGGCGGACAAAAAACTGAATAAATAAACAAATAAAACCGTGGTTCGCAGCATAAATTTTGCGCCCGGGGCGACCGCTCCTTTAGCCCCTTCTTTGCACGGCCCTGGGGGGAACACTAGAGGTCTGCACGGGCCAAAGTTTCCAGGCCGGCGTGAAAATTAAAAGTTCCACCCGAGCCCGGCCCGTTTATATTTTCACAGTTCATGGCCAGGCCCGGTTCGTAAAAAAATCAGTGAAAACAAGCTCGGCCCATAAAATAATCAATTAAATCAGGCCTGGTCCGGCCCGACTCAATTTCTCAAAAATTCCGATTTTTCTTAACATGCAATTGCAGGGCTGCCACTTGCTACTAAAATGCTATACCTAGCGACTATTTTCAGCATACGGCGGCTATGGCGACTATTTTAGGCCGAAAACTGTTAAAAAGCGACTATTTCAAGAAAGCAGTAGGCGACTTTTTTCGGATTCAGCGACTATTTTTACTGAAAATATTCGGTCTTTTTCTTCAAAGCGCCTGTAAAGTCATCTTCCCAAACACACTTTTTCAACGGTTGTTTGAGGAGATTCGCGATTTTTTCCACGTCAAATTCCAAAATTCGGGATTTCCCCCCCACTAAACCATTGACGAAAATAACTATTTATTTCTGAGATCTTTTTATACTATCGTTGAAGGAGATTTGCGATTTTTTTCCGCGATCCTTTGCCAAATTTTGCAGATTTTTCTACTACAGATTGACCAAATTGATTTTTTTTCCTCCACCACTTGTCCAAATTCGCGATGTATATTTTCTGCGACCGATTGATGGTAGTTACTATTTGTTTCAGAGATCTTTTGACGAAATTATGGATTCTTTTCCAGATCGTTTGTCAAAATTCGGGATTTTCTTTTCATGACCAATTTATAAAATTCGTGATTTTTCGTGCTATCATTTGGTTAAATTCCCATTTTTTTTTCATTAAAAAAAATTTTTTTTTTTACCAAATTTGTGTTTTTTTGCCCGCGACCATTTGACGAAATTTGCGATTTTTTTCTTGTGATCGTTACACGAAATTCGTAATTTTTTGTCCATTCTTTAGACGAAATTCTGAGATGATTTTTCCGCGACCAAATGATGAAAATCGCCATTTGTTTCCGCGACCTTAGGTAAAATTCAAGATATTTTTACAGTTGTTTGAGGAGATTTGCGATTATTCTCCGCGACGAATTACAAAATTCGCGATTTTTCCCTAATCGATTGACGAAAATAGATATTTCTTTTCGCCATCTTTTGCTTTGTTTCAGATATCATTTGACGAAATTCGCGATTCTTTCCCACGATAGTTTATCGAAATTCGTGATTTTCTTTTCAAAACCAACTTACGAAATTCTTGATTTTTTGTGCAATCATTTGTTTAAATTCTCGATTATTTACGCGATTATTTGTTCAAATTCGTGTCTTTTCAGGGATGATTCTGTTCTGAATTTTCCGAAAATTTAAGGCATCTGGTTCCGAAAAATTTTAAAAATTCGGGAAAATAAAATATCGCGAATTTCGGCAAATGGTTGTCGAAAAAATCAATTTCGACAATCGTTCACAGAAAAAAAGCGCCAATTTCTTTAAAAGATCGCAGAAAAAACGAATTTTGCCAAAGAATTACGAATTTCTTCAAGGGATATTTTTCCACGGGCCTTTAAGAAGATTCGCGATTTTTTTCCCCGACTAATTACCAAAATTCGCATTTTTTTCCGCCAATTGTTTCGTGGAATTCACGATTTTCTTTACACGATCCTTTGCCAAATTTCACGAATTTTTGTACGACCGGTTGATGAAAATGATATCCGGTATTTGTTTCAGGGATTTTTGACGAAATTCGCGATTCTCTTAAACGATCTTTTCTTTTGTCGACTGACCGAGGAAGTTCTTGATTTTTTTCTCGATTTTTTGCGCGACTATTTGACCAAATTCGCGGGTGTAATTTTTTTTCTGTTCGCGACAGTTTGACAAAATTTTCGACTTTCTTTCCGTAATCTTTAGGCGAAATTTACAAGTTATTTTTTCGCGACTGATGGAAAACTTCTTTTTTTTCTAAGGTTAATAGTTCATATAGGCGGTTTTTTTTTTTTCGTTACCGAATGGCAAAATTCGCGACTGTTTGTTGAATTGGTTTTGTGGATTTCTCGAAGAAAAAAAATCGTGGCTTTCACGAAAAAAAAAATCGCATACGAATCATATGCCTGTTCAAGAAATAAATTTGGAAGATTCCATCCAAATAAATATTATTAGTATGCGGGATTTTCCTTTTTTGTGTGGGATTTGCGCTATCCCACAGGTTATTTTTAACCTTGCCCCTCAAATAAAACTTTTCTTCCTTCTCTCCAAGAAACTCTTGAAATGAAAGGCCTGATGGAAAGTAGTTCCAGGGATGATTTGCAAGAAGTTTTTACTGCTATGTTTCCAAGTGATTTAGATAATTTTTATTGTACTGAAACATTAGGTCCTTATTTTCTGGATAACTTGCTTTCTCATTTGAAGAAATCACTCTATTCTTTATTCACTGATTTGAGCAGAAGCCTAAACTGTGAAATAAAATGTGGGCATTCATAAAGTCCTTTCATTGTTATGGATAGAATTTTTTTTCCTTTTTTTAAAGTGGGTATGCGAGTATTTTGGCTACTATTATCGAACAAATGCTACTATTTTTTTTTTCGTTGGAGGCTACTAAAGCTACTATTTTCAGTGTCATTCGGCAGTGGCAGCCCTACAATTGAGATGTTTTTCTGAAGTAGAATAAAGGTTTTTTTTTTTCTAAAAATCTCCGATTTTTTTAAATAAAATAACATCAAAGTTGGACTTTTGATTTCCAAATTCAAAGGCTGACAATTACAAGACGGATCCATTTAGTAATCCGCTTTAAATCAAGCTGCTTCAAATTAGGAAAAATGTTAAGAAAAGGAAGAACGCTACTCGATTCTTAAGCACCTGAATGCTAACATCAGTAATTTTCAGGCAAATAGGAATAGAAATGAATTTATAAATGTGTCAAAAATAATCACATTTTTGAGTGGAGATTTTTGTTTTTTCGGAAAACGTTATTAATTTAATAAAACAAACAATTCTGTATGTTCTTACCTTCTATTCCATTTTCGTCCTTTTGAAGCCAGACTTGAATGAATTTAGAATCATGGTGTGCTTCATGACATCGCTTGTTATTGAGTTTTCTATAAAAATTTCCTGTTTTTTTATCGCGTTTGTTTTTGCGTGGCTCATTCATTCCTGATCAGTTTAAAAAATAGTAATAACAACATTTAACTACGAGTACATTCTCACAAATGACCAGATCATACCAAGCCAAGTGTGTGTAGGAGTGTGGAGAGGGGTTAGGTAAAGACGCTCCTATTATCTCACTTTGCAACAAGAGGGAAACACAAGTTCAGAGGTCAACGAAGTTCTTTATGTGACCACCTTGTGTTACTCACTGAAATTAAACTACTTGGGTGACTGGACACCAGCTTTGCAGTTGGGGGAAATTTTCCTTCTACCGATCAAATTACAACTACTGGCCAAATATCAATGATTGACCAGCACCGTATTAATGGTTGAGAACTAAAGCGTTTTTGTTTTGGGGATGAGAGAGTGGGTGAAATGCTCAGAGTAAAAAGTTTTGAATTTGATTGCATCTTTAAAAAAAAAAAAAAAAAAAAAAATGCAATTGAAAATCACTGCCATTTATCGTTTTTGTAAAAGTCTCAATAAATCATAATCCTAAAATATGTGAATATAAATTTCACATTAATTTATCTGAAAATCCCATGTTTAATACACAATCACATATCCTTTTAAAACAGTGGCAAATGAAGGTTTTTAATAATTTGCACAATAAGTACAACCTTAATATGAATCGTACGTTCAGGGCTGAAACTAGCCTTTTTTGCGCCAGGGGAAAACATGGATTTTGGCGACCACCCCCTCCCTTCATTTCCTCACGCACAATAAATATTATTGACCTCAGGTACCCTATGCAAAATAAATAAATAAAATTCATAAAAAATAAAAATAATTAAATAATTAAAATTAGAGCAAGAAATATGTAAACGACGCTCCCATAGGATTAACATTAGCTTGAGCGTTAAGAGCCTACACAAGTCACGCGAAGAAACTGGAACGCTAATGCTAAACGTATGGGAGCGATCTTTTTAAATTTTCTCGCTTGCATGATAATAGTTTTAAATATTTTTTTTTCTTAGCTTAGGAAAGCTGAGGTTAAACTCTCACCGGGTTAGTGTTTACTTTTTAGATTTTGGTTGCAGATTATTTTTATAAAATTTCCTTCACTTTCAGTACCGGTTTCAAAACCTAAAAGTATGGCAACGCTAAAGATCAATCTAAACTATCCTAAGAAAAAAAAAAATTTAAATATTAAAATCCAAACGAGAAATTTCAAAAGAACGCTCCCTTAGTTTAACATTAGCTTGCGAGTTTCTTTGCATTTCATATATATACGCATTTTTGTATGAATCGACAAACGATTCATTTGGCGCCCCCCTTCGCCTTTGTTCTGGCGCCTGGGGCACATGCCCCCTCTGCAACCCCTCCCCCCTAGTTTCGGCCCGGGCTATATTCTCTAAAAAACATTAAAAAGGGGGTTACTGCTCTATCTTGCATATATTTCAACTCTTAGATTTTACTTGTTGGCACTTGCTCGACCTCGCGCCCTTTGAGACCGGATCTGCATGCAAAAAAAGTAATTTTAGTAAAAGGCATGGGCGACATTTTTCAGTTGTCACCTACCTAGAAATGGCAAAAGGACGAGAAATGTAATTTGGGAAGGTAAAAGCAGGGGCGGCTGATGGCGCCCTGGGTGAGGTTATTTTTTTTTAATTACGGGCAGTCGCCCAAGCTCGCCTCCTCTCTCTAAGACTGGATTTGGTTGGTTGCAAAAAACAATTGCCCCAAAAGTAATGCAAAAAATAATGCACCAAAAGTAATGCAAAAAATAATTGCACCAAAAGGAACAGAGCTGCATTTTACAATTTCCGCCTAGGGTGGCAAAGCGCCTAGAAATGGCAAAAAGGAGAGAAAAAATCATTTTGGGGGATAAAGGCATGGGCGACTTTATTAGCCATGATGGCGCCCTGTGAGAGATTTTTCTACTGTATCACTGCAAATGCTATATATATATATATATTTTTTTTAAAGGCTTTACTAAAACATTTTACTTTGTGCACTCCTTCCAGGGCCGAAACTAGCTATATTTTCACCCGTGGAAAACGTCGATTTTGGCGCCCCCACCCCCCCATTCCTCTGCAAAGTAAATTTACAAAGAGAAATTTACGAAAGTTTCTAGTAGCGGACTTATTTTAAAATTTAAAATGTGTAACAATAAAATACATAATATTGAAATATATAACCAGCTTTATCAAATATTTATTCATTAAAACCTGGGGGAAAAACCGAAAGCAAGCGGAAATAATTCCGCTTTATACAGGTTTCCGTCTTACGAGGTATAACTGTTGGTATTCTTTCTGTTGGAACCATGTAGTTTTTTCATTTAAGACACGACTCCATTATAGACAGATTTCATTTTTCGAGATTTTACTGTTGTTGTAGCATTACAAATTATTACAATTGGGCCACTTTAATGTCATAGTGATATGAGTCACATTGTTTTAGGAACTAAAAAACCAGGATTTGCTGTAGGTATAAAAATGAATTCCAGTTTTGTAAAATATCTCCCTGTACTATCTACATAAGTTTTTCGGAATAATCACTTATAACACTCTTCTTATTTATAAACTGATATGTCTAGATACTTTTCTGAACTTAATGCTAATTTTCAAATTTATGTCTGACTCAAAACAACAACAACAAAATTATTAAGTTTTTACTTTTTATTTTGTAAATTTTCGACCGCTTGATTTTTATTGTAACAGTCGGTCACCTGACCTCGCCTCCTCTAAGGACAGATATGGTGATATGCATGTAAAAAAGTAATTATAAGAAAAGAACGGGGTTATTCATTTTCTGTTTTGTACGCGAATCTTTTTATCTATTTGACATTTTTAATGCACAGTACTAAGCTTTTCTTTTTGACTTTTCGGGTAGAAAATATTTTTTACACAAATTTCACACGCACATATATATATTGTATAAAACGGGAAAACAAATTTTCATCTGACGTTCCCTGCGCGGGGCGCCCAGAACAGATGCCCCCCCTGCCCCCCCCCCATAGTTTCAAACCCTGACTCCTTCTCCCGTTTATTTTTATTGTAACGGACAATCATTTGACGTCGCGCCCATTGCAAGACGGGAAAAAAGACAAAAAGAATAGAACAGCCTTCATGGTATCTTTTCAATAGAAAAGTAGTCACATTCAAACAAAATCTTCATTTGGCGCCCTTTTCGCCTTTCGTTCTGACGTCCGGAGCACATGACTCTGCACCCCCCCCCCCCCCCCCCCAGGAAATTGGTTATCGGCGAGGGACAGTTTTACACAAGAGAGGAGAAGAGACTGGCCTATTGGCCTTGGAAAATGTTAGTGATTCTCCTATTTGCAGTCTTCTATTATAGATGAATCTTTTTATACATTTGTAAATTTTAATGCATTTGGTTCAGTTTTCCTTTTGGATTTTCCGGCTGCGAGACAATTTTATGCAAATTCGATATATATACATATACATTTTTGTATGTAAAGACAAAAAAAAAAAAATTTCATTTGGCGCCCTCTACGCTTTCTGTTCTGGCGCCCGGGATACAGAAGGTTGGGGGGGCACGTGCCCCCTCGTGCCCCCCCGACGCTACGCCTATGACTCTGTACTTCTTTAATCCCACCTTCTTTTAGATAACCTTCTTTTTGGTTGCAAATGAACTGAAGATCACTTTAGTTTTTTCCAAATTTATGTTTAATCCCACTTTAATGCTAGCTTCTGCCCTCTTAGCACATTTTCCAATTCTTCAGGGATATTATTGAAAATTAAAATATTGTCAGCGAACCGGAGATGACTTAAATATTGCTCATTTGCTCTAATCCCTTTGTTTTTCTAATCCATCTTCTTGAAAATGTTTTCTACGACAGCAATAAAGAGCTTGGGCTAAATGGTGTCTTCTTGTCTTTCACCTCTTCCAAGCTTGATCTTTGCTTTTCCTCTATCAAAACGGATAGTTGCTGTTGCTTTCTGGTACATCTTCTTTATAATATGATGTAAGGTTTGTTTATACCGATGCCTTCCAGAGATTTTACTGCTCATAAAACACAGGGTCAAATGCTTTTTTATAATCAATAAAAGCGAGGCAAATAGGTAAATTATATTTCTTAAGTTTTTCTATGAGTGCCCTTACTGTTTCCATTGTGCTAAATGCTAAAACCACGTCGGAATCCTACTTGTTCTCTAGATTCAGCTGAATTTAAAACTGGTTTTGTGGTAAAAACTTTGGTGAAAATTTTATAAATCATTGGTAATAAGCTGACCGGAAGGTAGTTTTTAATGTTTTTCTTCTTCCCTTTATTATAAAGAAGCACTGTCACAGCATTATTACAATCTTCTGGTACATCTGACTTCTCTAGATATTTGGAAAACAGCCTGGATTGCATTTTTATAAATTCTTCTTTTGCTTTCTTTGATAAGGCTAATTGTGATTCCATATTCGCCAAGGCATTTGCCTTTTTTCGTACATATAATGGCCTTTAAAACTTCATATTTATTCATTGGGATTCCCCATTTAGCTTCTGGTATGTTTTCTGAATCATTGAAGTTACTTCTTCGTATAAATCCTCAACTTCTTTGTCAGTGTACATGCATATGAGGATGTATGTTTCAAAACTCGCCTTATGCAAAAAATAAAAAAAACGTATTTTCCGTGTTCAGCTATTCTCTTAGTAAACTTGCACCAGAAAAACACTATAATCTTCGACAAAACTAATTTTATCATGTATTTCTGGCATTGAAACGTCTTGGTTTACTTTCAAATCTCGCCTTATATACTGGGATTTGGGAACAAAACTTGATCTACTAAAATTTTCTGTCCTGGATAAAGCGAGTTTTGAAACTCATGCCCTGATATAGTATATGTATATATCTATACCAATATTATAAAGAAGTAACGTTTGTCTGTTTGTAGGGCGTAATCTCTGGAACTACCGAATCGATTTGAAAAGTAATAGTGGCAACTCTATGTTGACGCAGTCTTTGTTCCAACCATAGGCTATATTTTACATCGGTGCCGCTAACTCCAAAGGAGTGCAAGAACAAAAAAAGTTCTAAAATTGAATTTTTGTGATACTGAAGGGGCTAATGTTCTCTAAAAATTATTTCTGAAAAAACCGAAATTTAAAGGGATGAAATACGCGAACAGCGTTCTAAAAATATTCTAAATTACGATTTCTATGGAATTGTTGGGGATAGAAACTTGAAATTTGATATAGCTGCTATTTTTAAGACGCAAATGCACACATATAACAATTTATAAAAAATAGAAATTAAAAGAGATGCAGGAGTAAAAAAGTTCTAAATTTACGATTTTTGCGATACTAGAGGTACTGGAAACTTGAAATTTGACATGGAGGTTACTTTTAAGATAAAAATGCTCCCTAAGGATAGTTTCTAAAGAAATTCGAAATTTAGAAGTGTCAAATGAGCGGAAAAATTCTAAAAACGTTCTAAATTACGATTTCTATGGATTTGCTAAGGATAGAAATTTGAAATTTGACATGATTGCTATTTTTAAGATGTACACGCCGAAAAGTTTAAAAAAAAAATCGAAATTTTAAAGGATTCAGGAGAAAAGAGCGTTCTAAATTACGATTCTTCTGACACTGAAAAGACTAGAAATTTGGCATGGTGTGGTTACTTTTAGGATGCAAATGAACTAAGAATGGTTCTAAAACAATTCGAAATTTAAGAGGGTGAAATGAGCGAAAAACATTCTGAAAATGTTCTAAAGTACGATTTCTACGAAATTTTATAAAATATTTGCTAATTAACTAATTCCAGATCCATTTCAAAGGCACGCAAATACTATTTTCAATTTCTGGTTTAATATGTTTATTCGATCCAAGGGTTAGAACAGTGTTGGGCTCACAAAAAAAAAAAAGAAAAAAAAAACGAATTCAAATTCTCAAAAATGAGTCAAGTTCACGCTCAAATTCAAAATTTGTCAAACGAACTCTCTCAACTCAAACTCATCTATGAAAGTGAGCGCAGTTCACTAAAAACTCCCTTTTTTTTTCTCTTAATATATTAGAACTTTATCGTCCAAATTTACAAAGTTTTGTGAATTTGGTTATTCGATGTAAGGGTCTTCATGGGCCCGGCCCAATTTTCCTTCCAGACACTCGTTCTGAGCTTAGTTTGGGGATTCCTTTTTTCTAGATGTTCGGGCCGGGATTGGATTTATTTTCAAAATACTGTTTCTACTACATTTCTTTCTATATATCCTATTGTAAACTATATTGATTTTTTAATGGATCTTTATTTGTATGTAAATGTCTGAATTATTATTAATACCATTAATTATTATAATTATTTATTACCTGCATAAGCAGAGTTGTGACTGGGCCAAGACATTTCGGTCGGTGCAGGCTTCTAGGAAGAATAAAGCACAGGCCCAGAAATAAGTCCGGTTCGGACCGGCCCAAGCCTCCAAAGAAAGCAAGACTCCGGCACCCAGAAAAACTGATGATCAGGCTTTATCCGTCCTGAGTCCGTGCAGGCCTCTAAATGACATTTGAATGAAATTAAGAAAAAAATTGTGTTTGAGTTATAAATTTCGTTCAAACTCAAGGATTTTTTGAGCTTTCGTTCAGCTCACGTTCGTTTATCAAAAAGTGAGTCAAGTTCAACTCAACGTTCGCAGAAAGTGAGCTGAACTCGTTAGTTTTCGCTCAATGAGCGCGCTCATGCCCAACACTGGGTTAGACTTAGTGCATCCCGATAATTTCTGAATTGCTACCGTACGGGGTGCAAAGCTTTGCGGATTTGTGAGAACATGTATACTTGCGTCTTGGGTTGCCTTCTCTCCAAAAAAAAAAATTCAAATCAAATTAAAATGATTCAAATAAAACGAAACCTTAAATAAGTTTTACGAAATCTTATTGAATAGTTCTGTGACACACTCGTTGGGTTATGCCAGCATAAAATTTATATTTTAATTTTCTTTTAAATGTGTGTCTTGTTGTCATCTGAAACTAAATTTTTCTTTTTTAATTTCCAGGAACGTGATTTTGACATGCACGCCAACTATTGCTGGAACGAAGCTCGAGCGCAGCAGTTGCTGAGGGAAGGACCCCTCAAAGAATACTTTGACGTAAGTGAAAAGGGAATATTTTGGCAATGCATTGGTTTCTGATAATTTCCGTCGAAATTAAATTTCCCAGATTGCGACTCAGGTCACAGGAGTAACAAAATTTTTATTTAATATATAGACAAGTAAAATGCTTTTTGTTACAAATTAGATATATTTTACATGAGTGGAGCACAATGGTATTTAACTGGTTATATAAATTTTTATCTTAAGTATATTTTGTAATAAAATAATTGAAAGTATTTATGAAAATTTGCTCTAATGGTCACAAGAGTAACGAATGGACGTTCCCTTATGTTATGTTGAACACTACATCTTAACAATAGAGCTGTGTTACAGTATTTTAAACATAATGGAATTTACATTATTACGGTACCCTAGAAGATGATTACTATAGATTATGTTATGTGTAGCACTTACAATACGCGTACAGGGAACTCAAAAGTATCCCGTTATTTTACGGTCTATGAAGAAAAATTGTTTGCTACGTATTTTAAGGATGATACTCTATTACAAAGATATTGAAATTGATGCAAGGCTGCCACAGCAACTATTTTTATATTCTGATCGTATATATTTCTCTTTCAAATGTTGTCAAAGTGTGTGTTAAGGATTTCCGTTTTGAGAAAGTGGTGTCAGTTAGAATAAAAAAAGTCGCCTGTGGCAGCCTTGTTGATAAGAATTTCTGAGGTGCACTCATACATGCTATCTGGTGAGCAAAGAATTTACAAGGACACGCAAGAGTTCGTTTATACAATGGTCTGCGGGGAAAATCTGTTCGCAGCTCGGAGACAATACTGTATCCAACGTGTTGTCTATTAGGGATGATAGTTGAAAGAGCGTTTTCAGTTGTGGTGTGAGTTTTTTTAAGTTTAACTATTTTTTTTTTTTTTAAATTATATACTTATATGTGCTCACATATGCTTTGCTATATTTCGTCTCATGTTTGCCGCAGGGTTGTGTGCTCGTGAAGACTATTCTATCTTGTCCTGCGGTTGCAGCCTTAGCGGCATTTAAAAGTGAGAGATGCCAAGCTGGGTATCGTCCTTGTAGCTTAAGGGGCTGCTTCAATGACGTCAAAAGACCCGCTCGCTAATGCTAATCCTGTGGAAGAAATTCTCGTTTTCATTTCAATATTTTTAAAGGATTACTTTTGCATTGAATAGCTGAGGTCAATGTGTACAAAGACCATTTTTTACTTTTTCGATTTTCATTGCAGATATTTTTTATGAGGATGTTTTCACTTTCGAAACTGGTTCCGAAAATGAAAGTATCTTCATTAAAAATACCTGTAAACAAAATCGAAAAAGTAAAAAACGACTTTTGTACAGACCGATCTCAATTATCCAATGCAAAAAAAAAAAAAAAAATCATTTAAAAATATTGAAATGCAAACGAGATATCTTTATAAATTTCTTCCATCGGATTAGCATTAGCGAGCGGGTTTTTCGGTTGACTGAAGTAGCCTCTTAAAGGTAGTGCATTGGAGCGTTATTCAAAAGATCCGGGTTCGATTCCCCGCTTGAACATTTTTCACTTTGTCGGTTTACGCTTAGTTAGCAATGTGAAAAATTTCAAGTATTTAATATTTTTTAACTAAATTTTTGAATACACATGGTGTGCATAAATTATATAAAACATATAATGGGCTACACAAAAGAATTCGTAAGCATTACTAAGAGTGAGCGTGAATTGCTTAAAAATGTTTTTTAAGTTGAGTTATGTAACTTCAAGTTGATATTCAGGATCAACTACATTTAGTTTAGTACTAAGAGATGTTTGTAGTATATAAATAAAATCATATATAGGGCTATACGAAGAAATGGATACATAGCCGCATGTGGATAATAATTCCTGGAAGTGTGATTTCAATAGTTTCAAGCATGTTTTTGCTTGAATTAAATTTCAGCGTAATATGTGGCGTGTATAAAAATCTGTATGTCATATACAGGGCTGTACAAAAGAATTCAAGTACTTTCCGTCTATTGGTAGGATTCTCTGAAGGGGAATTTTGAAATATATTACGCGTTTTGTTTCTGAACTGAATTCTAGCATACTATGTAGAATTTGTACAAAGCTATAGTTCATATACAGAGCTGTACAAAAGAATCGGAGTACTCTTATGGCTATTGTCGGTAATTGTTGATACGTTTTCTAAAATGTTTTTTAGGTATATTCTTTACCATATTAAAAGGGTAAGGTTTATTAAAATATTCGTGAAGTATTGGAAAGTATTTCATAATCTGTGCTTGAGACATGATTTTTCTTTTGTTTTGCATAAAATTAGCTCAGCAGAAAAAGGGCCGTCACAACCCAATAGAGGCCTGTACGAGCCGAAATTTACAGGCCCGGACCGGTCCGGTTTGTGCAAGAAACAGTGAAATCAGGCTCGACCAGACTCAATTTCTATAAAAAATCAAATTTTTCTTAGCGTACAGTTAAGGTTCTTTCAATGGATACTGCGTACATATTTAGGTAGAAATTTTACAGTATATGTTGGATTTCTATATGTTCGAAAGCCATAGAATACAAAATGATACAATTTAGGCTCTTAGACTATTACCTTCAAAATTATGCATAATAAAATGTAGTTTAGAGTTTAAAAAAAAGACTGTTAAAAACATCATAACTTTTGAATCTGTATAATAAATTTTGTTTTCGAAAATATTTCTCTATAATTTATTGAAATATATTTCCAGTGATTCCGTTAATAGGAGCTTATTATCGCTATTACTATTTTTGCAAAAGAAGTTGCGTGCCCGACGCGTACCGGGAACAGTTAAGTCCAGTTCCGCTCCAGCTCGAGTACGTATAGAATAAAATCTAAGCCTGATTCCATCTTGGCTCGAGTCCGCTGAAGAAAATAAGCCCGGGATCAGACACGATGTAACTGTCCGATGCCGATCACTATGCTGCACATGATACATTCCTGTATTGATGTTGTCAAGCTAGCTCTGTTCAGGTGTCACGTCCATTAAAAATTGTTCTTATCTTATCAGCTTAGTTTGATTCTTTTAAACTTTTTATATCGGGCGGGTTTGCCCGCTTAATTTTTTTATTGGTCTAGCCTGGCCCGGCCCGTTAAAAAAAATTGCTTTCACTCTGTTGGTCCGGCCCGTTTGAATATTTATCTTCATTTTACTATCCTGGCCCGGTTCTAGTACAGACCTATACAACAGAGGGGGTGGTAAGTCACTTTTATGTGGCAACCTGTGACATAAGTGGAGAGTAGGGTTAAAACAAGAAATTTCTGTGAAGTTATGAAGGACCCATAAGGAAGTTTGGCAAATTTTTCTAATCTTTATTCTATTTTTATTTATTTAATCGATTTTATATTTCGATGCTAATGCGTGTGTTTGTGTACTTCCAGGACCACAGTCGTCTGATCGACGATGACAAACTGCTGGCGGATCACCTCAAATTGCCCATCCAACGGCTCAACGACTACCAGCTGCTTCTCAAAGTAAGTGGAGTGCTTCTTCGACTGAACACTGTCAGCGTGGATCAGTCTTTTTACAGTCCAAGAGCCGACAGCATAAAAAACAATGTTATCAAACCCAAGAAAAAAACCTTTATTTTATGGGAGAGTAGAAGTAGGGAAATCTAATGATCCATGTCTGCCGGAAGTGAAGTGGAGCATAAGCCAAAAATGAATACCACCAGTGGTTGACTCGTTGGTTTATCATTGTGTTTGTCCTACAACTATACTCCATGTTTCACACCTTTGTTTGTAGGACAAACACAATGATTAACCTACGAGTCAACCACTGCTGGTATTTTTGGCTTATGCACCACTTCACTTCCGGCAGACATAGATCATTAGATTCCCCTACCTCTACTCTCTCATAAAATAAAGGATTTTTTCTTGTGCTTGATAACAAAGGTTTTTGTACTGTCGGCTCTTGGACTATTAAGCAATTTTTTTTTTAAGTGTTCTTCTGTTATGGGCAATTATGTAATATGTATGTATGTCCGCAATTTTCTTCACAACCACTGAAAGGAGTTGAATGTCACTTTTTACACTACAATTCTAGCACACGGGAAAGGTTTTAAGCTAGAAAATGTTAAGGTATCGCGTAAAAGTTTTTCTTTTTTTGCGTGAAATATTTTCATACACAGTCATTAATAAAAGCTTAAGACTACTCGATGTTTGTGACAATATTTAAGACCACTTGCTATTCGCGATGACAATCCCAATTCCTTGCTTAACTCTTTCTAAGGCAGATTAATTTTGTTTAAGGAATGTTGAAATTGTTAAGTCACACGAATTTATTAACAAATTGCTTTGAAAGTAATTAAATGTTTTTAGTTACTTTTTAAAGTAAAATTTTATCTAAATTTATAGGTGCGAATTTGGTATATGGGAATTAAAATTAAATGGGAAGTATAATTCTTGCCGCCTTAGAAAGGGTTAAACGCCTAAATACGGTTATCACAGTTACATTTATTTTCCTGCCGCAAGTAAAGCTACCTTTATTTTCTTATAGGAACTTCTAAGCCAACGCACAACTATCCCTCGTATGATATAATTGTCTTCAGACGGCAGTAAACATTCCATCTAAAACTAAATGTGAGCAAGACTGCTATACATCTAAAGTTGCAAATGGTGGAAAATACAGGGTTTAGTCCCGGGAATAAACCGGGTTTTGTCGGAAGGAAATATCAAAAATTTCCGTCAGTTTTTAGAAAGTTTTAGGCTTGAAAATTTTTAATTTATTTTTACTGATTTCAATTTTTCTCAATGTAAACGAAATGCAACAAATGATGTACAGTACATGATGCCATAGTGAAGCATGATATAGATGGGATATACACTATATAGCCATTAATCACCGGACACTTTCAATTTTAGACATTTTGTCGAATATTTAAAGATATACTTGTCGAATTCTTTTGGAACTTCAGGAGAAAAGAATATGTTATAAAGAATGTTTGACCTCATATTTATTAACTTCCATTTAAGAAAGACAGTTAGGGGGACAACAAAAAATCAAAGAATAATAATATTTGGGATCACCCTGTAAATTAAATTGCACGAAATGATCTGTTACTGCAGATTACAAATTTGTGGATACTGTGCAACATGTTTACTGATTTGTGTAAGAATAGCACGTATATTCATAGAAATATAGCGATTTTTTTAAGTTAAAAAAAATTTCTTGCATGTTTTTAATTTATATCAAACAGGGTTTTCAACCAAATTTAACGCCAGTTTCATAAAAATTAGTAAAGTGTAGTGGAAACAATATAGTGCAATTGGAATATAAATATATTAAATATTTTATGGAACATGAGCAGTTGTATGAAATAATTTTTATCTGCGCATGTGCGAGCGACAACAAAGATTTTTTTTACATAATTTAATAGTCAACTCTATGGAGCAACTTATTAAAAAAAATCTAGTCAAATATCGCGAAAATTCAGAAAGATTTCGGCGATAGAGTGAGCTGATTTTTAGTATCTCTCTAAAAGCAGCTGAATGATAAGGAATTTTCCAGAAATTGTCAATTATTTTTTTTTCATTTTTTATTGATGCTTTAGTTCTTGGATAACCACCGGAACGATCCTATTTCATCATAAAAAAAAAAGATATCAAAATCGAAGCATTTATTCCAAATCTACTCATTGATATTCATTAAATTAGTATGTTTTATCCGAAAGACAGTTAATAAAAAATGACAATTTGTGGAAAATCCCTTGTCATTCAGCTGCTTTAAGAGAGCAACTAAAAATCAGATCACTCTATCGCCGATATCTTTCTGAATTTTCACGATATTTGACTAGATTTTTTTTAAATGAGTTGCTCCATAGAGTTGAATATTAAATTATGTAAAAAAACCTTTGTTATCGTTTGCGCATGCGCAGATAAAAATTATTTCATTATTTCAACATTATAGTAGCCCTAACTCATATACATCACTGAGGTGCACAACAAGATGCTTACTATAGAATAGTGTGTACATGCCGTTTATCGTTCAGTTACAGGGACACACAAAATGATTGGGTTTTAGTACTTGCTTATAAGCAAAAATTGCTGGAAATGCTTTTTTAAGTTTAACTCATTTTTTGCATATTACTTAGTGTAAATAAATTTTATAGATCCTAATCCAGGGCTTCACAAAAGAATTCGGATACATTTCGTTTTGCTCATGGAAATTGGTGAAGGGGAATCCACAACTGTCTTATGCACTGAACTAAATTTACCATTTACTAAGCGTGTTATGTAGCATACGTTCAATTCTATAGATCCCATACAGGGCTAAACAAACGGATATTTTTCTGACTCTAGATCAGTGGTTCCCAACGTGGGGCGTGTACGCCCCACAGAGGGGCAATTTCAAATTTGTAACTCATTCATTCGCTGTCAGGTTTTTTAGATAAGCAATCTTTTAGACTAAAAATAAAAGTAATACATGCAAAATTAAAAAAGTAAGATATAAAAGAATTGTTTTTTTGTTGTTGTTGAATTTAAAGAAAAATCCGAGTAAAAAGCTTAAAATAAGTTCAACCCCAAAATAATTGTATGAGCCACCTTTAAAAAATTTAACATAAACATTTTTATAATTTTTCTGGTACTGTTCTACTTTACAATTTTTCTCAACTTTTTCGATTATTTATTAAATGAGTTTTGTATTTCTTTTTGCTGTGCTGTAAGAAATTTTTGCTGTAGGAAACTTTTGTACGTGAAACTACTTAAGGGCTATCTAAATCTTACTGTCTTCAACATATTTAACGTAAAAAATATAGGGAATATCGAAACATGGTATTAACAACTTCATAAAATTTATAAATCTTAAAAAAAAAAATAAATAAAAAATCTTATAAAAGGAAACGTATAACTATTTATAGTTGTGGTACAGGCGCTCCTACATAGTAAATAAATATAAAACGTATAAAATTTAAATTTTAAAATCAGATAATACATGGCAGTCTATTAATGATAACCAGGAAGGAAAAAAAGATAAATGTGTTTTGATGGAGAATAATGAAAAATTTGAAAAATTAAAGTTCAGAATCATAAGTTAAGTATTACAAAATGTGTCAATGTTATCTATTTTAATGCTAAATGTAAGAGTCTCTTCAGGCATTTTGTGAAGATGAAAATGCAGACTACATACCACTTTTGCTAAATATTCAGGTAAGTTGGAAAGACGCAACAAAACACTTTTTGGATTAGAAGTGAATATGTATCGCCTCATTTATAGAATTATGTTAAAAACACATATGCGACAAAAAATTAATATCTTTGATAAGTTTAAAAATTTTTTTTTTAAATAAATAGTTATTGTTAAGGCTCTGCCAGTGAGTGAAAAGAAAGTGAATTTCAAGTGAATAGAGTTCCTTTTTTAAATAATAAGAGATATATGTTGTAGAAAGTATGTGTGAGAAGGAGGGGGTGGGGAATCGCGATTTTTTGGATGCTTCGGTAGGGCGTGGCCAATAAAAGGTTGGGAACCACTGCTCTAGATGCTCATTGCTGAAATTGGGTTTTAAATTTGTTAGTTGTTTTAAGTTGTTTACTTAGATATCATTCTTCACCTTATTAAACTGTGAAGTTTCGTTATAGTATCCTGACTGGGTTGAAAAGTATCTCATAATCTATGGTAGACGCATGATTTTCCTGTCTTTTTATTTATTTATTTTAAATAGGAGTTGATCAAATATTCTTCGCGTCTGAAAGAAGACACCGCGGACCTGCAGAAGGCACTGGACTTCATCCACAGCATCAACAAGCGAAACAGAGACCTCCAGGTCATCCAGACCATCGAGGGTTACCATGGAGACCTGCTCAAGGCCGGAAAGATCATCAGACAGGTGATCATCAGATATACTCTTTTAACTCATTTAAATAATCTATATACTGAAAGTGCAACGCCGTTTCTTGCAACAGTCGATGTGAGGAAATTACGGCATCCATTTAATTCATTTTGGTCTATAAATGAAAGATTTAAGTGCCAGTAAAGGACAGCTGACGTTTCTGTCGAAAAAATTACTATTGGTTACCTGTTCGTACTTATGACTCCTACTATACATGACAATTCAGGCGATTCGATTGGTCTATCCATGATCACCTGCGATGCGATTCGTTTATATCGCCATGAAAATTCCTTTAATGATCGCTGAAGCAGAAATGAAATAGATTAGTTGGCGAAAGGGTTTTTTATTATTTGTAAACATACCCTTTCCTTAGAAGAGGCTAACGGAAAAAACAGGCTGGCACTATATTTTGTATTAGACCCGTAGAGTCACATGATGCTCTTTTCGGGCACCTGCATTCGAGCTTCACGTGACTCAAGCGGTCAGAAAAAAGAGACATGTGTAATAGGGTGGAGCGAAAAAAATTATTTTTTATCAAAAATGGGTAGGTGCCAAAAGTTGCCTTTATACCAGTACATCAACTGCGTGCAATTTTACCGCTGAAAAAAAAATGGCTTGAGTCATCGCTTTTGGTCCAAAAGTCGAAATTTTGGGTAAAATTTGACATTTTTTCAAAAAAATTAAAAAATTCCTACAGAGATGGTTATTATTTAAAAGTGTTATTTAAACCTTTATTATTAATGACTTAACTTTTTTAAACGATAAAACGATATCTTTATTCTGTATAACTGGAGCAAAACTGACAACTTTTGATAAAAATAAGGCGCTGCCACTCTGTTGTGTCATATAACTAATTGTTGTTTAGAACACAGCTCTTACTTAGTTGCTTTCAAAACTACCCAGGAGGTACCACGTGGAGGTGGCTGCATTTCATGTCACAACAGTGCATAGCTCGACCACCCTACCATCTGAACACAATGTTTTATTTATACATTGAATTGTGATTTTTTTTTTTATCAAAGATTGGCATAAGTTTTCTATGTATCAACCTTGTCCATCTCTTCTTTATATCCACAGACGTTGGATGGTGCTGCTGTGACACTCCTTCACGTACATTTCTACTGCTTGTGTATAATAAGGCAAGCAGAGTAATGCAGTGGAGTTAATGGAATCAATTCAGTCGTCTATTTTCTTCACCAAATTTGCATCCAATTAATGCATAGTGATTGGGATATCTATTACTACAACATTCTTAAACATTTAGATGTTTCATCTTTGAGCATGCCATCATTTACTCTACCTCTTGCATTTTTTATATGCTGAGAAGCTTGCTCTTTAATTTGATGGCGATCGTCAGAGAGCATTGCAATACGAGTTTGCTCTCGATACGCAAAGCAACCATTGTCCTACTATGTAATCAAAGTTTGGCCCCAGGATGGTTTACCATCAAATGTAATCCACATCTAAAGAAGGGACCTAAAAACTCACGAGAAATTACTCGGTTACTTAAACAACACACAAAACGGAATAAAACAAATAAGAAAAAGTTATTTAGGACAATGGTTGCTTTGCATACGCAGATTAAATTCTGATTTCAATGATCTCTGACGATCGCCATCACATTAAACAGCTTGCTGCTCAGCACATAAAAGTTGAAAGATGAGAGTAAATGATAGCATACGCAGATCTTAAATATCGACAATCAACTTTGAAGCGGATAACTGTATAAACCTAATTGATTGGGAAATTGTTGTGGTAACAGAACCTTAAATCAATATGCATTTATCGGGTGCAATCTTGGTGAAGATAATAGACTTCTGAATAGATTACATTAATATCATCCCCACTGCATTTACATTGTTTGCCTTCTCTTACACAAGCAGTAAAAAAATACGTGAAGGAGATCACAGCGGCAATATCCAACGTCTGTGGTTACAAAGAAGAGATGGACTAGGTTGATACATAGAAAACTTATGCGAGTCTTTAATAAAAAATCACAATTCAATGTATAAATAAAACGTTGTGTTCAGATGGTACGGTGGTTGAGCTATGCACTGTTGTGACATGAAATGCAGCCACTTCTACGTGGTACCTCCTAGGTAGTTTTCGAAGCAACTAAGTAAGAGCTGTATTCTAAATAACAATTAGCTGTATGACACAACTGAGTGGCAATGCCTTTTTTTTTACCAAAAGTTGTCAGTTTTGCTCCAGTTATACAGAATAAAGATATCGTTTCATCATTTAAACATGTTAAGTCATTAATAATAAAGATTTAAATAACACTTTTAAATAATAACTATCTCTGTGGGGAATTTTTTAATTTGTTTTGAAAAAATGTCAAATTTTAGCCAAAATTTCGTCTTTTGGACCAAAAGCGCAGACTCAAGCCATTTTTTTTCAGCGTTAAAATTGCAGGCAGTTGATGTACTACTATAAAAGCAACTTTTGGCACTTACCCGTTTTTAATTTAAAAAATTTTTTTTTCGCTGCACCCTAATGTGTAACACATCGCAGCAGGCTGTCTTTTTCGTTAGCCTTATAGAGATATGACAAATTCAGTTTTTGACGAACGAGTACCACGTTAGAAGGTGGCTTGAGATACCTGCTCATGGCGCATGCATATGGTGCAATACTCCGGATTGCATGTTGATTTGTTTATAACGAACTTTCATTAGGTAACAGTGTGTTTTGTGCCTCTCTGATCTTGGCTTTGATTATATTTCTGAGGTGAAACGTACTATTGTACCTATTAAAATCAGAGGAGACGGAAATGATCTATTTCGCCTTGTTTCCTATTGTATTTATAATACCGAAAACAGGCACCGTAAAAATCAAGGTAACTTTTATAGGATTTTGTTGTGCGTCTACCTTACAGTGAAGTTCTTGAGCTGCGAGCGTACTGAATTTATCATCAAACCGTCAAGTTTTAATGGGTATGATCTAGTATCATTTAAAATAATATTTTTTATATGGAGAAAAAACGAAATGGAAAATAAGATATAAAATATAAATGAGCTATTAAGAGAATTTTTTTAATTCAATCATTCAATTTAAAATATGTTGTCTCAGACTCCAACTTTTCCCCCTTATTTTATACAGTTATAACAAAAGTTGGTAGAGATTTTTTATTTACAATCATAATCCTAAAAAGGTAAAAATTCGATAAAGATAGGTGCTTTATAGCTAAATTTTATCAACAATATATTTCAAACTTTTAAGTCTTTTAAAAGATAATACAATGAATTTATCACTAAGTTATTGGCTAACATTAATAAAGAACCGTTTTATCAGATTTATGACGATTCAACAATTAAGAGACTCAAAACATTTTAGTTTTCGGCGGTTTTTGGCACTCACAACAAAAAAAGAAAAAACACCAGTGTAGTGACAGAATACGCCAAAAATTCATAAAACTCAAAATACCATAAAAGGGTATATTTTGGTGGGGCATTCTCACAATCTTTTAACTTTTCAGGAATAAAAATCGGGTGAAATTAAACTTTCTAAAATAACATTTTAATCTTAAATACGAATGTCTTAATGATTCAAAATAAAGAAAAAAGGGTCAGCCGCGAAAACTTTTTTAACTGAGGTTTAAGTTAAACTTGCGAGTATAATTTTACTTACCATTTTTCCGCTATAACTTTTTATTTTCTTCTAAATTTTTACTTATAATGAATTTGCATAGTACCCGCATAGTACCCACAGAATATTCAAATAAAAAATGAAATTCAAATAAAATAATTTTTCCGCTATAACTTTTTATTTTCTTCTAAATTTTTACTTATAATGAATTTGCATAGTACCCACAGAATATTCAAATAAAAAATAATAATAATGCAGTATTTTTAGTACAAAATTTTGGTGTAACATTGTCTTAAAAGGGTGTTAAATAGAAGGGACGGCAAGGAAAAAAAAAAAAAAAAAAAGATGGTAAGGAGAATAACCACCTATATTTAGGCAAAGCATGTTAATACTCAGTGATAGCCACCATGTTCAATGATTTTTAGAAACAGTTATTTACATTCGATTAAATTTATATATATAAAAAATTAATTTACCTCGAAAAGTGCAGGAATAAACCTTGGAGACGGTAAGATGTTTTAAATTGATATTTAAATGCCGATTTAAATTCTGCAGTATATTTCCTGTCAAAAAAGTTTAGCCATTTTCTCTTTAGCTTACTTCTGCACGAAAAAAAAGTTGAAAAAAATTCTGTGGCTGCATCTGAAGTGATTTTCTGTATAATTTTAAAAGACGTAAGGAATCTAAAATCCAGGGACCGAGTTAAAAAAAATAACAACCTTAAAATTGTGTGCAGGTTCATTTTTGCTACCGATTTATATAAAACAATTGTCACAGTTTCGGAAAAAAATGACATTGAATGACTTTTATTGAAACAATGTTATACAGACAGCTCCAAACTTAAAAATCAACATCAGGGACACGGAACGCTATAGGAGTTTTCCTGGATATTTGGACCCCCAACCCTGTCCAAAACTTATTTACCTCATTAATATTGTTATGCAATCATGCAATGGGATGTTTTCCAGCATATGAAATTTAAAAAAAATTCAAGAATATGTACTAAAATAAAAATTATTATTCAGGGACATAAAAGTCCAATGATTGTGAGAATGCCCCATATATATAATTGGCAGGTCAAACTGTTGAATCGATTTGGAATTGAAATGACATTTCCATTTTTTGATAAACATATTGCTTATCGAGTTATAAGCCATTTTGACCACGTGCAACCAGTTTTTCTCTTTTCTTTGGTGTCGCTCCAGAAATTCGGTTTAAAACACCAACTTTAACAGTATTTTCTGAAAGATCTTTTGCATTTACCAAAAAATAGAAAACGTCTTTCGATGATATAGTTTCTGAATAACAACACCTGCCCATTTCATGCGTTTCCGAACAAAAATGCATTCAAAAATGTGTAAGAATGTAGCATCTCTGGATTTGGGAACAGCCTTAAGGGGGCTGGTCACTCAGCTTCGGAATTCTTCTCCGTAATGTTAAGTCTATGGACTTTTGATGCATTCGTCTTTATGTACCCTTTATGTACTGAATTTTGAATTAATCACAATTTTATCTTCTAATGCATTTTTCGTGAATTGTTTAAACTGTATTAGAATATTTACATACTCATTTAATAAATTTTAGAAGGACTTTAGAAGCCTTGAAGGATTTAGAAGGATTAATTAAATTTGAATTCATAAGGATTTTGTGCACTATTTATAACCCCACTGAAATCTTTTATTTTAAATATGTTTCTTAGTATTTTGTAGAATTACGAAATGTTAAAATATAATGTTCTTACAATTGAAATATAGAAATATTTCCAAATTGAAAAATCCCCCCCCCCCCCCCCAACGCCAAGAAAGCTGAAAAGATGCAAAGGCAAAAGAAATCATCCTTTTAAAAATATTTTTGTTTTGTGTAACCAATAATGCTTTTGGAACAAGATAAAGTACTGTATCTATAACTCATTCTAAACTGTATCACAACTAATCGATTTATTAAATGAATTTTATAACAAGTTATTTTAATGGTAGAGGAAAAGGTCCAAATACCGTCTACTGGATGTTCTGAGAACTGAGCGCAGCGCAGCCAAGCGGTGATAGGTAGAGTGTAACTTTAATTGAGAGAAGAAAAGTACGTCGCTGAAGTCTGTGTCCTTTACAAATAGTAAATGCAAAAATATCAAATCTACGTAATCTGGTACATCAAAAGTTTTTCAGATATGTGTTTCTCATTTTTTTTTTTTTTGTTTTGTTTAAATATACTGATCGTATATTGGCTTGAATTGTTGATTAAGTTATTTTCTAGACATCTCTAGACAATTGCCACGCTCACCTTTTTTCCGAAGTAGGAAAAAAGCACATTTTGAGTAATGAAACTAAATGATATACTTCTGTGAGTTTTATTGCCACATATTTAAATTTAAAAATATGGTAATAACTTATTTACCACACCACTTAAAATCAGAATTAACATTAAAATTTAATAAATAATTGAATAAAGGCAAATTAAAGCCTGCGTTACGTGTGTGACACTCTCCACGGAATCGCCCTGATATAGTTTGTTTTTTGCATGAGTGGAGGGGGTACTGGAAGCAGAGAAGAGAATGGGGAACCCACTCCTCCACATGTTCCTGCATAAGTCGGCAGAGACCGATTTCCAAATTTGGGGGCCCTGGGCACAGATGCTTACGGGGAACCCTTGCACCGATACTTATAGGAGGATTGAGTAAAAAAAGAAATAGAAAAGGTACTTGCGAAACTAACCGTTATTGGCTTTAATAATTACTACAAAATAGCCATTAAAAAATTAAATATGATAATCATTAATTTACTTTGAAATAATTATTTCACAATTATGAAATTTAAATGAGTAGACGTTTTATAATAAATTGTGGTGTGCTGATTATCTTTTCTTATGCAAGTCTATATATCTGGAATAATAAAGTATGCAACAACTAATAATAAATTTTCGATAACACCAAGCTACAATTATTTAAAATATTAGGGGGCTCTACTACCTGCAAGCTACCCTTATCAATCGCCAATTAATCTGACGAGAACAGGAACAGGATTAAATAAGAATTAAAAATACAATGCCTTTTTAAAGTGATAAAGATAAAAGAAAATATTCACTATAATTAAGTAATTAAATATGGATGTTTCAGACAAAATATACAACGTTATAAAAATACAATATGAACATAATAGAATGTAGAATGAAATGTAAAATTCCATTCGATATTAAAACTACGCCAGATTTTGGACAATAATTGAATAACCTTCAGCAGCATTTGGGCCCCCCTGAAAATCAGGGGTCCTGGGTCCATGCCCCGAATGCTCTGCCGTAAATCAGGCTCTGTAAGTAGGGCCCTGGCTACATCCACATTATTCCCGAACAATTTCTATGGATAGAAGGGGGGGGCCTCCAAAAGGATGCTTGCCCCAGGGCCCTAGATAGTCTAAGTCGGGCCCTGATTGTATAAGTTAAAATCTTAATGAAACTAATTAAGATTTTAACGCTTCAAATAAAATTAAGCATACATTTTATAAATTTTTTGACAACAAAATAAAAAAGGAGAGATTCTTCAAGAAGAGTACAAAGAAAAAAGAAGTTGAAGAAATTAAAAATATTAATTTCCGCAGGAAATATTTATAAATTATGAATACATTCCATGCCCCTATGTTTAACGAAGAAAAGGATCTGGGTACATAAGCCGCGTTTTTGACCCATGAAATGTGACTAAAATTCGATTATATTATACTGACTTAATTATTTCACTTTTTAATATTACAAGGTAGATATTGTACGATTTTAACAGCAGTTTTCGTATTTAATTCGGATTTATTGACTTACACAAGCTCAAAGTTCGTATAATTCGTAGTTTTGATGAAAAATACGCAATTTCTGCTATTTTTTACCACAATTTACTCTCTATTTTTAATATTTTACTATGAGCGCACTTTGCAATTCTTTTATTTTAACATATTTTGTATATGTTGATGTGTTTTATAATATATGTCAAAAAGAAAGTGTTGCACGATTGCACTCCTATAAATAATTGAGGTAAAAATAGCAGAAATTGCATATTTTTCATCAAAACTACGAATTATACGAGCTTTGAGCTTGTGTAAGTCCTATAAATCCGAATTAAATGCAAAAACTACTGTTAAAACCTTACAATATATACCTTCTAATATTAAAAAGTGAAATAATTAAGTCAGTATTACATAATCGAAGTTTAGTCTATTTCATGGGCCAAAAACGCGGCTTATGGACCCTGATCTTTTGAGAACTCATAGACCAACAGGCTGACTCAGACTCACTGACCAGACACCTCTCTCTTTAAATCTCTTCTCTCTGTATTTTTGTGAAATTTTGATCGCATTGGTAAAACAAAATACAAATGACGTCGAGAAAATAAAATAAACGGCACAAATCAGCTCGTGCGAGCTGACATTTAAAATAAAGCAGGTGGGCGTCTATTGCTTGTTGTTGAAAGACCTCTGTCTCATTCCGCTTGCGAAAACTAAGGTGACACTTTCACGTGTCATTCGCTGTCGGTAGATGGCAGCACCAAACAGTACAACGGTTTTCCATTCCCTTTTTCCATTTCGGAAATAGAATGTTTATTTATAATGCCGCGTTATGAAAGAATGGATCTCGAAGGAAAACCGACACCGGTAAGTTTGAGAATATTTGTTTTTAAAACAAATTGATGTTTTACGAAAATTAAAATCTTTTTTACACTCTTTTGTTTAACCTAACTCGAATTATGTTAAAAAAGATGGAATTTTGCAATTAATTGTTTACCTACTTCCTGATTTGCTAAAGTTATCTAGAAACAACGTTGAATTCAGCAGGTACCCTGGAGACGGAGGAGTCCCCACTGCAAAGCATGGCATCGAAATCAGGGGCGCCATTTGAGGGGGGCTGGGAGGAGGCAATAGCTCCCGACCCCCAAGGAATTTGATTTTTCAGAAAATTTATCAACCATCAATTGCCAGACTCAAAATTAAAAAATTGCTCAAACGCTAAACTAATTTATCAGATTTGATTGCAATAAAAACATATGCATTAAATAAATGCTTTATGCATAGAAATTAATAATTATAAAAAAAAATTCCTATTCGAACTTTCTTTAGTGAGGCATATATCGTAGTTTGCCTAATTTTAAAAATACATGAGAGACATTTTCTTTTATCAATTGCTTCTTAGCTGTGAACAACTTGATCCTAGGAAAACTAGTCCCCTCATGGCTAGAAATTCAGGGGTAGAGTTTTTTCAGATAGTTTTTTTTTGCGTGGTTGGGGGGGGGGAGGGGGGAGGGGTGAATGGGAAAGTATAATTCAAGTTCTTAATTATCTGACTTTTTTACTTTTTTGGATTATTAGTGTCACGTTATATTTACTGCAATCATTGCAATGTTATTAAATTATTTGCTTTATTAAACCCTATTATATATGGTACAGTCTTAAAATTCTTCCACGCCTAGGAATGAAGTCTGCGCGCATTCGACAAAACAATTTCTTCAACCCAGAAACCGACAGATTTCCACCAAATCCCAAAGCAAAAAAAAATTACTAAATATTTTAACACGTTTATAATAAAGTAGCCTATAATATTATCCCTTAGGTACATATGAACACATGGGCTACTTCTGCTTAGACGCTCTGATCCTACTCTTAGCTATATAAATTTCCCAAAATATCTTTGTCCCCCCGCCCAAGATAGTTCTGAAATGGCGCCCCTGATCGAAATGCCCTCCCCTGGAAGATTTGAGGTATTATATTATCCATACACTAATTAATCCATAGTATAAATCTCCTCTCTCGGAACACTGTAATCTTCCCCGAAGTCCTTCCTAGACAAAAATGTTCTGAATACTGTTCCTTATGACAATACAATATTTTTCATATTACGAGAACTTAAATATTAACTCATTAATTAATTATAATTAATTAAATTATAATTGAGAGAACAATTTAGAAATCCTAGATAGTTATTTTTTATTTATTTATTTATTTATTTATTTTTTTTTTAGTTCACAGATCCTAAAATTTATGTTTTTATGTGTATTTATTTAAATTTGAAAAGGAAAGGAGGTAACTATGCATTCTCAACTTGCTTTCTTATCTATTATTTTTTGTTTTCTGGCGTTTTTGTATCTAATTTTATAAAGAGCTATGAAAAAAAAAGGGAAGGTTGTTTGCTTTATTAGACCCCGGTATGCTATTTCTTTCTCCCAGCTTATTTTGGGTCGTCTCCAAAAAATAACGTTACCTTACAAAAGCCAGCCGTAAAACGAAGCGGATATAATCATCGTACGATTAAATACTCTATAGGAATTTTTTTAATTTCTAAGCATCGCACATTTTCGTTTTTTATACCGTCGTATTGGGGGAAAAATGCACTTTTAAATGCAATCTGTTTCAAAACTGCATCTCAATTTATTTCTGAAATATTTTTTTGTAGTTTTTAGAACCATTTGCTTAATATTGGCAGCGGAAGTACTCCATTTCTGTAGAAAGTAAAGGAAAAATAGTGACAAAATAGCAATTATATATTTTTATTGCCATTTTCTCATAACAACCGAAAGAAAATGTCATTAAAATACGTGCTATTTTGAAAAAAATATATAAACGAATGATTTCTGTTAAAACAGGGAGCTATTATAAACTATATTTAATTTTAAGTATCTATATTAATGTTACAAACAAATGAAGGCCTATGAATCATTAGTTAGCTGGTTTTCTTTGTCAAGTTTCTTTAATGGCGGCATCTTTTTGCTGCATGTGTGTATTATTTCGCGATAGTGACGTCCTATGCCTACTTTACTGTAGATGTGGAGTTCTTAAGCGGATGCGAATGACGTCATTTTACATAAAATAAATGTTTTAAGTCTTAAAATTGAAATATGTTTTGTACTATTTATAGATACATATTTTTTTTTTCACCGGGAGCGACACTCAATTCTGAAAAAGCAGAATTCCTGTTTCCTAGTTTTTTGTTTTCTTTCTTTCTTTCTTTCTTTTGTTTTACAATTCAACGGAAGTGCCGTCAAGGGTGGTGCGCGACCCTCTTTTTTATGAATTTAATTAACTAAATTTTGTTTTTCTCTGATGATTTTGGAAAAAATAGCAAAATTTATTCGTGCCGTGAATTAAATTAGTTACTCTTACAAAAAAGGGACTGAGAATTTTTCGTCATAGAAGCTTTGGACATATGAACATTCCGTAGAAGCCAGTTTTTAAATCTATACTGCTATTTGCATTAATGTAATTACAATTTTAACTCAAAAAGAGTGTTAGGCGGTTGGGGGGGGGGGGAAGCCCCTCTGGCGAATTATTAGCTTATTCCGTGTTTTCAGTTCACAGGCATATCTGCTCCGAAATCTTGCCAGTCTTTGGATTTCGTTTGGCTTGGGCTTGTGCAGACCACAAGCATCCTTTAAATTGTCCGACAAATTCAAGTTATATTTTTAAAAAACAAGAACATTTAACATGTAACATTGAACATTGTAACATTTAAGATATATTTGTAGGTACAAAAAAAATAGTAATAGAATTGATACAAAAGCAATTGTTTTCCACAACTTTCTTAAAATTTGGTAATATTCAAGATTTCCCTGCGTCAAAATTGTGAATGCATTACAAAATTTTTGTTTTGTATTCTTAATATAAATATAGTTTTAAGGTACTGAACTGCAATTTACAACGCATAGCAAATTTCTCAACAGATATTCACATTAAAATAACTTTCTTCTTAATATATACCGGGTGAGCCAAACGTTCGTTACAACTTTAAAAACTCATAACAAGGAAGAAATTATGATAAAAGGAGTGCGGTTTGCAAGAAAGGGACAACTGTTGTGTCGTAGAATGTTCGGAGGTCATGTTGAACATTTGTTATTGGAAGAACAAATAAATGGAGAATATTGTTGTCCTGTTCATTGTGTTTCGGGTCGTCAACGCCCTCTACATGTGATTTTTTAACTATTTTTTTGCCTGATTTAAAAAAATATATATCCCACTACCTTGTGAGCCCTTGCTTGCAAACCGCACTCCTTTTTATGAGTGTTTAAAGTTGTAACAAACTTTTCGCTCACTCGGTATATATATGTATTTATTTCCTTTGATATTATGTATCATGTACCTAATTATAATTTGCGTAAAAATTCAATTAGATAAAGATATTTTATATATATTGAATGTTCCGTACCCTTTATTGTGTATGTAAACAACAACAACAAAAAAAATGCTTATTATTATTTATTACTGTTATTATTTTATATTTTCAAAGACTTACCGTGTAAATTACAAAACATAAATACACATCGGTTTCAAAATCTCCGTCGCCAGTTCAAAGTAAGGTAATTTCCATTTCTCATAACTTTCTAAAAACTTATTTAAATAAATCTCTCTAATACAGTTAAACCCTATTTAAGGCTTTATAAAATGTAAAAATAAACACTTATAATATAATAAAGAATAGAGTTCAGTTAATATTGCAAAAAATTTTCTCACGGTATATCACAATCCGTGCGATAACTTAACTTAGAATAGATATATAAACATAAAACTTATGTTAAAATGAGCTCTAACCTATATTTAATAGAATAAATTAATATTATCGAGATAAGTAATTTAAAGGTACTTGTTAGTTATCCCGTCGACCAATTTCGCCAAATTATATAAATTGCCAAACCACCCGCCAAATTATACAAATTGACATACTTTTTATTTTAAATAACGAAAGAACAAATAAATTAGTATAACATTAATAAAAATACAAATAAAACGTCGAAATAAAAATCACTTGATGACGTAAACATGTGTTGTCAAGTAAATGTGACATTTACGATCAACCATTATTGGCATTTAATCTTACAATTTGGCGACAGTAATTTGGTCGACGGGATAACTAACAAGTACCAATTTAAAATAGTTTCTCTCAAATAATTTATGTATCATTAATTAATACAAAAACCCTTAACAGGTTAAAAGTTTGTGACGCAGCACTTTATCTTATGTTCAAAGAATTTTAAATATGGAACTTAAAAATAATGATATCAAATTTTGAGTGACGCTACGCTATTAATTATAATCTCTCTCTATATTATTTATTTCATCTTTTTATTTTTTTATAATCGCATGCGCAAAAATTATGTTCAATTTAAAAAAATGTATACAAGTTTATTCATTGATGCCTTAACATTTACACCTCACATAAACTCCAAGTATGAGTTTTAAAAGATATGATATCAAAATTTTAGTGACGCTTTGATGTGGCTTTAAACGATTTGTTTTTAAATTAAATTTAAATTATTTTTGATTTGGCTAAGATATATTCACACATCTAAAAAATAGTTTTAATTTTCCAATATACTTTAAATATGTCACTTTCACTGAATTTATATAATGCATTTAAATGTATTTATTTGAATAAATTGATTTATCCTTTGTCCAATGCTAGTAAAAATTTAAAATAAGATTTACGTAAATAATTTTTTTTGCCTCATAGTATCCATTTGAATACATTTCACTTAGTTTGGATACAATGACGCAAAAAAAATTATTTACGTAAATCTTATTTTAAATTTTTACTAGCATTGGACAAAGGATAAATCAATTTATTCAAATAAATACATTTAAATGCATTATATAAATTCAGTGAAAGTGACATATTTAAAGTATATTGGAAAATTAAAACTATTTTTTAGATGTGTGAATATATCTTAGCCAAATCAAAAATAATTTAAATTTAATTTAAAAACAAATCGTTTAAAGCCACATCAAAGCGTCACTAAAATTTTGATATCATATCTTTTAAAACTCATACTTGGAGTTTATGTGAGGTGTAAATGTTAAGGCATCAATGAATAAATTTGTATACATTTTTTTAAATTGAACATAATTTTTGCACATGCGATTATAAAAAAATAAAAAGATGAAATAAATAATACAGAGAGAGATTATAATTAATAGCGTAGCGTCACTCAAAATTTGATATCATTATTTTTAAGTTCCATATTTAAAATTCTTAGAGCATAAGATAAAGTGCTGCGTCACAAACTTTTAACCTGTTAAGGGTTTTTGTATTGATATCATTACTTTTTTGAGGTTATTGAAAAAATAAATAAAACAATAAACACACACAAAAAAAAATTAAAGACCAATACAAAGAATTCATAGTCAGGATTTCCATTCACCTTCAATCTCTTCCCCCTCCCTCCCCGCAAAAAAGAATGACCATACTTCAATTTTAAAGAGCACCGTGCAATAAAATTTTTATAAGAACTCTTTGGTAAGATATGGAAGTAATGTACAACATGCATGTTTAGAGGGTATTTCTGTTGGTTTATTTCAGAGATATAAAAAGCTATGTTAAATTTTACTATATAAAAAATTTACTTTGTTAAGAAAAATAGCAAGAAATATTACTCTTTAAACCTTTATATATATATATAACAATCATCGCTCACTTATAACAGTAATTACATGCATTTATATTAAATCCAAAACTACAAATTTCTGCTTCTCCCTTTTCTCATGCATAGTGCAAAAAAATTAAACATTCTTTAATTTTATATAAAATAATCTTTCACCATCCCTATTTAAAATTCTTTATTAACAATAATAATAAATCATATAAAATAATCCCCTGAGCTCTGAAGATTCCACTTCTGCTTTTGCACTCACCTCTCCAGCTTACCTAAATAATAAAATCTTTCAAAAATTAGTTTGAAAAAAAAAAAAACTACAACATTTGTTGCTCACTAACATAAATAAATAAGCACTAACTTCCCTAATGTACAGTCATGGGAAAAAAAAAAGTAAACACCCCTACTAACTCCTCAACAAATTACCGTAGAAGAAAGTTACTGGTACCGAACGATTGGAAATAAAGTCTACTTTTAAATGATGTATATAAAATTTGCTTAAGGGGTCATCTACATATTAAAACGAACCATAACTTTGTTTTTTTTTCAATAGCAGTACACAATTCTTACAGCATAAATTAATTCTACACCATTTAATTAGCCTAAAAACAAATTTTTATGCAATTCGTACTATAAGTTTCCGAGAAATTAATTATTTTAAAACGAGCGTATTTTAAGGGCTGTATCCAAATTGAAGTTTGGTACTCGATTGTTAACTGAGAGAGCCCCCTTCTTGATCAAGGCACCTTAAGCGTCACTCAAGCAGTCAATGAAGTCTGCTAGATTACAGGACAGCGTAAGACATTTCAAAATATCTAGTCACTTCTATAGTAGACGGCCCCTTAAACCATCATTTTGCCGTTTTTTAAGCATAATTTGAAAACTATTTGGAAGAAAAATGTAAATTTTGGATTTCCATAAAGCAGGACTTAATAAATCTAAATCCATCAAAGAAATTGTAGGTTACAATTCATAATTTTTTCGAATATTAATTTCATAATTCATATCATAAAATTATAAAAATTGCAAATTCAACGTATTTATGTTTGGGTATATTAGTATTACTGCAACACAAAAATTTAGCACATTAGGAGCATAATTTCAGGAGATATGAATAAAAATATGAAAATGTAATTTAACATTAGAAGCACTAAATTTTGAATGTTTATAATTCAAAAACTTATTATTCAAATTACTTGAAATTGGGTGCCTAGGCATAGTTTGAACCGAAGATTTGAAATATCTCGTTAAAATTGGGTATTGCCATTGAAAAAAAATGAAGTTTGAATTTGTTTTAATATGTAGATGCCCCCCTAAGCAAATTTTATATACATCATTTAAAAGTATACTTTATTTCCAATCGTTCGGTACCAATAACTTTCGTCTACGATAATAATTTGTTAAGGAGTTAGTAGAGGGTGTTTACTTTTTTTTTCCACGACTGTACATTTCACCTCTTCTCCCCCCCCCCTACTCCCCAGCATTAAAAAAATTTAAATTTTAATTTTTATACAGAAAATTCTTCTATATAAATTATCTTCCTATTCCTCAAAATTACCACTTTCCCACTCCAGCCTAGAGATTTCAATCTTTAAAGCTTTTTAGAAAAACGGATCTGCAAAGTCTGTTGCTTAATAATAGAATATATAAAATATAACCATGTACACTTTCAATTATTTTTCACACAAACAATTGATGTCACGATAATAGTTGTTCTGAGCGAATATTGTGTTGGCTACGCTGTTGTACAGATAGCTCAATTAGAAGAGTACTGGCAATTAAAGCCAGGGGTTATTAAAGTTCACTGTAATTCAAGATGTTTAACCCCTTCGCGACAAGAGCCCTTTGGTTAATTTTTAACCTTTTACTACAGGTTTTTAAAAACAGAAAATTTTCTGTAATTGAATCACAGAAATGCTCCGATTAAAGAAGGTAAACTTTACAATTAAAAATAAGTGGTGAGAATAATGAAGGATTCTGAACACCTTAAGTGGCCAAGTATACCGGTCGCTCATCCCCAAGGGCTTAAAGATGCTTTTTTGCTATTATAACCTTTAGGATTTCCAATATAAAAAAGTCTTAATCACTTCTGAGGTAAATAAAGATAGTGGAAAAAAATCAAGATGGCAATGTTTTGATTGGCAAATTCTAAGCTGAGTAATTTGTGCCACAGAATGAAAAAAATATAAAGTTGTAATAATGTCCTCTTACAGATACTAAATCTTTAAGGTTTTTGATGTGTGAACTACATATGAATGCAGTAGATCTTTATAATGCACACCTTGGTATGAGAAGTTGTGCATATTATAGAATTTTGCATTATATAGATCATATTTCATACATCATTAAATTTACTTCGTATACATGCTTTAAATTACATTCCTTGGAACCAGAAAATGTGCAAATTATAAAATTTTACACAATAGGTATAGATCACACATTATTAAATTACCTTAAAGATATTACCTTTAAATATAACATCCAAATATGCCTGGGCAAAATCATTATAAACAGTGGTAACTCATGACTGACAATTTTGGGAACACTAAATGCATGGCTGGCAAATTTATTCTTTTTCACTATTTTTAATAACGAAATCTTTGCCTTATTTTTAGCAGAACTTTCTTCCGTTAAATAAGGCAAAAATTTAGTTAAAAAAAAAAAAAAATTGGAAGGCATGCATTTTAGGGCTGCAAGAAAAACCTGTCATGAACTACTACTGATTATAACACCCATTTACAAAACAATTTAATATAATAACAATGTTTTCATTACTCCAAAATAATGTGTTAAAGACGATAATGCATCAAATTTAGAGTTCCAAGAAATAGCAATATTTGTGAAATGCATGTGCTTCTTAACTGCAAAATTCATTGTTTACATATGAGAAATACATTACATTTTCTGCATTAAAATGTTTTAGTGGCAGGCTTTTGTGATTGAACAAGAACTGCTTGCAGAGTGCTTTTAATGATTTTAGAATATAAAATTATGGCTCTTAAACTACTATTAATCCAATACAGTATAGAGATAAAAAAAATCATTAAATAGTTCTTTTTAAAAAATTATTTGTATTTTCATCAGATATACCGATTATTACTACCATATGTTATATGTAACATATTTATTAGAAAAGTTACAACTATTTTGATGAAGTTTTGGATTCCCCCCCCCTCCCCCCCTCCCCCCCTCCCTGACTTACTGTCAAATTTCGCGAGGGTTTTTTTTCTTGTGATGTTCCTTCCCCGACCGAGAATGGAGCGGGTTTTTTATAATTAACTGATTAATTTTGTTTTTCTTTTATTGCTACTTTTTTATGTTAGTGTGGTGATCTTTCAAATGCTATTGCACAACTAGGCGATAAACGCGCTACTCTGTAAGTGGCACGGCAACCCTCCAGTGTACAGGTGGGATTGATAAAAAGGGTTTTTGTAGTCGGAATATGCGGAATGTTAAAGAATAGTGAATGGTTTAATGAAAGCAAAATAAAAACTTAATATTTAATTTAAGATGCGAGTCAGATTAATATATTAATTGAAATGGTTACTGGGTAATCACTTTATTAGTTTATACAAAGTCTAATTATCATGACAGCTACAATGCAGCTGCTAATGAAATTTTGTGAAACCAATCTTTTCTAAATAGTAACATGTTCTGAATTGTTCTTATTTACAATAATACTTCATTACCTCAAATACCATATAAGAGAGCTGGCTACTTTTATATTTTTTAAAAGTAAATTATTTAAAGCTTTCTTTTAAGCATATTAACTTTAAAATTAAATAAAAACAAGTACAGTAAACTCTGTCTAAGGCGGAATCGATCGGGACTGAGAAAATTTTCCGTGGTAGATAATATTCCGGCTTATCCAAAAGAGCTCCCCACCCCCACCCCTACCCCCGAAAAAAAAAAAAACACAAATCGTATAATTTTTTACTTTCGTAAATTTTATTATCGTTCTTTAAAATGAAATTTTTATTGAAATCCGACTTGCTATTAAATTTATTGTTTTTAATAATTTCTTAAAACATTATTCAAACACAATAATAAATATTACCAATACGAAATTGCTTTAATTCTCAAATTTATTGAAAATCATTTAATTTAACCAATACAATTACGTACCTCATATTTCACATAGTAGTTTAAAGAATCAAAAAATAATCTTTTATCGATCCTTGTTTTTTCTTTAGGTAAGTCTGTTATTATCGGTATTTTTTTTCTTTGCACAAGAAAAATATTTTCGAGTCACCTAATTCTTCTCAAGCAGTCCTGATATGTTTAAAATCACCGCTGTCTTCAACGTTTTCAGAATCGTGAAGATCAGAATTCTTCATTTGCATACTATATTACAAGCATACATAACACAAACATAATATACTTTACTTTAAACAATACATATTTTCATAAATGTGTACTCCACTAGTAATAATAAGAATAACTTTTAAATACAAATTTTATAAGAAAAAAGGCCATAAGCAAGAATTCCTTAAAATTTAAATAGTTTCTCTTCTTTTGAATTAACTTTTTTGAAGTATTACGGAATTTATTATTGAGTTCGACACTGAGTATTGACGTATATAATCAGTTTTAAAGTTTTGTAAACGAAATGCCTTTCATTTTTAAAATATCCTTTTTTTCCGCCATACGCAAAATTTTGGTTTCCGTCGGACCTCAAAACAGTTTCCGTTTCCGCGTTAGGCAGATTCCGGCTTATGCAGCAAGAATTAATGTTATTTTCTATGGGTTCGCCGGGACTTGAAAACTTTTCCACGGTAGACAGATTTCCGGCTTACACAGAGTCCGCCTTAGACAGAATTTACTGTATCTTACTTTTGCAAAAAAGCTGTTTTATCTTATTTATCTATAAACTTTAATTACTAAATAAGGAAAAGTATCATGATGAAACTTTTTACTTTTAGGAGCTCAAAACAACCAGTCAGGATAAAATGTTTCATTTTGAGCTAATCGGGATAATTTAAGTATATAAAGTAGAATTTACTCTTAGTCAAAAATATGTCCAAGACTGAAATCAGTCCTGAGACTGAAAGTCTTGCACCCATGGCTGTAATCAATTAGCCTAAAAGAAATGCTTCAAGGTTGTTTTTTTGTTGTTGTTGTTTCTTCTGTTTTTCTTTTGTTATAGAGATAAACGGCAATAAGAATTTTTTTCTCCCCTTTAGGTTTAATTTTATAAAAATAAAATACTACAATGCTTTAATTTTTGAAGCTGAAAAGAGTTATATAAAAAAAAAATAAACGAAAGATATCCATATTTCGAAAAATATGTCATTTTAAGTCAATTTTCGTTTATAATGTTATTAGAAACGATTCGCAAATGAATCATTTTATAAACGGGATTGGAAATCTTAATTTTGATTTCGTCATACCTTTTATTTAAATTGTGCGTTCTTTAAAAATGAAAGATTTTGTTTAATTTCTTTAAAAGAAAACTCAAAACACAAAATTAAATTAGTAATCTATCTGTATTACACTCACATATTATCACAAGAAATACCTATGCCACACATGAACGTTATTTTGTAAGGAAAACAGTTATAAGTATTGTTGAAAATAAAAACAATTCAGAACATTATACTAATTAGAAAGGATCGGTTGCAAAGAATGCTGTCTGGATAATTAGAAATTGTACTAACTTCCTCCCCTTGGAATACCATTTCAACAAGATCTTTGATACTTCTTATTTCTTCAGTCAACTTCGCGTATCGCGTAGTGATACATGGCGAAGTCTTATGGCGAACGCGATGAATTTTCATTTCGATACGAGAATTTTCGATAAATATCGAATTTCGATACGAGAATTTTTTTAAAAATGTGAAATATTTTCTCCTTAAAAAATGTTTACTTACTATGAATAACAATGAAATAAAATACATATAATTGCAAAATACTGCTCCATTTTAAAAAAAAACAGTAAGTATTTTAAAGCACATAATAAACTGTTTTTGTAGTTTAAAAAAAGATTTATTGCCAATATTCAGATTTTTAACTGTGACCTAAACCGCGCAAAACCGATGTGCAACGTTCTGTCTGCTAGCCCATAGAATGACATGTAATCCGCGATCCTAAGAAGTCCAATTTTTCATGCGGATTATATAAAAATTAAGAGTTTTCCTAGATACTAGGTTAGTCTTATCCATTTCATCAAAAACAGATTCATTTTATATATTAATGTTTAAAAAAAAATCTAGACCGTTTCGGAGAAAAAAAAAAGACAAACTTACACCATCGAAATTGCTTTCAAAATGGGTTTACAGATCTGAAAATATACTGCACGTAGAATTGTAAAAAATTCAGAACAGGATTAGACTGCAGATATAAGACTGTTTTACAAAAATCAGAACAATAGGACCTATATTTGCTGAGTTATTAACAGGCGGCTTTTCGCATTTTCTTTGATGTCGAGTTAGCTGTATATATGAGTTCCGCCATCTACGAATTCTACGATACGATACGATTTTAGGCTTAAGGCTGCGTCACTCGGAAAACTACCGTCTTCCATGATTAATTCTATAAAGTATTGTTTAAAGTTCATTTTAACAAAAGTCTTATGTTATGTATGATATGTTATATATCTATTCTAAGTTAAACTATCGTGCGGGTTGTGCAATACAATGTGAAAAAAATTACAATATTTATTGAACTGTATTCTTTATTATATTATTACAGGTGTTTATTTTTATATTTTATAAAGCCGTAAATAGGGCTCAGATATATTACAAAGTTTTATGTAATTTTTAATAAGTATTTAAAAAGTTGTGAGAAATCGAAACCACATCACTTTTGAATTGGCGACGGAGATTTTAAAAGGTATGATACCCCTTAATGAACTATAAACTTAAAATTAACTTTTGATTCTTTCAAAAAAAAAAAAAAAAAACAGTCGAACGTAGTACATTTCGTAATACAAGATTCATCTTGGTAGGTTCGCCTCGTATTTCCCTACTTCTCCGCAATCAAACAGTTCGAAAGGAAAAACTACTTTTACACGCTATTTTGCCAAAGAGTCTATGACAGTACGCGGCCCGTATATAAAGGTATCCCGCTGTACAATGGACTGTATTCTCATGACGTCACAGGGGGGACCACCTAGTGTAAAAATAACGGCTAGCGCGTTTGTTTACCTTATTGCATCATTTGATGAGGCAGAAATAGAGGTAAATGCATGCGTAAAATACTGCAGATTTATTTTGTACGAATTATTTTCGATAATATATACTTAATAATAATAATAATAACTTAATAATAATACTTATATACATATTAATTAAAATCCTTATGTACGTATTAACTAAAATTTAAAATTTTTATTTCTTAAATAAAATGAAAAATATGCATGCTATTATTTTAAAATAGAGAAAAGAATTCATGTATAACCCATACCTTCCCCTGTAAAGGTCTAAAACTCCGTATAAAATAAAATATAAGCATAAGTTTTTTTAACACAATGCTTTTCAATAACGCGGTTATGAATGTTATTCCCAAGCAGACGGATTTTTGTAGCCTAATAGAGTCCATTCCTTCCAGTTCCGTCAAATGGACCACGTGATCAACAGGGATCGCACATATAACATGCTATTTTCAAATGAAACGTCAATCAGAATAAATTTAAAAGTTTGTTTTTATTGAAAACAACAATAATATTACCCGACTGGCAAAAAGGGTTATGTGTTTCACGCGTATCTGGGTATGTGGATTTCTTTATATCCCCGACACATCGCAACGGCTGGATGGATTTTAATGAATGAGGTCCGTATCGATTCGCCTTAACCGTCCGATGGTTATAGGCTATGTTTTGTTTTTATAAATTTAAAATGGTGGTAGAGGCGAAAAAATTTTTACGCACCTATTGAGTGGCCTATCATTGGATAGGTCTTTCAAAATGAAGACTATGTTTCGTTGACTATTTTTCAGTCAGAAGCTCCGTTTAAATAGGACGCAACCTGGAAGTTGTGTAGGTAGGATCTCTCGCTTGACTGCAACTCTAACCATCATAGACATCGATAGGCCTCATCAAAACAATGTTTATAGATAGGAACTAACCATTATACACAACTTAAAAGTCATCAATTCAAGTAAATAAATGAATAGGTAAGTAATATAAAATATAGTTTCACATTGAGAAATAATTAATTAGTTAGCGGGTTTTTGATTTTTTAAATTTAATTTTTACTTGTTTTAAAATGAAACATTTAATTAGTATTAAAAAAAAAGAATAAAAATTAAAATAGGTAAGTTAAAGAAAAAATTAAACATTTTTAAACTATCATTTTACTATTTAAAAATTGATTTCTCAGCGTACCATCATAGTTTAATTATTATTAATCTGTTAGACCGGTGGTTCCCAAACTTTTTGACTCGCGGAGTTCTTTTCAGAATGATTTCTATGACGGAGTGCCTTATCATACCCTACGCTACATGGTAATGGTTTTTAGGTATATTGCTACTGAGCATAGGAAGATGTAATGAGTAGTAGTCTAAGCAATTGTGCATTGCCTCAGCAATAAAATTACATTTTGAAACTTTTACCGTGACATTCAATTTTTTTTAATTACCATTAATACAGATGATATTGTCAAAAGTAAAACTTTTGACAATAACGTTACGGCGTTAACAGTCTCGCAATCTTATGAGCTTTACGAACACTTGTTAAATTATTTAGTAGAAAACTTCCAGAACCGAAAGTGGCACCAATTTAACCGGGATGACGGGGCCAAACCAGCCAAACTTCCGCCACTAATTGTAGAAGTTGTTACTTTTGTCTTTATTAATTACAGTGATTGAATAGGGCAAAAGAAAATTTTAAATTAGTTGTGGTAGCACTATACCTTATTGCCTATTTCGCCCACGTAAAGTCATCGCCTATGGCCAGGATATTTCATTATTTATTAAAACAAACAATGAAATGGTATGATAGTTTCTTTTGAAGCATGCATTACGTAGCTCTTCCTATTGAAAAAAAAATCCCTGCCGGCCCGGCCTACAGGCAGAGGTAGATTTCGAAGTTAAGTATACTAATTTCACCAACAAAAACTAAATCATTATTAGATATAAATCCACTTTAACAGTTTTATCTGTCTGCTTTTTACGAGTTTTTATTTCATTTTTATAAAATAGCTCGTTTTATCAGAATCATGTTAAGGCGATATTAAAAAAAAAATATTTTTCCATGCTCAACAACTCGAAATTTTCTGGGACATTTTCAGATTAATTTTTAATTAAAAAAAAATATATGAAACATGCTGACGTGATTTTTGAAAATATTTATAAGCGACCGTGTTTTATTTTTCTTTCAATTAATTAAAACTTGATTAATAAACAATTATTTTCTCAGTAGGGCAATATTTTTCGTTTCTAACACAATCGCTTCAGGAAATTCTGTTCAAAATGCCCACTTTGACATCATTTTTTGAAATATAATCTGCCTCTATCAAAAAATCGATCATTACTGTACATTATATAGTTTCTGAATAAGAGAATCTAGCCATTGGATGCGTTTGAGAGCAAAAATGAATTTAAAAATGAGTAAGAAAATAAGCAGTTTAGAATTGAATGCACCCTTAATAAGATGATTTTTTTCTTCAACCGCTATGTATTTTTAATTTGTTTTTGCTGTAAGAATTGGCCCTATCAAAAACTTATGAATATAAAAGTTGTAGATAATATTAAGGAGATGTATAATAAAATTAATTGGATTTGATATCTTGAGAATTGACGAAGCAAGGAATTTTTTCTCCCAAAAACCCTTTTTTTTGCGCCCCTTGAGCCTATTTTAAATTTTATCAAAGATCTGTGATGCATGAATTTTTGGCGCTATTTTTAGAAGTAATAAAAACTTTAAACTGATTCGATATGTACAAAATTTAAGAAGTTATGGGGCTTTTTCGGTTTTCACAAAACCCCTATTTCCATCCCCTTGGTCCGATTTTGCCCATTCACGAACTTGACCGAGATTTTGTGTCCCTTGATTTTATGTATGAGTTTGGAAGAGATTTGTGCAAAATTGCGAAAGTTATCGTGTCCAGAAGAAAGTGATAACACAATTGCTTCGGGAAATTCCGTTCAAAATGCCCACTTTGACATCATTTTTTGAAATATATTCTGCCTCTATCAAAAAATCGATCATTGCGGTACATTATATAGTTTCTGAATAAGCGAATCTACCAATTAAATGCGTTTGAGAGCAAAAATTAATTTAAAAATGAGTCAGAAAATAAGCAGTTTGGATTTGAGTACATCCTTAATGCAATGATTTTTCCAACACAATCCGCTTCGGGAAATTCCAAAACTTGTCTATATAGATGTTGTAGAGAATATTAAGAAGATATATGATAAATTCATGGGGATTTAATATCTTTTGAATTGACGGAGTTATGGATTTTTTACTTCTTCAACCCCCCTTTTTGTTTTCGTTTTAAATTTTTTTTTTGCGGTACAAATTGATCCTATCAAAAACTTGTGAATGTAAAAGTTGTAGATAATATTAAGGAGATTTATAATAAAATTAATTGGAATTGATATCTTGAGAATTGACGAAGTTATGAATTTTTTTCTTTCAAAAACCCTATTTTTGCGCCTCTTGAGCCCATTTTTAACTTTATCAAAAATCTGTGATACATAAAATTTTAACCCTATTTTTAGAAGTAATAAAAACTTTAAACTGATTTGATATGTGCAAAAATTAAGAAGTTATGGGGGGGGGTTTCGGTTTTCACAAAACCCCTCCCTATTTCCACCCCCTTGGTCCGATTTTGTCCATTAACGAACTTGATCAGTTTGGAAGAGACTGGTGCAGAATTACGAAAGTTATCGTGTCCAGAAGAAATTGTGATATATATATATATATATATATATATATATATATATATATATAACCATTAATTAAACATTACCGACCATCGTAAAAAACTGCACTATTGTGAATGATTGACTACACGTCATAAACCAACAATATAGAACTGTATGTGTAAAATAAAGTACCGTATACCTAATTAGCAATCTTTTAGATATATAAAGTTTTTTACTGAGGGTGGTTTTGGGTTCTAGGGATCAGGATCTGTGTAGATCTGCAAAAAGTTTTCAGAAATTCCAACATAGGAACGATCCCAATAGGTAGTATTTAATACGAAATCTACCTAAAAATTAGGCGGATTACCTATCAAGTCAGAACAGTTACCTTCGAAATGATAACGCAATTGAGCATGAAACGTGCAGCTATTGGCTAACATTTTACCGCAAATTACACTGAGACGAATCAAGAAATTGCCAAATTTTCGTTTGGAATCCAATTTTTCGCTTACTTACATTAAATCTACATATTTTTTTTTCTCATTTTATAACATTTCGTGTGAGGAAAGCGCAAAAAGTATCGCCTTAGTAGAAATTAATGTTTGCATCTGAAATGCTTTACAGAAAATAAAATTTAGTTTATTAAAATAGTTCAGTTATTTCAAAATAGTTACCACTCTGTAAATATTTTTGTCACAAAATAATCTCTTCATATTTTTGAAAAAATCCCCTGCTTCAAATGCGTTGGTTTAGTTCGAATTTCCTTAATTTTCCTAAAGCGCGATGAAACCCCTACGTGGAGGCCTTAGGGCTCCGCGGAGTACAGTTTGGGAACCTCTGTGTTAGCGATTAAGGCTGTTCTCAAATCCAAAGGGCCAACTTGATGACACAAGTTTTAATTCCTTTTTGTTCGGAATCGTATGAAATTGGCAGGTGGTGTTGTTCAGAAACTATGTAATCGAAAGACGCTTTCCATTTTTTGGTAAACGTAAAAGATCTTTCAGAAAATACCGTTAAAGTTGGCGTTTTGTACCAAATTTCCGGACGAGAGAAGAAAAACCGGTTGTTACATTTGTTGTCAAAATTACTCATAACTCGTTAAGTAATTTATCAAAAAACTGAAAACTCATTACGATTTCAAATCACTTCAATCGCTCCCTGCCAATTTTGTGGCTTAAAGTTTAAAAATGAATTAGTTAATGTGTCGGAAAGTTTTGCGCTTGTTAAGGGGTCTCAGGACTCTAAAATCTTCAAAATTTTCCAAATGTTAATTTTTTTAGGTTTTAAACTTCTATCTTTTCTGAACACTTTGATATAATTTTTTTCTTGAAATTCCCATTAGAACAGAAGTTATGGCTTTTAGAATTATACCGGCCCATATCGGAAGCGGCGTTTCCGAAACTTTGAAGTCATTTTACTCCAAATGACGTTTTTGGGCATAACGCGCACGATATCTCAAAAACTTCTGAATATTTTTTTGTGAAATTTTCAAAACGTATGTTTCATGTTAGTCTGTATAAACTGAACCTAAAATTTCATGTTTATGGTTCAAAAAAATATTATTTTAGGTGATTATGCTGTTGAAATTTTCAAAATTTTGTATTAGCTCAATACAACTTTGCATTAAAAATATAAAAATGGTTTAAATACAAATTTATTTAGGTTCAGAGTAATTATTGCAATCTGAAGTATAATTAGGCACAAAAAGTTTCATTCGAACGCCAAAATTTATTTTGTAATCGTGCGCGTAAGCTGTTATACAAATTTTCTGTTCGACAAAAGTCCCCTGACAGTTTGGAGCCCCCTATAAACACTAATTCTGCATCTTGACATTTTTTAAATACGTGAAATGAAAGGAAACACTTATATCGTTCATCCGAATAAAAATTGCGTTTATACTCATATACATTTTAAGATATTAAATGTTGAAATTGGTCTCTTTTTTTTTTCCCTTTTCCAATCTTAAGAGTCCTGAGACCCCTAAAGCAGGGAACTTTACTACTACCTTAAACCGTATTAATATATATATATATATTACGATCTTTATTATTATTTTTTATATAATCTACTTTTTAGTTTTTAAGCATCTATTAATTGAAGTTTCACTGATCGTTGCATTTTTTTTACGGAAGCATGTTTGGGCGCATTATTCAGTCTATTGCTGCTGTAACTGTATATACAATCCAAAGAATATTGAGCGATAGATTATCTCTATCCCAGCTCTCCCACTCTGTCCGTTTCTTGAACATTACTTTTTTTCAAAGAAAAATCTTCTTTATAATTTTCGTCGAAATTTATCTCGAAAGGCTTTTTTGTTGCTATTTCTGCAAAAAACCTACCACAAATTTTTCTCTTAAAAAATACTAGTTTAAAGAAAAAAGGACCATGCTAGCCGGCTAATGGAAAAAGGCCGTAACCCTTTATGCTTCGACGGGACTTTTAAGTCCCAGTAAATAAAATTCAATATATAAAAAAAAGCAATTTAACAAATTACAACGACCATTTGGAAAATGATTTTTTCAAAGACTAAAATTTAAGACACAAAAAATCGCACGGAGTTGATCATACATTACGTAACGCCATGGATTAAACATTAACATTCCTGGACCCATCATGAACAAATTTTGAAAGAAATTTCACTTTTATAATTTTCGGTAATGTAAATTTTTAAATTTCTACGGAGCTGGTCATACATTACGTACGCCATGGATTAAACATTAATATTCCTGGACCCGTTTTAAATGAAATTTCATTCTTAAACTTCTAAACATCCCACAATATTACTTTTTATATCGTCGTATAGAGAAAAAAAATGTATTTTTAACTGCAATTTGTTTGAAAGCTGTATCTCAATTTGTTTCTGAGTTCATTTTTTTTTTGTAGTTTTTATTACTTTTTTGTCATAGTGGCAACAGAAGTATCATCTCTGTTGAAAGTAAAGGGAAAACACAGATTACTGTATAGACCCATCAGAAAACGAATAAAATGCGGATTCAACTAATAAAACGCTTCAGATATGTTTTTGACTTCCTATCCTGACCGAGGACAATAACCATTTTTCCAAATGGTTAAAAAAACGTATTTAATTCGTCTACTCATAAAAGCAGATGGTACTTTTCATGCAATATAGCGAAACAGTGGAAGCTCAATATTTTTGAATGGGGTTATTTTCTGAACCCTTTACATGGATTGAGCTTTTCTCCTATTAAAAAATATTTTGCGAAAAATTTGCAGTTACAAAACACTTCTCAGTTACAGGTAGGATCACAGTACATTTATTAACATTGTTCTTGTAAGTATTTTCTTGTATGAATGATGTCCGCAAAATTTAGAAAAGTGCCCCCGAGGGTAAATTTTGAGGGAGGGGTTCGGGAGGTGCATAGCATGAATAAGTGGTCACAGACCTTTCCAACACTGTGTCACATGTGGGGGTCTGTAAAAGTTAGAAAAATGCCCCCCTTTGGGTCTACTATCGCGCCTCCTGGAATACATCCTACCGCCCTCTCTTTGAACTACCGGTTGCATAAATGTGTTACTGTGCACACTGACTCTATAGAAAAGCACTCATAAATTTCAGTCGTTTATTTCTACGTGAGGGCAAAAACTTATTGATACACTCTCGCATTCCTCTAATATAATCGGCCATTTTTGCTTTGAGAATTTTATATAAAAAATATTATTTTAAGTGATACTACACTCCCATCAAAACGTGACGGATTGATAATAAATAACTGTTGTGCTACATAAATTATACAAAAAACCTTACTTTTAAAACAAAAGTAGAAATTATGCAACGCTCACAGCTCAAGAACTAATCTGTAAGGTAGACGCACAACAAAATCCTTATGTTAAAGAAAGAGAAACAACGTGTAAAGACCCAAATATAAACATATATAAAGAGCATGCAGCTGTTTCGAAACAGCTGTAGGCTCTTTATATACGTTTATATTTGTGTCTTTATATGTTGTTTCTCTTTCTTTAATATATTGGTACAAAGTACAATCCTTCCCTACTTTTTATGAAAATCCTTATGCTCCCCTCACCGCAGACCTTCATTCACATTTTAATAAAGGTTACCTTGATTTTTACGATGCCTGTTTTCGATATTATAAATGCAATAGGAAACAATCCAAAATAGAACATTTTTTGTCTTCTCTAATTTTAATTGGTAATAATAGTACTACCTTTCACCGCACAAATATAATCAAAGCCAAAGATCGCCAGAACAACACACACTGTTTCTTAACGGTGTCTCGTAATAAACAAATGAACATGGTTCTTTGGATGAGTACATAAAACATCAACAATTCCATTTTTGAAAAAGAATCCTCACCTATTTTTCTAGTGAAAAACGTAGGCGAAATATTGATATCTCAACTTTCTCGGAAAGGATTTTTTTTTTTTTTTTTTTTTTTTTTTTTTACATTTTACTTTTAGATCGATGCCATTCCCCTGTCAATGCATATTTTTAAAAACGGTACCGGTTTATTTTATACGTAAATGATACGTGCTCTGGTACAGTAGACTCCCTCAACTCCGCAATCTTAAAATCCACAAACACCTGAAATCCGCACATCATAGCTAATATAAACAATGAAACTCAGTTCCGATGTATGGACAAAATTACAGAATGTTTTAGTTTTATATCATTTTGTTTGTATTTTAATATGTAATTAATTCTCTATAATATGACTGAACTCATAGTTTTTCATGAAGGAAGTACAATTTATTCCTTAAAAAAAAAAAAAAAAAAAAGATATTGCTGATATCTTTGGTAAATCACAATCGTTTTACCTAATACATTAATCTATTAATCAAGCTTTTTTGGTTATTAATACTGGTTAAACCTGAAATAAAACTTTTTTTACTTAATGATTTTGATGTGAATTAATAGGGTGAATGTAATTATGAGGAAAATTTAATTGAATAATTCAAGGAAAATGTATCTTATCTTTATTATACATTATTATTTACTTGACCTTAACTTTTAAAAAATGATTAAATGAATCATTTTTAAAATGATCTTACTTCTTATCATTTTAGTTTATTACTTTACTTAATTATTTTAATATTTTACTATATTGCAAGGATTCTTTATAATTTAGATTGAATTCAAAGATCGATTAATTCAGATAATCAAAGATAATTTAGATTGAACATTCAAATTGCTGTTTAAAAAGTGTAAACAAAGCAATGACCAGAAGATCCCAAGCTGTGCGGATTTGAGGGGTCTACTGTAATAGATACTTAATAATTAACCCAATTTTTAATTATTTCATTCTAAAGACAATGCATTTATTTCCTTTGCAGGAGGTGTTTGATGTGGTCGAAGATGACCAGGTACAGGAGAGGTACGTGTTTCTCTTCAAAGGGCGCCTATTCGTCACCGAGAAGAGGACCAAGGCCGGAAAGGAGACATACCATGTCACCAACCTCTTTAAGGTACATTTTTAACAACGCTTAACCACCTTCTTCTCATCAGTGTAAAATATAAATCAGCTAATCTTAACCAAACATATGTTTGCTACATTACCTGGCAATGTAAAAAAAAAAAATAATAATAATAATAAAAGAACCGGTCAAGTACGAATATTACTCGCGCACAGAGGGACAATAAATATATTAATTAGAAACTGGGCAATGTATTACACAGATGTATCATTAAAAGTTGTTATCTATGCTTTAAAAGCCGACATTTCTGCGACGATTGGTAACCTCAGTGCTTTTCAACTCCTTTGCTGAACGCCCGGAAATCGAAATATGTGTGTAACGGGAAAATGCGATTGTCTGAAAAACTATGAGACCTAGGGTCAGCGCTCTAGTTTTCTTACAAGGTTTTAATTAACTTCTACTTCCCCTCATTTTTTCATAATTTTAGTTTCACTCGATTCGGAAATAGATGGGGGAGGGGGGGGGCTATTTTTGTATTATATTTTCGACGATATCTGTGAAAATATCATACCTAAAATTAAAAGAAATGTATAAAATATGTAATACGAACTTTAAACAGTTCACTGTTTTACTTAAAAGTCGACTAAAATAATAAGAGATGTTACAATTTAAAAATATACATTTTATTTAAAAACTTCTTAGTACTTTCGGGTTTTACCAAGCCCTTCATCTGAGAATATTATAACTAATTGCTGTTTATTTATACAAATACGTCAATTTGTTTTGAAAACGAGAGAGCCAATAATTATGAGGGTTGAAAGTGGAAGTAGCAGTTTCTTGGATTGAATTTCATTAGAGAACTTCATTATTATTAACTGCAGCTCCATTTATTTTGTTACATCACTTTGTTCTCATACGTCACTTTCATTTTAAATGTGTATCTGGACAGTCGAAGTAGCAGTGTTTCAGATTAAGTTTGTGTAGAAGAAATATTTAACTGCCGCCGTACCACAAACTTTTAATACTTCACTTTGCTCACGTTTGCAGAATTTAGTTTCAGGATATTGAACCATAAATTGGGGATATTGTACGATAGGGCGTCGCTACATACTTGATTGTTTTTACACAGGATTAACTGTGGATTCTCTGATAGTGGTAATTGGATGTTGGGTATATGATTTTTGCATGATCAAAATCTATTGTGATATTCTGATGGAAACCTGTGGATTGATGACAAAATTTTATATCTGCTTTATGCTTTTTGATGTTTTCTTTTTATCATTCCTATGTTTTCCATTATTCTAATGCTATTAGTTCTGAAAGGAATGGGATATACATAAGCTAATTCGTCTTTCGGTGTTGGATCTATTTTCGTACAAATTAACTCTTTTAATTTTCTTGGTGGACATGCTATTAAATTTATATTGTGTTTCAATAGAGTATATCTTACCTTTTCGTACAGGCCACGAAAATAGGTAAACTATTTGTATTTCCTATAAACATTTCTGCCAATGTTGAGGTTTTCGTTGTTTTTAATTAAATTAACGTCGAGAAAAGGTAAACTTCCATATATTTAATTTCGCAAAAAGACCATAAATAGGAGGACCCATTGGAGCTCCCTCTACTTGTTTATAATATCTTCCGTTAAAAATAAAAACATTATTATTTGTAATGAGTTTTAAACCTGATTTCATTGTGTTTTTTATATGTATATCTGATATTGGACCTGTATCAAGAGTTTTTAATGAAAGATTTGATTTCTTGCATATTAATCGAGGGATACAATGATGCGATATCTAAATTTGAAAACATGCTCTTTCCGGTAGTAGCTAGATCTTTTATTTTATTAATAAATTTGCTAGTAGAGGTTAAAATATATTTATATTGTGTTTCAATAGAGTATATCTTACCTTTTCGTACAGGCCACGAAAATAGGTAAACTATTTGTATTTCCTATAAACATTTCTGCCAATGTTGAGGTTTTCGTTGTTTTTAATTAAATTAACGTCGAGAAAAGGTAAACTTCCATATATTTAATTTCGCAAAAAGACCATAAATAGGAGGACCCATTGGAGCTCCCTCTACTTGTTTATAATATCTTCCGTTAAAAATAAAAACATTATTATTTGTAATGAGTTTTAAACCTGATTTCATTGTGTTTTTTATATGTATATCTGATATTGGACCTGTATCAAGAGTTTTTAATGAAAGATTTGATTTCTTGCATATTAATCGAGGGATACAATGATGCGATATCTAAATTTGAAAACATGCTCTTTCCGGTAGTAGCTAGATCTTTTATTTTATTAATAAATTTGCTAGTAGAGGTTAAAATATATTCAGATTGGGGCAAAATGTTTTTTAAAAAACTTACATAAGCTTTTTCAAAGAAATTTTTATCTGATTTTATTCTCTGCGAGACTGAAGTGCACATTGTTCACCGTGGTTTTTATGAACTATAAACATCATAATCAATTGAATTTTTTTAGACGATTTTTTTTACGTTAGGAATGAATTTTTTAATTATAACTCCAAATATATACATTTTAGAAGCTTTTTCATCTCCAAATTATTTTTTTAATGAACTTTTATGGAGTTTTATTCGAGGATGTAATTTTGAGGAAAAATAGCCGACTGGCAAATTAAACGTAAAGCGAACAGCTCGATTTATTTTGGATGGTCCCATCATATGCGCTTTTAAAATATAGATGTATGTTCAACACAATTATATGTCACCAGATGCCTTCTAATGATACTTTTCTTAAGCTTCTAAAATTGATTGACATCAGGAATATGTTGGACCAGTTGGCGATTCTTGACAATGTTAAGAATGTTGAAATATTAAGAGTGTAAGACTACTATACGAAATTGTATGCTGCAATGAAACACTCTATTTCACCGATTTTTGGAATTCTTCCTATATATTCAGTATCAATTTTGGCGTAACATCTTGAGGGCTGTTACACTTGGTTACATTAAGTCGTAGGTGGGTGAGTTATCTTTGATATTTCAGTCTACCGATTAGTCTTGCCTAATTATTAATTCATTTAATTAATGAACCTGATTCAATTCTTTAATATTTAATATTATTATTTAATTAATGGTTATTATTGCTGTATTATTATTTAATAGTTGATATTGTAAAAACAGTTTCATCCGAAATGTGTATGATAAGTACGATTAGGTTTTAAAAAATATTATTAAAACAAAAATAATAGAATTCATAATTTTTTTTCTCTAACTCTTTGCCTGAGAAAACAATGTTTCTTTTTAATAATAATCGTTTTGTTTATTTCTAAATTCTTTTCTCTATATCTAAAGGCAACCGGGCGTCCAGGTTTTAGACTTAATCTCCTAGCGACCCGATATTTCTCTTCAATGTCCTCGTTTTTATCAAAACTCCCCAAGTTATACTGAATTTCAAAAACTGAACTTTAATAAGTCGGAAATTGCACGTGAAACGTGGCCAATGAGTTGCGTTCGTACTCTAACTCGTTCTATAAAGAGTCAGATCTGGGTGCCATAGCGGTTGCATTGTTATGCAAACATGCAAGAATACAAAATTCGTTACGACTTTATATTTATTAAATTGTTATCTAATATATAAATATGAAAATTTGTCTGTCTGTCTGTAATGTTATACAAATCCACAGTTTGGAAGCCAGAATTGTGAAATGTTACGTACATGTGTATTAAAACACGGCCGAGGGAACTCAAGCAATCCGGAATAGAAATAATTTATAGTTCATTTTTAATTAATAAAACATCAGCCATTTCCAATCAAATTGAAACATTTTTCGTTATAGCAGCTACCAACCATTAAAAATCCACACTAAAATTCTTACCACAACCATTACCTTTCTATCGCAAGATTTACTTACACGTGAAAAAACTGATTAAAAAAAAAAAAAATGCAATTTAACAAATTGCAACGACCATTTGGAAAATGATTTTTTCAAAGATTAAAATTTCAGACATAAAAAAATAGCACGGAGTTGATCCTACATTACGTACGCCATGGATTAAACATTAATAGTGTTATGACACGTAAAAGTTGCAAGCGACAGAAATCGCCTGCGACTCGTACATATTATCCACCTGAAACTTAAGTATTTTCCAAGCATTTCATTGGCTAATCGGGAAAAGGCTTTTCCATCGTCAGATTTCCAAGAAATCTGACGGCCCATTTTAAATGAAATTTATTTCTTAAACTTCTAAACATCCCACACTATTCCTTTTTATACCGTCGTATAGAGAAAAAAATGTACTTTTAAATGCAATTTGTTTGAAAGCTGTATCTCAATTTGTTAAAGAGTTATTAATCTTTTTTGTAGTTTTTATTACTTTTTTGTCATAGTGGCAACACTCTGTTGTCCATCTCTGTTGAAAGTAAAGGGAAATACAGATTACTGTATAGACCCATCAGAAAACGAATAAATTGCAGATTAAACCAATAAAAAGCTTCAGATATGCTTTTGATTTCCTATCCTGACGAGGACAATAACCATTTTTCCAAGTGGTTAATAAATGGATTGACGAATTTAAAAAAAGGGAATATTACATCATAACTTTCCTACTGCAAGATTTCCACGTGAAAAAATGAAAATAAAATAAATAGTTTGACGAATTCAAAACAAAAGCGAATGTTACGTCATAATTTTTCTGTTTTATGATTTCCATGTGAAAAATTATAGTACCTATTTAAATAATTTGACGAATAAAAAAAATGGAATATTACATCCTGTTGGAAATATGAACGACGTTGTGAATCTATAACGTCCTATAAGTGTGAAAAAATGTATTGAAGCATCATAAAAACTTGATTATGGAAATAGTGGCGTATTTTAACATGATTGCTCCCATGATAAATGGAAATAAGTTCATTGATAGCTGCATTATTTTGCATCTGTTCTATAAATATATACATTTTTATATTGGGTTTTCATTTGAATCATGTGTACAACACTTCGACTGTTTTTTATGTTGTATGTTAAATTTAGAAATGGGTTTTACAAAACAAACATTCTTAAAATCCCGAGCAACGCCGGGTACTTAGCTAGTACGGAAATAATAGGACTCTCTCATAAATAGGACGTCATGACCCTGGCAACATAGAATCATAACTTGCATGGTATATCATTGACTTGGTACGTATTTATATAATTACGAACGCACCCAAAAAGCAATGTAATAAAAGCACTATAATGAAAAAGCATTCAAAAAGACAATCATACAAAAAAGCATGATTAATTTTTTTTTTTTTTTATGGTATTACATCTTCAATAGGACGTCTCGTGGGATAGCATTGAATTCATGACACGCGATAGGATTGAATAGAAGGAAGAAAAATTTTATTAATATCGTTTTAAGTTGAGATTCGATTTTCATAAAATTTGAAATGACTCAATTCTGCTACGATTCTATATCTTAACCCTTAAATGCGGGTGTTGCCTTTCGGCAACATACCCAATTTGGCTTCTAAAATACTATTAGAATAATATTGAAGCTATAATGCCTAATATTTCCAATAAAATACATTCTGAAAATATTATTAAATCGATTTTCAACATGTAGATGGCAACACTTGTACTGTTTAAGAATAAAGATAGATTTATTTTTTTCAATTGTTGCTACTTGCTCTTTTTGTTTTGTTTGGAAGCTTGCGAAATACCCTATTTTGTTCTGCCGTGAGCAAGTAAAATTTATTTCTTATGATAGTTCTGAAAATTCTTGTGTGTTTAATATTATAGAATTTTATCAGATTTTTTTTTTTTTCAATTAAAGACCAGTATTGCCGATGAGTAACAAACTGGTTTTTAACCGTAAACTATACTTAAAAGAAAATGTGGTTTTTTTTAAGTATTTTTCCCATGATTTATTTAGAAAATGAAAGCCGAAAAACATTATTAAAATGATTTTTGAAAAATCAGGCATTTAAGGGTTAAATTTCAAACCATTCGATTGCGTCGCTTTTGCGCTGTTCTAGACAGACGACGGCTATAGGTTCCACGTATTTATGTAATTACGAACGCACCTAATAACAGGTTAAACAGGATTCTTTGAAAGGAATCAAAAGAAGAAAACAAATTCCAGTTTATGGATGAATCCCACATAGTGTAAAAGAAATACATTCAGCCAAAAAGTGCGAATGAATAAAACTGTAAAATAATGGAATTGTTTGATTTGAAAGTGGCGCAATTCCATTTTGTTAAAACAATAAGTTAGAAATTAACATAAAACCAGTAGACTTGTGCGAGGCTTTCGCACTGCCATTTTTGAATTTATTTTCCGATACATTTATAGTAATTGTCTGCAATTTCTTTTTTAAAGAAATGACTTTTTAAACAAAATAGGAGTGTAGTATGTTAAAAGCTGTCCAAAAACATTTCGTATTCATGCATGATGATACTTAACCTAAAAGTATAACGAAAATTCAGTATGCAACGTCAGATATGGGCAAAAAATCCTACCCTGTGTTACCTCACTCGTCGTTGAGCGATACACATTAGTTAAATTCGTTATGCTATGTCAGATGTGAGCAAAAACTCCTTTCCGATGATACCTCATTCATCGTTGTACTCTACATACAAGTATTAGTTGAGAAAAAGGGATATTGTCAACAGAAATAATATGTATGATTATTACAAATTAACATAAAATTTGTCTTTATTCCATTCTCAATAAATAAATATCCATTCTCAATAAATGAGTCTGTGACTGCTTTCAAAATATTTTCATTTTCCGTGAAAGCCTTAAACTGAATTATAAAGTAAACCTCCTGCCAAAGTTGGGCAAAAACAATATAAAAAACAGGAGCACCTTCTGTGCCCTGACAATTCCTAAATCAAAAGTAAACTGAACTAGTTGCATGTGCCAATCCCAAAACTTCTATCTCATGTCAATATTTCATTACAATTAGTTTTATTAGTATTTTTATTAGAATTAAGCATAACTTCATACGCTTTTCGATGGTACAATATTGAAAATGGCACAAAAATCGCTATTACAGCGTCTCCTTCCACTAGAATTTTTCCAAATTAATGGAGGACCTGCTTGCCATAGCCAAAAGCGTAAAAAAATTTGGTTCAATTCTATGCATAACTTCATACAATTTTTGATGGTACAATGGCGACACACGGACTGACAGACAGACATTTTCTATAAACATGTTTTTTGTGATCTCTGACCCCTAAAACTTGTCAATCCGTCGAAAACCGGAAGTCGAAGAAAATTTCGATTACAATACTTTCTTCAATTGAAGATAGAAGAAAGTAAAAATGATGTCAAAATTCTAACATTAATACAGTCTAAGATTGAATGGTGCTACCATCTGTGTTGAAACAAAGCAACTAAAAAAAAAAATTGCTATTAAATCAAATTAATTGCACTGCACACAATGGAAGGCATTAAATATCTACCATCAACATAAAATGGACTTGCCCACTCTAAAAATCAACGGCTCATGTAATAATTTTTCATTTCTAACCCTATGTATTATAACCTTAACAAGTGTTGATTTGTCTTTCTTCATTTCATAGCTTCAGGATGTGGAGATCATAGAGGACGTGGAAGGCGATCCCCTGTCCATCGTGTTCCGTTCGCACAAGAAAAGCCGACCGGGATTCCCCCTCACGCTCAGGGCCAAAAGCCTCGAACAGAAGAACAACTGGAGCAGGGACGTCGCCGCAGCCAACCAAGGTGAGGACACTTTTATTCTTTTAGTATTTTAAAATCGCAATTTATATAATCTTTATTAAAATACGAGAGAGGTTATTAAAACTCTCCGGCTATCGCTGGGGGGGGGGGGGGTTCCAAACGAAACTAAAGGAGGCGGCCCTGTCTTCGGCATCGTAGACACAGATTTCACCCATCTTTTCATCTATAAATGGTTCATACGGTGATTACTATTACGACGGCCCTACGCGCTTCGCTTCGTGCCCATAAATCATAAGTGGGGCATTCTCACGAACTTTTGACTTTTATGTCCCTGAATAATAATTTTTATTTTAGTACTTTTTTTGTGCTTTTTTTGTTTCATATATTAGGGAACATTCCATTGCATGATTGCATAACAATATTAACGAGATAAATAAGTTTTGGGCGATGTTGGGGGTCCAAACACATGGAAAACTCATCTACCGTTCCGTGTCCCTGATGCTGATTTTTAAGTTCTGTATAAAATTGTTTCAATAAAAGTCATTCGATGTCATTTTTTTTTCGAAACTGGGACAGTTGTTTTATATAAATAGGTAGCAAAAAATGAACCTGCACACATTTTTACGGTTGATATTATTTTTTGAACTCTGTTCCTGGGTTTTTCATCCTTACCGTCCCTCTTGCTAAACTTATACAGAAAATCACTTCAGAGGCAGACACATAATTTTTTTCAAGTTTCTTTCTCATGCAGAAGTACGCTAGAGAAAGAATGTCTAAAATTCTTTGGCAGGAAACGGACTGAAGAATTTAAATCAACATTTAAATATCGATTTCAAGATCGTGGCTTTATGGGTAGTCTTACCGTCCCCAAGGTTTATTCCTGCACTTTTCGAGGTAAATTAAAAAAAAATGATAATTTAATCCAATGTTAACAACTGTTTCTAAAAATCGATGAACATTGTGGCTATCACTGAGTCTTAACATGATTTGCCTAAAAATAGGTGGTCATTTTCCTTACCGTTCCATCCTTACCGTCCCTCCCCCTCCCCCCATTTGCTCCCCTTTTTTTACCTTACCGTCCCTTCTTTAACACCCCTTTAAGACAATGTTATACAAAAATTCTGTATTAAAAGTACTACATTTTTATTATTTCTTATTTGAATGTCCTGTGGGTACTATGCAAATTCATTACAATTAAAAATTTAGAAGACTATAAAAAGTTATAGAGGTAAAATGGTAAGGAAAATGAAACTCGCAAGTTTAACTTAAACCTCAGTTAAATAAAAAAAATTTCGCTGCGAACCATTTCTTTCTTTATTTTGAATCATTAAGGCATTCGTCTATCAGATTAAAATGTTATTTTAGCAAATTTAATTTCACCAGATTTTTATTCCCGAAAGTCAAAAGATTGTGAGAATGCCCCAAATACAACGATCAATGTCTAAATCTTAAATTGAAACTTTAAGTAATAATTTTAAAATTTCATTCTTCGACATCGGGGAAACAAAATTAACTTAACAACAAAAAGCATCAAAATAGGGCATATGTAGTGTTGGATATTTTCTCGTGATTTATATATATATATATATATATATATACTGGGTGGACATCATTAAAGTGCACGTATTTCAAAGGCTCTACAAGTTAAACTATTTCTATTTATAATATTTTTAAATGCTTTGGTATTTGTATTTTTTAGAGTATGCGGAAACGAGTTATGCAATAAAAACGAATAGTTTGAAATTTTACCGATAGAGGGCGCTTAAAAGTTAGAGATGTTTTATTAACAAATATTAACAAAAATAATTAACTTTAAACAAATATTTTTTCAGACGACGTTATTCTTTCATAGCTGTGCCATAATGACTATCATTTAGATAGAAACACTTTTAAATGAAATTTTCCATAAAAAAAGTTTCAAAATTGAGCTGGTAAGAAATTCTCCATTTTTCTTTTATATAGAGCGCCATCTGTCTTAAAATCTTTTAATTATTTTTTTATTGCAGAACTTATTTCCGCACGCTCTAAACTGAATAAATACGAAATCTTTTTTTAAATATTTGAAACAGTTTAACTTGTAGAGCCTTTCAAACAAATTATGGCCACCTAGTATACATAAATTATGTTTAACAAAAAAAAAAATAAATAAATAAATAATAATAATTGGCACATGTTTATCCAAATGAATTCCAGTGTTCAAGCTTTATCGTAAATCTGACCAGGTTCCACGGGAGATTCCTCGCTATTTTTTTACTCAAGCTTTCTTTATTAGATGTGTTCGCGCTTTCACCCGTCTTAATTCTTGTGTTCCGGAGAACTTTAGTGCCAGACAGATTTATGATACGATCCCTCCTATTTATTCATACCATTCATAATTTAGGAAGTTATAAATAATTTCCAATTGATTGCAGTTACTGCCTTCAAAAATGTAGGCAAGACTTCCATTGCTGTTCGGAATTTCTCTCGTAACTAGCTGTTTAACCCGTTCTACGCACCGGAGTTCATGAATTTAATTCTAAAACCAAAATTAAAAATATAAATCAGTACAATTATTCGATTTAGAAAAATATTTTTCTACTACTGTGCATTTTTTAAAAATGAAATTTAATGCATCATGTTGCTATGGCAGCAGACGATAAAACGATATCTTTGGAATAAGGGAATAAATATAATAAAAAGTTTTGTTGATGTCTGTGATAAAATGTTTTTCTTTATTTTTTAAAAAAGAGTAATAATTAAGTGCAATTAAATAATCTCTAATTATCTGCATGTGAGATAAAAGAATTATCGCTACAGTTTCTTTGTATTGCAGCGTGGCGTACGTAATATGTATACACATTAGAGTAAACATTTAGAACTGGTTAGAACTCGCGCGATTACGGGTTGAACATAAAAAGGCAAAAATATGTCAAAAACATAAAAACCTAATTAAAATTTTCAATTTTTTTGCCTCAATCGTTCATGGGCCCCCTATCAGCAACCCCTGTGCCAAATTTCGTAGGCCTGTGCCTTAGATACGCGCACGGATTTTAACCCCTTCGGGACGAGCGTCTTTTACAGATTTTTTAATCTTTAAGCACCGGTTTTTTAAAACAGTGTTGCCTAATTGAATCGGGAAAATGCTCGGATTAAATAAAGCAAAATTTACAATAAAAATTTCCTGGTGAGAATAATCCCCGATTTTGAGCACCTTACGCGGCACGAATACCGGTCGTTCGTCCCCAAGAGGTTAATAGGGTAGATATCGGTAGAGCTTGTTTAGTCCATCATCTTAATTTGGTGGTCACTACTACGGTCAGGGGAATTATTTGGAGATTCGGTCTTCTATGAGCCACAGCAGCTGCATTTATTCTAACGGTCAGTATGTCGCCTTTGGAGGCACTGCACAATGTTTTCTCGAAGTTACTGTCGAACATTCTCCAACATTTTCGTTCAATTAGATTGGCTGTGAAAAAGAGCCGATCCTCTTGTGGGTTCCGGGGCATGTTGGTATTATGGCTAAATGAGAGAGCCGATTACATCGCAAAGATTGGTAATTTTTCTACTCAAGTAACATCGGCTCGGAGAATTTCTGTAGTAATTCTGGACACATATGCCATTAGCTTTTCAGGACTTGCGGGAGTGTGTTAAATTCCAACGGGATTTACAAGATTACTCGTAATCGGCAGGTAGATGTGGTTGATGCTCGTTTTCTTACTCTAAGTATAGTCACATCTGTATAAGTTCCATCTAAACTCGTCTCCAGTTTTCTACATTGGTTCTGCTGGTCTCGTTTTGGAGTGTCATTAGATTTTTGAATGTTGTGCTTTCGGTGCAGAAAGATATTTACTCTCTCTGCGAAGGGATGTGCCTTTCTCTCTTGGAATCGCTTTTGGAGTGTCCTAGAGAACAATCCCATCTGTTTTAGGTGGTTATCATCTTTTCCTTACCATAGGTCCGTTCTCGTGTCTCTTTGTGGCTTAGGTAATTATTGCCTTTGCTGGTAACCGTTGTAAAGTTTTTTTCCTTTGTGACGTCTGTATTCTGGTTTTTTGGGGTTCAGTGAGTTGTTGTTTGGGTTGAGCTGTTTTTTGGGTTGATTTGGAGTTGTGTTTTGACTCGGTGTTGTTTCTGGCATTTGTCTGTATCATAAGAGATTACGAAATGATAGCCAGCTGGTTGCAGTTTTCTCTTTAATTCAATGCATCATATCAAATCAAAATCAACCCACAAAATGTAGACATTACTTATTTGTGTTTCCTTTGTTAAAAATTTAATAAAAGTATAATTAATACCATTTTTGTAGCATTTGCAAGGCACCAAATTCCAATTTGTGAGGTACTAAATTATATTTCTATCAAAAATAACATAAGTCTGAAAAGTTTTAAAGATTTTTTTCAATTTCAAGTACCATAAAAAAATATTAAACTAATAACCGACTTACAAATTTAAAGATCTAAGAAACGTAATGAGTCCAAAAAAATTTTAAATATCTCGCCTTTGTATGTAGCAAAATTTAGCTGATTCTGGAAAATTATGAATACGTGACTTATGTTGCTTCTGAAATGGCTGATTTAATTATTGACACTTCTATAACTTAAGTTTCCTTCCAAATCCAAACTCCTTACTTTCTGAGACAATCATGAAAATATTTTCATCCACAAATCCGTAAAATTTTTCTATATTTTTATTCTGATTCCTAAGAATTGAACTTCGTTTTCTATAAAAAGTAAAGCATCCTTGAGAAAAAACTGATGAATTTGTTGTTTTAAATTTCATATTTGCTTTTTCGAAGACAGAAAAATTTGGGAACTATAAATACAAGGTGGAAACCGTCAAATTTCGACGAAAGAAACTGTTTAACCCTTACCGGCGAGGAGTAATTCTGTTTATAAACTGATGAAATAATGGACTCACACCGCAATTTATAAACGAATTTATTAAAAAATACGAACTTGCTTATTTTCATGTACATTATAATAGGAAAATTTTAGTTAAATATTCTTGGTGCCGTTTGTCAGTTTTGGAATTAAAATTAGGTGTCCTTTTTTAGGGACACCGCGCGGAAGGAACTGTTTCATTGATTTATAATAAACTTACAAAATTAGTTACAATAAAAACATGTATTTTGTACTGGTTATTTCAACTCTCAAACGAATATTATTTTAACCTAAAATTAACAAAATTATATGTCTATAAAACTTACAATTAGTCTCCATACGGGCATATTCAGAAAAATCTGAAAAAATTGCAGAGTGATCTTCTCATGTGGATATATATGTTTATAAAATTTTTTTTTGGCGGAACCTCGATAGAACGTTCGTAAAAAAATAATAAACATTTCGTTTATTTGGCGATTTATCATCGGTTGGCGATGAAATAAAATTTCAAAAATTACTTTTTTATGTCGAATACTCTTTAAGATAAAAATGTTTCATATTGAACTTGTTTAAATAACTTTAGTTTTGTCAGTTTTAGTTCAATTTAACTATAGTTTTGTCATTCATATATGTATATATATATAATGAAAGTTAAAAATCAGATTTTAGGAATTAAAACAAAATTAAAATAAATTTAAATTGTTTCAAAATCTCAAAATTAAGTCCAATGGAACACTGTCGATTCTATTTTGTTGCTATGGAAACGACAAATTCTTTGACATTGAAATGAATAACTGGTAAATGAATCTTGCCTTTATTTTGGAATACGCTTAAATATATGAAAATATTTTTTATGCATGAAATTGTTTTTAAAGTAATAAAATTAAATAACAGCAACATAAATATGTAATACGAAAAAATGTATTTATTAAACACTCTCATTGCTTAAGCTTACATTCATTAAATACTTTTTAAACTCATTCTAAAAATCAATTAACAAACAATTTTTATGTGCATTAAAATCGTTTGCTTTTGGCGAGGAAAAGTGCTGCTCACCAAATCGCGTGACGCTTTCGTCTTTTCGCGCCAAATACTTGAATGTATCATATTTTTTTTAGACTTTCTACTGAAATTCCGCCGCTCAATTTGACTGATCCGTTATTACATACATAAGTAGTTTAATTGGTATTTTTTTTCAAAATATTCTGAGTATGCCCAGTAAGGAGACCTTCCTTGTTAGTTCTCCAAATTATTAAAATTAAACTTTAATCGCATATGTAATCGGTAAAATATAATAAAGATCAGTTATTATGATGAAGTTGTTAACTGAGGCTCTTATGCTAGGTGTTCCCGAATGAAAACAACAAAATTTATTTCACTTTGACACGATCATAGAATTTTTTCCCGAGAAATCTAAACCCGACATCATTTTCACATTAGCGTATGAAGTCACGATTGACAGCAACATATTTGCATGTAAACAATCGCACTCTTAACTTCAGGTACTATAGTCTCAGTACTGAAGATTAAACATTGCCGTAATTTATGTTTTTTAGACACATGTGTTAAAATGCTCAGTATTATCTAAGAAAATGATCGTTTCTTTTAAATATGACGTCATTATGACTTACTTAAGCATTTTGCCTAGTGTCTCAAAATTAGAATCAGTACACATTCAGAAGGAAAAAAGTATGCAAACTTTTAAAGGAAAAATTTGTGTTTTCAAAAGCAGTGCGTCATTTTCCGTTCAAAATATTTTGGCGCAGTATGTCACTAATGGGATTTTGCGCCAATAAACCCTATACAGCAAAATTTAAATCATAGAATTTTTTTTTTAATGGCATGAATAAAGATAAAAAAAAACCTCAATATTCTCTCTTTTTCTGCAGTATTGCAAGCTATCTAATTACCACCATTTTTAAAACGTTTCACAAAATATGTTTGAAATTAAAATATAAAAAGAAACAGCTAGTGCGGGCACATCTACAAATAAACAGCTTCCAGTTAAAAAAATTACTAAAATTGGTTGAGTAGAAAGCTCAAGGCCCATGACTAAAAACAGCCTTGTGTTTTAAATGATATAGGTTATGCAAAATTATAAAAAAATAAATTAAGCAAATTTTGTTATTTTGATAAAATTATACGAGAATGTCTTAAAGAATAGCAATATTTTTTTTTAGTCAAGAGAATTTTGGACAAAAACTTGGGGAACCTGATATCATTTTAAACCTCAAATTATTGCCAAGATCCTCATTGTTTGCTTGTCTAACTCGACGAAGCGAATTCATCCAGACGAGAATCATGAAGTTCTTTGATATATATCACTATTTTTTGGACAATGACTTCCCATCTGAGCATGCACACTCTGTCACTGTTCTTCTATAAAGACACTCTAAATTTTTGTAAAACATTTGCGCCTTATCAGCCTATGATTTCGATTATGTTATTTTTAAAAGTGAAGTATTTTCACCTGTGAAGAATTTCAAAGCAGCTGGAGTGGAATGACGCATTTCTAGAAAACATGTTGCAGTTTTAAGAATTAAAAAACTCGTTTTTTTAATGAAATGACATCCTTTGTACCCGCTGAAGCATTCCATTTTTACGATCCCGTCTTAAACAACATCTATAGTCAGGTATGCATATGACGTCATTATCGCGGAATAATGCACAAACTCGGTAAAACGCAATATCGTTCGGCAAGACAAATCGGTATCTAATGATTCATAGGACTTCACTTGTTTGTTTATAATAGCTCCATGTTTTATCAGAAATTATTCATTTGTATTTTTTCAAAATTCGGAAAATATTATTACACACGGATAAATAAAACTGCATTCTTTAAGCTTTCTGATACGAATTAAGTAAATGTGGAGGAAAGTCGCACAAATATTATTTAAAATACATTTTTGTAAAGAGAAAGTGTTGTATCGTTTGCACAGTATGTTTGCAACAAACTAAAAAAACATTTAAATTATGAATAAAAACGAAATAAAACCAAAATTCGCCAGATTTTATAACAGACGATATTCTTGACATAGAACGTATTTTTTCCCCCATTTGTATGAGAAAATAGCAACAAAAAGATTCAGTAACCTACTGATTTTCCTTTACTTTTAACATAAATAGAGCACTTTAATTGCCACGATTACAAAATTGGTCCTAAAAACTATAAAAAAATTAATATCTCAAAAATAAATTGAGATTCAGCTTTCAAACAAATTGTATTTAAAAGTACATTTTTTCCCCTATACGAGCGTGTAAAAATTGAAAATGTGCGATGTTTAGAAGTTTAAAAATTTTTCTGTAGCGAAAATTGAAAAACCGAAATTTCATTTCAAATTTCACAGGTATGTTTGTCCTTTATAATATAGATTGGATACCTCAATTGGCTATAACTGAAAATGCGTACATTTATTTAAGCTAAAAAAGAAAGAAAACGAAAGAAAGCTGTATTTGATTTTTTTCGCTTCTGAAAGTACTTAGCTTATAGGAATTAAAAAAATTTAAAGGTTTAAAATCTTTACGCATGCAATTCACATCACGTATGCAATTTTTACATTCTTCTTACAAAAGAAGAATGTATTGTAATCGAAATATTTTTCGACTTCCGGTTTTTGACGGATTTACATGTTTTAGAGGTCAGATATCCCGAAAAACATGTTTATAAAAATGTGACTGTCTGTTTGTCCTCTTTGTATCATATAAAAGTATATGAAGTTATGCATAGAATTGAGCTGAATTATTCGTGTATGGTTGTGACTATGGGCAGCGGGTCCTTGTTAAATTTGGAAGTATTCCGTCGGAAGGGGTCGCTGGAATAGCGATTTTTCGCGATTTTTCATAGGTCTATTGTACATCGTATATGTTTATGCTTCAGCAGTCTATTCGAATCCAGCTAACCCAAAGAAAGCAGAAACCTAAGATGAAAATCAAAGTGGATGTAGTAATGAAGTAATAACACAGAAGTGTTAACAGGTGTAACAATTTTTTACCCGACTGCCAAGAAGGGTTATGTATTTCACGCGCATCTGGGTATGAGGATTTCTTTATACCCTCGAAACATCCCAACGGCTCGATGGATTTTAATAAATGAGGTCTCTGTCGATTCCTCTTAACCGTCCGATGGTTATAGGCTAGGGTTTGTTTTTATAAATTCAAAATGGCGGCCGTAAAATACAAAATGGCGGTAGAGACGAAAAAAATTACGTACCCTATTGAGTGGCCTATCATTGGATAGGTCTTTCAAAATGAAGACTATGTTTCATTGACAATTTTACAGTCCGTTTTAATAGCTCCGTTTAAATAGGACACAACCTGGAAGTTGTGTCGGTAGGATCTCTCTAGCTTTACTGCAACTCTAATCATTATAGACATCTGTAGGCCTCACCAAAATAGTTATAGATAAGAACTAACAATTAAATACAACTTAAAAGTACAACTTACAACTTAACTCTGATACAAGTAAATAAAAAAATAGGTAAGCAATATAAAAAATAGTTTCACATTGGTGAGAAATAATTAATAAGTTCGCTTTTTACGCAGTCGGTTTTTTTGATTTGTTTAAGTTTAATTTTTACTTGTTAAAATATTAACATGCATGAGAAAGAAGAAAGTTTTGGTATTGGCACATCCGACTAGTTTATTTTCTAGCACCAGTCATTCCAAGTATGCCTTTGCCTAATTTAATCGCAGACCTTTTGAAATTAAATAAGGTAATTTATTACTATTAAAATTACTGATATAAAAAGTTGAGGTTTGTACGCACCCTATACGTTACATGTACTCATTGCGAAAAGTTTAAACGGTATACAGTAAAACCTCCCAAGAGCGACCGCATTCTGTTCTAATAAAAATGGGTCGCTCCGAGAGGGGGGGGGGGGGTCTCTTCATGGAGGTCATGTTTAAATCTAGATTTTAATGGTTGAAAAAAAGGTAACAATTCATGTTACTAAAATTAATTTTTCACATTAGGAAAAAATATGAAAATTTAAGTGTCAAAACATGAGTTAATGACATAAGTTAATGAGTGCAGAGTTTAAAATCTGAATACATGGACGTTTGTTTTGATTTTACGGTTTTATCTATTGTAACTTTTATTTCCAAGTCCTTTCGAAGTTCAGTAAACACAGTGAAACCTACCTGTGCGACCACCTCCCTAAACGACTCTTTTTTCATGGAACGAAATTCATTCCCATAGGCTCCATACTCATTTTACCTCTATTCAGAGACCATCCCAGTTGAACTCCCTTCATGAGCGACCCTTTTTTTGAAGAAAATGAAACAATTCCCGTTTTTTCCACGTCGCTTGAAGAAGATTTTATTAGAATAATAATTCCGGAGAGCGCATTATTCATTGAACTCCTAAACTAAGTTTAGAATTTTTATTTATTCCGGTAACTTTTAAGTGTTTAAACCCCTTTGTGCCTTTTTAGGCAATGAATTTAAAAAATTACATTTATTGACTGAACTTCGAAAGGACTTGGAAATAAAAGTTATAGAAGGTAAAACCGTAAAATCAAAGCAAACGTCAATGTATTCATTTTTTAAACTCTGCACTCATTAACTTATGTCATTAACTCTTGTTTTGACACTTAAATTTTCATATTTTTTCCTAATGTGAAAAATAAATTTTAGTAACATGAATTGTTACCTTTTTTCAACCATTAAAATCTAGATTTAAACAGGACCTCCATTAAGAGACCACTTCTCGGAGCAACCCTTTTTTTATTGGAGCGGAACTCGGTCGTTTTAGGAGGTTTTACTGTAAATGCAATTTTCTTTTGGACGGGAACAAATGATGACGATTTCATTTATTTATGTATTTTTTAGAGTTTCCTCTTTCCTGACAGAATAGGGCAGAGGAGTTTATGGACCGTTATCCTTAATGTGTCATCAGAGTTAAATTCATTGCCTGAAAAGTCACAAAGGGGTTTAAACACTTAAAAAGTTACTGGAATAAATAAAAATTCTAAACTTAGTTTAGGAGTTTGATGAATAATGCGCTCTCCGGAATTATTATTCTAATAAAATCTTCTTCAAGCGACTCGGAAAAAACGGGATTTGTTTCATTTTCTTCAAAGAAATGGGTCGCTCATGGAGGAAATCCAACTGGGATGGTCTCTGAATACAGGTAAAATTAATATTGCGCCTATGGGAATGAATTTCGTTCTATGAAAAAGGGTCGTTCAGGGAGGTGGTCGAACAGGGAGGTTTCACTGTAGTTAGAATCGATAAATAATATACAGAGTGGCACAAAATGATTAGACTACGTTTTTGAATATGGAAGATAATTGCTAAAATAGGATTTTTAAATGTGTTATATGTTTTCTAAACTGTTTACTTAAACATACAAGTATTTTTTGTGACCTTATTTTAAGATGAATTTTCGTTAGATTTCTGAATTTCTGGGAAACTGTTTTAAAATCTATGCGTGACGCATTATTTTCCGTTCTTGTACTGTTTGCAAATCGGTCAAAAAGTTTCTCCAGATTGTTTTTTTTTTCCTCTAAATATAGTTATCGACTTAGAAAATTATAACTTTATATATCTATTCTGCTTTTTTACTTTCTTCTATCTTCAATAGAAGAAAGTATTGTAATCGAAATTTTTTTCGACTTGCGGTTTTCGACGGATTGACACGTTTTAGGGATTAGAGATCCCCCAAAACATGTTTATACGAAATGTCTGTCTGTCCGTGTGTCGCCATTGTACCATCATAAAGTGTATGAAGTTATGCATAGAATTGAACTAATTTTTTGCTTGTGGCAAGCAGGTTCTCCCTTAATTTGGAAAAAATCCGCCAGAAGGGGACGCTGTAATAGCGATTTTTGTGCCATTTTGAATATTGTACCATCGGAAAGTGTGTGAAATTGTGCATAGAATTGAACCAAAATTTTTGTGTAGGTTTTTGGTCATGGCAAGAAGGTCCTCCCTGAATTTGGAAAAATTCCGCCGGTAGGGGGCTCTGTAATAGTGATAACCGGGCGGGGGCGCTGAATTGGGATTTTTGAACAATTTTCTATATTGCACCATTGAAAAGTGTATGAAGTTATGCATAGAATTGAACCAAAATTTTTATGTATGTTTTTGGCCATGGCAAGAAGGTCCTCTCTGAATTTGGAAATATTCCGCCGAAAGAGGGCGCTATAACAGCGATTTTTTGTCTAATTTTCTTGATTTTTCGTGGTTGTATTGTACACCGGTGGTTGATGCATCGACGGGAACTTCCCATCCTGATAATCCGGCTATTTGCGAACAGCTGATATACAACAGAATAACGGAAAACTTTTGTTTTTAATAAATATCATGATGGAGATTAACTCGTTTTTAGTTCGTTTAATTGACTGACGCAGAAATTTAAGATGAAAGTCAAAGTTGATATAGTATTGAACTAATAAAAATGAAATATTGACATTTGTAATAAAATTTTGAAATATTAAAATATGAGATAGAAGAAAGTTTTGTGATTGGAACATCCAACTAGTTTATTTATAGTACGTTTTATTGGGAATCTAGAAAAAACAAATTATGAAAATCTTTATTTTGACTTTTCTAATTTTACGTTCTGGTAATTCATGCACCTATAGCAGTTTCCACACAAAATGTCAATTGCATAGCTTTATGTTTTTTTCCTGCCACTATTTTTCAATAGAGAAAAATGCCTTGCGTAATTCTAAATTTTTGTCACTGTAAAAAAAAACATTTTTCTTTTCGGTTTAAACTTAGAAATAGGAAAAAAAGGGTAAAAAATTGCTGCTATGCAGTTTCTTATATGTGCGGAATTTTCTAGTTTGTATAACCGAAAGCACCTGTATGCGCACAATATTTTTATATTCTAACTAGAAATCATGTGTAGGCTGTTAGTAAACGACAATTTCACCGGAAATTTTCTTAAAGTTATTAACAACAAATAAAATAAGACCCCATTTTGTCCAGATATAACTGAATCTTAAGTGTAATTAAAATCCGGCAGGAGTTCTCGATCAAAAGCGTCCCCAAAATTTGTGTCACACACAGACAGACAGTCATACAGACATTTTCTGAATCAACAGTCAAATGTTGTTCAGGACCTTCTAAAATGTACAAGTCAAAATTTTTCATGAATTCAGTATTTCCTTCTTGTAAAGGTAGAAGAAAGTGCAAAAGAAATTTATGATGATTTAAAAAATCAATCCTGTTATATTACGATAGATAAACGTAATAAATATGGACTGTAAACAATTTAAGGGGACCGGGGAAGCTCTATATCGGCCATGTTAAAATACACCAACTTTTTGTACCTTTTTCTCAGAAATGGTGAAAGGTAGAAGTCTAGATTTTTTAGAGTAGTTTGAATAACATGCTTTACGTATTTAACAGACCATTTTCTTTCTAAGTGAAACTGAAAATTAATTATTAATTACACAGGCCTGCGAAATTGAAGTTTCTGAAAAATACAAGAGAAGTTTTCGCGGATTCTTATGTTATTTGGTGTGCTGATTTCGAAAATGACCTCTATTTTGTCATATCACATCAGTATTTTTTGTAAATCGATATCGATATTTTCGCTAAAATCCTACTTGAAATGGAATTCTCTCGAACAATTTTACATCTACTATCTGGCAAAAATGGCTTCTATCCATGTAAATGTATGCAAAATAATCGATTCTCGGTGAGGCAAATTGATTTTTCAGTAATCGATTACTTTTTAATAGGTTTAAGTAGATGAAAACAACTGTTACCGTATCGCACGATCCGCCTCTGGTCGAGGATAAAACAAAAAGTTCCCCCGAGTTTAAACTTTTTACATCAAATTATGGTTGTTTCTAGAAAAATGTCATCTACATACTATTTTAATTTGTTTTTATTAAGGCAACGTACATAAAATAGACAACTGACCAAGAGGAGCAAATATTATGTATGTGTACATGAAAGTTTCAAATTTTAAACTGAGCAAAAAACAAAACAAAAAAATTTCTATTTAAGTGCGTACTCTTTTTCTATGAAACTTCTTTTTGATGTTCTTTTATGTTCAGTCTCAGGCCTACCTCGTGTTCGTGTTAACATCCAACAGTAGACGGCGAGCATGATCTCATCCCATTTTACTTTTGAGCGCTCCCTATCTTTGATGTCTTGATGGAGCCTTTCACCGTGTTCTTCGCTGACTGATCCTAAATTTGCGGGTGAAAAAGTGCACACGTGAGTGAAGGAAATGTATTTTGACACTTATGGAGCAACCCAATGCTTGATATTTGTCCATCATTTTCATTACAATTGGTTTATAGTCAGGATTCTTGTAATTACACAGAAATTTGCTGACGACATCTTTGAAGGCAACCCAAGCATCTTTTTCCTTTGTTGTAATACTAGAATCAAATTCCTTATCCTTCATAAGCTTGCGGATATTTGGACCAACAAAGATTTCCTCTTTCGACTTGGCTTCGGATAAACGTGAAACTTTTTGCACAGGTATTTGAAACAATCGCAATCATATGAAAAAATTGCAATCATTTGAAACAATCGCAATCATTTGAAACAATACAATTTTTGGCTCAACTAAACTGTTCCCAATCACATTCTTAGTGCCTGGTTTAAGATTTTGTCTTTTCTGCTATTCTTTTTTGACCCAATGTTAAGTCTTATCACGGCTGTCCCACTCACAAATAAAACATAGATACTTTGTGTATCCGCCTTGTTGACCAAGAAGCATGGGGGTAACTTTCAAATCACCGCAAACGGTCCAACCGAGGTCGGCATATTTAATTTTGTTGAGGACGTAAGCCAGGTTTTAATAGCGTTCTTTTAAATGCACCGAGTATCCAACTGGTACAGATGCATACTGGCTTTTGTGATGAAGAAAGACAGCTTTAAGGCGCCTTTTCTATGAATGTATAAACAGCCTCCATTCACCTTTATTGTAGGTTATATTAAAATTGCTCATAAATCCGGGAACATCAGAACAATAGACCAGGTTCTCCCCCTCCTCAAAGTACTACCTAATAAATTACTTTTCTCGATTCCTTCCATTATCGGAGCCTTGAACCTCTGGATGTCCCGAGTCTGATGACTTTGCAATTCATCTGAAGGCAAAGGCACTGGCACATCAGGTCCATGAAGAACGGAACGTATGGACGATGGAATGTTCATAAAAATCCAACTAAAATTGAATTTTTCAAGAAAACGTGACGTGATAGAATTTTTTCATTATTTGTTTTTAAATTAGCACCAAAAAATACATAAAGATCAGCTATCAATTCCCTTGTATTTTTTTCATGGCAGGCCTGTGTTATTTATTAAAAGACATTTTTAAATTAGCATTTTTGGTAAGATTTCACTGCCTAAAATAAATAATTCTCAACAAATCATTAAATCGCTGTGTTAAAGTATGCACTATAACATAAGTATTTAGAAAAATCTGAGTTCTTAAGTTTAATAGATATTGAGAAAAAGGAACATAAACCTGAAAAATCGAAGTTTTGAGAAAAAGTCAATTGAAGCTGTGTTGCTAGTGGACTACTTTTTTAAAATTCTGATTTCTTGATTGGCACCACTTTTTTGAAATAGTAAAATTCGCCTTATTTAATAACATATTAATCTGGTCGAAAACAATGGTAATTTTACCACTTTAATTTTAAAAAAAGTAGCCCACTGCTGTGAAGTGCTCTTAGAAAGAATGAAAAAATCCAACACTTTCTTTTATGTATAAACATGTGTAATACATCGTTGAAAAGATAAAAGTTTAAACTATTTAATGATATAAAAATGTAAAAATCGAATTTTTGGTTGAATTTCGCTTACCCGGTCCCCTTAAGTGCAAATTTGATTTATGTTTAAAAGCATCTTGCCTCCCTGGATTTAGCATGTATGAACTTTATTAGGCTAAATAAAATTATGATTTTTTGTTTTCGCCATTTGTTTGTCTGTTTTTATATGTTTTGAACTATTTCCATTTTAATACACTAATTATCAGGACTCATTTTCCACTTTTCGAAATGATGCAACTGGGTTAATAAAAACAAACAAACAAAAGGACTAAGTGGAGAGTCAATATCGTAAACCACTTATTTAGTTTGTTATTTTAAACTGAATGTGTGCCTTTTAAACTGAACGTGTGCCCCTTTGTCAAGTGTGTCGCTGAATAATCTTCTCTCTTATCGAATTGTGTTAACTGGACGCCCCCCAAAATATAAGAAGTCCTTCACCTAGGTCGTGCGCAACAACAACCCACATTTCCGGCAGCAAATCAAGTGTGGAACATTGCTCTCGAAAAAAATTGGGAACGATGTTGTTATTACGATTATTCACTGTCAGTGTTGCGTGTTGCCAGTTGAACGGAGTTTCTTTTATTCACATTGCCACTACTAATTTTTTAAACAAGAACGGAAAACCATGCATGTAGCATTGATTATGTAACACTTTCCAACACATTCAGAATTCTTTAACAAAACTTTGCAGTTTATTAAGGGGTCTCAGGAGCAGTGGTGTGGTCGTAAAATAAACATAGGGTATACGTTCTAAGCAGAGGGAATACGCTCACGACAGAGGGTATACCCTAGTGTATATGTACTATAGCTATCTAGAGAAACAGAGGGTATACGCTGTTCCTTAAAAAAAATCCAGAGGGTATACGCCGTATACCCCCGTATACTCTCCACTACATCCCTGCTCAGGAGTCTTTACTTTTTACCTGGCGGTGCAGTTTAGCAACATGTCACATTTAATTTTTTTCTCAGTCTCTGTAAAACATAAATGCATAAAATTTTTAATATACACAACCTGATAACTCTTCCATTTAAAATATTTTTTTTAATATTCTATATTGAAATTTTCTTTTTTTTTTGTTTTAATTTTGATAAAAAATTTAAAAATTTTTTTGACTTGCATGTACAGCGCGCAACATTTTTCACAATTTTTTTTTTTTTTTTTAGATTCGAGGAGGAGTAATTTAAATTCTGCCAGAAGGCCAGATATTGGAGATCCCATCGGAGCACCACATGATTGTTCTCATGTGATATGATGGATGATGATCATCAATGAACAATCGTGTGGTGCTTCGATGGGATCTCCAATATCTGGCCTTCTGGCGGAATTTAAATTACGCCCCCTCAAATCTAAAATTTTCAGCACTTTTGAGGCAGTTCCTTTAGTATGGTTATGTTATGTACACGATATTTTTATTGTTTCGCGTGGGAATATTGATGAGTTAATGATTTTCATACAGCAATTAAATGAACTTGACAATAATATTAAATTTACTTTTGAACTAGAAACAGGGGGGAAATTTCCTTTTTTAGATGTTGAGTTACAGAGAAAGGAGAGTGCGTTAATTCGTTCAGTTTACTGAAAACCTATTGCGGATTTAAACGTTATACCTTCCGGTGCATGCACCTCAATGCCTTATAAATTATCCACCTTCAGGTTCCTAATTAATCGTGCTTTCAGGATTTCTTCCGATATAAATCTTGGGGGATGAATTAGAGAAAATTATACGTATTGCTATTGATAATGGATATCATGTAAAATTAATTAAAAAATTGATTCAGAGCTCCTTTTGATAAAATGTACACAGATACTTCTAAAAATAAAACTATTAATGAAGTTAATATGAAAAGGGGTTGTAGCAAATTATTTCCCGGGTTTCTTTGAATATATAAAAAAAATCATTTAAGAAATTTTGGTTTGTTTGATCGCGAAGCCTCCTCCGAAATTAAAGATGCTTTTAAACACTAATATTGATCCTATTAATAGGGATGACCTCTCAGGAGTTTATGATTCCATTTATTAGGGAAGGGGGAATCAAAAATCATTATATAGGTATAACCCAACGAAAATTCAATATCAGATGTAACGAACATATAGCGAACATAAAATGTAGTAGAGGTAATACTGCTTTATCCCGGCTGAATCAAATAGAGAACATTAACATACTTTTTAACAAGAGTAGAATAACCTACAGGTCTAATTTTTATTTACAATTATTTATAAGAGAGCCCATTGAAATTTATTTAAGAGGTTCAGGAATTCGTAACGATACATTATCTTTTCGTATCCCGAATTTATGAGTTGAATTGTTGGACAACTTACGGAATTGCGACATAGAGGGAACACGTGTGATCGCGAAAATGTAGGGCGCATTATATGATTACTTGTTTATATTTCGATGATTTTTTCCATTTTTCATATGCATTGTATTTGTAATTTTCTGTTATACATTCTGATGACGACTCAGTGAAAGAGTTGAAACATGTCATTATAGATTTTTAATTTACTTTTAATGTGTTTTCATAGCTTCTTTTAAGCAAATATATATTTTAATATTGTGATATAACAGTTACGTTTAAAAAATGAAACGGTCAGGGAAAAAGCTGTCAGCCGGGATTCTTGTTATCAGTGTACAAAGGAGAAATCCTGTGATATATCTGACCGTGTATGCGGAAGCAACATAGCTCTGCTCCAGAAGGCAATTTGATTTCTGCCCCCATTGAGGCAGAAGATAAATCGGCGTTATACTACCGGATATGCTGTCTATAATTTTTGGCTTCAAGTGAATTTTGACACAACAAATATTTTATCAAATCGGGAGTTTCTGATAAGGGAGATAAAATTACGATTTTCTCTTCTTAATTCGGCTTCTTATTCACTCTCAAGTATTCGCCCAGATCTTTTGCGGTCATTTCTAATGATATTTTGAAGTTCCATAATTGCAGCGAAAGAGCGAAATATAAATAAACCCGATTTACCTCGACCTAAATCCTGCCAAAGGCCTTTTAACACAATAACCAATGAGATGCGTTTCATTCGGGTGTTGCCATTAAACATTTAACAAATAATCACGATTTCTGTGCCACGTACGATAGCGTAATATATAGACAATGGGATAGACCCGGGCTTTCTGGGTTACAGAATGTAGGTGAAAACCATCGTGAATATTATTTCTAATGTTAACACCTTTTTTCTCTTCACATACTAAAGGCACGACGATGAATGAGGTATTTTTCGAAAAGCCGCAAGCGCCTTTCGACATAGTATACTGATATATCGTTAAAATGGATAAAAAAAATAATTAGTTAATGATAAAACGTATCAACCAATAATATCAGTGATTGCGTTGATAAAACCTGGCACCGATCTCCTGCTGTTTTTATTGATAACTCAGATAGATTTTTTTACATTTAATATTTTTTAGAATGTCAATTAGCAATGCTAAAAATCATATCAGCCTTTTTGATTCGTTTCATTTCAGTGGTTTAAACGCAAGATTCGATTGCAAAATCGCATGTCTTAAATTTGTGTTTTATTTATATTAAGCTGGAAACAAATTATGAGCTGTTTATATTAACCCAAGTGCCAACGAATTTGTATTTCCCAATCGTCTGTGCATAATAGAGATCGATTTGAAAAAAAATTCGTGCTTGAAAATTACTTTTAAGACAGTAATATTGAGTTCATGACGATACAGTTTTGAAACAAATTGCGACATAGTTTTTAAACAAATTGCATTAGAAAGTGCATTTTTGGCTCTATTCCACGGTGTAACTAGTTGGATGTGCCAATCCCAAAACTTTCTTCTATCTCATGCATATTGATATTTCAAAATGTTGTTACAAATACCAATAATTCATTTTTTATTAGTTTTATTAGAATTATGCATACTTCATACACTTTTCGATGGTAAAACATTGAAAATTGCACAAAAATCGCTATTACAGCGCCCCCTCCCGGCGGAATTTTTCGAACTTCAGGGAGTACCTTCTTGCATGGCCAAAAACATACACAAAAAATTTGGTTCAATTCTGTGCATAACTTCATACACTTTTCGATGATACAATATTCAAAATGCACAAAAATTGCTATTATAGCGCCCCTACCGGTGGATTTTTTCCAAATTAATGGAGGACCTGCTTGCCATGGCTAAAAACTTAAAAATAAAATATGGTTCAATTCTATGCATAATTTCATATAATTTTTGATGGTACAATGGCGATAGACGGACACACGGATAGACAGACATTTTGTATAAACATGTTTTTTATGATCTCTGACCCCTAAAACGTGTAAATCCGTCGAAAACCGGAAGTCGAAAAAATTTTGATTGCAACACTTTCTTCTATTGAAGATAGAAGAAAGTAAAAATGGAAAATTTATGGTATTTTGAAGTTTAAAAAAATGGGAATAACAATTAATAAAAGTTACATTTAATCGTCTACTGTTGCCACCATCAAAATAAAGGTGGCTGTGCAGTTTCCAATCTTTCCTTTTTTTTTGGTGGTGGGGGGGGGGGGGGCTTCTTTTAATATTTTATACAAAATTCCATTGTCTGTATAGAGGATTAATTCATAATTTTCAAATAGCCGTTTTTTATTTACCGTTGCCCAAATTTTAAAAACGTTTTATAATGTACTCCTTCCAAACAATGTATTTTCAGTTATTATTTACACGTGAATTTTGAAAATGAAAGAAAAATTTAAAATAAATAAATTATTAGGTGCGAAAATTATGTCATACGTAAAGCGAATTGTTCCTTTTTTCAGCGTTGAAGAATTGTTTAACGTTAAATGTCGTATAAATATAAAGCACCTTTTAAAACACTGAGTAATGATTAATATTCGCAAGGATTATATTATTATTCATATACGTAATTGCGTTTTTCATATCATGTTGGAAAAATCTTTCTTTTTATGATTTTTAAAAAAATACATAAAGAAAAATTAGTTTTGCACTTTTGCTGGCCTATTAAAAGGATTACCGCTACACACATTTTCAATACCGTTAAACCTAAGTAGGATATATCAATTGCATGTCAGTACAATTAAAACAGTCAGACACACTGAATTCAAATGCACTTTTTAAACTTTGTTAGAAAGAGTTAAATGGGAATTGTTTAATAAGCGGCTATTTCCGTTTGCATAAAACAGTCTAAATGGACTGTAGACAATTTTTAAATAAAATAAACTGTCAAGTGCGAGTACTACTCGCGCTCAGAAGATTCCGTACAATAAATATATGGATTATAAACTGCATTATTAAAAAAATTGTTGCTAAAAGATTAAAAAAGACTTTGTAAAAAACAATACAACGTACGGTTGGGTATACCCAGAGCTCGCACTGTTCCTAAAATTTTCGGACTTTCCTACCACTATTTTAAAACGATAATCTTTATTATATAATTCTATTACAGATGTTAAAGGAATCTACCACGAAGAATTCCTATTTAAAATACTGGTAGCAAAGTGCGAAAATTTTAGGAACGCTGCGAGCCCTGTATACCTGTATATATTAGAAAAGTATGAATGGGTATACCATAAAAGTTCGAAAGAGATATGACGCCTAAATAATACCAAATATTACTACTCTGTATAACTCTTTTTCTAATTTTTTCTAAATATTTTTTATGAACTTAATTCGGTACTGTCAGTAAAAGCAGAGCATATTTAAGCTTCATTTGACATTTCATAAAATTAAATTCAGCGTAGTAATAACCTTTTCTTTTTACAGTGTAGTTAAAACAAAACCCTTGTTCAAAGTTTAAACTTGACATAATGCTAAACGCGTTTCGAAAGGAGGTCGCAAATTTGCAACCCCGCCGTTGTGCGTGCCGCGTTTTTCCAGATAGATTTTTAATTAAATTAAAATTACGGAAGGCGTATTGAGAGATCCACTCAGTGCAAACTACTCGCGAATCCCGTAATATTTATGTGAATTATCCTAATTGAATTAGCCTTTTAAACAATTTGACGTTTATTGCTTTTATACTGCTACTGGGCATTGCATTTCACAAATATATCATTAAAAGTTGTTACCTAGACTCTAAAAGCCGATGGGACATATAGAGCACGCAGCTCCTGTGATTATGTATGCACAAACCGTCCGTCTCTTTAAGGGTTATATCTCGGCTAATAACAGACGATTTTTTTACCAAAATCATTATCAGAAGTGCTTTTATACTTCTGCTACGATAGGTACCCCTAGCGTTCTTCACACCTTTGCTAAATACCCTCAAATCAAAATTTCTATGTAACGGGAAAATGCGCTTTTCGCAAAAACTATGCGACCTAGCGTAATCTCTATAATTTTCCTGCAGGGTATAAATTAATATCTACTACCTTTAACTTTTTCATAATTTTAATTTCGGTAGTTTCGGAAATAGATGGAGGGGGGGGGGGGGACATATTTTTGCGCTACGTTTACGACAATATCTCTAAAAACAGAATATCTAAAATTTAAAAAAATAATAAAATGTATTTTTGAGCTCAGCTTTACGAAAGATACACGATATACAAAGAAAATATTTCTTTCTTCAAGTAACATAATTAGCCCCTCTACATTTTTCTTAAATATATATATGAATGTTTAATAATCTCTAAATATGTGGGTTAATACTCTTTATTACTTCCCCCAATTTTAACTTTCCACTTTCCATAGTTTACGAGTTAAATGTCTGTGACAGACAGTGATCTTATAATGGTTCTGTTTTTACTTTTTAAGTACGGAACCCTAAAAAAGAAAAGTGCCCAGTTAAACTGATGGCGTCGAGTTCACAGTCTATTCACACTCATTGTATATTATACTCTTACTTCAAAGAATACCTTTCGAAAAATAAATTAAGGGGAGTTAGTCCCCCCCCCCCTGTTTCACATCTTTATACTTAACCAATGAGCCTCCAAATATCATCAGGGATAGCTTATCAGGAGCCTTATCAGAATAAACCGGTATACCAAATTTGAAGAAAATCGGATAGAAAAACACATTTATCTAAATTAAGGGGGTATTAGTCCCCTGTTCCCCCCTTTATACTTAACCAGTGAACCTCCAAATCCTTATCAGAATAAACCGGTATACCAAATTGGAAGCAAATCCGATAAGAAAACCCATTTATCTAAATAAAGGAGGGATTACACCCCGATCCCGCCTTTATACTTAAACACTGAACCTCTAAATCTAATCGGGGAAGCCCTTATCAGAATGAACCGGTATACCAAAATTGAAACAAACCGAATAATTCTGCATGAAAAACTCATTTATCTAAGTTAAGGAGGAGTAGCCCCCCCCACTGTAACCCCCTTTATACTTAACCAATGAACCCCCAAAACTAATCAGTGAAGCGCCTTATGAGAATGAAACTAGAAGGAAAAGAATTGAAGCAAATGTATAGCACAATCTATAGATGTTTCTATCAAGAGTTATCGCGTTACGCAAGTACATACAGAACCTGCGGGGCATATTAGCTCTCAAACTTTGATAGTCTGTGAGCTAAAAAAAATCCGAATAATGTGTTTAGAATTATCGAATGCGAAAATACACGAAAAATGTTTTAGCACCAAACATCCAAAGAAAATTTAAATTAGCCTGAAATGTGTAAGCATTTTTATAAATATGCAAGAAAGCCTTCAGAAGGTTACACCAGTATTTCGCAAAATGAAGTACGCAGAGAGATTTTAATCTAGTTGGTATGCGCGGTAGCGTAGGATGGGTTTTGGGCTCAATGAAAATTCAAAATATTGCAATTCTTATTGCCTGTAGTTCATACAATAAAACGTTTTGACACCCCTAAATTTTTTTCGCATAGAGCGTGCGCAGTACGTGTTAAATGTCTTAGCGGACACTAACGCCACATTCCTCTCTTGCGGCCGGTTGCGAAAACAGAGGAGCACTGCAGGGAAACCATTTACTTGTATTTCATTGGTTTTTTATCATTTGAAGTTGAAACAAGAGGGATGGGGGTAACGAAAATCTTGCGTAAATCTATGTTTACATTAAATGCAAAGAAAAAGTTCTGTTTATTTGTCGTTTTCTTTATATTCCCTTTACTTTACTTGACTCTTACAAATAAAAAAAAAAACAAATAAAAAATGCAATTTAACAAATTACGACCATTTGGAAAATGATTTTTTCAAAGACTAGAATTTAAGACATAAAAAATCGCACGGAGTTGATCATACATTACGTACGCCATGGATTACATTTTTCGGTACCGCAAATTTTTAAACTTCTACAGAGCTGGTCATACATTACGTACGCCATGGATTAAACATTAATGTTCCTGGACCCATTTTAAAAGAAATTTCATTCTTAAACTTCTAAACATCCCATAATATTACTTTTTAAACCGTCGTAAAGAGAAAAAAAATGTACTTTTAAACGCAATTTCTTTGAAAGCTGTATCTCAATTTGTTTCAGAGTTAATTTTTTTTTTTTGTAGTTTTTATTACTTTTTTGTCATAGTGGCAACAGAAGTATCCATCTCTGTTGAAAGTAAAGGGAAAATACTGTATAGACCCATCAGAAAACGAATAAAATGCGGGATTCAACTAATAAAACGCTTCAGATATGTTCTTGATTTCCTACCCTGACCGAGGACAATAATCATTTTTCCAAATACTTAAAAAATAAGGAATATACCAGATACATGTAATTCTTCAAGGGTTATAAGAACAAATTAATTTAAGCATCACCGTTTGTAACGAGATGCCTATTTAGATGATTAAAGCACCAAAGACATTTAAGGCAAAATCCAAAGGATCTAATTTCTGACACATTTCTCAATTCATTTTTGTTCGGAAAAACATGAACTTGATTGATGTTTTTGCTCAGAAACTGTGTAATTGAATAGCATTTTCCATTTTTTGGTAAAGGTAGAGGATCTTTCAGAAAATAATGTCAAAGCAAGCGTTTTGAACCGAATTTCCGACGAGGCAGCGCGAGAAAAGAAAAAAAATTGTCACGTGACAACAATCGTTTATAATTAGATAAGTAACTTATCGACCAAAAAAAGGAAAACGTTATTTGATTCCGAATCACTTCAATAGTTATATGTGCCAATTTTATACCTTTACGTTTAAAAATGAGTCAGAAAATTTCGCGTTGTTGAGCAGAGAATTTGAGAACCCACCTTAACTACTTTTAATGCATTGTCCTTCCATCTAAAATTTCATACCATGATTACCCATTAGTAAGTAAAATTAAAAATAGTTATTTGTAATTCTAAATTAGAATAACTGTAACTGTCGTACATAAGAGGGTGAAAGTTATTAGCTTATTGTTCCAATTAACCCGTTTTTTCACCTCAAAACATAATTTAATAAAATCAGAAAGTTTTGTTTGTTGTCTCAGCAACAAGGTTTAAACAAAAAAACTGCTACAATATACGTTCGCACGCGTTATTCTCTTTAAGCTGAATCATTCGGATGAAGAAGGCTCTTCTAAAAATAAGAACCCACTGGGTAGAGAAAACTTTGCCTAGTGCCCTCTATCGTGGTTTCCGGTCCCTACGCGCCTCGTCTTTTTTTACGCGTGAACCACCGTCAAATTCCTTGGCATTTTGCCTTTGCCGATCCAACACTTTGCTTTTCTCAAAAGCTAAACTAGTCCTAGTTCCTCGACTGTGATATACATTGTGAACCTGCTTTAGAAAATAAAAGCGAGGAGTGGATGTTTCTACGTTGAAAAAACCGTGGTGGCTAAACCTTTGTGAAATGTGATATTTTGCATAAATTTCTGTTGTGAAGTGCTCATCTTTCTGTGAAATTCTATACAATTCTATTTTTTAACTCTATTCTGTCCCTCTTGACATTCCAGGATATTGTCCTAAAGGTATGTAAAATTCTGGTATTAATACCAACAAACAATTCTATCCGTGCCATACCAGCCATGCCATTTCTTGCATACCAGCAAAATACTAGTTTTTTGAACTATTTTAAACCCCCTTTTTTTCTTTAACATAGGTGTCGAAATGTAATAAATATATTTTTTTTCACTTTGGTGTGTAAAAAAAAATGTAAAGTTCAAATTTCTCAAGTGACTTCAAGTAGTTCAATCCTAAGAGGGGAAAAAAAAAACCCTTAAGAATTCTACGTCAGAGGTCTTTGCCCTCCGGAGCTCTTGTGCAAGGCAATTTTTACTTCTTCTTTTTATAATGAAGTGTTTAAAAATCGTCTAAAAAGGGTAGATTTAGGGAAGCAGGGTACCTGTGACGAAAGAATAAGAACTTTCAATTCTCCATTGTGAAAGAAGCCAGTAGAAGTCTTTCGGGGGGATTTCTCCTTTTGATTACGTTTCTATATTGCTTTTTAAGATAATATTTTTAATAAGTCGGAAATTGCACGTCAAACGGGCCAAATGAGGTGCGTTCGTACCATAACTAGTTTTATAAATATCGTTTGTACCGCCTAGTGTACTGAATGTTTATTGGAGTGCACTTCATAAGTGCCTATGCGTTTCATTCTGTTCGAAAGGCTGTCACATCATTAAAAGGCACTTGCAATATTTTTTTCCCATGGGCCGTCCTGTAAGGGAAAACTTTTGAATGTCCCTGTCATTCAACTTTACATCTGATTTTCCTAAAATTTGAAATGACTCGACACAATGTTGCAACCATTATATAGTTAAAATTTCAAAAGATTCGATTGGGTACTTTTTGTTCTGTTATATATGGACGGACGGACGGACAGACGGACCGACCGACGACGACCGCACCTAAAAATTGGGGATATTTTCACAAAACATCTCATCACCATGACTCAGTTTGTAGTTTCTTCTACTCCATAGGAAAGAAACACCCTGCTAGATTTGTTTTCTTCTGCTGAGTCTGTTCTATGTCACCTGCTGAACCATTCACGATGAGTCGTGTTGGCAACGCTTAAAAAGGATGTGAAGAGATCTATTTTAGCGTATTCTTTAAGCATATTCTAACAAACGTGTTTGTGGCAGAATAGAAACTAGGTGAATGTGAAAAACGGCACTTTCGCAATCAAAATACTCATGCAAAAATTTTCTCAATAACCAGTGTATCTCAATAACCTTTTAAAGTATCAGCGTTTGATATTAGAAGCTTCAAAATATAGTTTAAAATAAGACCACCTTAATTCAATATTTTACTTCGTAAAAGTTTAGCGCACAACTGCCGTCACGATTTAATTTTGCGCCCAGCTTATGGGTCAATATCTGAAAACCGGACAATTTCGTTCTGATTTTTTATTTTTAATTAATGTACTAATTACCTCATACAATTATATACTATGATACATGTTTTGTCATTTAAGTGATGTAGTGTTTTTAGATCTAGGATGTACTACATTTTATGCGTAGGATAAACTTTTATGGAAGAAAGTGTCTGTTAACATCATGATCAGTGTCTAATAATTGGGAATGAGGTGATATTTTTTGAATCATTTTGCACAAATGTAAATTATTAAATGTGCCATGTGACATTTGTATGTTACATAAAGTTGCACTAAGCTTTTTTAAAAAAAATATAAATAAAAAGTTTAATATGGGGACTTGAATGATGCTATAAAAAAATATTCCTCCCTATTCAGAACAAAAACTGAATATTTCTTAATGTCAAACACGCGGCCTGCGGGCCACAACTGGTCCGCCGACCATTTATCTGTGGCCCGCGAAGACTTTGCCATTTACATTTATTTAATTATCCTTTGCCTAGTGCCTGTCATCAGTCGAGTTTTTCCAGAGACGCATTGGATTGAATTATTACAAAAATCATCAGAGTGGAAATTAAAAAAAATGATTTACAAATTCATTTTTTAACGGAAAGCTATAAAATTAGAAAGCCTGACCATGGAAGCGATTTTGAATCGAACTGCGTTTTCCATTTTTGGATCCATCCATTACCTATTTAGTTAGAAGCGATTCTGATCACGTGTCAAACACGTTTTTCAGCCATTCTTGAGTAGTTTTTCTCCTTTCGCGCGGAAATTCAGTTCAAAACGCACACTTTACTCTATTTTCTGAAAGATTTATTGCGTTTGCAAGAAACGAAAAAAAAACCAGCTCTTTGACATAGTTTCTGAACAACACCTACTAGTTTCATGCATTTCCGAACAAAAATAAATTAAAACTTATGTCAGAAAGTTACCCTTTTGGATTTGAGAACAGCCTTAATATAAACGTACTATGTACTTAATGTTGGAATTTTGCGTTAAAATTTCTTTAACATGGCTGTGTGCTTTTATATACAAATTTTATTCTGTGCAATGGTAATATTATCTTTTTTTTTAAATATGGCCCGCGGCTTAGTATATAACGCTTAATTTGGCCCGTGGCGGTAAATGAGTTTGACATGCCTGATGTAAAACAAAGGGAAGAACAATTTACCTTCATCCATGGTGGCTAGTTGAACTTTAGTTGCTGTTGCAATGGAAATGATTCTGCCAGCGCCACCTTGTATCTGGTAACCTAAATGTGTGTTTAGAGGAACTGAGAGGATGGTCAACCTCAGGGACAAATATATTTACCACAACATTTTACTATACAATCGATACTAAAAAAAAATAATTATATTATCCTATACTGTATATATATAGGTATAAATATCTAATAGCAAAAGTTAATAATGTTTATAGAAATTTTAAAGCATACATTTAACATTGGATATTTGTATCTGGGGACGGGGACTGAAAGGGTGAGCTTAAAATTAATTATTCATACATCATTCTGCATCAATTTATCATTGGTAATTGTTATAACAAATGTTACATTATATTGCATTTTTTAGTTTTTGGTTTTAGTATAATTAATGAAATATTATTGGCAGTGGACGCAAATTGTCCAATTTTCAGATATTGACCCTTATAACTTATAAAAACTAGTCAGATGTGGCACTCCCAAAACTTTCTTCTATCTCATAAATGTTAATACTTCAAAATTCGCTATTACAGTGCGAAAATTAAATGACAATCTATGCCCATCATGAGGATTCTAAAGATACGAAATTCCGTACATTAGCTCTTGAGATAAGAATATCGTTAAAATCCTGAAAAATGAAGCTTAGCAGCGCCACCTGTTGAGACGCTTACACCAAAAAGTGATCACTACCAAAATATATCAGGGACTAACTGAATTTAAAGTTTAATGAAAATCTGTGCATTAGCTCTTGAGATGTAGTCATTGCGGAAATCAGCCTAGCAGAAACAACTGTTGGGCGATTTACACCAAAAGGTAATCAGCAACAATGTATGACTAACTTAATCTAAAGTTTTTATTAAATTCCGTGCATTAGTTCTTGAGTTAGAGCGCCTGGCAATTTTGTGTCCTATTCAGACTGACAGTCACAGATTCACAGGCAGACATTTTCTAGAAATAGCCAAATCGTGTTCAGAACTTTTTAAAACGTATAAATCCGTCGAAAACCGGAAGTCGGAAATTTCCACGAATCCAATCCTTTCTTGTAAAAGTAGAGGAAAGTAAAAATAGATTTGTATAAAAACAGTAGGATTTTGACGTGACTGTATTTATACGTAGAATAAATCAGTAAATACACCACACCACCTGTATACTTTATTTTTATCTGAATCTTATTGAATGAGGAAGAAATGACACGAATAGAAAAATACCGGCATACTCAATATGACACCACGATACTGGTTAAGTACACAAATATGCAAATCTGGAACCCGAGTGGTTGCTTTCTCCACATTTAATCCTTATTTGCAAGATATTAGATTCCTAATTCAATACAGTGAAAACACTTACCTTAAACTTACCAACCACTATTTTACATTTCAAATATATATATATAAACTATATGGCCAATGATGATTGGTCACTTGCGATTTTAGATGTTTTGTTAAATATGTATAAAAATACGTGAGGAATAATCCTGAAACTCCAGGGGTGTAAACGGAATAGTATAGGTCCTATAGTTCCGAGAAGATTTTTTTCCCGAAACCCGGACCATCAACCCATTGAAAAAGAACGAATATCTTTTGGATAACCCTGTAAAAACTAATGTAGCAAAAGCGTTCAAGCTGTAGAACATATATGATTAAGAGGCTTATTTTAATAAACTGTGTTCGTTTTTATGAAGATAGCATGTATATTCGAAGAGAAATTCAGGTTTTCATAAAAACAGTCAGAAATTTTGCCAAGTTTTTTGCTTATCATTTGCAGAGTTCTTAATATTTAAAAAAATGTTCTGTTCAGAAAATATGACAAACAACATTGTATACAATACTCTGCAATCAAAATTAAAAAATAATAACAATTGAATGAAAAATGAGAAGGTTAACTAAAAAATGTTTCACTGCGCATGCGCGAATGCAATCACAATGTAATGTGCATAATGTATTAGCTAAGTGTATAGAGCAACTTTTGTGAAAGTCTCAAAACATAGCTTGAAAATTCTGAAAATGATCGTCGATAGAATAAGCTCGAGAAAGGAAGCAAAAAGATGAGGATAAAAAAGCATTTTTCTATGCAAATGTCTGTTGATTAGTGATAAGATAGCGTACACAATATTGCACGTACTACTTATCTTGAAATTTAATAGTTATATTTAAAAAAAGAAAAGATTATATTTCAAATCTTTTTTTATTGTATATTAAATATTTTAAAGAAAATTCCCCACCCTCCCTTTTTTTTTAACATGAATGCTTTTAGTGTGATATATATGTTGCGGTGAAAGTCCGAAGTCTGGCCAGTTCGCGAAGTGGTCAAGATTCCTGGCCAAACCTGATGAACAGAGTATTTCGGGTTTTGGCTAGCTAACTCCCGAAGTAGCGGATATACCCGGTCAATATCCGAAGGGGCAATCGAAGGTCCGGTAGGGACCACTGACGTGCACATGGTGGAAGGGAACATTCCATGCTTAGCGATGAATTTTTTTTAAATTATTATTATTTAATATGAATATTGTGTACTATAATTTCTCTGTATTAAAAAAAAAAAAAAAGAAAAAAGTAACTGATGCTGCTGCCGACGCCATAATTGAATACATTGCAACCTTTTTACTTTCTCAGTTTATCCTGAAAAGATTGCATATCAAAACTAGTTGGATGTGCCAATCCCAAAACTTTCTTCTATCTCATACATCTTAATATTTCAAAAACTAGTTACACATGTTAATACTTCAATATTATTAGTTCAATACTATACCAACATTGATTTTCATCTTAAATTTCTGCTTCAGTCAATTAAACGGACTAAAAACGAGTTAATCTATATCATGATATTTGTTAAAATTAATAGTTTTTCCTTATTCTGTTGTTATCAGATGTTTGCGAATAGCCGGCTTAGCAGGAAGTGAGTTCCCGCCTTTGCACGAGCCGCCGATGGACAATAGAACTACGAAAAATCAAGAAAAGTTTCCAAATTCAAGGAGGACCTGTTGGCCAAAGCCAAAAACATGCACAAAAAATTTGGTTCAGTTGTACGCATAATTTTATACACTTTTCGATGGTACAATAAAGAAAATGGCACAAACATCGCTATTACAGCGACCCCCTCCCGGCAGATTTTTTTCAAATTCAGGGAGGATTGCGTGCCATGACCAAAAACAAACACAAAAAATTTGGTTCAATTCTATGCTAAACTTCATACACTTTTCGATGGTACAATATTAAAAATGGCACGAAAATCACAAAAAATCGCTATTATAGCGCTCCCTACCGGCGATGTTTTTCCAAATTAAGGAAGGACCTGCTTGCCGTAGCCAAGAACTTAAAACCTTTTTTGGTTCAATTCTATGCATAACTTCATACACTTTTCGATGGTACAATATTCAAAATCACTCAAAAATCGCTATTACAGCGCCCTCTACCGGCGATTTTTTTCCAAATTCAGGGAGGACCTGCTTGCCAAAGCCAAAAACTTAAAATAAAAATTTGGTTCAATTCTATGCATAACTTTATACACTTTTTGATGGTAATAATGGCGACAGATAGACGGACAGACAGACAGACATTTTCTATAAACATTTTTTGGGGGATCTCTGACCTCTAAAACGTGTCAATCCGTCGAAAACCGGAAGTTGAAAAAAATTTCGATTACAATACTTTCTTCTATTGAAGATAGAAGAAAGTAAAAATATAAAAACGGACAATTTTATGGATAAATAATATGATAAACACTTTGCAGCAGACTGTTTTTAAATTGAAAAGTTTTTTTTAAGTTTCATTTAATCTTGGAATCGGTGATATATATTTGAGACGTATGTTTACTTCTGGTTAAGTAGCATTTTACTACATAAGAAAAATTAAGAAAAAACAACAAAAAAAAAAAAAAAAGGAAAGGAAAGGAAAACCAAGTCCCAAATAGAGAATTTGTGCCCAAAAAGACTTTACTCCATTATTTCATAGGCTCTCGTACACAATAAAAAGAAATATTGCTAAAAATATTTCACTTATCTGTAAATTGATGAAAACTATAAAATATAAATACTAGCATTTTAAAAGTCTTTTGGGAAAAAAAAAAAAAGCAACTACACATTGTATAATTTTTATATCCGTGCAAGGCACCCAAACATATGTTTATCCCACATCATAAAATCTCATCGATACTATCTCCAGGGCCTGTTTACGGAATAGGCCCGTGAAGCCCGTGCTTACCCACTGAAATACAAAAGGGCCCCCAATTTTACTTTTCAAAACTAATTTTAGAAAAAAAAAAAAAAACAATCACTGTAAAAAATACATTTTTTTTTCTTATGAAACTTTTTTTTTCTTACTGTATGGCAATTTGTAAATCACAAAAAATATTTTGAAGTTCACATATTCTCAACTATAGTTCCATATTTGTCATTTACAAAATAAATTGGCTATTTACAACTAAGCATATAATAAAATACTTTTATATAGGTGGTTTTAGTTTAATATTAAAAATGTTATTTACTGCAAACTTTGATGGTAAAATTCCAAATTATTTAAGCATACAAAAAAGAGATTTAGTAAATAAAGCAATTTGTAGAGATATAGGGGGCCCCCTGTGTGACGTCGGGCTTCCCCTATTCCTAAGTGTTAAGCGGGCCTTGACTATCTCATGAACCTTTTTAATTATATATATATACGTGCGAAATGGTATTCAATTGATTGAAAAAAAAAATTCGAGAAATTATCGAGTTATCATATCAAAATATCGATCGACATTGATTAAATTCTTGATGTCAATATTTTTTGTCAGTATAAATAAAATTAAAGTTTAAAAAGAAAAAGATCTTAAAAATAAAGAAGGAAAAGGCAAAAAGTGAAAGAAAAAAAATATATCTGCCGGCTCGGCCTACAGACGGAGGTAAATTTCGAAGTTAAGTATACTAATTTCACCAACAAGAGAGATAAACCCAGTTTCTTCACTAAGAAGGGACCCTAGGGACCTAAACTTTTTGTGAAAATTGTAATATACATGAATACACACACACGCATATATATATACAGTCTAACTCTGTTAATACGCGAACTAAGGGACCGATCAAAATTCGCGAAGGTGCGAATTTTCGTCCAGTGGTCCATCTAATAACAACCTATACGGATAAAGCACGTCTTTTTGACAATTTTTAGCGTTTCTAAGACATAAAATGACATTTTATTTGTTTTAATCATTATGTGCTTATTAAGCAAGAACGTTTGAAAGCTGGAAATTCAAAATAAGTATTATTATCTTAGGTAAAAATCCAAGAAGTCAAATTTAGATTAATTATGTATGACACATAAAATGGAACAAAACGAACACAAAAATGTCTGTTAACCATGTTAACTAAAACTAATGTTAACAAAATTAAAATCCTTGTTAGCTATACAGAACAAATAGGGGAACAGAGTTGATATTAATAAAAAATCAATATAAAAAACAAAAGTTAAAATTTAATAAAGTCAATAGTGATATAAAAATTACATTTTGGCAAAATGGCTACAGAATCTGTCCAGGAAGTAATGAGACTGATTCTATAAAATTCGTTTATTTGAAGATAATTTTGCAGACGCTTAATATTCTTCAAAATAGCCTCCTCCTGCATTAATACACCTTTGCCAATCACTCTGCCACCCATTTGTGTCCAGCTTGAAGTCTTCAACTGAAACAGAACATGCGTTAAGTTTTTCTGAAAGTTCTCCAGATTGTCAAAACGATGACCTTTTTAAGCTGGATTTTTACCGAGGGATTAGAAAAAAGTCCGGCGGTGGCAGATCGGGCCTGTACGATGGTTGGGACAGCGTTGCGACGCTGTGTTGTGCTAGGAATTGAGTCACATTGAAGGAACCAGCTTGGCACAAATTTTCCGTTCTTCCGTGACGATTTCATTCACAATCGATTTTGTAAGTACCAACGTATCCACAGTCATTCGGCACTCATCCGACGTTCAGAGCCCAAAAGCACTTTAATTTTAGTCACATTGTCTGAATTTTGAGAACTTGCTGGGCGCCCAGCGTGCTATTCGTCATCGACGCCCTCCCTTCCGTTTTTCAAGGCTTTGTGCCACATAAACGCTTGAGCCTTGGACAAAGAATCCTTCCCGTAAGCTTCTTGTAACATGGCAAGCGTCTCAGTAGCCGATGCGTTTAGCTTTTCACAAAACTTTATGGCGTGTATCGCTGCTCGACACTCTTGAAAACCTAACAGCACTTTCAAACACCTGTCTCCGTGCGCTGCAAAGTCTCAAAGCCAACGGACTTCCGCTAGACTCTGTAGCTTACATTCCTCACCGCACGTACCGCCCGCAAATTCCGGCCCTTTGGCCTTGTGCTTGACACGTAAAAATCAGTCTCATTACTTCCTGGTCAGACCTTGTATCAATTTTGACATGCGGTCGCGTTGTTTTCAGCCCTATCCAGGTGATAGTAAAGCTTGCTCGTCGAGGGCTTTTCTTCCAGGGACGATGCATACTGTCTGAAAAAACTGAACTCATCCATAACTTTAGAGAATGGAAATGGGAGCCGGACGAGCAGGTTGATCCTATTCTTCCTCCTCATCCAGTTTATCAGTCGCAGTTACATTGGTGATGATGTACTCCAGACTTCTGAGCTTGGAGGAGGAGACGATTAGATCTTTGTCGATATTAATGAACGTGTCTAAATCGACAAAATATTCTCCTACAGTTTCTTGTGTGCTCAGCCAGTCTGCAACATTAGGGTGCAAGGTTGGCTCTTTGTAAATGATGTCCTCGCTACTTCCAAAATCCTCTTTGCAAAAACAATTTGCAATCGCCGTTGGTGTGACACTCTCCTTTGCTGCGGTAAGCTTGTGCATAGTGTCGAGGACTGTAATAGAACGACACTCATAGCAAGAATGGTTGATGTCGTGTTCCATTTGGTGAAGCTATCGTCGTACTAGGACAGTCTTGTAATTTACTTTGGCGCTTGTTAATTATTCCTTGGCCCATTGTCTGAGTGACACTGATCGAATTTGGAGGTAGAAATTCTATTTGAAAATTCTTCAGACCTACGTTATCTTTCGGATACGCAGGACAGTTGTCCACAAGCAATAAGACATGGCGTAATTATTTTCTCATGCGCCGGACAAAATCATGAACCCTTGTTGAAAAAGATTGCTCATCATCCATGCTCTGCGCTGATTTCCGTACAGGAAGGGAAGATTCTTGACATTTTTAAAGCATCGCGTGTTGCATGATTTCCGTATGACCAGTAGCTTTAAGTTGTCTAATCCATCAGAGTTGGCTGTGAGCAAAAGAGTAACACGGTCATTAGTTTACTCCATGATATGTTTCTCCTTTCATAGCCATTGTTTTCTTGAGTGTCATTTTGTAAAAAACCCCAAATTCGTCCACGTTATAAATATCGTGGCTTGAGTAGTTTTTTACAAGCTACGGAAACGCATTTATTTTCAAAAATCGACGTCTTCATTGTTGACAGCAGTTGACTTAACGCACACGTGCTTGAATTTTATTCCGTGGCGAGCTTTAAATCGATCCATCCATCCATCCATTTGAGGCATTGAAATCCAGCAATTCCATTTTTGCAACGACTTCAGAAGCTTTATCTTGGATTAGCAGGTCGCTTATTGGGATATTCGTAGAGCGCGCTTAAACAAACTACTCGTGGATGGTCTTCTCCATGTCCTCAAACTTGGCGATTTTTATTTTATTGTTCTTTGTTCTCCCAACAACAGCTTGGTTAAAGATGGTATCCCTCTTCTTTAACAAAGTTCTTAAAGTTGACTCCGATAAGCCTTTTTCTTTGGCGAACGCAGACTTATTCGAGACACCTCGGGCATCGTACTGATTTATAATTTGTTTGAGAGCCATTGTTTTAATATGTTTTACTTCTTCTGCGATGGTATAGACTAGATTATAATTTTAAAAGCACAGGTGGATATCGTAGACTAGATTCTATCGATAACGACAAGCGACCCTCTTTCTTTTTGAGATATTACAGCACTGACCAGGTAGCGAATGGGAAGACTCGCGTGGTTAATCTGCGATTGCACCCCAGTCTATCGGTTCGCCACTGCTCTAAGTTAGGAGAAGGCATCACATAGTTTTTCATTCGTGGTGGGAAAAGTTCGCTTTTTTCTTCTTATCGGAGGAGACCTCTACAGGCTCTTTCTGGTCAGGGGAAAAACAGAATGTTTGCTTATTTTACAATGCCCTCATTAGCAGTAAAATTTTTTCTTCTCTCTTCCTGACTATACGAAATAATCGAAGCCGGGAAAGAATTCTCCTTTAACCGGGAGAGGTTAAAATTAATATTTTTTAGTATAGCCATTCATGGTTGCATTAAATTTTGACCAAAAAAGCCTTCATAGTTCAAAGAATTGTCGTATAAAATGCTTGGTAAAATATTCCCTCTAAAACCACGTCTGTTTCGAACCAATCTCATTCACGTATTAAACGTAGGTTTTTCTTGCCAGGGACTGATAAAATCTCGCGTATTAAACGGGTTCGCGTATTAACGGTTCGCGTATTAAGCAGGGTTTTTTATATGCATAGGATAGGCGAATTTCAAGGGACCGAAGAAAATTCGTGTATTAAGCGGGTTCGCGTATTAAGCAGGCGCGTATTAACGGGGTTCGACTGTATATGGAATAGGTTTTGAAATGGCGAAAACAAATTCAGAGAACCTCAAAATGTTAAAATATGTTAATATTTCCATAGTCCGGTTTTTATCATGTTTTAATACGTTTTAATATGTTTTAATACGTTAGGACGTCACCTGCTGACGTCCATTATAGTGCCAATATGACGTAATGTTTTTTTTTTCTTTTTTTTTTTTTTTAATTCGTCAAACTATTGATTTCATTTCATTTTTCACGTGGAAATATTGCAATAGAGAACTAATTGTTGCTGTGGATTTTTTTTTTTTTTTTTTTTTTTCCAATTGCTGGCAACTGCTATAACGAAAAGTGTTTATTTTTTCTTGTCATTTTTCTGTAAGAGCTGGTTTTATCAGAATCTTGTTAAGGCTGTATTCCAAATTTTTAACTCTCGCCATTCCCCCCCCCCCCCCCCCTTGGGCCGATTTTGCTCATTTGCAATCTTCGCCGAGATAGTAGCCATCTCAGTTTTTGGCGAGTTGTGCATCATTGCGACATCGAGCTGTGCATCATTGCGACTTTTATCGTGCGGACAAAATTTAGTACACACACACACATATGTGTGTGCATATATATAAAATTTTTAGGTGGGGTTGGTTTTGTGTTCTTCGGGTCCTATAATGCAAAGTTATGAAGGAATGTTTCAAAAGTCGCACCATGGTAACGACCGCAATAGGTAGTATTTCTTACGACTGTAGTAATTCTTGCTGTCAGGATTTTTTGTCAATATACATTTGTTTATAAAGAGTGCCTTCTATTTTTATGTACTACTATTTTAAAGCAGAAGTATTTTGCTTTTATTTTTTTTTAAATCGTGATTGCTTTAAACTGGCTTATCTGCAATTGTGCTAAGCAGGGTTGCAAAAAAGCCGGCTAAAATTAAAAAAAAGCCAGGCCGGTGGCTTTTATTGGTTTTAACCGGCTTTTTTTGGCCAAAATTGGCCTTTTTTGACCATAATTGGCTTTTATAAAGTGAAGCATTGTAATTATAAACTACACATTTTAAAGTGTTTTTAATTAGTTTTAATGACATTTAATTGATCTAGAGTTTAATAAGTAACCCAATTTCTGAATAATGAGGACATTAATACTGGAATAAAACTTAGATGGTTTTGCTAGTGATTTGTAGTCAGAATTGCAAATATGCCAGCTAAATTTTGAAAGGTCCATACCAACTGCTTTATCTGGTTTACACTGACCTTTATCTCCACTCCCCTCTCCCCCAATTATTTTCATTTTTACTGCTTTATAAATTGAAGAGGACGATGGTTACTTAGTTACATGTTTTATTACTTAATTAATTTTAAGAGCTATTAATATACAAATCTTATTTTATTTCTGGTAAACATTCAAAATTATACAGTCATGTAATAAAAACACCATTTCTCACTATTAAAAATATTATAAATAGCATATGCATGAAAATGCTTAGCAACAAGCTTTTCAAAATTTTATTTAGAGATTTTTTTTTTTTTTTACCTGTTTAAATGCTCTATTTTTTATACACTTATGTACCAAACTCTCCTCAAAAATTATATCCTTTCTAATTTATCTTTTAACATATGAATAACTTAATCTCTCCATATGGACACATAAGAATGTTTCCATTTTGATGTGGATGTGATTATATTTTGCCTTTGTTCAATTAAATATAATCTTTAAAATGTGTAGTATATGTGGAGCTATGTAATATAGAATTTCAAAACACCAGTTTGGAAACTAACTTATACCCTTTTCAATATTTATAACTTTTTTTTTCAGACATAATGCCTTCAAAGTTGCCTTCTAACATTTATAAAGACTTATTTATTTGACAAAATTTATAATTTTTTTTAGTAGAAAATATTTATAAGTGTATTAAGAATTAATTGATCTAAATTTAAAACGAATTAGCTGTAAACCAAATTTAAAAATAAAAACCGGCTTTTTTTAATAAAAGCCAGCTTTTTTTAAGTGGCTAAAACCAAAAAAAGCCGGCCGGCTTTTTTTTGGCCTGGCTAAAAGCCGGCAACCCTGGTGCTAAGAGGCTAGGTACTTTAAATCGACCCATTTTTTTAAAATTAAGCTGTATTAATTTTTAGTCAATTTGTAATATTTTGAACAAAACCGCATTCAAAATTTTGTATCAGATTTAAAGTTACGGAAAAAATAACGTCTGATATTCTCCTATAAATCATCAGGAGTATACATTTTTAAAGCTATTTCAATCTAAGCGTTCATTTTGAAACTTGCACGCACGTTTTTACGAAAATGGATAAACAGTTTTTTATAACTTTAAAAAATATTTTATAGTAAATAAAGCATATGAATATTTTTTCATTCAGTGAATATTCATAAAATATCGTTAGTCTTCGCGGCATTTTCCGCGATTGTTTTCTGTATTTTTTTTCTTCTGAATATTGCTCAGAAATAACACAACTATACTCCTACTATTTTATTTTATAAGCATTGCTCTTTTTGTTAGTATTTTCTGCACTGTTGGAAAAACTCGTCAATATACACTAAATTATTCCTCGTTTTTTACCCGACTGAAAAGAAAGATTATGTGTTTCATGCGTATCTGTGTATGTGGATTTCTTTATACCCTCGAAACATCCCAACGGCTGGATGTATTTTACTGAATGAGGTCTCTATCAATTCGTCTTAACGGCCCGATGGTTATAGGCTAGGTTTTGTTTTTATAAATTCAAAATGGCGGCCGTAAAATACAAAATGGCGGTACAGAAGAAAAAAAATGTTACGCACCCTATTGCGTATTCTCCTATCATTGGATAGGTCTTTCAAAATGAATAAGATGTTTCATTGACCATTTTACAGTCAGAAGCTCCGTTAAAATATTATACAACCTGGAAGTTGTGTAGGTAGGATCTCTAGCTTGACTGCAACTCTAACCGTCCTAGGCATCTATAGACCTCATCAAAACAGTATTTATTGATAGGAACTAACAATGAAACACAACTTAAGTCATCCATACAAGTAAAAATAAAAAGGGGTAAGTAATATAAACAAGTAATATATAAAAAAAAATTAAGTCAATTCCTACTTAAGTCAATAAGAGAATTTTTTTTCTCCTATTCTTCTTACTTCTTATGACACTTAAAATGCCTTGATCAAGAAGAGGGCTCTCTCGATTATTGAAAATTGATTAATTTAAACTGATGAATTAATATTTGAAAAAAACTGGATTAACATCAAGTGTCATCCACTACAAGTTAAAAAAAAAATGTGTTTGAGCTTGATTGGATGAATAATAAGTATTTTATTAACGATTGAAAATTTGAACAAGATATATATATATATAGGGAGAGTGTGATCTAATAGTAGGAATTGAAAAAAAAATAGTTTCACATTGATGAGAAATAATTAATGAGTTCGCTTTTTACGCAGTCGGGTTTTTTGATTTTTTAAATTTAATTGTTTATTAACAAATAATTTCAGTACTCCTAGAAAACATGTTTTATCCGTGAATGCTTCCCGAAAGTCTAAAAAAAGAGGGAGAAATTCCGTTCATTCCTAGCACGCATGCGTATTGGTTCTATTAATACTAAAATCCGAATTCGTTTTAAAAACGAATAACCAAAAATTTATGTAAATTAAGATTTCTAATTTAAGTCGGAACCCGTCGGAATTCGACGAACTAAAATGTTTAGAAAAGAATTGTTAGATCGAATTTATAATAAACTGACAAAAATAATTACAATAAAAAATTCATCTTGCATTGAATGTCTAACTCTTAAAACTAATAATATTTTTAACCTAAAGTTACCAAAATTTAAATAATTGTAATATTAAACTGTATTAGAATGGATAATCCAGATGAGTAAATAGGATCAAGTTATTGATTGAGGCTCTTATGTTTGGTATTACGGGATGAAAAAATCAGCAAAATGAATTTCGCTTTGTCACACATAGAATTCTTTCCCCCATAACATCCAAGTCTTGCGTCATTTTCACATGCTCAAAATTTACATACGCACCACACAAATCTGTATTCACCCTTTAAAAGTAGTTTAACGCGTAATACATTATTAATGAATATATTTCCGAACTAAAGTCACGTTTGTCCGGCACTACTTTTCATGGGAACATTCGCACTCAAGACATGAGGTTCTCATCTCAATACCCGCGAATAAAAAAATAAATAAATAGGATCAAGTTATTGATTGAGGCTCTTATGTTTGGTATTACGGGATGAAAAAATCAGCAAAATGAATTTCGCTTTGTCACACATAGAATTCTTTCCCCCATAACATCCAAGTCTTGCGTCATTTTCACATGCTCAAAATTTACATACGCACCACACAAATCTGTATTCACCCTTTAAAAGTAGTTTAACGCGTAATACATTATTAATGAATATATTTCCGAACTAAAGTCACGTTTGTCCGGCACTACTTTTCATGGGAACATTCGCACTCAAGACATGAGGTTCTCATCTCAATACCCGCGAATAAAAAAATAAATAAATAGGGTCAAGTTATTGATTGAGGCTCTTATGTTTGGTATTACGGGATGAAAAAATCAGCAAAATGAATTTCGCTTTGTCACACATAGAATTCTTTCCCCCATAACATCCAAGTCTTGCGTCATTTTCACATGCTCAAAATTTACATACGCACCACACAAATCTGTATTCACCCTTTAAAAGTAGTTTAACGCGTAATACATTATTAATGAATATATTTCCGAACTAAAGTCACGTTTGTCCGGCACTACTTTTCATGGGAACATTCGCACTCAAGACATGAGGTTCTCATCTCAATACCCGCGAATAAAAAAATAAATAAATAAATAAATAAATAAAAAAGCAATTTAACAAATTACAACGACCCTTTGGAAAATGATTTTTTCGAATACTAAAATTTAAGACTCAAAAAATCGCACGGAGTGGATCCTACATTACGAAACGCCATGGATTAAACATTAACATTCCTGGACCCATCATGAACAAATTTGAAAAGAAATTTCAGTTTTACAATTTTTGGTACTGTAAATTTTTAAACTTCTACGGAGCTGGTCATACATTACGTACGCCATGGATTAAACATTAATATTCCTGGACCCATTTTAAAGGAAATTTCATTTTTAAACTCATAAACATCCCACAATATTACTTTTTACATCGTCGTATAGAGAAAAAAATGCATTTTTAATTGCAATTTGTTTGAAAGCTGCATCTCAATTTGTTTCTGAGATATTATTATTATTATTATTATTTTGTAGTTTTTATTACTTTTTTGTCATAGCGGCAACAGAAGTATCCATCTCTGTTGAAAGTAAAGGGAAAATACAGATGACTGTATAGACCCATCAGAAAAGGAATAAAATGCGGATTCAACCAATAAACGCTTCATATATGTTTTTCATTTCCTACCCTGACGGAGAACAATAACCAATTTTATAAATGGTTAAAAATCCGAAATTTCTCTTTTAGATGCATTTGTGGTCAAATATTTAGTTTTATCCAAGAAAATGATCGTTTTGTTTAAATATGACATTATTTTCACTCACTGAAGTCACTTTCACCTAGCGTCTCAAACTCAGTATCAGCATAATGAAAAAAATGTTGAAATGTAAAAGATGTTGAAATGTAAAAGATGAGTGAGAATGCGTGCTTTTTAAAGGCTGGTGTCATATTCTGTTAAAAAATGTTTAAAAAATTACTTTTATTTGTAATGAGAAAATGGCATCAATAAGGAAATAAAAAATAATAAGCCTCATTATTTCTCATTTCTCGGCAACAATGAAAGTAATCATACTGCCACCCTTTTGAAGAAATATAAAAAACATTTCAAATTAAAAATAAAATATATAAATGGATATAAATTAAAAAATAGCTAGAACGGGCACATCTACAAAAGAACAGCTTTCATTTAAAAAAATAATTATATCAAAACTGGTTCAGTAGAAAGCTCAGGGCTGATGACTAAAAAAAAAAGTATGTTCTTTTAAATATATGGATAATAATAAAAAAAAAAAATTAATCAACAACAAAGAAAAGAAACGTTTTCGAATTAAAAAATAAATAACAATTTTCTCATTCACTTTAAAAGCATTCACAATTTATTTTTTAATGTTATAAAAAAATATTCGCATTTAAAATATATTTGAAATGAACACATTTAAAATAGATATTTTAATTAAAATATTAAAAGGGAAAAAATCGATTTACCCCTCCCCTCCTCCCCCCCTCCCCAAAAAATAAAATAATAATAATAATAATAATAATCTCGCTTAAATATGTAATATTCATATTTTACATCTAGCAACGTGAATGAAAATATTTATTTTATATTTTTATCTCCCATTTTTATATCACAATATATATCCCAAACGGAAAAGTCAAAATATATATATTAAAATATTTATTTGCTTAAAAGATGTTACTAAAAAACACATTAAAAGTAAATTAAAAACCTATATTGACATGTTTCAACTCCTTCATTGAGTCGTCATCAGAATGTATAACAGAAATTACAAATCCTTTATTAGAAATTTGTAATTTCTGTTATACATTCTGATGACGACTCAGTGAAGGAGTTGAAACATGTCAATATAGGTTTTTAATTTACTTTTAATGTGTTTTTGGTAACGTCTTTTAAGCAAATAAATATTTTAATATATATATTGACTTTTCCGTTTGGAATATATATTGTGATATGGTTTTTAGTGGACGTAATCAAGGCTTATTACTCGTACTTACTTACATGTGTCCTATTTTAATGCTAAAGTATTAAAACTCCAGCCACAATCTCATGAATGATGAAATCTTTCATAAATTGACTTCAAAATTCAAAGCTTTTTAAAGACATGAATCAAGCCATAGCCATCTGAGGCAAACATATTGACTTCAAACTGTTTCGCTGCTGAACAACTGTAGTTCGTTAGAATATTGGTCTCGTAATATTAAGGTAGCTGGTTCGATCCCAAAGTCAGCAATTTTTATTTTATCTCCATTTTCTTCAACTGACGTCTATTTGACTTCCTGTAACGGAGAAATAAAGAAACGGATATTCGTGTATTAACGGGAAAAATCCTGGTAGCACTGCTGCCAGGAAAATTTCCGTGAAGAAAGTATATCTGAGAGTGTGTCATGTCGACTTTCATTAATTATTGTTTCATGTCAAAATTAATTTTATGATGCTTTAAAATACAAGATCAAATTCACCTATATATTTCGTTTGATTCAAGGATCGTTCGGGGAAAACGACGAACTTACGCCTAACAAACCTGCTAGCTAACTAACAAAAAAAAGTTTCGCTCTGTCTGTGTGTCTGTCTATGTGCGATAACTAGCAAAATCTACGGCACGTACGAGTCTGAAAATTTTTGTGTCTCCCGAGACTCAGAATTTTAAAATTCTAATAATTAGTTGAGTTATTAATTAAAAATCGCAACTCACTTTCATTAAAAACTTATCTCGGTCCTTGCGAGAGGAAAAATCCTCTGACGCATAAACCTTATTTGCGCATCGGTTGAAAATGAAGAACGAGAAGGAAGAAATTTCGAGGATATTTTGTCATTATTTATTAACATCGTCCAAACCACTTAGTAAAGTTAAAAACGGAAGACATAGTCTGAAAGATCGAGCTCTTACGTCTCAAATGCCGCAATCAATTAAAAAAATTATCGCAGTTAACCCCCTGAAAAAATATTTCCGAAAAACGTTTTTCTCCTTTATTGCATCCGCAGTTTTAGAGGTACCGACAAACCAAAAATATGTTCTTAAAGCTGAAACATTCTTCTAGTCAATAGTGTGATCAGTTTTAAAAAATATGAATTTTAAACCTTTCAAATGCACAAAATTTCAAACCCTTCAAATATTGTGATAGCAGGTCACTTCTCGCCTCACGGAGGCGATATTTTTCTACGCTAAAAGTAACTAAACGTGCGTATTTGAACACAATCTTTTTATAGCATTTCAATAGATCAGATTTACATCCCCTACAAAAATTTTGAATCGACGGGTAGAAATATTTTTTACAAAATAAAATGTGTGAAACTTCGATAAAATCAGTAAAAACCCTGAGTGTTTCGTTGCGGTTTCACTCGCTTTCGAAACGCATAAACTCCAAAAATAAAATTACGCAGAAAATAAAATACCAAATAGCATATTCTTTCAATTCAATATTTTTTCATTTAAAAATATAAATTCAGGTAAAATGGAGTCTTAAGATATAAAATCATGCAAATTTGAAGTTAATTTAACAATTTCAGGGGCAGAATAATGCTGTTCGTAAAATGATGGAATAATTGATTGACAACAGAATATTCAAACGAATTTCTTAGAAAATAAAAACCCGCTATTTTGCACTTCTATTACAAAAGCAAAATTTTATTGAAATATTCTTGGTGCCATTTGTTAGTTTTGGAATTAAGATTAGGTGGCTAGACCCTCTAGCCACCGCCCTTGAAAGGGTTAAGGGTCATTCATCACGGGCCCGGAAGGGTCAGCTAGTATACGATATAATGAATTAGCGCTTCTAATAATCTAATGCAGGGGTTCTCAAACTATGGTACGCGAAACTTTGGCTACTGGTAAGCGAAAGCCAGATGCTAGTATGTAAAATAAAATACAGCATATTATTATGAGACCAAAAACGGCTTGAATTTTTTTGAAAATTTTCGAATACGATTTAAGAATTGTAAACGCTTTCTTATTTTTTTGTAACAAAAAATATTTGCTACAACAGACTTTCTGAAATCTGCATATCTTGCTTATGGTACAATCACTTTTCCAGAATTAAAAACATATAATTAATAGATTTATATGGAAAGAAAATTAAAATTTGTAAATACAGACCTAATTTCAAAATTACTGAATAAAACATTTTTAATCAGCGAAAAAACATGCTTTTTAAATAGAATGATATTATAATAATGTATGAATTCGTGGAAGTAGGAAGAGCTTGTGCGAATAGGAGTGAAACAAAAATTTTGTGTGTACGTAATGAGCAAAACAAAAGTGTAATTTATAACTTTTTTTTTTTGCTTGCATTGGAAGAGCAGGTAGGATGTGTTGTAATTAAAGTTTTATGTCAAATATAATTCATAATTCATTTCATTTATATGCCAATATGTCATTAAGTAGTGTAATTTTTTTAAACTAAAACACCGTACTTTGTTATTGTATTTTTAAAATGTAATGATGGTACTTTTTATTGAATGATAATATAAAGCAGTCAAGCTAAGTAATAATTTTGTAATGTGATCCTGATCATGCTTTTTTAAATACAGTAAAACCTCCTAAAACGAAAGCACAAAAGACTGAAAAAATATTCCGGTTTATACACGTTTCGTCACAGTTTTTTTTTATAAGTATTAGTTTTATATTTGTTACCTTGTGGTACCCAGAAGTATGAACTTCGAGTTAGTGGTACACCGGTCTAAAAGTTTGAGAACCTCTGATCACTTGATCCTGCTATCACTTGATGTTTCTTCTTTCTGAACAGGTGCACCCACTTTGTTTGTCGATGGATGGGGTGGGGGGCGAAGGCAATCTGCCAAAATCTTTGAAACTTTGTGATGGTTAAAAGATATTTTAAAATGAAGGGAAAAGGTGTGATTTCTGACAGTGTGTTTTAATGTCAGTTGAACAGCTTTATTTTTATTGGCTAAACTGCAGATTCATCGAAATTATTATAGCATAGATACCAGCTTAAGAACAGCTGCAGCATTTGAAATTTTAATGAAGTATCGATTTCGCAAGCAAATCCTGTATTTATTTATTTTTTTTTTATGAAACGTCTGCATCATAATTTTTTTAAGTAAAAAAAAGTGAAAGGTGTCAACTATTTTTAGGCGAATGTTTTTCGTTCGAATAAGTAGGATTATTCAGAGAGAATAATGATAATAAAGATGCTACACCATCATCATCATTATTACTAATATAATAATTATTATTATCGTTTTAAATATTACTTATACATATCTTTAACTAAAAGGGCAAAAAAGGAATCCTATTTCATATTTTTACGTAGTCTTTCTAAAAGTCCATTCGGTTATGCGCTATGATAGTATAGATGCCGAGAGTAACGGCGTTGGGTTATTTTGTAGACACTATTTTCCTGATTAACTATCTTAGTTCGATTGTCTTATGGAAAAGCACTTTGAGTTCTTATTTTCGAGGGTCTTCAGGAATTAAACGCAAGCATTCATTAAAGTGGATGTGATGAATGCCAAATGCTCTAAGTCATTAAGGCTGTTCTTAACTGCTCTGCTCAACAAGCGCAAAACGTTTTGACACATTTACAAATTCATTTTTTAACGGAAAAGTATAAAATTGGAAAGCCTGGCCATGGAAGCGATTTGGAATTGAACTGTTTTTTTCCATTTTTTGGTCCATCCATTACCTATTGAGTTATAAGCGAATTTGATCACGTGACAAACACATTTTTCGCCCGCTCTTGAGTGTTCTTTCTTCCTTCGCGCGGAAATTTGGTTCAAAACGCTCACTTTCACACTCTTTTCTGAAAGATCTATTGTGTTTGCAAAAAAAATGGAAAAAACAGCTCAATGACATAGTTTCTGAACAGCAACACCAGCTAGTTTCATGCGTTTTCGAGCAAAAATAAACTAAATTTATGTCAGAAAGTTGCCCTTTTGGATTTGAGAACACTCTCATTTTGACACAAACTTGCATATAAAGGACTGTACTTACGTTATCAACTTTTTGGCAATTTTGAATCCCCTCCACTCCCTTACGGTATAATACGTTATCATTCCTCGAACCTATCTGCCCTAATGATATCGTTATGAATGTTTAAAAATAATTTCTATTTTTAACATTTTTTTTCTTTTTATACGTTTGCAATGATATACAGATAGTTATACATTTATTATTCGCATATTTTTATGATTTTAAATGAAGAGAACTCAATAAAATACCACTGTTAAATATGAAATAACTTTGTATCAAATAACATTTAAAAAATACTATTTAAAAGCTTTTTATTACAGGATGCATCCAACAGTGATGGTGTCTTCTTGCACTTACCTCCTCCATGGGGATAAACAGAACTTCTTATAAATAAAACAGGTGGAGAACAATTTTCCCCCTTTTTACCAGTAAAAATAAGTATAATTTCGAACCTGGTTTCTCTAACAAAGAATTTTTTTGCGCATGGCAGAAGCATATTAATGGCGAACATTGGGATTTTTCATATTTTGAATGAAATGATTTTATAATCATCTGATGGTTTTAATAACAACTTTGTGTTTTCATAAAAATAAATAACAGACTAAAAGAAAAAAAAATAACAGATGTAAAGAAAAAGTTACCAAAAGAAAGGCACATTTTGGTTGGATACAAAATGATAACGGCGATATCAAAAGACAAACCCCTCTCACCCTAGAGATATCTTATGATATCAGGTGCCAGATCGCCCCCGCCCCCAACACTCTCCCCTAAAGTGATAAGGGGCTGTACATAAATAACGTTATCACTTTAGGGGTTGGGGGTGTCTGGCACTTGATTATCGTAAGATATCTCTAGGGAAGGTGGGGGGGATTGTCTTTTGGTATCGATATCATTTTTGACCAAACCAAAATTTTTATTTTTTGTTAACTTTTTTTAAACATCAAAATAGTCTATGAACTTTTTTCTTAGTCTGTTATCGATTTTTATGAAAATGCAAAGGTATTATTAAAACTATTAAGTTATTATAAAATCATTTTATTCCAAAATATGGATTATCCCAACTTTCGGCATTCCTATTCCTCTGCGATATGCGGATATAATGCGTTGTTAGAGAAATCGCGTTCGAAGTGATACTTGTTATGTTTACTAGTAAGAAAATAGAAAGAATGTTGGTCACCTGTTTTGTTTAAAAGAATAACTGCTTACCCCCTACCCGTCAAGGGGGCAAGTGGAAAAAGACAATATTATTGTTGAATGCATTGTGTAACAAAAAGCAATATTTTTAAATAGTAATATTCCCTTAAAGTGTTATTGGATATAAAGCTATTTCATGTGTAATAGTAATATTTTATTAACTTCTCTTCATTTAAATTAGAAAAGTATGCGAATAATAAATGTATATAATTGCGAACATATTGAAAGAAGAAGAAAGAAAAAATAGCAAAAAATAAAAAGAATTTTTAGACATTGATAACGATATCATTGGGACTGGGTTCCAGGAATGATAGCGTATGATATTATAAAGATGGGGGGGAGGGGGTCCAAAATTGCCAAAAAGTTGATAACGTTGTATGTGCATAGCACTAACGTTAAGGATCAATTAGAAAATTTCAGAAGTATATGATTTTAGTAATGTGAAATTTTAATTGCTGTATTTTATTCAACTTGATTAAGAGGCTTAAAACCAACAGAATGAAAAGTGTTCAAGCCTGTATTCGAGCAAGGTCATTGACATTTAACTTGGATAATTTTTCACTCTGTTTGTTTTACGTCTCTTAGCCAAGTTGAATAAAATCCAGCAATTAAATTTTCAAAATATTCTTTTTAATCACTCTAGTACTCCCCACAATCTTTCAACGCCAAGAAAGTTGAAAAGATGCAAAGGCAAAAGAAATCATCCTTTTAAAAATATTTTTCCTTTGTGCAAACAATAATGCTTTTGGAATACAATTAAGTAAAGTATCTATAACTCATTCTGAACTGTATTATTACTAATCGATGTATTAAATTAATTTTATAGCAAGTTATTTTAATGGTACTTTAAAGTTCCGTCGGAGCGTAAAGGGTTAAGTTAAGAAAATGTCATTTTTTTCATCAGCCTGCTTCAAGGACTTAATAAAGTTGCAAAAATGGACTATAAGTAATCTAAACATAACACAGCATGCCGTGCTAATTCCCTTCAAAAAGTTGACAAGCTTGCTTTTTCAAACACTATTTTTAGCTTAAATTGTGTGATTTGTTTTTATTATTATTATATATTATATATTTTATTATTATTATATATTATATTTGTTTTTATTATTATTATGTCAAATGATTTTATAATGTGGCCCCCTCGAATATGCATCGCAAAGCGAGCAAGGTTTATTGCCAAATTATAAGACGTTATAATCATATGTTATGTATGACATTTTATAATGTATATGTCCAAGTTATAGTCGTAGATAATGCATATGCGACATACATATGACATGGGTATAAGACATATATCAATATTTCATAACTTCGGTGTAGGTAAAATGAGTACCAAGCTAGCTTGTAAACATATGTCGAGCTTCGGAAATCACAAACCGGCTGTTATTGCTAAAAGAGTGTTTGTGTGAATTTGTGTCGGCCACGTGCCGGCCTAGCATATCTCAATTGATAGATTATTTAGCTCATTTTTTAGCATGTTAAGCAAGAAGTTCTGGTTGAGACTACTAGTTTGGACATTTTTTAGCTTAGTTTGAAAATTTCAACTAGTATACTTGATTAACAAAACCATTCACACATACAATTATATTATTGTTGTCTTTCTACAGCCACGAATTTTCAAGTAACAAGTTTTCTTTTCTTTTCAGTTGTTGAAGATTTGGGCGAATTCGAACCGAGCCTCGAACGACCCATCGAACTCAAGCACAAAGCGGAAGAACTCGAAGAACCGGATTCCAAAAAACCGAAAGTCGAGTCCTTGAAACGACAAGACTCCGTTCCCCAGACACCCACCGAAGAGGAAACTCGACCACCCCTCTCACGCCAGGAATCGGTGAAAAAGAAAACTAAGAGTGGTGATTCCACACCACAGACACCTACAGAAAACGATAAACCTCCGAAACTCTCGCGGCAAGAGTCGGTCAAGAAAAAACCCAAGTCGACTGAGACATCCGCTCCCCAGACCCCTGTCGAAGAAGCACCACCACCCCTTCTGAAACGTCAGGAATCGGTAAAGAAGAAATCGAAGTCGTCTGCACCACAGACTCCGACTGAAGAAACTGAACAACCCTCACCCCTGACGAGACAAGACTCTAGCAGGAAATCGAAAAAATCAGTCGAAGAAACGGTTCCAGAAAAACCGACTGTCACCAGACAAGACTCTTTGAGTAAAAAGGACAAAAAGGAAAAGGAAGAAAAGGTGAAAAGGCAGGACTCTGGTGATAAATTGAAAAAGCCTCTTGAAGAAACTGTTCCAGAACTCACCAGGCAAGATTCTTTGAGCAAAAAGAACAAGGAGGAAAAGTTGAAAAGGCAGGACACTGCTGAAAAATCTAAAAAGCCAGTCGAAGAAACTGTTCCAGAACTCACCAGGAAAGAATCTTTGAGCAAAAAGGACAAGGAGGAAAAGGTGAAAAGGCAGGACTCTGCTGAGAAATCTAAAAAGCCACTCGAAGAAACTGTTCCAGAATTCACCAGGCAGGACTCTTTGAGCAAAAAGGACAAGGAGGAAAAGGTGAAAAGGCAAGATTCTGGTGAGAAATCGAAAAAGCCACTCGCAGAAACTGTTCCAGAACTCACCAGGCAAGACTCTTTGAGCAAAAAGGACAAGGAGGAAGAGGTGAAAAGGCAAGACTCAAAGGATAAGAAAGCGGATAAGAGAAAAGGTGAGGAATCTATTATTCCTACAATAATCATGTCTGAAGATGCTTCAGGTTCGGACGCACGAGTGGAGAGCGACTTCAACAACGAAGACAATGCTACACTCGCCAGCGAAAGCCTTCGGTCAGATGATAGCATCACCCCTCCTGCAAGTGGTGCGTATGCGAAACCTTCCTTACCATTACCTTCCGTTTTCCGACACCTGTTGATCCTGTTACCTGTTTTATGTGTTTTTTATGTTGTCACGGAGTATCTAGGTTTTGAACTGTGGGGATGATCGTCCCACAGTGGTCCGGATTACAGTAGTAGTGCGGAAAAATGATCGCAAGTGCTTCTTACTTTTGTACATAAAGCAAACTTTCGATAGATTTGTGATATAAATGGATGTTATGTGCACTATAAGTTAATGGAAGAGATTTTTGTCAGTCAAATAATATTTACTAGTTACCTGATTTTTGTTTAGTGGTATTTGAAAAAAAATATATATATAAACCGAATTTATTTTGCATATTCTTAAATTATTTCTTTTATTCATCAGGTAGCAGAATCTCGCACTTCAAAAATCGAAATTGAACGCTTTATCCTTTTACACTACTTTTTTTTTTTTAAGTTTTTTTTACGAAAGTAGAATATAACCACAAACGAAAATAGGCAATAACCTCTTCCGAGTGACTCATGATTCCAAAATGCATTCTTTATCATTAGGAATGCCAGAAACTAATATATTTTCGAGATTTAAAGAAAGATTTATATTAGAAAAAAATTTCTTTTGCTCGCACTGATTTTCGGAACCGTTTCACAGTCGTTTGTGGAATATATTAGTCCGTTTTCTCAAAACAGAATAGCAGTTTTTAGGATTGTATTGATTTCCAGTTAACCCATATTAGCCTATCGTTGCTTCAGCATTGTTTGCACACCAGTAATTGTGAAGAGAAATATTAGCTTTCTTTGATGACCGAAAACTCCGCGATAAAGTAAGACACAAATTTCTATTCTGAAAAAGGGGTATGAAATGAAATATTTCCATTTTAAATAGAAAAATAATTCCGACTTCTATGGGTTATGAACATTTTCAACAGCATAATTGAATTTATGCATGCCAAGTGTAACAAAATGATATTAATTGTAATGCTGCTAATGGATCCTGTTTGTTTCTAAAACATGTTCGATGAACATGAAGATGCTCAACAGATGTTCAAAAACCTATATTCTGAGTTAAAAAAAGGGATTAACCCTTTGCGGTCGTATGTCTTCTCTTAGTCCCACAGCTTTTTTACCGTTCCAGTCGTATGTCTGCACTGTAAAAAAGTTATGTAACGCTACTCCATAAAATGGAAGGCAGCATATCATTCTGTCTCCAATTTTTATGGAGACATTTAACTTATATAATGGTTTGATTTAAACTGATATGACTGGTGTAATGTTACACATTAGTGTAACGTTATTTGGTGCTTTCAACCACCACAGCAAGGAATCATTCTGATCTTATATTATACGAGGGTGTATCCATAAGTTTTTGCCCTCACGTAGAAATAATTGAGTGAAATGTATGAAATTGTTACATTGTATGAATCCTTTTCTATAGAGTCAGTGTGCACAGTAACATATTTGTGCAACCAGTATTTCAAAGAGAGGGGAGGATGTATTCCAAGAGGCGCGATAGTAGACCCAAAGAGGGTCATTTTTCTAACTTTTGCCAATCCCTACATGTGACATATTTTTGGAAAGGCCTGTGACCACTTATGCACCTCCCTAGCCCTCTCCCCAAATTTGACATCCGGTGGGGGGGGGGGCACTTTTTGAAAATTTTCGGACATCATTTATGCTTCACGTGGGTAAAATTTGGGGGAGGGGCTCGGGGGATGCATAGCATGAATAAGTGCCTTTCCAACAATATGTCACATGAGGGGGTCGGCAAAAATTAGAAAAATGACCCCTTTCGGGTCGACTATCGCGTCTCCTGGAATACATTTTCTCTTTAAAATACTGTTTGCACAAATGAGTTACTGGGCATGGTGACTCTATAGAAAAGGACTCGTGCAATGTAGCAATTTCATAAATTTCACTCAATTATTTGTATGTGAGGGCAAAAACTTATCGCTACTCCATCGTATTAAGTCGACAAGCTTTGCAGATACGTAGAATTTGAAATATATTTTACAAATTGCGTTTAGGTGTCATGAGACATTTGCGCTTCTTAAAATATTTTTTAAATGATACTCTAAAATGGGGAAAAAATTGTGACCGAAAGAAGTTGCCTTGAAATAAAAGTATTTAAAAAAAGATAAGTTATAAGATGTAAAGAGTTATGATTGTTCTGTTGTTTCAAACAGAAAAACGATGGGCTACCTATTGAAGGCTACTTTGAAAGCTAACACATGATCGAGGACTATAAAAAAATAATTTTAACATAAAATTAAAATATATCATTGTGTTATCTATATCTAAAGTTTAAAAACAGAATTAATAAATTTTATTTTAGCTTCCTCATTTTGCCTATTACGTAAGTTTGTTCGGTCAACGAAAATGAACTCCGATCAGCATGACACCTTATGCATAAACTTAATATAACCGCAAAAGGGTTAAAACACTGTAAAAATGACTCGGAAACGGTTCTGAAAATCAGGAGCAGCAAAAGAAACTTTGTTTTTATAAATTATTCTTTAGGTCTCGAAAATAAATTCGTCTCTGAGGTTTCTAAAGAAAAGAACGCTTTTCGACATCGTTAACCCCTTGAAGAGTGGTGATGCCGCTATGGCATCACATAATTTTAATCTCTAATTCCCACATTGGCACCTGAATTTTTTAATGAAAATTTCACTTTTATTAAGTACACGAAAATATACTTTTACTTGTTTACAAATACATTTCCTTGTAAATATTGGTTTCATTCGATTATTTCAATATTTTACGAATGCAAGTACCTTGCCCCTGAAAGGGTTAATAAGCCGGTCGTATGTCTTTTTCTACTTCTGAATATCAAAATGATGTGGATATAAACCTTTAAATTTATAATTTCAAATATAATTCTAGTCAACGAGAAGGCACTATAAAACTTTATTTATCCATTTAATTACAAAAAAAAAAAAAAAAAAAAAAAAAAAAAAAAAAAAAAAAAAAATATTTTTTAAAGTTATTTTATAAAAGGTTCCTCCAGAACAAAATATTTTTTTTTTTTTTTTAACATTAATTGCGGGAAATCAACACGATGAAGAACAAGAAATTATTAACTGAATAACGGATCTGAAATTATTAGGTAAAATACGCTTGCAAACGTTGTTTTCAAAAACAATGTACGTGTTATGATTATTTGGTGATTTTATAATGAAAAAAGAAAGACGAAATAGAAAAAAGTAATTCAAAAATTTTAATTTTTCGCACTATGATATTGAAACTGGACCACTGTGAGTTCATCTCCTTTTTGATTCGGATAGTTTTTTTTTTTTTAACAAATGAGATTTTTTGAAAGAAATATTGAATTTTGACGTGATAAGTTTGTGGTGAGAAAGAATTTTTTTCCAAGTTTTTTTTATTAAACTTTTTGTTTTTCTTTTTGTTTGTCAATAGAGCTTGTCCTTAAAAAATTCAAATCCTTAGATCTTAATATTTTGAGATTTCTTACAAACAAAGTAAAATTCTCAACCGTTTAAAAAAATTATGCAAATTAACTTTTAGGTAATTTCGTTTTTAGTTTAAACTGAATAATTATTTTCGTAAAAAAAAATCCCATTTTAATAAAGGAATACTTGTTTTATAATTATTAAAAACATCAAAATTTAAATAGGTGAATGGTTTTTATTCATAAATTGATTTTATTGATACCAAACGTTTTTTAAATGTACGTGTTATTATTTGGTGATTCTATAATGAAAAAAGAAACACGAAATAGAAAAAAGTAATTCAAAAATTTTATTTTTTCTCGCTATGATATTGAAACTGTACCACTGTGCATTCTTCTTTTTTTTTTTTTTTTTTTTTTTTTTTTTTTGATTCGGATAGTTTTTTTCAACAAATGAGATTTTTTGAAAGACATATTGAATTTTGACGTGATAAGTTTGTGGTGAGAAAGAATTTTTTTATTAAACTTTTCGTTTTTGTTTTTATTTGTCAATAGAGCTTGCCCTTAAGACATTCAAATCCTTAGATCTATTCTTAATATTTTGAGATTTTTTACAAACAAAGTAAAATTCTCAAACATTTAAAAAAATTGTTACAAATTAACTTTTAGGTAATTTCGTTTTTAGTTTAAACTGAATTATTATTTTCGTAAAACAAATCCCATGTTAATAAAAGAATATTTGTTTTATATTAGTAAAAAATATCAAAATTTAAATAGGTGAATGGTTTTTATTCACAAATTGATTTTATTGATACCAAACATTTTATTTAAAAAAAAGATAATTTTTAAATTTATTTTGTATATTTTTTGTTAGATTTAATTTAACTGTTATATTTTAAGCGTTCTTTTATTTTTCTTTAAATTGAAAACAACCTTTTTTTATGTTTATAGTTTCAAACTTCTTATTACACTTTTAAACTAAATGTTATAATTTTCTCGTACTCTATAATGTATATATCAGACTGTGATATTTCGATATTTAGGTGTTTCACTTTATTTTTTTTTTCTCTCTCCTTCATCTTTTTTCCCCTTTAAATATTTGCATACGTGGCTAAATTTTTCATTAAATTTTTCCTTGTAATTTTCAGAGTTCCTTTAAAAACTGTAGATTTCTTTTAAATATTATACCTTTTTCCAAAACGAAACTTCTTCACTGTAAAATACTTTTTCTATTAAATGGTTAACCTAATATAAAACACTAACATACACACCTACCCATATAACAAATCTTGATTAAAAATACATATTGGTACTATTTCTTTAAGATTTGACGGCGCATTTGAACGTAATGGATACTATATACAACAGTTTTGTTCCATTTTCCAAAATTATAAAAGGAACTTTTTTTTATGAACTATAATTTTATAATTGTAATTATTAACTTACTTTTTTTACAGAAATTAAGGCTACACAGTACCCTTTTTCAAAAAAAAATTTTTTTTGGAGACAATTACATTAAAAATAATTAATGACTTTGTTTGAGATTATAAAATCAAACTGATTCTGGTAAAAAAAAAAAAAAAAAAATTATTTTAACAATCGCCGTTTTTTTTTATTATTATTTAAAATTATTTGATTCAAGTTTTTTAAAACTTTTATAACATTTTTAATTTTTAATATTTTTTAGTTATTTTAAGTGACTTATATTCTATAAACACATGTATAATAATCACTTATAAACAGATAAAGTTAAAAAATGCTATAAAAAGTGATAGAAAATCTTTATTAAGATTGACGATCGTTTCGTTGCACAAACGGCAACATTTTCAAAATCATTCAACGATAGAAAATATTTTCAATATAGTTGTGAAAATATTTTCTATCGTTGAATGATTTTGAAAATGTTGCCGTTTGTGCAACGAAACGATCGTCAATCTTAATAAAGATTTTCTATCACTTTTTATAGCATTTTTTAACTTTATCTGACTTATATTCATTGGATTATTGGGAACAAAAGTTAGTATGGAATTAAAGATGTAACTTTATTTAAAGTTTTATCTATTTTTGTAACACGAAACCTGAAAAAAAACACGAAAATTTTGGAAATATTAATTTTGGCATTTAAAAAAAATAACTATAACCCTCAGACCTAAATCCATACTAATTATTGTAGTACATATACATGTAAGTGTCTGCAGAAAATTTCAAGATTCTATCTGCAACAGAAAAAAAAGCCTTAGGGATTAGCAAACACTAACATCAACAAAAATAAAAGTCTGAGAAAATGCATTTAAAGTTTGTAAAGGAACACTCAGAACATTTTGAGAACACTCAGAAAAGTTCAAATAACTTTAAAACTATTTGGATTTCAGATCTACAATTTGGAGTCATGATTCACAACCGTGTGGACCACTGAAAAATTCAATAAAAAAATATTCGATATCTTTGTCATTTTTAGGCTACTGTGTAGCCTTAAGCATGTTTTTTTATGTACTCTTTATATTTTTATTAATTTTTTAAAGATCTTTTGATAAATGGGGGTTTACATAAATGTAACGTGACGTTTGACATTAGTCTTTTTTTTTTCTTCTTTAGACAGAGGAGGTGTTTAGTTTTTAGACAATAATTCGTATTAGTGAGTCACTTTATGTTCGTTAATATAAACGTATTTCATTCTCAAACTTAGTATTACAGTAGAACCTCGATTATCCAAAGTAATTGGGACCGACTCTCTTTCGGAAAATCGATAATGCTTAAGAAATGCATACAATATTTCGTATTATGGTAACGAGGGCTTAATAAAAATAATGCAATAGCAAAATAGAAACCAGAATAAATTACCTGAATTTTAATTTTGAAATTAAGTACCTTTTACATATATCACAAGGGTTTGAAAAAATGTTTTGTTTGTCGCAGTTTCGATTGCCTTTGCTTTGAAACTCTGTCACGGAGTTTTTAAATATTATTAGTTTTGCAGTATCACAGTCTTTGTGCTGTTCCAGTCATGCCAAACCTTTTGCAAAATGTTTAAAAGCTTTAGAATGGCTAATTTGCTCGTTTTTTTCGTTCCACTCCGCAGCTTACGGGAGCTCAAGTTAAATTCAAAGGAACTGTAAGAAAGAGGATCGAAAATATTTAAATGTACTCATAGTTTGGAAAGGACCGCTTGCACACAAATAATATGGTAGTTAAAAAGAAAAGAAAAAAAGGAAAAGATTAAAAAAAGCTTTCAAAATGGATTTTGACAAGGAATGCGATAGAAAAAAAAAAGAAACCTTAGAAATAGATTTCGGTTAATCGAGAGTTTCGATTAAAAGACTTTTGGATAAAAGATGTTCTACTGTATTATTTTCTTATTTCTTATTACAAAATCAACTTTTAACAGAATATACTCTTGCTTTAAAAAAATACAGAGTCATAAATTTTAATCTGCTAAAATTTGTTGTATTTAGATTCTTTTCCCGATTTTTCTCTTTTAATTAGCTACATCTTATATAGTATGTCCAATAAAAAAGAAATTTTGAGAGTTATGGAAAACAAAGTTATATCATCTTTATCTTCCGTGAATGTAATAAATAAATAAACAAGTTTCCGAAATTTGCTTAATTGTGTTATGATCGTTAAAAATTTTAAATTTTTTGAATGAAATTTAAAGTTTATTGTTACAAATAAAAAAAAAAATTTGCATATTTTAGTATTAATTCATTACTTATATACTTTCACCTCGAATTATTATTACATTATTAAAAGTTCATTTTTGCAGCAATATTTTCTCAATAGTTGAAGTCTAACAGAAAAATATACGCATAAAAGCGATATGCATGCAGTTATATCTTAACTTTTACCTAAAAATGAGTCGTATATTTAAAAAATAGTAATAACACTCTTTATTAATTTATAAAATTTAATTGACTTGTCATGATTTTTCTTTGAAATTCTTAGCTTTTTTTTCACAAAAGCGTCCTTACTACAGATTTTCTAACTATTAAATGGTTGTTCAAAAAATAAGTAATCAACAAGTCACTGTGTATTTTATTATTATAAGTTAAAGCAGTTTTTGTTTAGATATTTTAAGATCAAGGTTCCTTTTTTAAATAAATTAATTCTTTCGATACATTGTCCAAATCTAACAGTCTAAAAATTAGTTCTAGAAAATTTTGAAATTATTAAATTGATCACTGCCAAAACATAAATGATAATTAAAAGAGTGATAGTTTTAATATGGATTAATTATTTTTATCAGTAAATTAAAACTATGAAATTCGATTCATTATTTGTGTATAGCGAAATCCTATTTAACCCTTTCGGGTCCGATTTTTTTTCAAATTTCAGAAGAAAATTATTTTTGCGTTAATGGTAGCTATTCAAATATATTTACTGAAGTAACGAATATGCCATTGTCTGAAATCTAACGAATGCAGTTATTTTGCATACTATTAAATTCATATTCATATGACGATAGGCTAAGAAAGAGTTTTTGAAGACGCTTGGAAAATATCGAAATACAACAGGATTTAACAGATATTACAACTTTCTAATATTTTTTGCATTTTATCATGCGTTCAGAAAAGTAACCTATGTTTTAAATTTAAAGAGTGAAATATAGGTTCGCTCTTGTGGACGAGCGACCGGTATACGTGCCACTTAAGGTGTTCAGAATCCGTCATTATTTTTTCCACCAGTTATTTTTAATTGTAAAGTTTACCTTATTTAATCAGAGATGATAATGCGAAAAGTTTTTGCCGAGGAACTCGGGACCTATGTCCTATATCCCCGGATACTGAACTTTTGAGGTAGATGACAAGGTGGGGGCAGCAATGAAAAATAAAAACAGGAGGGGAGGAGGCTAAGACTTAGGTTCTTGAGTTCAACAATAAATAAATAAATAAATACATAAAATAAAAAATCAAATAAAAAAATAAGCTTTATACCTGGCAAATTTTAGATAAAGGACGGGTGGTTGGGGGGGATTTTGGAGATTTACTTAAAAATAAACTAAAATGCCATTGCTTAGTACCCCAAAACAGTCGAAGCTCCCTTAAGTGCGCGCAGTAATATTAATCAGAGCATTTTCGCGATTGAATTGTAGAAATTTTTCTGTTTGGAAGAACCGGTGGAAAAATATTAAAAAATAACCAAAGGGCTCTTGTCGCGAAGGGGTTAAAATAACAGAATCGTCAGTGGCACAAAGAGAAGTAGTCAAACTTTCATTATTATTATTACTACTAAATGCCGAAACATAAATTAAGTCATAATAAGAAATGCATAGCCATATACTACCATTACTAAATGTAGATAGTAACAAATTTAATTGTTAAGACAAAATAATACTCAATAAAAAGACATGTACTATTAATAGTACACCAAACCCGAACGGTTTAAGGGTTCAAGCAGTTGATTTGAGGTTGCATGAAGTTACTTTAGCTTTATCGTGCTCAACTAGTCATCTTTGCCTCTCGTAAGTTACACCCACATGAAATGTTGTAGATTCTTTTGTTTTTTACGATTTTTTTGACATGTTTCATAGCGTGAGTGTGTGAGTTCTGTTAACATAAGTTTTTTTCTTAAATATTTGGCAGTTTCAGTTTTCCTTGTATTTTAATTCTCCGTCGTTATTTGTTAGGATATTTATACTGCTTGCTCTTGTGTTGTTTTTATTTTATTGTTATATCTGGCTTGTGGTCCCACCGTTTGCTTCTCACCCTATATGTTTTGTTCCTTTGTTTGTAATTTACAATTCTTGTTCTTTTTCACCTCTTTACCTCTTAATATGCAATTAATACTTTTAATTTGTTAACATAATAAGCTAAAAAAAAGGTTATGAATGTAACATATACCTGTGAACAAAGGTCAAGCTTTCACGACATTTTGTTTTACTAAATAATATTTCGAGTGCGTCATTTTTGATGGTCTAGTCGAGGAATGGATTTGCTCAACATTCCTTTAAGTCCTATATAATGTGAGGTATCGATTTATTGTACAATGTTATTCTACCATTTCGAATGATTTTCGAATTGTTTTTGTAAACTTTTGTATTTAAAGATATTTTTATCTCTCTTATAAAACTGTATTTTTAAAGAAACATTAAAAGTGTTTTTAAACTCTGAACTGTGAGAGAGTCCTTATTTTTTTTTTTTTTTTTTTTTGGTCTAGATTATTTTTTTCTCTCAGTTAATTAAGAAATAAAGACCCTTTTTCCAATAAACATGACACGTGTAGTGAACATATATCGGTATAAAAAGACATATATCTTGATCTAGTGAAATTTAATATAATCACGAACATAGACGATAGCTTTTTTTTTAGTTACTAACAATTCCGAAAACCATTCTTTATCTAAGAAACATTTTAATCCAATATATTCCAGGGGTTTAAAGAAACATTTATAAAAACAAAGTTTCTTTGACTGCCACTGATTTTTGGAAACGTTTTCGAGGCGTTTTTATGGTATATTAATGAGTTTTCTGAAACAGTTTTTACCCTTTTCTAGTCCATATTTCTTTTTCAATTTTGATTAAAAAAAATTACTTTTACGTTAAAATGTTAATATTAGCTATCCAAATAGATCTAGTGCAGTTTAGCAAATATGTCATTGTTTGAAATCTAACGCTAAATCTATGTATTTTGCGTCAGGATTAAACAAATATGACAACGTTCTAAATTTTTTTTGCGTTTTATTACACATGATTCGTTTGGAAAAGTGGCCTATATTTTAAATCAACGGGGCAAAGAGAATTAAGCAAACTTTTATTATTATTACTAGATGCCAAACGATAAAGTTTGTCATAATAAGAAATGCATAGGTCTATACTACCAATACAACATGTAGATAGTAACAAAAGTAATTGTTAAGACAAAATAATACTCGATGGAAAGACATGATGTACTATTAATAGTACACCATACACGAACGGGTTAGGATGTTATTTACTCTCAAGTAAACATTTTCATGTTCAACAAACATGCTTTACAGACAAACAGGATCAATGAACAACATTAGCAATGACATTAAAATGAATATTTTCTTAGTCTTGCATGTACAAATTCAATAATGCAGCCGAAAATGTTTCATTGTGAATAAATAGCATCCTAGAAAGCGATATTCCGATTAAAACGACTGGATATGTTTCCAAAAATGAATGTTAGCAAAATAAACTTTGTTTTTGTAAATTACTCTTTAAATCTCGAATATACAAGGTGTCCAAAAATTCCTGGACACATTTTAAAATTCAATATAAAATAAAGTAATTGTCATACAGGGATGGAGTTTAAACTAAAATGCTTCTCAGGATGAAAAGTTTTCTTCATGTGGTTGAAAATAATTAGTTTCAAATTCCGATCGTAGATGGCGCCACTTGTTCATATGATTACCTTTCAAACATGCGTGTTACCTGATCTTCAGATTAATCTTGACGCTGTGACACAGAAATGACGATTGCCAGCGCTGGCAATTATACGGACAAGTGGCACCATCTACGATCGAAATTTATAACTAATTATTTTCATCCCGAGAAGTATTTTAGTCCAAACCTCACTTCTGTATGACAGTTACTTTATTTTATATTGAATTTCAAAATGTGTCCAGGAAGACACCCTGTATATTCGTTTCTGAGATTTGTAATGATAAAGAATGCCTTTAGGAGTCGCGGGTAACTCGGAATTGTACATTTCCGTTCGTTGTTACATTATATTTCCATAGATTAAGATAGACATAGATAGATAAACACGTATCTTCATTTACAGTGTACCCATAATTTTCTTTGGACAATCTCTGGATAAAGAAAGAAAATCATTTAAGTTTTCAAATTTTCATAGGATCCATTTGGAATATTACCTTAGAAGATAATGATAACTAATGTAAGACCTGCTGTAAAATTTTAAATACTAGTGTTCTAAAATAATAGAACCATGATAAAATAGTGTATAGCTCATAAATAAAAATTTAAAAACATCCAAATTCCTTTTGTCATATCAGAAATACCACAACTACTTTTCTTGGAGAAAAGTTTTTTACAGTTCAATTTTAAAGATTAAATTGTTGCTAATAGTTATTATTCGAAGTTTTTAACTGCAGGTAAATCATTAAACGTTAAATAATAACTCATTTTTGCAGATTAGTATGTGTGCCAAAATCGAAGAGTCCTTTAAAAATAGATTATTAAAAAATACAGAAATAACGAATATATAAATATTTTTTTTTAAGTACAAAATAGTTTTTTTTTAAATTTAACTGCAATAAAAATAATTAAAGTAAAAGAAAAAAAATCGGTGAAAAAGTTTAAAATGGTTTCACAAATCTTATAAACTAAAGAAAATATTAAGAGATGAATAGTTTCTGAAATAGACGTTCACAAATTGTTTACAAAAAGAAATTTTTGGTCTTAAATTCCAATACAGCAAAGTCCGCAAAAGCTGAACCTGTCTATTATGTATTCTTGCCTTTAGCGGTAAATGCTTATGTCAGAGACAAGAAAAGAAGCAATACTATAACAATTATAGTAAGACACTATACTATAGTAACCGTCGGCCTACCACTTGAGAAAGAAACCTGTCTAAATTGGAATTTTCAACCTCTCCCTCTTAATAGGTTTCAATGTATTCAAGCCGTTTTCACCGTCAGAAAGTACACGTCAGATTCAGATGTAGTCAGTCCACTTAATGAAATATTTTTAAGAAAATAAAATTTGAAAGTTTCCCTGAAATAGAAATGTCAGTTTCTAGTTTTATTTGTTTATTTATTTATTTTTAAGTATTAAAAATTTAAGGAGACAGTTTTTAAAAACGCACTGCGTTTCCATAATGTGACTTTCTTATGGTGAAAACCGTATTTTGATAATTATATTTGACAACCAGACATCACCTAGCGAATTATCTTCATGATTTAACATAGGATTTCGCGATGTTTTGGTGGAGCGTCCAAATAATACAATAAAACTTGTGAAAATTGCTCGGTTAAAATTACGATCCGAAATTCCAGGTTCGGCTTCCAGATAGACAAGATAGATAATTTTGATTGAATAAATGGATTGCGATCTCGATTTCTTTTTAGAAATTTTTTTTTTGTTATAGTGTACTTAAGTACCTCTTAGAATGTGTCCAACCTTTTCTGAATCTCCCTATAAGCCACAAATGAGTTACACAGTCTGTAGGAAAAGGTCTCGTATTAGTAAAATAATAATTATAACGCTTACTCGCTAGTCACTTCCACACTGCACCGCTTTAAAATGTCTTTAACGAAAAAAGAAAAACAGAAGCTTGCCCTTTGTTCATCGCATTCCTTGTCGTTTTTATTAGAAAGCTTTTGCATATCATCAAACATCATTTTTATGTTTCAAGAATTTACGATAGCATGCTTATGGACATTCGAAAAGTAAAAACAATAACAACACTCTGTACTTTTTAATCGCCAAATTGTCGTAATGTACCTTCAATACCCTATTTATGAAGAAAGTAAACTGAGAGGTCCATGCGTTACGTATAGTTTATGAAACACTTTCCACCCTATTTAGAATACCTTAACAAAAGTTATCCGTTAAATACGATGAAAGTGGATATCTCAATAAACAATTTGGAAAACGAATAACAAATTTGAAAACCCAATTTATGATCTTTCAAGTAATAAAGCACATTATGTGTACTTTTAATTTTAATTCAAAAGAACGCCGTTACATTATGCTATCTGGGAAAAAATCGTTTGCAGCCTATTTTAATGATGTTACGCTATTTAAAGCATATTGAAATGGATATACATCACTGATAAGTAAAGGTACTATAGTCTGTGGCGGCGAATTTCAATTTTTATAGCTCATTCGATTCGCTTCATGGAGCTTTGTAATTTTATACCTTGCCTATCGGTGCTGAATTTTTATAATGACAGGGTGCTGGGTCAAAGTTCAAAATTTCGTTCATCGAAAAACAGATGCCTTCAAAGAAATAAGTGCGGTTTAAGCCTACTAATTGGTTGTATAGTACCATCCACTGCAATAGGTACTATAAGGTTATATTATTACTGTTATTATAAGAATTTGTGATTGTAGATAAAATAGTCGTATGATACTTACAGGTTTTCGCAAGTTAGGATGTCCTCGCCTACTTCAGTGTTGCCAGTGTGCTGCTTTTTTTTAATTTAGATTTCTTGATTGGTACCACTTTTCTGAAATGGTAAAATTCCCCTTGTTTTCTCCTTAATTAATGTGTCATTCAATAAGGCGAATTTTATATTTCAATAAAGGGGTGCCAATCAAGAAATCTGAAAATTTAAAAAAGTAGCCCACTAGCAAAACTAGTCTAGTTTTGTTCATCCTGTCAGTACTTTTTCCCAAGTTACGGGCAAAAATCTTTGTAACCACACATTATCGGTTCTTTTGTCAGTGTTTCATTCACTTCGTAACTTGCGGAACGTCTGCGTACGGTTGCATGCGAAGGAATTTTCTGCTACTGTTTTATTTCCGGCAGTTCGCATTATTCAAATTTTTAAACTTTGACCCGACCCCCTGTCATTATAAAAACTCGATAGCCGATATGAGAGGAGGCAAATTACTTAGCTCGATGAGATGAATCGAATGAGCTATAAAAATCGAAATTCGCCGCCACGGACTACTCGCCTTTACTTGGGAGGTACAGTCGTGGGAAAAATAGTAAACACCCCCTGCTAACTCCTCAACAAATTATCATAGAAGAAAGTGACTGGTACCGAACGATTGGTAATAAAATCTACTTTTAAGGGATGCATATAAAATTTGCTTAGGTGGCCATCTAACTATTAAAACGAACTACAACTTCGTGTTTTTTTCTGTAGCAGTACACAATTCTGACAGTATAAATAAACGCTACACCCTTCAATGAGCCTAAAAACAAATTTTTATGCAATTCCTACGATAAGTTTCCGAGATTGTTTTAAAACGAGAGTATTTTAGGGGCTGTATCCAAATGGCAGTTCGGTACTCGACTGTTGACCGAGAGAGCCCCCTTCTGGATCAAGGCATCTTAATAGCTACTCAAGCAGTCATTGAAGACTGCTAGATTACAGGTTAGCATAAGAAATTATTAGCATAAGAAACGACTGGAAATAAAGCCTACTTTTAAATTATGCATATAAAATCTGCTTCCGGGGCCATTTACCTATTAAAACGAACCTAAACTTCATTTTTTTCAATAGCAATACTCCATTTTAAAAGATATTTCAAATCTTCAGTTCAAACTATGTCTAGACATTCAATTTTAAGTAATTTGAATAATAAATTTTTGATTTATAAGCATTCAAAATGGAGTGCTTCTAATGTTAAATTACATTTTCATATTTTTATTTATATTTCCTGAAATTATGCTCCTAATGTGCTATTTTTTGTGTAGCAGTAATACTAATATACCCGAACATAAATACGTTGAATTTGCAATTTTTATAATTTTATTATATGAATTATGAATTAAATATTCGAAAAAAATATGAATGGCAACCTACCATTTTCTCGATGGATTTAGATTTATTAAGTCCTGCTTTATGGAAATCCAAAATTTCACATTTTTCTTCCAAGAAGTTTTCAAATGATGCTTCAAAAACGGCAAAATGATGGTTTAAGGGGCCGTCTAGGATAGAAGTGAGTCGATATTTTGAAATTTCTTAGGCTATCCTGTCATCTAGCAGTCTTCAATGACTGCTTGAGTGGTGCTTAAGATACCTTTTATCGAGAAGGGAATTCTCTCGGTCCACCATCGAGTACAGAACCTCCATTTGGATACAGCCTCTAAAATAAGCTCGTTTTAAAATAATTAATTTCTCGGAAACTTATAGTAGAAATTGCAAAAAATTTGTTTTTAGGCTAATTGAAGGGTGTAGAGTTCATTTATGCTGTCAGAATTGTGTACTGCTATTGAAAAAAGCAAAGTTATTTTTAGCTTTAATATGTAGATGTTCCCCTGAGCAAGTTTTATATTCACCATTTAAAAGTAGACTTTATTATCAATCGTGTGGTACCAGTCACTTTCTTCTACGATATTTTTTTGCAGATTTAGTAAGAGGTGTTTACTTATTTTTTTCACGACTGTACACTACAAGATCTTTACTGTAGAACAGGGACACACAAAAGAGTAGCGATAGGAGCAACACTTGCTGGAAGTGTGTTTTTAAGGGTGACATGCATTTTTTTTTTTTAACCAAGTTTTTGGATATTACGTGTTGTGTATAAATTCCATAGATCCGATACAGGGGTGTATCAAAAGAATTCGAGTCGATTTCCGCTTATCGACGGAAATGTCTGAAAGGGAATTTGCAACTGTGCTGTGCGTTCCCTAACGGAACTAAATATCTGCATACTATGTAGCCTGTACCCACATCTTTAGATCTCATACAGGGCTGACCAAAGGAATTAGGATTTTTTTACGATAGATTGTCTCTGCTAACATTGGGTTTTCAACTGTGTTATGCGTTGTCCAAATTATTTACATCTTCTTCTTTCACCGAAAGCTATAGTACTTTTTCGCTTTTGTTTAAATAAACAAAAGTGTTAATAAATATTAGGTTGTAACGAAAATTTTCCGCTAAAAAAGTTCTTAATAAAGTTAGAAAAAAAAATATGAAAGCAGTACCTTTAGTGCGGGTAGTAATCACCATCCGAATCTATGATTTTCTGCCAACGTTTTGGTACTTTTTCAAAGCCTTCGACCCAGAAACTTAGGGGCTGCGAGTCCAAAAATAGATCAACCTCATTTCGGACGTCCTGTGCAGCATTAAAGATAGCACCAGCAAGATGTAGCTGCAGATGTGAAATAAGGTAGAAGTCCGAAGAAGCAATGTCGGGGCTATATGGCGGTTGTGGCAAAAGATCTCATTCGAGTCCATACCGTGTCCAGCCTGTGAAAGCAGACACATGTCATCTAGCATTATCCTGATGAAACATTACCTTCTTGCGCCGGAACTTATTTTGACGTTTTGCCTTGATTGCAGCGTCATCACGGATTAGCATCTTACTGTACACCTTACTGTCGATTGTTTTACCCTTTTCCAGATACTCTTTGTGGATAATACCACGTCAATCCCACCAGATACAAAGCATTATATTTGTGTTAGTCAAATTGTGCTTTACGATGCTGCTGACGGGCTCAGCGGGCGCAGACCAACTCCCTTTTCAGCTTGTGTTGTTGAAGTAAGTCCATTTTTCTTCCCAAGTGACGATCCGGTCCAGAATTTTGTCCTTACGTTAATATTCGAGCAGATTAGCGCAGGCATGAACACATCTGCCCTTATCTGCTTGAGTCAGCTCATACGACACCCAGCGATTGAACTTGTACGTCAAGTTTATGCGATGCATAGCGCAACTAATGGACATGGCACTAACGTCTAACTCCTCAGCTAACTCTTGAGTGGTTGAATACTGATATTCTTCCATAAGTTCTCGCAGGCGGGCCTCATCAACATCAGTGGGCCAGCCAGAGCGCTCTGCTTCTGGAATGTCATGGTCCTTGTTTTTGAACTTTCGGTACCAAACCTTCACCGTGTCATATGATACAACAGTAGTACCGAAAGCTGTACACATGATTCGCTGACATTCCGTAGCTGACTTTTTGCAACAGAACTGGAAGTAAATGATGATTCTAATCTGATAGTGTGATAGTTCCATTTCAGACACCCTATACTTAATGATAACGGGATTTTTTTACAAATTTCATAACACAGTGTTATAAATCAAGTCTCTTTCTTTCAAATGCGAAAAATCGTTTGACAAAATATGAGCAAACACGTCAACGCGAACTGTTTGAGAAGACGAAATTATCTGTGGCGGGAAACTTTCGTTACAACCTGATATATAAGTATAAATCCGTCTAATAATATAATCAATAATTGTTTGATTAATAAATAATTTACATAATATAATTAATATATTAATTAATAATAATTATCGTTATTGATTACTTAATAATAATTGATGTATAATCAATTATTAATAATTAATCATGTCAAATCTTCAGTCTGTGGACAGCTTGTTCAACTGCAGATCTTAACGAGTCTCACAAGTAGAATGTCCCTATGTTATGATGAATGAGAATGTTATTTCTTCTGTAACATTTGAATAATGACAAAGCAATCAGTCGTGCGTTTCTGACAACGTGGCCATTTTCTTCTCCGGATCTGAATCCGTGTGATTTTTTTTTTTTTTTTTGCTGTGGGGACACTTAAAAAATCTTGTTTATCGAAGGCTTCTATTAACATTGGCATACCTGAAAGAAGGTATCATTCTACTTGTGAGACTCGTTAAGATCTGCAGTTGAACAAGCTGTCCACAGACTGAAGATTTGACATAGAGGAAACCCTGTTGAGCAGTATCCGTGCGTAGATAACGCCCTTGTCACGTGAACATTTGGCACGTTCAAATAAAGTTTGTAGAGGTGCGTCTTTTCAGCGTATGACCCGTTTTACAGTGCCATCTATCGGCGACTTCTCAAACTATTTATCATTCGTAATTGGTTTCCCACGTCTTGAATAACACGTGCACAAATTTGAAGGTCATACACTGTGTAGTACAACATACAGAGAGGACGAAGTAGGGTTCTTTTATGGCCAATATAATACAATTTAATACCCAATCGAATAGTACTTTGCGCAATTTTGTACGATGATTTGGTGATTAAACAGTATGGAATTATATCGAACTTGAAGCATCAAAAACGGTTTTCGTCAATCCGGAACCCAAATCAAACCCAAAGCGCTTTAACCCGAAATCAACCCAAATATGAAATTTTGAAATCCAAACCCTATTTTAATGCATTCATGAAGAAATATTCATTTGTTAGGAATATTTATAAAAATGTATTATTTTGTGTTCTGTCACGACCCCATACACGATGCAAAAATTGACTGAAGAACCATGCCTCTACGAGCATTACTTTTTGAGAAAAATGCGAAAGGAAAAGTTTGTTCAAAATCCTAAATAAGAAAATTCTTTTGGAGAAATTGAATGTTGTAAGCTAAAATCTGTACTTTCCAAAATAAAATTCATATAAAAAATTCTTTATTCATATTAGTTTTTTGGTTAGATTTTTCAAAATTCTCACCAATTTAATTGTGTTTAATATTCTGAATTACTTGTTATTGGTTGTCTGGAAAAGTTTAAACTAAGTTCTACAAAGCTTCAGTCAACTTTTGTTCAAAAGTTCCAGGGTATCATGCAAGGCATTACACGGGGGAAAAACTATCTGAAATCAACATTGTTTTTTGGAAAAAAAGCACTTGAGCTATACTTTTTAAAAACATTTTCGCCAAAAGTGAAAAAAATAAAATAAAATCATCAATTTATATTTAATTTTGGCCTTTTCCGATTATGAGCAAAATCAAGCATGCAATGTCACTTTCTTGTATGAACAATTAAACATTTAAAGTTAAAAATACACAAAAACCAATTCAGTGCCATTGAAACCCAGTACACAAATCGGTCTAGATAGAATGAAAATGGCTGACGCGCCAGCCTATATATGTAGGAGTTCTATTTGCGGTGCTTCACTGTTAAAACACTATACTTAAAAATAAGTAAATTGTACTTATTATTGAGCACTTCCCGATCTTAAAATAGCTCCGAGTACTTAACTCTTAAATTTGAAAAACCCATGTACTCATTTTTTGAGTACATACAGGAACTCGAAAATAAGTATGTATTAGGAACACACATACGCTATAAGAAAAAAAAAAAGCGAAATTACAGAGAACCGACAAATCACCATTTTTAGTTACGGTAATTCTGAATTGCGAAGAACTACAATCTTTGGAGTAAAGAACAACAAATTTACTATCTTAATTCTTGAAATTTTGTGCATGATCCGCCCAGTGATTTGAACCCGAGTCCTCTAGGTGGGAGATCAGTATTGTACTGACTGTGCTATAAGATCAGTTACCAGCTGCTTCCAAATGACGCCTTTTATGAATCAGCGTCGGAAGATCGCTAACAGCAGAGATGAATTTCCCCTTTCTTAAATATTCTAATTTCTAATAAAACAATTTTTAAACTAAATTTTCTTCTTTAACATTTATAATGAAATTGTAAATAAATTTGAAAAGTGTGTATTATAAATTAAAATTTATAACAAAGATAGACATATCTTTAAATAAAAGCTTGGAAATCCCTACTGTCAATTCGGTATAAGAAAAGGGTTTATCACAAAACTCATATTTTTGAGCACATAGGATTTAAACATGAATATTAAGACTTTAAAATGCAAAATATATGTAATCATTTCTGCATACATTTATAAATCAAGTATAAGTATACACAACTTCAAATTATCATGTACTCGTTTCTGAATTAATTATACTTAACAAAAAAATCGAGTACAAAGAAATTTTCATTTTTAAGTAGATTAATGCTCCTTTTTGAAGCAATTGTACTTAATAAATATGAGTACATAGAAATGCTCATTTTTAAGTTGATTATTTTTAACAATGTACTTCTTTTTGAAACAATTGTACTTAAAAAAAAATAAGAGTACATGGAACTTCTCATTTTTAAGTAAATTATTTTTGAGAGTGTTCGAATGTGAATTTTGAAATTTCTTTTGCATTTTTCTTGAAAACGACGCGTCGTAGACATATGATTCTTTGGACAATTTTTACGTATTTCATGCGAAAATTTTCGCTCTTCACATTTTATGTGGCTTTGACATATATAAATATGAACTCCCTAACATATATAACATATACCGGGTGTTCCAAAAAGGACTGATGGATTTTAAAATTCAATAACTTGCAAACGGAGACAGATATATAAAAAATTCTTGCAGGAGTAAGATGTCAGGAGTTTTTATGCTGTGATTCTCAGTTTTAGTTACAAATAGCGTCAACAGATGGGGCTGCAAGCAATAACCGCTCAGTCCAGGCTTCATTTTTCGGCCTTTCTCTTCTTCCATGCGAAAAAAGGAGATTAAAATGCATTGAATGGATCCCCAAGGTATCAAAAATCGACTGAGCACCTATTGCTCTCAGCGCCATCTATTGTTTGAAATTCGAACTAAAATCAAGAATCACTGTAAAAAAACTCCTGACATCTGACATAACACTCCTGCAAGAATTTTTTAAATATCTGTCACTGTTTGCAAGTTATTGAATTTTAAAATCCATCAGTCGTTTTTGGGGCACCTACTATAAACCCAAAATATATAACTTATATAATAACACATATAACCCTCATATTATATATAACCTCTATCACATATAAATACAGTTTTTTTAATAATCTGGTACATCCGAATTGCATCAAAAGCGAATAAAACTAGCCACTGCAACACGCAGCCAAACAAAACAAGGAAAAGAAAGAAAATGCTTGAATCGCGTTGATTTCGGGTTCCCAACCTAACGCAGCTAATCCCGGTTAATGTAGCATGCTGCTTAACTGTACATTCTATCTATAGGCAAATCATAAGCAGGCTCGACTGTGTGAAAATAAACTAACACTATACATCAATGTGAATGCACTGAAACATAGTTACTTAGAGTGCTTCTATATAAGATTGACGACCTACGCACAGGGCGCATGCTCAGACTGTGCTCAAACAGATGTTTTGTCTAAACTATAGCAAACCAAAATAACCGAACTTAATGAAACTCGCCCGGACGAGTTCATTTAGCTGAATGACACAAGTTACAGGCATTAACTTAATGACAAGCTCGCTAACATGCTTGGCGATTCGGTTTTGTTTGACCGAACCGTTTTAACCAGGTTAAAACGGTTCGGTATAAACGGTCAAATTTTATAGTTCGTATGTCGCCACTCTCGTATAAAAGCAACGCCCCCTAGATAGGGCACAAAGCCTTGACATGCTTTGTTGTGACCAAACGAACCAGGGAAAGAAAAAAACATTTAACGTTACATGTTTCGATTTAGTTGGCTCATGGAATTATTAATTATTAGTAGTAAATCATAATTAATAATTTCACGAGCCAACGAAATCGAAACATGCAAATTGCTCGAATTTTTTTCTTTGTTTTCCCTGCTTCCTGTGACGTTTAGTGACGTAACAACAAAGCGTATGACGGCTTTTTCCAATCTAGGAGGCGTTGATAAAAGCCCCCTAGAACTAATGATTTACAAACGAAAAAAAGTATCGTCTTTTGAAGGCGGCTGCCGGTGTAACGTCTGATATTTGATTACACGATAATCCAAGATTATTGAATTAATTGTAGTTTTCTAAATAGATATTTATCCAAATGTACAAATTACAGTAATCACTGAATCAAGAGATTGTGTAATCCAAAATGTAAGTTGTTCACCTAGTTCGAAAAATTTGGAGAGCATTCATTTAAATTCAAGGAAGTTATCTCACGAGATTATTGTTACTGTTCATGTAGACTCATTTAATTAAGCACATAAGATTAATTATGGTATTGGTTATCCAACTTACATACAAGGCTAATTTACATATTTACAATTAAAAAGACACAAATGAATAAATTTTTATTGTAATTTTATATCATTTCAAGAACCATTTTTTTTTTTCATTTTATTAAATCGTAATTTGGCGCTAAATAGGTACCCGGTGTGTCTGAGACATCTGTGCCTATTAAATATTAATGGAGTCGTCCATTTCTAAAACTCATTATGCCCCAAAATTGAAATTTTGCAGAACACGGGGAAAAAAATTTCAATCTTAACAATCTAGATATTGCTTCAATTTTTGATTTATATATTTTTTTATTACAATTCCGTAAGACTACGGCCAAAAATATGACAGTTTCAGGTTATTTACAAAATTAAAAAAAATATGTTGGAGATTTGGAGTTTTGAAATTGAATAATGGACATAATGAGTTTTGGAACATGTTTTCAAAATTCATTATCATATTTATTCATATTTTATCATTATGTATATTTCACATTATTCAATAAAAATATTAACAAAATCAAGTTAAGAAAGGCAACAGTTTTACGAAACTCGTTTATTATCTATAAAAAAAACAACAACAAAAAATGTAGACCTAGGTCAAAAAACAGTCAAAAGAAAATTAGTTTTTTTAACAAATGTTAAACCCCCGAAATATTTTCCTGTTCAAAAGGATCGCCAGCGCCTTCCGCAAAAATTAAGTGTTCCTGACCGTTGTAAAATCACTTCTTGATCCATAATTTTTTTTTTTTTTTTTTTTTTTTTTTTGTAAATAAAGCAAGTTTGGCTGCCACTCAGACCCATAGTACTTTTGAAGAAGAGAAGTCGTTCAGTTTCTCAGCTTTTACAATGACACCTTTATTGTTTTTGGTGTAGTTTTTTTCTAGGATTTGCCTGTTTTGCATATTCTCTGCGGCAGACCAATATTCAAATTGTAGCCAAATTCGTCTCACACTTTACCAGTTTTTTGCGATTTGTCAGGATAATTTTCTTACTGAGCATAAACTGAAAGTGCCGATTTTTACTTTCTTCTATCTTCAATAGAAGAAAGTATTGTAATCTAAATTTTTTTTCGACTTCCGGTTTTTGACGGATTTACACGTTTTAGGGGTCAGAGATCCGAAAAAACATGTTTATAGAAAATGTCTGTCCGTATGTCGCCATTGTTTCATCGAAAAGTGTATGAAGTTATGCATAGAATCGAACCAAAATTTTTTTAAAGTTTGTGGCTACGGCAAGCAGGTCCTCCTTGCATTTGGAAAAAATCCGCCGGTAGGGGCGCTGTCATAGCGATTTTTGTGGCATTTTGAGTATTGTACCATCGAAAAGTATAGGAAGTTATGCATAGAATTGAACCAATTTTTTTGCGTATGTTTTTGGCCATAGCAAGAAAATCCCCCCTAAATTTGGAAATATTCCGTCGAAAGGGGGGGGGGGGCGGCACTATAATAGCAATTTTTGTGTAATTTTCTTTCGAAGTTAATATAGTATTGAACTAATAAAAATGAAATATTGACATTTGTAACAACATTTTGAAATATTAAAATATATGAGATAGAAGAAAGTTTTGGGATTGACACATCCAACTAGTTTGGAGTTATGGCAGATCTCTGACTCGGCAGATGTTTTTCTATGTTTTGGAATGCCCAATAGGCTATTTTCCAGTCATGTACTTCCATATTTGTGCCAAATTTAGCAAGTGGGAAAATGTATCTCAAACGTGGAAAATGAGGTGCGTTCATACTATAACTAGTTTTATATATATTCAGATCTTGGTGCAGCATGAATACAAAATTTAGTACGATTCCGTTCAGTCATACGTAAACTAGTATGTTGTGGCCATCACAAAACTTTCTTCTATATAAATCACGTCAATTAAATCATTTAAATGATACGAGATATTACATCAATTAAGCACCAATTTATATCAAAGTAATCCGAATTTGAAGTTTGATTGAAATTCGTGCATTAGTTCTTGAGATAGCGCCATTTATAGAGCGATTTGTACCAAAACATAAACAGATATAAAATTGATATAAAGGTATACCTGAATCTGAAGTTTGATGAAAATTAGTGCATTAGTTATTGAGATAGAGCTATAGTGGCAATTCTGAAAAAGGCAGCACAGAAGCGCCACCTGTTGAGCGATTTACACCAAAACATAAACAGCAGTAATTCATATCAAGGTATACCTGAATCTGAAATTTGTTGAAAATCCAAGCATTAGTTCTTAAGATAGAGGTATTGAGGAAATCGCAAAAAATGCGGCATAGCAGTGCCACCTGTTGAACGATTTACTCCAAAATGTATAAAACTTCAATTCCTGTCAAGGACTAACTGAATCTGAAATCTGATGAAAATCCGTGCATTAGTTCTGGAGATTGAACTATTGTGGAAATCGTGAAAACTGTTGCATAGCAGCTCCACCTGTTCAGCGATTTACACCAAAAACTAATCAGCACCCATTTATATCAGGGACTAACTGAATATAAATTTTTATTAAATTCCGTTCATTAGTTCTTGAGATAGAGCACCCACAAAATTTGTGTCACACACAGACAGACAGACTCACACAGCCACTTTGTAAAAACATGTTTTTCGGGTTCTCTGACCCCTAAAACGTGTAAATCCCGTCGAAAACCGGAATTCAAAAATTTTCATGAATCCAATACTTTCTTATTGTAAAGATAGAAGAAAGTAATTAAAGAAAAATAATAATGTTTGGGATCACCTTATAAAACTAGTATGTTGTGGCCATCACAAAATTTTCTTCCGTATAAATCACATGAATTAAATCATTTAAATAATACAAGAAATTACGTCAATTTAGCACCCATTCATATCAAATTATATCTGAATTTGAAGTTGGATGAAAATTCGTGCATTGGTTCTTGAGATAGAGCTATAGCGGAAATTGTGAAAAATGTAGCATAGCAGCGCCACCTATTGAGCGATTTGCACCAAAACATAAACAGCACCCATTCATATCAAGGTATACCTGAATCTGAAGTTTGATTAAAATTAGTGTATTAGTTATTGAGGTAGAGCTATAGTCGAAATTCTTTTAGTGGAGTTTTGGAAATGGGCGACGCCATTAAGACTCATTAGTGTTTTGCTTCACCCTAAAATAGATTATCTCGCAACACGTTCATCTATACAATAAAACAATTTTTCAGAAAAATGTGACGTAACTTTCTACTAAGCTCTTCAACTGATGAGGCAACAATCCCACCTTACTCTCAAACTCAGATAAAGAAATTTTCATAAGGATTCAATAAAGAAAATCCTCCAAGAACTGTGACCAAGTACGGTAAATGATCAGTATTACGGGGATGTACTCAAGCATGGATGAATTTGAGGTAACGTCTCCTGTTTCATAACTGGAGGCCCAGTAATCGAATCTAGACAATTCCATTGCAACAGAAATTGATAAAAATAATGAATCTTCTTAGCGATTAGTAGTTGCAGATAGAGAAACGTTATTTGGTACTATCTACTCAAAAACAACCAGATATTTACATTAATCTCCAATAAGGTGATCATGCTATTTTATTTATTTTATTTTTTTTTTTTTTTTTTTCTGAGCACGTGAAAGGAACTACTCATTTACCCCGAAAATGTATTTTGAACATTCATTCGATTGACGAACAAATTGTGCGCTCCAATCTTGCTATATTAAAGTGCTCCAAGATTTGGACGCATTGCTCCTTGAATTTTGGTAGTATTTACATTTGCAGAATTAATCTTCCCGTTGGTCTCATTCCATTCATTCGTTTTAGCGGTTATGCTAGCAGTCATGCCAGCGGTTAATCGCTGGAGATTTCATATCATGTACGCATTCATGTATATATATAAATATATGTACGCGTATGTGTATCATGTATGTATATAGTTATGCATTCATGCACACTAGAAAAAAAACCGTTGATTGCCTACACAGTTTCCGTATTTTTATGGGGGGGGGGGGATTCCGAGTAAAATGATTTCGTAAATGCCTCAGACAGTATGGATTTGAGAATATCTTTGACATACAATGCTAAATTTTCTTTTTCTCTAAATCTGATATTTATTTTTATTACATTGCGTAGAAAAAAAATCGTATAAATACGGACGTCGTACTGTCAAAATACGGAATTTATTTGTAGAGTGTAAAAATGTTTAAAAAAAAAAAAAAAAAAAAAAAAAAAAAAAAAAAAGCTCTAGAGAAAACGCACAATAACTATGCTCTTCGCACTATTACCTTGTCTAGGGTATTCATAAATCCGTGTTCATGAAATCATTTCATCGGAGAAAAAAATTCTGTAAAAATACGGACCTTTTTTATAAACAGTGTGTTATCATCCTAATAGTCCAAGAGCCATCACAAAAGCCTATGTTATCAAGCACAAGAAAAAAAAACATTTTATGGGAGAGTAGAAGTAGGGGAATCTAATGATCCATGTCTGCCGGAAGTGAAGTGGTGCATAAGCCAAACATTAATACCACCAGCGGTTGACTCGTAGGTTTATCATTGTGTTTGTCCTACAACTGTCCTCCATGTTTTCATATCTTTGTTTTTAAAACAAACACAATGATAAACCTACGAGTCAACCACTGCTGGAATTCATTTTTGGCTTATCCACCACTTCACTTCCGACAGGCATGGATCATTAGATTCCCCTTCTTCTACTCTCCTATAAAATAAAGGGTTTTTTCTTGTGCTTGATAACATAGGTTTTTGTGCTGTCGGCTCTTGGACTAGAAGAACAAATGCGAAGCAATTCATGTCCGAAACAAAAGGTACTTGTTGACAGTATAGTGTTCCAGAATTCGCAGCTGGCATGCTGCTAACACGAAAGTATTCTTTTAGTTACAGATACTTCCAAACAAGGAAAATTATTTTGTAATCATCATGTACAGTACTGGTTAAATGATTATGGTAACAGGAAAATTTACACATAAATCAGCCTAGAAGTTAGTTTATTGTATTACAGTTAATATTGTTTAAATATGTATGCATTACTTACTATCAACATAGATGTATATGTCCACTCATGGTTTTTAGTGCTTCGTATATCCACCTTTAGCAGCATATGACTGCCTTTATACGTCTTGGCATCTCTTCTTCTGAATCAGTCGTTCCATTTCAATACTATGATGCCATACACGAATTAATTGCTCAATTAGTTGAACCTAGTTTGTTGCTGCAATTTTGTTGACTCAAAGACCAGAGTCAACAAAATTGCAGTAACAAACAGAGTTCAACTATTTGAGTAATTAATTCGTGCATGGAATCATAGTGATGAAATGGAACGACATATTCAGAAATACATTCAAGGTATGCCAAGACGTATAAAGGCAGTCATAGCTGTTAAAGATGAACATGCAAAGTACTAAAATCCATGAGTGGACATGTTCACTGTAAGTAATGCATACATATTCAACAAATATTAAATGTAATATTATAAACTAAATTCTAGGATGATTTATGCGTAAATTTTCCTGTTACCATAATAATTTGGCCAGAACTGTACGTCACACGTATTAACTAAAAACATTTTTACCATCCCTAAATAATAAAAACGTTTCCAAATTCTTTAAAAAGTAGCACTGTGTGCTGATGTGTGTGCCATCTCGTCAGTGTTGCATGCATTGTTATTAACAGTCCACGTGTGCTTGTCTTGTAACGCTACTACCCTAGACATCTCCCCGACTCTGACTAACTCTGCCTGCAACAGCTAGCAACTGACTCAAGACGATCTGCTTTGTAGAAACCTTCCCCAACGCAGCTTAAACCGACCAGGTAAGTATGAGTGCTTAGTGCTTGTAGTGTAAAACTTCGGTAGGCTTTCTCTTTAACAGTTTTATGTAGTTTTCAGTATATTTGCTTTTTATTGTGAATGAATGCAATCACTTCACTTTCCGACTTGTTTAGAACTTAAAAAAGGCTCTTGACATTCAAGAATTCAGCGCGCCAGCAACGATCATGTCAGACGTAACAGCAACTTCCGTTTTTAAAACTATTTATTTGCAGACAATTATATTTTGTAAGTTTACACAAATATTATAAAGAAGTGACGTCTGTTTGTAGGGAGTAATCTCTGAAATTACCGAACTGATTTTAAAACTAATCCTAACGAAATGCTAGATACCCTGTCTGTTTCAACATAGACTATATTTTATGTCGGTACAACAACACCTAGGGGTACAGGAGCAAAAATGTCTTAAAATTGCGATTTCCGTGATATTATAGGGGGTTATTTTTAAGATGTAAATACTCGCTTATAACGGTTTCTTGAAAGTTCGAAATTTAAATGTGTGAAATAAGCGGGAAACGTTTTAAAAACGTTAGAAATTACGATTTATTCGAAATCGTAAGGGCTAGAAACTTGAAATGTGTTGAACGAATTTAAAAATTAATGTTAACAATATCTGCTCAGATATAATCTACTGTTTATGTCCTTACTCCTTAAATGTTTCCTGAATCCAATACTTTCTTTTTGTAAAGATAGAAGAAAGTAAAAAGCAGGGGAGCCTATCTGTCTTCTAAATTGTATCGTAATCTTTACACAATTTAAAGAAATGATCTTTAAATTATAAACAATATTCACATCATATCATTCAACTAAATATTAAAACAACATCATAGAAATGTTGAGATAATCGACACATTTGGCTGTTATTTTTGAGTTGTTTTTTTGCTGGCAGGAAAATTTGAAGGAAATTAAAGTAAATATAGTAAATTGAATTCGTACGGTTTTAAAACTTTTGAGTACCATTTTTTTTTCAAATAGGAATTGTCGCTTTATTGAATAGCAAATTCTGTCCTTTAAATAAGGCAAATATTACTTTTGAAAAACAATGGTAAGAATCTTGAAAATATAGGTCAGGAGATAGTCCTGGCAAGCGGATTAAATAAGTTAAACGTGATCATTCATATCTTTCCTTTTCTTTTTCCTTTTTTTTTTTTTTTGGACGAAAGGCAAGTGATTGCATTCTTTCTTAACCTGCTAATATTGATCTAGTGTAATAAATGTTGTAGTTGTAATAATGTGTACTAGTGTATTTCCATGTTGTAGTTTTGTGTCTTAATTTGCTATGCACAGTGAAGTCCCTCATTTAGACAGAGGTCAAAATTTTATCAAATGTGCAGCTTTTTCGAATGTTCAGAAATTAAAGGACATTTAACGTTTTACATGATTGCCTTACAAAATGTTGCTTATAATCTTTTTTAAATTCAGAAATTAATTTTCCGCTTTTATGCTCAATATTTATTAAATATTAGATCTGTAATGTGTGTGTTACAATACCGTAAACCTCTTTTTTTTTTCTTCTTTTTTTGCAATGGAAACATTTTCTTAAATGCCCCATGAAATTTAGAAGTTGAACGCGTACCGAAAGATTTAATGTTTCTTCTTCAAAAAAGGAGGTGCATTACCATTTTAAGAGTAGAAATAAGACGGATAGAGAGGGTCTGAAAGAAATGAACAACCAGCAAGTAAATGGGAGAAATAGTATTATATTGAGCTCTCTCCTCTTATTGGCTGTTCTGCTTCCCATCAGTCTATCTTCCATTCTTGTAGCTGAAGCATGTTCCTTTACTTAAAACGGTCCTAAAGGAAACTTTAATTTTCCGAAACATGTTGCGATTACTACATTTTTAAGGTACACTTAAGCGTTATTTCCCATCATAAAAGTGCTTTGAATCAATGTTTTAAACATTTGATTTCTTGTATTACTAGTACAAGTAAATTTTTAAAAATATATATATTGCTTTACTTCAGATACTTTTTTGAATACCTTATTTAGAGTACAAATGTAATTCTTTAGTATTCTCACCGCCATTCTAAATGAGTATTACTTGTTCAGTATCACGTTATGCTAGACCAGAGATGGCGAACCATTTTGCGTGCATGTGCCAATAATATCTATCAAAGATGTAACGTAGCCACATTTTACATTAAAAGAAAATACAAAATGGGCTGCTTATATAAAATATTCATTAATATCAGAACAAAAAAAATGCAATTTTTCTTTATATTGTTATCGGAAATATAATTCATTTTACTGGCACGTACTGTAATAAGGAAAAAAATACGAACGTTTATTTTAGTAATTTTTAACCTATTATTAATGCAACATCTAACTTCTAATAATCCAAGCTTCATAAAAAAATGGATTAATTAGTAATTAAGGCAATTTTTACTGTTGTATATTCAATTCAATGGAGAATTCTGTATGCGTATGGTTCATATTTTGTTATTTTTAATAATATACATAGCAAAATTGGACTCACGTGATTTATCGCAGTGACTGCCTAACGATATGACTGTGATTCAAGATATAAAGCTTTTTAAGGGACAGCGGACACTGAAAAACATCAAATTTGATTAAAAAATCGATTTTTATTTTTTTACGAATAAATAAATTATGTTTTATTTAAATATATCTGTATACATATAGTAAATGATGTTTGGTTCGTATATTATAGTTTAACTTGCAAAATATAATTTTAAATATGTATGCGTACTTTAAGCGCTGTTTTCCGAGAGTTAAAAATTTCGCACATTTACGAAATATGAAATGTTCCATGCGCATTCCTAATTATTAGATTCTATTAAAATTGTTACTGTGCACCCCTCATATAATAATAAATAAAAGTTAGCATAAATAGTTCCATTTAAGAAACATCTTAATGACAAAATTTGCTACATAATACAAAAACTATCGTTATTTTACACGAGTATTCTTATAAAATATTTTATTTTCTTTTTACACGTTCAGTGACCTTTTATAATTTATGCTAATTTTCTTTCATAACCGAAAAGTACCTGATCCAAAAAAAAAAAATTCATGTCATGTTATATTCAAAAGAAATGCGCATTTTAAAATATAACAATTATTCGGTATTTTAAAATTTTAATAATTTAAAAACTTTTTATTATTTTAACACTAAATTTTGAACTTAACTCTTTGAACTTGCTATTAATAAGTCTACCAATTTTAAAATGAATCTCTTGAAAATTAAGATTAGGTTTTTATTATCCCCTGTCCCCTTAAATTCATATAAAAAGCTCGGCGAAATCCCGTACACTAGTTTTTTAGATATAGCTATCACGGAAATTGGAAAGAATGCAGCCTAGCAGCGCGACCTGCTGAGCAATTTACACGAAAACCTAATTAGCACCCTATTTATGTCAAGGTCGAACTTAATCAGGAGTTTGATAGAATACCGTGCATAGTTCTAGAGATAGAGTGCCCACATACAGACGGACAGACATTTTCTAAAAAGAGTCAAATCGTGTTCAGGACCTTCTAAAACGTGTAAATCCGTCGAAAACCAAAAGTCGAAATTTTTCACGAATCCAATATTTTCGTCCTGCAAAGATAGAATCAAGTAAAAATGCACACATTTAGAAATAATGATTGTATTACTTTTAACACGACTAATTCGTAAAAAGAAAAAAAATCGTTAACAGAGGAGACACTCAAAGCTTGCGCTTCTGTTTCCCTTTCTAATATTTCAGTAGACGAGTTCAAAAATAGTGTCACTCGACTTCCCTGCTTTGTTTCTCTAAGTACTGGATGCGAAAAGTTCGTTTTAACACAAGTGGAAACGAAGAAGTGTTTGAAGTGCTCTTTGGTTAAGAGTTGAACGTTCTCTGTGAAATTGTATCCAGATCTAAATATATTATTGTAGCTATTTTTCCATACCATCACATGCATACCATACAAGATATGGGTATTCAATGGGAGGGGAGTACATTTTTAGTGTTAAATTTTCTAAAAATAAAATCAAATTGAGTGTTAAATAAATGTTTATGTATTGCTTTGTACCTATCTAACATCAGGCGTTAGTCATATCATATCGCGGAGGATGCCTATCCTCTTCCAAAAACTGTAGAGTTAATCTCAAAAATATCGAGATATGAAATATTCAGCACTATTGATCTGAGAAGTGCATACTATCAACTTCCTATTAACGATGCTGACAACTTAACTCTAAATGAAAAGAAGTGCCCGTTTTCTACTAAATTTGTAAACATATTAGGTTACACTATCAAAAACAAGACAATCAAACCTAACCCGGATAGACTTGCTCCTTTGCTGAACCTACCTGTACCTAACAATACAGCATCTCTCCGAAGAGCATTAGGTATGTTTGCCCACTACTGCCGTTGGATACCGTCATTCTCAAAGAAATTACGTCCATTACTATCAAACCATGAATTCCCTCTTACAGAAGATGCTGTAAATGCATTTAACAATTTGAAGCTAGCTATAGCCAAAGCGTCATTAGCCGCAATTGATGACAATATTCCATTATCCATATAATCTATAGTATCTATAATATAGTCTATAATCCAATGGCTATCTACACTGTGTCCAAAATTAAGGACCAATGACAAAATGCTAATTTTCAAGTACGCGAATACTCAAAAGGAAATAATATAATTAGAATAACTGCTACCTCTACAGCACAGCTAGCCCACATAACATCTCATTCATGTCACACAGGGTCACAAGTGTCACAGTCACTACGGTGAAGCAAAAAAAAAAAAAAAATAGAAAATTCCATGCATCTCATTATGAGTCTCAAATGATCACTCTGTGTGACTTCACTGAGACGTCACTGGGACTGATGCTTTGTGACGAGTCACCATGTGACTTTACAATGTACTTACATTGTGACTCTCATGCGACTGTCATCAGCAGACTCAATTTCAAAGTCATCGTGAACGCTGCATTGTGATAAATTACCAAATAATGTCACATTAAAGTCACATGATGACTTTCAGGTGACTGACAGACTACTGTGAAGTCACCATTGTGCTCTTTTGTGAAAAGTCACCATGTGACTATAATATGATATTATTTGGTGACTTATCATAATGCAACGTTCATGATGACTTCGAAATTGAGTCTAAAAATGACAGTCACATGAGAGTCACAATGTAACTACATTGTAAAGTCACCACTCGTCACAAAGCAGCAGTCCCATTGACGTCTCAGTGGAGGCACATATAGTGATCATTTGAGACTCATAATGAGACGTGTGGAATTTCCTATTTTTTGTTTCCCCGTAGTGACTGTGACACTTGTGACCATATGTGACATGAATGAGATACTATATGGACTAGCTGTGCTGTAGGGATAGTAATTATTTGAATTATATTATTTCCTTTTGAGTATCCACGTATTTGAATATTAGCATTTTGTGACTGGTCCTTAATTTTGGACACCAGTGTATATTATAAAAGACAAATGCATCCATGAGCAACGCTGACGTCATTTTGACGTTGGCAACACTCGGCGGTTCAGTTTCGCTTTGACTGCACTTGTTTAAACTTCTAAACATAACACATTTTTAATTTTTACACCGTCGAATAATAAAAAAAAAATTACTTTCAAATGCAATTTGTGGGAAAACGCTATCGCATATATGACGGTTTTTTTATGGTTTTAAAGAGAATTTTTAAGCATATAATTATATTTTTAAGCATATTTTTTTTAATTTATGTTCTCTATCTTGTGCAGACGATTACGAAAGATGAATCCGTTTCAACTAAAAGCATTATAAATAGTTCAGCATTTGTTTCCGTCCAATATTTCATAATGGAAATTAAACTTTATCAATAAATAAGTAAAATAGTACAAATAAAATACATACTAAACAGACATATCATCAAACGACGCGCTTAAACCACTGAAATGATCACAATCAAGAAGGCTGATCTATGACGCGAAATCTTAAGCGATTTCTTCGGCTATTAGCACATGACGTTCAACTAATAAGAAAGGTTTGCTTTTAATAAAGTTCAAGACTTTATTTGAAAACATGATTGATATCTTTCACATAAATATACTTTTTGGCGTTGTTAGCGGGTGATCCAAATAAATATATTTAAATATAAAAAGTTAATAGACTTTTCAATAATAAAAGAAACTAGTGGGTAAGAGTGACCTAAGATCGCACAAACGGTTTCGTTTAATATTCCTTTCGACCCAAATCGTTAATTTCTAATTATTAAATCCTTAACCTTTTACAATAAGAACATAGGTGACAGTACCATAACATTCTATTTTAAAATTATTACAATTGGAAGATTTTTTTTAAATCCAATTAAAAATATTCAAGAACTGCTTTTCAGACAATTGTTACAGCCTATATTTGTATACCTGAAAATCATATTTAATGACTTGATTTAATTTTAGCTAAAAAAAATAAATAAAAATGGCAAAAAAATACGAAAGTTCTTTGCATTAAAACCATCGGACGATAAAATAGTCCATTTTTAAAATTTCGCAATTTCTCAAATAAAGAATTTTTCTATTAAAAAATAATTATTAAAATATTTTACAACTTTTGTCTTAAAATGGCAAAAAAATTACAAAAATTCTGTAAAATTGAATCTATTAAATAATGAAATCTATTCAAACAAACTCCGACGCCGAGCATCGAACCGGGAACCTTTTGATTAGTCGTCAAATACGCTACCACGAGGCCATCTAGCCTGCAAGAAAAAGACCGGAATGAAAGTTCGGTTTTAAAATCTAAATCGCAAAAATGATCCGATGTCATTAAATTAATTTATTTAATTAAAATAATATAAGTTTTTTCAAAATTTTATGATTTGTCGTGAGTGATCAGAGGTATTCAGCTATAAGTATGCAATATTTCAAGTCTCTAAATTATGCAATTTTTGAGAACGAACTCTGTGACAGACAGACAGATGAGTGAGACGAATAGAGTTTCGTCAGATGAACGAAACCCTAAAAATGATTTTCACCAGTATTCTGTAATCCCGGAAGGCTGGACCACATAGTCTCCTTAAAATTGTAATGAGCATCTACGTCATCGGTACATATGTTCGCAACCCTCTGTTAACAGCCCTGGCGTTTTTTAGCAAATTATTTGTAGCACATTCAATATAAGACTGAATTGCACGATTCTGCTGGAATTAGGTTTAGTGTATTAACATAATTCCAGCTACAATCGTGTAAAATTAAATTACACGATAATTTATTTAACTTTACTGTTTTATAATCTTTACTTGTTTTCATCTTGCCCACGTTGCTTTTTACTTTCTACTTTCTACTTTGTGATTAAGGTGTCCACAATTTAAATGATTACAAAAAAAAAAAAAAAAAAAAAAAAAAACTATTTAATAACTCTTAATAATATTTTTTATAGTGTTTGTAAAGGTTTATTGTTTCATTTAGCAATGAATGTTAGATTTTTTTTTTTTTAATAATTATTCTCCATTCTTTATAATATCTTAATAATACATTTTTAAACCTCTCGCAAAATATATTTTTTATCCATTTAAACATAATTCATGCGTAAGAGAGTTAATAAAGGAATTTTATCTCTTTTTTATATATATGTTTATTGTATTTTAAATCCTTTCGTGGAATTCGAGCTTCAAACAAGAATTTAATTAAAAGTTAATTATTGATTTGTCGATCATTTATTTAATTAAACCAAGTAATTTAAAACATTAATAAAACAATGAATTTTTAAAATTTAAACCATCAGAAATATTAAAAATTTGCTTTTGGAAGTAGTCCAGGCAATAGAGGGGCTATATAGGGGCTCTACCTAGCAAAATTCATGGTAGTTCTGAAAAAAGGCTTACTATGTGTTTTTTGGGTCGCCGAATCCGAATTTTCAACTTCCCACCAAAAATTTCCCCCGGCAACCCCCCCCCCAAAAAAAAGGGTTTTTATTAAAAAAAAGATTTTTTATTGTTTTAAGGAAAAAGTATCTAGAAATTCAGAAAGTAGACAAAATTTGCAACAAATTAGATACATGACATTATGACTTAGGATGAAGGGGAAGGGGATGATCTGCCCCGGAACATGTGCGCGGTGCTGCGTGAACTAAGTTGCGCAATTCCACTTAACCACTCACACGTTTACATTCGCCCTCCCATCTCCCCTCCGAACTTTCTCTATAAGGTTTACTTTAAGATTTTTGGGCCGGTGAATCCGAATTTTTAACTTCCCCCAAAATAGTTGTTTTTAACTTAAATTTCTTATTGTTTTAGGGGAAAAGCACTACGAAATTCAGAAACTAGACAAAATTTGCAACAAATAGGATATATGACATTATGACGTAGGACGAACGGGGAGGGGGATGGCTGCCTCTGAACATGCACTGCGGCGCTACGTGCACTAAGTTATGAAGTCCAGGCAATAGGGGATTTTACCTGAAAAAATTAATATTAGTTCTGGATTTCGACTTAGTTTATGTTTTTTGGGTCGCTCAATCTGAATTTTTAACTTCCCACCAAAATTTCACCCGGCAACCCCCCAAAAAATTGATTTTTTGAAAAAAATTGATTTTTTGAAAAAAATTGGTTTTTGAGAAAAGCGCGCGGGGAATGTTCCGAGGCAGCCCCTCTCTCCCCGTTTATACTACGTCATAATGTCATATATCCTATTTGTTGCAAATTTTGTCTAGTTTCTGAATTTGTAATGCTTTTCCCCTAAAACAATAAGTTAATAACAACTATTTTGGGGGTTTTCGGGGGGGGGGGGATTTTTAAGGGGTAAGTTAAAAATTCAGATTCAGCGACCCAAAAAACTTAAAGTAAGCTTATAAGGAAAATTCGGAGGGGAGATGGGAGGGCGAATGTAAACGTGTGAGTGGTTAAGTGGAATTGCGCAACTTAGTCCACGCAGCACCGCGCGCATGTTCCGAGGCAGATTCCCCCTTCCCCTTCATCCTAAGTCATAATGTCGTATATCTAATTTGTTGCAAATTTTGTCTACTTTCTGAATTTCTAGATACTTTTCCCGTAAAACAATAAAAAATCTTTTTTTTAATAAAAATCTTTTTTGGGGGGCTTTTTACCAAAATTTGGGGGGGTTGCCGGGGAAAATTTTGGTGGGAAGTTAGAAATTCTGATTCAGCGATCCAAAAAACATAAAGTAAGCCGATTTCCAGAACTACCATTAATTTTGCTAGGTAAAATTCCTTATTGCCTGGACTAAGGTACGATTTCTTTTCTAAAATATGCATTGTCTGAAAAGGGGCTTCACTGTGCTGTACTTAATTTTAACAGAAAGCTTAACATAGACAGACTTCTTGTAGAATGCATTTCTATAACGTTGCACTGTTATTTTTTTCTCTTTGTTTTAATCTGTATTTCCTATAATTTGTAATTTTTTTTCTTATTCACTTTTATTTTATAATTTCTGAATTTGTAACATGAGAAAAGGAGGGAAAATACAAATTTGAAGTATTTTAGATTTATTTAAAATAAATAAATAAATGAATGAAATGGAATTTCATTTTGTCAAGCTTTTCATTTTGTCTACGATCTACAATAGCAAAATAAAAAACAGTATAAATACTGTTACCCTTAATTTATCCGAGCGTTACAGCATATGTACAGGTCGCGCAGGATCATATTGAAAGTTTTGTCCAAACGCACCTTGCACTACATAACTTAGCAAAAATCGCTAGTAAATGCCTGTTTAGATGAGCTAAGCAAATGAAAAATGCTATTTGGTGATAATGGTAGGCTCGAGAATTTTGCCAAAATCATTTCGACCATTCAAATTTCACTGCCTCATGTCGCAGCATCAAAATAGAGTAGAATTTCACAAAATGCATTAATTAATCTACATGTTGTCTCTGTCTATCTGAATTCTATTAGTTCGGTGGGTTGTCATTGTCTGTCATACAGATTGAAGAAACTGAAATATAACTTAATGTATCCTAATCAAGTTCAATATTGGCTTGTAAAATTTTAAGAATAATAGAGAATTAGGAGATTATCGCAAAAGAAAGATTAAAAGGTATTATAAACAAAAATGCCGATAGTAAAATTAAAACAACTTGCATTTACAATTCCAGACAGTAAAAGCTGATGATTCTGGCGCTTGCTATTTTGTCAAATTTTTCGGCCAGACATCTTTTTTGGAAATAAATAATATGAAAAATTCAAGTAAAAATACGAAGAAAAAAAGCTGATATAAATTATTTGGCATCTAAGATGAGACATAAATAATATTTCAATTGGGCGAAAAATATCAAGGTCAGGATTCGAACCAGTGATCTGTTGGCCAATGCTCTGCCAACTGAGCCATTCCGGAAGAATCTGGAGGATCCAATTCATCCATCCTTGTTTATGGGTGAGTTGTGTCCTCCAGATTCGTCGGGTATGGCTCAGTTGGCAGAGCACTGTCGGCTTAAGCCAACAGATCCCTGGTTCTATTCCTGGCCTGGTCATTTTTCGCCCAGTTGGAAAAATTTAACTCATATGATTTATTTACCAATTAGAATAATTGTGTTAAAATTAACCTAACAGAAATAATATTTTACAAACAAATTTTTAAAGTAAAACGTCAAATTTTACCCTTATTTTTTTAATGTTAAAAACAAAATTTTTAGTAATTTTGATTCATTATTATTTGATCGATTTTTTTTCTTTTTTTTTGCCACGTCATGATCACATAAAATATATTTTTTGAAAAATTTGGCACGTCGATGCCAAAAGATTCGCCGTCCATGAAGCCTTGGTACTCCATCGTTCTCTACTGATTTTCAGCCTATTTTGATCACAGTGATGATTCGACAATTGGAGAAAATCGGCCTTTCTTGATCAGGTGATAGCCAAGAGGGCGTGGAAGTATTACGACTGTCTCTTTCGTTGGTTGCAATTAAGACACTATAGCCAAAAGTAGTATAGATATGCATATGGCGCCAGTTTAGGCAGAATTGTAGGCAATGTACGTGGATCTCGATTGGTTAATCGTATGGGAAGGATGAAAAATGCCTACGCGATGAATGCGTAATAGGCAAGAAAGTTAGACTGTTTACAAATTTACCCATTGCCTATTGGATAACACTTGGTTCAGATAGGGTCTTTTGAAAATTTATCTACACAGTTCATCCATTCGAATCGAAACTTCCAATATACCTAACCAAAAAGCTTGTGCTACTCTTATGGTGAAGTATAAAATTACTTTAATGGTGAATAATGATTTTTTGTCAGACCAACGAGCATGGGATTTAAATATATACGACTCTACTGTTGCAGTTTAGTTTTCAATTAAAAACAATGCGAAATTTTAGATATATTAGTATGATTCTGGAAGTATTATATATATATATATATATATATATATAATAGATTATAAATAGTTACTAAAGTATCTTTAAACACATTTATAATAGAGTAGGATCTAAAATATTTTGGGCTCCTGATATTGGAGGGCCCTGGAAAAATGAATTGTCTGATCTTTTGTTAATAGAGACCAGCTTATCTTCAAGATCAACTTCTTGGAATCCGTTTTACATCAAAATTTCTAACAAAATTAAAATATTGTTTTAATAATCTTAAAAGTAAGGTATAGTTTTCATTCACGCATTTATTAATCCGTTTCAAAAGTTCGATTCGTTTACTCGCGGTGTCTTGTGCCTTCTCATTGAATTCGAAGTGAAGGTCATTACCTGGACCCACAGAACTTCCTTTGTTTTACGTACGTGTATGTCAATGGTTGGTTTAGCAGCTTTCAGTTGGAGTCTATCGCCTTCTCAAATGTTGGCTGCCTCTCAAGGCCTTGAGGTTTGGCAAGCTCCTGAGTCATTGTTTCCCGTCTCATTCTGCTAAAGAGGCAAATTGCTAGTCTCGTTTGTTTGGATAGACTTTGCTTTTATGATTTTTAACAGCCATGCTGTTTTTAAACTTTATTCTGACAGTATCATGATGAAATGGAAATAAAAGTTTTTAACAAACACGAGCGTAGATGTTGTGAATGGGTTAGCACAAACACTCTATTTAATGGCAAGAAATATCGGAACTTAAAACAATCTACATACAGGGTTGCTTAAATAAAACTTCCACAGCTCAGAGAGCTATGCGAGTGTTATATGAGTCATACAGCACTTTTTTTCTGGATCTACGCATACACCTAAACATTTTATGAATCTAACGAAAAATAATAATGAAATTTTGAAATCTTGCTAAATCATCTTCAAAAGTATTGCAGATATTTATGCGATTTGTTAGATGTTACGTAGAATTTTCTGATGTACCTTAGGTCACGTGTTTTATCTCAGCGAAGAAAATATAAAGCATAACAAATGCTTTTGCCTGCCTAAGTTCGATCAACAAAGCACAAAAATATGTGACTCGTCATAATTCTCTGGCTCATGTGTACTGGGCAATTTTAAAAGCATTTCTGCTACAAAGGAAATCAGAGATTACAAAACACTTTTGCTTAACATCTATCGTTAATAGTATTACAGTGTATTTGCGTGCGGCGACAAATGTTTCGCTGGAAATGTAGTCCAATGGAATAAAAAGATTTGACATATATGAATTAGACCTCGGCAGCCGATGACAACACTTCTACCTGTATAAGCAGTTGTCGAACATCAAGTCACGTGAAGTTGGTAATCAAGAATGATTAAATCTCATTATTGGCTCGGCATACCGTTGTACTGTTTCTTTTCTTCCTGTGTCTATAATTTCTCAATAGTAGCAGTAATATATCCCAAATTTCACCTTATATATTAACATACCTCTAATATTTGATGCTGAAGTAAAAATAATTCAAATTGATGAAAAGAAAATTATAACTGTTTGATGCTTTTTCTCTTCCGTGCTTTATTTATGTATGAATCAGAATCTAAATAAAGTTGAAAAGTATTTTATAATCAGTACAAAAAAAAGTGCTCTCTCTCTCTATATATATATACGTATATATATATATATTAGCCCAGTGGTAGGGGAGTAAAAAAAAGACCCAATTCGGAAATAATTAGGGGAAAACTGGAAATTGTTTTAATACCTTCAGTTTATGTCTAGAATGAATATGCTACGTTTTCTCCCTCGTACCAGGTGAGCGTTAGGAATTAGACACAGATTTATAGTCAAAATACGTTGTTTTTTTTTTTAAATACCATAACATTATCTCGGAATCATTAACTTTTTCAAAAACATCGTCAATAGAGCTTAAAATTCTGAATAAAATGAGTACCTACACTTAATACTTTTGTTGAATATTAAGGTCACAATTCTATTTTAAAGTTTTAGCACCGTGGTCAGAGGGTTGAACTCAGAATTAATTACGGGAAAACTGGAAACCGTTTTAATCCCTTAACATTAGGTATGAAATGAATATTCTGTGTTTTCTCTTTCGTACTAAGTGAGCGTTAGGAAATATGTACACATTTACATTCGAAAAACACCTTTTTCTTTAATATTTTTAACAATATCTGAAATTGCGACTTTAATTTTGAACAAAAATATTAATGTGAGTATTAATTTTATTCAAAATTTTAAGCTCTACAGCTCCTGTATTGGCAATTTTTTGATATAGTTAGCTGTTTTGAGATATTCTTAAGGTAATCTGGTCTCTCCTAGCTTGAAGCTCTTGATTAGTGATTAAAGCAACATTTTGAAATAGAATTGAGACCTTAATTCTGAACAAAAATATTAATGTGGGTGCTCATTTTATTCAAAATTTTATGCTATATAACATTTGCATTGACACTGTTTCTGATAAAATTAGCTATTTTGAGATATTGTTAAAAGAATTAAGGAAAAACATGTTTTTCGAATGTAAATATGTACATATTTCCTAACGCTCTCTTAGTACGAGGAGGAAAACATAGAATATTCATTTTAGACCTAATCTGAAGGGATTAAAACGATTTCCAGTTTTCCCCTAATTAATTCTGAGTTCAACCCTCTGTCCACGGGGCTAAAACTTTAAAGATGAATTGTGACCTTAATATTCAACAAAAGTATTAAGTGTAGGTACTCATTTTATTCAGAATTTTAAGCTCTATAACATTTGTATTGACAATGTTTTTGAAAGAGTTAATCATTTCAAGATAGTGTTATAGTATTTAAAAAAACTTGTTTTTTGACTATAAATCTATGCATAATTCTTAACGCTCATCTAGTACGAGGGAAAAACGTAGCTTATTCATTCTAGACCTAAACTGAAAGGATTAAAACAACATCTAGCTTTCCCCTAATTATTTCCGAATTCAACTCCCTAACCACTGGGCTATATATATATATATATATTCATATTTTTAAGCAGCGACCTGTATGTAATTGTACCTCAGTTTGTTTTGATGCTTCAAAGCTGCCTTACAGAAAAAAAATAACAGTAATTCTGTGAATATTTTTCTTTGCAACCGTTTGATGCTTTTTTTTTCTGTACTTTGTTGTTGAATTTTTGCTTTTGCTTTTGCTTTGCTTTGAGTGACTAATAAATGCTCCCAATGCTTTTTAGAAATCGACCCCATGGATAAACCTCGGTTTTCGAAGACCCTCAGGGGAGTCAATTGTGTCCGTAAGTATGCTGATGGTTATATTATATCATATTTAAGTTATACAGTGCGTCCGAGAAAGATCTTCGTATTTTTGTTGTTAATCTTTAGAATAACAAACAGGTCAAATGAAATTAAGTTTGCGGCAAAGGAATGAAGAAATCTAACAATTTTTTCTAAAAAAAAACTTGCTTGAGGAAGATGGCGCTAGATTGTTTACCGAACGATGGATTTGTCGTGGAATACCAATATCCTGGACTCCGCCATCGCCCGATCGATTCCACGGGGTTTCTTTTTGTAGGGTTAGGTTATGAATATTCATAGATTACATTAAATACACTGTTTATGAACTCCTGATTCTAGATTTTCTATTTTAAAGGAAGGGAAGGATACCAATTCCCAATCCTCGATTGTAACACCGCAAATGTTAAAAAACACTTAGCGAGAAATCAATTACTTTCAGTAGAAATCGATTACATGCAGTCAACATTCCTTGTGCTACTAACGGGGCTCATGTAGATCTACATTGAAAGCACAGTTTTTAAAAAAACTGTTATATTTCTTCATTAGTCATTTTTTTTTTTACGGCAAACTGCTATTCATTTGACCTATTCGTATTTTAGCTATTAATCTTTAGAATAATAAAGATCTTTCTCGGAAACGCCGAATGACTGCTCTAAATGTTGCATGTTGGCATTAAATTTAATTTTTGATAATCAGTCGAAGTAATGCTTGTAATAACGTAATGCCGTGTAACGACTTAAACCACATGTCGGGTGATGTTCGAGTAAAGTCGGTTTGCCTGACCCGGTGCTGGACTCGCCTTTCACCGTTCTAATCATGTTTTGCATCCCTATAATCCTGTTTTTTATCCCTTGCAGTTGGTGAAACGGCCGTACTCGAATGTGAAACGGAAGGCAGTCCCATCCCGAGCGTTTTGTGGCTGAAGGACAACCAGAAGCTGAAGAAATCGTCGCGCGTCAAGTCGTCTTCTCAGGGTCAGAAACACACGCTGACCATAGACGAAGCCACTGCGGACGATGCGGGCCTGTACACTGTTGTGGCGTCCAGCGCGAAAGGAACTGCATCTTGCAGCGCTCAACTTAACCTAAAAATTCGTAAGTGTCATAACATTAGAATTGTGATCACACGATCCTAATGTTATACTTTATGTAATTTCAATTGGTTTCTTAAGGTCCTCTCCATTTCATCCCTTCGTTGTCGTGGCACTAGAAAACGCGAGACCCTGGTCCCGTTTTTCTCACTGTTGTCATTTAACAAAAGACGAAACTTTCTACTGATCTCAAGTAGGTTAGGGAAAAAAAAGAATGATCAGTCTGTCAAATGCGGTGTTACCATAGTTACTGACCTAAGATAATAACGACCGCGAAACTGACCTTGAGATGTCAATTAATATATTATTAACATTACATATAGTAAACATATAGTACAGCCTATTCATAAGCATATGAGATATTTTCTCATAAACAGATTTTTAGAGAGTGAAACGGCAAAAGCACACGGGTAATACAGTCGAACCTCGTTTTCCTAACACTCTAATGACCAGAAAAAAGTATTGTCATAAGCAGAGTGTCACGGTAACCGGAGTTGGAGAAAAATATTTTTTAAAAAGCTGTACTTTTAATTGATTTAAGACAATTTTAAATTCATAGCTGTTCTTGCAATTTTAAGCAATAAATCATTATTATTAAATAAAATAAACACAAAAACAAAATTGAAAAGAATAAAAATCATATTTATGATGGCTTGTTTTGTTATTGTTACGTGAAATATTTATGAATTAAGGTTTGCTTATCCCGAAATGTACTTTCTACAACTCTTTTTTCAATATTCGTTGTTTCAGAAATGGATGTTAGATAATTTCGGATCGTTTCAATGCAATGCAATGCTTCAGTTTTAGTCAGATCGGATGAAAAACGCCGTGTAACTAACCACAAGAAAGCTCAGCCTGACCAGAACAAAATGACCGCGAGTACACTAAAACGTCTATTTTTAGCTTAAGTAGGTCATTCATAATGTGTGGTTTTATTTATTCAGAAAAAGGATTGAAGTAAAATTTCTCATTTATCTCAATGCTTATTTTAGACACTTTTGTGAAAAGTTTGGCTAAGATATTTCTTACCACCTAATTTCCCTGCTTATGGATTATGAAAAATGGTCAAGTTTTCTAAACCGTCGGGATATCCGGAGTTGAAAATTATTCAACGACGTAAAATCCGGAGTTTATTTACATTAAAATCATATACAGAGAATCGTGACTTTGAAAACCTGACGTGATAAGCGGAGTGATGTGAAAACAGGGTGTCAGGATAACGAGGTCAGACTGTAGTTTGCTTCTCGTAACTTCGTCCATGACGAACTTATTATCGATTGTATAGGCACGATAGATATCAGCTCAAGTTCCACGCATCAGAATGCTGTAAAATTTGTTGTCATCCGAATTGTTGTCAGATCTCAGGCTTTACAGTACCTTTTAAAACACTTAGCAGCGATGGCTCGCCAAATCTTCCACGTGTTGCTTTTTTTTTTTTTTTTCGAATTCTATTCATTCTTGAACGGCCCCTACTTACAGCGAGAAGGAGCAGCTCCGAGTAAGCGACTTCAGACCACGTAGGATCGAAACTTTACGCTTTTTGGGTGAAATTAATTTATCTTTTTTGGTTGACAGTATTACAGAGATCTTAGAAAAGTACATGGAAATACATAGCATTATTCATGATAGTTTAAACATGCTTTAGGCGCGCGAATATTTGTTACTCATTTAGTCGCGCGGGGGACATACAGGGTGTTTCAGTACCAGACCGACAAACTTGCACGAGGTGTAGAGGGCACAGAGACGACTCTGAATCCCATAGCAATGCAGGGTCGGAAATGCAATCCTAACAAGATAGATGACTGTTAGGGTCTGAATCATAGTGGTAGAAAATTGACATTTAAAGACCATAAGCTTAAAATAAGTCATGACTTTCCTGATAGTGAAGTTCCCCGAAGTTTTCTGCCTACGTGCCTTGTTCTTACCATCTACGGTTTTGTACGCTTAAGGTGGTAGAGGTGTTTTGAAATGGTGCATCTTCGTTGCTAACGCAAACGTTCTAAATACGCCCGGCGTATTTAAAACATCCGAGATTTCGGGTTACGAATGTTTCATTCACATATTACTAAACATCATCGGAGAATTTCATTGTGAAGAAAGCATGACTTATTTTATCCTTATGGTCTTTAAATGTCAATTTTCTATCACTATGATTCAGTCTCTAACAACCCCTCTATCTCGTTAGGCTTGCATTTCCGACCCTGCATTTCTATGTGATTTCGAGTCATCTGTATGCCTTATGCACCTCCTGAAAGTTTGTAGGTCTGGTAGTGAAACACCCTGTATGTCACTCATTTTCAATATACTGTTTTTGTACCTTTAAAAGAAGTAGAAATAGAGCAACATTCTAAAACAACAAAATACACATCTGTTTAAGAACAATACAAGTATGAAGAAGAGGAAGGAAATCCGAGAAAGGAAATAAAAAATACAATTTTTTCATGGGTGACATATGTCACGCACTCGTCTAACGTAGGGTTAAAAATGAAAGTTGATTGAGGTCATATACACACGATGGCACCACGAGGGTTAATGATTTTCTCATAATGTGTCAGACATCCAAGGCATTATGTAGGCACTGTAGATTGTAGGCACGTGCCGAAAGCTCCCAGATTTTAAAGAGCCTCGAAGAAATTTAAGAGTTCTAATTTAATGACTTACACTTATTTCTATATAGAACAGATAGCAACCGGAAATGTTATAAAGCTATTTCAAATAAAATTTACCATAAAATTTATTCAGTAATTTCAAATCACTATGAAATGACGAAACACAGCATCTTGTAGAGGTATCGCGTCATGCACGAGGTTAGTTCAATCCAAGCAACAAATACTGTATAAAGTCTCGTTATCAATATTTTGAAGGTAAACGAAATACGTAATGATACAAATTAAAGATGTTCTTCAAATATTCCTTGTTGTTTTTCGAAATGGACCCCATCAGTGGTGACGTCAGAGGCAACTCAACTCCACATATCAACCGCAAATTGGATACCAACCAACCACAGAGTTCAGAGAAAGATAGAGAGGAAATGTGTTGGTTTGGAGATAAGCTAAAAATGCAACCCTGGAACAGATTAAAATGGGTCATAATTCGACCCAAACACTTGCTGCTCGATTTGAAATCCTCTCCCAGCCCAAAAAAGTAAATCCTGATTCCACGTGGTGGTCTTGTTTGGGCCGAATGATTTGAGCGATATCCGGCTTTATATAGCAATCAGTTTTGACGACATAGTGCATCGCTAATGCATTCTGAACTCCATGGGTTTGTTTGGATCCCATTTGCGGTTGATACGCGGATTTGAGTTACTTGTGACTTTACACTGATAGGGCCTATATACTGCTTTGTAAATATAAATATTAAAATGGTCTTTACTAAATCCGGGAGCCTTGAGCAATGTATTATTTTTCATATGAATTTAATGTGTGTCTGTCTATTTCTTTCCGAACTGAAGGTCTCGGTCAATTATGTTTATTGTTTAGACAGACAGGAAAAGCTACAAGCTTTCACAAGATTTTTGTACAAACTTTACCATTAAATTACAAAGATAAAGGGGAGGGGCAAAATGCTGATATTCGATCTTACTTATGGTAGTACTCGTAGTAGGAAGGGCCCCCAAAAGAATTATGTAACTAGTAGGGCCTGATTATTTCAAGAGCAAATGATACTGTACCCAGGGCCCCCAATTCTAAAAGGGTACGTGCCTTACCGGGAAATAAAATCTTTTTTACTAAGATGTATTCAAATTAAGGCTTAAAACATGTTACATCCACGCCCTACACCGGAATCAAGATTTCGACTTGAACAAGTTTCTGAAACTTTTTCGAATGATCCTTTGAATCGTTTATTTATTTAACACGATGCAAAGAATAAAAACATAATAAACACTCTATGGCTAGAAGTTGTAGTTACAAATTTAATATAAATTAAGTCTCTTAAAAGTTCTGGCAGAGTGAACAAGTGAAGCCTAATTCCGGGTTATCCGGTTCAAAAAAGTTAAACTAAGTGACGCACCTTTCATAATCTGAATGTAGTATTAGTTTGGCGTTGATGCCTAGGGCTCTAAAGTGACTTAATCGGACACTGCAATCACCCTATATTTTAAATCTAATTGAATTATGATACTAAAAATTGAAATAGTTTTAGCAACCACTCAAGTTCTCCGTGTAACACTTTAATAAAACTTATTTTACCATTATTTATTTTTTGTAGCAATGCTTGGCGTTCCAAAGGAAGATTCGAGGCCTACCACTCCTGGTGGCACTGTTTTACCCCACGCCCCAGTCTTCAAGCTGAAGCTGAACAAAGAAACGCAGCTTTTGGAAGGAACCAGCGTCCGGTTTGAATTGGTTGTGAGGGGAAACCCCGAGCCAAAGATCAAATTGTAAGTTACATTAGAACGCCAGCTGTTCCAACTATATTTTATTTATTTTATTTTATTTTTTAATCGTATGAATCAGCCACCTCAAACACTATATAAATCACAATTACAAAAATTTTCAAAAATCAATAAAAATTGTGCTATATCTGCCTCTGATTAGGCAATCGAAAATAATTTAAAATGTTATTTTGTACTATGTGCCGTTTAGATGTGTTTTTTTAAATCAAACGCAGACATTCTGATTTATATACCTACATACTGGTTGTCCTAAAATGGGCTGTCTGATTTTAAAATTAAAAAACTTGCAAAGGGTGAAGCCGTTAAAAAAATTCTTGCAGGAGGGTTATGTAAGATGTCAGGAGATTTTTTTGCTGCAATTCCCGATTTTAGTTCAAAATGACAGCGATAGATGGCGCTATAAGCAATGTGTGCTAAACGAAATCCAATTTTTGGCTTCTCTCTTCTCTCAGTATTGATGCGAAAAAAAGAGGTTAAATACATGGAGTGGTTCTCAGTCGTCGATGCAATCCTGTTCTTAGGGACCCATTCCATATATTTAACCTCTTTCTTTCGTATCAATTCTGGGCGAAAAGAGAGGCAAAAAAATCTGGCCTGTTGCTTTTAGCACAATCTATCGTTGGTATTTGGAACTAAAACCGGAAATTTCAGTATAAAAAGCAAGACTTTTTTAAATAGCTGTCACCATTTGTAAGTTACTGAATTTTAAAATCAGTCAGTCCATTTCGTATAGATGTGAACGAATTCAGGGGACTTTCTGATTTTTTTTTTCTCCTTTCGCCTCAAAATATTCCCTTTTTTGAAAAAGTAGTCGGATAGGAGTGCGATTTGAATCATACATTTAGTTAATTGTTTCTTATTATTTTCTGAAATGTGAACCGACTCATAGATTCCTGCATAAGGAACACATACGTCTAGTAGCCAATCTTTAAGTTTTATTTCACGTCAAATCAACGTTTATTTTGAATCATGAATTTTATACTTAATAAAGGAAATAAAATAATACTTCATAAAAACAAGAATTTTTTCTGAAATATTTTTTGTTTTGTTCAAAACATGTTTAGTTAACTTTACAAAAAGCAAAAGTTGTCAGCGATGGATACGCTTCAAATGATCATAACAATCTATAAAAGACAAAACATATTTTAATACCCCATTCACACCGAATGCGCCATCTTCAACTTCTCGATGCAGGAACATTCAAGATATCTGATGGCAAAACCACATCCCAAACTATACACATGTAGAATGTTACGTTACAAAGATCGCTTTGAATGGACTTTACCCACGAATGGCAACAGCCACGTCTCTGCGGGTACATACCCTCCGAAAAAGACTGTTTATTGGACGTAGGGTAAGCAGTGTTAAAATGTTCTTCACGCCTATTGGTATTTTTCTTCTGTATACTCCCGGCTGACGTCACATGGGTAAAGTCCATTGGCCTTATTTCGTGATGTTACAATAAAAGCATGAGCTAGAAAATTACTACCCCATTATTCATTTCATGTTTATTACTACATAAAATTAAATTTTATATATAAAAATATAGTGTTCTATATATAGAAAATGTTTTTCCATACAGCCAAAATAGTTCTCACGATATCCTCCAGTCATGTTACAGATCCTGTAAATGTCATATCTTATGAGAGCTTATCTACTGGATATTCAAGAAATATAGAAATTGAATAATCCAATTGCATTCTCTTATGTGTATTTGCTAATTAGACGCACGTGCACGTACTTCTTTCTATGTTTCTTTTTTTTTCTTTCATCCAAAAAATGTCATAAAAAGGCAAACGCGGGATATCTAAAGGTAACTTTTTACAGGATAATTTCAATCATCCAGAGGATATCGCTTATCCTGAATATGATATCCTCTGGTTGTTTTTAGATTGACAATTTTTTTCTAACAGTTGTAATCCCTAAAACACACGATACCCTATAAGCATCCAGAAATTATCACGTAAAACCGATAACCGATACCCTCTGGATTGTTGAAATTTGTCTTTTAGACAGACACAGAATATCCTCTGGGTGTCAAAATGTCGCAATTTTGGGGACCCTGCCTATAGACTTTTCATAACTTTTTTAGGATAATTATAAGATGAAGGAAGATGGAATGAAACTTAAGGCTCCGTAACTTAAACCTAAACTTAACGTCACTCAGTTTCCGAATTCCCCTCGGTCATGTTAAGTCTATGGGCGTTTGATGCATTATTATATTTTAAATATCTCCTCAGAAGAATTAATATATTTTTATTTTTTCTGTGTACTCTTCTTAAAGGATGTCTCTTTTTACCTTAGTTGTCAAAATATTTCTAAAATCTACGCTTAATTTTATAGGAAGTGGTAAAATTTTACTCCTAATTCGTCATCTTTGAACGCATAAAATAATAAATTAAGCATAGACTTTAAAAATATTTTGTCAACTAAAAAAAAGGAGACATCCTTTAAGAAAAGTTCACAGAAAAAGAAGTTAAAAATATTAATTTTCTTGAGGAGATATCTTGAATATAAGAATGTATCAAACGGCCATAGACTTAATATTGCCGAGGGGAATTCGGAAACTGAGTAACTAGCAGCCTTAAGCGAAAAATCATGTGTGCCCGATAAGAAAATGCATAGACTTTTCCAAGGAGAATGTAACTGGATAATTCGATTTTCATCTCCTCTAAGTCTATTGGATAGTTCTCATAGGATAGGACAATTAGAGCGTCCGGAGGACAATTGTGGTTGTATGGGATGCTGTAATGAATGTTTGTTGTGAAGATGACCTCTAATATTATTTTCTAGCTTCAAAGACAACAAGGAGCTGAAACTGGACGAGAGAGTGCGAGTCTCCTTCGAGAGCAAGGAGGTTTTCGAACTCATCCTCGACCACGTGGTGGCCAAGGATGCGGGCGTCTACTCTTGCGTTGCCACCAACAGTGAAGGAGAAGACAAGACCGTCGGAAACCTGAGCGTTGTCAGTGAGTAAATTCGATTTCAGTCTTTGATTTTAGTCCTGTTAAATATTTTAGTTTAAAATTAAACCATTCAATGGTGTAAAGTAATTAGACGAACCTCAATATACTGGGTTGGTAAGAAAGTCTTGCAACACACAGTACTAGTAAAAAAGAAAGACATTTTATTTTAACAACAAAAGATTATACAGTGATGTGGGCTCCCTCTGCATCTATAACTCGATAGCATCTGTATCGCAGTTCTTGCACTTGATTTTCTGCTGGACCTACGTTCGACTCCAAAAGGTATATCACCAGAACGAAAACGCTGATACCAACGGGATACCGTTGAATAATGAACTACGTTAGTTTTGAACACACTACACATATTAGCTGCTGCGGTTCTTGCCCTTGCAAGAACACGTAATAAGCAATATCGCTCGAAGTGCCCTTTGATCCATCGTTGCTCATACTGCCTTCGTGGAACAACTGAATCACTTTTATACCTGCGGCATGGAAGGTTCTAGACTAGTCTTGCATTTACTACTCTCGAATGTTCTCGACGTTAGTCATTAGAAAAAATATTTTAATAAAAAAAAAGGTGTTGCAAGATTTTCTTACCAACCTAATAGTTCTACCTAACGTTTGGAATATTTTCTGCATGGTTCAGCTCGAAAATTATTTCAACTTTCACAACAGTAAAATAGAGGCTATTCAGCAGCCATTAAGAGCGAATAGTTCTAGGCATTTTCTATTTAGTATTTTAGAGCAAGAAGGTATCCGCTTCCTTGTCCGATGGTTTAGGCTCAAAAAGGGTCAGGTTCGAATTTCGATTCAAGCTTGGGTATTTGCAATGTGTTGTATTCTCCTTTAAACAGAGATTTCAGTTAAATGAGTCCTTTTTAACAAAGGCATTTTACAATTCAATATTTTACACATTTTTCTGCAGCATTTTACCAATTCTTGGTTGAACCTTTAACTGGTTCAACCTAAAACGATTTGTGGTTCAATGTTGTAACATTTCATGGTTCATATACATAAAAAAAAATACTGTAAAACCTTTCTGTTACAACAACACCAAAATTTGTTTTAACCTACCACACAGTTTTTGTTTCTGTAAAATCAACAAATATTTTTTTTTAACGGAACGCTTCATCGCTACAAGTTTTTCACTCGCAGATCACGAAATCCCATTTTAACTGATGTAAAAGGATTTTAACCCTTTAGTGCGCAGCTTTGCACATATGCAAACAACAGTATTTTGAATTTAATAGTTTTTTTTTTTTATTCGTATATACCTAATTCACACCAGAAAATTAAAATAGCAATATTTGCTTTAATTAATAACATACATTCTGTATTTAAATAAAGCGAAATGAACCATTAAAACTTTCTGGTGTAAAGTCAAATTCTCTGAACTATGCAATTTCTAGAACGTATTCTATCATGGGAATTAAAGTGTTAAAGGTTAAGTTTTATCAAATAAATAATTTTATAAAATAAGGTATTTGGAGACATACCTCTTAAAATATTGATTAATTTGCAATATTTTAACATAAAACAACCACACGACAGTAGTTTTTTCTTATATTGCAGATGTGCAACAGAAGAAAAGCTTGACGTATTATATGAAAAATGTATCTCTGATTTTTTTGTTCATTATTTTTCCTGTGTAATAAACCTTTCAGAGAATCCTATATAATTTTTTCGAAACAAAATATAAAATCGCGCATTTAAGGGTTAATAGGTGATGACTCGTTACAAAGTACAATTATCGAAAAATGGTTTTCAACGTGGGAAAGTAGAAGCTTAACGTTGTGTGTTTTTAAAAGCGTCTTCTTAATTACTTAGTATTTTAATAAACCCTATAAACTTAACATTTATACTTGAGAAGCTTTTTTTTTTTCAAATTTGATCAACTTCTTAAGAAAGTATTTAAAATAAAAATCAAACGATACTGAACATAAAAATAACTATGGAATACTTTCAATTGTTAAAAATATTTTAAATATCTTTTAATTTTAATCTCACTTCGCCCCTTATATATCTAATTATTATTATTTTTTTTTTTTTTTTTTTTTTTGGAAAAGAAAATAGCATCACGCAGTGTCTTGATTTTTTAGAATTTAACTAGTTTAACATTTCACACTTTTTTTTTAACTTATCTAATATTTTTTTTTCATAACAAGATCCATTTTTGTATGTGTCTGTGTGCTTTTTTTCACATTTTCCCTGCGGCAGTCTTTTTCCAAGTGTCATTTTTGTGTGTGTGTATATGTGTTGACTAACTAGACTGACCCTATGTATTTTTTCGACGAAAACGAAACGAGACGATTATTTAACCAAAAAGCAAAATCACGCATAGATTATGAAGCAATTTCCAAAATATTTTGGCGAAATTTCCATCTTTTGGTAAGGTGAAAGGTACGGTGGGGAGGCCTACCAAATGGCTTTAGCTTATACTAAGCCCAATCCCAAAGGTGAAAGAACAATTTAGAAAATGTATAACACAGATGAAAACCAAATTTCAGTTGTGCAGTCCTGTACATGAACTATAGATTTTTAGAACATCACACAGAATACTAAAATTTAATTCTTCTAGAAAACAGGTAACACAGTTGAAAATTCTTTTTCAGAAATTACCGTCCTTAGACGGTAATGTAATCTATGTATTTTGTGCAGCCCTGTATATGATTTACAGATTTTTATATGTAAAAGTTTAATTCAGCTAAAAAACACTCGCACTTTCAACAATTACCCTCCACAGATGGTAATGTATCAAATTTCTTAGGCGCAGTCCTGTACTTATATCCTGCAATCATATTTTATTATTAAAATATAGTTCAGCTGCAAAATTAATTCACATTCATAGGCAGTAATACATTCGGACCTCTATTTAACGAACCTCTATTTTGCGAACTTTTACTTGGAACATTTTGCAAATTTCTTCGTAAAATAACCTTCAAATATCCAAGTGTATTCTCTATTAAACGAACTTTTCCTTGGGCTCTAAAATTTTTTTCTCCCTATTTCTTCAAATATTATTGGACATTTCAAACTTATTCTTTCTTTTAACACATTTTATGATGATCAGTGACCATGAACAGGTATTATCAGGCACCTAACTCACCGAGAGCAGTAAAATCGTTGTGATTCTTTGCTTCCCATCCAAGAAGAGCAAACTTTCAATGTTTCCTTTTAACCCTCAATGGAGCTGCCCGTGTCCTTAAACTATAGTTTCCCATTTTCTAGATTGTTGATCAGGTCAATCGTGTTGGTAATTTCGGTTCTTGTAGCTCGAAAATGTCAAAGCGAAAGTGCTTGAGCATCAAAGAAAAAAAAAATGTTCTTGATGAGGTGGATAAAGGCATGAAGAAAAAGAATACTGCTTTAAAATGTGGTATTCTTCCAAACAGCTTATCAACCATAATAAAAAATCGTGATTTTAATGTAATTTTTTTTAAAACTGAAAATACAATGTATTTCCAGACAATGTTTTCTTTCATTCTTATTTCTCTTGCAGATTTCTTTTTGATGGGTAAAATAAATAAAACAAATAGATATAATTTATAAAAAAAGTGTGACTAATTACTTTTTTTAATTATATTTAGTGTTTATGGACATAAAATGTGTTTTACGTAGTTAAAAGTATTTTAAAGGACGACTCTCTATTTAACGAATTTTCCATATAACGAACTTTTTTTCGGGATTTAGCGACTTCGTTAAATAGAGGTCCGACTATACTTACGAATACTTTTGAGATATGATCTATAGAATTCTGGCTTTTCTTTCCCTACAGGGCCTGGAACTCATTCTTCCGTATCACATCGGGTCTTTTTTTTTTTTTTTAATTATTGCAATTTGTTTAACGGATCAGAAATCTTCAGAAATTTATTGTGACTTAATAAATTAGAAATAATATAACATTTAGAATTATATTTTTGATAATATACCTATTTTTAATAGATAATATGCTTAAAAATTATTATTTCTTTGACTCTTTTTTTACTTTTTAACTCTTTAAGCGTTGAGCAATATTTTTACATATCTCTTTAAGGCTTCATAATATGTAGGTACAGGGGTAGGGAAATACATACTTGCCACTGCGAGTGAATTTTTATGTAGTCTTCGAAAACTTCAAACTATAGAGATATGCCGAATTTTTTTTTTTTTTTACTAGTTAGCTATATTTTACAACTTTCCAAATCGCTGCCATGTAAGCATGATACTAAGTTCTATTCTATATTTAACTTTCCTCTCTTGTATATATTTCTTAATTTTATAGAAAAAAAATATGAAAATGCATCGTAGTAATAGTAATCAACTATTTTTGCAGTCGCGTAAATTTTGTCATGACAATTTTCAATTGTACGATGCATTTTGCTGGCTGGTAAAATATATCCTTAGCTCGCAAGATTTTCTAGAAATGTTTAACCCCTGTATATATACAATATATAGGGGAGAGTAGTACACAGTGAGACGAAATTTATTATTACTTAACGAATGGCGATGATTTTTATTCATTTGAAAAAAAATTTCCTCCATCTACCATTTATACATTAATACAAATATGTATTAATGTATAAATGGTTTTAAAAAAGTTATTTATAAAAGCACAGAAGCAGCATAACGGAGTATCGGAAATTGTTTCACTGAGTACCACAAGTGATACACAGTGAGACAATGTATATATTTTCATAAATCATACATTTTTACAGTCTATCAATAATTTTCTGCAGTTTATGATTTCTAATTAATATTTCTAGATTTTCAAAATATTAAAAATAGGAGACTCGGTTGGACAATAACAGACCTTGGGCTATCTTCATGCAAATTTCCAGCCTCTTACGTTTAGTAGATTTCCCTAGTCATCGTACGCCCACACTCACACAGAGAAAGATAGAGAGAGAAATCTTCTTTTATTAATAAATACCTTTTTTTAACATCAGAACCACATAGTAGGTACACAATGAGACACGTATCACTGTGTACCACAACTGTGTGTCTCACTGTGTACTTTCGTTACGTTATAACAAAATGGATGCCACATCTGTTACATCCATTTCATCGCTTTAAAAAGTTTATGTCGTTTTGCCGAAATAGTCTTTTATTAGATATAGCTAGGTTTGGTTAAGTAAATGTATGTCATATTGAAGGAAATAAACTCTAAAATAGACGTTTATATAACTTTAACCACTAAAAAATAATTATTTACTATTTTGTCGGACGAATAACTGAAGTGCCGAAACTACATCCACGTGTTGCATAAGATGAGGTCGTTATGTGTGTATGCCAGCTTGTAGAAAAAGTTACAATTATATGTCAAAGTGGCTGCTGTCTCATTGCATTCTACTCTACCCTATACAAAATTTCAGTGTAGTAGATTGGTAATATTATATCTTGTATATTCATTTATATGCAATATATCTTATTCATACATTAAATGTCCTTTTAAAATAATTTTAATTTTAAAACGGTGCTAGTTAAGAAATATAGGCTCTTTTTTTTAGAAATTGAACCGGATTGGGCCGGGTCATGTACTGCGAAAATAAACGAATCAAATCGACACCGAAATTTTAGATTTTATATCAGGCCGGGTAGGTAAGATGGATATCTTTAGGGACGCACCAGAAAAATTCGTACAGTCATTGTAAATTAAAATTGCATTTTCAAAACTTGAAACGATTAGATGGTTGGACAGCATTTTTAAAAAAAGGAATAGCGTTCAGTTCAAAAGATACATAGGATGAGTCTGTTACTAACGCGCTTCGAATGCTGCATTATAACACATTCCCCAACCCTTTTCTTTTGTTCCTTGTCTTTTAGAGAACAAAGATGTCTTCAAAGGCTTGGAAGATACTCTTCTGGAAGAAGAAAGGGAACCGACGCCTCGACCCAGAACTCCCAAATTCAGATGGTAAGAACAATTTAATCGCCATTTCTCTTACACGCAACTGTGAGTATCAGTTTAAGAAATGTCTCCAATGATGTAGTGTGCGATCTGCCGCTTTTTAGTTTGTCAGTTGTTTCTTAGATGGAGCCACTGATATTGTTTTTTATCGAGTCAGAGATGGAAAAACACTTTATTTAAATATGAAAATAAAAACAAATAATTAAGAATAAACAAATGAAAATGATTCCATTAATTAATGTAATATTCCATTATTTTATTATTCCAATTTTATAAAACAAAAGCAGGAGTGGCCCACGAGATTCAGAGAGGAAATGTGTTGGTTTGGCGAGAAGCTAAAAATGCAACCCTGAAACCGCTTTATTGAGAACATACATCCGACTTGTGTACTTCTCATGCTTATACGTTTATAAGCTGTCGTCGATATATAAAGACGGGATAGATACAAGGAAACAGACAGCGCCTGAGGATTACATCTGGGAACTCCACAAAGCGCGTGCAACGGAGTCACCGGGAGTTGATCCCGGCACCTCTCCCGTGTTCGCAAGTGATTTATGTAGTGGTATCTTAACCACCCGTCCACGGAGGACCTGCTGAAGCCGGTTAAAACCGGTCACCATAAGGAAAGAGCAGGTTTACAAACAAACACTTGGGTCAACCAATCTACCATGCAGGAATCGACATGGCAGCGTAGGCCAATCATATAATAAACATGTTAAACGTAGACCAATCAAATCGCCCTTACTCATAAGCACAGTAGGAGCCCTAAAGAATGGACAATTTATTTTTTCTATCCAACAGTAATTTGATCAACAGTGACGTCAGCTGCCCTTTCCTTATTCGGACCAAACACTTGTGGCTCGCTTTGAAAACCCCTTCCCGCTCAATGAATTCAGACTTTGTTCCACGTCTTGTTTGGGCCGAATGATTTCAGCAATAACTGGCTTCCTATTGCAAACCATTTTGACAGTATAGTGAAGTTCTAATATACTGTGAACTCTCTGTGAGTGGCTCTTAAAAAAGACATTTTTATGAGTCGTTCAGCCATATACATTAAGAATGTCGCACAGCATGATCCAAAAATAGTCATCACTTTTATTGACTAATAATAATGGGTTATTAAATTAATTAATGGAATTCTTTTCATTCATTCATTCTTAATTATTTGTTTTTATTTTCCTATTTAAAAACAGTGTTTTTCTGTCTCTGACTCAGCAAAAAATAATTTCGCTGATGCCATCTAAGAAACAAATAACTAACTAAAAAGCGCTAGATTGCACACTATATCAAAGACTCCCTTACCATATTTTGTTACTGTGATAGCGGGATCTTGACTACATCATTACCGGAAAAACCTACCCTAATAATAGTATTAAAAATGTAAATGTTTGAACGAATGTTTTCTAAAGTCAGTGTCGAAGTGGATGATTTAAAGAGGAAATATTTTAACTTTCTTGCAAAGAAATCCTCATGAGACAAGTAGCATAGAAATATAAAAAGAATGTAATTGTAGGTTTTCTAGAAATTGGCGTTAGCTGGGTTTGAACCTGGAACCTACTGTGTGGAAGGCTAGCGTGCTAGCACAGAGCAAAAGGCTAGCTCAACTGTTGTGTGCCAGTGACTCATCTTATATTGTTTGTTGAAGTTTTAATGTGAGAGATGACGTTGCTACAGTAATAACTAGTGCGAACTTAAAAATATGGCCTAATTCAAAGTTAGGACGTATGGTACTGCTAAGACTATTTCTCTACTGAATCCCCACAAAGCGTTTTAAAGCGTACTCCGGTTTATTGAACTTACCGTATCTTCTTTCCTCCTTCATTAATTTGGATATTTCAGTTCTGAAAAAATAAATTTATAAGGGCTTAAAACAAAATTATTATATGGACAGAAACTCTAAAAATAAATTATGCATCATGTAATTAAATGAAATTAATCTTCTCCAAAGTGTAGAAAAATTGTCAGAATCATCAAAATTTTCTTTTGTAAAGTATTCCGCATTTTCATAGATTAGTTCAAAAATATTTATCTTCATCACCGTCTAAATGGAATATTTTTGACAAAAAAGGGGAAAGAAATATAAACTACTTCTAATTAGTGACTGTAGCGACGCCATCGCTGCGTTCACCTACCGTACAGTAAGTCTTAGGTTCAAACCCAGCCAACGACAATTCCTAGAAAGCCACAGCGACAAAGTCTTATTTATTTTACTACAAACTTTTCTGTTTTGTAAAAAAAAAGAAAAAAAAAAGTTATGATAGACGGTATCACCGAATAGATCCGTTGTTTGCTATCTTCGTTCTTTGTATGTTCTGTTTTGATTCTTTGAATTAATGTTGGTTTTTAATTTGAGCGGGAACGATTATTCGTCGGGATGCCGGCCGTGCTTTTGTTTTGAAATCTTTGTTTTTAGTTTATTTTATATTATACTCTTAGTTTTTCTAAATATAAGTGTGCGATAATTATTCACACTTAAATACTAATTTAAATAGCTGTTGTGGCCATCTCTGTTAACTATAAGGTATTAAAACGCAAATGTAAGTATAAATAAGAGTAATAAGTCTTAATTACGTCTACTAATAACCATATCACAAAATATATTCCAAACGGAAAAGTCAAAACATATATATTAAAATATTTATTTCCTTAAAAGACGTTACTAAAAACACATTAACCTCTCACAAGTTTATATGTTTCCATTTATTAGGGAGGGAGGAATGAGAAATGATTATAGAGGTTATGACCCAACGAAAATTAAACATCAGATGTAAAGAACATATGGCGGATATAAAATATAACAGGGTAATACTGTTTTATTCCGGCTGAATCAAATACAGAGCATCAACATACTTTTTAACGAGAGTACATTGAAACCTCCCTGTGCGACCACCTCCATTAAGATACCGCCTCCCTGAACGACCTTTTTTTCATGGAACGAAATTTATTCTTATAGGCTCAATGCTACGTTTACTTCCATTCAGAGACCATCCCAGTTGAACTCCCTCCATGAGCGACCCATTTCTTTGAAGAAAACAAAACAAATTCCGTTTTTTCCGGGTTGCTTGAAGAAGGTTTTATCAGAAAAATAATTCCGGAAAGCGCATTATTCATCAAACTTCTAAACTAAGTTTAGAATTTTTTTTTATTCCGGTAATTTTTAAGTGTTTAAACCCCTTTGTGCCTTTTTAGGCAATGAATTGAACTCGGATGACACATTAAGAATGACGTCCATAAACTCCCCTGCTCTATTCTGTCAGGAAACTCTCCAAGAAATAGATAAATGAATGAAATCGTCATTATGTGTTCCCGTTCAAAAAAAATTGCATTTATTGACTGAACTTCGAAACGACTTGGAAATAAAAGTTATGAAAGATAAAACCGTAAAATCAAAGCAAACGTCAATGTACTCATTTTTTAAACTCTGCACTAATTAACTTATGTAATGAACTTTTGTTTTGATACTTAAAATTTTCATGTTTTTTCCTATTGTGAAAAATAAATTTTAGTAACTTTAATTGTTACCTTTTTCAACATTTAAAATCTAGATTTGAACATGACCTCCATGAAGAGACCACCTCTCGGAGAGATCATTTTTATTGGAACGGAACGTGGTCGCTTTAGGGGGTTTTACTGTAGATTGATTTACAGGTCTAATTTTTATTTACAGTTATTTATAAGAGAGTCCATTGAGATTTATTTAAGAGTTTCAGTTGTTTATAACGATGCGTTATCTTTTCGCATCCCGAATTTATGGATTGAGTGGTTGGACAACTTGGGGAATCGCGACATAGAAAGAACACGTGCGATATCGAAAATGTTGGGGGCGTTATATGTTTACTTATATTCGATGATTTTTTTTTCGGTTTTCATATGCATTGTATTTGTAATTTCTGTTATACATTCTGATGATGACTCATTGAAGAAGTGTAAACATGTTAATATAGGTTTTTAATGTATTTTTAATGTGTTTTTAGTAGCGTCTTTTAAGCAGATAAATATTTTATGTATGTTTTGACTTTTCCGTTTGGAATATATATTGTGATATGGTATTACAACACTAAAACACTCTTGAGATTTTTGTTTACCTTTGTGATTTTTTCAAAAAAAAAAAAAAAAAAAAAAAACATACAGATTGTTGTGAAATTTATTGATCGAAAAAAGTTTAATTGTGCCTATTTTAATTTAGTTTCAGTATTTTTTTGCTTCTTGTAGTTTTCTTACAGTATTTGTTTTATTTCTTTTAAGGTTTAAAGATGGTCAGTACTTTGAAGCCAATGAGCGTTTCCAAGTCATTTTCAATGAAGAGGAAGACAGTCTTGCCTTGATGTTTCAACACGTCACCCCCGAAGATGCTGGCTTATATACTTGTGTTGCAAGTACTAGTACTGGAAGCAAAATTGCTTGCAGTGCAGAGCTCACCGTCCAGGGTATCGTGCGTTTGCTACTATTTAACTATTTGGTTCTGTCACATTGTCTGATCATTTCCTGCTTTAAATGTCCATGTTATTTGTTGTGTAAATAACTCGCTGTATTATAATTAAATTCTATGTGCAGGATAATGAAGAAGCTTTGGCTTGCCCTATTTTTGTTGCTTTAGGCCATATCTATTAATTTCTAGATTTAATAAGAGCTTAATGCTATACGCTGTTAACTACTATTAACGACTGTATAAAATTTTTTTAAATAAATGAAAAATACTCTCAACTGTAAGCACAAAAAAATCTTTATTTTTCATTGAGGGGTAAAAGTGTTCATCAAATAAACCATCTACAATTGGAAAGTAGCCCAACAAAATCATTTTGTCGCACATTATACCTTATTTATTAGAATAAACCGAAAATTTTAGATAAACTCTGATTTTTTAATGCTTTGTAGTAACGCATCAGAAAATTAGTTCTACCTCAGCTTATTAAGTAATTTACTGATAATCAATGTTTAGATTTTATAACAAAATTTATTGGCAGTCAATGTTTATAAGAGCTTAAATTGGAGAAAATTTTCTTTTACTTTGATAAATTTTTACAAATATTTGTCAATTTAAAAAATAATATACCTAATATTTATTCACGAATAATTATAATAATTTTGTTAACAAAATTTTAAAAATTTCATTTGTCTCTCTTTTAAAATATTACACTTAATAGATATGGGTATTAAACTTAAAAGAAATTGTGTTTCAGTATTTGTAACAATGAATGTTTATCAATGTTTAAAACAAGGCTTGTCCAACCTTTGAGTAAGCAAGGATGCACCTCAACTTGGGGAAAACAATAAAGGATGCCATTTCTCAAATGATTGGAAACATGAAATAATGCTATGTTATTATAGCAGTGGTAGCGATATACATACGAGGGTAGTTCAATAATTATTGTCCCGAGTGTATATAAAATATTTGTACTGCGATGGTTGGTATGGAATATCGAAGCCTAATGTCTTAGATGCCTATATGCTGAATTTCAGAACCGTAGCTGCTATATTCACATAGTTTTGGAGGGAGGAGTGAAAGGGGGGGGGAGGGGTGAAATGCTGATTTTTAGCTTATGGGACTAGATTTGTGACAGTGGATGAGACGTAACTACTGTTGTTTGGACTCGAGATTATAGTGTAGCCACATCTCATCCACTGTCACAAATGTAGTCTTATAAGCTCCGAACCAGCATTTCAGCTCTTTAAAAAATCCCCCCAAAATAGGTTTTTAAAACTTCACCCCTCCCTCCAAAAATATGTTAATACAGCAGCTACGGTTCTAAAATTGAGCCTATAGGCATTTAAGAGATTAGGTGTCGATATTCCACATCAACCATCGCAGTACAAATATTTTATATACATTAAGGACAATAATTATTGAACCACCCACGTACATCTATACATTGCACATGCGTATAATAATAATAGGCATAAGGCTCCTGTGATGCTGGGGTTCATGTTGGAATAAATAGCCGAAAAAAAAATTAACCATCGTAAACTTGCGTTCCTTCTCAAAACATTTTGCAAAAGCCAAAAATCTTAATGCCATCTGTCAGAACAACCATGAAAAAAAATTGATAATTTTAAACCAAAGCATCTCTTAAATTAGATTATACACGGTGATTAAATAAAAAGTTGACAAAATGACATGACAAATCAGGCATACAACAAGGATAAACAATCACATAGGAACATAGGGTCGGAAATCACTTATTGAGTCACAAATACAGGGTGTTTCATCTTCGAAAAAAATTAAACCATTGCAATTTAAATGCAACGCTATGGACCTTGTTTTGTGTGAAATGGGATAACATCACGAAAAGTACTGGAAAAACACGTTGCTCAAGCAATCGATGATACCCTATGAATGGATCATCACAGTCCAAAATGGGAGGCGTCCAGTGCCTACTGCTGGCGCATATATTGCAAACTTCTACCACTTTTGTTGGGTGTTATCCCATTGTCAACAAAGGTGAGAATGTCTGTTCAATGTTTTATTATAATATACTTCAGTTTTCTGAAAGGGATGACCGTCCACCCGAGTTCAGTTAGGATGAAAAATCCTGTATTTGTGACTCAATAAGTGATTTCCGACCCTATGTTCCTATGTGATTTTTTATCCTTGTTGTATGCCTGATTTGTCATGTCATTTTGTCAACAGTTTTCTTTTAATCACCCTGTACATTTTAAAAAATCATTTCACTAAGAAATATTCCAAAGGACGCTGCTTTGAACAGCTTTGCTCTAAACTGCCTCATTTTTTTAAGTCTCCTTTCTTTTTGTAGGTGTTATCAGACAAGTGGAAGCTCCTGGCATCAAAGCTCAGCTCACTGATGTGGAAGCCACGGAGGGAGGATCTGCGATGTTAGAGCTTAAAATTACAGGCTTTCCCAAGCCAAAAGTTACTTGGTATCATTCATTCTCTTTATATCTCATTTTTGATAATGTGTATTAACCCTTTACGTGCCAAAGGATGAATTCATGAAAATTTCATCTTCTAAAGCATTTTTCGTGAATTTTCGAAACTACATTTGAAAATACAGGCATCCCCCGACTTACGTACGTATTACGCGAGTTACGTAAATTCGCAGTTACGTAATAAATCTCGGAAATTACATTTGTGAACGCACTAGCCCGTTTGATACGCAGTTGCATATTTTTGATATTTATTTTACAAATAAAATATATAGATATAAACCACAACTGTAATCTAGTTTATATATTAGATAGAGTTATATTTTTATTTGTATATACAATCAAATCTATAACAAAACAACTTAATCTTTATTGTTAGTTATTCATAGTAGTAACATAATTCGTAATAAATAACAGTTTGTGCTTACCAAGGATTATTTTATTTTGTGAGTGCTATTCATGTGTCGTGCCATCAGAAATGCATGGAGAATAGGTTAAATGAGTACTCTTTAATTATTTCTTATTTTTTATAGTTGTTTGATTTATAACAATTTTAAATCTACATCAATTCATCCATATTAGATTTATAAATCCCGTATTACACAAGACATTTCAAAAGTGTTCTTTAAGTGTGTTTGTATTTTTTCTTACTTTTATAATTTTTTTACGAGTAAATACTGTCGCATGGTGCTTTATTTATAAAATAATGCGCTGTCAAATACATATGTAATAAATATTGCAGTTTCTTACAAAATTTTACCTAAGCAACTTATAAATTCTACTTACCTAAAATTCAAGTTACGTAAAACTTTACGGAACGCATTACTTACGTAAGTCGAAGGATGTCTGTATACACAATCATTTCATAAAATTTAGAAGAATTTTGCGAATTAAAATTAATTCTTTAAATTTGAATTTATAGGAATTTTGTGCACTATTTATAACTCCACTCAAATCTTTTGTTAAAAATCTTTTTTTTTTCTTTTTTTTTTCTAGTATTTTATAGAATTAGGAAATGTACAAATGTATTGTTCTTACAATAGAAATATAGAAATTTTCTCATTTCTATGTTTGCATTGGAAGAACAATATACTCATTTGCTACGTTTGACGGACTGATTTCTTTTAGTTGTTAGTTTGCACAGGGGTCATTTTCTCAAATCTAGCAAACAAAAATGATTTCTATTGAATTTAAGAACTATTGGACTTGTTTTTATCATCATGCCCTGACTATCGCACGGGCACCCGGGCCATGCCCTGGGTACGAAATTTCTGAGGGGAACGAAATTTTTCATAATTTCATCTAAATTTCCATTTTAGAAAATCATAATTGTGCCAACGTTTTTATTAAAAGATATTTTTTATTATTATTCTGTAGTTTCAGAAGAAAATAAAAAGTTCATAATTATATTTAAAATAGAAGTTGTTTTAATGCTTTTAGGACTTTTGTTTGCACTCAGTATCAGTTTGGTTTTATCTAATAACAATAACATCATTAATAAGTAGTCTTTTTGTCATTATTTTCTATTACTTGATGCACTTATCAAGTTATTTAATTTTATCATATTGCACATTTATTCAAAATGTGACACAACTGAAGAAAATGTTATATTTGAGATATTAATACGATGAAATGACAAAAATATATCTCAATCTATGGTTAAAAACACATTTCAATATAATATATAAAATGAAAATTTGTCTGTCTGTCTGTAATGCTATACAAATCCACAGTTTGGAAGCCAGAATAGTGAAATGTTATGTACATGTGTATTAAAACACGGCCACGGCAACTCAAGCAATCCGGAATCGAAATAATTTATAGTTAACTTTTAATTAATAAAAAAACACCCAGTTAGCAGCAATTTCCTATCAAATGCAAACATTTTTCGTTATACCAACTGCCAACAATAAAAATTCATAATAAAATCTTTTTTTTTCTTTTTAATGTTCAACCCGAAATCGCGCGAGTTCTTTAACCAATGTGAGATATACATGTTACGTACGCCACGCTGCAATATTAAAAAGCTGTAGCGGGTATTACGATCATTCTTTTACCTCACATGCGAATAATGATAGATATACATATTACGTACGCCACGCTGCAATACTAAAAACTCCAGAGGATATTACGATAATTATTTTACCTCACATGCAAATAAATAATTAGAGATTATTTAATTCTCTACTTTTCTATAAATGGTATTAATTTTCTTTCCTTTGAAGAATCAGGTTTCAGGTTAAAGCTCTTTAGAATAAGTTTTAATCTAATTTTATTATTATAATATATTTTTTTTTTTGATAATGCCTGCGAAATTTGGGTTATGTCATGTTTTTTAGCTTTTGATAATTGATTTTTATGTATTTCTTAATGTTGAATTCGATAATGACCTTCGTTTTTAACCATCCCGTCAGTTTTTTTTTTTTTTTTTTTTTTTTTTTTTTTTTTCGCAAATCGTAAATTTTAAAGTTAAAAAGTAAAAAAAAAAAAATAGCGGAAATATGATATTATAAAATAGATGTGATGGTTGTGTTTTTTAGCTTTTGTTTAATGGATTCTTACGTACTTTGTAGTGCTGAATCTGAAAATGACCTTTTTTACTATCACGTCGGGATTTTTCGCAAATCGCAAATTTTTAAAAAGTCGAAATATTGCGAAAATCTGATAAATGCACAATATTTTAAATGTTTAGCTGTAAAAATGCATAGTTTAATCCAAAAGACGAAAAAATTATTATGAAAAAAAAAGTTTTACATCTATTCTAAACAGGGTGTATCTGAAATGCTTCAACAAACTTAGAAGGATGAAGATGGCTCAATCTACTCATGCAGATGAACAAAAAATGCAATGGAACATGGGGTCTCAAATGACGTTTAAAGGGTAAAAATCACAAAACTAATAAAAATATCGAAATCTCGCATGCTGCTTTTCTGCAGAACTGGCTAGTAGCACGAAGCTGGTTTTCTCTTCACTTTGTGCCTATCCGGTCAGAAAGAGATAACAAAAACTTGGAAGAAAGCCAAACAAATCTGTGAGCAGGAATCCACGTATGCAAATTTGAGCGTGTCGTTCCTCCGTAGATGTACTCTGTGTAATAATGTCGACATTTTGAACAATTGTTGTAAAATATTTGTTTTCTCTGGACATCGCGAGCTGTGTTCTACCTATTCTGTGCAATCAATAATTTTGTGGAGTGTTTCTTTCTTGTCTCAGTTTGTCCATTTCCAGACGCATTTTCTCGATTTTGATCCTTTAAACGTCATCTGCGAACCCGTGTTCCATTGCATTTTTTGTTCGTCTTCAAGAGTATTATCATCCCTCTAAGTTTGTTGAAGCATTTCAGATACACCCTGTATAGAATAGATGTAAAACTTTTTTTTCATAAAAAATTATTCGTCGTTTGGATTAAACTATGCATTATTACAGATAAACATGTAAAATATTGTGTATTTAAAATCCTTACAATTTTACTCCAATGTGTGGAAGTTTCTTTGAACCCATCCTGCTCTGCCTCGTGCTTTTCCGTTTATATTCTTTATGGGATTCATCTCGGTATCCTCTTTTATTTTGGCGGTTAATAAGCATGGAAATTTGTCGCAGATGTATTTAAAACATTTGCCTTCTTTTGGTAAGGCTTTGACAAATTGCTTTGATAAGTTTTCGCTATTTTTTGACTTTTTAGCTTTGAAATGTACGATTTTCCAAAATTTCTGACTTGATGGTTAAACATGAAGGTCATTTTCAAGTTCAGCGCTAAAAAATACGTAAAAATCAATTATCAAAAGTTGAAAAACACAACCATCACATCTATTTTATAGTATCAGATATTCGCTATTTTTTTTACTTTTTAGCTTTGAAATTTACGATTTGCCGAAATTTTTGACTTGATGGTTAAAAATGAAGGCCATCTTCAAATTCAGCGCTAAAAAATACATAAAAAGCAATTATCAAAATTTAAAAAACACAACCATCACGTCTATTTTATAGTATCAGATTTTCACTATTTTTTTTACTTTTTATCTTTGAAATTTATGATTTGCAAAAAAACGTGACGTGATAGTTAAAAATAAAGGTCATTTTCGGATTAAGCGCTAACAAATACATAAAATCTCTTATCAAATATTAAAAAAACACAACCATCGCAGCTTCTGTTATTATTATTTTTCTAATCTCTTGGACATAATAATTTACACTTCATTCATTTCTTGCATAAATTGAAATTACTAATCTGATCAAAACATTTAACATAATTTCCTGTGATTTATGTTATTAACCCTTTTTGTACTGAATTATGAATTCATGAAAATTTTGCCTTCTAAAGCATTTTTCGTGAATTTTTGGAAATGCATTAGAAGATTTACATAATCTTTTAATAAATGTTAAAAAGGTTTTAGAAGGATTGAAGGATTGATAAGGATTAAATAAATTTGTATTTACAGGGATTTTGTGCACTATTTATAACCACCACTCAGATCGTATATTTTAAATATTTTTCTTAGTATTTTGTAGAATTAGGAAACGTACAAATGTAATGTTCTTACAATAGAAATAAATAGAAATATTTCCGAATTGAATATCCCCCCCCCCACCTCCCCTCATCGCCGAGAACGCTGAAAATATGCAAAGGCGAAATAAATCATCCTTTTAAAAATATTTTTGTTCTACATAACCAATAATGCTTTTGGAACAAGATAAAGTACTACATCTATAACTCATTCTAAACTGTATTACTACTAATCGATGAATTAAATGAATTTTATAACAAGTTATTTTAATGGTACTTATAAGTACCGCCAGTAGATAAAGGGTTAATGAGAAAGCTTCTATAATTTTCATTCATTTAAATCACGTATTCTTTTTATTATGTTCTTTATAATTTGGTGTTTTATATCAATTCTTTGACCAAACTTTCAAGGTACCACAAGAACAAGGAGGTATCAACTGGTGGTCGATACCGCTTCTTGTTTGCAGATGAGGAAACCTTCACCCTGGTGATAAAGAATATAAAGAAAGATGACAGTGGAAAGTATTCTGTGAAAGCTGTCAACGAGATGGGAGAAGCAGAATCTTCTTGTAATCTTTCCGTAAAATGTATGTTTATTCCTCTCGGATTTAAAGTTCGAAGTATTTAAATAAGTCAATGATTATTTATTACATGCTTTCTATAGCAACATGTATAATAATCATAAATAGATTAAGCTAAATAATGCTATAGAAAGTGGTAAAATATCTTTATTTAGATTGGCGAACGTTTCATCGCACAAACGGCGACATTTTCAAAATCATTCATGTATCTAATAATAGCCTAAGTCATGTGACTGTCATCAACAGTTCCGGGTTGACCATTTCACTTTTTGTATGCCAAGCAGCCAATTTGGTAATTTAATGTTAGCCTGGAGCAGGTGATAAATCGCCAAATATTGTAAATATCATGTCATCAGTATTATGTCCATTTCATGCGAGTGCCATAAACAATTTTTCACGTGGTAAATTAAAACAAAGCTTTGATGTTGAAATTAAATGTCATGGTTTAGGTTTAGGGTATTATTTTTCTTTTTTTTTCTTTTTTTTTTTTTAAGCAATAATTGAAAGTTGTAAATTTTAAATATTTTAGTTTTAAATTAAAGTTATGCATTTTAAATAAAATGAGTGAAAGTACTATATTTTAAATGAAATACGAAAAAATACAACGGGTACAATGTTTGGCGATTTATCACATGCGCCCGGCTAACATAAATATGTCGAGTTCAGGATTTCTGTATCGGAATCTTCGGATTTGGCGAAGGATTGAGCAAGTAAATTAAATTATGTATAAAAGTAACGTGATACAATGTTTAGCATGTGTTAAAGGGAGACCTAACTTGTCGCCAAGGGCGGCTAGTGATAGAAATATTTTCACAAAATTTAAAAACAATAACTTGGTAAAAAATGTCACGAAATCATTATCATTCATTATGGCAGGATGTCTCGTGACATTGTTTACCAAATTATTGTTTTTAAATTTTGTGAAAATATTTCTATTATGAATGATTTTGAAAATGTCACCGTTTGTGCGACAATCTAAATAAAGATATTTAATCACTTTTTGTAGCATTATTTCGCTTTACATGCTTTCTTTTAACTTACAATTCTGTTTAACTTACACTTCTTAATTATAATACTCAGTTAAAACAATATGCTCAATTATAATACTCAGTTTCAACTCAGTTAAAAGTTTTTATTACTTCTAAAAAAAGGGTCAAAATTTTATGTAGATTATGATATTATATTATGATTTTTGATAAAATTAAAAATGGGCTCAAGAGGGGCAAAAATAGGGTAGAAAGAGAAAAATTCATAACTTCGTCAATTCTCAAGATATCAAATCCAATTAAATTTATTATAAATCTTCTTAATATTATCTACAACTTTTATATTGACAAGTTTTTGATAGGACCTATTTTTACCGCAGAAAAAATTAAAAAACAAAAACAAAAAGGGGAAGTTGAAGAAGAAAAAATTGATAACTTCGTCAATTCACAAAATAACATATCCGCATGAATTTATTATATATCTTCTTAATATAATCTACAACTTTTATGTTGACAAGTGTTTGATAGGACTCATTCTTACAGCAAAAACAAATTGAAAATACATAGAGGTTGAAGAAAAAAATATCGTATTAAGGATGTACTCAAATTCCAAGCTGTTTATTTTCTGACTCATTTTTAAATTCATTTTTTTTCTCAAACGTATCCAATTGGTAGATTCCTCTTATTCAGAAACTATATAATGTGCCTTAATGTCTATTTTTTGATAGAGGCGGAATATATTTCAAAAAAAGATATCAAGGTGGGCATTTCTCGAAGTGATTGTGTTGGAAAAGAAAAATAGGGTCCTAGTGAGAAAATAATTGTTTATAATTCATGTTCTAATTTATTGAACGAAAAATAAAAACATAGGTCGCTTATATATCTCTTAAAAAATCACATCAGCAAGTTTCATGTTTTTCCTTTTAAAAATAAATCTGAAATGTGTCAGAAAATTTCGAGTTTGGGGAGCATGGGGGAATATTATTTGAATACTGCGTTAACATGATTCTGATAAAACCAGTTCTTATATAAAAATGAAATTAAAAACTCGTCAAAAGCGGCCAGATAAAATTCTTAAAGCGGGTTTATCTCTCATCATGATTATTTTTTATTAGTGAATTTAATACTTAACTTCGAAATCTACCTGTGCCTGTAGGCCGAGCCAGCAGGATTTCTTATTGAAGAAGACAACTGTTTAAAACGTAATGTTTATCGGGAATGCATGAAATTAGACTGTGTAATTCTGGGTTACAGCGGCAGTTCCTTGAATTACAAAATGGTGGCCTCGAGGTCGTTTATTCGGCATGCCTTTTTTAGTTTGTTCAGAAGAATTCTTGGATAATGAACCTAATTACATTGTTAATATTGGTATATACCGGATGTCCCAAAAATCACTGATGGATTTTAAAATTCAATAACTTCCAAACGGTGACAGATATTTAAAAAAATCTTGCATTAGAGTTATGTATAACGTCAGGAGTTTTTGTACTGTGATTCTTGATTTTAGTTCGAATTTCAAACAACAGATAGCGCTGAGAGCAATAAGCGCTCAGTCCAGACCCGATTTTTGGTACTTCGGGATCCATTCAATACATTTTAATCTCCTATTTTCGCATGTAGGCTGAAAAATTGAGCCTGGATTGAGCGATTATTGCTTGCAGCGCCCTCTATCGATGCTATTTGTAACTAAAACTGAGAATCGCAGCATAAAAACTCCTGACATCTTACATAACACTCCTGCAAGAATTTTTCTAATATCTCTCACCGTTTGCAAGTTATGGAATTTTAAAATTCATCAGTCATTTTTGGAACACCCGGTATATGAGGCCCATATATATATACCAATGTGTACTTTTTCAAATAGACCCCCTTCCAGAGAGTTGTGACTTATTATTTAAGGAAGATATGAATTATTTATTAAGTGGGTATTATTTAAGGAAATAGGATATTGGCTCCATCTTTTTGAATCGCCCCGTGGATCTGTTAATGCGATAAAGTGATGTTTGATATTTTTTTCTTTTAGCTGCTCCTTCTTTCATCAAAGGATTGAAAGACATGTCTGTGATGGCAGAAGAAATCATCAAATTCGAGGTGCAGATTGATGGCAATCCTGCTCCTGAAGTCAAATGGTAGGCAATTTTCTTCGTATTCATTACACAAAATAATAATCATTCCAGAAAGAATTCCTCTAAAAAGGGAAATTCTCCTTTTTTGAAAGCAATTTTGTACATTTTCTGAATTCATGCAAAGAAATTATTCAATACACAGAAATGTATGGGGTCTGAAAGCTTTAGTCCTCAACATTTTATTTACTCAAACCCTTGGAGTCTGATTCTGAATCGTCGTGTACCAGAGTTATCTCATCAAATTCAGCTTATGTTATGAGCATATGAAAATTATTTATGTAATTGAAATTGTGTAATTTTTTTTTAACCCTTTAACGGTCGCATTAAATTACGGTTTAAAAATTCAAATTGCTTATTGGCACCACTTTTTTGAAAAAGAAATATTCAGCTTATTTAATGACAGGTAAAATGATACCATAATAAAGCTAATTACACTAATTTATAAAACTGGTGGGAATCGAACAAATCTGAATAAATCTAAAAAAAGACACAGCCCGTGAATATGACGGGAGCGAGAATTAAGGGGTTAAAGGAAAATTGCATAAGTTTCTTTTTGTATGGAATATTTTTTTCCATTTTTACTACATTTTGGGGTAGTTTCAGTTTTGGTGATTTATTTCGTGAGCAAAGACAAGTAAAATTCCTTATACTTTGACGTGCATTTATTTAGCATGGAGATTTTTGTCTCAGAAAGGAAGTGGAAAATCTTAAACAATCAAACCATAAATATTTGAATAATATTTGAATTTCCTTTTAAAAATTAATCTGTATTTCAATAAATTCACCAAGTATGTTTAGATTTATATCTTTAGCAAACTTCCTTTTATTGTATATATATTTCAGACGAAATGCGTCAAAATTATAGGAATTTGTCACCGTTAAAAAAATTTCCACCTTGTTTTCTGTTTCCTGTTTTCATGCCTCATTAGTAAAAGGCAAATGAGATAAATCTTTTTATCGTACAAATTTTCACCCATCCGAATGATGAGTAGAATTCAAGGCATGGCTGGTGAAATTTCATACACACTAGGTATTACGGCAGTGTTTCCCAACTGTTTGAATTGTGCTTCCCTCGGGAGGTGCGAAGCTCTTGCAGAAGAGGTTCGAGTTGATGGCATTTTTGTCATTTTCACTAAACGAGACAGAAAGGAAAACAAGTATAAAACAAGGAAAACAACATATCTTTCACGAGCTTTTCATATGAAATAGAGGTTTATATAATATTATTTCATAATGCAATTTTTTTTTCCTAGGTACAAAGATGGTCAACAACTAACGCCTAGTGATCGTATCAAAATTTCCAACGAAAAGGGAAAACCCACTTTGCAGATATTGAAGGCAAAGCAAACGGATTCTGGAAGTTATTCATGTGTACTGACTAACAACATTGGAAGCCAGGCCGAATTTAGCAATGTAGTTGTCAAAGGTAAAGAATATTTTTGTTTTATATTCGTGTTTGTAACCTGGAAGCTTAAGAATTATGTAGGATGTTCCATTTTAAATGAGAATAAAAAGAAAAATCTCTGTAATCGGCCATTAACTCTTTATGTCTATAAATATGAAAAAAGGAAAATTTCGTCTTCCAAAGTATTTTTCCTGAATTTTTGAAAATTCATTAGAAGGTTTACGCAATCAATTAATGAATTGTATAAGGAGTCAATTAAAATTAATGAACGAAATATTTATTTATAGAAATTTTATGGAATACTTACAATTTCACTCAAATCTTTCATATAAGATATTTTTTAAAGCCTTTTATAGAATTAGGAAATGTACAAATATAACCCTTACAATAAAAATGTGGAAATTTTTAAGAGCTGAAATTTTCCACCGAAAATCATTCGACATCAAGAATGCTAAACAGATGCAATTGAAAGGGAAATCATCCTTAAAAAGCATTTTTGTTTTCTGCAACAAATAAAGCTTTTAGAGCAAGATAAAGTAAATTATTTATAACTCATTGCAAATTTAAATATTTTGTGCACGTTAAATGGCACCTATATGTGCCACTCATATTGAAAGGATTCTGTAAACCTTACCTCTGTAAAATCCAAACAAATAGTACACATTACAGAAACTTGATTATATTAGTTTTTACTAGTCAAAACGATTCAGTGTACAGTACTTCATTAATATTATAATAATGTATTCTGTTTCATTTTATATCATTTATTTTTTTTATATTCTATTACACACTATTATACAAATAAAAAAGAAATAGCACACATTCCAATTTTGTTGATTTTCTTATATTAGTTGTCAGGAAGCATCAAATATTTTTAAACCAAGGACCTTGATCAGAATGTGTACGAATCATTTCTTTTGCAGAAAATAACAACCTTAATCCCTGTGCAAATTCGTTGAAAATTATGACATTATGGTAAGGTCATAGAATTTATTTTATTTAAAAAATGTTTATTCTGCGCTCATTTTAACATAATTTTCATATCTGAAAGCTTTTCACATATATATCGGCTTTATTATAAAGAGATATTAAATTCGTTCACAAAATGGAACCCTTATAGGCTTAAGTGGAAATGACGTAATTTTCAGGAACATTTTCATCAAAAGTGCCTTTGTAAAAAGTAAAGTTTATGCAAATGTAATTTATTATGTTTTGAATTTGAAAACATATAAGTAGGCTCCCTCAAATCCGTAACTCTAAAACTAACAAACGCCTAAATTCCGCACAACATCGCAGATGTAATCGGTGAAACTTTCAGTTCAGATGTAAGAACAAAATTACAGATTTTTTTACTTTTTATATCATTCCGTATGTATTTTAATCTATAATTCTAGTTAATATGACTGAACTCATGCTTTTTCATGAAGGAAGTATAAATTTATTTATGAAAAAATCAAGATATTGCGGATATCACTGGTCATTAGAATCTTTTTACCAAACATATTTATGTATTAATCAAGCTTTTTTTTAATTAAGTCTGGCTATAACTCATAGATATAAAACTTCCTTATGATTTTGATGTGAGTAAATAGGGTACATTTATGAGACAAGTTTCATTGAATAATTCAAGAGAAAAATGTTTCATCTCTATTATGCATATTTAATTATACACTGTTAATTATTTACTTGATCTTTACCTTTAATAATTTGAACATTTTAAAAACTATCTTAAGTTTTATTGTTTTAATTTATTATTTTACTTAATCATTTTAATATTTTACTACACTGGTTATCAAAAATTAAGGAAAAGTCACAAAATGCTAATTTTTAAATACGCGAATTCTCAAAAGGAGGTAATATAATTCGAATAATTATTATCTCTGCAGAACAGCTAGTCCATATAACATCTCATTCAGGTCACACATGGATCGCCAGATGAGAGTCACACGAGAGTCTCAATGAAACGGCATTGTAAAGTCACCTGGTGACTCGCCACAAAGCAGCAGTCACAGTGACCTGTCAGTGGCGTCACATATAGTAGTCATTTGAGACTCATAAAAGAGACGTATGGAATTTCCTATTTTTTGTTTCGCCGTAGTAACTGTGACTCTTGTGACCATGTGTGACCTGAATGAGATGTTATATGGACTAGCTGTTCTGCAGGAATAGTAATTATTCGAATTATATTACTTCCTTTTGAGTATTCCCGTATTTAAAAATTGGCATTTTGTGACTTTTCCTTAATTTTTGATAACCAGTGTATATTGTAAGCATTTATTATCATTTCGATTGCCTTATTACATTCAAATGACTGTTTAAAAATGTAAACAAGAAATCCGCACAACATGTGGTTTCAAGCTGTACGGATTTGAGTTCTACTGTACTACAAACTGTACTTTTTTTACAAGTGTACTTTTTTCGATAACACTTGGAAGACTGCAACAGAGAACTAGAAATTCTGTGTACATTCTCGGTCCTTGACTATCCATTTAGCAGAGTTCTTCTTTTTGGTAATTTAAAACAATATGTATTTAAAAGAAGGAATAGCATAGTTGAAGTTTATTCCAACAGAGAGATGAAAGCCAAATGACTCAGGTTCAACATTTTCAGGTGCGTTCGTAATTATATAAATACGTAGCACCTAGTGTCGTCGTTTGGATAGAACAGCGCAAAAAAGACCCAACCGAATGGTTTGAAATTTTATATATAGAATCGTTGCAGGATTATGTCGTGTCCGTTCCAATCTTTCGAAAATCGAATCCAGACTTGAAAAGATATTCATAAATGTTTTCTTCATTCCTACGTCATGAATTCAAAGCTATCCCATGATAGATGATGATTGTAGGTTACCAGGGTGATGACTTCCTTATTGAAGAGGGAGTCCTATTATTTCCGTTTTACTAAACTTAATATATAGAATCGTAATCCATTTTGTATTCATGCGAAAAAATACAACAGTTATGGCACTCAGATCTGACTCTTTATAAAACTAGTTAGAGTACGAACGCCCCTCACTGGCCACGTTTGACGTACAATTTTCGAATTGTTCGCTCTGTAACAACCAAACCTCAATAACAATAAACCTCAACTATGCTACTCCAACCTTGAAGAAGACAAAATTTTTATTCTTTCGTTTATTAAGTGTAGCCTGATTTTAGAAAAAAAGTTTCTTAATTGGGACTCTCTACATTTCATGCAACACAAGCATTAATATAAGTAAATAAAAAAATCTTTTTTTTTAACCATTTGGAAAAATGGTTGTTCTCGTCAGGGTAGGAAATCAAAAGCATATCTGAACGTTTTCATTGGTTTAATCCGCAATTTATTCGTTATCTGATTGGTATATACAGTAATCTGTATTTCCCTTTGGTTTCAACAACGATGGACAACAGAGTGTTGCCACTATGACAAAAAAGTAATAAAAACTACAAAAAAAATTAATAAATCAGAAACAAATTGAGATACAGCTTTCAAACAAATTGCATTTAAAAGTACATTTTTTTCTCTATCCGACGGTATAAAAAGTAATAGTGTCGGATGTTTAGAAGTTTAAGAATGAAATTTTATTTAAAATGGGTCGTGAGATTTTTTGGAAATCTGATGATAGAAAAGCCTTTTCCCGAACAGCCAATGAAATGCTTGGATAATACGCAAGTTTCAGGAAATCTTGCAATTTTTACGTGTAATAACACTATTAATGTTTAATTCATGGCGTACGTAATGTATGACCAGCTCCGTAGAAGTTTAAAAATTTACAGTACCGAAAATTGTAAAACTGAAATTTCTTTTAAAATTTGTTCACGATGGTTCCAGGAATGTTATCATTTAATCCATGGCGTACGTAATATAGGATCAACTCCGTGCAATTTTTTATGTCTTAAATTTTAGTCTTTGAAAAAATCATTTTCCAAATGGTCGTTGTAATTTGTTAAATTGCTATTTTTTTTTTTTTTTTTTTTTTTTTTTTTTTTTTAAAGCTTCACCCACATTTACCAAAGGCCTGGAGAATGTGGAAGGTCTTGAAGGAGATACATTGCAATTCAACGTAGAAGTCAATGGAAATCCCAAGCCTACTATTAAATGGTAACTATCTTGTATTGCATGTTCAATCATATTCATTGCATTAGTAATATATGTCTAGCCACCTGGATAAGCAGATAAAAAGTCAGGAAAATTTGTATGGGCTGGAAAAGTCAGGGAAAAGGAAAGTTATGGAATGTACTATTTATTCTTGAGAAAAAGTCTGGGAAATTTGAAATTTCTGAGAAAAAGTTGGAAAACTTTGAAACCTCCATGAAAAATTTAGGAAAACTTTTCTCATTAGAGGCTATGCATATATAATGTGATCATCTTAGGAAGGAGGGGGGTCTGGCACAAGATATCGCACGAAACCTCTGGGGGGAGGGGGGTATACTTTTTGATATCGTTGTCATTTATGATCCCACCAAACTTTTCTTTTTTCAGTAATTTTTCTTTAAATCCAAATAGTCGGTTACCTTTCTTACTATTATTACTTTCTTCTATCTTCAATAGAAGAAAGTATTGTAATCGAAATTTTTTTCGACTTCCGGTTTTCGACGGATTTACATGTTTTAGGGGTCAGAGATCCCAAAAAACATGTTTATAGAAAATGTCTGTCTGTCCGTGTGTCCGTCTGTCTGTCGCCATTGTACCATCAAAAACTGTATGAAGTTATGCATAGAATTGAACCAAATTTTTATTTTAAGTTTTTGGATATGGCAGGTAGGTCCTCCCTGAATTTGGAAAAAGTTCGCCGGTAGGGGGCGCTGTAATAGCGATTTTTTTGCGATTTTGAATATTGTACCATCCAAAAGTATATGAAGTTATGCATAGAATAAAACCAAATTTTTATTTTACGTTTATGGCTATGACAAGCAGGTCCTCCCTGAATTTGGAAAAAATTCGCCGCTAGGGGGCGCTGTAATAGCGATTTTGCATATTGTACCATCGAAAAGTGTATGAAGTTATGCATAGAATAGAACCAAATTTTTATTTTAAGTTCTTGGCTATGGCAAGCAGGTCCTCCCTTAATTTGGAAAAAATTCGCCGGTAGGGGGGGCTTTAATAGCGATTTATGTGCCGTTTTGAATATTGTTCCATCGAAAAGTGTATAAAGTTATGCATAGAATTGAGCCAAATGTTTTGTGTTTCTTTTTGGTCATGTCATGAAGGTCTTCCCTGAATTTGGAAAAATTCCGCTGGAAGGGGGCACTATAATTACGATGTCTGTACCATTTTCTTTATTGTACAATCGGAAAGTGTATAAAATTATGCATACAATTGAACCAAATGTTTTGTGCATGTTTTTGGCTTTGGCCAACAGGTCCTCCTTGAATTTGGAAACTTTTCTTGATTTTTCGTAGTTCTATTGTCCATCGGCGGCTCGTGCAGTGGCGGGAACTCACTTCCTGCTAAGCCGGCTATTCGCAAACATCTGATAACAACAGAATAAGGAAAAACTATTAATTTTAACAAATATCATGATATAGATTAACTCGTTTTTAGTTCATTTAATTGACTGAAGCAGGAATTTAAGATGAAAATCAAAGTTGGTATAGTAATGAACTAATAATATTGAAGTATTAACATGTGTAATTAGTTTTTGAAATATTAAGATGTATAAGATAGACGAAAGTTTTGGGATTGGCACATCCAACTAGTTTTTTATATGTTTTTATGAGAATACAAAGTTATTATTAAAGCCATTAAATGTTTATAAAATCATTTCATTCCAAAATTTGGAATACCCCCAACGTTTGGCATTCCTGTTCATCTGCCATGTGCGCATATAATTCGCTATTAGAGAAATCGGGAGCATAATATGTAGAAAATGACAGTCGCGTTTACCAGTAAAGAAAGACAAAGAATGTTGTCCACTGTTTTGTTGATAAGTTCTGCTTTTAACCTCCCCGGGCAGGGGACGAGTGCAAGAACACAATATTACTTTTGAATGCATTATATAATAATGGGCTATTATTAAATATTTTTAAATAGTAACTATCTCTTTTAGATGCTATTTATTTCATGTATTGATATTTTGTTGACTTCTTGGATGCGTAAAGTATGCGACTAATAAATGTATAATTATTTGTATAACACTGCAAGTGTAGAGGAAAAATAGCAAGAAAGGAAAATAATCTAAATATCAAAGATTTTTTAGATAACGATAACATCGAGTAAAGAAAGGGGGGGGGGGGGGTCGACGAATAATAACATATGATATCGTAAGGGGGGTAATGGGTCCAAAATTAGCAAAATCTTGATAACGTTATAGTATCTGTATAGCCCTTTATAAAACTAAAGATTTGAAATTTCAATGTTTGAAATATCTAACTTTGTTTTTCGTAAGTACGGTGAAGAATATTTCAACATCTCGTGCAATTCTTTTTTCTACATCCTGGCAGTCCTTCCTAGTACTTCAAAGATTTTCAATATCAACTTCACTGAATCTTTGTACAATTTGGTAAGATAGCTTAGGTGATCCAGTCTGCTCATTTATATTTGTTTGGAGACAGGCCATTTGTTAGTTTAATTAACCGGATATTTATTATCCTTAAACTGGATTAATTACAGAGCATCTATAAGGGGTGCACAAATGAAAAGTGGACACAGAGTGTAGAACTTTTTATTACAACCAGGGTTCCCGCTGCCGTTTGCCATTGCGCCAAATCGCGACAAAATGCTTCATTTGCCGAGTAAATGAACAATTAGACTCGCTAAATTGTGAGTGCTCAAATTCTGCTCTTTTTTTGTGTGTGTGCCAATACAGTTGATATTCTTACTCGCGTTGCTGAACGATTGATGTCGGTTTAAAGTGTTCAATCTCACCGAACCATTTACATTGCTTTATTATCTATTTACAGAGATACTGGCTCAACACCCATTCGGTTTAGTAACAGCCAAAGAGACAGAAAGGATTATGCGATAGGCATTTCTCTATTGTCAGTTAAACTGCCTATGCGACGGCGTCGCATCGGTAAAAACACAAACAAAATGGCTCGCATCAAGCGCCAAATGGAGCAAAGATTTGCTGGAATTAGGTGTTCAAATTAGCCATTTACCATACTATTTGTTAGTCGTATATGCAAAGTGTCATTGGCCAGTCATTTTTTTCTATCGGCTAGAGTCGAAATCTCATAGCAATTTTTAGTTGGTAAATCAAAGATAGCTGTTTTGAATTAAAAACACATTTAGGAGACATTTAGAGCACACTTATTTTTAATAGTTTCTGTAGCGGATAGTCGAATTTCTATTTTATAAGCAATTACAATAAAATAGGTTATTTTAGAACACATCGAAAGAAAAGGATGCAATAAGGGATTGAAAATAAATTTTTCAGTGTTTCACGGCAAATGTAATTTGCTAACTTTTTTTTCATTTGGCTACTGTTTTATATTTCTTATTAGCCAAATCGCTCATGTTGGTCAAAAGCCAGCGAAAACCCTGATTAAAACTCCAAAAATAATCATTGTATTTGTTGAGGCATTTGTCACCAGTAGTTCGATACCCCTGGCATAGAACTCTTGGGGCTGATATCGGAAGAATGTTAGTACACTATCCTTCACTTCGTCCTCCGAACTAAACCGTTTCCTTGGTGTGCCTTCCTAACCTCGTTTGTTCCGAAACTTTACGGGTCGTCACTCGTCTTTCATCGACCGCTGATGCATCGATGATGGCAGCGTGGACCTAGCCTGATCTCTGTGTATCCTTGACTGTCTGAACTCTTACACCAGGTGTTCAAAGCTGTACGGCCTAAACAGTGTTCATCCTAAACATGCTGTCAACATAAAAATGTCTGCGTTTGTTGCCCTTTCAGTTACCAAAAAATGCACTACGTCTCCCTGCTCGACTCTGGACGATTCCATCCTGTTCACCCTATGTTTTAACCCTTTGAGGGGCAAGTAATGGTGTTTCTGTAATGTCGAATTCACATCGAAATCTGCAAAAAGATTTTTTTGCAAAATGAAGAAGAGCAATTTTATGACTTTTATCCACCAAAGTTAGAAAAGTAAAATTTCATAAAATTTTTCTGGTGCAAATTTTCATTCATCGTAGGTGGGATAAAATATATCCCACCGCCCCTCAAAGGGTTAACCATCAGTTACAAACTCATAACTTCCAAAACTCTTTCCAAACGACGCAACTTTGTCTAATGTGCCACTAACCCTGCGCGAAGCCAAAATCAAATGAAAAACCGACAACTTTGATAACGTCGGTACGTCAGCTGTCGACTTTTCAATTGGGCACCCTTTATATATTATTTATAAAGAAAAAGTTTGTTAACGGAAATTTACTAACTTAATTTTAATTTAACTTAATTTATTTTAACTAACTTATTTTTATTTGCTACTCAGTCAAAGAATTCTGTGACCGTTGTGATAAAGAATTTCATCCTGATTGGAAAAATGGGATGGGATCTGCTAAAACTGTGTATCTGCAAAATGTTCAGCATATAAAAAAAATCCTCATTAACGTATGTAGGGAGATCAAGCAATTATTAACCATGAAATAAATATCTTGGTATCTCAACAATTTGTAAATTTTGGTAAAATTTGCGTAGAAAATCAGTAGTTTTTCCTTTAGAATCAGTTGGGAATGTTCCACTCTTAAATTCAGAATTTTGGAAAACCTGGAAAAGTCAGGGAAATTTATAGCTGAGCTGGGCTAGAGATCTTGCAGCGTGTTGTTAGTAATTATACGCTAGCGTCTGCTAGGCTGAAATTTCAGAGCATTGAATTGTTTCTATCGGCAAATGCTTCCCTTCTCCCAATTTTGTCATCAAGAAAACTCAAAACAACGAAATCGACAAAAAACAATGTAAAGTTAAATACAATAACACATTTGCAACTGCTGTCACGAATTTCCATCCTTTGGATATATGTAAAACCTCCCACACGCTTTCATTTTGCATTCTATATATGTTACATTATTTCTCAACTATATAACTAATATGCGTACTTTTACACAATCAGTATACTTAGTATATTAATACTAATCTCATCCAGAAAGTAAGTACCATTTGGATATTAAACAAGAAAGAAAAAATCATGCGTCAAGCATAGATTATGAAACACTTTCCAACACATTTAGAATCATGATACAAAACTGCACCGTTTAATAAGTTAAAATATTATGTCTCATTCAACCCTATGGAAACGCATAACATACTTGAAAACACAATTTCAGTTGTCCCCGTCTACAATCGGGAAATGATGCGAATTCTTTGATCAGCCCTGTATATATTGTACTGCTTTATTGTATAGTAATCATCTTGTAGTGAAATTCAGTGATTTATATCAATTTCAATACATTTGAAGTAGCGTAATGTCATTAAAATGAACTGCAAAAGATTTTCCCCCTATTGGCTATAATGTAACGGAATTCTTTTGAGTGGCCCTGTCAATGAACTATTAATCCCACATGCTTCATACACAATACCAAACATGCCTTGGTGACACTCAATAAGGTTTATCCATTGCATGTGAGAGCGTGGACAGACAAACCGAATACATAAACACTTTTCAACTTTGTTGGAACATGTTAAAAAGTTTAGCAATTTGTTTCCATTTATATCCATTTGTATTTTATTACAGAAAAATATGCACACCTTAAATTACTCACCGTGCGAATTAAGGCATGTGCCACATCTTGGCACTCATTGCAGCGTAGAATTCGGTTGCCTGCGACCTGAACCGATTCTGGACATTTACCTCGATCTCATTATCTCTTGCAATCGTGAAATGTTTTGAAAATGTATTGACAAATCAGAAATCGGGAATCGCCTATTGGAACGAACTTTTTCTTCGATGCAGCACACCCATTTTTCGGTGATCAACGACGGGCGTCTAGTGCGCTCCTCGTCGTAGGCATTTTCCCTTTCTTCGTTAGACATCCTAACCCACTTTCGCACAATACCTTCACTCATCTCGTTCACTACGTTCGTTTCACTTATCTGACCATAAATGTCACGAAGTCTGACATTTCTCGCATTCAAAAACTTGGTCGATCGATTATTTTAAACATGATTACCGACGAACAATGTCTTCAAGCATTCACGTAATCAAACAAAATGGCTAGGTTTATTCGTTCTCGAGTTGAAGGATACTACGCATGCGCTACCTTCGTGCTGTCAGATGCGTGGGAGATATGCGCAAACGGTACTTACTTTCTGGATGAGCTTAGTACATCAATAATAAACAGTATGATATGTACATGCATTTATGATATGAACATAAATACAGAAAATCTTTTTGTTAAATAATGTAACATGCAAGATAAATTACCTAATGCAGGCCCTACTGTTAAATAGGTGGTTATGTTAAGAGCCTACACTCGTCAGCATATAATATTACCAAGCTATTGTAAAACCAATTGAAGCACTTTATACAAATTCCTCATTTGCATTTAATAATTTTAACCCTTGATGTCCCAAATTATGAATTCATGAAAAATTCATCTTCTAAAGCATTTTTCGTCAGTTTTTGAAACTACATTAGAAGATTGACACACTCATTTCATAAATTTTGGAAGAATTTTGCCAATTAAAACTAATTCATTAAATTTGAATTTATAGGGATTTTGTGCACTATTTATAACGCCACTCAAATCTCTTATTTAAAATATTTTTTTAGTACTTTGTAGAATTAGGAAATGTACAAATAGAATGCTCTTACAATAGAAATATAGGCATAATTCCTACCTGAAATTTTTCAAACGCAATCTTTCAACGTCAAGATAGCTGAAAAGATGCAAATGAAAAAGAAACCAACCCTTTAAAAATATTTTTGTTTTGTGTAACCCATAATGCTTTTGGAACAAGATGAAGTAATGTATCTATAACTCATTCTAAGCTCTATGACTACTCATCGACATATTAAATGAATTTTATAACAAGTTATTTTAATGGTAATTTAAAGTACCGTCAGGATATAAAGGGTTAAATATATGTTCAATTGTTGAGCTTTTTGCTTTACTGACTTCAATTATCAATTCAATGTAAGGAATTAACTGATTTTTACCCCCCTAAAAGACGAAATCGGATAACAAAGGAAAACAATTTCGAATTCTTTCAGGTCTAAAGATGGCAAAGAATTGAAGGTGGATGGGAAGCATATCAAGATGATGGAAGACACTCCCAACTGTTACACCCTCATTGTTGATAAGGCAACGCTTGCAGATGTCGGTGTCTACACGTGTGAAATCAAGAACGAACATGGTCTGAAAGCCAGCAATGGAAACTTAAATCTGAAAAGTATGCGTTCTTCGATGATCTTTGATGAATACCTTGATGATCTATTTTGCTAATTTGTAAGGATACGGTAGCCCTTCATTATATGTATCACTCTCTTCCCTCCCATCTTTCTCCCACTTTCTCCATCTTCTAAAATATTTTTTTTTTTTAAGCATTAAAACTTTTACCGCAATCTGTATGTATCTTAGAAATAGTCTTATCACATTTGAAGTTGTCATTAACATGTATAGCAAAATAAAAATATTTATCTTGTTTCAGCTAAACCTGAATTCATCAAAAAATTATCTGATTCGGAGTGCAAAGAAGGTGAAGCTATCACTCTGAGTACAATGGTAAAAGGCTATCCCGTTCCGTCCATTAAATGGTAAGCTGGGGTCTTATATCCTTGTGAAAGTTTCTTTTCTCATTGCAGATTTTATTCTTCAAAGTGATTTTTTAATCATTTCTGCTTATAATGATTTTAACTCATTTCCAGGTTCTTGGGAGAAAGTGAACTGAAAGATGACAAAAACTATGCCATTATTTCAGAGAAAGAAGGCAGTTACTCTCTGAAAGTGAAAAAAGCTGTTAGAACAATGAGTGGAACCTACACTTGCAAAGCCATGAATGAAATGGGAGAGGTTTCTACCAGTGGTGTTCTTACTGTTGTTGGTAAATGAATGTTACCATAACTCAAATATAAATATAAGCAAAATAGTCTTTATTTACGTCCACTATTAACTATACCATAAAATATATATTCAAAACAACTTTCAAAATATATACTAAAGTACAATTATTTGCTTAAAAGACTCCATTTCAATAAAAACACGTCAAAAATATTAAAATTGACATGTTTCGACATCAGAATATACAAATACCACAAATACAATGCACATAAAAACTGGAAATATAGTCATCTATTAAAAAGTTAACATACACTACCCCCTATATTTTCAAAAACGCCCGTTGCTCCCTCTATGTACCGATTCCTAAACTTGTTTAACCACTCTATCCAAATACTCGGGATGTAAAAAGATCGTTACAAACCTTTGAACCCCTTAAATAAATTTCAATTGACTCCCTTATAAATAGCTGTAAATAAAAATTAGACCTATAAATCAATCTATCCTCATCAAAAAGTAATGTTAATATTCTCTTTATTATACAGTCTCTGTATTTCTTCTGTTATATTTTATATCTACAATATGCTCCTTACATCTGATACTGAATTTTCTCTGGGTCATACCTACATAATGATTTCTGACTCCCCCTCAATAATAAATGGAATCATATAAACTCCTGTGAGGTCACCCTTATCAATCGGATCAGTTTTGGTGTTTAAAATCATTTTGTCCTCGCGATTAAACATAAACCAAAAAGAGTTTTTATAAATTCAAAAGAAACTCGGGTAATAATTTACAGCCATACTTTTCATCCTAACATCACTATCAGTTTTATTTCCAGAAACATCTGTGCACATTTTAATAAAGCTCTGAATTAATTTATTAAATATTTTTACCTGATACCCATTGTTAATACCCATTATTAATGACAATAAGTTTAATTTTATCTAATCCCCCCCCCCCCCAGATTTACTTCGGAAGATATTCTAAAAGCACTATTGACCATGAATCTGAAAGTAGATAATTTCTAAGAAAATTGAGTGCATGCGTCAGAAGGCATAATATTTAAATTCGCGATTGGTTTTCTGTGATTGTATAAGAAAAATTTGCTTTGTTCAGCAATATTTTTTAAATAATTTTTTAAAGAACAATATTAAATATATTTAATACAAAATATTGCAGAAAATTCAAGATTATTTATACTGTTGTTCTAAGTTTCTGTGTGAAAAGTTTTGTTAAATACGTATTTTCTACTCTTTACAAATTTGTTGACCAATAACAACGCAAACATCTCACAAAAAAATTTACTTATGTAAGGGCTTTGTGTTTATTTTGATTAATTTTGTATATGAGTTTGCTACATTTTGCATCATCGATATATTGTATGTAACAGCAATTTCAATTTTGAACTGCAGCAATTTTATCTGTTTGCTTATCATACCTGCCAGATGTTTGTAAAAGAGTATTTTGCTTATGTGAGGTTATAATTATTTATATTTATGCTGGTAGCGTAGGGTCGATGTCATTAAAGTTGTAGATTGGTGCTGCAGAGTGATGCAGAAAGTTCTGCTACTGAAAAAAATCTTGTTACAACACTATAATTAATTTTGTGCTTACTATAAAATAATCATCCAATTACAGGCATTTCTCCTGGTAACTCAACTTTGAACTTTGAAGGGGGGGGGGGAGGTTCTCTGAGACCTAATGGTAACTCAATATTTATTGTTTAAACAGCATAATGGTTGCCATGGTGTTAATTTTAATAAAGGAAAACCTCATTCATTTTCACATTTTAGCAAAAATATGTTTAAATCGATCACTTTGTACTGTTATATTTATTTTTTTCACAAATGATGTTCTCAAACTAATATAAAAATGTTGATATGTTCAGTTGTGTTAACACAACTTTACCCCTTTTTTCGAAAAGAGAAACGTGATAGAGAATAGAGTGTATTTACGAAAAAATTGCCTGTGCTTCTGTCTATTATGTTTATTTATTTTTAGATAAAAAGAATGCTTCAAATTTAAGCATTTATAGTTCAACACACTTTTTTTTTCCATCAGAAGGAATGTACAGTTTATTGACATAGGCTTCTTTACTTAGTGTTTACTTTATGTCAAGCAAATTTCTAGGAAGTTAGGAGAATAGCTATTCAAAATTCATATTGGGCAACATTTTGTTTTTGTAAAAGTCGTTAATCGGAAATGAAACTGAATGACAATCTAACACCCTTTGATATTCTAAATAGTGACCACACCACTTTTATATGTTTAGTCCCACAAAAGTTATCTTAACATGTTTTCTTTTATTAATTTTTTAGACAATAAAATTGCTTATTATTAATGGTTTATTTATACACAGTTACAAAGAAGAAACCTGAAATTGATCAGCAGCTGCAGGCAACTCAGTTAGTGGAAACTAAACCTGGTAAAATTGTTGCTAAAGTATCAGGTGAACCCAAGCCAAAAATTCAGTGGTGAGTGTCGTATTTTGAGTTTGTCTTTCTTTTAAAAAATTCATGGGTAACCCGTGGTGATCTACAATCCAAATTTCTATTCTTTATTGATCTTGAAGGTTGAAAGATGGTAAACCGATCCCCAAAAATGATCACTTCTCTGTCGAGGAATCTGAGGATGGTACAGTTGCACTTTTGATCGATAAAGTGGGTCCCTCTGATGCTGGACTGTATTCCATTGTTGCCACTAATGAAGATGGTGAAGCCAGATCCGAAGCTCCTGTTACAAGTAGGTGTTGATTTTTTAAAAGTATTTATTTGATCTTTTTATGTATGCTTTTCTTTTCTGTAATCCTTAACCCCTTGCCTGTGGAATATATTTGTGAAAAACGTGCCAAAAATGGAGAAAAAAAATTCTCTTTAATTTTGTTCGTTATTATCATCAAGATGTTAGAAATAGATTAATAAAAAAAAATTAAACGAAATAACTACTATATTCAATATTTTCACATATCTGGAAATGTTAATGGATTACAGTAAAGTTTGCTCAAATTATAGCAAAGTAAATCAAATGACATAATTTTCAAGATTAATATAATAAACTAATACAACAATATCATTATTTATATCAACTGTCATGAATTCCATGTCCCTCAGATTCCTTTAAATTTCACAAATCCTTTCCAGTATGGTATATACGAAATTTGGGAAGAACTGCAAAATTGCAAAAATCCGACAAATGGCGCAAAACTGCCGAACTTTTCGCGGGAAAGGATCGCCATCTATTGGGAAAATGGTAAATTACACATTGGACGAACTGAGTTCGGACTTCACGGAATTGAAACACCGATTTTTCTCTTGCCCGAACTCTGGTCGAACATTCCAAAATTGGCGTATTTGCGTTACCCGAATTGAGTTCGGGCGTCACAGGCAAGGGGTTAAGAATTATGAATATATCTAAAGAAAGCTTTTGGCAAACTTTAGTTCTTTAGCCAATCAGCAAAGAGAAAGTATTGCCAGATTAAAATAACGTTAGCAATAGATTCGTCATAAAACATTGATTTTTAAATTGTTCTTTAACCTCCTCATGTGTGTATTCCAATTTTTTGTAATTGTTTTAAGATCAGTTATTGATCTAAATTCAACTATCAGGTATAGATATTTGTAAACTATCTATATTCTTCATATGTTGAAATGTCAAGACAAAATTTCTAACTTGATGTATCTCTGAATGATGTTAAGAATGCAGTATTAGTCCAAGTTAACTTGGAATTTGGGATAATCCAAATTCCCAAATTACATAGTCTACAATACATTAGTCAGTTGAATGAAAAGAAAAAATGTGAGTCGGTTAAAATGAAAATGCAATATGCAAATAATAAGTTACATAAGAAAAACCCACCTTTTAATCATCAAGAGTACAGTAAACTTCCGATTAACCTCCACTCGATCAACCGCCACCCTCAATTAACCGTCACCCCCTTTTCTCATTTTTTTTAAATTCAGAAACGAACAAGAAAAATTCAAATGCACATACACCCGAGTGAGACGGCGCTATTTTGAATAAAAGGCTTGTCTGACGGGAAAAACAGCAACTAGAAAGTATTTTTGTGGATGAAAATCCCAGACTATCTTAATTGTGATAAGAAATATATTGGTTATGAAGAATTAACAGATAACGAAATTATTCAAAATGGCTTGAAATCAGATAAATCTGAAGCGGATGAATGTGATGAATCCAGGAATGATCATCCAAGAGTTAGTCATACTCTCTAAATGCATTAATTGGTTTGAGATGCTACAGGAAGCACTTACAATTAAAGTAATACTTTTTTTATGTAGCATTCACAATCTTGCTGTAGTAAAAGCACAAGCAAAATCCAAACATAAAAGTACAATGAATTACTTTGTATGAAAACAGATACTACTACTATATATTTATTCAGTAAAATTCTAAATTTGTTATAAATTAGATTTCTTATTATCAGTCATGCTTTTTATAAACGAAAGTACACAACAAATAAAAAATATACTTTAATTAATCTTATTTATATAGAAATGTAATTTTAGTAACGATCATGTACTGTCTTTCACTTATCCGCAACACCATCGGTCCCGTAAGTGACGCATAATTGGAAGTTTACTGTATTGTCAAAAAAAAAAAAAGTTTTTTGAATTTCTCTCTATTTGTTTTCTCATCTTCCATTTTCATGTCAAATGAAACAATTATGGCAGTAAACCCTGCACCTAACCCTCATTTTATAAAATATAAGATGGACTTTACCCACGTTACATCAACTGCGGATATATAGACATAAACAACAATAGGAGTGAAGGATATTTCAATTCTGCTTCCTGATGTTCAATAAACAGTCCTTTTCTGAGGGTCCATACCCCCCCTCCCCCCAACCCCAAGACGTGACTGATGCTACTCGTGGATAATGCACATTGCCCGTATCTCAACTTTTTCACATTTATAAATATTTTTCATATTTTTTTTCTTTTGAAAAAAAAACCTTTTCTATGCAATATTTTTCGTACAATTACATTTTACTTTTTTTACTGAAAATATTTCTTTAAAATGCGATATTATCTTTTGTAAATCTAAAAATCAACTGTAAACTATACATTGGTCGACCAACATTATACTATATTTTTGAAATCCTATTGCAGCTTTACAGCTTTAAAATACAATATTAATTTACCTATTTTAAATTGAGTAATATGTTTAATTATGTTATTTAATATACATGTATTTAGTATCTTGTCATTTAAAGTATTTCAAAGTATGAGTGTTTTAAATTACTAAAAACTAAATAATTCAGAATTCAGGATAAATAAATACTTCATAAAACTCTGCAAACAACGACGTAACAATGCGCTATCCCTATATATTTTTTTAACAGTTGCTTTGACTGTTGTCTGTAATTAAAGATGGCATTTATGTCATTAAGATAGGTTTTAAATTTGACCTAATATGACTGGTCTAATTGATGAATTTAAAATAATAATATACAGTAAAACCTCCCTAAAGAGACCACGTTCCGTTCCAATAAAAATGGGTCGCTCCGAGAGGTGGTCTCTTAATGGAGGTCATGTTTAAATCTAGATTTTAATTGTTGAAAAAAGGTAACAGTTAATGGTACTAAAAATGATTTTTCACATTAGGAAAAAATGGGAAAATTTAAGTATCAAAACAAAAGTAAATTACATAAGTTAATGACTGCAGAGTTTAAAAAATGAATACATTGATGTTTGCTTTGCTTTTACGGTTTTATCTTCTGTAACTTTTATTTCGAAGTTCAGTCAATAAATGCAATTTTTTTGGACGGGAATAAATAATGACGATTTCATTTATTTATCTACTTCTTTGAGAGTTTCCTGACAGAATAGGGCAGGAGAGTTTAATGACCGTCATCCCTAATGTGTCATCAGAGTTCAATTCATTGCCTAAAAAGGCACAAAGGGGTTACACTTAAAAGTTACTGGAATAAATAAAAATTCGAAACTTAGTTTAGATGTTTGATGAATAATGCGTTCTCCGGAATTATTTTTCTAATAAAATCTTCTTCAAGTGACCCGGAAAAAACGGAATTGGTTTCATTTTCTTCAAAGAAATGGGTCGCTCATGGAGGGCATTCAACTAGGGTGGTCTCTGAATAGAGGTAAAATGAGTATGGAGCCTATGGGAATAAATTTCGTTCCATGAAAAAAGGGTCGTTCAGGGAGGTGGTCGCACAGGGAATTTCCACTGTATATAGTTTCAAGTAAAGTTTGTGGGTTAAAACAAGATATTTAATTGGCAAACGTTTATTTTTTGTTCATTTTTTAGAGTTATAATCTTTGAAATAACTTTAGAAATCGCCATCACACTTCTGTAACAAATATCTCTTTCTTCTAAATTATCTTTTTTTCTTTTTTCAACTAGCCATTCCACCTGGTAGGAAACCAGAATTTGTGAAAGAGTTAGACAAAGTGGAGTTGATCGAATGCCAGACTTTGAAATTAGTGGCCAAAGTAATCGGCAAACCAACTTCTATCAAATGGCAAAAAGATGGTGAAGATCTTTCTCCGAGTGACACCGTTCGAATAACCGAGGACGCTGATGGCACGGTAGCTCTCATGATCAGCAATGTCAGCCAAAAAGACGCTGGAAAATATACTGTGATCGCAACCAATGCTGAGGGAAAAGCTCGCAGCACCTCTTTAGTGCAAGTTCAAGGTAAGTTATTGGGAAACAGAGGAAGATCATTATTATCATTATTTATTTTTTTAATGCATTATTTTGCTTTCGTTGTCCGGCCATCCAAGGCTGTCGTATAGATGGCTGGTGACTCACCCAACCTAGTTTATTAGTGAGAAATTGCAGACCCAGGTATCGGCCGGAGTAGCTCAGTGGTTAGAGCAGCAGTCTTGTGTACTGTGGGTCCGAGTTCGATTCCTGGCTCTGGCTAATGTTTCCCTCCAGTTGGTTTTATTGTATTTATTGTATGTATGTCTGTATAACATTTATATATACCTTTAACTGTTGAATGCAGGCGTTATTTATGTGTGTATGTGTACTTTAATATATATTGTAGTATGTGTGTTTTATTATTGCATTATTTTGCTTGTTCACTTTTCTGAAATATTGTTAAAAGGGCAGCAACACTTCCGCAATCGCGTGTAAAACAGCTGATATATGGATGTATCTTTTTCTCGGAAATTATTCAAGGGAATTAAATACATTTTTAGGGTTTCGTACTTAAAAAGTAACAAGTTGGAAATTGCACGTCAAACCTGGCAAATGAGGTGCGTTCGTATTATAACTAGTTTTATGAATATTTTTTGCACCGCATAGTGTACTAAATGTAAATATATTTTAGTGCACTTCCTAAGTGCCTATCGATTTCATTCTATTCGAAAGGCTGTCACATCCTTAAAATGCACTTGAAATAATTTTTTCCCATGTGCCGTCCTAGAACGGAAAACTTTGGACTGTCCCTGTCATTAAACTATACAACCGATTTTCATAAAATTTGACATGACTGGACACAATTTTGCAACCATTATATATTTAAAATTTCAAACCATTCGGTTCGGTAGTTTTTACTCAATTATATGCGGACGGACGGACAGACTGAATGACGACTATAGGTGCTACGTATTTATATAATTACGAACGCACCTAAAAACGGAACCATTGTAAGATCACTTGTCTGTCTGTCACAACCATTTTACTGGTAAACTATGAAACGTGGAAAATTCAATTTGGCTGAAGTCATAAAGGCCTTTGACCCACCTATTTAGAGATTATTAACCATTCACGAATATGCTTAGGGAAAATGTAGAGGGTCTAATTAAATTAATTGACAAACAAAATCTTTTCTTTGTATATCCTGTGGGGTATCGTGTAAAAGTTTTCATAACGCCGAACTCAAAAATACATTTCTTTTAATTTTAGGTATTATACAAGGGGCAGTCGAAAAATAAGTTTCCCCTGGCGACTGGGGACAGAGGTGTGTATGCAAGACAAAAAATGTAATGAGACATTAAAGATAAAACATAACTTTATTTTTCCACATAAGTACCAAGTACATTGAGACATTTGTCATACCGCTTTATATGCTTCAAAAAGCCCTCCAAGAAAAAATCAGGGCTTTGCATATGGACGAAGCGTTGAACGGCTATGGGCGAAAGACGACACAGCAGGTGAACGCGAACGTGCAAGACACCGATACACCATTGGGTACACTATCTGCTTGATCGCGATCGACCTCTAACCAATGGTGTATCGGTGTCTTGCACGTTCGCGTTCACCTGCTGAGTCGTCTTTCGCCCATAGCCGTTCAATGCTTCGTCCGTATGCAAAGCCCTGATTTTCTTTTTGAAGCATATAAAACGGTATGACAAATGTCTCAATATACCTGGTACTTATGTAGAAAAATAAAGTTAGGTTTTATCTTTAATGTCTCATTACATTTTTTGTCTTTCATGCACACCTCTGTCCACAGTCGCCAAGGGAAACTTATTTTCCAACTGCCCCACGTATTTTCAGCGAGATCGTAGAAAATATAATACCAAAATATGTTTCCCCCTCTCTATTTCCGAATCTACTGAAACTAAAATCATAAAAAAATTAGGGTAAGTTGAAGTTAATTTAAACTTTGCAGGAAAACTATAGTGCTAACCCTAGGTCACGTAGTTTTTGAGAAAATCTCATTTTTCTGTTACACACACATTTCGATTTGTGGGTGTTCAGCAAAGGAGTGGAGGAGCGCCGGAGGTACCTATCGTCGCAGAAGTGTAAAAGGATTGTTGATAATGATTTTCGAAAAAAAAATGTTGGTCATTAGCCGAGATATTAACTCTTGAAGTCACGGGCGGTTTGGGCATGCATAAAGACACGGGCGGCGTTCTCTGTGCGTCATCGGCTTTTAAAACCTTGATAATAACTTTTAACCCGGGAGAACGCGCGCATACCCAGGGTATGAATGGTTTTTACTTTGTACCAATAAATACAAATAATAATCGCCACCTTATTTAATGGGACAGAATTTTGAGATAAAAGAAGTTGAAGATTATTTTTAAAAAGATAGTGGTGACAATTGTAAAAACCGTGCACACTCCGAGTTTATCAGGCCCAGCGCGCGTCCTGCCGGGTTAATGATATATTTCGGTAATGCAATGCCCAGTTTCTAATTCATATATTTATTGTACGGAACCCACTATGGGCGAGTAATACTCGCACTTGGCAGGTTATTTTTTTACATAGTTTCAGCAGAGCTAAGCTATAAGTGGATCATTAAGCAAAAAATAAAAAGCACAATACAGTAGAAGATCTTTATAAATACAAACCTAAAAACACGAGACTGTGCGTTGTATAGAATTTTGTGTTATATGAACCACATTTCACGCATCATTAAACTTACCTTTTAAACAAGGCCAATTATGCCTGAAATGTATCAAAATACAATAGCATTTCTTTGTATTGCATTCCTTAGGATCTGAAGTTGTGAATACATATCGATTTTTCTATAGATTTATGCTAATATCGATACCTATATCGATTTTCCTATAGATCTATGCTAATATCGATATCTATGGCATGGCTTTTATCGTACAGAAAATACATTTATATCATTTTGTCCATATATTTGCAGATTATATTAAAATAATTTATTGCTGAATCAGATTAAAATGAAACTGACTACTGGTTGGTTTCTCCAAACTAAATATATCGGTGACTTTTGACCTTGCATTTTAAAGCAGTATGGACCTTTACCTGGGATGTCCTTCTACATTGCTGAAACAATACAAACACCATTGCACTGTTACATATTCTACTGTGTCAGACAAAATTTGATTTAATATGGCGTATTAGTTTTTGCATAATATAGATGATTTCACTTCACACATTGTTAAATTTACTTTATAAACATGGTTCAAATATCTCTGACCAAAAATATTGTAATAGTAATTTTTTTTATGAAAAAGCTCTGAATTCTAGAGAGTCAAAATTTTTTATAATGTATGAAAGCATATGCTTTTTAATTGAAAATTCATTATTTACATCTTAGAAGTATGCGTTATATACAAAATTGCATCATATAGAATCGCAGTATAAAGGTCTTCTACTTTAGTTATGTTAATTTTAATACAAAAGCAAATAAAAAAAAATCTCAAAAACTACCTCTTTTTTGTAGCCAACTACAACTAAATTGTCAAAAACTTAGTTAATTACAAAAACAACTACTTTTTTTTTTAAAGTAGCAACTACGAATTTTTTTTCCAAAGTATACTTTACTAGTTTCAGAGTTTACCAAAGGATTCAATCTACACTCAAAATTGAAGAATGAGTAATACAATGGACCCTCCTTACATTTTTTCGGCCGAGATGCAATCAAATAAGTGCGATATAGCACAGAACATTAAAAATAAAGATTACATACATACAAGAAAATGTTTTGTGTTTGTTTCCAAAATCTTAGTTTATACGCGCATTAAATTTTTCTTAGCGAAATTAAGAGAGATACATAATACCATAAACATTTATATGTAGTTTCATAAAAATTGCGGTTAATTTATAGCGTATTTAGTTTTTTGGGAGACACGAAAACAGAGCTATATATCTGAACAAGTGATATAATGTGGGGTTACTATTGTACATATCAAATTTAATCATAAACGTACAGTTCATGAATTTTATTTGCTATTCATACAGTAAATCTGGAAATCCTTGCACAGAATACATTTTGTACAAAAGAAGCAAGTTACAATCATTTGATTTGAAGAGAGGCACATTCGCCGCCCCCTCTTTGAAGCAGCCTTAAAAATTACATCTGTGCTTACTACGAACTACTGATGTTTTGTGTTCGGATACTCCTATAAACTACTTGAAGAAGTAGTGATTACTGTAGTTTTGCTGCTTGTAGAGCACTACTTCTGACCACTGCCTGTGTCAACAGAAATTTGCCTTAAACCTTTCAGGGGCAAAGCACTTTCATTGCTAAAATGTTGAAATAAATGAATGGCACCGGGATTTACAAACAAACTTATTTGTAAATAATAAAAGGCTATATTTCCAGTCATTATTAAATGGAAAAAAATTAGAAAAATTCTGGTGCCATTGTTGCGTTTGGAAATTAAAATTAAGTGGTTTCATGAACATACCACCACCCTTGAAAAGGTTAATCAGAAAATTTTATTTTCCCATCAAAATAAAGGATAATGTGTCTGTTTAAGATGAATAACTGTCTAAAAAGGGAATTCATCCCCCCCCCCCTCCAAATCCCTGGTTTTACTGTAATAATAATCCATAATTTATCTCTGCATCTAAAAGTTTCTTTTAAATATCATTGATTTTCTTATATAATGCTATACTTTGTAATTTTGTTTATGCAGCGGTGAAAAAGCCAGAATTAGAGTCTGGATTAGAAGCACTGACTTTGAAAGATGGCGAAACTGGCCAGTTAAAAGCAAAAGTATCAGGAGAGCCTAAACCTACAATAAAATGGTAAGGAATATTTAAATCCTTTAGAAAATAAATCTGTTTTTGCTTTAAAAAATACTTATACTTTTGTGCTGCCTATTGGAAGACATCATGTAAGCTGTACATTGTTAGTAAATATATACAGTAACCTCCCCCCCCCCCCCCTGTGCGACCACCTCCCTGAACGACCCTTTTTTCATGGAATGAAATTTATTCCCATAGGCTCAATACTCATTTTACCTCCATTCAGAGACCATCCCAATTGAACTTCCCCCATGAGCGACCCATATCTTTGCAGAAAATGAAATAAATTCCGTTTTTTCCTGGTCGCTTGAAGAAGGTTTTATTAGAAAAATAATTCCGGAGAACGCATTATTCACCAAACTTCTAAACTAAGTTTAGAATTTTTTTTTATTCCGATAACTTTTAAGTGTGAAACCCCTTTGTGCCTTTTTAGGCAGTGAATTTAACTCTGGTGGCAAATTAAGAATGACGGTGAAAATTCTGTCAGGAAACTCTCAAAGAAATAGATAAATTAATAAAATCGTCATTATTGGATCCCGTCCAAAAAAAAGTTGCATTTATTGACTGAACTTCGAAAGGACTTGAAAATAAAAGATAAAGTCGTAAAATCGAAGCAAACGTCAATGTATTCATTTTTTAACCTCTTTAGTAATTAACTTAAGTAATTAACTTTTGTTTTGATACTTAAATTTTCATATTTTTTCCTAATGTGAAAAATGAATTTTAGTAACATTAATTGTTACCTTTTTTCAACCATTAAAATCTAGATTTAAACATGACCTCCATGAAGAGACCACCTCTCGGAGCGACCCATTTTGTTGGAACGGAACGTGGTCGCCTTAGGGAGGTTTTACTGTATATATACGGAGTGTCCCGAAAACATTGAAATTACTTTAATTGTTTATCTGTTGGAGATATCTGGGCAATGTAAATTACATAAGTGTTCAATTAAGGTAGGAACTGAGATAATGTTAATGAAAAATGAAATTGTCCTGCCATTAATTTCCGAACTCTTTTTACAGTTTTTAAATTTTTATACAGTCTTTTAGTGCTGTAAGTTACATTTAGGAAAATTTTAATATGATAGGGGAGATAATTTATGTCTGATTAGTCTGAAAAGAATGCTTAATGCTTTTTTTTTTTTTTTTCAATAAATGAAAGCTAAAGTTCTAGTGCTACATTCACCTCGGGTTAAATAATTAAAATTCATACAGGTAAATGTACTAAAATTACTTTCAGGTGCATACAAATAATATATAATTATATAAAATACGTTAAAAATATCTTTAAAATACACTAAAAAACATTAAAAATCCAAAACGTTTTCAGCCATTACACGGTCGTCATCAGTGGGGAATTTAACTGTTGTTATTGTTTTTCTTTACGCTTATTCGAGAATTGTCTAGAAGAAATCATTGTAATTTAAAGGTTGTACGTCAGATAAGATACCAGACAAAAGGTATTCAAATTTCCTACAAAACAAGCTTTCATCTATTATGCAGCAAATCGTCCCATACTCCATGGATATCGTATGACAATGCATCATTACAAACTATTTCTTTATTAGCAACTACTTCAACAGATTCTCTTATATTGGTTTTCCTGGTCATTATTTGTACGAAAGATAATTTTCGATTTCTTAAAATCTACTTTTATAGGTTGAGCTTGAGCTCATTTTGATAACGCAGTTTGTGGTCTATTTAATCTGAGATCTGCTTCTGAATTCTTTAATTCTATCACGAAGTTTTCTCATAGTTATACCTACACACACACACACACACACACACACACACAAAAAAAAAAAAAAAAAAAAAAAATATTTACTGTCTTTTTTTAAAGGGATAATGCATACTTTGGATCTATTAATTGCTTGGACAGGATCCATTTTCCTATTTAACCTATCTTTTGACATTGGGAAAGGGGCTGCAATTAATTTTACATCACATTTAAAAAGGGTATGCCTCATATTTTCAAAAAGCTTTGGAATGTAGCTAACTTTACAAAAATCTTAAATCTTTTATCTGGAACTGCGCTTCGTTTTCCATAATCTTCCACTTCAAACTCGTTTATGTTTTTTTTTCAATAAAACGGGATGGAATTGCATTTTCTATTGCTATTTTTCTAATGGCATCCAGTTCTTTTTTAAGGAGATGGCTTGAACAAACCTCAAATGCTCTTTTTATATAATAATTAGATGATGCTATAACGTACAAATGATCACCAAGAAGCAAATACAAGAGAATCAATTGAAATAATTGCTAATAAAGAAATAGTTTGTAACGATGCACTATCATACGATATCTATCGAGTGTGGAGAGATTTGCTGCATAGTAGATGAAAGCTTGTTTTGTGGGAAATTTGAATATCTTTATCTGATATCTTATCTGTCATGCAACCTTCAAATTAAATGATTTCTTCTAGGCAATCCTCGAATCTTATGTGTATGCACCTGCAAGTAATTTTAGTACATTTATTTGTGCTTTTTGTATGAATTTTAAATAAAGTTTTTTTTATTTGTTTTTGTTAAGGTTAATAATGAATTTACATTTTTATTTAATTTCCTGACGTAGTACTTATGTTGGAACAACAATATAGTGTATTCTTAGTTTTTATTTATATTTTATTGCCCCTTTTTCAATTCCTACTATTGGTTCACACTCTCCCTATATTTATTTATTTATTTATATATCTTGTTCCAATTTTCAATCATTAATAAAATACTTATTATTCATCCTATCAAGTTGAAATAAATTTTTTTAAACTTGTACTGGGTGACAATGGATGTTAATGAAGTTTTTTTCAAATTTTAATTCATTAATTAAATTTTAATTAATTAATTTTAGTTTTTCATGGGAGACAAAATGGCGGCCTTTGGTTATTGAAGCATTTAATGCATCTTCCTATCTATAAGGGGGGTTACCATAGGGGGACCCTGTTCTGTCACCCAATACCGCCAAGTTGGTTGCCAACTTGGCGATATATCGCCAAATTTGGCGGCCAAAATGAGTCGCCAAAAGTGACGCCAACTTGGCGATATCTCTAATATTTCGCCGAATTCCCATAGACTTCCATTGTAAACCTACTTGCTTATAGAAAATCAACCCATTGAAATATTTTAATGCAACAAAAACTAATATTAGCTTAAGGGATTCTATTAATTTTTTCTTTGATGACCTAAGTAGGAATTGACTTTAAAAACAAAATTTTTATATTACTTGTTAATATTAAAGAACCTAATTTCAGTGCTAAACCTAAAAATAAAACTAACAATAATAGCATTAAATTAAAGAAATAGAGAATTTCTTTGAGGTTTTATCTATGTTCTAAGAACACTTCCAAAAACAGGCACTGCAGGGTCTTGGGGATTCAAAATATTAAAAAAATTGTAATATTACTTTTGACCACCTTGATCCCTTTCTTGAAGAGGTAGAATAAGATGTAAAAAAGGCAAAATACATCCGATTTATTATCACTAGGAATTGATAAGTCAATAAGTAAAACAGAAAAATGTATCAAAATGTTTATTTTTTATTAGAATTTACATTAAGTAAGTTCGGTTCGTAATCCAAGTTTTCTTTAACTGTTTCTAATTAATGTATGTTTTCTTTAACTCTTTTAAATATTTCTTTAAATTTATGCCCATGTAGAATGTCTCTAACTAATAACTGTTCGTGATTTTCCTTTATTCTACTTTATGGTTTTGTAAATTTTACATTTTAATTAAGCAATAATGAACTATGTCATATTCATCATTGTCCAAGTTGGCCCAATAATTTTTGAGTTCAGGGCACTATAAGTCTGTATTGTTAAAAAGACTAAACAGACGTTTCTTATACATTGCCATATTTGTAAAAAACTCTTATTATATTATTTGTTGATTAACATAATCTCAAAATAAAAATTAATAATTAAATACTTGCATCTCCCATGAAAACAAAGCAAAAAATAAATCCATGCAGATTTGTAAAATTAAAGCAACTTGCTTTGAAACAAAGAAAAAGGGTTTATTCTGTGTTTTTAAAAATAAAAAAAATAATGGTTCTTATTATTTAGACGACTTAAAAAAACTTAAGTAAATTCACGAATTTTATAAAAAGTCAGCAAAAACTATTTTAAGCTATAGCATACTTTAACATATACGTATAATAAAAAGTATAACTGTTTTTTACTTATCCAATGTAAACAAAATCAATAACCACTCTTTGAAAAGTCTTTTTTCTTTTCTTTTTTTTTTTTTCAAAATTCTTAAATTCTTAAAACATTCATTTTCTTTTTTAAACTTCTCAGTTTTGTTAATTTAGACAGGATTGCCAAGGCATAGAGTAGAGGAAAACTAAAATATATATATATATTTTTTTAAATCCAAGAAAAGCTGTTTTGTGATGGTGCTTCAAGGGGGGTGGAAGGGGAAATACATTTACATTTCTGGCAAAACTTAGATAGCAAAAAAAGTGATTCAACAAACTAATAAACCCGAAAAGTGAAAATTCGCAAACTCATGTTTCTGGCATAGGATGTCGATGTATATTTGATCTAATATCATCTAATATCATGAAATATAGGGCAAAACAAGTGAGAATTTTTTATCAGAATTTATGTGGAATGCCTGGTATGGGTATAGAAAATAGCGTGCTTAAGTACTGGATTACTCTTCAGTCAGACCACACACTGAGGTGACTCAAGCTATGATGAAGTGCGTCTTATGAGAAAAAACAGGTTGAAACACAAAATAAACCTGTTTCAAACCTGCTTTTAGTCCTAAGACATGCAACATGTTGTTTGAGTCGTCAGAGTGCGATCTGCCTTAAATACACGGGTGGCATACTGAGTATGATACTCGGTGAAACTGTGTTGCAAATTCTAAATGAATTACATGATTAACATCTGTGCTTCATTTACCCTCTTTCCAAAGACCCCTCTGTGATATCGTTTGATATCACATATCTTATTCTGTATAGGTAATTAATATGATCCCTAGATAGTTAAAATTTAATATTAACTATCAATATAAAAATCCCCTTTCTATTTCTTTTTGTATATCTAAGTTTTAAAATAATCTACTTTCCTTTTCACATTACTTTAACGTTCCCAGAAAACACTCTCTCTGCTCTTTTATCTAAGTAAATAAATAACAAAAAGAATATTATTCACAGCCATTTCATTTAGAAAGATTCATTCTTTTCGCGTATTCCTATAAAATTTCTCTCTGTCAGATTTTTAATTCGATCTTTTACTAAGAGATAGTCAAAACTTTGGTTAAACCAGCGGTTAGATAATAACATCCAGATGTACTTTTAAACTCATGTCGCCTTTCAGTTTACCGCACTCATTCCAATGCTATTGACAGCTTTCGGATTCTTTCTTACTTTCTCACGTACTTGCGCTTGGCTAATTATCGCCTATTAGGCTTTTCATCTAAATTGAGACTGCCCCATGTATTCCAATGTAACGGTCATCCCTTGGCAAGATCTGTGTCTTACCCAATATCTATATATCGCCAAAACTTTACGAATGAAAATGTGAAACTAATCACTCTTTGCCTGCTTCTCAGAATGTAAAGATTAAGTTTTGATTGTGTGTAAGCGGGGTCACTCCCAAGGCACTTATGTGTCTGTTCAAATTTTCATTAAAGTTTCCTTATTACGCTACAAGTATTAGTTTGTATCTTCTGGATCTGAGTTTATTGTGTTGTTCGCGCATTCGTACTCCACTACGGAAAAGCTAAAAATCTCATTTAAGTAATTCAAATGATATTTCCATTTACTTATCAATATCTCAAGTTTTTAGGGAAGAAGACTCCCGCAACGAGAAACATCTTTAGTACACCCTCGGTGTTCAACCAATGTTTAAGGTTGAAGTTAGCAACTTTTGCTTTTTTTCCTTATTTTTAATGGTATACAATAATAATAATCTGCTATATTAATTATAAGTTACTACTGATGTACAGAATACGCCTCACATGTATTCGTTTTATTTAATCTATCACCAAAAACTAATATTTAAGGTTTAAAAGGCACTGACGCGCTGAGTACGCCGCCCGTGTTTTTATGTTACTGAAAACAGTCCATGGTATACAAATACTAATTAAATCAGTTTTTTTCTAACAATTTCATGTTTATTAATTTTATGCAACTACTGAGCATTGTATTAAACATAGATATCATTAAAAGTCGTCATTTAGGAATACAAATGGCACATTTAGTGTGTGCCAGCCATGTCTTTGTGTTATTACACATTGTCTGTGTTTTTAAAGATTGAATGTCGTACATAAATATTCTGTTTATATTCTTTCTATCCAGGTTAAAAGATGGCAAAGAGCTGAAGCCTTCTAATAGAGTGGAATCGATCCAAGAACCTGATGGTACAATATCCCTTGTGATTAAAAATGCCCGTCCAGAGGATGCTGGTAATTATTCCTTTGTTGCTCAAAATCCGAAAGGAGAAGTAAAGAGCTCTGCTCCTGTGACTGTCACTCGTAAGTAGGCTTTTATCCAAAATCTGGGGTGCATACTATATGTAAAATATGTATTTTTCCTTATCTGTATACTTTTTTTCAATGCATAGAGGGACCTACATTCCATAAACCTTTGGGACCTGTCAGCGTTGTAGAAGGATTCCCTGCTAAACTTGAAGCCAAGCTAGGTGGTTATCCTCAACCAGAAATTACATGGTATTTTACTCACTGTATTCTTCTTATTTAAAATCTGTATGCAATTTTGTATTATTATCGTTTTGTTTTTTAAATGAGATATTCAGTTTGATATTTCTTGTAGTTCTCAACTTTCTATTGACATTTTAAAGCCATGGAATGCTATCTGCAGTACAGTCATGCACGAATGAGACTTTATCCAATTCAAACCTGACAATTATCTTTAAAGTCAACCCAAATTTAACAAAATCTTGTTGGCTTTGAAGTCTGACCAGGGTCCAACAAAACATTTTTGATCAACCCGATCCAAACCTAAAACCTAAAAGGAAAGAAACTTAATCCTCCGTTTAATGCTATTATGGAAATAATAATTATAATATAATAAAAAAATGTAATATGTGTTTAATATCTACTGTGAATGTGTCTCTAATATCTATTTTATCAAATAATATCATAAGACGAAACTTAATTTTTCACTTTGATTCAACATAAAATATATAATGTGAACATTAAAGTCACATCCTGTATAAAAGCAATCAAATTTGTAACGACGCCCTATCGTACAACGTCCCCAGTTTGTGGTTCAATATCCTGAAAATAAATCCTGAAAATCTGAGCAAAGTGACGCAATAAAATTTAAAGTGCAGAAGTTAAACATCTTCTTCTACCCATGGAAAGTGACGTATGAGAAACAAAGTGATGTCATAAAATAAATGGAACTGCAATTAATAATAATAATATATATTTCCTCTAATTAAATTTAATCCATGAAACCGATACTGCTACTTCTACTTTCAACTCTAGCAATTATTGGCTCTCTCATTTTCAAAACAGAGTGACGTATTTGTATAAATAAACAATATTTAGTTATCAAGATATTCTCTGATGATGAACCTGGAAGGTTTGAAAGTACTAAGAAGTTTTTTAAATAAAAGTATATTTTAAACTTGTAACATTTTTTTTTTATTACTATAAATTTGTCGCCTTTTAAGTAAGATTGTGAAATTTTTAATGTTCACATTATATATTTTATCTATTTTATCCTTTGAGTGGAAAAAAGAACTCATTCATATTCAAACATAATATTTTTTAATTTAAAACAATATTCTGGATTTTTGTTTTATTACTAGTTTAATTTTAACTTGAACCACAAGATTCAAAACTCAACCAAACAAAAAGGAAACTTGACCCAAATCCGGACTACAACGCAAAAAAAGAAAGAAAGTGCTGAACTGCAGGTTGGGTTGATGTCATTTCAGGTAATATTAGATTACCCGACCTAGCCCAGGACTCTAATTTGGTGTTCATCTGTAACCATGACCAGATTTCCCTTTTGTGCGTTCATAGGTCCAATGTAATTTCTATGACTTTTTCAGTAAAGTCCCTTCCAAGGATTACTAAGGCAATATAAAATGCCGATAAAAAAACACACTAGCATCAATAAATTCTTATTTTTGACAGGAAATGATTCATTGGATAAGATGGATTCCATTTGGATAAGAGTTTAAAACTATACTATGAACCAGGGACGAAACTAAGGGGGGGGGGGGCAGAGGAGGCATGTGCCCCGATCGCCAGAACGAAGGGGCGCCAAATGAAGGATTATACCTTTGGAATGGATCATTTTCTTCTGATGGACTGAGTAGCTGAATAGCTGCCAAACATATTAGTAGCATTAATGTTTGATTTTCAGCAGCAGTTTTAAATGTCTTATCAATATAAGGGGAAAAAACTTGACCAGTTGCTTGTTAATGTTGGAAATTCTAAAACTATTCCTTAGTGTTGTTGCTTTTTCTTGACCACTTGTTTTCATTTACTCTAAAAATTCATATTTTTACTATTTTCAACATCTTCTCAACCTCTCATTATACAGATAGCTTTTTTGATTTTTTTTTTTTAATTAGTGAATGAAATTGATTTTGGCTAAATGCCGTAATAACAAAAAATTGAAAAAGAAAATTACCAAAAGGCAGAGGTGCCAATGAAAAAATTTAAATACCTAACTATGAGAAAACAGATTATACAAAAAGGCACAAGTATACAAAATATTAACTTATAAGCTTACAAGACATTAAGCTATAAGACTTATAAGACAAGGTTAGATATTAAGCTATACGTATTTCAACTTTCAAAGTATGTGCAATGACATTAGGTCATATAGAATAAATTTAAGAGATCACAAAATATCGCAAAAATAAAAGTTAGCTTGAATGTTTGAAAAATTTAAAAACCATGTGGATAATTGAATATATGCAACTCAATTATATACAGACTGTTGCAGGATTCAAACGGCAATAGGGGAGATAATAATAAATATCAGCTTCACTTGTGCAAAATAAAATGTTAAAGATTATTACCTATTATTAACTAGTCGGATGTACCAATCCCAAACTTTCTTCTATCTAATACATGTTAATTCTTCAAAATTCGTTATGACACTGTCAAAATTAAATGGCAGTATATGCCTCTCACGAGGATTCTAAATATATGAAATTCGGTGCATTAGTTCTTGAGATATTACTGTAGTAGAAATCGTGTAAATACAGCCTAGCAGCGTCACTTATTGGGTGATTTGTACCAAATTCTAATCAGCAACAACTTATGTCAACGCCTGTCTGAATCTGAAGTTTGGAGAAAATCCGTGCATTGGTTTTTGAGATAGAGCTATTGCGAAAATCGTGAAAATTCCAGCATAGCAGCGCCACCTATTGAATGATTAACATCAAAAGTTAATCAGCAACAACTTGTGTCAACGTCTAACTAAATCTGAAGTAGATGAAAATTCGTGCATTAATCTTGAGATAGAGGTATTGCGGGAATCGTGAAAAATGCAACACAGCGGCGCCACCTGTTGCGCGATTTACACCAACACGTGATCAGCACAAATTCATATCAAGGACTAACGGAATCTAAAGTTTGATGAAAATCCGTACATAGCAGTTCTTGAGATAGAGCTATTGCAGAAATCCTGTATATCCTGCAAAATGCAGCATAGCAACGCCATCTGTTGGACGATTTACACCAAAATGTTATCAGCACCAATTCATATCAAGGACTAACTGAATCTGAAGTTTGATGAAAATCAGTGCATTAGTTCTTAAGACAGAGCTATTGCATAAATCGCGAAAAATGCAGCTTAGCAGCGCCACCTGTTGGGTGATTTACACCAAAATCTAATCAGAACCCATTTATATTAGGGACTACCTCAATATAAATTTTTATTAAAGTCGGTTTATTAGTTCTTGAGATAGAGCGCCCTCAAAATTTGTGTCACATACATACAGACAGACAGAGTCACAGACAGACATTTTGTAAAAACATTTTGTATCTCAAAACTCTTTTGCCTTTTTCAATTTTTTATTTTTACAGCGTCCAGCCAAAATTGATTCCGTTCCCTGACAAAATAATTAAAAAATGCAATCAGTGTAACAGTTGGTCCAAATGCCGAGAAATTGGTGGGAAAATATCAAATTAAAGGAAATTAAAAATGCAGAATAATGGGAATGATGAATTAAATAAATAACAAAGAAAACTATTGAAAGTATTAAAAATATAGGAGCATTTTTAGAGACAATAAAAACGCATGGTTGAGATTTATGTATTGTTATTTTGAAAGCATTTAAAAAGTCCTTTTTGGGGGGGGGGGGGTATCCATATGTCCTAATATAGCAGACTCATTAATAAAAATAAGTGTATCTTTCCAAGTTTAACTATGTTGTGACCATCACAAAACTTTCTTCTATATAAATAACGTCAATTAAATCATTTAAATTATACAAAAAATTACATCAATTTATCACCAATTCATTTCAAAATATATCTGAATTTGAAGCTTGATGAAAATTGCACAATAAGTCTTGAGATAGAGTTATAGCGGAAATTCTGAAAAATATAGCATAGCAGCGCCACCTATTGAGCGATTTGCACCAAAACATAAACAGCACTAATTGATGTCAAGATATACCTGAATGTGAAGTTTGATAAAAATTCGTGCATTAGTTTTTGAGATAGAGCAATGGTGGGAATTCTGAAAAACGCATCATAGCAGCACCACCTGTTGAGCGATTTGCACCAAAACATAAACAGTACTAATTCATATCAAAGTGTACCTGATATGAATTACATGTACCTGAAGTTAGTTGAAAATCCAAGCTTTACTTCTTGAGATAGAGCTATTCTGGAAACCGTAAAAAATTATGCATAGCAGCGCCAGCTGTTGAGTGATTTTCACCAAAATGTGTAAAACGCCAAATCATGACAAGGATTAACGGAATCTGAAGTTTGAGGAAAATACGTGCATTTTTTCTGGAGACTGAGCTATAGTGGAAATCGTGAAAAATGTTGCATAGCAGCGCCACCTGTTGAGCGATTTACACCAAACACTGATCAGCACCTGTTTATATCAGGGACTAACTGAATATAAATTTTTATTAAATTCCGTGCATTACTTCTTCAGATAGAGCGACCACAAAATTTGTGTCACATACAGACAGATAGACAGAGACTCAGACTCATAGACAGACATTTTGTAGAACATGTTTTTCGGAATCTCTGACCCCTAAAACGAGTAAATCCATCGAAAACCGAAAGTTTCAAATTTTCACGAAGCCAATAGAAGAAAGTAAAAAAATGACTTTTTTAACAGTTGAACTTTGTTTGAATGCATGATTATCAGTAAAAGATAAGTTAATGAAATGTCTGCTGTTATTTACAATTGGTTGTTGTTAATTAGGTTAAAAGATGCCAAACCCTTTGTTCCTGATGGCACGCATGTTAAAGAGCTTAGAAATCCTGATGGCACGGTGGCTCTTCTTTTGGACTCTTGTAGTTTGGAAGATGCTGGCCGATTTTCACTCATTGCCAAAAATCCTCTGGGAGAAGAGACCAGTTCGGGAACTCTAGATGTATCAGGTAAATACGTATCTTTATTCTGTATGCAATGATTTTTTATTATATTATTTTATTTCATTGGTTTGTGATGTACAATCGTGAGAAAAAAAAGTAAACACCCCCTACTAACTCTGCAACTAATTATCTGTGTTGGGCACGCTCACAAAAAAAAAAAAAAAAAAACTAATTCTAACTCAAGTTCAATTTCTCAAAAATGAATCAAGTTCAAGCTCAAATTCAAAAATTTTCAAACGAACTCGTTCAACTTAAACTCATCTATAAAAGTAAACAAAGTTCACTAAAAACTCGTTTTTTTTTTTTTTTTTTTAATAGCAATTTATCGTTCAAATTTACAAAAAATTGTGGACTATTCTTTTGGTTATTCGATGTAAGGGTCTTCATGGGCCCGGTCCCATTTTCCTTTCCGACACTCGGTCGGAGCTTGGTTTGGGATTACTTTTTCTAGAGGATCGGACCCAGATGGGCCGGGACTGGATTTGTTTTCCGGCCCACGTCGGGGCTGGACTGCATTCTTCTTGAGGTCTGAACAGGCAGAAATTTGCAGTCCCAGCTCATATTAAAATCGTTGGACGGGCACGGTTCTGACCTGTACAGTAAAAATAACAGTAAAATTTGGCCCGGTCCAAATTTCTTTTTGAAAAAATGCACGTATTTTTTAATTGCTATTATTCCACAATTAAAATTGATTGATTGATTTTTTAAAGATGGGTAGATGTACTTCTAGTCAATAAAATTAGAATAGGGTAAAACCATAGAAAAAGAACCTGCCTATGACGGAATCCCGTGTTTAACAAAACAAAATGTTAATCTATGTAAAATGAGGATAACAGTAATTGTGAAAAGAATATATTGCATTTACAACAAACTATGAAGTTGCTCATAGGGGAATTAGCTCATGGTGGATTTTTCTTATTAGCTGAGCCAACTAATGTTTTGTGCAAGATGGGCCGAAGTTTTACTTTTTTATACCGGACTTGGTCAATAATTTTTTTCAACGGGTTCAGTTGTGCTCGGAGCAGTTCTGGTCAAACTTTGAACTTTTTTACCGGGCCAAAAGAAACATTTTCTACGGATTGTCTTGGTCGCGCTCGGCCTGAAAATTTCTTCCCGTGCATATTTCTAATTCAATGTATTTTTTTTATGCATAGCATCTGCATGATAAGTTGGCGTGTTTTTCCTTTAGGAATTGAAATTTTTATGAAATAATTGTATAAAAAAGTTTAAATCTAACGAACATGAAAGATATATTTTCAATCTTTCAATGGTACTAAAAATTTATTTTTATTTTTTTTGTTTTTTATACTTTTTCATTTATACCAAAAGGTGATTGTGTAATAATTAGAATTATATCATTAGTTTTCATTGATTATTTTACATATACAAATGAGTATATAGATACTGTCTCGGAAGGAATATATCTGACAGCTGTATCTTGAAATTAAATTTTTATTCGTCTCTAACTTGTTAAAAAAAGGGTAAACTTTATTCATCCTAAGTAACTTAACCCTTAAGTGGTGAGGTCTTTTTTTTCTAACGTAAGTGGTGAGGTGGGGTGTACGTAACCCCAAAATTCAACTTATTACGCACTCCTTAAAATTTAGCGAATTAAAATAAGAGAATTTCCTGTGAATTTTGTATTATCTACGTGTATAAAAGAACTGAAAAGTAACTGTAAGTGTTCATGCATATACATATAAATTCACGTATCTAAATATCAGAAAAAGTTTGTTTGCAAATGTTGAGCTCATATGCAATTTCTCTAGGGTGCAAAACACCCCACCTCACCAGTTAAGGGTTAAAATAATTAAACACATAGAGAAAGAATAACAAAAATTCTTTTATCAGGATATTTCTGTTTCCCCTATCCTTAATCCCCAGAAAAGACAAATTTTGTTTTATTTTATTTATTTATTTCTACATTAATGCGTTTCAAATTTATGTTATACGGTAAGACGAATAAAAAAATGAGCTGTTTCATCTACCGATTTTGAAATATACTGGTAGAAACTTATTTTTCAATATTCAATATTTCTTAAATGTTAAAATCTCTGAAATGCTCTTGTGGGTTTATATGTTTAAAACAAAACTGTCGTGTACGCGGAGTTCTAAAATAATTCCTAGTTTAATTTATTTCGTGTTTATGTTATCCGTTTTAAAAAGCTAGCCTGGACTGAGGATTACAGCAAACACATTTATTCCAAAATTCTTGTTCCCTTTCCACTGAATTTTGTTTGTACTAGCGCTGATAAAAATTAAATGTCTGACATAAAAAAAGGCCCTTTTCTTTTTGCATATGAATCGATAAAATTTACACGCGTAACTTCTTAACCCTTCACTGCACGATTTTTTCTATTTTTATGAAAAAAAAAATATTTTTAATTTATATATCGGTTTAATAATGGAAAAAATAGTAAAAAAAAAAATAAATTTCAAATTTTCAGCTAAAATTTGATATTTTATGGCGTGTACCTATGTACACAATTAGGGTTTTAAAATATTGTATTGCCATGTTTTACAACTAAATGAGCTTAAATTAATTAATTTTATCTCCTTAACACTCAGCAACTTTTTTTATATTAATGTTTTTAAGTATTCAGTAAAAATAATGAAAGTAAATTTTACCATAATAGCTTGATCAAATTTTTTTTTTTTCCGAATAACAAATTCTAATTTTTTGTCAAATGCAGCCATCTGACATGGACAAAATAAGTGTTATTCGATTCTTTGGACTGTTCTTGATCAGGGATAGAGATCCTATTGGCCAAATTCATGGCACATAATAAGAATTACAGTGTTTTTAGGTATGTGCCAGATGTGGTACGTGGTGCAGTGAAGGGTTAAGAATCGAATAGAGATCTTCATTTTCCCATAAAGCTGACGCATCTTTAATTATTACAAGTTATTGCCCCTTGACAACAGCCCTTCATAGACTGCCGAGTCTCAAAAATAGACTTTAAACACCTAATTTGATATCATTTTCTGAAAAATACTTTGCATTTATAGAAAAATGAAAGACTTTTCAATTTACTGCTGTTTGAATGAGGATTATGCAAATTTTTCGAATGTATAAATGAAAATGAATTAAATATAGATTGAAAATTTATTTATTACTTTAGGAATAAAATTAATTTTAAAATCAATATACTATTTATAAATTATAAACAATTTATTTTCTCATTGAAGAAAAAATTATCAAAATTGACAATTTGTGAAAGCCCCGAGGATCTCCTCTTGCCCTCACATAAATCCGGATCCAAAATCTTAAACATTTTGTTTGGCTTAAAATTGAGATACAAATACATAATAATTATTAAGATGCTGCTTGGTGCAGTATAATATCAATTTAAAAACAGTGTTAAAGACGCCTGTTTACATATTATGGCGTCTTTAACGTGTTTTTAAATTTATATGAATACATAATATACCTAATAAATATTTAGATGAACATATATTTTTATATCAATCTTTTTCTACTCTAAAAGTGCACAATATTGATTGTAATTAGTAGAAATTTTTGCAATAGATTTAAAATATCACCTTTGCAAACATCAAACTTTTAAGCCTACCCCCCCCCGAAAAAAAACCTCTTCATCGAATGCTGTCTATATATCTTTTAAAAAATAATTCAAACTTTATTAAATCCTAATGTATAATTTCCCACTTGTTGGAAAATTATCTTTATATATATATATGATGTGCGATTTTGTTTAAATGCCTGTGTCAGTTTTAAATGTGAAAAACCATTTTTAATGGAAAAATCCTTTTACACATATAGAAAATGTCCATGAAGTAAAACCTTTCATTAATCAGTTGTCATCGCGTTGTACATAAAAAAAAAGTGTATTAATTATATTTATGCATACAGATTTCTTATTCTAATAAATACTTACATCGATCTTAGAAAGGTCAAAAAATTAAGAAATCATTGTATATATAATGATTTGTGATACATTCTATAATTTAAAAATTAATTGACTTCGCGTTATACATTAAAAAAAAAAAAAAAAAACATGTTTTAACTACATAATACATACAGATTTCTTATTGTAATAGTTACATACAATACATTGATTTTAGAAGGTCAAATCTGCCATCCCAACAACAGGCAAATTGATTGAAAGCCCCTGCCACTCTTCTCGTAAAGGGGGTTATTCCTAGAAACGGCCGGTGAGTTTTTTTTTTTTTTTTTTACCATAGCAATTACCAGTATACGATAACTGATCAGGTGCAAGACTGACAACATTTTATCTCAAAGGCCGTAGGCCTTTTCTTTTTCTTTCTTTTTTTCTTTATTTTAAGCCACCCTTTGACAACGAACATAAGAAATTCACAGATACTTATATCCTGGTCCCCGTCTTGTAAATCGAGACGGTGTGGCTTGTAGTCAAACCGAACTTGACTTTTTGTGGATGCATTGATTCAACATAGTTTCCTTTATGATCGCTTTCTCTACCCTAATCTGGGATCTAGGATAAAGGTATTATCATTTTGACAAATTCTCCTATTTCTTTAAAAGAGACAATTTTATAATCTGAAGATAATGCTATTTTATTTTCCCATGCAGTTGTTCTTTGTATGAGATGCGAAAATTTGGATCCCACTGCTAGCGGCAATCGGCTTTTATATTTTCACTATATTGAATCTTAGAAGGCTTTGGTGGTAAATGTCCTTTGAAAAATTATGTAATGTTGTTCATTCACACAAAATTTAAGCGCACTGTGACAATTTGATCAAAATTAGCGTACTTTTGTACGACGGAAAATATGATTGCAACTGGAGAGCTTTAAAAAAAAAATCTACATTTTTGAAGTTTCCAAAATTTACATCCCTTTTTGATTTAAGTATTTTTTATACAAATCTAAAAAAAATATTATGCAAAATTGCATCATGTTATTTTACGCATTAAAAAATATATATCTCTATTCTAAAAAAAGTTACTAACGCTGTCACCACCGCCCGCCGGTTTTGAATTTTTTGGGACCGGAGGTCTTTCTTTGTTAATATTAGGGAAAATATTGCATACAAAAATATAAAAATCGGTGGTATTATAGAGAAGTGTTTGATAAGCATGCTGATGCAGACAGCTTTCACATCGAAGAATTATTTAAAGAGATATTTAATGTTAAAGTGGGTCAAAAACGTTCCATTAAAAAGTTTTATATGAGCAAAAACTATACATTGGAATTTAATCTTTTTTACATCATTTTATACATTAGAAGTTCCCGGTGTGCAGACTGCATTTATATTTTTCTTATTTGACTCATTTTTTGAGGTTTTATTTCTATTTTAAATTCAGATTTTCAGCATTTCGAGAGATATATTTTACAACTTTTAGAAAAGGGTATTATTTTAAATGGTTGCCAAATTTAAAAATAACGCAAAGGATAATATATCCTTCAAATTAAAAATTTATTGACACGTGACTATTAAAAACAGAAAAAAAAAATTCAAATGAGAATTAAATGATTGCGTATTAAAAGCAGGAAAATAATAATTACGTCATAAAAACTATATTTATACGTGAATTTTAAAAGAGAAAGAAATGTAAAATAATAAATCCAATAATATGCGTTAAAATTCGTTAATGAAGGAAATTACGTCCTATTTAATTGCCAAACCGTAATATTGCCAAACAGTTTCAATTTAAAAATATATTTGCGCGAGACATTTATTTCATATTAGAATTTTAAGACAGCGCAAATATTTCCTTTCTAACAACAAAAGTAGTATTAGCACATGAATATTAAAAAAGAGAAAGGAAACTTTTGTGAAAATGACGTCACATTTAAAATGTATTATTTAAAAAAACTTTCTTATAGCGTTGTTAAAAAATACCGGGAAACAGAGACTCTATTTACTTAATTCATCTTATATTAGCTTATTTTCACACATTTCACTGGTCTGATTTAATCAAGGACGAAAACAGCCCGTTAACAGGGAGATCGACACTGTTTGTTTTTTTTTTATTATAATTCATTCTTCCGAAAATTCTTTAAAGCCGATCCAATTAGCGTGCTTTTAGAGTTTTCGGTGTCTGAACGGGGGTTGTCGAGCGTAGCTCGTTGGAGGCAGAGTCCCCTAGTACATATATATATATATATATATATATATATATATATACACTGGTTTCCAAAAAATAAGGAAAAACAACAAAAGTAGCGATTACTCAAAATGTTACAAGTAGATTTTAATAAAACTGAGACACAATTTAAAACACATAGTAAGGTATAAAATAACATTAAAAGAAATTACCAGACGATCGTGGTGTTTCAGAAATTAATACAATTATAAAATAAACAAAATAAATGTCTCAGTTTGGTATAGGAAAAGTACCTTTAATATGGAGTATGATCACCCCTAGAAGCAGTACAATACATACAGTGACGTGTGATACTGCCAATTATGTGATCGATACGTTCGCTGGGAAGTGCGAGCCATTTCTCTTGTAAAGTAGTTGTAAGCGTGGCAAAGGTCTGAGGAGGGAGATTGAGAACAGAGACACATCTTCCTAAAGCATCTCAAAGATGCTCGATGGGATTCAAGTTCAGTGATCGCGCTGGCCATTCCATGCGCTGAATTGTTTGGTGCTGAAGATAATCTTCTACAATGTGAGCCCTGTGCGGCCTAGCGTTATCGTCCTGTAACAGGAAATCATTACCTATTTCACCGGCATAAGGGTGCACATAAGCATCAAGAATGTCATCTCTATAGACGCGAGCCTTCACAGTTCCACGTAGAAAGACATAGAGGTCTGTACGTCCGCCCATAAAGATACCATCCCAAACACAGACGCTGCCTCCACCATACGAATCTCTTTTACGAATGTTTGATGGATGATAGCACGTTCCCTGTTCTCTCCTAATCGAACAATGACTACTAACGCTTTGGAGGCTAAACTGGAACTGATTTGTGAGGAGAACACGCCTCCATTGATCATCCATCCAGTGGACATGTTGACATGCCCATCTTAAACGGTCCCTCCGGAGACATGAGGTGAGCGACACACAAATATCTGGTCGCATCGCGTAAAGACAACCTTCATGAAGGCACTACGCACGGTAGACGTTGATACCAACCTTTCAGTGGCTGCAGCAAGGACGGATTTAAGATGAGAGGGGGTTGCTGTTCATTCCTTCGTACACATAACCGCAAATATTGGTCATCGGTGCTTGTCGTAGCTCTTGCTCGTCCTTCACTGAAACTTCTGGAGGCCGAACCAGGGGTATGAAGTTGTTGCCAAAGCCTATGAGCAACAGAAGGCTCGCATTTAGCCATCTGGCCACCTCTATCTGACTTTGACCTACATCCAATCTTCCAATAGCTCTATATCGCAGTTATGCGGGCAAATGATGCCTCGAGGTCATACTAATGAATTGGCTATCTCAGTTTTCTTATCTCATAATCACAGCGACACCAGAAGCCGTACTCTCTAGCATGCATTTTTATGCTCCGCACAGATGACGCAATTCGATTGCAGCGCCACTAATTTGCAGTTTGTAATTTTAATCAGCATCGTTTAGTTAACAACATATCCAAATTTCATACGGATAGGTTAATTTTTGAACGAGTTATCGCTCTTTTTGTGATTTTTCCTTAATTTTTGGAAACCAGTGTATATATATATATATAAAGATTTTTTTTAAAGAATAAATGAAAATTTCGATAAATGAAGAATAATTAAATTTGGTGAATAATTTTGTAATTAATGGTTACCGTATCATATTTTCATAAATATGACGACTTTAAAAATCTCGAAATGAAAAAAGTACTTTTAGATTTAATTTCTTAAACATGAAAGATACTAATTAAAATTTCCTTTAATTGTTTTGCTTTCTCATTCGTAAAAGAGTTACCGTTAATTAAATTTTGTTTACCTCCGATTAGAGTCCTGCATCGGTCCGCGGCTCGGGTCGGGTCGGCGTTATAATTTTTCGTTGCAGGTCGGGTTCGAGTTGAGTTCACTTCTATTTTTTGATACAGGTAGGTTTGACTTTCATTGTTTCAGGTTCGGGTTGGATTTTCCCTCTTGCGTGTCCTCTTAACACCAAGCCACAAACAGTGTTGCTAAATCTGGCGGATTTTTTATTCAGAAATTTCGAGTTTACACATTAAAATTTTTAATATTAATTTTCCTTCATTTTATTCACGAAATATTTAATTATAATAAACAAAAATAATTATTTAAACTTTCTGGAAAGAATTTAGAATTTCTTAATGATAGTTTTAATAAATAAGGCATAAATGCATCAGTAGCCTGCATAGTGTTAATTGTTCTATATAGATATTTACTTTTACGTCGATATGTTTAACTTTTTGTCTTCTGCGACGAGTTGACAAAAAAAAAGTTAGTCTTTTATTATTAAAAAATTACAATCTTATTACAGTCTCTTTTTCATGTTTATATTCTTCATTTAAAAAAAGGGCCATGGGCTGCGTAATACAGACACATCCGCTCCAAAATATTGTTCCTCCTATATTTCTTTCTATATATCTTTTTGTGAACTATATTGACTTTTTACTGAATCTCTAATTGTATGTAAATATCTGAGTTATTATTAAGGCTGTTCTCAAGTTAACTGCTTAACAAGCGCTACTTTCTGACACAATGACGTACACATTTTTAAACATAAAGATATAAAATTGGCAGACCTGACTAGGGAAGCGATTTGAAATAGAAATAATGTTTGTATTTTTTGATAAACAAATTAACTATCGAGTCATAAGCGTTTTTGATCACGTGACAAGGCGTTTTTCTCCCTTCGTTGACTGTTTTTCCTGCTTTCGTCGGGAAATTCCGTTCAAAACGCCAACTTTGACAGTGTTTTCTGAAAGTTTTATTGTGTTTACAAAAAAAAAAAAAAAAAAAAGAATACCTCTTTGGATTTGAGAACAGCCTTAATAACATTAATCCATTTCCACGGCTTGGAGACTTAAAAATTTGAAATATTCTATACAGGTAAACCTTTTAAGACGGAATCACATTGGAAAGAAAAAAAATCATTATAGATAGGTTCCTTTTTTAGCAGGTCCGCCGTTTCTTGCAAATGTATTATGTTTTCTTTTTTTCTTTTTTTTTTTTACATGGATTATTATATCCATTTTGCTCGATCAAGAATTTTTTCCGTTTAAGACAGGATTTCGTCATACACAGATTCTTGTAACAGGTTTTACAGTACTGTATCCACCTCCCCTAGAAATGTATATGTGTGTATACATGTTTATAACATAATGTCTATTCTTTAAGGAGAATTTTAATTGTAGAATAATAATAATTTAAAAATGTATGTATTTTCGGAAAAATTGTTGACGCAAGGAGGTTGTTCTTTTAACAAATTTTTGCACGAGTCAGGCAGGGATTGGTGAATGATTTACATACAAGCAGGGTTGTGACCAGGCCAGAAAATTTCGGTCATTGCAGACTTCTGGGAAGAATAAAACACAGTCCCAGAAATAAGTCCGGTTCAACCTGGCTCGAGACTCCAGAGAAAGCGAGACCCGGGTACGACCCAGAAAAACTGATGATCAGACTCGTTCTGGGTCTGTGTACGCCTCTAAATGGCATTTTAATGTGGAAAATGCGTTCATAGCTGGAAAATGTTTAAATAAATTATGAAAAAAAATAAGTTTGAGTTGTAAATTTCGTTCAAACTCACGAATTTTTTGAGCTTTCGTTCAGCTCACGTTCGTTTATCAAAAAGTGAGTCAAGTTCAGTTCAACGTTCACAGAAATTGAGCTTTTTTCTCGTGAACAGAAAGTTCACGAGTTTTCGTTCCTTGAACGCGCTCATACCCAACACTGCTAATTATAAAAAGACTGGTACCAAACGATTGGAAATAAAGTCTACTTTTAAATGATGTATGTAAAATTGGATCAGGGGGCCATCTACCTATCAAAATCAGACCAAACTTTGTTTTTTTTTCAATGGGAATACCCCCATTTTGGCATATTTTAAATCTTCGGTTCAAACTATTCCTAAAACCGACATTTCAAGACATATGAATGGTATGTCTTTGAATGATAAACATTCAAAATTGAGAGCTTTTGATGTTAAATTACATTTCCATATTTTTATGAATATCTCCTGAAATTATAATCGTAATGTGATCATTTTTGTGTCGTTATAATACTAAAAACCTAAATATAAAAACGTTGAATTTGTCATTTTAAAAATTTCATAATATGAATTATGAAATTAATATTCGAAAAAAGTATGAATATGATAGAAGAATAAGGCCATAATTAATGAATAAAGGGAGTTTAATGGTTCTGGATTATAATGTACACTTCAAATTAATACTGATATTTACAAAGTTACGGGAGGGTAGGGTTGCGGCATCTGCTCGCATCATCTGAGAATCCATACCGGACCCTTGTCCGTTTTCGCTGCGACTTCAGCTATCAGCTAGCTAGTAAGATCCGTCTGACCTCGGCCACTTCGAAAAGAAATCTGAGCTTGGGCTGTTAATTGTTTCCAAGTTCAGAGATGCAAAACTGTGCATCAGCAATTTCAATTCCATCTGCGGTTTCTGAGGTCGTTATTTTCTCATGCGAACAGCTGACCGTATCTTATTGCTAGGCGGAGAATGTTTTGGGAAATCTAAAATCACAACCCACATGAATAGCAATGCGAATTCTCAATTTCAATTTTTTCTTCCCATTAGTTTTCGAATTATGACTAAAAAACATCAAATGATGGTTTAAGGGGCCGTTTATGGGGCCGTTTATGGTGTGCAGAAAAGCATTATTTGAAAAAATATATATTTTACTCATTTTAGTGAAATATTTGGGCTGGCAAGTGTCGAAACCTATCAGGCGAGTGAAGTCGCCTAATGGGCAAGAAATACTGCATTAATAGAAGTGACATATTCTCCAGCATTTTAACATTAAAGTTATAAGGAACCAGTAACTTTGTTACAGAGGCTCTCTAGTGGTTTGAAGGTGAACACGGTGCGAGACGTAACTCTAATATAGAGGAACTCTAATTGTCCGCGGCGCATTATTAATTAGGAGTTCACTGTTCCACGAGTTAGCGCTAACCATATGCAAATTTATTTGCTCAGTCTGCCAGAGTATAAATAGGAGAGCGAAAATATGTTAAGCGGTCAGTGGTCAGTCAGTGGATAGTGGGTTAATTAGACGTTGGAGAGAGTGTGAGTTGGCGTAAGTAGTTTTGGTGTGCAGAAACGGCCTGCATGGCTGGAGCTTAGCCTGGGAACAAGAACAGATTTAGAATGAGATGAAATCTAGACGTGGATTTGAACTGAACCCCGCCGTCGCAGCTTAAGCACGCTCCTGAGAAATGAAGTTATGTGAGTTAACTTTTGACTTTATATTTAACTAAGATTGTTTTATTGCTATCACGGAGTGAGGGCGAAATTTATGAGATCTTGTCTGCCAACTCTTTGCCCGTTGTTGAATAAAAGCTCTATATTTAAAGCCTATAAGACTCCTCATTAACTCCCACCACTATAAATATGCCTCAGAGTATTGAACTTCAATTTGGATACAACCCTTAAAATAGGCTCATTTTAAAATGATTAATTTCTCTGAAACGAATCGTACGAATTTCATGAAAATTTGTTTTTAGGCTAATTAAAAGATGTAGAATTTATTTGGGCTGTCAAACTTGGATATTGCTACTACTGGGAAAGAAAAAAAAATGGATTCGTTTTGATAGGTAGATGCTCCCCTAAGCCAATTTTATGGACATCACTTAAAATTAAACTTTATTTCCAATTATTTGGTACCAGTCACTTTCTGCTACAATGATTTTTTGCAGAGTTATTAGGGGTGTTTACATTTTTCTTCCACGACTGAACATACAGAAAATCAGCTGTAAATTAGTCAACAAAAATGGTAAGTTTGATCAATGAAACTTGCTCTTCTGTTATTTTTAGAAATTGAGATTCTTTGATTGTGTTTGTACTTTTCCTTAAAAACTTGGCAAAAACTAGATTTTTCAAATACCAAAAGCAGAGAAAATCTCTTACCATTATAGAATGTATAACTTAGTAAAACAATTTTGATTTATTTTCTATAAGTAACATTAACTTTTACAAATATGTATGATTCAGATAAAATCGATCCACATAAAATCTAGGTAAATTAATTTGAGGGAGCAATTGTCAATTCTTTCAGTTCCAGAAAAAGAATCACTTTGTTCCAATTAATTTCCACACTGCTGCATATATACAGGGTATCTCATAAATCTGTTTACATTTCAATAATTCGCAAAAAAAAAAAAAAATAATAATAATTCTAAAAACGATTTTCATCATAAAACTCTTAAAAGTGTTCGATTTTTTCTGTTAATCCTTTGAGGGGCAGAGAAATTCTGTTCATAAAATGATGAAATAATTGACTGACACCCGATTTTACGAACGAATTTGTTAGAAAATACAAATCTGCTTTTTCACGCTTTCATTGTAAAAGCAAAATTTTATTAAAGTATTTTTGATGAAGATTGTCAGTTTTGGAATTAAAATTAGGTGGTCACGCCACGTGATTACGCGCTTCAAAGGGTTAAACGGGAAGGAAAAAGTTAACTAATCCATAGATAAGTTTGAACTTCAAACATTCATAAAAATGTAGCAAATTGTTATACTGGAGTATGTTTATACTTAACCTATACTTTCAGGCATTATTATCATAGTAGCTATCACAATATAGACATTTTTCCATTATCTTTTATTATCCATTATATTGTCCATTATCTGTCTATACTGTGATAGCTACTATGATAATAATGCTTGAAGAGATGGTATAGGATAAGTATAATACGGACATTACAAAAGACAGTAATTTCTGTGGATAAAGATTACTTAAATACTGGAGTATGTTTTGTGCCGTAAGATTTGTAAAAAAAAAAGGGGGTTCAAAAAGTTTCATAAGCTCATTCCCATTTCAAAAACATAAAAGTTTAACAACTTATACTATTAGAGTGCAGTTTGCACCATAAATTGAGGCAAACAATCGTAAATTTGTTTTGCAAAAAATAGTTCAAAGAGAATTTGAACTTCTTTTTTCTTTTGCAAGGGAAAAAAAGTCCGACACTTGCACTGTAACAAGTGTAACATTTTACATTTCAAAAGCATTACATTTTAACATGTGTGATGCTGCTATAATACGACTGTTTGTTAATTTTTACAAGGATCTTAAATATGAATGGACTTATAAGACATCTTTTTTAACACATTTCTTAAAACTATCAAAGTGATTTAAGGGTCCGCTTTACCGAAACTCCCCGACCTCTAAATCCCTTGTTAACCTATGGGAAAACTTAAAGGTACGATGACTCATTACGTAATATAATTATTAAAACAAAGTTTTCTTTTCTAAAAGCAAATGTTCGTTGCCGACGATGAGCATTTCTAAAGATTGTCTCCGTAAATTTTCAGAAGTTTCTATTAACTCTGACATTTCCACTTCATGAGATTTTATCATCTTCATAAAAATGCTTAAAAATTATGGAGACAATTTTTAACATGTTGGAAATTGTTTGTCAAATGTGGCAAATGAGGTGTGTTCGTACTATAACTAGGTTTATAAATATTTTCTGCTGGATGTCTATTGGAGTGCACTTCCTAAGTGACTATCCATTTCTTTCTGTTCGAAAGGCTGTCACATCCTTAAAATGCACTTGCAATAATTTTTTTCCATTGGCCTTAATGGAACGGAAAACTTTTGACTGCCCCTGTAACTGAACTATACAAACGATTTTCATAAAATTTGAAATGACTCGACACAATTTTGCAACAATCATATACTTAAAATTTCAGATCCTTCGGTTGAGTCGTTTTTGCTCTGTTATATGCGAACGGACAAACGAATAGACAGACGGACGGATCGAACAACGACTCTAGGCTCTACTTATTTATATAATTACGAACGCACCTAAAAACGCACCTCATCGTCATCTGACGTCTTCTTTCTGATGGCGAAAAGCGTATTTTATCCCTTTATGTCCCAAATTATGAAGTAATGAAAATTTTATCTTCTAAAGCATTTTTTGTGAATTTTTGAAACTGCATTTGAAGATGGACACCATCATTTAATACATTTTAGAAGAATTTAGCCCATTAAAATGAATTCATTAAATTTGAATTGATAGGGTATTTCATGCGCTATTTATAACTCCACTCAAATCTTTTATTTAAAATATTTTTTTTTAGTATTTAGTAGAATGTACAAATATAATGTTTTTACAACAGAAATATTTCCGAACTGAAACTTTCCCTTCCAGTCTTTGAACGTCAAGAAAAGCTGAAAAAATGCAATGGCAAAAGAAATCATCCTTTTAAAAATAGTTTTGTTTTGTACAACCCTAATTCTTTTGGAACAAAATAAGTATCTATAACTCATTCTAAACTGTATGACTACTCATCGATGTATTAAACGAATTTTATAACAGTTATTTTAATGGTACTTTAAAGTACCGTCGGGGCATAAAGGGTTAATAATTGTATTAGGTAATGAGTCATCGCACTTTTAAGTTTTCACGATCAGGGAGTTTCAGTGAAGCAGCCCTTTAAATATCATTCCCGCAATGAGAAAAATTATAATACCGGCTTCTAAAAAAACGATTTTTCTAATTCCATTCGTGTTTTCATCGAGATTTTTTTTCTCTTTCTATATTCTTCATGCTCTGCCCTTCTTTCTCCTGTAAAAAGTTTCTACAGTCGATATTTGTCATTTATAGGCCATTATTTAGTAATTGTATTAAATGTCAATGATTTCTGCAGGCAAAGAAGCCTACGGTGTTCCCAAATCGGCTCCTTCTGTTCTAACGCCACTGGGTAATTTGTGTGTGAAAGAAGGAGAACCCATTCGATTCGAAACAGAAGTCACCGGCAACCCCCTTCCAGATATTGCCTGGACAGTCAATGGCAAAGAATTACAACCATCCGACAACACACTCATGACGTTTGATGGCAAAAAGGTACATTGTTCTTTTTTAACATGAAAATATACATGGATAAGATGTATCTTACTAGAAAAATGCAAGAAATGTAAGTTTTTGACGAGAATGGTATCGTTGGAAAGATCTCGTCACGGAAAGTAAGAAACTCCCTGGAACTACCCTTTGCAAATCAGCCGTTTTAGAGATATCCTACAATTTATGTGTTTATTTATTATAATGTATTTATGCTGTGACATTTGTTATGTCGTTAAATTTATAATTTTTGCTGTTAAACGGCTTCCTGCACACTTCTATATAGAAGACCACCGTCACCACTCTCGTCAACCACCCGTGAACATTACAAATGTTCAGCATCAACAAACACGCAATACATTTACAAGGCTACCATTGGGGACAATTTTTTAATTCATCTTGCACCACTTTCTCAAATATAAATCTTTCACATGTACTTTGAAAATAAGGACCAGACAAATGTACTACAAAATTTATTTTTTCAAAAATAGTAGTGCGAATAGAATATAAAAATAGTTACCCGTGGCAGCCCTGCATTTACAGCCATTAACTTCTTTTCATTTTCTTCGAATTTTTTTTTTTCATATTTAATTTCTAAACGAAAGTAACATAGTTAAGTTAACAGTAAGCCATTTAAAAGAAAAAATTATAAATTTAACGAAATGAAAAATGTAACAGCCTAAATACATTGTAATAAATAAACACATTGTGTGACATAAATTGTCGGATATCTCGAAAACGGCTGATTTGCGACGGGTAATTCCATTGAGGTTTTTACTCCCCACGACAAGATATTTTCAACGACACCACTCTCGTCGAAATCGGCGGATAACACTTCTTGCACTTCTTTAGTTAAGTACCATATGAGGACATGAGTTTCTTATCCAGAAAATCAAATGTTGGGAAATCGCGAAAAACCTCTGACTGCGTCCATTGGTTTTCATTGTGAAACAAGATTTTACGATGCCAGAAATACAGAATAAAACTAGTATTTTTGCAGATTGTAGTTTATTTTTATACAGGTTTACCAATGGAATAGATTGATGGAGAAAAACTCGATTTTTTAAAATTTTGGATAAGGCAAGTTTTGAAACTCGCGTCTTCATATATACTCATATAATTACTCATATATTATACATTTTTTTAACCTTTTAATTTTGAAAGAAATTTTTAGAAAAACAAACATTTTGTATACTGCTTTCTTTAATTTTGTTGCCTTATTAATATATATATATATCAATCCTCTGACTATCGAGCTTGCAATAACTCATTCAGTAAGCTGCAGTTTTCAGTTCAATACATGCATTATTTAAATTCATATGATTTTACAAATTTTGCATTATTTTAAAGTATCGAGTAATAGTTAATACAATCAACTTTGGTACCCCCTGTTACAGTTTGATGAAATTTTCCGCATGAGTTCTCTAGATGTAGTCCAGTGGTTAGGGAGTTGAATTCGGAATTAATTAGGGGAAAGCTGGAAATTGTTTTAATCTCTTCTGTTTACGTCTCGAATGAATATGCTATATTTCCCCCTCGTACTAGGTGAGCGTTAGGAAATATGTATACATTTATAGTAAAAAAAACACGTTTTTTTTAAAATACAATAACAATATCTCCAAACAGCTAATTCTGTCAAAAACTTTGTCGATATAAATGTTGTATACCTTAAAATTCTAAGTAAAATGAGTACCTACACTTGATATTTTTGTTGAACATTAAGGTAAAAATTCTACTTTAAAGTTTTATACCCGTGCTCAGGGGGTTGAACTCAGAATTAATTTGGAGAAAACTGAAAATTGCTTTAATCCCTTCAGTTTAGGTCTAAAATGAACGTACTATGTTTTCTTCCTCGGACTTGGGTGAATGTTAGAAAATATGTACATATTTATTTTCGAAAAACACGTTTTTTTTAATTTACATTAACAATATCTCAAAACAGATAACTCTATAAAAACATTGTCAATACAAATGTTGTAGAGCTTAAAATTCTGAATAAAATGAGTACCATCATTAATATTTTTGTTCAACATTAAGTTCGCAATTCTATTTCAAAATTTTGCCTTAATCGCTAATTAAGAGCTTGAAGCCAGGAGAGACTAAGTTAACTTAACAATATCTCAAAACAGCTAACTCTAGCAAAAACATTGTCAATACCAAAGTGTAGAGCCTAGAATTCTGAATAAAATGAGTACCTACACTTAATATTTTTGTTCAATATTAAGACCGCAATTTTGAGATATTGTTCAGTTAACTTGATCTCTCCTGGCTTCAAGGGCTTGATTTGAAAAATTTTGAAACATAGAATTGCGACCTTAATGTTGAACAAAAATATTGATGATGGTACTCATTTTATTCAGAATTCTAAGCTTTACAACATTTGTATTGACAATGTTTTTTATAGAGTTAGCTGTTTTGAGATATTGTTAAGGTAATTTAAGAAAAAAACGTGTTTTTCGAAAATAAATATGTACATATTTCCCAACATTCGCCCAAGTACGAGGAAGAAAACATAATACGTTCATTTTAGACCTAAACTGAAGGGATTAAAACAATTTCCAGTTTTCTCCTAATTAATTCTGAGTTCAAACCTCTGAGCACAGGTCTAAAACTTTAAAGTAGAATTGTGACCTTGATGTTCAATAAAAATATTAAGTGTAGGTACTCATTTTACTCAGAATTTTAAGCTCTACAACATTTGTATTGACAATGTTTTTGATAGACTGATTTTGACTGTTTTGAGATATGGTATTTAAAAAAACGTGTTTTTTTTTTACTATAAATCTGTACATATTTTCTAACGCTCACAGACTACGAGGGGGAAACTTAGCATATTCATTCTAGACCTAAACTAAATGGATTAAAACAATTTCCAGCTTTCCCCTAAATAATTCCGAATTTTGCCTTTTTTTCCTCCTCTATCACTGGGTTAATGTAGCTATTTTGGAAATCATGAAAAATACAGCACAGCGGTGACACCTGTTAGGCAGTTTACACCAAAACCTAATCAGCACCAATTTATGTTAAGTATTATTAAATTCCATTCTCTAGTTTGTGAGTTAGCTAAATTTTTGTCGCATAAACGCACACACACAGACTCACATTTTCTAAAAATTGTCAAATTTTGTTCAGGACCCCCAAAAATAGAAATACGTGGAAAAATGGAAGTCGAAAATTTTCAAAAATCCAATACTTTCTGCTACTGTATAGAAGAAAGTAAAAAGATGAAATTTCTAACAAGACTTGTAAACTATATAGCTATTAATCCCCGGACACTTTCAATTTTAGACATTTTGTCGAATATTTAAAAATATACTTGTCGGATTTTTTGAGAACTTCAGGATTATGAAGAATATGCTTGACTTCATATTTATCAATGGTGATTTGATCAGGAGGACAATTGGGGGGGGGGGGGGGGGTGTGCAACAGAAAATCAAAGAAAGATAATAATATTTGAGATCACTCTATAAAATAAAATCGCTATAGTTTACGGTTATGGGGATATTGTACAATATGTGTATTCATTTGTGTAAGAATAGCACGCATATTCATGGAGATATATTTATTTTTTTAGAAAGTTCAAAAACTTATTACATGTTCTTAGTTTATATCATGCAGGGTTTTCTACCAAATTTAACGCTAGTTTCAGAAAATTTGACAGAATGTGGTAGAAATAATATACACTGTAAAAAAAATTTGTAAAGTTACTAAAGTTTTTCTAAAAGAACTTTTTATGTAACGACAACAACAAAAATTCCTGTAACAGACGGTGTTACGGGAATTTTTGTTGTTGCCGTTACATAAAAAGTTCTAGGAATCCCAGTTTCCTAGAAAAACTTTAGTAACTTTGTACATTTTTTACAGTGTAGTACAATTGTAATGAAAATATATCTATTTATATAAAATGCAAGTCTCTGTGTGTGACAATTCCGGTAGGACCGCCTCACTGTAATAAGCAATTGTTGAGAATTATTAATGCAGGGTTACCAGGTAGCGCCAAATGTTGACGAACTTGGCGAAATATCGCCAAATTTAGCGACAAATATAGGTTGTCACATATGAAGCCAACTTGGCGATAGCTAGCTAATTTAACGAAATTCCCATTTAAAACAATTAATATTTCATAATCGAGGTCATCGCAATTTAATTTAAACTCCGCGCTTTCAATGGTCAAAATCTATGGGTAAGGATTTAAAGTGTAATATACGAAAATGCACGCCTTTACATCTTCATCCCAATGATACTAATAACATAACAGCTAATAGACGGCGCTGTACTGTCTGAGTTCCTAACTGCCCGATTTTAATATGCTTTAGGTATTTTTCCAGTATTGGGGCCTTGCCGAGATAGAGAAAATCTAATTTGGCAACATATTTTCTTGCAAGTTATTCGCTGTTTTCATATACACAAGTAATTTTTCAATATTTATACAATTTATTTAATATAAAGAAGCCATTTAGCTATTTTTGTATACAAACTGAAGTAAATTGTATATAAGAACAACAACAATAATATAGATATAAATAAAATGTTTATAGATTATATAAATAAACTTAAAAGTTCATTAATTTTGTTTTCATAGCTGTTTATATCATTTGGCAAATAATCTCACTTCTGAAACCCAAATTATGACAAACTTTAAAAAAGTACGCCAAGGTCCCTATACTGGAAAAGTACTGCGCTTTTGTACGCTGCGTACTTGGGTACAAAAGTTAAATATCGGTAATTTTCCACTTTAGGGGTCTTGGTGAAGAACGAAAATTAGCAATATATTTTCTGGCAGCCTATTCGCAGTTTCATTTCATATACAAAAGCATTTTTTTTTTCAATATTTATACAATTTATTTAGCATAAAGAAGCCATATATCTAATTTTATAATATAGACACGGCCTGTAATCCGCAAAAAGCCTCAAATATGCACAACACTTGGAACCAAGCTGTGCGGATTAGTGGTCTTCTACTGTATTACAATTTTTCATAAATGAGTTTCGTTTTTAAAATCTGTTAATTTCATCTATCACCGCGGAACAACCGAGAAAAACTCATATTCTTGTACATGTGCTGTATATATCTTTATCTCATATTCCGTCATTTTTGACGGGCTACCTTTCTAGTTTATAATATATTTATTATAAACATTTGATGGAATAGGAGCAGTTGAATGAAATATATTTTAGCTGCGCATGTGCGCGTGATAGCAAATATTTTTTCATGATTTAATTGTCAACTCTATGGAGCAACTCAATAAAAAAAACCCGTCAAAGATCGTGAAAATTTAGAAAGATATTGGCGATATAGTGAGCTGATTTTTAGTCGCTCTCTAAAAGCTGCTGACGGATAAGCGATTTTTCACAAATTGTGATTTTTTATTAACTGGCTTTTAGCAAAGCGGTTTGTATTTAATGAATGCCAACGAGTAGATTTAGAACAAATGTTTAGATTCTGATACTCCTTATTTTCTTGGAATAGGCTAGTTCTGGTGTATTTTCAAGAACTTAAAAAAAAGTAAAAAACGACAGTTTATGGAAAACCGCTTATCATTTAGCTGTTAAGCTGTTAGTTGTTTTAGAAACTAAAAATCAGCTCACTGTATCGCCGATATCTTTCTGAATTTTCGCGATAATTTGACTGGCTTCTTTTTATGAATTGCTCCATATCAAATCATGGAAAAAAAATCTTTGTTATCGTGCGCGCATGCGCAGATAAAAAATATTTCATACAACTGCTCCTATTTCATCAGATATTTAATACATTTACATTGTAACTACAATATATTATTTCTACCACATTTCGTCAAATTTTCTGAAACTGACGTTAAATTTGATATATTGATATTTGATCCTGTATGCTATAAACAAAAAACATGCAATAATTTTTTTTTAATTAAAAAAAAAATCGATATATCTCCATGAATGTACGTTCTAATCTTCTACAAATGAATGCATATGCTATTGTAAAATACCCATATATTCGTAAGCTATAGCGATAGAACATTTCGTGCATTTTATTTTACCGGGTGATCCCAAATATTATTTTTCTTTGATTTTTTTGTTGCCCCCTTCATTGTCCTTCTGATCAAATCGCAGTTGATATATAGGAAGTCGAACCTATTCTTCATAATCCTGAAGTTTCAGAAAAAACCGACAAATGTATCTTTAAATATTCGACAAAATGTCGAAAATTGAAAGTGTTCGATCATTAATGGCTATATAGTGTATGTGTTTAAAGATTATGTAATAGAGATCGTTTGAGGCAGCATGCTGGCAGTTTGAGGCAGCTCAAAGCAATATCCTTTACTACCAAGCTTTATCATGGGCACAATTACTTTTTATCATGTTGGAATAATCAACATTTTTTTTTCAGAATGTTGAATTAAATTTACAGTGAAAACAACATTACAAATTTTCTCCTTTGGTGGATTGTCAGAGGGTTAATTCTCTCTTTATTTTACTTGAAATATTTTTTACCCTTAAAATTTCTTTAATTCCTTAAATCAGTGAGATAACAAAATTAAAGAAAGCACACCAGGCCTAAAACTGCAACAAAAGTTGAGCTTTTTTTTTTTATTATTCTTTATGAATCGCTCTGTAGTCACTCTTGTAATATTTTATTTTCTGATTTCCATTCTATTTCGTAATATAATTTGTGATATTTGAAGTTTTAACTTATGATTCTACTCGCATTCTTAAATTGTATGAAAGTCTGTAGTTATCAATGCAATATTAGTAGCAACTCTGAATACATGATGCAATTTTTATTAGGTACTTCTCTGGGTTTGTTTTTTTTTAATTATGTTGCCAAATAATGTAATTTAATGCCAAAAATACAAAACGTTAAATTTCTTCAATTAAAAATGTAGCGCTAGCACACAGTGTACGTATTCCATTTGTATTTATTTTTTGTGTTAAACCAGTTTAGTTTTTCTAATGAAGGACATAAGTTAAGTGCTATTTCTCTGTTTTCTCTTGCATTAAAAAGGTGATCTGGTATCTTCTTCATCTCCAAACTTGATGCGATAAACTAATTTCAAGATTTTAGGGGATTCTGCCGTGAAAAAATGTATGCACTAATGGGCATGATATAAGACTTTATCTGGCAATGGAGAAACATGACAATATCATGATAAAAACTGTGTGATAAGTAAATACGGTTAAATAAAAACATAGTTTTGACGGCTCACTATTTAAACATCTTTTTGGCTCATAATTTCAGAACTTTATCTAATTTTTATGTACAGTCGTGGAAAAAAAAAATAAACACCCCCTACTAACTCCTCAACAAATTATCGTAAATAAAAGTTACTGGTACCGAACGATTGGAAATAAAGCCTACTTTTAAATGACGTATATAAAATTTGCTTAGGGAGCTACATATTAAAACGAATCTAAACTTCATTTTTTTCAATGGCAATACCCAATTTTAACGCGATATTTCAAATCTTTGGTTCAAACTATGCCTAGACGCCAAATTTTAAGTCATTTGAACGATAAGTTTTTGAATTTTAAACATTCAAAATTGAGTGCTTCTAATGTTAAATTACATTTTCATATTTTTATTTATAACTTCTAAAATTATGATCCAAATGTTCTAATTTTTTGTGTCGCAATAATACTAATATACCCAAACATAAATACGTTGAATTTGCGATTTTTATAATTTTCTGATATGAATTATGAATTATGAAATTAATAGTAAAAAAATTATGAATTGCAACCTACCATTTTTTGGATGGATTCAGATTTATTAAGTCCTGCTTTATGGAAATCCAAACTTTCACATTTTTCTTCCAAGTAATTTTAAAATTATGCTTCAAAAACGGCAAAATGATGGTTTAAGGGGCCGTCTATGATAGAAGTGACTACATATTTTGAAATTTCTTCTGCCGTCCCGTTGTCTAACAGGCTTAATTGACTGCTTAAGGTGCCTTGATCAAGAAGGGAGCACTCTCGGTTAACAATCGAGTACCGAACTTCAATTTGGATACAGCCCTTAAAATACGCTCGTTTTAAAATAATTACTTTCTCGGAAACTTATGATACGGATTGCATAAAAATTTGTTTTTAGACTAATAAACTAATAAACTAACTGTAGAATTCATTTATGCTGTCAGAATTTTGTACTGCTATTGAAGAAAACAAAGTTATGGTTCGTTTTAATAGGTAGATGCCCCCCTAAGCAAATTTTATATACATCATTTAAAAGTAGGCTTTATTTCAAATCGTTCGGTACGAGGAGTTAGTAGGGGGTGTTTACTTTTTTTTCCACGACTGTACATGTTATATCTTATATCTGTTGTTTGTAATTATTATACAGTAGACTCCCCCAAATCCGTATAACTTGGGACCAGAGGTTGTACGGATTTTAAAATTTTGCAGTTTTCTGGACACTGTTTTGTTTATAATTTTTAACACTAATTTGAATGTAATAATTCACTCAAAAGTATAATGAATGTTTACAATAAAGTAAAATATTAAAATAAGGAAAATAATAAAGTAAAATAATAAAAATTAAGAAAATTGGTTATTAAGATTTTTTTAATGTTAAAAATATTAAAAGTAAATAAATAATAATGCATAACTAAAAATACATAATAATGATAATTTTTTCTTGAATTATTCAATGAAACTCGCCTCATAACGGTACAATATTAATTTATGTGAAAATCTTAAAAGTAAATAAATAATAATGCATAAGGATGATAAGATAAATTTTTCTTGAATTATTCAATGAAACTCGCTTCATAACGGTACAATATTAATTTATGTGAAAATCTCAAAAAAACTAATTTTTATTTCCTGTTTACCCAGACTTTATAATAATAAAAAAAAATGATTAACAGAAAAATTATTTGATAAAAAGAAAGATCGTGATCATCACTGATATATTGATTTTTTTTTTTTTTTTTTTAAATAAATTTGTATTTCCTTCATGAGAAAGCGTGAGTTCTGTCATATTAACCTGAATTACACATTAAAACATCTATAGAATGATAAAAAAAAAAAAAAAAAATCTTGAATTTTTCTCCTACATCTTAATTATAAATTTTCCTATTTACATCTGTAAAAATGTGCAGATTTTAGGCTTTTGTGCATTTTAGGGTCTCAGATTTGAAATAGGAATTTTGGTGCTTAACAGCTTTATCCAGAGACTTTTAGGATGAAAATAGTCGTGCCTAGTAATTTTTTATTTTCTGGCAGTGTAATTTTCGGACAATACTCTGTTGTCAGTCAGGCTACACAGATGAGGTATTCGACTACGGTTATTAGGAACACGTAACAAATGTGACGTCAAGAGAATGTGAATCATGCTTATGTATTTTGAGTAATAAATCTCATTGTTTGGAGAGAGTTATTTTATATATATAAAAAAGGTTGAAAGGAAAATAGACAAGTAGCTTTTATTAATATTATGTCATATTATATTTTGTTTGCACAAACATTTTATTTTTTTGGTAATAATATTTTTAGATTTACGCTTATGTGAAAGAACCAACACTCTGGTGTTAAAAACTGAAATATGACAATGCAGGCAACTGCGAAAAAATGTTGTTCTGGAAAGCCGCCCTGTTTATTGATAAAATAAATAATGCATGTGTAGTCATTAAGGCTGTTGTTTTTGTCTTTTTCTCTTCCTATAAAAGATATTTTATGTATTTCGGCTGATATCTTTTTTATGCATTAGTGACATACAAAATAAATAAAAGTAATTAAAAAAGTTAACAAACAGCTCATGCATAAATTTGAAATAGTCTAAATCTAAATTCAAAAATCTAACAGTACATTAGATAATTTTTCATTAGAATTTTTTGTTTTCAGTGGTTGGGTTTTGGAGAGGGTAGTATCCTGAAAAATGGTATTATACATATACTTTTATTAAACTTATTTAGAAAGGTGTGTTGCTCTTCGGCAGGTAAAATAAAACATAATTCCACTTATTTACAATCTGAATAAAGGACTGTTTAATTTTTTTATATTTGCATTGATAAAAATGACTGTGATTGCAGTTGGAAATGAACTTTTTTTGTTTTCACATATCTTTCAACTTTCTTTTCTTTTTTTTTAATGATTAGGCGATTTTAGAAATCAAGAAGTCTTCGCCTGATCACATTGGTACTTTCAAGTGCAAACTGAGCAATCCCCTCGGTGAAGCGGATACCGAAGGTTCAGTAGCTGTTCAAGAAAAAGCTCCTCCGCATTTCATACAGAGATTAACAGACTTCAATGTGAGTATCAGTTATTCTGTACATGTTTATTTTCTCTTTTTTTATTGTGCATTTCTTTCCTTTATTTATTTATTTATTTTTTGGGAGGGGGTCTTTTCTTTTCAAGTCATCCTCATTTTGACACTCCTTCTCGATTATATTCAAACATTTCTTATTTTTCGTTGAGTACTTTAAAAATATCAATAATATTTCACAAAACTATAAATTTGACCAAAAAAAAAAGTTTTTTTTTCAGACTTATTATTGAAAGCTAAATCTGCTGTACATAATTTGATGAAAATTTACTTTAAAAAGTAATAATAACGTCAACACAATGACCAGAGCAATTATCCTAGGGTTTAGAGTTACGTTGCTAATATCAAAGAAAATGCTTTTTAAAATTATTTTTCAAGTTAAAGTATTCGTATAAAATATGTTTTTATGTTTAGAAAGTTAATACCTATTTAACTTTTCCGGGTCCGATTTTTTTTTTTTTTTCAATTTTGAGAACAAAATTACTTTTACTTTAATAATGTTAATCGTAGGTATCCAAATATATTTAAGGAAGTTTAAAGATTATCTCATTGTCTGAAATCTAACGAATGTACTTATTTTGTGTGCTATTCAATTCATATTTATATTATAATAGGTTAAGGAAGAGTTTTTGGAGACGTTTGGGGAAATATCATATTACAGCAGGATTTAACAGATATAACTTTCTAACATTTTTGCATTTTATTACACATGATTCATTCAGAAAAGTAATCTATATGTTAAATTTAAAGCGTAAAATATATGTTTAAAATAAAGGAATCGCCAACGGTACAAAAAGAATTAAGCAAACTTTTATCATTATTGTTATTACTAAATCTCAAAACATAAATGAAGTCATAAACAGAAAGAAATAGCCATATACTGTCATTACTATATGTAGATACAGTCGGACCTCTATTTAACGAACCTCTATTTTGCGAATTTCTCTATTTTGCGAACTTTTACTTGGAACCAAGAACATTTTGCAAATTTCTTCGTAAAATAACCTCCAAATAGCGAAGTGCATTCTCTATTTAACGAACTTTTCCTTGGGATCTAATTTTTTCTTCTCCTTTATTTTTTAAAATATTACTGGACTTTTCAAACTTATTCTTTCTCTTAACACATTTTATGATGATCAATAATCATGAACAGGTCTTACCAGGCACCTAACTCACCGAGAGCAGTAAAATTGCAGTGATTCTTTGCTTTCCATCCAAGAAGTGCAAACTTTCAATATTCCCTTTTAACCCTCAATAGAGCTAGCTGCCCCATATTCTTAAACTATAGTTTCCCGTTTTCTAGATTGTTGATCATGATCAATCGTGTTGATAATTTCGGTTCTTGTAGCTTAAAAATGTCAAAGCGAAAGCGCTTGAGCATCAAAGAAAAAAAATTATTCTTGATGAGGTGGATAAAGGCGTGAAGAAAAAAAATACTGCTTTAAAATTTGGTATTCCACCAGACATCTTATTCACCACAATAAAAAATCGTGATTTTAATGTAAAATTATTTTTTTAACTGAAAATACAATGTATTTCCAGACAATGTTTTGTTTCATTCTTATTTCCCTTGCAGATTTCTTTTTGATGGGTAAAATAAATAAAACAAATAGATATAATTTATAAAAAAAAAACTGTAACTAATTACTTTTTTTAATTATATTTAGTGTTTATGGACTTAAATTACGTTTTATGTAGTTTAAAGTATTTTAAAAAGTGACTCTCTATTTAACGAATTTTCCATATAACGAACTTTTTTTCGGGATTTAGCTACTTCGTTAAATAGAGGTCCGACTGTAGTAACAAAAGTAATTGTTAAGACAAAATAATACTCGATGAAAATACATGTACTATTAATAGTACACCAGACCCGAAAAGGTTAAAGTTCTCTGTTTTACCCTTCTGTCGCTTTGTACATTTTATGTTTGACTATGTTTTTTTAAACTGCACACTAACCCATAAAATGTCGCTCAAAGAAAAAAAAATTTCTCTCCAGAATTGACTGATGTTACACACTGGTACAAAATTATTTTTAATTACTTACCTATTTAATATGTTTTGTTTTTATATCCTTGATGGATTATTTTATTGAATTTAAAAACCTACTTCATCATTTTAGCTTAAAATATGTAATTATATTTTTAGGGTTTTGTCAACCAGCCTATGAAATTAACTTGTAAATTAACGGGTTATCCAGAACCTGAAGTGGACTGGTATTTCAACGGAGGTTTAATCAACACGAACAGCCCGAGGTACATCTGTACGCACATTGGTGATGCTCACTCTCTCACCATCTCATCACCCCAGCCTTCAGATAGTGGCATTTATGAATGTAAAGCTACCAATCCGTTAGGTGAAGATTTCACGAGAGCTGCTGTTGATATAAGGTAAGTTAAATGTTGAAAAAAAGTATGCATTTATGTTTTCTAATTTTCTAAGGCTTATAATTCTTTAAACCATTCTTGGGCAGAATTTTTTTTCGAATTTTCGATTAAAAAAAAAAAAAATCTATTCCATTTCAATCTAAATTTTTTCTTTTCGAAAATTAACCGTTGCAGTACTAAGATAGGGTCAATTTGACTCCATCTGGACATTTTGCAGTATTTTTTTCTCATTTAGAATGTGTATGCTGAAATTATTTTCTTGGAATTATCCTATAAAGGTATGATTTTATCTACTTAGCGTACTTTTGCACAGTTAAATTTTTTTGTTTACTTGTAGAAATTACAAATGAGGTCACATGGACCCCATCTAAGTCAATCAGGGAATAAATGAAAGTTTTCTATCATTTATCACATTTTAAGAGAAAGAAAGATAATTTTTGGCATCCTGCCAAATGTAGTTCGCTGTGGCTAAATCGTTACCATGCAAGCAAGTGTAGGTCCCTCCCTCATCTCGTTATTTCTTTGTTGTTGAGTTCAGTTGTGTGTAAATTTCCCTAGTCAATGAAATGAATCGTCACATCGTATGAACATTATAATTATTTAGGGGGGGGGGGCTAAATTACCTATAGGGTCTTGGGTATTTAAGCAGTATTTTGACCTTAGTACTGCGAGGATTAATACACTCAAAACCGGTCAAGACGTCTGGTCTTCCAAGATACTGGACAAAAGTCACATATTAACCATCTAATACCCATGGTAGAATGCATTCCAGAAATTGCGTAATTCAGAGAATCGGAATTCATACCAGGAAATCTAAATAGTAAATTTCGGTTTAATTAATAACGAAATGTCTATTCTTAAATAAAGCAAATAATTCTATTTTAAATTTCTTGTGTTAATATGGAATATGTGAATAAAAAAATCCATTAAGTTGGAAAAAGTGATGCTATCATAAATGCTACCATGGGCAATTAGAGGCTTAATGGGGTTCGCTTATTAAACTTGATTTGATTAATGTTGCAGGAATTGATTACATTTAATCGTTGAAATGGACTTCAGTGCTTTCATTTATATGTTTGAGGCCGAAAATGGTGTCTTTTATGTGTATCAAGACTGAAATTTACTCATTGATTATTTTTATAGGACCAATGATAATTTAAAATAAATATTGATTAAAATAGGAATTTTTTGTCAATTAATGTATTACAATAAATAATAATAATAATTTTTCTGCTAACCCCATTTTTTAAACTTAAATCTTTGCTGAAAACCCAGTTATAAAACATATTTGATACTTGTGGTAATGAGTAACTACACAATCAATCCTTATTTTTTATATCGGAAAAAAAATATCCTTGTTAATCTTTATTTTTAAAAATACTGTTATTATGGGAAAATGTAAGCAAAACATTAAAAAAGTAATCGCATTTATCCAGGTTTCACAAGTTTATACTCGGGATTATTTATATTTTTATTCAAATATCTATCAAATTTTCTGATTAGAAATCTTCGTCTTAATTAATATGTCCTTCAATAAGATGAGTATTACTAATTGGAGGTAGTAGTAGATAAAAGATTTTTTTCTGTCTCTGTAAATTGGCAACACTGGAGAAAAGACACAAAATTTACATCTTGGTTTATGAATTCGCATATTAAGCAATATTTTTTCCCTCCAAGGAACCGAAACTTTACTCCATATTAAGTGGGATTGCATGATAACCGTTTGTGTATTAGCAAATGTGATACTGTTGCATTAGTCTTATGGACGATACTCAATTGACCAGAAAAAATGCACATATTAAAATTATTTGTATCCGGGACACAAAAATCTCTCAATTTTTTATAAAAAAAAATTGCATTAAAACTCTCTATGTTTTTCTTCTTAAAATGACATTTAAATCATGTTTCTATCTTAATTAGAACAGGAAATATTAAATTTTTCGTTTTGGTTTGTTTTCAAAATCTAGCTTTCAAGCAATGATTGTCACAGAAGCGACTTCTTGTGAAAGTGCGTTTTTCTGCATGATGGCTTTTTTCACCATTTCACGTATTTAAATCGTTATAAGTCAAGAACCGTTAAAGATAACGGTATTTTTCAATTGTTTTACTTTAATTTTGATTTAGCAAATTTGAAAAAAATATTTACTTTTGAAAATATGATTTAAAAAAAAGTTACACCATTTTTTTAATTTAATTTTTTTTAATTAACATTTTTTAAAGCACAGGATTAAAATTAAAACTTACATATTTCTGTTTATTTAAATGGAAAAAATTGAAATTCTACAAATAATATTTTGAATTATAATGATTTTAAATTACCCCACTTTTTTAATGAATTTTAAATTAAAAATTTTTTTAAAAAATATATGAGAAGTTTAATCGTGATTTTGTTTACAAATAACATGGTTAACCGTCACAAAAAAATTCAAAATTTTAACTCAATAAATAAACATTATTTTTAATTGTGTCCCGGACCCCGCGGGGTCGTGTATTAACTATGAGCGTCTTATCTGGTTATGTTTATATCCTCAATACGGAAATTCAAAATGTTTTTGTCACTAAGTAGTTTTTTGCTTGACCTACTGGCGGTCGTAATGCAATATCCCATTTACTTATCTCCACTTTTCCTGCAATGCACCTAAGTTTTAATTTAAACAAGCCGTCTGATGTTATATTTATCGAATCTATTGCTTCTTCGCAGCATCACAAATCTTTTTAATTCATTTACAAATTGATTTTCATTCGTATCCACTTAAAAATATCGGAGTACTTTCAAATACATAAGAATAAAAAGGTTTTTTTTATTTTCTTATGAATGGTATAAACTTTTTTTTATTGCTTGGCGATGGCTACTTGTTGATGATCCTCTTTCTTTTCAGTGCTAGAGTCGAGAAGGGCGAACCACCTATGTTTTTGAAAAAGATTGGTGATAATGAAGTGATGGAAGGAATGACGGCAAAATTTACCGCTTGCGTTACAGGAATTCCTACGCCTGATGTTAGCTGGTATGCTCACCATTTTATTATTATTTTGTACCAATTTAACCAAATTTGTGAGTTATGTAACAGATAAATATCATTTTTTCAACAAAAAATAAATACTCAGAATTTTTTGCATTTTTAAACTCTTTAATGTACTTAGTAGCAATTAAAAGAGAAAAGTCAAAATAAAATGTTTTGATTTAAATTTAAAAAAAAAATGTATTTTGTTTTATTACTTTTTTGTGTTTAATCTTCATTTTTTTTAAAATCCCTACTATCTTAGAAATACCTCTGCAATAGGATAGTCCACAACAAGGACTACCAGATAGAACATATTAAAAAACAATTGTTTTAATTTATGTATTTTATTTTAGTCAAAGTTGTTGTTAATATGTATAAATACCCTCTGTACTGATGATTCAACAATTTCTTTTTCAGGGTTAAAGAAGGCAATCCACTGGAACCTTCTCCAAGGCATAAAATGGAGTTAGAATCAACTGGTATTTTACGCCTGATCATTCATGAGGTGGAGCAGAGTGACTACGGAAATTACAGTGTGACTATTTCGAACATTCACGGCAGTGCCACGAGCAGTGCTAAACTCTGCCCAGACAGTAAGGATACTACATTAGAAATATTAACTCCCAAAATTGCCCTAGTGGCAGTTTTGGGCATCATTGTGACATTATGTTCCTTAATTCCTTTATTGATGGCCCCTGAGTTCTATTGTTCGTCCGACACGTTGTTAGGGGATATAGAGGATTTCCTGTACAGGTGTACTATAAATTGTAAATGTGAGGAGGAAAATTAACTCTGTCGAATCTTCCTGGGAACAAACTTCTTCTGTAGATAGTATTAGTAACCCTTTTGGGACCAGGGCAGCCTAACCCGTTTTCACTCTGTGCCTTGTATGAATGAAATTGTAAATTATTTTAGTAAATCTTAGCATAATATAGCTAACCTATCCTTAAAACTATATCAAATACATCAAGTATACTCAAAAAATATTCTGTGCCACCTATCCTCAAAACTATAATTCACAAAATGCATATAATCCATGCAATAAATGCATAATATCGTTGTGTATATATGAATGTAAACAAAGAAATTGATAGTTGAAATGTCTTCCAATGACAACAAATTTTTGAATGAACCTTGACTCAAGCCTAAATCTTTAATCAAGAACTGCTATTTGCAATTAATGTGCACAAATGATCAATCCCATAGCTTCCGATTTTTCCAACCAAAAAATCATGTATGGAACCAGGAAATCGAATTAATATAATTGAATTAATATTAATTAATATAATTCATTAATATAATTTATTAATCTTGAATGAGGGAAATTGTAAACTCTTTTATTACGTTGAGTAAAAAGTTTTCCGCCAAAAATTTCTTTGTTGTAAAATGATAAATACATACGAGATCTTCAAAACTAATAAGGATAATAATCTCCGTTTAAATCTACAATCGTCTGCCAACGTTTTGGTAACTTTTCAATCCCTTCTGTGAAAAATTGGGGCGTGCACGAGTCCAGAAAGAGGTCGACCTCATTTTAATCGAAAATTGCGCCATCAAGATGCAGCTGCAGATGAGAAAACAGATAGAAATCTGAAGGGGCCATGTTGGGGCTGTACGGTGGATGTTGCATTAAATCCCCTTCTAGCTTGTAGAGCGTCCAGCCGGTCATCGTACTAACGTGTGGCCGGGCGTTATCTTGATGAAAGAGAACCAGCTTCCTTTTGAACTCGTTCTTTCGTTTTTCTCTAGTACCCTCGCGAACTTTGATTAACATGTTGCTGTATATTGCACTGTTTATAGTCTGTCCGCTTTTCAGGTACTCTTTGTTCAGAATTCCGCGACAATCCCATCAGATGCAGAGAAGCACCTTCGTGTTTGTTACGGCACGTCTTGCAACGAAGCCTGCTGATTCCTCAGGGCTGACCATCCTCCTGTACGGCCTGTATTGTAGTAGTTCACCCACTTTTCACCACAGGGCACAATTCTATCCAGAATGTTCTCTTTCCTTCTGATCTTTGAGCAGAGTCAAACAACAGTTTTTTCTCTTGCGCTTGTCTTCAGCAGTCAATTCGTGAGGCACTCAGCGATTAAATTTAAACGTTAGATTTATGCGTTTCAGAGCATTAACTATTGTTTTTCGGGAAACTCTAAGCTCTAACGCAATAGTTCGTGTTGAAACATTTCTGTCTTGATCAATGGTATGCTTTAACTGCTCACAATCAACTTCAATAGGGCGGCCAGAAAATGGTTCATCTTCAATGTCGAAATTTCCAGATTTAAACTTCGGAAACCAAACTTTGACTGTATCACGAGAAACGGTATTGATGCATACACTTTTACACATTTTTCTGTGGCATTCAGTCGCACTGAGTTTGTTACGGAACTCATAATACATAATCGTTCTGAACTGCTGACGTGATAGCTGAATTTAAAATACATTTTTGAAGCACAATATAATAAATTTTTAACAAACAAATTACACAGTCATGTAGTTCCTATGCTCTGCTTTTGAATGCAAAAACTGGTTGGTTGAAAAACTAATAACCGCACAAATGACAGCTGTTGGCGCGAAGGTATCTCCCCTTGTCGGAAAACTTTTTACTCAAGGCAATATTAAATCTTAGCATAATATAGCTAATCTGTGCCACTTATCCGCAAACATGTAGTACACAAAATGCCTGTAGTGAACGCTGTTTATATATAAATGTAAATAAAGAAATCGATTCTTGGAAAAATTTCCAATGACAACAAATTTTTGCCTCTAGCCTAAATCCTTAATCATGGACTGGCATTTACAATTATCTGCACAAACGATCCATCCCATAGCTTCCTATTTTTCCAACAAAAAAATCACGTGTGGAACCAGGAAGTTTAATTAATATAATTATTTAATATTATTTCTCGTTTCTTTAAAGAAAAATTTCTTGCACAAAGTACGTTTATTTGATTTTAGAAAAACGAAATGTTGCAGTTTTTTAACTCCAAATCATGCTGGTGCTACGTAATCATGCTACGTAATCATGCTACGATTACTATTTTCAAAACGCATCATGCTGGTGCCCTGTACGTGAAGCAGAAAGCCATTTAAGAGTTTTTTTACCCCTATTTTTTTCTCTTTTGAATGTTTGTAGTGGTCCATACGACAAATGGTTAAAAAAAAAGTTCTGTTATTTGTCCGTAAAAATTGAAAATTTCAGAACACCACCTATTATTCTCTGTTGATATGAAAATATAATTTATGATTAAACTACAAATTAAATTAAATAACTTGTTTCTTATACACTCATGTCCAAAAATTACGGATAAGTGATTCCGATTTTGCACGTTTTGTCGAATACCTACTGAAATTCTTGACGAATTGTTTTTTGAATTTCTAGGATGTAAAGAATATGTTTGACTTTTATATTTTTCAGTGAAAATATGGTCAGGAGGGCAATTAGGCGGCTATTAATAAATTTAATATTAACATGGTATTTGCGATCACCTATGTAACAGAAAATGCTAAAAATGGTCTGTCACACCACTTTTCAAAACGCTGACAAAAAACAGCAGAAACAGTATACTGCAATTAAAACATGAATATACTGAATTTTTGATAAGATAGGGTCATTTGTATGAAATAATTTTTTACTGAGCACGCATGGAAGATTCCAAAATTTTTATTTCATAATTTGGTAGCCAGCTATGTAGGGCAACGTCGGCGAACCTTTTTGTTGCCGCCTGGCAAATTTGATAAAAAAATATTTTACGTGACTATGACGTGCCAACTAAAAAAAAAATTTAGTAGGTGGAAAATGATGGATTAAAATTGCTTAAAATTTTCCATTAAGATTTAAAAAATAAGAGGAACATACATGTCAGTATTACACTATAATAATTATGGCAACAAATATATTTTAGAAATTAATAAAAAAATTAATGCTATGTTACTTGATTTCTGTTGTTGCATCTTAATATCAGGTTAATTTTAATGCAAACTTAACGCCGGATTTATATGACAAGCGCTTTGAGTGTGAGTTTTGATATTATTCATTTGTGATAACAGCGGCTTGAAAGCATAGACAGGCAGAAAAACTGTTTAAATGGCAAACACCAGTTTCTTTGAATGGCTCTGAAATAAATTCAAAGTGGCCATAAGTTTATCATTAGAATTTAGTAATGTCTAATAACCAATTCTTGTCGGTAGTTTTCAAATATCGTCCTTGTTTGGAATTTTTTTGAGACCATAATTAATTAGATTGGAATATAATATGCCGCAATTAAAATTTTTCAATTTCTATTTACTCTAATTTAGAAAAGATCAAACGCAATTTTGTGTAATCTCACTTTATTTTGATTTAGAGCCACAAGCAATGTCGTGGCCCATGTGCCATAGGTTTAGGTTCGCCGTCCCTGATGTACGACGACTTATATAAAAACTTTAGTCAAATATCGCAAAAATTCAGAAAGATGGGGGCTACACATTGAGTTGCTTTTTTAAAAGTAATTGTATTAAAGGGGATTATTCACATTTTTTCAATCAGCTCACTGTATCTTTCTGAGCTCTTACAATATTTGACTGGTAATTATTAAATAAATATAATATTTTTATGTGTGCTATCATTTTAAATTATAAAAAATAAGTTTAATTAACCTTTGATACATAACTTAAAGCTGGGGGAAACAAAAAAATTGTTACCATTAAGAAATTATTTTTTAAGAATTACAATTCTTTGTTTACATTCATGTACACAGTGCGGATTACAGGCGTTTGCAGATGAGTGGTACTCTACTGTATATATGTACAGTGAAAGGTCCCTGTGCGACCACCTCTATAAAGCGACCACCTCTCTGAACGACATTTTTTCATGGAACGAAATTTAATCCCATAGGCTCAATATTAATTTTACCTCTATTCAGAGACCATTCCAGTTGAACTCCCTCGATGAGCAACCCATTTCTTTGGAGAAAATGAAACAAATTCCGTTTTTTCCGGGTCGCTTGGAGAAGGTTTTATGAGAAATATAATTCCATGGAGCGCATTATTCATGAAACTTCTAAACTAAATTTAGAATTTTCATTTATTTCGGTAACTTTTAAGTGTTTAAACCCCTTTGTGCCTTTTTCGGAATTATACTTTGACGACAAATTAAGGATGACGGTCAATAAATTCCCCTGCCCTATTCTGTCAGGAAACTCTCCAAGAAATAGATAAATGAATGAAATCGTCATTAATCGTCATGAATGAAATCGTCCAAAAATTAATTGCATTTATTGACTGAACTTCGAAAGGACTTGGAAATAAAAGTTATAAAAGATAAAACCGTAAAATCAAAGCAAACGTCAATATATTTATTTTTTAAACTCTGCAGTCATTAACTTATGTCATTAACTTTTGTTTTGATACTTAAAGTTTCATAGTTTTCCCTAATGTGAAAAATAAATCTTAGTAACATTAATTGTTACCCTTTTTCAACCATTAAAATCTAGATTTAAAGATGACCTCCATTAAGAGACCACCTCTCGGAGCGACCCATTTTTATTGGAACGGAACGTGGTCGCTTTAGGGATGTTTGACTGTAGATATTCATTTTCCATATAAAATAAATCCAAATACACAAACTATTGATGCTTGTAAAAATATAATGAAATTTAGTAACTGCTGTCCACCAGTCCTGAATGGGTTAAGTCATGTGTACATATGCAGTTCCAAAAGTTGGTTATCTGTAAACATTTCTCCCCCTGCCCCCGACTAAGATAAAGTTGGTAAATGAATTCTTAAAACTTGACTAAAAGCAGTAAATAATAAATAATTTTTGAGTAATATGTTGTAAATAAAGCCATGTGAATAATACTAAAAAAATATTATGCTTTTTAATTTAACTCTCAGAATGCCACTTTCCACATTGATTGTATGCTGCCATCTTGCTAGCAGGATTATCTGAAATTTTTCTACCCCTGTTAGCGATGGATTTTGATGAGATTTTTTCTTCTTTTTTAAGTGAAGTTTAAAATTGAACGAAATTTGATTCTTTTTCAGAAACGTCTGAGCCAAACTTTTTTCTCTTTTTTTTTTACAAAGCAATTTTTACCCGATACTGTTTGAATCTCACTTCTACTTGTTGTTATTTTTCTTTCAGACACACCAATACTTAAAGCTCTTTACATATACAAGCTGTTGCAAAATTCGACCGACACATTCAGAGGGATGATGGTAGGTTTCGAGAGGATGAAAAATGGCCATAAAACATGGGGTCGCAAACTAGTGATTTTGTCACAAATACAGGGTGTTTCATCGTAACTGAACTCGTGTTGACGATAATAATGTCGAGAACAATAAAAACATTGCAATGAAAATGCAACGATGTTTACCTTGTTTTGTGTGAAAAATGCTATGCTGCATTTATTCATAATTTCCACAATAGCTATATCTCAAGAACTAAAGCACGGATGTTCAGAAAACTTCAGATTCAGTTAGTCCTTGATATAATTTGGTGCTGATAATTTTTTGGTGTCAATCGCCCAGTAGTTGGCGCTGCTTTGCTGCATTATTCAGGACTATCGCAATAGCTCTATCTCAAGAATTATTGCACGAATTTACACCAAACTTCAGTTTCAGTTGGTCCCTGATATAAATTAGTGTTGTTTAGTTTTTTGTGTAAATCACCCAACAGGTGACGCTACTATGCTGCATTTTTCGCGATTTCCGCAATAACTGTACCTTGAAAGATCTGGGAAAACAGGTTGCTCAAGCAATCGATGATACCGTATGAACGGATCATCACAGTCCAAAATGGGAGCGTCCAGTTCCTACTGCTGCAAATTTCTACCACTTTTGTTGGGTGTTATCCACAAAAGTTGGTCTACCACTTTTGTTGGGTCTGTTAAATGTTTTTTTAGAATATACTTCAGTTTTCTGAAAGTTTTGATCGTCCACCCCTGTATTTTTTATTCAATACGTGGTTTGCGACCCACTGTTCTAGGTCATTTTTCATCCTCTCTATACTTACTATCACCCCCTCTGAATGTGTCGGTTTGAGTTTTGGAACACCTTGTATAGAATAAAATTATTCACTGCAGTATGATTGTTGATTACACTCCCCACAGGTTAAGAATGCAATAAGGTTTAAACTTACCCAAAATGATACTTAAAAATTGAGTTGTAAAACAGGTGTTATTTATATACAAACATTAGAATTGTTATGTATGATTTGAATTTCCTTCGAGTTATTATTATTAGACATCTACATTTGTAAATAGTCTGTACCCAATGTGTGTCATAAAACTGTAAAATATGTACAGAATCTTTCAATCGTTCATATCACCTTGTATCTATTTCCTTTGAGTAGTGTAAAGTTAGACTTGTGTATTATTTACTATTTCTAATGGCTAAAAGGTGTAAGATTAAAACTTTAAAAACAGTAAAAGTAGTTTTATTGGATTGTTGACATCTTTCTGCCCTATCCGAGTCATTTTCAAAACATATAAATAGTAATATTATGCAATTGCACAATCTGTGATGCAATGATCTGAAAATCCAGCAGGAAGCAACATCATTTAACCTAACAAAATTGTGGCTCGAGTGACTACGAAAGGCTCCAGGTTACGAAAATAGAAATAAACATCCAAGTAAAACAATAAAACAAATAACGTGAGTTACATGAAAAACTGAATGATGGCGTTTCAGATCATTGCATCATAGTAGAGATGCACCGAATAGTGATTTTGGCCCAATGCCGAATATTGCCTACAGGTAAACCGAATACCGAATATTCGACTAACCGAATAGTGACTATCAAACCGAATAAAGAATATTCGGTAATATTAGTAACTATTCGCCCGAATACCGAATATTCGGCTTGCCGATTACTTTTAAATTTCAGAATTTAAAAATATTAAAAAGTTAAATTTTAAAACAATTTTACATAAAATTTAACACACATACTTCCATATTAATAAACAAGATCTTTTTACGAATAAATTCTACACTAAAAAAATTATGCTTCGAATTGTTTAAGAAGAGGATAGTTTTAAAGCTTCTGTAATTGTTAAAATCTTAAATTTCATGGATTCCTCTCTGAATTAAAACAAATAAATAAAATTTTCTTATATTCTAAGACAAATATTTTAAAATCAAAGTGTAATTTTGAAGGAATTTGGTAAAAAAAATTGTACGGTCATATACTGTTTATTAGTCAGGAAGGGATTAAAAATCGTCATTATTGATTAATTTTCTTACGTGATACTTTTCAAATAGCAAATAAAAAAAAATGTAAAAGCTTTCTCTTTTATTTAAATATAATTTTATTTCTAATTATCTTTATTAATTGACAGTTAAAAATAGTAGTTGTTTTAAAGTTTTTAAAAATATTTTTTTAAAAGTTCTTTTAAGTGTTCGGCCTGGCAGAATATTTCGATATTCAGCCAAACCGAATACCGAATATTCGACTAACCGAATAGTGACTATCAAACCGAATAAAGAATATTCGGTAATATTAGTAACTATTCGCCCGAATACCGAATATTCGGCTTGCCGATTACTTTTAAATTTCAGAATTTAAAAATATTAAAAAGTTAAATTTTAAAACAATTTTACATAAAATTTAACACACATACTTCCATATTAATAAACAAGATCTTTTTACGAATAAATTCTACACTAAAAAAATTATGCTTCGAATTGTTTAAGAAGAGGATAGTTTTAAAGCTTCTGTAATTGTTAAAATCTTAAATTTCATGGATTCCTCTCTGAATTAAAACAAATAAATAAAATTTTCTTATATTCTAAGACAAATATTTTAAAATCAAAGTGTAATTTTGAAGGAATTTGGTAAAAAAAATTGTACGGTCATATACTGTTTATTTGTCAGGAAGGGATTAAAAATCGTCATTATTGATTAATTTTCTTACGTGATACTTTTCAAATAGCAAATAAAAAAAAATGTAAAAGCTTTCTCTTTTATTTAAATATAATTTTATTTCTAATTATCTTTATTAATTGACAGTTAAAAATAGTAGTTGTTTTAAAGTTTTTAAAAATATTTTTTTAAAAGTTCTTTTAAGTGTTCGGCCTGGCAGAATATTTCGATATTCAGCCAAACCGAATATTCGGCATACCGAATAGTTTGATATTCGACCAAGCCGAATATTCGATATACCAAGTAGTTTGATATTCAGCCTAACCGAATATTCGGTAATATGGCCGAATAGGACGAATACCAAATAGATACCGAATATTCGGTGCATCCCTACATCATAGATCGTGCAATTTCAGAATATTCTTATTTATTTGTTTTGAAAATGATTCGGATAAGTCGGAACATGTCAGCAGTCCAATAAAACTATTTTTGCTGTTTTTAAAGTTTTAATCTTACACCTTTTAGCAATTAGAAATAGTATATTATTACAAGGTGTTAATTTGTTATACATTTATGTATTATTTTATGTTCATAAATTTGTTAGCCTGTGCCAGCCAATCAAATATAGTTATTTTTGTACAATTTTTTTAGTGTTTAGTTTTATATCTTATTATAAAGTAGTCATTCCCTTTTAAGTTTTTCTTATCTAAAAAATATTCCCTGAACTTTTATGTTTTTCCCTTCTTTTATTTCCCCCTTGCACTAATCACGTAGTTTATAGTTTTGTAGTGCATTAAGTTTTTGCTTAAAAATAGCAACATACTGAGATCTCTGCGTGTGTGTATGTGTAAAAAGTTTGTCTGTGAAGGATGGTATCAACCTGATTAAATGTCTTACTTTAACAACAGCTGCAAAATCCCATGGAAAACATTTGATATTGATGTACATTTTTCTCAAGAAATTCAGATGCAATTTCAATTTTTATTTATTTATTTTATTTTATTTTTTAGGGGGGGAGGGGTGTTATATTTAGTTTTAATTTGGTCATTTTGTTTTCTAGAAAATCATATATATATATATAGAAATTGAAGACACCCTTTACTTTGTAAATTATTATATTGACGAAACATACAATGTATACATTACGATATTTACATGATGCAGGGATATAAAGTCTTCTTAAAAAGATGTCTCATACATCCGCCACAACAGCTTCATCAATCAAATCAAAATACAGAAAATATTTCAGTTCTGCAGTCGTTTCACGTCATTTTCATTCTGCTGCTGACAACCTTAAAGGAGCTTCTTACTTTTTCTTACTCGCGCGAAAAAACATCTTTCTCGAACGAGCCGTCGTTCCTTACTTCATTCCAGTTCGCACTTGTTCTTCTCTTAAAACGAATATGCGCAGTTCCGAACTTTCTATCCCTCACGCATGCGCTACGTGTTCGCCCGCACGATCCCAGGAGATGGTGCTGTGAACAATAAGCTTTAACCTCTTAACTGCCCCAGACGTATATATACGGCTGTAGAAAATACATGCATCTATTAAAGACATGGCGAATTCCAATTATAGCGAGGCAATTTTCACCACCTGGGTCATTATATGTAACAGTATAACATGTGCCTTTTCTTACCGTTATTTCAGAAAACTAATATACACCTTTAATTGCAGAAATATGCGATTTAAGTAAGGCACTGGAGATCGCGTAAGCTTTCGTCTCCAGTTAAGGGGTTAAACATATAAAAGCAGCGGCTCGTAGCTTTGTGTAGGGAAAAGCTAAGTGCTTTCCCACACATATATATAGTTAGATAATAATCTAGTGGTTATGGTCAATAATATTTTAATGAATCTAGGTTACACAAGATAATTACAATATTTACACTAAAATTAAGGGGGATTCGGGGAAATAAAAGGCACTAGCCGACGCTACGGTCGTAATTGTCAAGAGACTCGAATAACTTCCCATTCAAAAGCCACAGCATTTCTCTGTCATCTCAAATTGTTCCCAAGCCAGATTTATAAAAATTGCGACTCAGCACATACTTACTGTGTTGGGCTTTACGCCACTAGATTTCCTGTGGAAACTTGCTGAGGTATCTTGTTGCTAGCATGAGTGTGTTTTGAGAACTCCAAAACCACAACTAACATATATATATATATATATATAGTTTGTAAAATCACACAATTATTGCATTTTGGTGTTCTCAACACTTTCCATCATAGTTGAAAAGTGTTTATAAATTCTGTTTGTCTGCCTTTCTGTCCATGCTCTAACTTGCATAATTAGAATTGGATTGCCATGGAATTGATGTATATATTATTGAGATTTACCATGGCATGTTTGCTATTAAAAATGAAGTGTGTAGCATTTGTAGTTTTTTTTGCAGGACATTCGAAAGAATTCCGTTATTTTATGATCGATAAAAAATCGTTTGCAGTACATTTAAATGATGTTACACTATTTTAAACATATTGAAACTCATATATCGCTGAGGTAAACAAGGTACTTATTATAGAATAGGGCGTCAATAGCATTCATCGTTCATTTAGAGAAACATACAAAAGAATTACAGGATTGTCTATGAACAATAATCGCTAAAAGTGCATTTTCAGTTGTAGTTCGTGATAAACCAGATTACAGGGCTCCAGAAAAGAATTCAGACATTTTCCCGGCTATTTGTGGCAATTGCTGAAATTGAGTTTTCCAACTTGTTTATTTAGATACCATCTTTCACCTTATTAAACGGTGAAGATTTATTACAGTATTCTGAATGTGTTGGAAAGGGTTTCATAATCTATGCTGAAAGCATGATTTTTCGTCCTTTTTTTAATTTCTTGCCAAATGACCACTTTATAGTTTAGCTACTGGGAAAACTATTAAAATTATTGAAATTGCTTCAGTTGTTCTCGCGAAAAATGTACTTCAATATCAGCTGTTGTCCATGGGATTTTATAAGCGTTGTTTGTCCTTACATTTACAAATAATCTAATACTGATTATTGTCTTACCTTTATGACCAAACTCTTTCACGGTTCAAATCTAACAGCTTCTTGCCTTGTCGAGACTTTGCACCAAAAAATGAACGAACCAAACTAAAATCTTGTTCTTTGCCTATATTTTGCCTTATATACCTCACAAATACTTTCATATCCATAACATTGTACAAATAGATGTTTTAGATGTTACTTTATTACATAGAGCTCACCAAAATTATGTCTTGCATGGCTTGCAATAATATCTGCATGCTTTTTTTTTTTTTCTAAATTGAAAAGGAAAATTAAATATTTTCAATTAAATCAAAATTTTCTATTTAAAAATATCTATTGTAACATAAAACTGGTTTGTTTCTCTGTAACTTTCTCTGTCTATCATTAAAGTGACTTTAATCAGTTTTTGGTGTTGGTTTAATTGATTGCTGTGTAATTTTTAATGAGAGCAGTGTTGTCATATTAATGCACTGCTTCCCAGTTTGGTACATTATTAAAAAATAATTTTGGTGAGCTCAAAATTAAATGTTTTATTTTTATCTGCTTTTGTGTGTATAGCATTACTGTGACAACACTGTTAAATTCATACACTGCTACACATTCTTCATACCACAATATAAACATCTTTATCCAAAACGACATTTAAACTTTCCAATTCTATTTAGACACTGTTTTTTCCACTCTTATCTGTTTCCTGCTAGATTTTTAATGAAAAATCATTATTTCTCTGCATCGAGAAGTTATTATTTTAATCTGTTTAAAACAAACAAACAAACAAACAGCAACAACAAAACAATCGCAGATTTTATTTTATTTTTTCCCAAGAAAATTAAGAATTAAAAGTAAATTTGAAGTTTTGCTAAGGTCATCTATAATTCATCTAAGCTAAGATGAATGTTCATCGGTTATTTTTTTTCAAATGAAGTACTAGTTACTGTATTAAAAAAGTCAGTGGATAAAAAATTAATTTTACAACCAGTGCTAAAAGTTAATTTAGGTTTCATAAAAGTAACTATACATTTTTTAAAAACAAAAGAACATTATGAAGGCTAAGAAATGCAGTTATATATTAAAGTATAATCATAAATATATTTTATTCGCCATGTATTATTATTTTAATTGCATTATTTTAGCTGCACATCCTTTGTCCAAAAGAAAAAAATCCCTGCCGGCTCGGCCTACAGGCACAGTTAGATTTCGAAGAAGTATATTTTTCACCAACAAAAACTAAATGCAACACTATATACAGCATCTCTGAGGGTTGTCAAAAATTTTCATCACGCAATGATACTTTTTTATCGCTTTAATGGCGGATTAACGGAGATTTTTTTTCTCTTCTACAACCCCCACCCCCTTTTTTTTCTTTTGCTGCTGAAAGAGTTTGTTCTATCAAAAACTTGTCAGTATAAAAGTTGTAGATAATATTAAAAATATTTACACTAAATTTAAATGGATTTGATATCTTGTGAATTGACGAAATTATGATTTTTTTTCTTCTTAAAACCCTATTTTTGCGCCCATTGAGGCCATTTTTAATGATATCAAAAATTTGTCATACAAACTTTTAGGCCCATTTCATAGAAGTAATAATAACTTTAAACTGATTCGATATGTATCATAAATAAGAAATTAATGAGTTTTTTTCTGTTTTCACAAAATTCTTCCCCATTTTTACCTCTTTCGTCCGATTTTGCCCATTAACAAACTTGACCGAGATTTTCTGCCCCTCGATTTTATGTAAAAGTTTGGAAGAGATCTGTGGAAAATTATGGAAGTTATCGTGTCCATAAAAAAGTGATATTATATATATAGATAGATACATAGATAGATAAATAGATAGATAAAGTTTTGAACTGGGGCTGGTTTTGGGTTCTAAGTGTCATGATCGGCGCAAATCTGAAAAAAACTTTCAGAAATTCCAACACAGAGGAGAATGTAATAGGTAGTATTTATAACGAAATCTACCTAAAATGGAAGAACAATTGTTGCACAACATAGTGTTTCTGGTTTTACTGAAAATATTTTTTTGTGTTTTTTCCCCTTTTGTAGTGTTTTTCAAAGCCTTTTTTATACCTTGCTGAATTTTTAGCCTTTTTTTTTTCTTTAAATTTCTTACTTTTCAAGTTATTGTCATACAAAATAGATAAAGATAATAAATGATATATAAATGGTGATATAAATAGATTACCACATTCTTTAAGTATCAGTCTCTCCTGGTAAAGCAGTCTTTATAGAAAGTAAAGGGTAGCTCAAATCTGATTATTTAAAATGTTGTATTCATATTAAAAATAGAAATGATTCTCTCTCATTTTGGTGAAATCTGACGTTTTGATTTGTGAAAGTAGCTACTTGTGAAATTTTAAGCTCCAGATAGACGTATAATTCTTCTCGTGTTCTCTTTGTTCTGCTCAGGCGGCCTTTTTATGTGGTCACGTAATATTTTTCATCTTTTAATGGCATTACAAGGAAACTGAGGGACATCCTGTAAGAAGTAAGAGATTCCTTCAAGTTCGATCTAATCTTCTTATCTCCTTTTCATTGTTGAATCTCCCATCCTTTTGTTAAAAACAACAAATGGGGTTGGAAAAGAAAGGTTTTATTGCTTTAGTATGTGAGGGAGTTCCAGCATTTTAGTCTCGTGTTGTTTTAGATGAAAAATGTAGATGTCTTATTTAGAAATTCCATTCCTGCTTCTAAATCCTCTTAATAGACCCTACTTTGTCTAGCCCTCATGAGAGGAGGGAAGAAGGGCAAAATCAGATTGATGCCCAAGGAAATCAATGCAAATCACATGATTGGTGAGAGATTGGCGGAAGCCGTCAGCACAGACAATCACCTCATCGAGTTCACGGATGAAATTCTCGGATTAGTTGAATCTTGATTCGCATATTAAAACGCAATCGGTCTGCCAAGTCGTATCTGGGTGGAAAACACCTGAAAACCCGATTTGAACGGCTGACTCGTAGGTTTACCGTTGTGTTTTCCTCCTCCCAGCCCTCCCTGTTTTCATACCTTTGGATGCAGGAAAACACAATGGTAAACCTACGAGTCAGCCGCTCAAATCGGGTTTTCCACAAAGATATGATTTGACAGACCGATTGCATTTTAATATGCGAATCAAGATTTAACTATAACTAGAATCTCATCCGTGAACATGAGGTTTTTGTCTGTGCTGCCGGCTCTTGGTCTATGAGTGAGATTCTAAAATAAAATTTTATTCAGCCTTCAAATAAATTTAGACCAACGTGTTCATTCAAAATCAAATTTTATGGAAAATGCGAGTCTTTACCCCCACTTACCCTAGATACATATTTTAATTCTGTGAAACTGTCACATAAGGAAGAAAAAACTAGCGTAATAACATGAATACGACTTTATTAAAGTCAAATTAGTGGGTTTCAAATTTATTAAAAGAAGGGTTAATATTGAGGTTTGTGGTTTTTATTTTTAATGCCTGTACCTTTATTCAGTTTACCGTTAATTAAAACAACAGTTATTTAAAAAAGTTAGGTGGAAAAACATTTTTGTAAATAATTTTGAGATAAATAAAAGTAAGAAATTATTTTGTTTGACTTTGAAACTTCAAAAATATTTAACGTGGTTTTATTATTAAAATTCAATTTCTGAAATCCACAACTGTGTGATTTGCAGTTAACTTTCGGATATAAACAGATTATCATTAGGTTCATAGTAGAAAATAAGTAGGACTGTAGTTTCAATAATTATGATTTTTTTTCTGAGAGGAAAACGGAATTTAAGAGTTTTTATGCATTGTGCATGTTTTTATTAAACTATAGTTATTTTATCTGAGAAAAAAGACCAACCAAATGCAAATATTGAAAAGATTAATTTGATTGCACATTTCATGACGATAAAATAACTAGATAATTAAAGAAACAGTAATTAAGAGGATAGAACTCAACATCAGATTTGAGAAGATTTTTGCTCTCAATACTCTCTTAATAAATTTTACTTGGTAAAACTGCTAAAAATGTTTTGCATTACATATTAATTTAGCGATAAAATTTTGTAACAAAACCAAGGATGCTATATGATTGGATTAAACTATTCATAGAATCTTTGGAATAAAGATATCTTTTCTGCATTTCAGTTTTTGTATAAATATTTCTAATTTACTGTCACATTAAGAAAAAATTTTGAACCTAACAATGAAACAATCATCAAAACCCCGATTTTCAAACTCTCACGATATTTGTGTTTTTTTCTGTATAAAATTTCTGCATAAAATTTTTATATTTCACCCTTTGTGTGTAAGTTCTTCTCGGCTTTTCAAAATTATAAAAGAAAATTTCAACAGTTATTGCTAAATCTAGTAAAATGCTTTGCACGCTCGGAGAAAATGCCAGTGCTAATATTTTTATGGAGCTCCAGACCTGCTTAGCTCCATTTTAGTGACACCTATGCTATTTTTAATTAAGGCCTAATCAAGTCAAAGTGACATCTATGTTCTGGTACAGTTTGCGGCTCCCTGTCTGTTAACCCAGAATAAAAATTTATATGTTTTCAAATTGTTTGTTAATTTTTAAAAACTTGATCGTTTATAAAATTTAATAAAATGTAACATTTAGAAAGTTATTATTTTTTTTTTTTTTTGAAATTAAAACCTTTTCAAAAATTCCTTAGGATATGCATTAATATTAATTAGATGCAAAATTATTATTCTGTGATTATGTATGAAATATCTTAGCTGAGGAGCCATGTAATTTAAGCGCTCAGTTCCGTGGATCTGCAGAACCATACATTAAACAGGCCCTGCCTGTATGACCATCATAAATTAATAGAATACAAGAATAAATTATGCATTGTGGTAAACCAAAACTTAATCAAACTATTATAGTGTTACAAAATTAAATTAACAACCAATGAAATTCAAACTTGTACACTTTTTTTCAGTGAATATGCATTTGCAGTTTATTTCCGTTTTTTAATTTTTGTAGAAATATTGCTTTTGATAGTCAAACTGAAAAATAAAATACTAATCTATAAAAACCTATAAATTTAATCTCAATCTAATCTTTGATTCAAAATCTTTCATATTTTAGAGTTCACTGCACTTAAAATTACTAAGTACAGCCTCATAAGGCAAAATAGCAACGTACTGAAACTTTACACGTGTTTACGGGCATTCCTTCCGTAAGGACCACGAAAATTTTCCATTATAAACAGGTTTCATCTTCACAGGTTTTGCTGTATTTAGAACTGCACTCTGATTTTAGACATGATAACTTGAACAATGAGTGTGCTGTATACTAGAATTTTATGAAATTATTTTAAGTTCCGTTATGCTTTTTTTCTATCAGATTATGTAGGATATAAATAATTTACAAACATCTTTGCTGAAAATATTTTTTCTTTGGCCAATTTTAGTCAGAAAAAAATATCTCCACCTAAATCTATACATACTTTTTTTTTAATTGTTCTGATTTGTACAAAATACTAATTACTATTGTAAGTGCTCTAACTGAGATTAAGAAAAAAAAAATAGTTTCATAAGATGATGATTGTCTTTAATTATCTTGCCACTATTAAAAAAGTAACAAAAAAAAAGAAACTTCCAAAAAATTTAGCTTTTATTTTAAAGTAGCAAATAAATTAGATAATGTATGTCATGCCATGAAAAATTTTCCCCATTAATTAATATTTTTATGCGGTTATTATATATATATATATATTTTTTTTTTAATTGCAGTGGTTGATTGCGTGAAGCTGAAAATTTTTTTAAAAGCATTATTTTGCACGTTTTCAGAATAAGAAAAATATTTTAAACTACATTAACTTTCAGACTGTTAATTATCATTATCTAAAATGTACCACAAACATCTTAAAAATTTGTTTAAAGATGTTTTTACAAAATTTCAAATTCATTTTTTTTCGTCCAAGTTAGAAAAATAGTTTTCGACAATTTTTCCCAAGTTTTGGATTATTAAATAATTTAATTGATTCGAATTTTAAAAAAAATATTTTATATAATATACTACTGTAGTAACTTGATATTATCATAATAGCTGTAGGATATTTTTTGATCAACTTGAACATTACTAGGTAAATATTTCTCCTGTTTTCAGTAGAATTTTAGATGATGCCTAAATTGTACTTATAATCTTAATTTATTAAGGTAGCAGTTTGAGATTACCAATGGCTGTGGGAAATTACTTTATACAATTTTTCTTACCAATTTGTTTTCTTAAACCATAAAATCTAATTTTAATTAATTTTTCAATTAATTAAAATTATATATGTATTCACCGATGCTGGGTTTATTTGTCTCATGATTCGCCGCAATATTGTGTGCTCATGAAGACTATTCCATCTTGTGCTGCAGCCTTACCGTTACCAACATATGTGAGTGAGAGATGCTAAGCTGGGTATTGTCGTCGTAACTTAAATGGTAGAGCACTTGGAGCGCTATTCCAAAGATTCCGGGTCGATTCCAGGCTTGGACATTTTCATTCTGTTAGTTCTACGCTTAGTTAACAATGAGACAAATCATGTATTAAATGTGCAGAAAAATCTTTTCAACCTTTTTTTTTAATCCCAGGAAAGTATTTTACAGGCATAAGAAAAAAAAAAAAAGTCGAAATGTAGTGAGCTAAAGGCAAACAAAACTTTTTGTGTATCTACTCCATTCTGAGCTTGATATTTCGGCAATCGCTCAAGCAATTGGAATGCAACTTACCACAGACATAGATCTTAGTAAGACAGCGATAATATTGTAGTCCAATTTTTGAAATATGATCTGTGGTTTGAGAAATTATGATCAAAATTCTAAATCCTGTGAGTGATGCTACACTATATGGCCAAAAGTGACCGGTCACTTGCGATTTTAGACGTTTTGCTAAATATCTAGAAAAATACATGAGGAATTAACTTGAAACTGCAGGTGTGTAAACAGTATAGTATAGGTCCTATATTTCCGCGAAGATTTTTTCCCCGAAACCCCATAGGGGACCGTCAACAAACTGAAAAAGAACGAATGTCTCTGGACAACCCTGTAAAAACTGATGTAACAAAAGCGTTCAAACTCGAGATTACTAATAAGTGGCTTATTGTAATATACTGTGTTCATTTTTATGAGGATAACATGTATACTCGTAGATAAATTAAGATTTTTATAAAAACAGTCCCAAATTTCGCCAAGTTTTGTGCTTATAATTTGCAGAGTTCTTAATATTAAAAAAAAGTTCTTTTCAGCAAATATGACAAACAACATTGTACACAATACTCTGCAATCAGAATTAAAAAATAATAAAAATTGGATGAAAATGAACAGGTTTACTAAAAAATGTTTCACTGCGCATGCGCGAATTCAATTAAAATATACTATGCATAATGTATTAGCTAAGTATATAAAGCAACTTTTGTGAAAGTCTCAAAATCATAGCTTGAAAATTCTAAAAATGATCGTCGATAGAATAAGCACGAAATCCGTTATTACCAAAAAAAAAAAGGCAAAATATGAGGGGTTGTATCAATATCTGTTAATTAGTGCTAAGATAGTGAACACAATATTGCACGTGTATTTGGATACAACTCATCTTTTTGCTTCCTTTCGGGGACAACTGATTTCGAGTTTATTCTATCGACGATAATTTTCCGAGTTTTCAAGCTATGATTTTGACATTTTCACAGAAATTGCTCTGTATACTTAGCTAATACATTATGCATATTATATTTTGATTGCATTCGCGCATGCGCAGTGAAACATTGTTTAGTAAACCTGCTCATTTTTCATCCAATTTTTATTATTTTTTAAATTTTGATTGCTGTTGTAATATTGTGTACAATGTTGTTTGTCATATTTTCTGAAAGAACTTTTTTTTTATATTAAGATTTCTGTAAATTATTAGCAAAAAAACTTGTCGAAATTTGGGTCTGTTTTTATAAAAACCTTAATTTTTCTGCAAGAATACATGCTACCCTCATAAAACTGAACACAGTATATTACAATAAGCCACTTATTAATAATCTCGAGTTTGAACGCTTTTGCTACATTAGTTTTTACAGGGTTATCCAAAAGATATTCGTTCTTTTTCAATTTGTTGACGGTCCTCTATGGGGTTTCGGGAAAAAATCTTCGCGGAAATATATGACCTATACTATACTGTTTTCGCACCTGTAGCTTCGGGTTAATTCCTCATGTATTTTTCTAGATATTTAACAAAAGTCTAAAATCGCAAGTGACCGGTCACCTTTTTCCATATAGTGTATGTCTCTGGCATATGCCTCGCGTATTCATTGATCACAGAAGTCTTACATGTGATAAAGCAAATGTGGACATCGGTAGAAACTTTGGATAACATATGTCGATTTCTCACATGTAAAAAAACTGACTGATCCGTTATTCGACCATGTTGAAGATCCATGTTCTTCAACATGGATATTTTGCTGAAAAAACTGGAGAAAAGCATTCCATTAATTCCAAAATGCTCATAATTACAACATCTTTTGAATGTGCAACAAACTCTGTGTGATCTTTATTATACTAAAACTTCACTAATTTCAATCATGCATACAGTCCATGAGAGGTATTTTATTTTCATACAATATCTTCTTTTGAAATTGGTATTCTGTCTTAAAATTCTATCTGATAAGTTCTCTGAATTTCGTACACACAAGTTAACCCTTTCCGGTCCGGTGATTCTTACACGAATTTTATTCGGTTGGCACCACATTAACCCATTTATGCCTGAATTTTTGTTTTCTCAAATTTCTTGGTAAAATCATTTTAAAATGTTACAAAATGAACTGGAAAAATACAAAAAAAATTACGCGAAAATATCTTTGTATTTATTTGATAAAATGTAAATGTACTCAATATGGGAATATCCATATGTAGAAAATGCATAATTATGTGTTTGGTCTAAATTTATATAAATTAAGCTTTTAAATTGTATATTAAATGCTATAATTAGTATATTTATGAACTATTAAATATATATATATATTTATTTACAGAGACTAATCTCATTATAAGTATTATTATTAATAAATTAAGAATAGTCATATTTGAGGCTAGAAAACAATTTATTTTAAAATCATCTTGGAAAAGGACTTTACATCAATAACTGGCCCCTAAATGTTCAATAGAAATATGCACCCATTTCCGCCTTGCGCACTCTATTTTGTACGTTACAAACATGCATAAAAAATAGGCTTGAACCTATAATCTCGAAATTAAAAAAAAAAATACGTATTTCAAAAAAATATACAAGCTAAGAAGATAACTTATTTATTTGGATCCTTGATACAAAAAATACAAATAAACTTACTTTTTACATTTCACTATCTTGAAAAATGAAAAACCCATAAACACCGAAAAAAGGCCTTTATTTAAGCTAATAAATATCAAATCTTATGCTGTCATTTCCCAGTAATAGATAAAGACATTTATAGACAATTACCTCATACAATTTTCATGCTGTAAAGAAGAAGAAAATTATAAAAATTTATTAAAATTCGAAACGTCCCAAAAATGGGACGCTAGGCATAAATGGGTTAAAAGAGAAGTTTCCTACAATTACACAATTTCGAAAATGCTCTAATTAAATAAGGAAATTTTTGTTTTCCTTTATTACTGGTGCCAAAAGCAAATTCTGCAAAGAAAAATGATGCCGAGTCAGACTCGGAGCTGGACCTCAAAGTGTTAAAGGGATACTTCATTCACGCGAAATCACCTACTTGCTAATGTTAATCCTATACGAGAATTTTTTTTAAATATCTCATTTGCATTTCAGCACTTTTAAATGTTCTTTTTGCATTTGACAACTAAGTTTGATCTCTACAAAGACAATTTTTTTCGATTTTGTTTACAGGGTTTTTTTTGTTATTAGGATATTTTCACTTTCGAAACCGGTTCCGAACGTGAAAATATCATAATGATAATAATTTTTAAAAACTGTAAACAAAATCAAAAAAGTTAAAAAAACGGCCTTTGTAGAGATCGAGCTCAGCTATTCAAAGAAAAAAAAATCATTTAAAAATATGGAAATGCAAATGAGATATATTTAAGAATTACCCCCATAAGAATAACATTAGCGAGCGGGTGTTTTTGCTTGAGTGAAGTAGTCCCTTAATCTTCTGTTCTTACAGTTAGTTATAAATCCTTGATTCAGCTTGTTTTTTTTTTGTTTTTTTTTGTTTTTTTTTTCATGATACCATGCTCTTTGCAGCACCCTGCCAGGAAAACTGGTGACTATATACGGGGTGTTTCTAAATGAATATCGGGTTTTTTGGTAGTATTTATTACATAAAACTTAAAATTATAATTAATACATAAAATGAAAGAGCAACTCAAACAGTTTTAACTACACGCTTAGAAGTGTTCAATGTGAACACCTTTCGTCACACGGCAAACATCAAGTCGATAGCTCAGTTCTTCCCGAACGCTGATTAGCAAAGAAGTTCTGTTCACCTGATCGGACGCCATGTTATTTCTACTTGTGGGGGTTCATAGAGGATCGCGTGTAGGTGCCTCCACTACCAGCTGACCGTTGCAACTGTTGCAACAATAACCCCACAAACACTTATCAACGTTTGGGAAGAACTGAGCTATCGACTTGATGTTTGCCGTGTGACGAAATGTGCGTAGTTAAAACTGTTTGAGTTGCTTTTTCATTTTATGTATTAATTATAATTTTAAGTTTTACGTAATAAATACTACCAAGCGTTAAAACCCGGATATTCATTTAGAAATATTTGGTTAATATAATAGCTGGATTTTCTTTTCATATGAAAGTATAACAAAATTGTCTCCCTAATGCTATGCTTATTTATCAACTGTCCTATAAGACACGTAAGTTTATAAACTGTGATTAACAACTGTGAGAATTACTTATTTTACTATTACTTGTTCTTATTGCATTCATGCATATTTATCATAAATACAGAAGCTCATATAGCTGCGGGTTCTAGATATTCTATTTTAAATTCTTTCTCATATTATTTTATATTGATTTAAAAGAGAAAAAAAAAAGTTATATAAGCATTAAAATTTATAATTTAGATAAAAATTTAAATTAAAAAAATTATCTATTTAAAAAAAAACAAATACAATACTTATACTATTATTTGAACACATAACTATTATTTGATTTATTGGTTCAGTAAATCAGTTATTTATCAGTCAAATAAGTCAAAAAAGTAATGAAATACTGGATTATACTACACACTCCACTAACTGATACTCCTCATATATTTCATCCTAAGGCTGTGTATCAAAATTCCAAACAAAAATGTACTATTTTTTTAATTTATAATCAACTATAAAAAAAAAAAAAACTTTAAACATTGTAAAAAAGGCTAATAAATCAGTAAAATCTGGATATTTTTTGATCCATTTAAATATCACTAGCTATTATTTTCCCCATTTTCATTAGAGTTTTCAATTGTGTCTAAATTGTACTTAATATTATAATCTTAAATTATTTAGGACAAAATGCCAATGGGTCTTTGAAATTAATTTATTCCAGTTTACTTGCCAATTTCATATATATGTATAAAAGCCGAAAAATGTTTTTCGTTCAGTTTTTTTTTTTTTTTTCAAATAAATTCAAATTCAATTTTTCATTTAAATTCAAATTAACAGTTTTTTTGCACGCTTTGTTGACCGATTACGTTGTTTGATTTGAAAAATTGACAATTTTGTTGTTAAAATACATTGTTAATTTTATAGTATAGAGAGTTATTTATTTTAGTTTTATTAAAGAATTATGTCAGAATAACCTTTTCGAAATTGTTTTATAGATAAAACAATTTCGAAAATTTGGACCATAAAACACCCCTGCATAGTCTAATTCTTTTAATATGTAAAATTTGCAATATTGCTTCTAGCAATCACAATTAAACAGACAACAAAAATACTTTCAAAGAACTACTAATCCAGGGGAAATGTACCAAGAAAAGGGGGTTACCTTGCAAAAGGCCGGGTAGAAGATTTTTGTTTTCTTATTTGTTTATAATAAAGCCAACATGGAAAAATCAAGTTTTCTAACAAAATTTCTTAACGCTAAATTTTCTGTGGCCAAAAAAAAAAAAAAAAAAAAAATTTGGAACTTTTTATGATTGTTTTTAAATATCTTGAGACCCGTTGCCGTAGCATATTATTTGTCAATTACAATATTAAAGAAGATCATATTCTCTATAACTTTCATACCTACAATTTTTTTATACACTCAATAGCAAGCACAGTACGCCATTTCAAAAATAAGACAATTTTTTCAATTTTCTTAAAAACCGTGAAAAACGTAGTTCTGCCCCGATTATTTAAATGTTTCCAATGGATTTAATCATGTATATCAACTTCTATATATTAGTAGCAGTAAATTATGTGTGTCAGGGCCAAAACTAGCCTTTTTTGCACCCGTGGCAAACATGTGTTTTTGCACACACCCCCCTCCACAACCTCCCTTAAAAAGAAAGTTTATCACGACAATTTTAATAAATCTCTAATAGCCGGATTTTGAAAATTTTAAGTGTGTAATCATTAAATACGTAATGCTGAACTACATAATCAGCTTTTTCAAATATTGATTCATTCAAACTTTGAAAACGGAACAGAAAGGAACCGAAATATATTCCGCTTTAAACAGGTTTCCATCTTAGCAGGTATAATTGTTCATATTCTTTCTATTGAAAATATATAATTTTGTCTTTAAAGTCCGAATTCCGTATATACAGATTTCATTTTCAAAGATTTTACGGTAGTTGTAGTATTGAGGCATTTAAAGTCACAGTTATATGAATTATGAGACTAAATTAGCCAAAAGAAGACATTCGCAAGGTTATTAAACCTATGGGAGCGTTCTTGACAAATATCTCGCTTGCATTTTATTACTTTTAAATATTTTTTTTTTTTCATGGGATACCTGAGATCAATATCTAATGTTGTGCTTTTGTACTTTTTCGGGTTTGGCTGCTTGTAGGAATTATTATTATTAAAATAAATTTTTTCATTTAGCTTATGCAGTCATATTGCGTACTTTACTTTATTGTGTTGGGAAAGTGGAGTTGAATGAAACATGTGATCAATGTGAAAACAAAAATGTTTAGATGGCCTACAATCATAAATAAATTGATATTTCATTTGATAAATGGTATAACTGAGATCATTAAACAGATATATTTTCAAAACAGTACATATTACTGAAGATTAGATTATTCCACAAAGTCTATTTTTAAACAACCAAAGTAAGTTTTTCTGATTGAGCTTTAAAGCAGTTAATACATAATGTTAAAGTTTTTTATATTTTTGCATGCTAAAATGATATAATCTCTTGCTATATTTATTGATATAAGTGGGAAAAAAATTGACAATATTTTTTAAAACTAACCTTTTAAATATTTTTATAAAACTAGTGGTCTCAATTATTTTATTGACAGATTTTTTTAATTTTACAAGAGATAAATGCATAACATTAGTGAAATAATCTGTTGTCATTTTTATTGTAGCTATTTTATAAGGTAAAAGTATTTCTTACATAAAATATATTTATTTTTTGAGTTCCCCCTTTTAAATGGAATTACAATCCAATGTTTTCTATCTTTAAACAGTAAAACATTAAAACATATGTTATCAATAATGGGTAAATAAAATATACCTTTGTAGTGAAGAATAAAATATGTTTTTCGCAAATTTTCATACCTATCTCATTGTTACCTGGAAAAATATGTATGCATTATAAAAATTATTAAATTATTAAAATTAAACAAAAATTCTTTCTTAATTGAAACTATCGTACCAATAAGTTAATAAATATTGACGGATTCTTTTAAACAATGTTTTGAAGTTAACATTGTATACACTTAAAGTTGCTATCTAAATATGAAAATTGTCTCATCACACTCTGACCTACTCGTATTTTTAAAATTATATATTTATTGAATATAAAATGTCTGTTGAGATGAAAATAAAGACGTGAGTGAGCAAATAATAGATCATTTACTGCGACCAATTTTTAGAAGTCGACATACACGATTAAATCCGCGGGGAACATTTGAATAATCGGGGCGGAATTACGTTTTTCACTGTTCTTAAGAAAATTGAAAAAATTGTCCTATTTTTGTAATGGCGTACTGCGCTTTCTATTGAGTGTATAAAAAAGTTGTAAATATGAAAGTTGTAGAGAAGTTTATCCTCTTTAATATTGTAATTGACAAATAATATGCTACGGCAACGGGTCTTGAGATAGTTAAACAAAATCAAAAAGGTCACAAAATTTTGTTTTGTTTTTTTTTTTTTGGCCACAGAAAATTTAGCCTTAAGAAATTTTGTTAGAAAATTTGGTTTTTCCATGTTGGCATCATTATAAAGAATTCAAAAAAAAATTACCCGAGCTTTTGCAAGGTAAAATGTACATTTCCCCTGGACTATATGCATAAATAAGGCAGTTTTGTCTTATTTATATAAAAAACTAATAATAAAAGGTATGTAAATGCAGAATTTTCTTCTTAAATTTACTTCAATATCATTTATAATATTTCTTTTATGGGAAAGAGTTAATTTATTTTATGATAGTAATTATTTACTTTATTTTTGGTAGTTTTAATTGTAGCTTTTCACTGTTTATATGTAATTTGAAATTGCAAAAATCTCAGTGTCTTATCGACTTTCTGATAATTTCAATTTTATGAAAATCTACTGTACTCACGGTATGTCTATTCTAGATCAGCAACAAATTTCCCTCAGGTTTTCCCATGTATTGAGATTTTGCGATGTTTTATACACACAAACTCTTAAAAGGTGTGAATTTGAGAGTGAAACTTTCACAACTGATTTTGAAGCAACAACTAACTGAATAGTTAAACAAATTGTTGGAATATTTTACATGCTAAGCATACACACATTTAGTATCAGATTCTATCCATTTTTTCAGAATGAAATTCTTATCACATCACTCACAGAATTCTTCGACATATTTTAATACAAATAATAAATATTCAATAAATTAAGCTAACAAATATTCAGTTCCCAAAACAAAGATAAGTAAACAGACTGAACCATCTAATCAATCCTACAACATTCAGTCCAAAGTTTCAGTGAAGTTAAAAATTTCCGAGTTACTAGGAGGGATTGAAAAGGGGTAGACAAAATTATTTGCACGATATTAATTGTACTATTTACAGTAGTACAGTATAACTCCTATTATCCTAATCAATTTGGACCAGACCCCATTCGGATAATCAAGAATTCTGATAATTGGATTTTTTCCGAAAAAAAGGTTTATTTTAATTAATTACCTGTATGTATGTTGAAAATGGGAGAAAAAACTATTTTTAAAGAAAAAGGGCATGTTAAGCGTACTTACAAGTGCTGTATAGTATGTACGTACCGTACTGTAAATGAAAGTCATTGCTTGCAACGCTTGGCCGTAAAAAGATTGTTTTAAACTGGCCATTCCCTCTTTTTAACAATTCTACGGTGGGATGAGTTGACGCATTATCAACAACCAAAAGCACTTTACTGCCTTCCTTTCCAAGACATTTTTGGTGCTTTTTCACTTCAAGGATGAAAATTTCGCCGTACCACTCGGTAAACAATGCTGCAGTCATCCAAGCCTTGGGTTGGTTTTTATAAATGAGGGGAAGCTTTTTCACATTTTTAAATGCTCTTGGTCTTTTTGACTTCCCTATCAACAGAAGGGATATTTTATGGCTTCCCGTAGAGTTCGCACAGTTAAGCACCGTAACTGAAATTCTGATTTTTTTTCTGAAATTCTAAAAGCGATTCGGATAGTCGGAGTTCGGATAATTGGAGTTCTACTGTATTTATAAAAAGCAAAATTCGATTTTTCTGGCGCTGCAATTTCGAATCCTAAGTTTACAATGAGAAATGTTTTCCTTGTTTTTTCTTGAAACTTTCAAATTTTTGTAATTCTTTCTCAGAGTTTTCAAATTTCCCTGACTTTTCTTCAGGAATGGTAAATTTCCCTGATTTTCCCAGTCCATATATATTTACCTAACTTTTCCGGGTTATCCAGACGGCTAGATACACTGTGTACTCTGGTGAATGAAATTAGAGTCACAAAGATGATTCACTTAATTGGTATCGAATTTATATTAAAAACAATTATGTTGCCCTTATATACTAAACACTAACATAACTTATACTTTCATTTTTAATGGCATGCTCGCTGTCAGGGAACAAAACCAAATCCTGGTCGTAAAAAAAATGTAAGACAGAAGATGTATTTTCCAGGTGTTTGTTTCAGTTTGCAAATCATTTTTAGCATTCATTCATGTATTCACATTTTTAACGGATTTTTAACTAAATTTATTTTCAGTTTTTGATGTTATTGCTAAGTTAGCTGGTTAAAGTTTTTTAAAGATATAGTAAATGAACGCTTTGAAATAAAAGTGTAGGTTTGATTCAGAAATTTTATGTTACGCACACATACATATAATTAAAATACGTATAGCAATAGATTTGAAATTCCTACTTTTCTGAAATCATTTGAGCGGTTTATGACTTTATTTATTATTATTATTATTATTATTATTTAACTTTAAGCAAACTACTGAAAATCTATTATAGAATTTAGAGCTTTGATTCACTTCATTATATTAGAAAAATGAATAACTTTAAGCTTGGATTGTTGGAAATTAATTATTCAGTTTTAAATATTAGTTAAATTGTCTAATAGTTTGAAATTATTTGAAAGGTAATTTTAAAGAAATAGTTTTACTCTGCAAATTTTCTCATTCTTCCTTACATCACCTATGATTGCAGATTATTTTTAATTGCTTAAATGGCTGTTGTAAGAAAAATTTCTGGTTCTGAGTTAAAGTTATGATGTTGTATGGCTTCTGTAATGTGGTTTACTAGGTTTCCATAAATTCTCTTGACAAAAAATAATACTTTTTATTGCTTTCCCATAAAAAAGGGCAATTATATGGATAGTTTTCAAAAGCAGTAAGGACTAACACTCTATCAGGTCTGTAACTAGCCGGGCAAAATCAGATGGAATTCTGAAATTGTTTGGCGAGGTTAATTAACATGTGATTCTTTTTTCCTCCACTTGAATGATAAGCCCCTTATCATAAAACTTTCTATTACAATGTTTTTGAAATTTTAAATGTAATATGAAAACCATTATTATTTATAAGATTGTGAAATCAAGGGGGGTGGGGCTTAAAATGTTTCATGAGGAGATCAACCGATATGCCCCCCTATCTGGTTACTACCCTGTACCACATAATACTTATCTTTTTCATTCGGTAATTATGGTAATTGTATTAAGAAAGAACGTAATAAATAATGTGGAGTTGAAAACAATGATCACAAAATTTCGTTAAATGCCAAGAGCTGCCACAAACTAAGCAATATATAATCACTTGATACAAATAATTTTCTTCAGTTTAAAAAACAAACAAAATATCAAGTTCCAACTTTTTCAGAGATGATAGAAAAAACAGTTAGACTCAACAAGCTAAATAAAGGATTGTTATTGAAGCATCACCCAGGGCAAACAGGAACAATGACGAAGGATCTAAAAAAGAATTTCTCTAAGGGGACTGATTGTCCTTCATTTTGCAAAAAATGATCAAAATGTCGATTATTTGCTTAAAATACATTTATACATCTTTAGTGATAAATAAATCAACCAATTCTGTAGTTTAATACACTTACGGTGCCATTGAAAACTTTTATTTATGTAACTTTTTTTTGTGTACAGGGCCACAAACAGGTGTATGGAGTCAGTTGATTCTGATTCTTTAAAAGGTCCCCTTGCGAACCTCGTTTTTTGGATAAAACAGCAAAAAAAGCACTATTTTTTTCTAAAAGTAATAAGTAACAAGTAAAGAAGATTAAAACTCGGAATTTGAAGCGGTTAAAATGTGTGTATTAATAATTTTTACCCAACACCAAGAAAATACATTCAAGGAAAACTTTATACCTGCTAATAAATTATCAGCGCGGTGCAACTATTGCAGGGGTAAGATGAGGAAATGCGATATGTAGGTACCTCCCGATTCAGAAGGGTTGATGGAAGTTAAAAAATGATGATAATATGAAGCTCTGATATGAAAGCCAGTGCAGTTTTTTCTGTATTATTTTAATAAAGGGATTCAGTAGAAGATCTTTATAACGCAAACTTAAAAATGTGAGGTTGTGCATTATGTAGAATTTCGCGTTGTATAGAACACATTTCATACATCACTAAGCATACCTTGTAAACATGTCCAGTCCAGATATGGTACAGATTTAAGGTGAATCCTTTCGGACGCAAAGTACTTTTGTTGCTAAAATGTTAAAATGATTAAATGACACCGGTAATTATGAACAAATTTATATGAAACTAAGTAAAGGCTTGCTTCGCGTACGTTATAAAAAGCAAATTTTGATTCCTAAATTCTAGTACCAATGAGACAGTTGGGAATTAAAATTAAGTGGTATATATAATATACCAGCGCTCTTCAAGGGGTTAAAACACTTATGGTGTCATTGAAAACTTTCTTTTATTTAACATTTTCTTTTCTTTTATTAAAAGGGATTTTTGTGTGTGTGTGTGTGTACAGGGCCACGAAAAAAGTGTATGGAGTCACTTGATTCCGACATTTTTAAAGGCCCGTTGCGAATCCCATTTGTAGATAAAATAGCAAAAAATAGACTCAATCACTATTTTTTTTCTAAAACTTTCTAGATAAAATAAGTAGCAAGTAAAGAAAATTAAAATTCAGAACTTGGGATTGTTAAGATGTGTGTATTAATATTTTTTTACCCGGCACTAATAAAAAGCATTCAAAGAAAACTTTATACCTTCTAATAAATTATCAGCACGCGGTACAACTATTGCAGGGTTAAGATGAGGAAATGCTAGGTATCCCTTGGTCTAGAATGCTTCAAGCACGCTATAAAAATGATGATATGACGGAGCTTTTAACAGCCAGCGCAGTTTTTTTCACATTATTTTAATAAAGTAATACTGTAGAAGATCTTTATGACGCAAACCTAAAAATGTGAGATTGTGCATTATGTAGAATTTTGCGTTGTATAGAACACATTTCACACATCAGTAAAGGTTCCTTGTAAACACGTCCAGATATGTCTGAAACGTATCAAATTATAGTAGAGTATCTTTATATTGCATTCCTTATTACCAAGAGTTGTGCAGATTATAAATTTTTGTGTAATATAAATGATTCACGCATTGTTAAATTTACTTTATAAACAATGTCTAAATAGGCCTGGGCAAAATCATTTATTATACTATTCATTTTCGAAATTTTACTTAGTAATAATAGCATTTTTTTCATTAAAAAGTTCTGAATTTAAAGGAGGTAAAGTTGAACTAGTGTATGAAATTTGGTACTCTAGGGAATAGCAATTTTTTACAATGTGGGAATACAGGTGCTTCTTAACTGCAAAATTCATTGTTTTGTGTCTGAGAAATTGTGCGCGATATGAAGTATTATATAGAATTTCGTTATAAAGATCTACTGCATTTACATTTTAAACAAATATGTGTACCTTTCTTAAAAACAATGAACAAGTTCATTTGGAAAGGTAAAGGCTTCAATGTTGCATCATTTATTCATATTAATGTACTCAATAAATCTTATTTTGATTTATACCGGAAAAAATACATTGAATGTCTAATGTATTTGATTGCTTCTCTAGGTCTAGATGAAAAGTATATAATGCCTATTGGAGACCAATTCATTGATTTTGATAAATTTAAGAAGACAGGTATGTATGCACTTTTTAATTCTAAAAATATATACACATCATTCTGATTTTTAAGTTAGCTAGAAAAGCCGTGGCAAATTTTTAACTATGATGGCAAAAGAGTGGCAATTTAAGAGAACCTCTAGAAACAATAATAATGCATAAAAATCAAAGTCTAAATTCCATTTCAAATCCTAGATTTTGGCATCAAGTTGCATCGCGTACAGTGCCTCTTTATCGTTTAAGCAAACTTTTACCACTTTTCTTTCTTTTTTTCTTAAAGAAGTTTTCGGATTATTTAATAGCAAAATTCTGCAACGCAATCGAAAATTTCTTTTATAAAAAATGTTGGATGCATGCTTAATCAGTAAACAAACCCAGGCTATACATGCAGGAATGTATCATGCAATACATATGTCAAATTGGCACTGAATGACACTTTTTTTTCTGGAAGGATTCTAAGTCAGTCAATTGAAAATATCACTCTGGTGAACTTTGTTTCTCTGGTTTACTGGTTTACAAATAAACTGTTCTATAGGGTACAGCAACTGTTAGTACAGAATACTAAAGGCAAAGCAGAATAATTGCTTTTGTTTAAAACTCTGTGTTAAACAATATTATGTTTCTACTAAGGTATAGCAATAACTTTTTACTCTGTTGTTTATTATTATTATTATTATTATTCTGTACTAATGTGTTAGTCAGGTGCAAAACCTCATCAAAAGCAGAATTTTTTTTTTCTTGTCAATAGCCACTTTCATTTTTGCCTATGTAAATTGGAAAAAATGCTTTGACGTTGAAATGATTGGTTTTTATTGTAGGTATTATTTCTAATTAAAACTTAAAATAAATGAAATGAGTGCAGTACAAATGAGGACGTGAGTTTCAAAACTCGCCTTATCCAGAAATTCAAATTTTGGAAAATCGCGAAAAGCCTCAAACTCCGACCATTCGTTTTCGTTGTGAACCAACATTTTACAATGCCAGAAATACAGGAGAAAACTCATTTTTTTTTTTTTTTTTGCAGATTGTAGTGTTTTCTCAGTGAAGGTTTACCAATAGAGTAGATTGATAAAGTAAACAAGATTTGTTTTTTTAAATTTGGATAAGGCGAGTTTTGAAACTTACGTCCTCAAATGATGGCGAATAAGAACAGTATTTGGCAATTTATTACCTGTGCCTGACTAATAGAAAAATACCCTTTTTTATTTCTTTCTTTGGTAATTTCATCGTGCATCTTCAAATATCTCATAACGAGTCTTTCTAATTAATTATAGGTGCTCCCGTTCCCTTGCCTGAAAAACCAAGAATCATTCGAATGAGCGACACCTCCTTGACTTTGGGTTGGAAACCATCTGTGCCCAATGCTCCCAGGTTACCGGTCACTTATCAAGTTGAGATGGCCTCCCATCCAGATGGGGAATGGACTCCTTACAAAACAGGTATGACTTTTAATATTTTTATTTATATTGTCCTTCTAAAGATCTTTTACATCTATTATGATCCAAATTAATCCTCCAAATTGATTGGTTAATAAATTTTGTTTTTGTTTTTTTCTATGAAAGCTATCTATGGAAATATTGATAAATGCAGTCAGGCCCGACTTAAGTTATCTAGGACCTCGAGGCAAGAATCATTCTAAGGACCCCCCCCCCCCCTTCTATCTATCCATAGAAATTGTTTACGAATAATGTGGAGGGGAAAATTCATACATATTGTACATATGCATAAGTTACGTACCAGGTACTATTCGCATCTGTATACAGGATATCACAAAATGATAGTCACAACTCCAAGAAAAAATACTAATAGGATAGTACTAGAAAAAACGATGGATTGTTTGACAGGAGTATTTGTATGCAAACTTTTCCTTTGCTTATCTACGTATGTTATAAGATGTCTGAAAGAAAATGCCCTAATGAGTCGTAATTAATAGTTGTAACTTGCCTCGTTATGATAAAACGTTAATAAAGAATTTCTTTTGAAAACAATAGAATACAAAGTTGTTATAATAAATTTTTAATCTTTAGTTTTGTAATGATATAGTTCATTTATTTTTGCTTGGGTGGAGGGGGTATGGGAAGCAAAGAGGGAAAACGAAGCCGCACTCCCTTTCGAAATGTTTGAAAATATATGATTTTTAATCATTTTTTGGCCAATTTTAACGATTTGGCACCTTTTAATGAAAATCTTTAATATTCATACGGGGTCCCTTAAACAGGGGCGCAGGTCCAGAATGCAGTAGAACTTTGATGCATTGTTCCCACATTTTTCTTTTTCCTGCATTCACCGTTTTAATCCAATCAGGGTCTGGTTATCCAATAAGCCCGTGAAGCACGAGCTTCCCCTCTAAAATTGAAGAAGGGCCCCCAAAACGACTAAAGTTGGACGATTCATATTTTTATTTATTTACATTGAGTTTATCTTTTTTTTTTTTTTTTTTTTTTTGAAAAAAAAAGTTTGCGTAACGTAAGGTTCAGAAAACTTACCTAAGCTGAAAATCTGAACGTGATTGATAGGTTGTTAGTGTTAATCAACCATTTAGAATTCTGAATTCTACATACAACAACTATATGCACTACAAATATATCCTATCTAATCGTATAAACAACAGGGAATATAAGAAAAAGTGTTTAATGAAATATATATTTTTCAAGTTGGTTAAGTCACACGTGGAAATAAGATTCATAACATTAATGAATTTCGTGTATATAAAAACTTTTCCCGAATGAAAGAGGATCCCAAAATGATATTGTTATTCCCCTAGCATCAAAGCTTAATCGGGCCATATCGGGCCCAATCCAACAGACCCAGTATGATTACAACCAGAGTTTGAAATTAGCAGAGGGTACTTTACACCTATAAATTTCAGTTTGACGACTGTACTTTTACACTCGGTTGTCATTTATATTAAATCAAATTTTATGAAAGGACCTGTTTTGTGAAGAAGTGTTTCCTTTTATTAAAAGGACATTTGTGAAAGAGCTTTTTTTTTAATAAATGGAAATTTGTGAAAAGGTCCTAAAAAAGCCGCAACTTTTGTTTGAATTCATGTACTGTAATTTGTTTTCCATTGTGTAGGTGTAAGAGATACATTATGTGATGTACGGGACCTCAGACCTGGCTATGATTATAAATTCCGCATCCGTGTCGAGAACAAACATGGAGTGAGTGAGCCTTCACCCTACACAACAGCTCACAGAAGCAAGATCTACGAACCTCCCAAACCACAGGATTTCTTGCCCAAAGGTTACGAGATCGAGCACCCACCTCTACAAAAATACTGTAAGCTTTTCTCAACTAACATCACTTTCTTTTCAGCAGTGTAATATAGGCTTGATGAAATGAAATTTTTGCGGATGTTTTCATTTCTATCAAAATTTTATATTATTTTCATTCTTATTTAAATTCAAAACACTTAATAATACCGAAAGGAGTATATATTTCATATTTAGTAATTGTGTTGGTACATAAAATGTATTTTTTATTTGAAATCTCTTAAAATTTTTGTATGAGGCGCCTTAAGTATTGACAGTTTTGTGCAAAATCTAGTTTTAACAGTCATCGTATGATCAAAAGCCATTCTTTCACGTTGTTTTTATTAAGTGATTGACTTTTAAATGTTTTTCAGGGGTCGATGCAGGTTTTTATTCTTGGGGCCCATTTTGTGAAAAGTATAAGTTAATTTTGTGAATTTATTATATTTTTGTGAAAAATAACATTTTGTAACGAAAGTTGAAATCAATTTACTCAAATTTGAACCAAGCATTTTATTAACAAAAACGTCTTTAAATCCTCTGACTAAAGTTTTTTTTTTTTTCGTGACCCGGTTTTATTGACAAATTGCATATTTTGAAACAGCTTTTATGAAAAGGAATTTTATGAGGGGGCCAGTTTAAAAGGAACTTTGTGAAGGGGCCCATTTTATTAAATTCATTTTTGTGAAGTGTCCTATTTTTGTGAAGGGGCCTATTTTATTACATAGATTTTGTGAAAGGGCCCCAAATAGGCCCCAAATTTAATCTGGATCGACCCCTGTTTTAACATTTCTATGTATATGTTATTGTCTTACAAGATAAATAAAAGAAGTATACACTATGTGCATAACATTTTTGTATCATTTTAGTCAATAAAGATTTCTGTAAGAACAAAATCCGGTAGAGAAGTGAACTGGAGTGTCACACTTATAGTTTTGAAACCCTTGAACTACTATTATACACTAATTATTAATAAGTAAATGTTAATTTCAGCCATTGTTAACTATTTAATATTAACTGCTGAGTGGATAACTTCCATTAGCTAATAGAATGGGAGATGAAAAAGTATAGACTAGACTAGCAATATTCTACACCAAGTATTGAAGTTATTAATTCTAAAATTTTATAGAAGTCTTCTGTTTATTTTTATTGTATCAGATTTCAAAAAGACACATGGGATAAAAAATAAAAAATACAGCTTTTGGTAGCATTTGAAGCACTCTACCTACCTCAGGAAAATGTAAGTCAGTAAAGATCATAGTTCTCTGGGTCTCTATTGAACTTGCATTCTTTAGATGTATCCTAGATCTGGATTAATAAATGAATGTGATCTGCAACGAGGTCTCGAGTCACGTTCTTTTAATACACCAGGTTTAATTGACTGCAGGGAGCAAAGTTCTTCCCATGTGTGTATATATATAATAATAAGGTAATGATTCCAGTGGTATGGTCCTAAATGATGACTAAGAAATTGACTCGGGACCCTTTATGCGAATAGAACTCATTTATTAGGCTGCTCATCATACATCGGATTCGCGAGCCGATCGCCGGTCCCGGAGCCAACGGCGTATATTTTGGGAGATTACATTGGCGTAAGTTTAGCCAGCATCTCAAATTGCCAAAGTTCCCCGTTTTTCGCGCGTGTTCTGGGTAATATAGTGAAGATTCTAATATTTTCCAGCAGAGGGCAGAATTGTTAATTTGGGAGGAACATTTAATTTAATTGGTTCGTTAAGTTTTGATTGATCTGTGGTCAAGGCTCGCACAATTCCCAGGGACTGTGACGTATCAGCCCTACCCACAGATGCCTGCAAAAAGCGCTTAGATTAGCAGTTTCACTTTTAAGAATCGTCCTAAAATGATCTCTGAAAGTAATAAGATGTAATGCTGGGAAACAAAGTTACAAGGGGTAAAACTGGTTTTAGAATGAGATTTAAAGTTAGGAGAAAAAAACTTCGGATTTTAATTTAAATTTGGAATTTTAAAGGCTTTTTATCCTTTCATATATATATATCTGTATACATTTATAAGGAGCGATCAAAAAGTTTCCGTTTGAGGTCACTGCTGTGAAATGCAAATTATCAAGTCGCTCCGAAGCGGGTAAAGAACCGACATCGAGGCAAGGGATGATTGTATCATTCGTTTATTTCCGAAGTGTGTGTGGAAAATGCTGAAACGTGAGCAAAGTACCAAATGCGTCCAAACAGGACCAACGTGCTATTATCCTTTTTTTATTATTATTATTTATTTATTTATTTTATTTTATTTTATTTTATTTTTTTTTTTGGCTGCCGAACTACAAAACCCGGTAGATATTCACCGGAGAATGAAGAATGTGTATGAAGAAGTATGTCTGTCGAAAACCAACGTAGTGAAATGGTGCTTAAGGTTCAGAGACGTCGCGGTTCGATTCAAGATGCAAGTGGATCTGGAAGACCACCGACATCCAATACCAACAATAATAAGCGGGCAATTGATGATGCGGTTAGGGCGGAACGTCGCATATCGATTCGTGTGCTTTCAAACGGTCCAAAGTCAAAAGATTCAAAAGTCTTTGAAAGGTCGACAGTTCCTGCCGGACGGAGAAGTGCAGCAGGCAGTTTCGGACTTCTTCAAGCAGCAGACAGAGGAATTTTACCAAAGGAGTCTATTCAACCTGGTGAAGCAGTGGTATGCTTGCCTAAATGTTGAAGGCAATTTCGCATGACTGGCATTCCAAATCTGGACTGTACAGACTTCGAACGGAAACTTTTTGATCCCCTCTTATATATTTATGTAACCATTTTGTGAGACGGCACAACGTAGTGAGTTCCACTGCTCTAGTCAGAGCTAAATTAACTGAAAAATCCTTGGGTGCTAATGCATGCATTGTGTGTTTTAGAATGAGAAAGTTGAACTAGTAAAGTATGTTCATTGTAAGAATGTGTCTTCTTTTCTAACGGCAGCTGCTCCCCCGAAATTCGTCCGCAAAGAAGAGGATTCCATGTACGGTGCGAGAGGTCATCCCGTCACCATCGAATTCTGGGTGTATGGCTGCCCAGAACCGCAAGTCACGTGGTTTAAAGGAGAATCTCAGGTAATTGTAAATCTTGCCTAATGCAAGCTTAATCTTGCAAGTGATAGTTGTTTTAATACATTGACTGCCATGGCACACAAATATGTGTGCCACCAATATTTCCCAGTACACCATACCACACGAATGTATGTGTGCCATTGATATTCTCATTGAAGACTAGTGCTATGAATAGGGACTATTGATAATTTATTCCCACGTATTTAAAGTAGTTGGATGTGCCGATCCCAAAACTTCCTTCTATCTCATACACCTTAATATTTCAAAAAGTAGTTACAAATGTTAATTCTTGAATATTATGAGTTCAATACTCATATGGAATTGCTTAGAGATCCAAAATTATCGATAGTTTCGTGAATAAACATAACAGTGATTAATTCTGCAGGTCACGAAAATTACTCAGATAGTAAAAAAAATTAAAAATGTATCTATGCAAAATTTGATCGATAAAGATATATTAAGTAGAGCAAATAAACTTTGTATAAGCGTGAAAATTTGGCAATTCTTAGGATTAGAGAAAATATAATTTTTAAGTCCAAGCTAAACCCTTGATTGAAATGTTATGTATAAATATAAGATAAATATGCATTATAAATTTAAAAAAAAATAAAATAAAGTAATTGAATTATTAAATCCAATAATTTTTGGTACATTGTTTTATTGAGTGATTATTTTCACATCGAATTTATGTTATTATCCCAGAACCTCCAAAATCTGGAATTATATCCTGAATGGTTCTAAATTAGTAAATAAATAAATAGAAATGCTTAATTCATCTTTAAAAAGTTAAACTTACACTAGGTGCAAACTACTTAAAAGATGAGACAATATTAAAAAAAAATGTTAAATTACTTTAATATCCTTAGTACTTTCAACTATAAAAACATAGCCTTCGTCAGAGAAATACAAGAAATACTACTGTTATTAACGTCTTATTTTCAAACTTCACGTACATGGAGTCGAAAGGAGTGGAAGTCAATTTTTAGATCCGGAAAACATTGAGAAAATAAAACATGGGAAGTGGAACTTAACATATATTATTATATTATATTATTATATTTATTGAGATGTTAATAATACTCCATTTCCCTATATCCATGTTTTATTTTCCCAATGTTTTCAGGATCTAAAAATAGACTTCCACTTTCAATCCTTTCGACACCATCTACGTGAATTTTGAAAATAAGACATTAATAACAGTAGTATTTTTTGTATTTTTCTGACGAAGGCTAAGTTTTTATAGTTGAAAGTACTAAGGATATTAAAGTATTTCAACATTTTTTTTCTTTGTCTCATCTTTTAATAGTTTGTTGTCCTGAAAGTGAAAATTTCTTGTTAATTAAATTTCTCTTTTGTTTTTCTTTGGCAGATTGGAAAAGACAAATACAACTTCTTGCAAGACAGAAACGGAAAACTGTGTGTGTTCATCGACTCCATGTCTGACGATTATGTTGGGACTTACACCTGTGTGGCTGTCAATGATGAAGGAGAAGCATCTATGAAAATAAAGTTGTTACTTGCTGGTAGGATTCAAAATCATTCATAACTCATTTATGCTCTTAACATGAATGCCAGCAGCGGAGGACCATTGCCGCTTCCTGGTTTTTAACATTTAATTAACGGAATTCTTTTTTTCTGTGAAAAACAGTCAAATTTATTCTTTCCAAATGATTTTAATAATTAAATACTAAGACAAAAAAGGAACTAAGAGATTTGCCCCTTTTATCTGATTTTCTTTCATGCATTAGGCTTAATCCTTTGCACTCGAAGTTTTTTTTCATTCGTATTACCAGCAACTCTAAGCGATTTTAGTTACATATTTTTTTTTTCCTTATTCTTTATGAATACAGATGTTATGATATACAAAAAAAAAAAAAAAAAAAAAAAAAAAAAAATTATAAAATTATTACATTTTGTAATCGTTCAAAGTGTGATACCTCTCGAAGCAATTGCCAATATGTAATCTTGGCTTTTCTAGACAGGTATCACAAAATTATTTGCATTGTCTCCGTAGCGGAGCACTCGAGTTTGAAGATTTTAAATGGCTCGCTCCGGAGCCCTCGAGTGCAAAGGGTTAATATTTGAAATAACTTGTACATAGAACATTCTACCGTACTCAACAGTACGAAGTTCATTTCTTTCTTTTGCTACTGTAGTAGCGAACAGGTAAACGATACTGAGAAAATTGCAAAATATTCAGTTTTCAAACGCATCAAAAAATTAATAAGGAAATGCTTTTGCGTAATGTTTACTGGCATTATTATACTTTTTCCTATTTTTATGTTGTCTTTGTAAGTATTTAAAGCATTTTTGAGTTGATAAAAGTTTTCATAAATCTTAAGGATTTTTTATCATAAATCTATTATCATATGTTGTCATTTAAAGAATGTGAAAAAATAGTCTTTAGTTTGTGAAAGATTTAGCATTCTGATTTTCTTTCTTAAGTGATTCATTCCAGATGTGTTGGGAAGGAGCAGACTTGTAGATTTTAAATAATGTAGAGTAGTTAAAATTAAACTGACGGTACTCAAAGGCTCATAGCTCCGGTTCTACTGAATGGATCCGAATGAAACTTCAAATATATGCTATGTAGATCATGCGGCCAAGGTTTTCGTCAAAAAAGTTTGAAATTTACCACCACATAGCGCTTTGCTGCTAAAACAATATGCAAATAAGTAGCTAATGTAATTTTGCTAGAAAAGCGATATATCTGGTTTTAAGAAATCCATCGTCCGCAGTGAACATGCCACTGAACAACAAAAAAAAAAAAAAAAAAAAAAACGCGCACAGATCTTAAAACTTTTTTATCAGAATGAGTGCAATGCTTCGGCAGCGACTCTGTGGTTATCGGAGGATGGAAAACATAAAGAGAGGACCCATATCCGTAAATGGATTATTCGAAAGTTTGAAGAAACCAGTTTTCTGGATGTTGCATCGGGAAGAGGAAGACGTGCAATTGAGCCGGCGATTGTGGAGGAAGTTGCAATTACAACAGCTGAAGCATCTGTAATTTCTTCAAAAACTACTGCAAGTGTCTGCTCAATAGTACAAGCACTGGACATTTCGTGGACAATCGTGCACATGATTTTACGCAAAATTCTGAAGCTCTACCCTTACAAGATGCATTTCGTGCTACAGTTGAAACCACAAGATCACTCTGCACGTCTTCATTTTGCCTTGAGTTTCCTGGCGAGGATGCAAGTGGATGAGTACTTGCCATCGCATATCTTATAGACAGACGAGGCTCATTTTTTATTTATATGGTGCTGTGAACACACGGAACTGCGTCATATGGGGTTCCACCAATCCTCATGCCGTTCAACAACAGCCGTACATTCCCCGTACGTCACGGCATGGTGTAGATTCGCGGCGAATTTCAGTTTGGGCCCGTACTTCTTCGAGAGGTCACAATTAACAGGTTTGTTAGGTGAAGCGTCATAAGTGACTGATAGGGAAGACTCCTGGAGAATCCTGTTGTCCCGGCGTTAAGTGAAAGAGGCTATTTGCTCACCACAATGTTTATGCAAGACGAAGCAACTGCTCATACGGCGAGACGTGTAAAGAATGTTATTCAAACTAACTTCCCTGATGAACGTGTCATCTCGCCTACTTTCCCGATTGCCTGGCCAGCAAGGTCACCAAATCTGAGCCCTTCTGACTTCTGGTTGTGAGGTTTTCTCAAAGATCGTGTTTATCAAAGTTGTGTAATTAATGAAGCGGACCCGAAAACAGGCATCGTCCGCCATGTCTCCCTCATTCCTACTGGTATGTTGAGTGCAGCCATTTATAACGCGGTGGTACACTTTCAGCATATTGTTGACAGACAAGGTATGCATATAGAGCTCACAGTTGTGTAAATAAATAAAATACTCTCTTATTTCAAATTAAAATCAAATTTCAAATTATTTTTGCTTAAAAGGTGCAAAGGCCAACCTAGTGAAAAAGGTTCCATGCCGGGAATCGAACCCGGGCCATCAGTATAGCGCACTGACGTTCTACCGACTAAACCACATGGAACGATACCCAGCCTGGAACTTTTCACTATTACAGGCTGGCAAGGCTACAAACGCAGCAGAAGATGAAATATTTATCGTGAGCCACCGACATGGGGCAAACACAGACACTTAATTAAATCCATCATCGATCGAATCTATATTAATATTTGGAAATTTTTCCAGAGAGAAACATTCGCCTTGCATACAATATTCTATATATATAAAAGCCGTTCTCTGTATGTATGTCCTTTATACAAATCTTCAATTTTTGACCGATTTGCACGAAACTTCATGTACATACGTTTTAGAACGTGGAAAAGGTCACTGTCTACTTTAAAAAATCATCAGAGGACTATTTACCCCTTTTTCTACCATCTTTCATAATTTAACATTATAGAAATATCTCTTTTAAATTTTCAAATTCAACAGTTTCTTTCCTGTTGCCACACATCTAAAAAACTGCTCAATAATTTTTTAAAAAATGGTAACTCGAGTACTTTGTTTTTATAAGCTAATAAAAATTCAGACTCAATCGCTTTATTTTTTCATTTTCTAAATTGTTGCCATTCTATTCAGGAAATGCACATTTTTCCCACATAAAATAAAAACCTTAACTGAATGTGTGTTCAAATGACTTAATATGTCTTCATTTGAATGTTTTTGACGCTAAAAAATCTATTTTAATACAGGCATTTCAATATCAAGAAAATAATTTAGGGAAAAAATAATTTTAAAAAAGTTTGCTAGATATGACGTCAATTTCTGATTAACTGACACTGCTTTCTAATGATGTTTTATTCTGAAGCGATACTCTAGATCTTCTGAAGTAATTCCTTATTATTATTCAAATTAACTCAAATTTCTCATTAAAATTCAAAGGAAAATACTACGTCCTTTCAACATTGGTATGGTTAAAGTTTTTACATATATATATGAAAAAAGTGCATTTTCTATTTAGAATGACGTCGATTGCAAAAAGGCAAAAATACAGCGAGATAATCTGAATTATTTTATTGTATTGCCACACCCTAAAAAACGGCACAAATAATTAAAAAAAAGGGCAAACACGTGTAGTTCTTTTTCATAAAACAATACAAATTCAGTCTCCCTCTCGATATATTGTTACATTTTTGAAACTGATGTCTCTCTAAGCAGAAAATGCGCATTTCTCATATTTTAAATAAAAACTTCAAGGCTTTGAGAAAACTTAAAGCCTCCATTTAATATATTTGAAATTAAAATTTCACTATAATATAGGCTTTTCAATTCCAAGAAAAAGGATCAGAAACACAAATCACTAAACACGGGGTCACTTTCAATCCATTATGACGTCAATTTGGATAAATATGGCCTCAAACGGCTCTAAAATCCGGTTGCTATGATTTATTTCATATTTCGTTATAATGTTGTTTCTTTAATTGTACCATTTAGGTAAATGTTTTAATATTTTAAATGCAGGCGATAACATTCTACGATTTATATCAAATACCATAATGTAAAATCTACTTTTATACGATTTATATTAAATTGAAATTAAAGCATAACAACTATTTTTTTTAGAGTTAGCTTTCTCATTTTAAACAAAGCTTCATAGATTGACGTCATTTTCATGTTAATCGCTGTGGATTTGATTACTATGATTAATGTGAGTTTCCGTTTAAAAATTATAGGTAATGAATCTTAGGATACCCGTGTTTAAAGGTACCTGATATACTGCGCATTAACAGAACATAAATAAAAATAGTTTTTAATTTGAAACACTAATATATTTAGTGTATTTTTTAGATTTCTCAAAAACTACATGAAAAAGCATTTTTGGTACTTTCGTATTATAGCAAGCAGTTAATCGTGAATATTTTCACTATAATTCCCTTATAATCTGAGTAGCACATTTCGCTCACTGTGCTGGTCGGTTTCTCCAAATGAATCTTGAATTAAATGAAATATATCGGTGAATTTGATCCGTCATTTTAATGCAATATGGGTCTTTTTTAAACGTTACTAACGCCACTGCGCTATTATACTTTCTAATGTTTAAGACAAATCTTCGGTTGTTAAGAGCCAAATGTTTTAGTTGATGATTTACTGTAGAACTTGGTTTAAGAATGATAGACTGATATGCAATATACTAAAACTATCAACGAAAAATTATCTAACATTTTAAAAGGCTAATTAATCAGAGTGGGATTCAACTGATTAGTAACTTTTCAGCTAACTCTATAACAAAACATGTAGAGCAAAATGGGATATACTAAAACCATTATAGAAAAATGTGTGCATAGTAAAAGCGCAAATTCCATCAAAATATGTCCAGTAGAACTTTTTAAAAAGGCTAATCTTTTATAATCGGCCTCATCTGATTATTGAACTTTCTTCCATAATTTTATATATAACTGCCTGACGTAAATGCAATATTCTAAAACCATCCGTGTAAAATTATCCAAGAAACGATGCAAATTCCAAGGAAGTCCATTAATAAAAATCTTTTTTAAAATACTAATATTTCATAATCGGGTTCACATGATTATAAAACTTTTCCCTATAATTCTATGACTAAGCAACATAAAACAATATGTAAAATCTTTCCTGAGAAACTGATAGTTGCATTGAAATCTATTCAGAAGAACTCAAGTTATAAGCAGCCGGAACGAAATTCCCATTTGCATTTTCTATACATAATAGATTATTTTGCGTAGTTCGATTTGATATCTGTTAAATTCGTGTTTTTTTTTTATTTTATTTTGGCGTTTTAATTTCGTTTACCAATTTAGTTATGAAATATTACACGAAAACAAACAACGTTTTTGCAGCGTTTTTGAGCAATTGAGTTAATATTTTGTAATTGAACGCACATTTAAAAAATATTCGTGCTTGAGAATCACTTTAAAATCTATAGAAAATCTATAAATTGACATAAACCTTTCAAACAAATATTATTGAAAGTTTTCTTTTGTTTTCTATTAGACGTTGGAACAATCGATTGTGCGATATTTAGAAGTTAAATTGTAGTAAAATCAAAATTTGTGGATAGATTAGGTTGTTGTCACCAATAATATGATGACAAAGTTACACATAGACATGCCTTTTCTTCATAATATTGCATTAAAAGCAAACGGGTTCATCTTTCGCAATGGTTTCGTTGGGCTTTAAAAATATCCATGTTTGAAAATTACTTTTAAACCCATTAAAATAAAAAAAACTGAGATACAATTTTTAAATTAATTTCATTTGAAAGGAATTTTTGTTCAGCTTAAAAAATTAAATTGTGTGCTGTTTAGAAGTTAAGAAAAATTGCTGTAAAGGAACAATTTGTCTGTTAGGTCGTTGCCATCAACAGTATGGTGTCAGCATTACTCACTGACATATTTTTACTTACTAATGTAGATATACGCCATACAAACGAGAATTTCACTATATGATATGCCATTTGGTGGATTTGTTTTTCGTATTGTCAAAAAAATTACAAATTTTTCTGTTACACGAGCCGAAGTAAACGAGCATTGGGATATTAAAGTTCAGACATTTTATTATGGTGGCGAGACAATAACGTATGTTTTCTAATTGTCATTTTAATGATTTGTAGATGGGAATGCACAAATCTCAGTTATTGTGATTACTATAATAGTTCATTTTAATTTGTTATTTTACATGGAAGGTCTATTGACACGGGCGAAGCCGGCTAGTTCTGCTAGTTTCAACTGAAAATCAAATTTCAAATTATTTTTGATTAAAAGGCGCAAAGGCCAACCTAGTGAAAAAGATTCCATGCCGGGACTTTATTCCGAGTTTTATTCCTGGAAGTTAAAATTATGTGAGAATGCCTCATATACAATCACAGTATGGCGAAAAACACTACTCTGAAACGCTGAACTAAATAATCTAAATTTTAAAAAATTCCTTTAAATTGGCCACAATGGAGAAGAGAAGAAAAATTCTCATCTTCGAATGACGTATTAAGGGGGACTTTTTGCCTTTGACGTAGGGCCCTGCACAGCCACCCAGTTTGCCCAGCGGTTGTACTGACCCTGAGGAGGGGGGGGGGACTCTGTATTAGGCTATCAATATCATTCGACAACGATACATTTCTATCAATCTTTTTCTGTGTTCTTGATCAATGTTTTTTTTTTTTTTTTTTTTTTTTTTTTTACTTTTTAGAACATCCCGTGTTTACACAAAAGCTGGACGAAACGACGTCAATGTCGAGACGCACTGGACGCATGCAGTGTTGTGTGACGGGTCTGCCTTATCCGAAGATCAAGTGGTTCCGCGACTGGCATCCCCTCTACGAATCTGAAAGGGTTAAAATACTCTGGGAAGAACCAGACAAGTGCACTCTCTTCATCAGTAATTTAATAACGCGAGACAATGCCTTGTATTCTTGCACGGCTACGAATATTGCCGGAACCGCTACCAGCTCTGCCATCCTCAATGTTGTGGGTAAGTTGCAAGCTTAACTCATTTCAAAGAAAGGCAGCTTATGCAATCTGTGGTACTTTTTGTTTAGTGGGACACTGATGTTTTGCGTTAATGGGCCAAATGTGGTAAACTACTTATTTCACTTCAAAAAGTATATTAAACCAATTATATCTCTTTACAAACTGATGTACAATGATATCACTTATACATTGTTTTTTTCTTTCAAACTTCAAGAAGATTGCTTTGGTACTTATATGTTAGCCAGGCACAAATCTCGCCAATAATAATTTCGTTTCTTGCTAATGACAATTTTTATTTTTCGTGGAGGTACTTCGAAAATGAAGTAAAATGCTTTGTTTCATTGTTTTTTAAATTATATGAATGAAAGGCGCGTACTTTAAATTAGATGAGCAAAATGTTTATACTTTAAATGAAATTAATGCAATATGGATGCTGGCAATGAAAACAATATTTGGTGATTTATTACCTGTGCCTGGATAACATAAAAGGAAAAGGAAAAAAGGCCATAAAGATCATTTTACTTCTCAGGATATATTCAATAGAGATTACACAATTTTGTAAATGCCAAATTATGAACAATTTTCAATTAAATTCTTCTAAAATAAATGTATAATTCATACTCTCAGACTATGAGTGGAAAAACATATGATGGAATTATGCATTTGTGATTCTAAAACATCAACATAGCACTGCAACCAAAGATCGTGACATGAAAAAACAATATATATATTGAAGCTTTTTTTCAAGATTCTTACAAACTGCTCTTTGATTTTTACATCAGCAGAATTTTGTGAAATGTAATTAGATCTCAATGATTCAACAGCTGTTACCTAGAATAAATAGATGTGAGAAATTAAATACGTAGACTTCCTTAAATCCGTATAGCTTGGGATCAGAGGTTATGCAGATTTTAGAATTTTGCGGACTTCTGGTCACTACTTTGTTTACATTTTTAAAACAGTAATTTGAATGTAATAGTGAATTCAAATTTATAATGAATGCTTACAATGCAGTAAAATATTAAAATAATTAATTAAAATAAATAAAAAATTTAAAAAATGATTAAAATATTAAAAATAAAGGTCAAGTAAATAATTAATAATCCATAACTAAATATGCATAATAATGATCAGATGATTTTTTTTCTTGAATTGTTCAAAGGAACACATCTCATAAAAGTACACTAATAATGTAAGTTAAAATCATAAAATAATGAAATTTTATTTCATGTTCATCCAACGTAATAACCCAAAAAGCTTGATTAATACATAAATATATTTGCTAAAAAGATAGTGATCAGTCTGGAATTTTTTTCATGAAATAAATTTATACTTCCTTCATGAGAAAGCATGAATTCAGCCATATTAACCAGAATTACATGTTAAAATGTGTACGAAATGATATGGGAAAAAATTTTTGAATTTTTGCAAAAGATAACCATTACTGCTGGAAAGTACCCTAAATACGTTTTTTGTGTTTCCATCCAGACAGCAGAAATAGCAGTTTTAAAATTCAGGAAAAACAGACCTTTAGATATATGACAATATACTAATTTTAATTGCTAAAAGGCGTAAATTAAATCTTTAGAAACAGTAAAAATAGGTTTATTCAACTGTTTACGTGTTTCGACTCTACCCAAGTCATTTTCAAAACGAATAAATAGAAATATTCTAAAATTTCACAGTCTATGAAACGCCAATATTCATCAAACAGACCTTTATTTTTGGTCTGCTTGAAAAGCACGGTCTCCGAGCATGCGCAGAAGCTATCTAAACGCTGGCAAACTGCCGAAAACTAAATCTCGTTCATCAGGGTTTTTAATTAATATCTCGGCTAATTATTAAACAATGGAAAATCTGAGTTTGTGATGAATTTGAACCTGTTGTCTATCCTTATCTACATTTACAGATCTCTATGTGTAATAGATTTCTTTAGCCATCACAAACAAACAGACACACAGGCAGACAAATATCTTTCTTTTATTAATATAGATGTATAAAAGATAATCTATACCTAATTAATTATTACAGACTTTGCTATGCCTTATAAACAAGCTTATATGAAACATATCATGTGCCATATCTGCAGATTCTTTTCTTATTTGTTCACTGAAGTGCATTATGTGAATTTGCAGATTCTGAAGAAACGTTTGATGCCAAAACTTACTGTCGACCCACGCCTGTGCGTTCAAGAACAAAGCCATTTGAAGATTTCTATGACGTCGGAGATGAGCTTGGCCGGTAATCATTTTTTCGCCTCTTTATTTTATTATTTATTTCAAAATTAAAACTAGCTTTGGTAACCAACCGCATAATGCACTTATTTATGTACCCTTTTTAGCGGAACTCAAGGAATCACATACCATGCAGTGAAACGAGAAACGGGAGATGTGTATGCAGCCAAGACAATGCACGGCCACGGCAAGCTGAAAGATTTTATGAAATCGGAAATGGAGATAATGAACCAGATGTGCCATCCTAAGCTGGTTCGGCTGAGAGATGCTTTCGAAACAAAAGACCATCTGACACTTATCACAGATATGTATCCTTTTTAACTGATATCAAAACAAATATAGTAATTTTAAATTAGTTACGTAAAATAATTATTTTTCCGGGGCGGGGTTGTCAAAAAATTATCCAAATTTTCGTTCCTAAATGGGTGATTAAAAGGAATTTCTGATTAATCTAATTGGGTGCCATTATTTTATCTTGACGATTAGAGTAGAAGAGAGTTGAAAATCCAAGCGATGCTTGGAAGTTACGCGGGAAATGCTCTCGGCCAATGAAAGATCACGACTACGAATGCCACAGAGAAAGAACTTGAAACTTGGGTAATAGCTGGGAGTTATCGGGTCGCAAAGCAATAGAAACAAGTTGGAAATTGTACGTCAAACGTAGCAAATGAGATGCGTTCCTACTATAACTCGTTTTATAAATAGTCAGATCTTGGTGTAATAGCTGTTGCACTCTAATGCACAAAATTTATTACTTCTATAGATTAAATTCAGTCAAACGAAAATAATAGGACTCCCTTTACGTCTTTACCGTGGCAACCTAAAATCATGACCTATCATGCAGGGTTGTCGCTGCTGCTCGCCATTGCACCAAATCGCGACTAAATGGCGAGTAAAAAAAAAATTGGCGAGTAAACAATCAGACTCGCCAAATTGCGAGTGATCAAATTCGGCTGTTTTTTTTTTGTGTGTGTGTGTGCATGTGTGCCAGTGCAATCGAGATTCTCATCGGCGTTACTGGATGATTTGATAAACATAAATTATACTATGTGCAAATTACTTAAAAGATGAAAAAATATTTAAAAAGGTGTTAAATTACTTTAATATCCTTAGTACTTTCAACTCTATACATAGCCTTCGTCAGAGAATACAAAAATACAAGCGTCTTATTTTCAAATTTCAAGTAGCAGTAAGACTTTTGTATTCTCTCATGAAGGCTATGAGTATAGTTGAAAGTACTAAGGATATTAAAGCAACTTACCACCTTTTTAAATATTTTAAGTAATTTGCACATAGTGTAATTTATGTTTACTACTTGAAATTTGAAAGTAAGACGCTTGTATTTTTGTATTCTCTGACGATGTTTAACTTTTTAAAGATGAACTTAGCATTCTATTTATTTATTTGCTGATGTGGATGATTGATGTTGCTTTTCATGGTCAATCGCACCGTGACATTTACATTACTCTGTTTATAGAGATATTGGCTCAACACCAATTCAGTTTAGCAACAATCAAAGACACAAAAGGATTATTGCGATGGGTCTCTATTGCCGGTAAAAACACAAACAAAATGACTCGGCATCAAGTGCCAAATCGAGAAAAGATTTGTTGGTATGCGGCTTTGAAATTAGCCATTTACTATATTATTTATTATATGCAAAGTATTATTGGCCGGTCGTTTTTTTTTCTATCGGTTAGAGTCGAAATCTCATAGCAATTTTTAGTGTATATTTTCACAACGGTAAATCTAAGACAGCTGTTTTGAATTTTCATTTAGACTGCTAAAAGAATGTCTGAAACATTTACACATTTAAGAGACATATAGAACGTACTATTTTTAAAACTCCTCTCACTGACAAGCCCGTGTTAATACGTTCACTAAGCTCCTAGTTTCACAGCAATATGAGCATTGTTTAAAGTAATTTGATTTAATGAATTTTTAATACTCTGAACACTCTCAAGGGTTACATTCAGATTCGTAATTAAGTTTTTTTTAGATAATGTTGTATCAATCACTTTTTTAGCATTTAAAACAAAATACAAAGAAAACAACCTTACAATTTTGCCCTTTTGCAGGCGGAAGATCTTTTGAGCAATTTCTTTGAGCATGTATATTAATTACATTCCTGTTAGTAAAATGTCTTCTCCTCTCATTCATGTGTTGATTCTTTAACTGCGACAGTGGAAAACTATCTTTTAACTTCTCACCGCTTGCATTCCGACCCTACATTCTGTGACGAAATTGGCTCGTATAGCTGTGTTCTATCACCCCGTAAAGTTTTGCCGACTTTTTCAGATACACCCTGTGTATGTATAGGGCCTGTGTATGTCGGAATTTTTATTGAGAAAGGTCAGGGGAATTTTTGCAAAAAGATCAGGAACATTTTTTTTAAAATCTTAATTGTGTAGGAACACTGTTTTTTTTTTTAGAGAGTGTTTCCCAAAGCTTCTATTTTTGTGTTGTTTCTTAACTCTTGATTCAGTTGCGGAGGCAATGAATTGTTGGGTTACATCTTGAAAAGAGGAGGCGTGTCCGAGAGAGAAGTCAAGAGCTATGTGAAGCAGATTTTAGAAGGCTTGGAATACATGCACAGTCGATGCATAGGTCACCTGGGTTTGACTGTAAGTATTTCATTTAGATAATCATCTTATATACAGGGTGGCCAGAATTCTACTCCGACCTCTCTATGTATTGAACTACTCGGTGTATAAGCTTCAAATTTTAAAAGCATACTATTCAAGACACAGGGAAACGGATTACGTTTTAACTTTAATGTTATTTTTAAACCTGTCAATACATTTCAATTCCCTCCACTAAGTCTCCGGTTCCTCCTTTTCGTAAATGAGGAATTTATAATGTTCCTTGTAATGGTTATCATCTTTCTTATATTGGTCAAACTAAAAGAAATCTTGAAATCCGCTTAAAAGAACACTCTTGTTATGTTAGCAACCAAGAAATTTCTAAATCTTCTATTGCCAAGCATTCTTGGGATTCTGGTCATAGTTTTAATTTTCAAAATGCTAAAATTACCTTTCATGCCAATAGCCCCTCTGAATTGGACTTTCTTGAAAATTTAGCCATTTATCTTAATCATGAAGTTATTGTAAATGAAAAATCTGATTCTACTATGCTCTTTGCAGCTTGGAAAAACTTGTTCACACCTACCCTATAATTTTTATATTTCCAATTTACTTAATATTAGTTTTGGTATGAATATATATATTTCATATTTATGTATTTTTTCTTACATATTATTTTAATTTTTTTAATCATTAATTTTTATTACTATTATTATTGTTTATTTATTTATCTTATTTATCTTATTTTTAAATTGCTAATTTTTATTTTTATTTTTATTTAATTTTGTTACTTTTTTCTATATTCAATAGAAGAAAGTATTGTAATCGAAATTTTTTTCGACTTCCGGTTTTCGACGGATTTACTCATTTTAGGGGTCAGAGATCCCCAAAAACATGTTTATAGAAAATGTCTGTCTGTCCGTGTGTCCGTATGCCCGTATTCTGTCGGCATTGTACCATTAAAAAGTGTATGAAGTGATGCATAGAATTGAATCCAATTTTTTGTGTATGTTTTTGGCAATGACAAGCAGGTCCTCCCTTAATTTGGAAAACATTCACCGGTAGGGGGCGCTGTAATAGCTATGTTCGCGACTGTGCGCCATTTTCATTATTGTACCATGGAAATCTGTATAAAATTATGCATAGAATTGAACCAAATTTTTTGTGTATGTGTAAGGCTATGGTCCGTATGTCCTCCCTGAACTTGAAAAAATTCCCCCGGAAGGGGGCACTGTAATAGCAATTTTTGTACGATTTTTTGTGCATTTTGAATACTGTACCATCGAAAAGTGTATGAAGTTATGCGTAGAATTGAACCAAATTTTTTGTGTATGTTTTTGGCTATGGCAAGAAGGTCCTCCCTGAATGTTTAAATATTCCACCAAAAGGGGGTACTATAATAGTGATTTTTGTGTAATTTTCTTGATTTTTCGTATTTTTATTGTACATCGGTGTCTCGTGCAGCGACGGGTACTTCCTATCCTGATAATCCGACTCTTCGCGAACAACTGATATACAACAGAATAACGAAAAACTATGGCTTTTAATAAATATCCTGATCGAGATGAACTCGTTTTTACTCCGATTCATTGACTGAAGCAGAAATTTAAAATAAAAGTCAAAGTTGATATAGTATTGAAACTCATAATAATGAAATATTGGCATTTGTAACAACATTTTAAAATATTAAAATAGATGAGATAGAAGAAAGTTTTGAGATTGACACATCGAACTAGTATTATTTTATATATTTGCATTTTAACTTAGGTTTTATAAAATTGCTTCATTATTCTCCTGTTGGTTTGTGATGCTCCCTATTTCTGGAGGTTATGTTTACCCTCGTTCTTCAACTCTGGAATGGCCTTCGGGGACTCCACCAGAGTTCTCAAATTTATACCTTTTAGATTTAGACCATGCATTGTTTCGAAATTTATTTTCCCATCCAAGTTCATTGGACGTTATGCGCGGCGCTTTTCACGCCGCGTTGGCACCCCGTAAGCTCCGCGATGTTATGTCCTCAGAGTAAAGATAGAAGTAGAGGACCAATTCCATTGTTCTTTCGGCAAGGTTTTGACTCCAGCATCTTTTGCATTCATCGCCAAAAGGGTGCCGTATTTTGGCGGTAATCCCTTTATTGGCAACTTTCGGATTTCATTCTCGCAATAAAATAAATGTAAACACAGAAGCGAAACTACAAGCTGGGTGGGAGAAAAACCGGTTGAGCGCGTTAAATCTGCCTTCCGTCACGTGACGGAGGGCAGAAATGTAGGAGTCAAGAAAAGGTTGCCGATTTGGAGTCTACTTATATTAGAAGTCTGTGGTCATGTTATGCCATTCTTCTCTTTGGGCAGGGGCGGATTTAAGGGGTCGCGATGGTCGCAATCGCGAGGGGCCCCACATCCCAAGGGGCCCCCAAATCTTCTTTTGAGTTCAAAGAGAAATGTGACGTTTTGATAAAAAGATTTTCTTAGTGTTCTTTTTTTAATTTTTCAGTTATTATTACAATATCATTTTCATGTAATAAATATAATTTTTTCTATCATTTGATACTACCAGAAAAGTTTTAGTTTTCCCTCATCTTTTTTTAATTTATGAATTATCAGGACTATGATCTTTTGTGGACGGATAGGGTGGGATTCAAAGGAAACTTGGGTCTGAGACAAAAGGAGCACTGTTAGAGACGTTCTATGACGACTTAATTATGCAGATTGAGGGACTAATTAAATCATGGGCCATCAACCTGAGGCCCCTGATTTTGGGGGCCCCACATTTGGTACGCAGTTTTCATAAAGCTGATATTTTAAGTGAATTTTTACTTTGTTGCTGATTATCTATACTAATAAAGCAAAGTTTCGCTCTGTCTGTCTGTGTGCGAATGGCTAGCAAAATCTACCGCACATAGAAGTCTGAAAATTTAGGTGAGGATAGTCCAAGACAGGTCCTAATGCACCTGTAGCTCAGATTTATAATTTTTTAAGGTCCGGGGCCCCTGGGCCCTTTTAAGTTTTTATGCACTAAATTGTTAATAACTTGCCCCCTTTTCATCCAACCTTCTTAGTTTTGGGACTCCTTTCTCCATTTAGTTATTCTCGCCTTTCTACTCTCCAAATAAGACCCTGACACCTTGTGGTTCCATACAGGACCCTTCAAGTTTTTGTGCAAATAAAAGATTAAAAAATTGCTTCCTTTTAATCCGATCTACATTTTTGATATCCTTTTTCCATTTAGTTAGTCTCACATTTCTAATTCCAGTTTAGATCCTGGGGCCCCTAGGGTGCCGTAGGATCCGGTCCAGGGCCCCTTGAACTTTTTGTACGCCAAGAATTTTTCACCCCCTGATTATTTCACCTTCTCAGTACATAATTTTGAAGTTGAGTCTTGGACTCTTCTTCCTAGATCAACACCCTCATATATTTATTGGGGCCCTAGGGCCCTTTTTTAAACATTTACACAATTTTTGTGCATTTCTTTAAAATATTATTCTATGCTTAATTGTGACTAATTGAAGATCTAAACTGCTAAGAACTTAGATCTTTTAACAAGTTTTCATGTTAGGGCTCTGCTCTTTACTATCAGTTGGCCCTTTTTGGGCCCTTTGTTATAGGTCCCTTAAAAACGGTCCGATTCACTAGTTTCTTTTTTTAAACAGCTTCTTAAGTCCTCCCGCTACTACATGAATAACAAAAACATTTCCCCGACGTCAACTACCATCAATTTTGAATATTAATTTGCTTCTTTGGGCCTTTGTTGCAGCTTCTTTAAAAACTATCTGATTCTATTACAATTTTCTTTAACATAGTTTTAGCGTCCTTCAGCTACTTTAAAACTACTAAAATAATTTCTTATACCCAACTACATTCCAGTTAAGACACTGGTCCCCAGGGCCTGGCCTTTCTTTATACCTGAGCTACCACTTTTTTCAAACATTAATCTCAATTTTCAGCATCAACTTACGTTTACAAACTACAGCCGTAAATTAAAAATCGCGTTAGTTTAAAGGTAACTTTAGATAAGGGATTTCATCCGTTTATTAAATATCGTGTTAATGTTAAAAGTAATTCGTGAAATTTACAAGGGGAGGGGGCATTTTTCACCGCTTGGGGGCGCATTCTTTCCTCGAATTCTAAGGACCCAATTTCAACGGGATTTGGTTCATTCAACTTAGATTATAATTCGGCTACTTTCTGTATTATGAAATTTTACCTTAGACTTCAAGTACCAACATTTTCTAACATTAATGATGCATTCTCTTTTTGGATTCTTTGGGCTTGATTACAATTAGGTTTGGCTCAATCAACTTGGTTTTTGATTGTCTCCGGCACATGCGGAGCACTTCCGGTACATGTTGCCTTCGATAATGGGGACCCAGGTTATAGGTTCGTTCGGAAAAAAGTTTGTTGGGGACACTCTAGACGCTGAGGAAGGCAATGGGGGCCTCCGAAATTAGGTTCATTTGAAAGAATTTTAAAAGATATAAAATCATACAAACTTGAGTTTTGTTTAAGGTTATTATTTACGACCCCAGCAACGCCGGGCGAGTCTGCTAGTCTATACTAATAAAAGAAAGTTTTGCTCTGTGTGTCTGTGTGCGATGGCTCTCAAAATCTACCGCATATAGAAGTCTGAACATTTCAATGAGGATAGTCTAAATCAGTTCCTGATGTACCTGAGGGTCAGCTTTTTAATATTTTAACCCTTAAATGCTGAGTGTTGACTTTCGGCAACATACCCAATTTAGGCTTATAAATACTATTAGAATAATATTGAAGCTATAATGCCTAATGTTGACGATAAAATACATTCTGAATATATTATTAAATCGATTTTCAACATTTAGATGGCAACACTTGTGCTGTTTAAGAATAAAGATAGATTTATTTTTTCAATTGTTGATACATGTTCTTTTTGTTCTGTTTGGAAGGTTGCGAAATACGCTATTTTGTTCCGCAGTGAGCAAGTAAAATTTATTTCTTATCGTAGTTCTCAAAACACTTGTGTGTTTAATATTATAGAATTTCATCGAGGAAAATTATTTTTTCAATTAAACACCAGTATTGCCGATTAGTAACAAACTGTTTTTTAGCCGTACACCATACTTAAAACAAAATATGATTCTTTAAAGTATTTTTCCCATGATTTTTTTATAAAAAGAAAGCCGAAAAACATTTTTAAAATGATTTTTGAAAACTCGGGCATTTAAGGGTTAAGACCCGGGCCCCCTCAGCCTTTCAAGTTTTTATGCCTTAAATTTTTAATAGTTTGCCTCTTTTTTATCCGACTTTCTTTGTTTTTTGGGACCTTTCGACATATAGTTATCCCCCTTTCTACGTTTCAGTTAAGATCCTGGCTCCCTGAGAACCGATACAGAGTCCTGGAAGTTTCTGTGCCCTAAATTGTTAATAACTCTTCCTTTTTAATCCAATATTCGTTTTTGGTGCCCTTTTTCAATTTAGTTATTCCCCAGATTCTACATTCTAGTTAAGACCTGGCCCCCTAGGACCCGGTACAGAGGCCCTTGAACTTTTTGTCTGCCATGCATTTTTCACTCCCTAATTGTGTCGCCCTCTCAATGCATAACTTTAAAATTGATTCTCGGATTCCTGTGCCCGGGCCAACACTCTCACATTTTTATTGGGGCTCCAAGGCCTTTTTGCATCTCCCCCCATTTTTGCGTATTTCTTTAAAATTTTATTCTAATAATTCATACCCTATGCTTAATTTCGTCTAATTGAAGATCTAAAGTGCAAAGTAGCCTTTTAACATGTCTGCATTTAACAGCCCTGCTCTGTACTATCAGTTGGCCTCTTTTGTATCTTCTATAATAGCTTCCTTAAAAATGGTCCTATTCACTAGATTTTTTTTCTAACAACTTTTTAGGTCCTCCAACTACTACATGAACTAGAAAAATTTTTCTCAGACTTCAGCTACTGCCAATTTTGAATATTAATGTCTTTCTTGGGGCCCTTCTTTAAAAATAATCCAATTCTCTTGCAATTCTCTTCTGCATAGTTCTTTGCTCCTCCGGCTACTTTATAAACTACTAAAAAATTTCCTTATAACCAACTACATTCGAGTTAAGATTGTGGTCCCCTGGAACGTGGTACAGGGTCCCTTGAAGTTTTCGTGTCCTCAATTGTTAATAATTGCCCCCCCCCCCTTTAATCCGATCTTTGTTAAAAGGAACTTTTCCATTTAGTTATTTCCCCATTTCTATATTCCAGTTAAGTCCCTGGGGCCCGGTCCGGAGTCCCTTGAACTTTTTGTGCGCCACGCATTTTCACCCCCAATTCAGTCACTCTCAATGCATAAATTTAAAATTGAGCCTTGGACTCCTGTCCCCGGGTCAACACCCTCATATTTTTATTGGAGCACTAGGGCCCTTTTTTAAGCATCTCCACCCCCTCATTTTTTGCCCATATCTTTAAATTTTTTATTCAAATGATTAATTTATACCCTATGCGTAATTTCGACTAATTAAAGATCTAAAGTGACTACTAGAACCTTTTAACATGTTTTTATCTCAGGGCCCTGCTCTCAACTATCAATTGACCCCTTTTGGGCCCCCTATTATCGCGCCCTTAAAAATGGTCTGATTCATTAGCTTTTTTCTAACAACTTTTTATGATTTCTACCTACCCCTCATATTTTTATTGGGGCCTTAGGGCCCTTTTTAAGTATTTCCCCTTATTTTTAGCGCATTTATTTAAAATTTTATTCTAGAAAAGATTAATTTGTACGTTATGTTTAATTTCGACTAATTGGAGATCTAAAAAGCTAAATACTAGGACCTTTTAACATGTTTTCACCTTAGGACCCTACTCTCAACTATCACCGTGACACCTTTTGATCCCCCTATTATAACTCCCTTAAAAATAGTCCGATTCACTAGCTTTTTCTTTTCTAACTTCTTTTTTTTTTCTTAGTTTTTTCAGCTAAACAACAAAAAAATTTCTCAGACTTCAGCTACCACCAATTTTGAATATTAATCGCCTTCTAGAGGCCCTCGATCCGATTCTCTTGCAATTTTCTTTAATATAGTTCTAGGGTCCTCCTGCCACTTTATAAACTACTAAAAATTTCCTTATACCCTTGCTACCAACTTTTTTGAATATTAATCTTCTTTTCGGCATCAACTTACGTTTACTCACTACAGTCGTAAATTAAAAATAATGCTATTGTTAAAGGTAAGTGATTAACTTTAGAGAGGTGGGGGTTTTCATCCGTAAATTAAATATTGGGTTAATGTTAAAGGGACTTCGATAAATTTACAGATGGAGGGCGCTCCTTCCACATTCTTTTCTCGGGTTTTATCTGCCCTATTTCAATGGCGATTGGTTTATTCAACTGAGATTATAATTAAGCTACTTTCTGCATTATGAAAGTTTATCTTGAACTTTTGTTACCACCATTTTCAACGTTAACGGCACATTCTTTTCTCAGTTTCTATGGCTCGATTTCATCGAAAATTGGTTCATTCAATTTAGCTTAAGATTGTTATACAGATTTTAGTTCCATATCCCCCGCTAGGGGAAAGCATTCTAATCTCGGGTTCTATGTTCCCGATAACTACGGGGTTTGGGTCATGCAATTTGATTTTCGATTGTCTTCGGCGGTACGGAGCACTTCGGGTATACGCTGCCTCAGACAGCGTTAACCCAGGTCACAGGTTCGTTCAGAAAAAGGTAGTGGCATAACCAGGGAGGGGGTTCAAATGCTCTAGATGCCATTAATATTTTAAAGTTTTCTTCGTCTTGATTAATAGCAGAAAATTCTCCAATTAGATAAGGCGAACTGAACTTTACAACATCACTGCTATCCAGAGCATTTGGACACCCACCCTGGCTATGCCAATGGAAAGAGGTTTGTTGGGAACACACTCGACGCTGCCGAAGCCATTGGGGCCCCGGAAAAATTAAGTTCATTTGAAAAACTGTATGATGCCGAAGGCATTGGGGCACCGATTTTCCGAAAATATAAAATCATACAAACTTGAATTTTGTTTAAGGTTATTATAACGGGCCCGGTCAACGCCGGACGGGTCAGCTAGTAATAAATATTTTATTATTGCAGAAGTTTATTATTGCATCGTAAGTGTTCATACGTTTTCCCTCTCATAAAATTCTCCACATCCAGATCAAAAATGACACACGACAATCAAATATATTATGACTGTCAAAGACAATGTCCCCCCATGGCTTTCCCCAATATGAATTTTTTTCAATTTCAGCAGATGTGTTGCTAGTCGCAGTTGTGAAAGTAGCACTTTTACATTTTTGGGACCATTTTTATGGCATTCGCTATTAAGACACGCACAAGTACAAACTTATATGCAGATTAGCTAATTAAATTGGTGTTTAAAAAAGATCTATCATATATATATAAAATTCTAATGAAACAAATTTATAAAACCATTTTATGAAACGACTGATTGTATTTTACAGCTATTATTTCTAAAATATAAAATCTTCGGCGGTGAAATTAGCACCAGTTGTCCGTATTGATCCGCGTATGAAAAAATGGTATTAGAATTTTTAAATTTGATTTGAAGAAAATTTTGCCAAAAATGGCACTTGACACGTGTCTGGCACAGATTTTGGGCCGACTAAAGTGTCTGTCATTTTCAAAATATTTTTTTCTAAGTATAAATATTATTCTGTCTCAATCTCAGCGTGCCTCAAATACCTTTTTTGGGTAGTCAAAAAATGGCACTTGACACGTGTCTGGCACAGTTTTTGGGCCACGATCCTTCAGCCAGACATTCGATTTTGTATTCAGCCATTGCAAAAGAAGTGTTGCACAAATTTTCAGGTTGCCTCAAATACCTTCCCTAAAATGTTTAACAGCTCTTGTACTACCCTCACAAACATTTTCCGCTTTGTACGTGCGGTAGATTTTGCTTACCATCACGAATACACAAACACAGAGTGAAATTGTCTTTTATCAGTATATATTATAAATATACCCAATTTTTCAAGATGGAAGGGCCCCCAAAAAGTTCTAGTGAGAGGGGCCCCTCACTTAATAAATCCGCCTCTGTCTTTGGGTATTAATCTTGTGTGAGTGGCTGATGCCTTCTGCTTTCCTATTGGCTGTTTCTTCAACTTGTCCCTTTCCCCTACCTGTTCTCTGTCAGTCTTGCTGCTGTTTTGAAAGTAGTAGGACGTGTTCTCTGCGCCTGATGAAGAAAGACTAGTTCTTTCGAAAGGTCTTGCGCATTTATTAAAATTTTTATGAAATTATTTTTATGTTAAGTAAATATTGATATTTGGATATTACGGCAACCTTGTCCAAACTGTTGCTTATCCTAATAAAATCCCAGTGTATATGACATTTGTGAACACATCTCGCTGAAAGTCTCTGAATGGCACCAATTCCATTTTTAAAAACTGTATTAAAACTAGTCGGATGTGGCAATCCTAAAACTTTCTTCTATCTCATGCATGTTAATACTTCCTGAAAAATGCATTATAACAGCTGCACCGGCTAATTGACTAAAAGATTGACACCAAAATCTAATCAGCAACAACTTGTGTCAACTTCTAATTGTATTTGAAGTTGGATGAAAATCCGTGCATTAGTTTTTGAGCTATTGGGGAAATCGTGAAAAGTTCTGTATAGCAGTGGCACCTGCTGGGCAAGTTATACCAAAAACTTAAGAGAATCAATTTATATCAGGGACTAATTTAAACTAAAGTTTGGTGAAAATTCATGCATTAGTTCTTGAGATACGGCTATTGCGGAAATCGTGCAAAATGCAGCATAGTAGCGCCATCTGTTGGGCAATTTATACTAAAACTAAACAACACTAATTTATATCAGGGACTCGCTGAATGTGAAGTTTGATGTAAATTCGTGCATGAGTTCTTGAGATAGAGCTATTGCGATAATCATGAATATTGCAGCATAGCATCCACCTATTGTACGATTTACACCAAAAGGTTATCAGCACCAAACTATATCAAGGACTCATTGAGTCTGAAGTTTTCTGAAAATCCGTGCTTTAGTTCTTGAGATATAGCTATTGAGGAAATCATGAAAAATGCAGCCTAGCAGCGCCATCTGCTGGGCGATTTAGACCAAAAAGCAATCAGCACCCATTTATATGAGGGACTCGCTGAGTCTAAATTTTTATTAAATTCCGTTCATTAGTTCTTGAGATAGAGCGGCCACAAAATGTGTATCACACGCAGACAGACAGACTCAGAGACAGACATTTTGTAAAAACAGGTTTTTCGAGATCTCTGATCCTTAAAACGTGTCAATCCGTGGAAAACCGGAATTCGAAACTTTTCACGAATCCAATACTTTCATCTTGTATGGATAGAAGAAAGTAAAAAAACTACCGATTATTCAGACTGTTTTACGAACTTTTCAAACATTTTTTTAACATAAGATTGAATGTTGGTATATCAAATATTCTTCATTAGACGTAGCAAATTCTTCATAAAGAACTTAAAAGTAAAAAGTAATATATTCCATTCTTCAAACTCTGTGATCACTGTGATCACGTTGATGATCATAATTAAGAGTATTCCATAGAAAATAATATATATATATATACAGGGTGATTCATAAATATCGAAACAGTAGGTTATCTCCTTAAATATTGCCGCTAGGCACATACTTCCAATTGCAAAGTTTCATAAAAAAGGGTGCCAAATTTAATGACGTAAGTTGTAACTCCATGGGAGGTCTATTTGTGAAAATATAAAAACTAATTTTTTATACGGCCCCCGTTGTGTAAAATTTCCAACTAGGAAATTTTCTCTTATCCCTTCTTGAATTAAACAAAGAAAAATTCCTCTCGGTATCTGCAAAACTCGCAGAGTTATTAAAATTCAAAATTCGCGACTTACACCATTTTCCCATGCCTCTGAGCGACACGTTATTGACTCATTTTGAATGTAAGATAGGGATCATCCACAAATTGTACGTTATTAAAAGTCGATTTAAGACAGCGCTTCTCCTTTGGACATAAAATAGCAGCGTATAGATTTTAATTTAAACCTTTTTTGAAATTATGCTGGATGCCTTTATTAGAGGTCTGGACGGGTCGAAATATCCAGACCCGGTATCGAGCCGACCCATAGAAAAAAAAGTTCGTCCCGGTCTGGAAAAATGTTTAAATCTTAGCCCGAGTCTGGTCTGGCCCGATTGAATTTCTAGAAAACATAGTTTTTTACGTCGATAAGGTTAAAAATTGTTTCATATGAAAGAGTTCTGATCAAAAATAGCTTTATAGTTTTATAATAGCTTATAGATTTTCTTTTTATATGTTTATAATTTTCATTTTTAAAGAAGCGTCTTTATTTATTTTTTTTTATGAATCTCTATTTGTATGTAAATGTTTCACTTACAATTTAATATCGTTAATCCATAATCCATTTATTGGAGTCTTTCAAAAATGATATACAGTAAAACCTTCTAAGACGGAATCACACACACAAGAAAAAAATGCCTTATAGACAATTTCCCATCTTAGGAGGTGCAAATGTGTTCTATTCTTTTCTCAAGTATTATTATCTTCATTTTGCATGGATCATAAATTTATTCCGTTTTAGACAGGATTCCGTAATAGGCAGGTACTTTTTCACTTGTTTTACTGTTTTTTTTGTTTAAATCTACTATCCTTTAAAAAGGATTTTTAAAGTTTAATTATAAATGGTAATATGTTTTAATTGTGATGGCGATTTAAAAATATATGCATTTTTTGCAAATTTTTTGGGTTGAGCCAAACTTAACTGATTTTTGCAGGGATTAGGTTAGTCAGATAGAGTCATTTCAATATGGGTTGAGTCGAGACCGGGACTGAAAATTTCGCCCCGTGCAGACGTAGGAAGAAAGGAAGCCAGTCCCTGTTCGGTATGAAAAATATATTAGGCCCGGTCGAGACTAGTCCGGCCCCACAATACAGACTTTTTTTAACCGCTCGCCGGGACGATATAAAACCTGAGGTTGTGAGGGTTAAAATTGTGAAAACACTCTTAATCGGTATGTTAGAAAAAACCTTGTTTTAAATACTACAGAAAGAAGGTGGAAAGGGCAAAAGTTAAACTGAATCGGAAGTTTAAGCTACAGGAAAGAGTTGCATACTCACCTGCAATTTTTTAAAAGCATTTAAACATTTTATTAGGAGCCAATATTTGTTTAAAACTTTAAATGCGTTTTAAATTATTAATTTAAATTGTTAAAAATAATTAATTTAAATTTATTAATTTAAATGCGTAATTCACATAAAAATAAATTTAATTTAAATTATTAATTTACATTTTTAAGTCATGAATTGTTTAAAAAAAAGGGGGGGTGCAAACTCTCGGAACATGACATTTTAGATTATTTTTCATCAATTTTGTTTCGACAAATTTGAAAATATTCTTTGAAAATATGATTTTTTAAAAAATAAGTTACATCCTTTTTTTTATTTGTGATTTTAATATTTTTAATATTAATATTTAAAAAAATCCTGAAACAAAATTAAAATTATGTTTTCCTCTTTGATTAAATGAAAAAAAGTTTACGGCGACAATACTTCGAGTTATAACAATTTTAAACTACTCCAATTTAAAAAAATAATAATTTAAAAAATTTTAAACTTTCTGAGAAATTTTAGGATGTGATTTTATTTGCAAATTCTATGGTTAATCATCACAAAAAACAGAAAAATCTAATTCTAACTCAATAAAAATATTTTTTACATGTATCCTGGAACTTTTAAAGTAACGTTGCTTCTTGAATAACACGAATTTCAATTTGTGTCTATACCCTTAAAACCTGACGAATTATTTAAGCAGGCATAACTCCATGAGTTTTTCAGATATGAAGATGGAACTTTTTGTGTTTAATTCAGGAATGGATAAGGAAAAAATTTCTAATTGGAAATTTTACACTACGGGGGCCGTAGAAAAATTTAATTTTCGTATTTTCTCAAATAGACCTCCCATAGAGTTGTAACTTATCTCATCAAATTTTCCACATTTTTTTGTGAAACTTTGCAATTGGAAGTATGTGCCTAGGGGCATTAATTAAGGAGATAGCCTATTGTTTCGATATTTATGAATCATCCTGTATATATATATATATATATATATGTTGATTTATAAATCAAATAGTTCATATCAGTCTTTTAAAGAAGTGTAATTAACCAGAATATATAAAAATATGATAGTTTAATAAAGTTAATCATAATATTTGTTAAGCAATCCAAAAATAAAAAAAGGAATGTTAAAAGTTTTAATTTAATAATTTTGTCAGTGTTCATTTTAAAATGAGAACTTGCATGATATTGTAAGGTGTATGTAATTTTTTAATTTATTTTACATACATTTCTCAATCTTTAAGAAGTTTTGCAATGAATACAAGAAGATATGTAAATAATAATTAAAAATATGACGCAGAATTTTTATCTCGCTAATGTGCATGATAATACGTTCTAGAAATTCCGTAATTTGGAGAATCCGAATTCATACCAGAATATCTAAATGATAAATTTTTCTTTATTTATTGCCGAAATGTCTGTTATTAAATAATGCAAAGATTACTATTTTAAATTTCTGGTATGAATTCAAAGTATATGGATAAAAAAATTCACTAAATTAGAAACACTTATGGTAACATATGCTACCATGGGCAGTAGATCGTTAAGCTTTTAAGGAATTTAAGTGGATGCCTAAGTTTGAAAAGAATCAATGTTATTTGTTAAGCATTCTTATATTTTTTAAATTGTGTTTATTAATGTCACCTTGTATTTATTAAATTGTATTTTTTAATCTCGTACGTTCTTGTATTTTTTAAATTAATTAACATGCTGTATAATGTTTAAATGCTGTCCAAAATCTGGGGGATATCTTCTCATATAAAAAATTAGGGTACTGTGTAGTATGTTCTATTAAACCATTAATGTGTGTGTGCATGTCTTGTTTATCATAACTTTTTTGTACAATTAGAAAGTGTTTTAGTACTGTTTCGAGAGAATTTTAGTGGAAAAAAAAATCTGTTTTAGATTGGGGATGTTATGATATCTCGAGTAAACAGCTACGACATCAAAATAGGAGATTTTGGTTTGGCAGCCCGTCTTTTGCCCGGCAAAGATTACTTTTTGGAGTACGGTCATCCTGAGTTTGTAGCACCTGAAATTGCCAACAAGCAAGCAGCCACAGTTCTTGCTGACATGTGGTAAGATTTTCTATTTCCCCAAAGTTTTTCCATCTGAATCTTTCCAATATCCGGAACCTCCCATATCTGGACCGATAAAAGTTAAAATAAATTTATTGCATGCTTGTAAATTCATTTTTTCTTATGCTCTTAGAATTCAGCCTACTTGTTTGACGTGTTCACCAAAGACGTCTACACAAATGTGCGACACTCTACGTCACATATGTAAGCGTTTTGGTAGGAATGAATGCAAAGGATTGGAGATGAGAGGAATGGAAATTATAATGTATGCTTCAGTTTATCGGAAACTCTGTTTCTCTGGACTCCGAAGCGCAATATTTATGAGCTCCGGTGAATTCCGACTAATATTTAAGTGTTTACTAAAAACAAAGAAGTACCAGAACTGAGCTCCGGCAATTAAACACTGATAAGAAGCGAGATTCTCATATTAAAGAATATGCTATTTATTTGAAAAAGAAAACATTTGCTATGAACACAATGATATTTACTATCATATTTATTGAAAAGTACTAGTTAAGGCTTTTAATTTGTATTTTTTGCTACATATCCCATGAAGATTTTTTTTGCAAAAAATGACATGTGCATATTACGCCGAATATACAAAAGAATAGGAAAAGGTGACCTGAAATTTTAGGTGCCCATTGTATGCCGAAATGTATGAGTTTTTAAAAAGTGGTATTTAGAGTCTATTGTATATTTTTGAAAAAATATTGATTTGTAATTGTCATCTGAATTTTATATGAAATTTATAAATCTGTCTAGAAATTACAAAGCCTATTTTCTTTTTTTCTTTTTAGGAGCGTTGGTGTTATGACCTATCTCTTGTAAGTATTTACTTTTTAAGAAAAGTATCAGGTTATTATTAAAAATATTTCCCTTTCCAAAAGTAGCATCTTATCTGTCATTATAATCAATCTAATTAGATACTATACTGTACTCACTAAGCGGTCTACAGGCTACATGTGACCCCACAAGTTGGGCATACAATTAAAAAATATATACATACCGATATATGTTTTGTAAAATGTATCTGACATGATATTTTTTTTCGTAAATCTGATACAATAAAAAATAAATGTAAAAATAGTTTTTTTAACGCTCTTTTATAAGCATTCAAATTTTCTCTCTACTCTAAATAAAAGTAAAAAAAAAAAAAAAAAACTCATTTATCACCATTCAATGTTTATCTTAAAAATTACACATCATTTTATGACGGCTATTTATATAGTTTTGAAAAATTTCTTTTACAATACATTAATGTGGTATGTGGCCAAATTATTGAATATTAATCGTTTTGATTTACACTTGGTAAAACGTGCGAACTCGAGAATTAATTTCAAAACTTATAATTTTTACTCTATTTCTTTTTAAGATATGTCAACAGGAGGAAAAAAGGGATTAATTTAACTCTTTATTCAGGATTTCAAAATTTTTGTTAATATTTATCTCAGCGTATAATAATAGCTCACTATAATAAATAAACATATCACTGCAAAAGCGCATATGCAGTCAACATTAGGACCTCTTACAGAAACCCAAGTGAGTACCACTGAATTGACTATATGTGGAATTGTATGAGAAAATTATATATCTTACTGTTTATAACATTAGCCGCCTTTGGCAACCAATTTGGTCTCCCTTAAATGTACGCTAAACACTGTATAATGTTTCTTTTATTCATAATTTAATTTACTTGCTTAATTCTTCGCCAAATCGATTTTGATAGAGAGATCAAGAACTCTGTATTTTTATGCTAGTCGGGCGCAGGTGATAAATCGCCAGACATTGTTGCGGTTGCATTTTTTCGTATTTTATTAATTTAATTTAAAATATAATCCTTTCACTCATTATTTAAAACTGAAATATTTAAAATCTATGACTTTTACTTATTTCTTTATTAAAAAAAAAAAAACAGAAAAGAAAAAATAATAAATAACATCATAATCCATGACATTTAATTTCAACATCAAAGCATTGTTTTAGTTTAGCACGTGAAAAATAAAAAATTCTATTTGGCGAGTTAAAAATTGGCGACATTTGCTCCCGAATAACGTAAAAGTACCAAAAATTCTTTGTGATGATATTAACATTTAAGTAGCTTTATTGGAAAAATAATTTTGATTAAAATTGGCCCCGTGCATGTCAAAAGCGAAAAGTTCAGCCCGTAATTGAAGAGCTGTGTAGATGAACATGTTATGCTACATTTTCTAAATTTGTATCTTTTGGATGAAAGCGTTATGAGATGTCCTATCACACGGTGAAGCTAAAATACTAAGATTCTATTTAGTCTTGAAGATTTAAGACATTATTGATTAATATTTAATATTTTAATATTTAATAATGTCAATAATATTAATAATTTTTAATATTTGAAAATTAAACATGAATAAGTTTTTCTGAGAAAGTTTAGTACCCTACCTGTTCATATTTTAAACACATAGTATCAAACAGAAAATAAATCATTAAAATTAACAGCAAAAACTTTCACTTCGAATTTCTCCAAATGTAATTTTTGTTACTTAACATGTTCTTACACTTAGCTCTTCAATTGTTTATGACAGTCACATGACTTAGACTATTATCATATAGATGAAATGATGGCGATGGAACACATTTGGCGATTTTCACCAGCGCCCTGGATAATTACTTCTGAAATACTTTCCAGTCAATTCATATTTATTGAAAGTTATAGTATAGATAGAAAAAAGGACTTTCACTTCCAAACTTTATTAAAAATAACTACACAGTCAATCACACCAGAGTCAGTTTAATCTTCTCAATTGAATCAAATTAATTTAGCTCTCAAAATCGAAGGGGGTGTCAAACTAACAAAGTTACGGACAAGTCTCATTGCTTCAACACAGTTTTCGGCCCTCAATGCCCTTTTGTTTTGAAATTGTCTTTGATCTACACTGCATTTAGCACTCGTGAGTGTCAATTCTTACAAACTTTAGTCATTGTTATTGATTGAAAATATCACTTATTGGAAAATCTAATTAAATAATGATTTTATCCAGTTTCTTTATTTTTCTCTAAACAGCAATTGTAAAGTTTGTTTAAAACTTGTTTTGATGACGTTGAATTATATAATGTAACACATTATATTTAAACCGTCTATAAAATAGACCTTAATATAATATTATATTTGCTATTTTAAAATATTTCAACATAGTAAAATTTATATATTTATTAAATAAATTTTTTAAAACGTCCGATTCACATCTGTATAAAGTATATCTTAAAATGTATACTAAACAAAACAAAAATATTTTATGAAGCAAATACAAAACAAATTTGCTTCCATTCATCCTTGTTAAATAAGAAATGAATAAATAGGTAATGATGTCTTTAAATTTATGCTAGGGTTGGGTTGGGTTGGGTTGGGTTGGGTTGATTTATGACGGCCGATTATCTTCACGAGGGATATAGGCCCGGGGGGAGTGCCCTCCGTGGGGGTATTTCTAAGGGAACCTAATCCGTATTTACGCATGGAAAATCCACGGCTCGAAGAAAACCACGAAAACTCCGAACGATTAGGCCGACAGGCGCGATTGGGATCGAACCCAGCACCTCCCGTCTACCAGATTCGAGAGCAGAACCTCTCGGCCACTGGTGGGGCAAATTTATGCTAGGAAAAAAAAAAATGCTGATATTATTGAATCATATTATTGAGAAGCATTTCTAAAATGAAGTGTTGATAAAATATGTATTATTATTATTATTATTATTATGTAAGATTGATTTGGAAATGAATATCTTTCAGATTGAGTGGTATTTCTCCATTTTTGGGAGAACACGATCGTGAGACGCTTTCCCGAGTTCAACAGGGGAAGATTAACTTTGTGGAGGATGCCTTTGTGGGAGTGTCGGACGATGCCAAAGATTTCATGTCCAAATTGCTTGTTTTTGATCCGAAGTAAGTTAATGTAATTTGATATAAACAACACATTATAATGATAGTGATCCTATTTAAACTTTTAAGTTTTCTTTAATTAGAGTACAGTTGTATTAGGATAATGTTTCGAAATAATAGATGTTTTTTTTTTAAGATGCAGAATAAAATAAGAAGTTTTTTTTTATATTAATGTTTTTATATGATCCTCACCATTGTATGAGATCGTGTAATTCATACAACATTTTTCAAAATCTCACTTAAAATAAATGCAATTCTTAAAAGTTCCACTATTCTACCCCCCACCTTCCTCTACTGCAAAGCCTTATTTATAAGCACAACAATTTATAGGATGAATTCATACATTTCATGTGTAACAATTATTTTATTCAGCTCTTATCTTATATGAACATTTTATGTATAAGTGTATTTTTATACTTATTGGTTTTTATGTGCAGTCCTTAAGTCTAACAGGAAAATTGCTCTCAAAATTTATAAACTTTTACTGCTGTACTTAATTAATTCATCTTCAAAGATAAAAATAATTTAGAAAAAAAATAGAACTCTTTTGTAAGAGGAGATAACCGATGGAATAGATACTTTGCAATTTTGTTGCATATAAATGAATGTTTTTCTCATTTTTTACTCATGTTCTTTGTCATAATCAAATAGCTGTCTGAAAAAAGCAACAAAAAAGAAATCTAGTAAATAAATCTCAGGTGGTTTTTTTTTTGTATAGTTCTGTGAAAATGGAATGAAAATGCCTCCAAATTTTAATACTTTGTGGTGTACTAATAAGATTATATTTTTTCGTTAATGATAAAAATCACTTAAAATTTAATTATAGGAAAATAATTTGGAATATATAGCACCCCTCTCCTGCGTTTTACATGGAAGCAGAATTAATTTAATTACAATGTAATTTGCTTACATTCTCCATTTTAAAAATATAATCTTGAACTTTTCCAAAACCTTGTCTCCCTGCAAGTGGCTATGCACATAAATCTGTCAGAAAGGATTATTGATTAACCCATAATATAACTTCTCGAAAATATTTGTAACACATTAAAGATTAATTAATTCTTTTCCTAGTCGTATACTCTAAAAATGAGTTCGAACTTCTTTTTCAGAGCTGAAGCCTGGTGATTCAAAATCAGAACTCACTCAAGCTTAAAAAGTTTTGTGTCATCAGTTCTCGGGCCGACACCAAAAACATGCAATAGAAAACTGTAAATAACTGTAGATTTAAAAAATTGTTTCAAGAATAATTTTTTTTCATTTAAAAAGCACTTCTTGTTTAGTAATAAGTTTTAATCCAAAATACTCCATAATGAAAAGGTTTTGTAATTTTAATGTCCTTGAAAATCATAAAACTAATAAAATAGCAAATAATAATAAAATCGCAAGCTCCTATTAGGTATTACCTATTCAAAATAGCAAATTTATACCCAACCACTGATAAAAATCTACAAAAGTCACCATTCTTATTCTTTTAAAATATCATCGTACAACTACGACTGAAAGACATGAGTTCTGTTTTTTTAAGTAATTCTAGTAAAGGACATCAAATGGAAATGGATGATAGACAAGGGATATCCCGTGGCTTCCTTTTTGTTACGAACACTGACCGTGCAAAGGCAGATCAGATTTCTCCATATATCCCATCAATCACAATTTAATTCTCTTTCAAGCTGATTTTTCAACAGATTGTAAAATGCTTTAAGAAAGTTAGAATACCTTTTTGTTTCTGAAATAGCAAGTTATTTTCCTTTTTTTTTAATTTGTAAATAAATAACATTTTCACTTTGAAATCGAACCCGAAGACAGGTGTAAAAGTAGAGTCTGACTCATCTCTGCCAGTGATGCTCAGCTGATGAGAGTTGAATCATTGCTACTCATAAAATGTATAATTCCATTTACATGCCAATTAGACAGTGTTTAGTAAATATGTGACACATGAAAACCAATGTGATGGAAAACACAAACAATGTGTTTCTGCATTTATGTGTTTAAAGGTAAATAAAAATCATAAAAGAACATCTTCAAACTTCAGAGGAGAAAAAAAAAAGAAGAAAGGGAAAAAAGAGCAGTAACATACATACTACTTAGCTCCTAACTTTTTCTTTCATTAATTTTGTGTTGAAATAGAGGCTCCTATTATGAAGTCTCGAAACAGTTGAATGGTAAAAAATGTATGCCTTTCTTTACTTTGTTTTTTACACATCCTATTTTTATCTTAATACAAAGGTTTTTGTATGCATTCTGTCAGTTTTTAATTGCTGTGGGAGGGATTTGACCTTGAAATCTGAGGGGGGAGGGTCTTCAGCGTGCCATTGTCTCTCATATATACATTTTACTCTATATACATCTCGCATATAAAAGCTAATATATATATATATATATATATATATTTTTTTTTTCAACAGAGGCCGCATGGATGTTAAAGCTGCTTTGAATCATAGATGGTTTAAGGTAAGTTGATGTGATACACCTTTAACTTCTTTTCTTTTTTCATATATTGTACCATGTTTGTTATACATTGTTTTTTTTTAAAGTGTGGTTAATTAACACTTAATTCCTTTTCTTTTAGTACTGTGATGACAAACCTTTAGAATCTGAAAAGAAATTGAACAATCTAGACCGATTAAAGGAGTACCAAAAGAGGTGGAAAGAATGGGTAAGTCGGATTTTTGAATCATAGTAGTTTTGCCTCAGGAAATAAATCTCGGGGGGGGGGGGGGGGGGATCGTTTCATGTTGTCTCTGATAATGAAAAGTTCATTTAATTTTTGTTTTAAATCTTTAAGCCGTAAATTATGAATTAATAAAAATTTCACCTTCCAAAACGTTTTTCTTTTTTAATTTTCGAAAATGTGTTAGAAGATTTGTGCAATCATTCAATGAATTTACAAAATATTTCTCCTGTTAAAATTAATAAACTATATCTGCATTTATGCGGAATATTTACAACTCTACTCAAATCATTTTTATTTATATTTTATTACAGGATTGGAAAAGAGTAAATATAAAGAAATTCTTGAAAATTAAAACTTTGAGCTCCAGATTTTTTGGGGTTTTTTTTTTTATTAATATAGAAAACTGAAAAGTTATAATTGGAAAAGAAATGATCCATTTAAAAATGTTTTTTTTTTTTTTTTTTTTGCTTTCTACAACAAATAATGTTTTCAGATAAAGTATCCAGAAGAAATCCTAAATGATATTATTGGGAATAGATGCGTCAAAGGTAATTAAAAACTTTTCTTAGAGAGGTTATGGTACTTGTTTTTTAATGATATTTCACATATCAAGTTAATTTTATAAATATGGCCAAATATGTCTGGAACCTATCAATATACAGTAGAAGATTCTTATATTGCATTTCTTGCGACCAGAAGTTGTACAGATAATAATTTTTTTTGCATAATATAGATCATTTCGCACATTATTTAATTATCTTATCAAATACGCAGACCAAATCATTTTTCCGAAAATTCGTAATTTAATACTAGCATTTTTTTAATTATGAAATTCTAAATCAAAGCGATGAAGATGAAATAATGCCCGAAACTTGTTAGTCTTCTAGAAATAGATGAACGATACTGCTTCGTATATCATTTTCTATAAAAAACATGTTATAGTGCATAACCGCAGTGTATATCAACTTCAAAACGTGTGAAGTATTTGGTTGTAAATAGCCCAACAGATGGCGCTATTCTGCATTTATCATTTACACGATTTTAGCGATAGTCATACCTCAAAAACTAATGCACGGAATTCAGTCACTCTTCATATTCTGTTACACTTTTACATAAATAGATCCTTATTAGGCTTGGTTGTATACTGCCCAACAGGTGTCGTTTTTTTGCTCTTTGGGTTGAAAATTTTGGTTGCAGACATCTAAGAGAGTTTGGTGCCGAAATTCAATGATTTGTTGGAAAGATGCGATGGTTCTATCTCCTTTTTAGATGCACACGATTCAACGAATCTATATCTTTAGAACCCTAATGATGGACCTAGATTATCATTTAATTTTGACACTTTGATAGCGAATTTTGAAGTATTACCATGTATGAGATAGAAGGAAGTTTTGGGTTTGGCTGATGGACCTAGATTGTCATTTAATTTTGACACTTTGATAGCGAATTTTGAAGTATTACCATGTATGAGATAGAAGGAAGTTTTGGGTTTGGCTGATGGACCTAGTTTTGGGTTTGGCTGATGGACCTAGATTGTCATTTAATTTTGACACTTTGTTAGCGAATTTTGAAGTATTACCATGTATGAGATAGAAGGAAGTTTTGGGTTTGACACATCCGACTAGTTTAATATAAAGTTTTAAGGAAGACTTATTTTCCAATTCAATTTTTATTTTCATTTTTTTCTCCGATAAAGATGTACGCGAAAAGGGTTCTGTTTTTTTTTTTTTTTTTAACTTATTATAAAATACTACGCATAATGCTTAAAATCTACAACATATAAATACTAGCTGAACCGCCCGACGTTGCTTCGAACCGTAGTAATAGCTTTAAATATACAATAGAACCTCTTCTATCCGAAACTCTTTTTACAGAAATTCTCGGCTAATCGAAATCCATTTTGAAAACATTTTTTTCCCATCACAATCCTTGTGCGCAAAATCCATTTTGAAAGTTTTTTTTTTTAACTATCATATTACTTATGCGCAAGCGGTACTTTCCGAACTACGAATGCATATAAATATTTTCGATCCCCTTTCTTAGAGTTCCTTTGAATTTAACTTGAGCTCCCATAAACTGCGAAGTGGAACGAAGAAAACAAACAAATTAGCATTTCTCAAACCTTTTAAATGTTTCGCAAAAGGTTTGGCATGGCTGGAGCAGGACAAAGACTGTTATACTGGTGGACTAATAAAATTTAAAAACTCCGTGACAGAGCTTCAAAACAAACACAATCGAAACTGTGACAAAAAAATATTTTTTAAAACCCTTGTGATATAAGTAAAAGGTTCTTAATTGCAAAATTAAAATTCAGGTAATTTATTGTTGTTTCTATTTTGCTACTGTTATATATTTTTATTAATCCCTTGTTACAGTAATAAGAAATATTGCATATATTTCTCCCTAATCTTAAAATGGAAGTATTCTCGATTGTCCGAAAATTTAGATTTTTCGAAAGAGGGTCGGTCCCAATTACTTCGGATAATCGAGGTTATACTGTACTTAAAAATGATTTTATATTTTTAAACAAAAATCTAAGTAAAAAGTGCTTTGAAGATGTGTTTTTCTGTTTTTCTTTTTTATATAATGGACTGCCATCGAATGCACTTAAACTTTTAAAAAATTGATTTTTTCCATACGTTTTGAAATTCTATGAGTTATAAATATGTTTCTGAATCCTGTGTTTAATTTTCGTGCTAAAATATTGATATTTAATGGCAAAAAAGCGGCAGATCGAGAGCAAAAGCTATGTGCGTATTCACGATTTAAGCAAGCAACCAGAAAAAATTCATGAAGTGACTTCCAGAAACGAATTAACGAATTGGTTGAAAGGGTGAGTACAGCTCACCCTTTCATATTATGCTTTATGCACTTTGCTTGCCCCTCCCCCCCCCCCCACTTCGCTCCCCGCGAGGGTTCGTTTAACGTATTCCAGTAGAGGGTTTTCTAATAATGCGGAAATTATAGATCTGATCTCAAATGGCGTAGAAAAATTAAAAAATATATTGATCCCATTTACCATCTTTTTTTGTTCATGTTTTTGCCACTAGGGGTGTTTTTGATTCTTATTTCTTTGACCATTTTGTTGCTAATTGCCGAAAAATTCTAATTTTTGATACTTAAACTCCCCTTACCGCTTCAAACCTACTCGCGCTTTTTCAACTTTTTGCAACCAAGGGGCGCCGTCAAATGACTTTTCCACTCTTGTGGCTCCATTATAGCCTCCCTTTGGTTTGTTGTTTTTAATTACATCTGTTTTCAGTTACTATATATTTAATAAAATCTGCTTTATAAATATGTAAAAACAATGATTTTAATAATCGATTGTAGATTTTCGAAAGTAATCGATGACTGTATCGATTGTGTTTTTTACGATGATGATTTTTTTCGATTGGTAAATTTTCGAGAATCGCCCATCACTAATGAGTAGTAATATTTTTAAAAAACGAAGATGTCTTTTTAAAGTCAAGCAATTAGTAAGCAAGCAATCAGAAAAATCACCGGTACAGCAGTTTGCTAATGGAGACTGCAAGTATCAACCTTGGTTATTTATTTTACATTATGAATCATCTGAAGTATAATTGCCTTGGCTGTCCTTCAGTAAAAAATTCTATGAACTTTAATTTTTAATATGATTTTCACCACAAAGACATAAATGCGCATGTGTGCATATATGACCGCTAGCATATGTATATATATAAAGGAAGTTATCGACTCTATATACGTAACAATATCAGTGATGCAACACTATAAAGATGACCTAACAATATCACAAAAAAGCATCATTTGTGCATTAAATTTATGTTGTAATCCTTAAGTAACAATGGTAACAAAAAGCACAACAATAGTTTTCAACAATGCTTTAATTGTTCATGAATCCAAATAACTTTTTGTTAAACTGTGGAAATTTCATTCTTATATAATTTGTGACTCTGAGCCGTGTGCAAAAAATATTTACCTTTACTATTATGTGAAAATCTGTTTACTCTAAGTATTCTTAATGACAAAAACCTTTATTATTCTAATAATCATTTACAAAAAAAAAAAAAAAAAATCCCATTCATAATTTTACTTTGTGTAAAATGTCTCGTGAAATCATCAAAGACGCAGTGATTGATTTCTTAAAAGAAAAAAACTATATATAAAACCACTTGGTGAAGGTGGATTCGCTTCTGTTATTGCTCTACTATCTACCCAAAAAGAAGTTGTTGCAGTGAAGATAGTTGAAAAGAAATATATTGCGAAAGTTGAAGATCAAGTGTGGCCATGGTTAAGTCATAGAAATATTCTTCTTCTTTTGAATGTATTAAGTATGGACAAACCAGACGTTAAGTTATATATTACTCCTTATGCTGCCAAAAGCGTTCGACGAAACTGTTCACCACAACCAATTTAGAAGGGACCTAAATGGACTGACTAAGTTAAAATTGTGGATGTATAACGCATTGCTAGGATTAAATTATTTGAATTCTTCTGGTCTATGCCGCGGTGATTTGAAGACTGACAATATTCTAATAGGTGAAGAAGAAAGGGCCGTTCTCTGTGACTTTTCTGGGAACAGATGCTGTATATTCCCGCGGCCGCCATCTTGGATTTTTTCTTGGCGTGAAAACCCCTTTTCAGCCAAGTAGTAAATGTCGCCAAAGAGCGATTTATGCGCATATTCGGCTTAACGGGGTTGCTAGAACACGTCACTCTTCGGGGTTGCCTTATCGATAAACACCAACAAAAAATCGCCAAGAAATCGATGTGGCGGCCGCGGGAATATACCGCATCTAAGCTCTTTTCTGTCTTGAACCACAGCGGAAAACCTTGGAAAAATGTATGTTCTCCATTGATATTTCGACCTCCGGAATGCTTTACTCCTGAAGTTTCTCGGAACGTACAAGGAGTGCCGTATGATATGTATACTTTTAGATTGACGTCCCTGAATATGCTAACTGGTCATTATCGACTGATGGAATTGATGAAGAATGATGATGGAAAATGGGATTGGTCGACATACGTGAGGCCAGTTTTACAGAAAACTTTACAAAAGCCAAATTTCGAGTATAATTATATAACATCTTAGCGGAAGTTCATTGCCATACTCCAGTATATCAGAAAGAGATATACATTAAGCGCAAGACTTTATACAAACAATGTTGAAGATAACACCAGAAGAACGGCTCTCTACACAAGAATCGATGGAACATCCATTTCTAAAAATGGGAGGAAATTATTTTTTAGATCAGAAAATGATTATTTGTCAAAAGGAGATATTCTAAACAACAATTCTTTCAAAAAAGTCGACAATTCCCCCCAAAAAAGTCACTGGAAATCAGAAAGATGATATTCAGCAAGTAAGAACTGCAAAGCCAGGAATTAAATATGAGATGATTCCTAAAATTATTGCAAACAGCTTCTTGCAATCAGCAGAAGAGACAGCTGTAGGATCAAGACTTGATGAAGTGATATCCGAAGCAAAATCTCCGAAAGCTGTAAGTCGCTACTTGACATTACTGGTACCAGCAATTCGCTAATGAAGACTGCCCAAGACAAGTATCATCCTTGGGTACGTCTTTTAAAAAACGAATTATCTGAAGTAATGAACAAGAAAAAAAGTTACGCTGTGAAGAAAAACTTCAAATAAAAAATGACCAATTGGTTCAGAAAAAAATTCAAAAAATATAGAAAAACATAATCTTCTTTATGATGAAGTAATCGGAAAATCTTTCCGTGATTACTCTTGGAGTTTAATATTTATTACGACTGCAACGTTTTTTAACTATACTGAAGATTTTGAAGGTTTCAAGAATTTTTATTATCACTGCAACGTCCTTTAGCTTTACTGATGATCATGAAGGTTTTAAGAAACATATAATTTTTATCATGTCTGCATCCATTTATTATAACTGATCTGCTAAATTAAATCTCATTGGCTCTCGATTACCGGAATAAAGAAATTTAACACGTGTTTTTCGTTGTTGTCGTTTTATTGTCTATTAAAATGTATATTTATCACTAATTATCTTCAAGTTTTTCTTCGTACATTACAAAAAATTGCAGAAAAGTTGCCTGCTATGAGAAACGTTTACAAAAATCCAATGTATCGTCGTATTACTGACGATTCTCGTAAAATTTCTCTTCTGAAATTTTGAAGACAGTAACAAATCAGGAATTTCAGAAACCAACAGAAAAGTTTCTGAAATTCAATGAAAATGTTTTACTGAAATTTTTGTGCCGCAAAGGATATTTATTTCAGACACGTTTCCGCAAACCTCGATAAATTATTCATTTCTGAGTCAAAATCCTTTTAGAAATGGTTTCTGAAGCTAACTGACTGTTCCCGAAATTGTGATTAATCCTTCGACTAAATTTAAAACTTGACTAAAGGCATCGCACATGGTTAAAGTTATGCAGACTTTGTACGACGGTCTTTTAATTTGAACACCAATTTTTCTTTAATTGTAATATTTCTTATTTGATATCACTACCATTAAACGGCATGAAGATTATTTTACCAAAACACTGGTATTAAAATGTAAAAACTGAACGAATCCTGCTACATGAACTCGAACTCGGACTCACAAGGAGAGGGCCAACCTTGGTAATTACAGATTTTAATTATTTTAATGTATGTTGTTGGGTAGAGACCCCTTAGTCTCGGGTTCAACGGATTTTATACAACGCTCCTTAGTTTTTGAGAAACATTGCATTTGCATCTTTTAAGTAATCACCATGCTAAATTTCAAAATGTTAGATCCCTCAGTATCACAAAAACGCAACTTAGAATATTTTTTGCTCCTGCAACCACCAGGTGGTAGTGAAAAAACATGAAATATAGCCAATGTTGTAGCAAATACTTTCACCATCAATTTACAACCAATTAATATTTCCTGAGATTGCGAAGAAATAGCAATTTAGAATGTTTTTAGAACATTTAGTTACATTTTCACATTTTTTAAATTTCGAATTTTTTAGGAAATGTTCTTAGATATAATTTATATCGAATAAGTAACTACTATAGCAAATTTAATGTATCTAGGTCCTTCAGTAACACAAAAATCGTATTTTTAAGTACGTTTTTTGCTCCTGCACTACCTTTGGGGTAATGACACCGACATAAAATATAACCTATCTTTGAGCAAGGACTGTCATAATCAATTTCCAACCATTATTTTTGAAATCGGTTTGATACTTCCTAAGATTGCATAGAAATCGTAGAACATTTTTAGAGCATTTTAGAACATTTTTAGAACGCTTTTCGCGCATTTTCACCCCTTTTTAAATTTCGATTTTTTTAGGAAACACTTTTAGAGATCATTTATATGTTATAAGTTACTATTATGCCAAATTCCATGCTTCTAGGCCCTTTAATACAAAAAAAAAGTGCGATTTAGAACATTTTTTGCACCTGCAACGCCAAGGTGGTAATGACACCGACATAAAAATAGAGCCTATGTTAGAGCAAGGGCTGTCACCATCAACTTCCATCTATTACTTTTGAAATTGGTTTGATTCTTCCTGAGATTGCATAGAAATCGCCGTTTAGAACATTTTTTAGAACGCTTTTCGAGCATTATAACCCCTTTTAAATTTCGAATTTTTTAAGAAATGTTCTTAGAGATCATTTATATGTAATAGGTAACAGCCGTACCAAATTTCATGTCTCTGGTCCCTTCAGTAACAGAAAAATTGCATTTTTAGAACGTTTTTTGCTCCTGCACCCTCTTTGGGGTAGTGGTACCGACATAAAATATAGCCTATGTTGGAGCAAGGGCTGTCACCATACTTTTGACGCCATCATTTTTTATTAAATCGGTTCGGTACCTCATGAGATTGCGTAGAAATCCCCATTTAGAACGTTTTTGAGAACAGATTTTGCGTATTTTTACCCTTTTTAAATTTCGAATTTTTTAAGAAATGTTCTTATAGATCTTTTATATTCTATAAGAAGCTACGATTCAAATTTCATGTTTCATGAATAACACAAAAATCGCATTTTTAGAACGTTTTTTTCTCCTGCACCCCCTTTGGGATAGTGGCATGAATAAAAGATATAGCCTATGTTCTAAGATGGACTAACACCATCATTTTGATACCATTACTTTTGAAATCGGTTCAGTAGTTTCAGAGATTACCTCCTAAAATAAACAATCAAATTTTACTTCTTTATAATATTAGTATAGATATATTACATAGCTTTGTTGTACTACTTTTGTTATCGATTTTAATTACCTCTTTTTTACATGATTATGTAAGGGTGTTGCGGCCCTCCAAATTTCGCAAACGTATGTTTGCGGCGCGCGAGAAAAAAAAGGTTGAGTATGACTGATCTAAAAATTAGTAGCATGTAAAAAGGCTCCCGTAGTAGTGATGTCATGTAGGGGAGACATTTGAAGCTTTACAGCATTGCCCTAGTTTCTTGAACACAAGAATGCTGCAAATCATCCAAGGAAAACAAAAACTTTGATTTGTTGGGAGGCTCTGTTTAAAAGATTCCTGAGATTTGCTGAAGTGTCTGGGCAGGCAATATTCTCAACAAACAGATGTTAGTAATATATATTGTACTATATTAGCCGGTGTTTTAGTGGGTCGAGTCACTTTTATGTTAAATGATATTGTCTTTTATGAATTGAAATCACTGTAAGTATCTTATTATTTCTTGAAGTTTCATATTTCGGACCTTTACATTTTAGATAGGTAACTCGTTTTCCTAAATGTAAATGTACTTTTTACCAATTTTTCTATTTGACTATAATGACCTTGAATAGCTTTATTTTATCTTTTTATGCTAACGTGATCTACATGATGAAATTTTTTCACTGTTTTCCTTTCAGACCATGAATTTTTTTTATTTTTTTTTTTCGGAACGTAACTTATAGGTTCCAGAGACTGCATAAATGTTAAAAAGTATAACTTTTAGAAACTTAATGGCGAGACTTTTTGTTAATAGAATCTTAATTCCTGCCTTATTAAAATAAGGCAGGAATATACCGCACAAGTAAAAAAATTAAGCACGTTTAAATATTTTTGGTGCTCCCTGTATAGGGTCTGTCCAAATGTTGCTTACCAAAGACAAATAAATGCCTATATAAGTATTGCGCGGCAGCGCAATACTTATTTATTTCCAGTGTTGCTTCTCAATGTAAATTTAACACAAGAAAGTCAATGGAACTCATAATTTTTTCATGTTTTCCTTCCCACCTTTTTGTCCCTGATGCCATAATTTTTTTATTCTTTACTAGTTCGAATGATATTAAAAATTTAAAGAATCAAAATGTTTGCCTGACGTCAGGGTCAAAACGGATGATCAAATGCCTTTCCATATGGGTGAAATATAACCCAGAAGTTAACATGGGCTAATTTTTATTTACATTATTCAAATATTTTTCTTAATTCCAAATTTCGCTTTTTTCATCGAGAATTACCGGACATTTTGTCGTTAAAATTTAGCGTTTTTTCTTCATTGTTGCAAAAATAATTCAAAAGCCGTAATAATAATTTATCTATTTTAGTTGAAAGATTTCCACGGGAAAAATTAAACTGAAATAGTTTTTGTTATTTTTTATTTTATTTTTAAGAATTAAAAAGTGAATATGGCGTCATAATGGAAATAAAAAGGACATTTTCAGAATAAATTTTTGCTTTGGTCATACATATAAAGCCAGTTGTTAATTTTTCAAAATTAAATTACTGACTGTTACAGGTAATTTGAAAGAAAAAAAAATTAATCTTATAAAATGTCAAAATAGCCCCTGGACCTGTGTAAATTCATTACTAAAGGATTAAAAAGGGCTGAATATTTAAAGCCAGAATTTGTAGAATTCAGACATATAAATATATGTTTAAATTTTAATTCCATATTTTCCGATATTCCATTTAATTGAAAATAAGTTTATTTTTTGTTTTCTTTAACCAATACTTTGATGGCCTGATGGGGAGGTTCTACTTATTTGCCTCAGCATTTTCTTTTTCCCTTTTTTAAGAGTTTCGTACTTAAAAGTAAAAACGGAACCATTATAAGATCACTCGTATGTCTGTCTATCACAACCATTTTTTTTTGTAAACTATGGAACATGGAAAGTTCAAATTTGGCAAAGGTCATAAAGGCTATTGGAGGATATATAGTGATATATGTTGTATACCTTCGGTATTTTTTAAGGATTTTTTAATGTTGATTGTAATAAACTAAATCTTTTTAAAACTCATTTAATGATTGCACAAATCTTCTAGCATAGGTTCAAAAATTCTGGGAGAAGGTGGTCTTTGAAAAGTGAAATTTTTATCATTTTATAATTTAGGACATAAAAGGTTAAAAGACATCATCATTTCTTTATTTAAAGGTCTTTACCAACGAGGATTTGTGATTTTTGGGCAACTCTGTGTCTCTCTCTTAACATTCATTGTATGTTGTTCGATATTTGTTTCTGTTTGTGCAAATTTTATAGTTTCTGCATTATTGATTTTAAACAGTATGACAATGCTTCCTGCAAAAGATACTATCGCCGCCGTACTCTAGAGTCGTGCTTCCACCATCCCAGCAAAATGATTTATCCACCAGGAGAGGTTTACACCCCTGAGACCACTCCAGAACCTCACCTGGACAGGAGTCATGTCAAACCTTCCCAGTTTGACGACATCACTTTCAAACAAAAGATCAACAGAGAAGAAATAGATTTCAGATCTGAAAGCAGGTAAGTTGATCACCTGGTTTTCTTGCTGTATATATATATATTTTTTTTTTTACAAAATTTTTTCAGAAAAACCTCTGAATAGAAGATATCTTGGGGCATTTCTCAACTGTTCAAAAGTAGAAACATACAAATATATAAGTGTGAAAGATTAGAAAAGTGTTTGCTAAATGCTTTGTCGACCATTTGGAAGTGTCTGTCCGATATGGAGGTTTTACTGTGTTTGTTTTATTTATTAAATAAACACTAGAACTATCAGCAAATTGGCATACACATATTTTTACTGATGCCAGTCATTCTGATTTACATTGTTTGCTTGTGTTATATAACCAATGTCATACTAATGCAAAAGTTAAATCCCCTTCCAAAGCTGAAGTAGTTTCTTGTGTATCGATTATACAGTAGACTCCCTCAAATCCGCACATCATCGCAGATGTAAACAGTGAAACTTTCAGATCAGGTGTAGGGACAAAAGTACAGAATTTTTTAGTTTTATTTCATTACATATGTATTTTAATATATAATTCTTGATAACATGACTGGACGCGTGGTTTTTCATGAAGGAAGTATGAATTTATTTCTGAAAAAAATCAAGGTATTGCTGATAGCAGTAATCACAATCTTTCTACCAAATATATTTATGTATTAATCAAACTTTTTTGGTTATTAAGACTGGCAAACTTGAAATAAAACTTCTTTACCTTATGATTTTGATGTGAATTAATAGGGTACCTTTACGAGGAAAATTTCATTGAATAATTCAAGGTAAATGTATCTCATCTTTATTACACATATTTAATGAAACATTAATTATTTACTTGACATTTACTTTTAATAATTTAATCGTTTTAAAAATTATCTTACTTTTTATCCTTTTAGTTTATTACTTTACTTAATTATTTTAATATTTTATTGTATTGAAAGCATTCATTATAATTTTGATTGCATTATTACATTCAAATTATTGTTTAAGAATGTAAACAAATCAATGACCAGAAATCCGCAAAATTCTAAAATCTGCGCAATCCCTGGTCCCAAGCTGTGCGGTTTTGAGGGTGTATACATTTTAGTTTCTCATTAAACCTGATGTTCTTCCTAAATGTGGTAAATCATTCCTGTCAAAGTGGTCATCTTTGAAATGACAGAATCTCTTACTTTCTATGATATCTTCAGTTGACGATACAAATATTTTGAACTGTCTCAGCTGCCTTTGCACTGTATCAAACACAAAAAATGGAATTTGTCAAAATTGTTTTTTCTTTTCCTGTTTTCATTAGCTCAAAAATAACAAACTTTCTTTACATCTCTAAAATTCAAGGTGTATTTACAAGCCTAAAAAATATAAAATGAGTAGACACAAGCAATTACTTAATGAAATAGTGAATTCACAAATTAATTTACAAGAATGTGTAATTAATAAACTTTATTAGTAGCCTTAATATAATGTGCATGTAAAGTTTGTGGCCTTTTTCCATTTCTGCTAGCTTGCAGTTAAGGGGACTTTTCAGTCATCCAAAGACACTGTCAAGCTAATGTTTATTCTAGGGGGCAGGGTTATTTTCAAATTTCTTGTTTGAATTTGAATATTTTTAAACGATTTTTTGTGTATAGGATGGCTGAGTTCGATCTCTAATTTAACCAGTTTTTACTTTTTAGATTTCAGTTGCAGATTGTTTTTAATAAAGGTGCTTTCACTTTTGAAACCCGTTCGGAAATTAAAAGTAACCTCATAAAAAAACTGCAATGGTTAAAACCACAGATTTACCATTAGCGAGGGGAATTTAAGATCTCACTGACCAACACCTTTAAGATTTTCTCCTACAATTATTGATCAAAAATGCAATTGTTGCATTGAGATTATGTGTGCTCACGCCATAAGTCTTTCTGATATGTTTTAATTGCTCCTTTGATTATGTCATAAATTAAGATTTTGTAATAAATTCAGCATCAGAAAGCAATCATTATCTAATATATAAAAATGAAAATTTGTCTGTCTGTAATGCTATACAAATCCACAGTTTGGAAGACAGAATTGTGAAATGTTACGTACATGTGTATTACAACACGGCCAAGGCAACTCAAGTAATCCGGAATCAAAATAACTTATAGTTAATTTTTAATTAATAAAAAGCCACTCATTTAACAGCCATTTCCAATCAAATTGAAACATTTTTCGTTATAGCAGTTGCCAAAAATTAAAAATCCACACTAAAATTCTTACCACACCAATTACTTTTCTATTGCAAAATTTCCACGTGAAAAAATGAAATAAATGATTTGACGAATTTAAAAAAAGGGAATATTACGTCATAACTTTTCTACTGCAAGATTTCCACGTGGCAAATAAAAATACAATAAATAGTTTGACGAATTAAAAGGCAAAAGTGGATGTTACGTCATAATTTTTATGATTTCCATATGAAAAATTTATAGTTATTTAATTAATTTGACGAATAAAAAAATGGAATATCACGTCCTATTGGAAATATAAAGGACGTAGTGAATCTGTAACGTCCTGTAAGTGTGAAAAAATGTATTGAAGCATGACAAAAACTCGATTATGGAAATTGTTTCTGTGTGTGTTTATAGAATTAGTAGATTAACACGAGATGTAAATAAAACTATATTGAGAATTGACATGTTACAATTTCTTGCATGTGCACAGGAAAGAGCGCTTGCAGTTTACAAGGACCGGGGATTTTGTTACCCGGTTGCGAAAATTGCGAAATCACAGCTAGAAAGATGAGCTGTTGCGTACAGTGTGAATGCTCGAGTTCAACTGCCTCTTCAAATGTACAATCACTGAAACCAGGAAGTGTCCTTGATTCCTTGATCAACAAACATAACTCACAATAATTATTTTTAAACAACTGAGGAGATGAAAGTATCTTGATATGATAAACAAAATTGGATATAACACCATTTCAGATGATTGATAGTGCCTCGCCTTGCACTAAAACGTCGAAGGGCGGCTATAAATGCCTCAGCCGTCATATCACTCACAGCTTCAATATGCACCGCTTTTGTAGCCAAACAAATAAACAAAGCTATATAGCCCTTAGTTGTTTTTGCACCCCGACCCTTACTAAATTTAATAGATATAGGGCCTGCGTAATCGACACCGCTGGAAAAAAATGGACGTTCCAGGGTTACTCGATGCTGTGGCAAATTCCCCATTAGTTGAGGGGTTGCAATGGACCTTTTATATCTGTAACATTTTAAACATCTATTGATGCATTTGTTAATGATCTTTTTTCCACCAACTATCCAATAAGATTGTCTGATGATGTGGGATAGCAGTGAAGGCCCAGCATGTAAATGGGCAATGTGTTGTTGCTGTATTAATAACTCAGCCATTTTATGCTGTGAGGGCAAGATTAAAGGATGTTTGTGGTTGAAGGATAATTGTGAATGTTGTAAGCGTCCTCCCACCCGTAACAGCCCCTTATCATTAATAAACGGGTGGAGGGATTGTAACGTACTTTTCTTTGGTAAAGCTTTCTGTTCTTGGATACATTTAAATTCCTCCTGAAAGTAAGAATTCTGAATCCAACGAACAATATTCTCTTCGGCTGCTTTTGTTTCTTTGTAAGTAAGATGTGGTGAAGAAATTTCTGTTTTGTTAGACTTCTTGCATTTTTTGATAAATCTTTGGCAATATGCCAAAATGCGAATAATTTTCGCAAGTGAAGAGTGCTTTTGAAACAAATTATCAAATAGATCATTTGATGTGTGGGTGTGAAAGGAAAAAATTGGATCAGACCTTTGTTCGGCTTTGATTTGATCATCAAATTCCTCAACATTTGAGTCGTCTTTGGGCCAATTGGATGGGTCTAAAGTTAGCCAACTTGGCCCCTTCCACCACAAATCACAACCTGGAAGACATTTTGGATCAATACCGCGTGAAGCGATATCTGCGGGGTTCTCTTTGGATGGTACATGTCTCCAGTGCTTTGTAGGTAGAATTTCGGTAATTTGAGCTGTCCTATTCGCGACAAAAGTCTTCCATTTACGCGGATGTGCTGATAGCCAAGAAAGGACGACTTTGGAGTCCGTCCAGGCGAAAATATCGAACTTGTAACTCTTTAATGTTTCCATGACGGAACGGAACAGCTTAGCTAGTAGGTGCGCACCGCAAAGCTCTAATTTTGGCACTGAAATCTGTTTGATTGGAGCAACTTTAGTTTTAGAAACTAAGAGAAAAGAGTTTATTTTCCCCTTATAACTTTGTCGGCAATAAATTGCGGTAGCATATGCCAATGTTGAGGCATCAGAAAAACCGTGTAATTCAAACGGGTTACCGGATGAAAGCGTGACACATCTAGGAACAGACAATTGATTTAGTCCGTTAAAGGAAATTTGAAATTGTAACAATTCGTCTGTAAGATGTAGCGGTATTAGTCCCCTTTTGTAAGCCAAAGTTTCTGATAAAATACCTTTAAAATCACAGTACAGGGCGAAATTAGACCTAGCGGGTGGAAAATCCGTGCAGACTCAGCTAAAATGTATCTCTTTGTAAGAGGTGGAGTGAGTGTTAATGCAGTTATGAAAATAAAACTATCTGATGAAGAGTTCCAGCTTAAGCCTAGAACTTTGGAGCTTCCGTTGTCACTAGGAATGATTTCCAAATTTGATTCAGTGCTAGAAGAATCTATAAATTCATTAAGAAATGCCTGTGAATTTGAATTCCACTTCCTCAAGTGGAAACCATGCCCGTCTAAACAATCTGTAATTTCTTTGCAAGTTTCTATTGCTTCCCTAACAGTATTCGTACCGGATAATAAGTCATCCATGTACATATCCTCTTCTAACATGCGCGAAATGCAAGGATTTTTTGTATAATCCTGAGCAATTTGTTTTATACATCTAGTTGCCAGAAAAGATGCTGGCGCTAAACCATATGTGACAGTTTTCAATTTGTAATTTTTTGTTTCCTCATTAGGATTAGACCTCCAAACTATTTGCTGATAAATTTGATCCTCTTCAGCAACCAAAATCTGGCGGTACATTTCCCTATATCCGCAGAAAAGACTATTTTCGGAAATCGAAAATTAAGTAAGATTTTGAAAATGTCCCGTTGTAACTTAGGGCCTACACCCAAAATAGAATTCAAGGAAACACCACTTGAAGTTTTGCATGAAGCGTCAAAAACTACCCTTAATTTAGTAGTGATACTAGAAGATTTAATAACCGCATGATGAGGAAGAAAGTAGTGTTTGTTTTCATAATTGTTAATGTCATTTTGTGCAACTAATTCCATGTGATCTAATTCTTCATATTCGTACATAAACTCTTTGTACTGATTTTCAAATTCTGGTTTTTCTCTAAATTTCATTTCCATAGCAAGCAAGCGAGAAATTGCGGCAGGTTTAGAATTAGCTAATTCTGATTTAGATTGAATAAAAAGTAACTTAACCACAAAACGACTCTCGGAATTAATTGAATAATTTTCCTGAAAATGTGATTCAACAAATTGCTCTTCAGGTGACAACATTTGAGTATTCTTATTAAATACTTCTTCTACTTCTCAAAAACGCTTTAACTCTTTATCAATATTAACTTCATAAATGTGTAAATTATGTATTGAATTTGGAGATGTACTAGAATGTGGCATTTTCCCTGATACCAGAAAGCCAAAAATTGAATTTTGAGCAATTAAATTGCTCTGAGAATCTGTTACTTGACCAGGAAGCAAAATAGAAAAGAAATAATCAGATCCTAGAATAATGTCTATTTTACTTGGTGTCCCGAAATGTGGATCCGCTAAGTTTATATTCTTTAAATGCGAAAAATACTTCTCATGTATTTTTTCCGCAGGTAACGGAGCAGTTAAATCATCTAAAATAGGGGTGCACAACCTTTTTAAGAGAATGGCCACTTACAAAAATTTCTAGGTTGTCGAGGGCCACATCAGTAACACGGAGAGAATTCTATTTCGGGGAGGTGATCTGTGGCCTATAATCAGATAAAAAATATGATTTCAGAGGAGGGGGTAGGAGTTTTACCCCTCTAGGTTCCCCTACCCAGTCAACATATTCAATTCAGTTGGCAAGCGTAGATCAACAGTTTACGTTTGTATATATAACATAGAGATATAGCAAGGATTATTTAGGAGGAGTGATAATATTCTTTGACTTTATTTGGGGGGGGGTAAATTTTGTTCTATTAAAAGTGCTAAAACACAAACATAGGCATGAAAGTGGCTAGTGCCGAAGAAAATGTGAATTTTATGAACGAAAGGGGGAGCAGGAGCCGATCAACGAAATTTGCGATTTTTTTCCTGCCTGATCAATGAAATTCGCGATTTTTCCACGTCCGAACAACGAAAGTTTCGAATTTTCCACGCCTTATCGACAAAATTAGCAAATTTTCTGAAGCCGGTCGACAAAATTCTCGATTTTTCTGCGCCTAATCGACAAAATGCATGATTTTTCCGATCATCTTTCCGTACCTGATCGACAAAATTCGCGATTTTTCCGCGCCCGATCGGCGAAATTCGCGATTTTTTGGAGCCCATGACAAAACTCGCGATTTTTTCGTGCCCGATCGACGAAATTTGCGATTTTTCCGCGTCCGATCAAGGAAATTCGCGATTCTTAACTGACTGACGAAATTTGCCATTTTTCCCGCAGCAAATTGACGAAAGTCGCGATTTTTTCTCACAATAAACTGATGAAACTCGCCATTTTTCCACAGCCGATCAACGAAATTCTTAATTTTTAAGCGCATCTGCGAGAAAATTCGCGATTTTGCCGTTCCTGATCAACGAAATTTGCGATTTTTCCGCGCCTGATCATTCGCGATTTTTTCGTCCCGACCGACGAAAATCGTGATTTTTCGGAGCCCGATCAACAACACTCGAGATTTTTCCGTGCCCGATCGACGAAATTAGCGATTTTGCCTCGCCCGATCAATGAAATTCGCGATTCTTAACTGACTTTCACGAAATTTGCAATTTTTTTCCGCGGAAAACTGACGAAATTCGCGATTTTGCGAAGCCGACCAAAGAAATTTTCAATTTTTTTCGCGCATCAGCAAGAAAATTCGCGATTTTTCCATGCCTGATGACAGAAATTTGCTACTCTTCCGTGCCTGATCGACAAAATTTGCGATTTTTTTCGTCCCGACCAACGAAATTCGATATTTTTCCGCGTCTCATCAACAAAATTAGTGATTTTTCCGAGCCCGATCAACGAAATTAGTGATTTTTCTGTGCCCGATCCACGAAATTGGCGATTCTTAACTGACCCTGATGAAATAATTTTTCCTGTCGCAAATTGACGAAATTCGCGATAGCCAGACGAAATACGTGATTTTTCCACAGCCGATCAACGAAATTTGAGATTTTTCCGCTCCTAATCGACAAAATTCACAATTTTTCCGCAATCGACGAAATTCGTGATTCTCAACTGGCTGACGAAATTTGCAATTTTTTCCCACGACAAATTGACGAAATTGATTTTTTCTCACGAAACTCACGATTTTTCTGCAGCCGATCAACAAAAGTTGCAATTTTTCCGAGTATCATCAACAAAATTTGCAAATTTTCCACGCATCATCAACAAAATTTGCAAATTTTCCGCGCATCATCAACAAACTTAACGATTTTCTCGTGCCCGATCAGCAAAATTTGCGATTTTTTCCGCTCCTGATCGACAACATTCGCGATTTTTTCGTGCCCGACCAACGAAATTCACACGGTTTTTCCGTGCCCGATCAGAGAAATTTCTATTTTTTTGCGCGTCATCGAGAAATTTTGCGATTTTTCCATGCTTGATCGATGAAATCTGCTATTTGTCGGCGCCTGATCGACAAAATTCGCAATTTTTTGTGTCCGATCAACCAAATTCGCGATTTTTCCTAGCCTCATCGACAAAATTCGCTATTTTTCTGCTCCCGACAACGAAATTCGCGATTCTCAACTGACTGAATTTTCAATTTTTTCCGCTGCAAATTGACGAAATTCATGATTTTTTCTTGCAACCAATGGACAAGAATTGCAATTTTTTCCAGTTAGAAATTGATGAATTCACGGGCCATACGTTAACCCATCGCGGGCCACTTTTGGCCCGCGGGCCACAGGTTGTGCATCCCTAATCTAAAATAAATGCCTTAACAGACAACTTGGTGTCTGCATTATAAATTGATGTAAGATCAAACATTACGTAACCCTTAGTTACTGCGATCTTTGAGTTAGACAGACCTTTTACGGGGAACCTAGCATTTTTCCTTTTAATTCCTAACATTTTCATGCAGGATTCAGAAACAAATGTAGACTCTGATCCACTATCCCACATGATTCTTAAAGTGTGCTTTTGACCCATGCAATCATTAATATATACACTAACAGTGGGCAAAAGTGCGAAAGATGTTTGAACTGCATTTATGGAAGGAGAAATTTCCTTTTTATTCTCATCCGGAATCGAACCGGCCTCTGAATCAGATTTGTTTTTGCGGCTCTGTTTTTCATTTGAACGAGAAGTTGATATTGCGTAATTTTGCAGCTTATTTTCGCATAAACTAGTATGATGTTTCAGCTTTCAATTATGACAAGAGTAAGAGGAATTGCATTGCCAGGTAGTGTGCTTGTCAGACAAGCAATTACTGCATAACTTGTTTTTCTTAACAAACTGTCTCCTATCCCTGATGCTTAATTCTTTAAATTTAACACACTTGTAAAGTGAGTGATTAAATTTACATAGTAAACATTTGCTAATGACACTGGAAAATGATCTATTGACGTTATACTGTTTCTCTTGTTTATGCGAACCTTCATTTTCACTTTTATACAATTCTAAAGATGAACATCTATCATTTATAAACTGAATAAATTGATCAAAAGACGGAAAGTCTTCGCTTGAGGTCAATTTTGTCCATTCCTCCCTTGTTTTAGAATCAACCTTTTGTAATAAAATATGAATTAGCCATAAGTCACGGCCAGATGCCTTTTCATCGATTGATTTAAGGCCTCTAATTACTTCATCTGATACATCTGATAAACAGCGTAAGCTAAATGCATTTACTTGAGTAATGGGGGAAATGTCCAAGAATGTTTTAACTAAAGTGGAAACAATTTGTTTTTTCTTATCATATCTCGACAGCAATTTTTCCCACGCTTCTGAATAACTGTTTTCAGAAATAGGAATATGTTTTATAATAGAGGCTGGCTCTTCCCCTAGTAACCCTCTTAAATACTGAAACTTCTGTATATTAGTTATGCTGGCATTGTTATGAACTAATGATAAATATAAATCTTTAAATGACAGCCAGTTTTTAAAATCACCATTAAATTGCTCTATATTGAGCCTAGGCAATTTAAAATTGTTAGAAATAGTAGAACTAACAACTGGAATCTGATCATTTATCATTTGAGGTGCATGCACATTTACGGTAACTTTTTCAAGTTCCGTTTGCAGTTTGGCTTTGGTTTCATAATATTTCTTTTCAAATTCCTCAATTTCAGATGCTTCAGTTGGTAATTGAGCATCATATTTATCAAAATCGGAATAAACTGTCTCTAATTTTTCTAATTTATTGTACAAGTCATTTTTTTGAAAGGTTTGCTCAGAGTTAATGAAGTTATTTATCCTTGTTAGAGCAGATTTAGCTCTGCCACATAAATTTATAGCTGCCTTTTCCAATTCTTCAGCAGCCTTTTTTGCGGCTTCCAAGTCGGTATTCATTATTCAAATAATGAGGTGAATAGCGTAAAAAACAAAAGCAAAACCGATAATAATAATAAGATAAAATGTACTTATCTGTAATAAATGTGATGCGAGGTGCTCCGTCGTCTGTTGCAATTCCACATAAAACTGGTGAAAACACTATTTAGAACACTGAAGTAATATATGATGAGTGTACATTAATCCAAGCTTGAAAAAGTATCCAAGATCTCGCAGCGGTGCCTCCAACTTTTATGTTTCTGTGTGTGTTTATAGAATTAGTAGATTAACACGAGATGTAAATAAAACTATATTGAGAATTGACATGTTACAATTTCTTGCATGTGCACAGGAAAGAGCGCTTGCAGTTTACAAGGACCGGGGATTTTGTTACCCGGTTGCGAAAATTGCGAAATCACAGCTAGAAAGATGAGCTGTTGCGTACAGTGTGAATGCTCGAGTTCAACTGCCTCTTCAAATGTACAATCACTGAAACCAGGAAGTGCCCTTGATTCCTTGATCAACAAACATAACTCACAATAATTATTTTTAAACAACTGAGGAGATGAAAGTATCTTGATATGATAAACAAAATTGGATATAACACCATTTCAGATGATTCATGGTAATTGCTAATTGCTAAGGAGATAATATCAATAAGGGTTTTCTTAAATAAAAGTTATAACAATAAATCCCTCTAAAGTGATTTTAGTTGAAGTAAATGGGTTCTCATAAATCTAAATTGATAAAATGTATGTTCACTGAACAGAAATATTGGCGTATTTTAACGTTATTGCTTCAATGATAAATGGAAATAAGTTCATTGATAGCTGGATTATTTTGCGTCTGTTACATAAATTTATACATTTTTATAATGGGTTTTCATTTGATTCGTGTGTACAGGGCCTGTTTATGGAATAGGCCCGTGAAGACCGTGCTTACCCACTGAAATACAAAAGGGCCCCCAATTTTACTTTTCAAAACTAATTTTAGAAAAAAAAAACAATCACTGTAAAAAATACATTTTTTTTTTCTTATGAAACTTTTTTTTTCTTACTATATGGCAATTTGTAAATCACAAAAAATATTTTGAAGTTCACATATTCTCAACTATAGTTCCATATTTGTCATTTACAAAATAAATTGGCTATTTACAATTAAGCATATAATAAAATACTTTATATAGGTGGTTTTAGTATAATATTAGAAATGTTATTTACTGCAAACTTTGATGGTAAAATTCCAAATTATTTAAGCATACAAAAAAGAGATTTAGTAAATAAAGCAATTTGTAGAGATATAGAGGGCCCCCTGTGTGACGTCGGGCTTCCCCTATTCCTAAGTGTTAAGCGGGCCCTGCGTGTGTACAACACTTCGACTGTTTTTGTTTTTTTGTTTTTTTTGTTTGTTTTTTTGTATGTTCAGTTTTGAAATTGGTTTTTTAAAACAAACATTCTTAAAATTCTGTTCAACGCCGGGTACTTTAGCTAGTCGGCAATAAAAATCCATTGTTATAGATCGTTTTCATTAATATGTAAATTGAGAAGTTTGGGTATAACATGGAAAAAAATAGAAATGTGTGACAAAGTGGGCTTACTGTGTATTTATGATTTCCAGCTATCAGAATGGACCTGATACGTATCTGCTGCAACTCCGAGACACAGATTTTCCTTTGCGCTTGAGACAGTACCTGAGAGTGGGTGCCTCGACAAGCCCGGCTCTTGCTGCCAATCTCAGAGATACACACTGGGGAGACAGTACAGTAAGTGACGTTTAGAAAAACTCATTTTGTATTATTTTACTATTAGACTGGGAGCCGGCAGCACAGACCTCATCGAGTTCACGGATGAGTTAAACCTTGATTCGCCTATTAAAACGCAATCGGTCTGCCAAGCCCTATCTGGGGGGAAAACCCGATTCTAGCGGCTGACTCGTAGGTTTACCATTGTGTTTTCCTGCACCCAAAGGTATGAAAACAGGGAGGACTGGGAGCAGGAAAACACAATGGTAAACATACGAGTCATCCGCTAAAATCGGGTTTTCCACCAAGGTATGACTTGGCAGGCCAATTGCGTTTTAATAGGCGAATCGAGATTTAACTAATCCTAAAATTTCATCCGTGAACTCGATGAGGTGACTGTCTGTGCTGCCGGCTCCATTCTGTAAAAATAATTGTAATGATGTAAAAAGTAAAAAATGATAAACGTTTGAAGTCAGTATGAAACATAGCTTCAATATTTTTTATAAGATGAACTTAAAACTCCTCGTACTCTTTTCTAATGATATAGATTTCAAGCAAAATCAATATTAAACATGTGATAGAAATTTATTATCTAAATTAAAAAAGGGACCTTAAAATCGTAAATTAGTTAACAACCTACCACTTATATATTTTATTCAATATACAGTAACAGTAGAGTCCTGCTATTCCACAAACCTATAATTCACAAACGCCTGTAATATGCACTATATAAATGTATGCAAACAAAGAATTTTAATTCTTAAAAAAAAAATTTCTCGCTGGAAACAATTTTTTTGCCAGTTTCAGTAGGCATTAGGGTGAAGGCACAAAATTGCATTAAACAAACATTAATACACGAATATGTTAATTTTCATTGGTATACCAACCAAAATTAACATATCCGTGCCTAGCTACCACCCACTGGTAATGCTCTGAAATTTGTCCAATCTACCTTGTAATTCTGAATTTCATTTGTTTGATGATAATGTGGGAATAAGTTAGTTGCAATGAACAAATCTTTAGGCACTTTCTGTGAGCAGTGCTTTCCTGAAGAAATTTTATCATAAAAATTCTCTAGGACCTATAAAATAAATTTTACTAATCAATTACTAGGTTTAAACAAATTTTACAAATCATTAAACAAATTTTACTTTTATGTAAAACAAAATTTGATAGTTAATTAAGAGAAGCATGAATTGCTAAAAAAAAAAGTATTTGAAATATTTTGTAATTTAAATATTAAACTATTTTTTTCTACTATGCTTAAAAAATATCGCTTAACTTTTCTTCTTTTTTTTATTGCCTTTTGTGTGAAGTAATAAAATGTCAGTATTTTGATTTGTGTAAAACAGGCCACAATAGAATCCATCGTTAGACAGATTGATCAGTAGAAGCAGCATAATAGAATGCTTTAAAATTATAATTTTTTTTTGTTTTTTTAACACTTTCCAAACATAGTTGAATAGGGTTTATGACTTCGGTTTGTCTGTCCATCTGTCTGTTCGTGTTCTAACTTGCGTAAATAGGGTCCGATTGCCATGAAATTGATTTATGTTATTGGGTTTACTGTGGCATGTTAGGTATTGAAAATTATTAGTGTAACATTTTCGGTTGATTTACAGGGCCACTCAAAAGAGTTCCGTTACATTACGGTCCATGGGGAAAAATCGTTTGTCGTGTTTAAATCCTATACAGGGTCTCACAAAAGTTCTCGACAATATCCGTTTAGGGGCGGAAATGGCTGAATGGAAATTTTCAACTGTACTATTGCGTTTAACTGAACTCACTTTTAACATACTATGTAGTATGCATACAAATTCATAGATCATATACAGGGTTGCTAAAAAAATCGTCTATTTTAACGACTGTTCATATTAATAGCAGAAATCGGGTTTTCCAAATTGTTCATTTACATATCTTTTTTTGCCTTAGCAAACTGTGCAGTGGAAAGTGTTTCGTAATCTATGCTGTACGCATGATTTTTCGTTCTTGTTCAATTTTCTTTTATGGAAAAGCTAGCCAGTACAGTGAAACTTCCATTTAACGAAGTCTCGTCGTTACACTTAAATCTTACTTCGGATTTAGAGATAATTTTAGCTGAGTTAATGTCAAAGGCGTGGTTCATCTCCCTGCAGTGTTCTGCAATGACCGATTTGTTATTTTCTTGTTTTTGAAGATTTTGTTTATGCTCTTTTATTGGACATTTTATACCACGTTTGTTACACTTAAATACTTCGTTATGAAGAAAATTCGTTAAATAGAAATCAACTCAAATTCATGAAATTTGTATAATAAATTACACATGCATTAAATGAAAAATACACATAAAATGGAAATAGTATTGGGAAAATGTATTTTAATTCAGGCAGTTTTTTAATGCAATGTAGACACATGAGAAAAATTTTATTAGAATAATGTCTAAAAAATCACATAGTAAAGAGAGGTAAACAAAAACGGAAGCGTAACGTAACTTTTCTCAGTATTTCAAATCCTTAACTTTTAAAATGTCTTTAATATTTCTTTGTTGCATGTTTCTTATATACACTTTTCATAAACATTTTCCCGCTTTTTTATGTACCTGAACAATTCTTCATCTGTAACATTTTCGTGAAACTGGAATCCTCTTCTTCTTGTTTCGAAGGCTTTTTAAATTTCTTCTTTTGAATGGAAATGATTCAATAAATAATTTCATTTTCATACAATTCGCTGAAATAATGTCATACATACGTCGCAACAGCAACTTTTCCGTTTGATTGCTGTACACGCACGAATGTGAAATAAACTTCGTTCTATAGAATATATTTTTCGTAATAGGGAGATTAATTTACATGTTAATGGTGTTCAAAGTCAAGGCTCAGCAGAAAACTTCGGTAAAGGGAAGTTCGACTGTATGTTAAGTTAATTATTGACTATTGAGCTCAGTATTTCATCAGAAAATAAAGATTAAGAGATTTGAATTTTACACAAAGGAAAAATCCGTGTATATGTAATAACTCTCTCATTTCAGCTTGTGATCCGCGAGCGCCGCAAATTTGTGGACATGATGGACGAAGAGATTGACGATGAGAAACAGGGCCTCATTCCTACTACGGTGCCCAGGCGTATCTATCACGAAGTTGGAACGCTGGGTTTTGCACGGGAGCAGATGGAACTCCTGAAGAGGGAAGTTTGGAAGGATAAAGGTTCCAGAGAAACTGAAATTGGTAATAGGTTCTTCTCTTAAATTAACAGAGTCAATTATATTGAACTCCATTGTGATAAGCGTCACGTATATGTGACGTTATATCCTCGATGCTTTCAAGGCTCAATTCGATGGATATGTATCATGATTCAATATGTATTTCATATGCAATTTCAATATTCTTGATATATATCATATATCAATGGATATATATCGTTTTATTAAATGGTCTTTTAAAGGGGCCTCTAAGGGGAGACATGAGCCCAAAATTTTGGCTGGATTGACCCTTGCTCGTATAACCCCCCCACTCCCCTTCTACTGACCATTAATTATTTTAGCATAGCGCTTATGTTGAAAAATCCTTGGGGAGACGAGTGAATTTTTTTGAAAAGAAAAATGATTTTTGTTTTATTGGCTTAAAAAGTTTTTTTTTTTTACCTTCCTGAATCCATTGGTAAGCCCGTTTTTTTTCTGACCATTAGAAATAATCGTGAAAATTCAAGGGAATACACCGACTCGGACGCCACGCCGATTCACATTAATTTTACACTAACATTTTATACTTATTTCTATTTTTTAATCTCGCACCACTATATTTTAAAATAAAGTTTGTAGTATGCACTTGCTGTAAAAGTCTTTCTTATAAAAAAAAAGTGGTGCTAACCGAATAAAATTCGTGTAAGAGATGCTGATCCGGAAGTCACGTGGAAAGTGACATAGAACCGATAAGGGTTAAAACATTATCTCATTTATTATATGAAACTAAATTTTATCCAAGTGTTTACATATACTTTAATTTATGCGTTTGATAAAACTGAGCAAGAGCACACAAGTTAGAAGTGTGTCTAAGTTTTTTTGTCTCTCCTGAAAAATCGTACTTTTCAGGTAAAAATCACATTATTTCATAAAGTGCCTGAGCGATTTTGAGAATTTTTTTTTTTTTTTTTTTTTTTTGGTGGTAGAGCATAAATATAAAATCATAATATGGCACACAGTTTTGAAAAACTTTAATCAGTTTTAAAAAAAAAAAAATCTGAAAAATGGAAAATTTCTGAAAAAAAGCCATTGCTCTAAAATAAAAAGTTTTAGTCGCAGAAGAAAACTGTCTGCCATAAATCTTGAGCATAATCCAGTGAATTGGGATTTCAAATTTCACCAAAATCGGTCGTTTAGTTTCCGAGGAAACGGGTCTTAAAGCTGGCCTATTTTCCATAGGATTGCACTCAGTCTTGTCTTTTAAAGGGTAAAATTAGCACTAGCCACCGGTCACAGGGCCAGTAAATGAGAAAAAGTGGCTAGTTAAAAATTGCCTATCAGCTGTCACCTTCCGGCCACTTTTTTTACAAGGATAGAATAAAATTTTCTTGCATTTCATCAAGAATTCTACTGTTTTTGGTTCCAATATGTTTAAATTAACATATTTATTTGGGCTATTCAGGTTTAGATTAATACTTATAGAAATTTAACTGTTTAGTATTTTTAAATGAAAAAGTGGCCACTTAAAAAACTAGTCCTACCGGCCAGTGGCCGCTAACGAAATTTCCCAGTTTTGTTCTATATTGTCTTCCCTTAAGTTATTTTGCAATTTTAAATATTAATTTTTTATTATCTGCATCCATTGTGTAGGCATGGCTCCTTACTTCAGAGAAAAAATCCGCAACGCGTCCATGAAAGAAGGAGATGAAATAGTGCTCCGCTGTTACGCCATCGGAAAACCGAAAGTGGATTACTCTTGGTTCAGGAATGATGGCATTCTATTAGAAAGCAGCAGAGTAGTGGTAAGCCCTTCAGATACTTTCTTTATACATATTATGAACAATTAAAGACAAAATGCAATCCAGCCCCGATTTAACGAATTTCTCGATTTAGCGATTTCTTTTAGGGTCCCGACGAAAATGGAACAAAAATACTTCGATTTAACGAATTTATAATCTCGATTTAACGAATTTATAATCCCGATTTAACGAATAACTTTCGAGTCAAAAAATTAAAATATTGAAGAAACATTCTAATATTTATTAAAAAAAATTCAATCTCCCTGATTGTTAATTTTCTGAATTTGTATCTTGTGATGCAGAAATATCTATTTGCAAAAATGTACATGACAGCGAGGTTATTAATAGCACTAATAGCAGGTCAGATGAAGAAGGTGAAATAGAGATGAAGAATGCTCCATTAAAAAAAAACAGTTTGCGGTTTGGATACTTTGAAACAGTATTTGATGGCGCATGATTTTGATGATATTTTTTTCACTTCTTTATAAAAAGATCGATAAAGAAGTTTGGAATACAAAATCGAAACAAAGCGAATAAGCATCTATAAAATATATCTTATAATTTATCTATACAATATCAATAAATGCAATTCCTAATTGGAATGCTTGTGATTTATGGTAGTACATAAAAAAAGAATCAATTTTTATACAGTGTATTTTCTTAAAGCAACAAATGATTAACATCATTATGAAGGTAAGTAAGGATTGTTCTTTTTATTTATAGCCATTTTTTAACTTGTTCTGTTGTATAAAAAAATTCTTCTGATTATCCCGATTTAACGAATAATCTCGATTAACTAACAAAGATGCTAGCGCCAAACGATTCCTCAAATCGTATTCCGACTATCATATATATTTAGACGGATAAGATGAGGTATGCATTTTGGTCAACATTTTGGAGTTGTAGTTTACATCTATCCTGTAAGTGTACCCCGTACTATCCCGTACAGCTCCACACTTGCTAATATTTTAAATTAGAACTAATCAAAATAAGAGCAAAAACCAGTTTTTGGCAGATCAAAATAAGTTTCTACAGTTTAAGCCAATTTTTTATACTTGTCCCGTCAAAAACCCCCAAACTTGTATCAGGGAAATGATAAGAAGATTGTAAAAGAATGAAGACATTATTTTTTAACTGTCCTAATTTAGAAAATAACATTTTAAAATGAGTACCAGAACAACAGAGGCCGGATTGTAATATTGTCCCAATAGAATTAGGGCATATACTTGTTGTGAAACATCGATAATGAAGAGAAATTTCCATTCCAAGAAATTATCCCACCAGAATGCAATGAAACTCGCATCGAATATACACAGATAGCACACTTGACATTAAAAGTTGAGACACGCTTGATGGGCATTTTACTTTAGATGTTATAGTAATGGTATGTAAAACGTTACATATTAACCCTTCACTACACGATTTTTTCCATTTTTATGAAAAAAATTATTTGAAATCTATATATCGGTCTAATAATGGGAAAAATACTAAAAAAAAAATTAATTTTCAAATTTTCAGCTAAAATTTGTTATTTTATGGTGTTGTACCCTATGTACACAGATAGGGTTTTTAAATAGTGTATTGCTATGTTTTACAACTAAATGAGCTTAAATTAATTAATTTTATCTGCTTAACACTCTGCAACTTTTTTTAAATTAATATTTTTAAGTATTCAGTAAATCTTACCTTAATAGCTTGATCAACATTTTTTTTTTTTGTTTTTTTTTTTTTTTTTTTTGTTTCCGAAGAACAAATTCTAATTTTTTGTCAAATGAGGTCATCTGGCAAAATAACTGTTATTCCACCATTTGGACTGTTCTGGATTAGGGACAGAGATCATATTGGCCAAATTCATGGCACATAATGAGAATTATGTTTTTAGGTATGTGCCAGATATAGCACGTAGAGCAGTGAAGGGTTAAGTATTTTATTATTTTATTTTTTATTATCATTACTGCTTTAGTGTACAATTTTAAGGTTGCTTTTTTTATCTGTCTTACAAGATAGATTTTGTTTTAGCTTTTGGGGGCTTTTTTAAAATTATTATTATTAACTATCTTTTTATTTGACAGTACGTGCAAAAGTATATAATATATAGAACATACAAAATATATATAAAAGTTCTTATTACTCATACTTTTCAATGCATTTCATTTAAAAATTCTTCCTATTTATCTATACATACATGAAATTGGTCTGTATTAGAGGCCTGTGTGTATCTAGATATACCTGATCCAAATGAAAAAAGTCCTTCCGGCCAGTGCCGGGAGGAAGAGGTAGCTTTCATATTCCTTATTTTTAAAAAGCCAACTTATATTATTCAAACACACGAAGCTCAATTAAGTGGAAATCGAAGGTAGGAGATTCAATACTAATTTTTATCAATACTAAATCATTATGAATGAGAATTTCGCAAAATTAGTCAGCTTTATCCAAGCTGCTTTTATTTAAAGTAACTTATATTTCGCTGCCAAATTCGGCGATTTCTTAAAGTGCCTGCCATTTTAAGACAACATGGTGGATGAGGCAACCAGTGAACTTGGTCGAGACCTTAGTAATTGCTGTGCACATGCTCACTCACATCGGAATCGGTTGATACATACGAGTGCTGTCGCAGGCAAAAAATCAGATTTTCAAAATGTCACCCACGTTAGAAATTGAAACTGCTATATCTGAGCCATTTTTTAAGATAAAGACAAACAAAAAATGCTCCTGAATCCTTATATCAAGGTCAAATACTTAAGAAAGAAACCTTTTTCAATTTCTAATTTTTTTTCACCTCACTTTAAATATATATTTTTTTAATTTAATGGCCGCCATTTTGAAACAAGATGGCTGATGAAGCTGGCCAGCGAACTTGGTCGAGATATTGATGTATACTATCCACATGCCTTCTTCCATCAAAATAGGCGAATACGTGTGGTATCGCGAGACAAATACAAGATCGTTTCAAAGTGTTAGCCATGATAGAAATTCAAAGTGCTATAATTCAACCACTTTTTAAGATATAAACAAAAGAACAAATTTTCAGAAACAAAAACTGCTCCAGAATCTTTGTATCAAGGCCAAACACATAAAAAAAATCTTTTTCATTTTCCAATTTTTTAATACCTCATTTTAAATTTTAAATTACATTTAAAAAAAATGGCAACCCTTTTGAAACAAGATGGCGAATGAAGCTGGCCAACAAACTCGGTCGAAACATTGGTATGTACTATGTACAGACCAAGTTACATTCAAATCGGTTCATAAATACGCCTGTTATCGCGTGACAAAAATCAGGGCGTTTCAAAATGTCAGCCAAGCTAGAAATTCAAAATGCTATAACTCAGCCATTTTTTAAGATATAGACGAAACAAAAACTGCTCCCGAATCTTTTTATCGAGGCCAAACACATAAGAAAAAATATTTTTTCAATTTTCAATTTTTTGGTACCACATTTCAAATTTAAATTTTTCTTAAAATTTTAAATGGCCGCCATTTTTAAACAAAATGGTGGATGAAGCTGGCCAACGAACTCGGTCGAGACATTGGTCTGTACTATGTATAAACGAAGTTACATCCAAATCGGTTCATAAATACGCCTTTTATCGCGTGACAAAATTCAGGACGTTTCAAAATGTCAGCTTCGCTAGAAATTCAAAATGCTATAACTCAGCCATTTTTTAAGATATAGACAAAACAAAAACTGCTACGGAGTCTTTGTATAAAGGTCAAATACATAAGAAAAAAATATTTTTCTATTTTCAATTTTTTGGTACCACATTTTAAATTTAAAAAATTTTTTAAATTTTTAAATGGCCGCCATTTTGAAACAAAACGGCGGATGAAGCTGGCCAACGAACTCGGTCGAGACATTGGTATGTACTATGTACACACCAAATTACATCCAAATCGGTTCATAAATTCGAGAGTTACAGTGTGACATAGGTCAGATATATATATATATATATATATATATTGATATATATATATATATATATCAATTTTGAACGGAGGGTGGTTTCGGGGTCTGGGGGTCATGATCGATGAAAATATACCAAAATTTTTTGAAATCGCTTTCCTCCGAACGGCTGCAATAGGTAGCTTTTTGTAAAGAAAGCTACCTAAAATTCTATTTGATGTCAACCCAAAACCTGACTCAAGTTCACACAAACAATTCTCATCAACCCACAATCCTGTCCAAACCTTATCAAAGTCATAACTATACTTAAACCCTTTCTATAGAGTATAGACAGAGTAAGTAGCAATATAGTTCGTTTACAGGGATACACCAAAGAATTCCATTTCATTATGATCTATGGGGGAAATCATTTGCAGTATACTTTAATGGTGTTACGTTATTTAAATGAAATTACTGTACTGAAATGAATGAGGTACATCACAGCATGTTTTCTATAGATTACTGAGTAAATAGAATTGATTGTTTATTTGCAGAGACAATCAAAAGAATTTAGTTACAGAACTGACTGTGAACTGCTTGATGTGCATTTTCAGCTGTGATATGCATTTTAAAACTTAACTAATTTTTAGCGTATTGTGAGGTATCAGATCCTATACAAGGCTAATCGAAGAAAAATTCACATAGTATTGTATGGACGGTAGTTGCTAAAAATGAATTTTTACTGTGTTACGTTTTTTTATAATGTTTATTTAGATATCTCGTTTCATTGTACGAACAAAAATGAAATTTTTAGCAATCTTCCGATTGTTTTGGAAAGTATTTCATAATTTATGCCTTCATGCATGATTTTTCATTCTTGTTTATATGTATTTCTGTATGTGTTAGGTGAAAGAGTTGGCAGATGGCCATTGTGAGCTCCGAATCAATCCTACAAGAGCCTATGATGCGGGTGTTTATAAATGTGTAGCCCGTAACATGCACGGTACAAGCTGCTGCAGAGCGAGATTAAGGCTTGGAAGTGAGTGCTTGTTTTCTGATTCACATTTTATTTGTATTTATAACAAGTTTAGCTTTTAATCTTTTATTGTTTAAAAAAAATATGTATATATATTTGATAAATAATGGTAATATACTGAGGTGTTGGTTAAGACACGTTGATATCGTTATGTTAACTGTCAGTATTAGGTAACACTCAAACTGTTAAACTGTTACACTGTTAAAAATTTTGTGATAGGTTGAACCAATTTTTGGTACTCCAGTAGCAGCAACCATAAGACGGTAAAATCTTAATCCAACGTTTGAAGCTATCGTTTAAATGGAGCGTAGAGTTTTTAACAGTGTAATGCAGTATAAAGGATTCAAAAAATTTTTTTAAATGATACTTATGTTTATCCATGGTCTCCCATGGATACACCATGCCATTTGATAATACTAATTATAGTAACCCCTATTTTATTTTTCTTTCTACATTATAACTGCAGAGTTAATATTATGTAGTAATTGCCATATTAAAAGCAATTACAGAAGTATTTGCACCTAACTATATAGTATTTAGAAATGTTCTCAAAGCTCAGCATAAGTTCTTCGAGTACTAATAAAACTAATAAGCATGAAACTTTCACAATACAGAACTAATTGGATGTGCGAATTCCAAAACTTTCTTCTATCTCATATATTTTAATATTTCAAAATGTTGTTACAGATGTCGATATTTCATTTTTATTACTTCAACTTTGACTTCCATCTTAAATTTCTGCTTCAGTCCATGAATCGGTGTCAAAACGAGTTCATCTCCATCATGATATTTATTAAAAGATAGTTTTTCGTTATTCTGTTGCATATGAGCTATTCGCGAATAATCGGCTTATCAGGATGGGAAGTTCCCGTCGCTTCATCAGCCGCCGGTGTAACAATAGAACTACGAAAAATCAAAACAATTACACAAAAATCGCTATTATAGTGCCCCCTTTCGGCGGAATATTTCCAAATTCAGGGAGGACCTTCTTGCGATGGCCAAAAACATACATAAAAAGTTGGGTTCAATTGTAGGCATCACTTCATACACTTTTCGATGGTACAATATTGAAAACGGCACAAAAATCGTTATGACAGCGCCCCCTTCCGGCGATCACTATTACAGCGTTCCTTCCTGCGGAATTTTTCCAAATTCTGGGAAGACCTTCTTGCCACGACCAAAAACATGCACAAAAAATTGGGTTCAATCCTATGCATAACTTCGTATCCTTTTCGATGATACAATATTCAAATTGGCACAAAAATCACTATTACAGCGCCCCCTTCCGGCGAATTTTTTCCAAATTCAGGAAGGACCTGCTTGCTACAGCCAAAACCTTAAAAAAAAAATTGGTTCAATTTTATGGTTAACTTCATTCACTTTTTGATGGTACAATGGCGACAGACAGACAGACATTTTCTATAAACATGTTTTTGGGGATCCCCGACCCCTAAAAGGTCGAAAACCGGAAGTCGAAAAAAATTTCGATTACGATACTTTCTTCTATTGAAGATAGAAGAAAGTTAAAAATAGGTATAATTAATCGTCAGGAGGAAAATCGAATGAAGAATGAGCCATGGCAGATGAAACTAAAGTCTCGTGGAAACAGGCTTCTGATGCATTCAATACATTTATAAAATTTTCGGAATTCAACACAAATTGCAACTCTGCAGAACTCATAAATTTTTGTATAATCCGAAAACGATTTTTTGAAGAAATTCGAATCACGGAAGCAACATGATATCACAGACATTTTAAACTGTAACACTCATGTTAAATGTTTACACATGTAATGTAACCTACAGTACATATTACACAATTTGAATTTAATTTTCCTGCAATTCCCGCGACCATCGTCAGAGAATACTTTTATTATTGATTTCTGGTCCATTCATACAAATAGGTCACTTCATTTCAAGTGGGAAAAACTATAATTATTAGGGTAGCTGAAAGTAGAAGTAGCAGTGCCTTGGATTGAACTTATGCAGAGAAAAATATTAATAACGTGACGCAATAAAATAAATGGAGCTGCAGTAAAACATTTTTGGCACAGATGGGAAAGGGAGAGTAAATGAAGTTAGTTTTTTTCTTTTTTTCTTTTTTCATTATTATTTGATAAATTTATTATATAGTTATTAAATAGATTAATATCTTTTCTGATTAAATACAAATATAGAGGTATTCTACATTGCTTTTTCAAGCATTTTAGTCATATTCTTTACAAAGCACTTTCATTTTTAAATTAGATGAAGAGATCAATTCTTCCTTGTTCCCTTTCTAAGATAAAATGCTTATAGCTACTTAATTATTTTACATTCATTCAAATAACAGTGGGCGGTCGGTTTACGAATAGATTGGTTAACGAACTTTTTTGCGAGGGATTTTTATGTTCGGATAACGAACACCTCACAAAAGAAAGCCAAGAAGAATGTTGTGTTTCAGATTTGCCGAACTCATCTATTGTCTACTTCGAGCACATTTTAAGGGTGTATTCCGATCCAAACTGCTTATTTTCTGATTCATTTTAAAATTCATTTTTGCTCTTAAACGCATCAAACTGGGAAATTCTCTTATTTAGAAAATATATAATGTGCCGTGCTTCTTAATTTTTTGATAAATGCAGAAAATACTGTAAAAAACGCTGTCAAAGTTGGCGTTTTGAACCGAATTTTCCGAAGCGGGCGATCTGGGTATGAAAAAAATGGTCATACTGAGAAAATAATTGTTTAAAAATCAAATTCCAATTAATTGAGCTGAAAATGAAATCACACGGCATGTTAAACATGTCTTCAGAAATCACCCCAGCAAGTTTCATGTTTTTACTTTTAAAAATGAGTCTGAAAATGTCTCAGAAAATTTCGAGCTGTTGAGGGTGAAAAAATATTTTTTCGAATACACCCTTAACAGTTGTATACGTATGGCCTCAATAATTCATGGGCTACAAGGGATTCGGCCTCTACATTTTAGGGCCCAAAATTAGAATAAACAGATTCGAAACATTAATTTTTACATTTTGTGTCCCTTTTTAAAGAAATATTTTTAATTGCAAATGAATTATTGTGATTGAAATTTAGTTCATAAATTACTAACATGCTCTAGACTTTACTTGAGTTATATCGTCAATGGATGTAATCCTATTAGTTTTACAAAGAGTATGTCATTTATTTATTTTATTTTATTTTTTTTTTTTTAACGCCACGACACGGACAAAGTCATCGAAAATTGATCTGTCCATATTAAATAAGGACATACATTAACCTCCTATTATAAAGAGAGGATTTATATTATTTTTCATACATTATTTAGCTTTTAAGAACGAATTAATTAAATTCCCATACAAATCAATACAAAATCTGTGATCGGTTAGCGAACACTGTTTTGGAACGGATTAAGTTCGGTAACCGATCAACCGCTGTACTTGTTTTTATATGACTTAATTTAATTAAATTAGTAAATGAAAACATTTATTTTTGGCCTCACGATAGGATAAAAATATATATTTTTTTTTATTATTCAGATTTCTTTTTTTAAATATTACTTAAGATCTATGTTTACGATTTATTTAGATTATGATTTTTATTTAGAACTTGTTTAAATATGTTAAACAAAATCAAAAACATAGCTTTATTGAACAACTTTTAATGCATTTCAATTATGTCAATTAAGAGATTTAACCCAAACTTCCTGGTGTAGGTAGACTATTTTTTTTTTTTTTTTTAAACACAATTGACTTTTTACATTTAACACATTTTTCAGATTAATCACTAACAACACAAAAAAACATTTTTACATTATAAATATCAATTATATGTTCATATAAAGTTTTGAAATTTATTAAAAGCTATATTTTCGTATTACCTTCATGCCAGGAGTTAACCCCTTAAACATCTCGCCCGATATTTTCACGGGCAAAATGCCCATGGACATATTGGGAGCGACGATTAAGGGGTTAGTAGCCAAAGAAATTACCAATGATTTCGTCACTAAAAGCTTTTTGATTCTGATTATTTCAGTGTTTTAGCATGTGGTTCGATTACATGTCTCTTAAATTTCTGTTTTATTTATAATATTTTATTTATTTATTTGTGCATTATTGAGGAAGTTTTAATTGTGTTGGAAAATATTATCTGAACTTAAGTGCTGAATTATTTAACCCATTTGTGCCTGAATTTTTGGTAAAATCCCTTTATAAAGTTGCAAAATGAACTGGAAATATACTAAAAAAAATTAACGTAAAAATTTTTTTGTATTTATTTGATAAAATGTAAACTTACTAAATATAGGAATATGCATAATTTGTAATATTATAATATGTATAATTATGTTTTGTCTAAATTCATATAAAATAAGCTTTTAATTTGTTTATTATATACTATAATTAGTATTTTTATCAATTACTAAAAAATATATTTCGATAGTGATAGATTTTTTTTTTTAATAATGCTTGAAAATTATTTTAAAAGTCAATAATTTAAGTAGTTTTTAAGTAGTATTTAACAGGTTTTAATCAGTATAGATACAGTTTTCGGACAAATTGCATTTTGAAGGAAAAAAAATTTTTTATCGAAACATTTCACAATTATTTTATTTTATGATTTATTTTTTTTTTTATCAACATATTGAAAACAAAAACGGAAAAAAAATCAAATTTATATTATAAAGCAAAAACATCTGTGAGAGGCTGTAGGTTATAAATAATTTATAGAGTGTCTAAATTATATTAAAACAATCAAAAATCAATTTTTTTTAGCTTTAAGCAGAAAATTATGAATTAATAAAAATTTTATCTTCAAAACATTTTTTTTTTCTTTTTTAAATTTTCGAAAATGTGTTAGAAGATTTGTGCAATCATTCAATAAATTTGCAAAATATTTCTCCAGTTAAAATTAATAAACTATATCTGCATTTATAATGCTATGCGGAATATTTACAACTCTATTCAAATCATTTTTTTTTTTTTTTTACACTATTAGAAAAGTAAATATAAAGAAATTCTTAAAAATTAAAACTTTGTACACCAGGTTTTATTTATTATTTATTTTATATATATATATATAGAAAATTGTACAGTTATAATTGGAAAAGATATGATCCATTTAAAAATATATTTTTGCTTTCTACAACAAATAAAAAAAACCATAACTTCTGTTTTAATGGGAATTTCAAGGAAATAATTATATCAAAATGTTCAGAAAAGATAGGAGTTCAACATGTAAAGAAATAAAAATTTTGAAACTTTAGAGTCCCGAGACCCCTTAATCAATGCTTATCTACACAGCTTCTTTGAAATGTTATTGTTTGTAAATAGTTGGGTACAATGAAAAAACAAAGTAGTATGATTTTCCTTAATTTTAGGTAAACCGGGTCGTCCAGAACCACCTGTCTTTAGAAATGCTTCCGATACAGAAATCTATATCACGTGGGCTGTTCCTAGAGATGAAGGCCAGTCCACAACGTTGGGGTACACATTAGAATATAAACAAGCTGGTAAGTTTATCAATATGCCTACGTATTTTTTCATTTTTAGAAAATTTATAAAAACAATCATGCTGTTTAACCCTAGAGTACAAAGGCGTCGTCTGTCAGACTACTCGACTATCCCCCCCCCCCCCCGCCTCCTTTACTTTGAGAATACGATATTTGACGCTGTAAAATACAGTGTCAAATATTATATTATCAAAGTAAAGGAAAGGGAGGAGGATAGTCGAGTAGATGCCTTTGTATTCTAGGGTTAAGGCTGTTATCAATTCTAAACTGTCCATTTTCTGAAACATTTTTAAAATCATTTTCGCTCACAAGCATATGAAATCATCTTATTAAGAAACAATGGGAAAAAATTTACATTGTTGAATGGAGAAAATACTTTTTTGAGAACCTCCTTAAGGACATGCAAAAATTATTTTCTTACTTTTTAAGTATTTACAAGACAAACAAAATATCCATTTAGGCGAAATTTCAAAATTTATCATTTTCTTAAATATATTTGAAATGGAAGAAAAATAATTTTTGAAAATGCACTGCATCTGCAACCCTATTTCGAAATGTATAATGTCTAATGAGGTTCACCTAATTAAATTTCCCCTTTAAGTTTTTAGGTCTTCTTAAATCTGAAAAAGAACTTTGGTCACTTTTGGCCATTTTTTATCATTTAACCTTTTAACAAAAAATGTATATCTGTCCCTCGGGGGGGAGGGGGTGGGGGGTGGGCTTCAAATCGGGAGGTCCGGGGCAGCTGCCCCAAATGTCCCTGCATGAGTCAAGCCCTGAACATTTCTCACCGACTGCGAAAAATTGTACACCCAGATGCAAAAAAATTTCTCTTTTAGAATTTCTAAAATTTTCAAAAATTCCATCTAGAAGTGTAAATATCCATTTAAAATCGATTTATATAAATCCATTTAATTTTATTTCAAAGACAAGAGTAGAAAGCAGGTGTTTTTAGTATTTAAAGGGGTTGGTCACTCAGCTTCTGATTTCCCCTCACTCATGTAAAGGCTATGGGCATTGGATGCATTCGTCTATTTAAAATATCTCCTCGGGAAATTCATATTTTTTATCTTCTATCTTTCGTGTATACTTCCTAAAAGAGGTCTTTTTTTTTCTTAGCTCCCAAAATATTTCTAAAGTATAGACTTCATTTTATAGGAAGCGTTCAAATCTGACTCACCGTTCGCCCGCTTTGAACACATAAAATAATAAATTCAGCATAGATTTTGAAATAGTTTGAAAACTAAAAAAAAAAAAGAAGAAGAGTAGAAAGAAAAAAGATGTTTAAAATATGAATTTCCCGAGAAGATATTTTAAATAGGCGAATGCATCCAAAGTCCATAGACTTAACATGACGGAAGAGAACTCCGAAGCTGTGTGACCAGCCCCCTTAAAATGTTTGTTAGTTCAGTGTGATAAGGTTGAGCCATACTGCTGCCAGTAGTGCTGTTTCTTCCCTGTGTTGCTAATGAAAGTGAATCAGAAATAGCTGAGGGTAATTACTGAATTTAAACAGAAAATCACAGCAATTGAAAATATTAGTCAGATCTTTATTTACATGGAACACAGTCTTAATTGGTGTTTAATGTAACATGTAGAAAGATATATGTAGAAAGAAAAAGATGTTAAAAATATAAATTTCCCGAGAAGATATTTTAAATAGACGAATGCATCCAAAGTCCATAGACTTAACATGACGGAGGTGAATTCCGAAGCTGAGTGACCAGCCCCCTTAAGAGAAGTTTCAAGGGGGTGGAGGTAGGCTGAAACTGGGCTTTTCCAAAGTGTTATGCATTTTCCAAATTGTTCATTTAGACATCCTCTTCATTAAAAGTTAAAGTTTCGTTACAGTATTCTGAACGTGTTGGAAAGTGTTTCATTAATCTATGCTCGATGCATGATTTTTCTTTCTTGCATTACTTTTTTGAACTCGATTGTCAAAATTCATAATTTCTGAAATACTTTCTACATAGTAAATACCTTCATCATTTTAACGAAATTTTCTTCCTTTTTGACTCTGATCTTCCTGATTCTTACCGTAACAAATTGGAAGGTAATGATACTATTAGGTCACTTTTGCACGATTGTCTTTTGTGGACTTATACCGAAGTTTTTACTGTATAAAGTCCAACATTAAACTGTATTTCTAGGAGAAATGTATTTATGTTTTCTAAAGTTATAATAAAACATTCGCTTCTTAGTACATGCTCTCTTTTAACTTGCAATTCGGTTTGTATGTTTTGACATAGTCAAATCTTGCGACTCATTTTTCTCCCACTTCCTGTCGACACAGAGCTTTGAAATTTGGAATAGATATGTATTCCTGAGGACAATACAGGAATTAGAGATCGATTTTTTTTATTCGATCCCTAAGGGGGGGGGGGGGGCAACGGGGGCAAATTTACTTAATGGTTACTCAATTATAGTTTGATTTCGTATGGAGGAATCCGTATCAGCTTCAACAATGAGTATTTGTTGAAAACTACTAATGACAGGGTTGCCACAATATCACCAAATTTTAGCTGGCTGATTTGGCGAGATACCCATTTTAATTCATGTATCTTCCAGAATCGAGCTCACCGCAATTTAATTTAAGCTCCGCACATTTAAGTTTTTTACAAGACTTTTCTACTTTTTAATTCATTTAAAAAATACATTTTTTTCTACACTTTTGTGAGTTTTAATAAAAGCATGTTTTCGTTTTTAAAAAAATTACATTTATATTTATTTTTCTAATATTAGATGCCGAAGAATGGATTGTCATTTGCAACAACATCGAACATGAGTATTTTGTGGTGCGGAACCTCCTACCGAACACCTTCTACCAGTTCAGAGTGAAGGCGTATAACAAATTTGGATGGGGCGAGCCGAGCTTTCCAACTTCACCTTATTCCACAAAAGAAGAAGGTGGGTACATTATATATATTTTTTTTTCTTTTGTGTAATGTACTGTTTGTTGAATATATATACATATACTAGCTATTTAACCCATTCTACGCACGGGAGTTCATGAATTTAATTCTAAAACCAAAATTTAAAATAACTATTCGATTTAGTAAAATATTTTTCTACTACTGCGCATTTTTTTGTGAAATTTAATTGATCATGTTACTATGGCAGCAGAAGATAAAACGATATCTCTGGAATAAGTGAATAAATAGAATAAAAAGTTTTGTTGATGTTTCTGATAAAATATTTGTCTTTATTTTTAAAAGAAAATGTAATAATTAAGCGCAATTAAATAATCTCTAATTATTGGCATGTGAGGTAAAAGAATAATCGTAATACCCGCTGGAGCTTTTTAGTATTGCAGCGTGGCGTACGTAATATGTATATCTCTCATTATTTGCATGTGAGGTAAAAGAATTACTGTAATTCCCGCTACAGCTTTTTAGTATTGCAGCGGGGTATACGTAATATGTACATCTCATATTGGTTAAAGAACTCGCGCGATTACGTGTTGAACATAAAAAAAAGGATTTTATTGTGAATTTTTAATGGTTGGCAGCTGATATAATAATAAAAAAAAAGGTTTAAATTTGATAGGGAATTGCTGTTAAATGGATGGTTTTTTCATTAATTAAAAGTTAACTATAAATTATTTCGATTGCGGATTGCTTTAGCTGCCTCGGCCGTGTTTTAATACACATGTACATAACATTTCACAATTCTGGCTTCCAAACTATGGATTTGTATAGCATTACAGACAGGCAGACAAATTTTCATTTTTATATATTAGTATATATACAAAATCCATGCAACTTGGGACTAAGAGCTTTGTGGATTTTAGATCACCGTTTTGTCTGCATTTTAAATCCCATCAGATTTTTTTCTGCAATAACTACCTGCTATAAATATTAAAAGCTAATAAAGAACCTATGAACAGTTAAATTAAAATATTAAAAATTTAGCTTATTTAATGAATAATTTTATAAGTTATAATTTATTATTGCAAATTATTTCTTAAAATTTGATGAATAGTAGTTTGGTTAGGAATTTTTATTTTAAAATTTCTTTCTTGCAATCTGCAAGCAGTCAACAGTTAGTTGTTGTTGTTCTGCGTTAAAAGTCTACGTTATTAAAAAAATCAAATATTTATCATTTTGAGCTCAATTTTGCTCAAAAGTAAGTTTCATTCTGTTCAGGGATTCAGTATAAGGGTGATGAGTGCTTATGATATTGTGAATGCTGCATTATATAACCACTCATATTTTCTTCGTCTGTGAGAGGCTGGGTGTCTAGTGCTTCATCGGCACACATCACCTTTAATCCAATGTGGCTATATTAATTTTTGCACCAAATCTTAACTGAAAATTCTCTTGTTTACATTGTGAATGGCGTACAGATTGTAGGTGTGTGCACATTTTTGAGAGTTGACTGAATATTTTTCCTTAAGGGCGCAGATCACGTTGACGGTTAAAAAAATGATCTTTCACAAATTTCAGAATGGATACCTTCAAAAGTTACAAATCCACTGAAAAAAGAATTTTACAAAAATACTAATTAGAACAGAAGTTGGCTAAAAATATCCTCCATAAAAGCATTTGCTGTAATGTTGAAGCCAACTTTGAAGCCGTTTTTCTAAAAATTGATTTTTTGATATTGCGTGCACTCTCATTTGAAAATTAATTGTCATAGAACCTTGAAATTATTTATATTCTTAGTTTACATGTGTTAGTTTATGCTGGACCTCAATTTAGTCTGATTTTCGTCACAGAAAATTGTGGATTAAAAAAATGCATTTTTTGGTGAAATTTAGTGAATATAATTATAAAAGTCATTCATTATGCTAAAGAATTTGAATATACTTTCAAACTTAGGTTCAGTGTAAAATATAGTAGTATAAGTAACAAAATCTGAAACATTAAACGTATATTTGCAGTATAGAATTTGTAAAATCGTGCGCGCAAAATGCATATTTCAATATTCATATTTTTCAAAAGCCACTTTTGTCGTTATGATTGAATTAATTACTATTACTAAATATATGTTTATTTTAATATTTTATCAAACCATAAGAATGTGTGAAAGTGCGGAGAACAAAAATGTTGCGTTTTATTCATGGGTTAAGAAACTACAGTTTTTTTCATACTGCTTTAAATACGGTCATTTTCTGGCTGCTCAACGTGATCTGCCCCGTTAATATAATCTAAAAACTTATTGAAATTGCACGAAAATAAGTAAAGCACTACCTGTTTCGAAAGAATTAATGTCTCTCATCATCAGATGTAAACAAGACTTGCCGCACTACTGTGAAAGCTGAAAAAAGACATTGTGTCTTCTTTGAAGTCTTGTTTTAGTTTTTTGTCTTGTTTTAAAATTGGATAACATCGTATTATATATTTTTTTTCTGTTTGTATAAAGGTGCACCTAAAGTGAAAGTCAGTCCCCGTAGAAAATACCAACAAGAATTCACGGAAAGGACTCCCGAGTATGAACTCACAGAGATTGAACTGCCAGAAATGGACTACAGTCGAGAGACCAACCCCATCCCCATAGTAGAAGGAGAGTTTTCAGACTTGTACAGAATAGTGTCTGAAATGGATAGGTAAGGTGTGCCAATCATTCTGAAGCGTGGATTGTGCTTATTTAAGTGTGGAAATGACGGTTAATGAGCTGCAATTTTAAAACTTGATTTAAAATGTTTATAGTAACTCGTATTTATGAGCCGATTTGGGTGTAAGCATGTCTATACAGCTCATATTCAAAATATTCGAATAATTACTTTTTTTTTACGAATTGAAAATATCGTTTGGTAATTTAATGTCTTTTAAGGCAAATATGCAAACGATATTTTTATTAAGAATTTATTGTTGATTAAACTTATTTATTATCTTAAAATTAATACCATTTTTGAAAAGATTAATTGAAAAAAAAATATTTTGAAAAGTCAAAATATTAGAATATTTATTTAAATGGCTCAAAATATTAGAATATTTCATATTAATTCTCCTTTCATTATCACCAATTCATAACTGGGGGCATCATTGATTAAAATCAGATGATTTTATTTAAAATCAGTATTCTTTTTGCAGTTTGTCTGCTTTTTCGTCTTAAAATGGGTCGTGTGAGTGATATTCCTGAATCTATTAAACTTCGTATGGTTGATTTGTATCGACACGGTAAAAATCAGTGTTATATAGCGAATTATTTACATTGTTTACAATCAAGTGTTAGTAAAATACTAACACAATATTTAAGAAATGGAAAATTTCAAAATAATCGCCGAAATGGCGGTCGAAAACCAAAATCATCTGCTAGAGATGAAAGGAAACTAAAGCGTAAGTTAAGAAAAATCGTTTTAAAAGTGTGCGATTCTTGCACCGAAAATGGAAAGAAGATGGAGTTGAAGTTTCTACATCAACAACATTAAGGCGTCTCCATAAATTTAAGTTTGAATCTCGTATACCGAAAACAAAAGCTCTTATGACTGCAAAACAAAAGCGTATGAGATTAAATTGGTGTAAATCAAGACGTTTATGGAGCGAAGAAGATTGGAAAAATATATTACTTAGTGATGAAAGTATGTTTTGTGTTCCATATGGTAATCAGGGTATTCGAGTTTGGAGAATGAAGCAAGAAGCATTTGATAAAGAATGCTTTAAGCGCTCCGTAAAATTTGCTGCTAGTGTCATGGTTTGGAGTTGCATGAGTGCAGAAGGACCTGGAAAGATATGCATCGTCTACGAAAAGATTAACTCTAAGATATATCAAGAAATTTTGGAATATTACACGATTCCATCATCAGAAGAATTATTTGAAGATGATTTCATCTTTCAACAAGATTTAGCGTCACCGCATACCTCGGTGTCAACTAAGAATTGGTTCCGCCAACGCAACATTAAGGTACTTCCTTGGCCACCAAACTCACCAGACTTTAATCCCATCGAAAACCTATGGTTTATAAAGAAGAAAAATCTCCAAGAAAATCCTCCTTCAAGTAAAACTGAGTTAGTGACACGTTTAAAGTATACTTGGGCTAATATTGATAGAAATGTTTGAAAACATCTTGTATAGAGTATGCAAGATCGATTGTACGTTGTTATGAAAGCTAAAGGGGATGCTACAAAATATTAACTACCATTTACTTCATATTCATAAGGTAATATTGGTGAGTGAAATAAAATATTCTAATATTTTGAACCAATCTAAATTTTATTCTAATATTTTGATGTGGTTCAGAAAACTGTATCCCTATCTTATTGTACCGTATTTTATATTTTGTAAATGTTAAAATCTTATCTAAACATTCCAGATTTAATTTATAGGAAATTCAATTGCATTTACATAGTATTAAAAATAAATAAATGAGAAATAATGTTTTCTTATTACTTTTTCTCAATTATTCTAATATTTTGAATATGAGCTGTAGAACTTACCAATGTCTCAACCAAATTCGTTGGCCAGCTACATCTGCCATCTTATTTCAAAATGGCAAGCACTTAAAGATTTCAAATTTAAAAATATGTGCAAAAAAAAAAATAAGAAATCCTCAAAATTTATTATGTTAAATGTTCGACATCGATGCAAATATTCTTGAGCATTTTTGCTTTGCCACTATTTTAAAAAGTGCAGTTTGAAATTCTAGGGTGGCTGGTATTTTGATACAAGACAAGGATTCTTACATAAACAGGTTTAATTTATGAGTTTGGAGAACATGGTTCCTTGCAAATTTTTTTCATCATTATAACCACTGTTTTGAATTTCAAAACTATGCATTCATATCCGCCAATGTCAGATTATTGCCAAGCTTGGCAACACTTGATTAAATATTACCAAATGAAGCAATCGGAAATAAATCGCCATAAATGAAACCAACTTGGCTATAGCTGACTAATTTGACGAAATTCTCATTCAAATTCAATGTTGACAAAAACTGGGAATGAATCTTCTATAATCAGGTTCTACACACTTTAGCTTTGAGTAGAATTAGCTAAATGTATAAACACAAGGAATTGGGAATGCTTGGAGAATGCCTGCATACTTTAAGATGTATATCAAGAACATATGAATGTCTTGGGTTTCTTAGAAAGTTTTGTCAGCATATATCCATTGTGAATTTAATTACAAGGGAACCACTTTTGGTGCTGCTCGCACCTAGCATTGAGACCTGGTGCATTTTAAAGCCCTAGATCACGAAGTTTGAGAATCGATAAAAAAATTTATTAAAATAATATTTCTTGATTTTACAGCAGCATCACTTTCTGAAGAGACCACTTATCGGACTATCAACATTTTAAAGAAAAGCATTTAAGAATAAATATTAGTTAATAATAAGTATAAATTTTGAAAAAAGTTTTCAAAATTCCTTCAAGAACCCACGAATTTAATAGGTATGATCCATGTCAATTCAGGCAGCCAAAGAAAAAATCTTACCTTCATAGTCTCAGAAGTTTTTGAATTGAACATATGTTAAAATTCAATAAAAAATAAGATACTTGTATATTTTGGTTTTGCCCAAAAAAATTCCTGGCCCGAGATACAGGCCGCCAAAGATGGCATCCCGGGCACCATTTCCAATTCGCCATTTTCGATAAAAATTTTAAAGTGCTCTATCTCTAGAACGGTGCAAGATATTTTGTTGCGGTTTTTTTTTTTTTAAAGATAATATTCTTCTGTTTAAAATGATATACCCAATTTTGAAAAATGTATTCAACTTTTCTTGTGGCAACCGTTTGAAAAAAAACATTTATTTTCAAAAAAAAAATTTTTTTCGAAAATGCCAATCCTAAAAATTTTGATTTTTTTGCTGTTGATCAATACTATTGGGAACTATCTTCACTGTAAAGGAGAACTTCCACTTTTGAGTTTAACAAATTTTAGAAACATTTAAAAAATTCAGAGAATTTTACAGGAACTGTATACATACAGTTCCAGTAAAAGTCACTGAATTTTTGCTTATTTGTATCATATTTGTCAGGATAAGCCTACTATATATCCCAAACAAGTTAGAAATTGCAATATCAAATGTGGCAAATGAGGTACGTGCATAGTATAACTAGTTTTATAAATATTCAGATCTTGGTGCAATAAGTGTTACACTCTTGGGCAAAAAGGCATGAATACAAAATTTACTATAATACCACATATTAAATTCAATCATACGGAAGTAATATGAATCCATCTTAAAAGGATTTAATCGCCATGGCAACTTAGAATCATTGCCTATCATGGTATATCATTGAATCAATTATGTATTATAGGATTTTTAAATAGAATGAAGAAAACTTTTATTAATGTCTTTTATGTTTTAATTTGATTTTCATAGCATTTGAAGTGATACATACTTTATTGCAGAGGTTTACAAAAAATTACTTCCTGTGTCATAGAAAATGCATAGTGTTTACAGGGACACACAAAACATTTCGGATACTTTACCTTATTGGAAATACTGTACATTAGCGATGATTGCTAGAGGTGCATTTTTAGTTGCAATATGAGTTTTTAAGTTTAATTAAATATTTCCATATTACGTTGTGTGTATAAAGGCTGTAGATCATATACAGGGCTACACAAAAGAAATCGTAAGGGCATTGCTGGAGGTGCATTTTTAGTTGTGTTTGAGTTTTTAAGTTTAACTAATTTTTTCCATATTACGTTGTGCGCATAAATGCTGTAGATCATATACAGGGCTACACAAAATAAATCTTAAGGGTTTACTGAGTATGAATGAAAGTAGCTTAAAGGTGATTTTTAAATGAGTTATGCATTTTTACACTGAACTACATTTAGTATACTAAGATATGTTTGGAGAATATAGATAAAATGATACACAGGTCCGCGCAAAGAATTAGATACATGGCCGTCTATGGATGATAATCTCTGGAAGTGTGATTTCACTGGTTTTAAGGATGTTTTAATCTTAATTAAATATTAGCTAAATAGTGGCACGTATATAAAGATAATAGGTAAAATACAGGGTTATATAAAAGTATTCAAGTATGCTTCCGTCTATTGACATAAATTTCTAAAAGTCAAATTCCGACCTATTTATGTGTTTTTAACAATTTCCAACATAGTTGAAAGTCTTTATGGATTCGATTTGTCTGCTCATCCGTCTGAACTCTAACTTGTATTAATATAATTTGTATTGCTGTGTAATTGATATATGTTATTGAGATTGTTTTACTATGTTCGGTATTGAAAATAAAGTATGTATCACTTCAAATGCTATGAAAATCAAATTAAAACATAAAAGACATTAATAAAAGTTTTCTTCATTCTATTTAAAAATCCTATAATACATAATTGATTCAATGATATACCATGATAGGCAATGATTCTAGGTTGCCATGGCGATTAAGTCCTTTTAAGATGAATTCATATTACTTCCGTATTACTGAATTTAATATGTAGAATCATAATAAATTTTGTAGTCATGCCCTTTTTGCCCAAGAGTGTAACTTATTGCACCAAGATCTGAATTTTTATAAAACTAGTTATAGTATGCACGCACCTCATTTGCCACATTTGATATTGCAATTTCTAACTTGTTTAGGATATATAGTAGGCTTATCCTTACAAATATGATACAAATAAACAAAAATTCAGTGACTTTTACTGGAACTGTATATATACAGCTCCTGTAAAATTCTCTGAATTTTTTAAATGTTTCTAAAATTTGTTAAACTCAAAAGTGGAAGTTCTCCTGTACAGTGAAGATAGTTCCCAATGGTATTGATCAACAGCAAAAAAATCAAAATTTTTAGGATTGGCATTTTCGAAAAAAAAATTTTTTTTGAAAAAAAAAATTTTTTTTTCAAAAGGTTGCCACAAGAAAAGTTGAATACATTTTTCAAAATTGGGTATATCATTTTAAACAGAAGAATATTATCTTTAAAATAAAATAAACCGCAACAAAATATCTTGCACCGTTCTAGAGATAGAGCACTTTAAAATTTTTATCGAAAATCGCGAATGAGAAAGGATGCCGGGGATGTCATCTTTGGCGGCCTGTATCTCGGGCCAGGAATTTTTTTGGGCAAAATGAAAATATACAAGTATCTTACTTTTTCTTAAATTTTAACATGTGTTCAATTCAAAAACTTCTGAGACTATGAAGGTAACCCCCCTGCCTGAGTTGATATGGATTCAGCCAATATTGAAAAATTGCAACATTATATCACATTTTTGGCAGGGGAAAAGTTGGCGCTTTTTTTTCAGAAGTAGAGCTTTCCGGCAACCCCAGCCAAATGTCATAGCTGTTTGTCTTGTGTGAGGAGTGGTTTGGACTTCAGTAGAAATGGTGATGTCCGACCTCATGAGCCACAGTAAGTTTTCTAAATTGTGCAAAAATATTAATTTACTTTGTGATTACTTTTACGAAAGGACCCTTTAATACAGCAACGTTTCATCTTAAACATTCGAAACTTTATGGTAAACCTACGAGTCAGCCGCTAAAATCCGGTTTTCAGGGGTTTTCCACCCAGATAGGACTTGTCAGACCGATTGCGTTTTAATATGAGAATCAAGATTTAACTCATCCTATAATTTCACCCGTGAACTCGATGAGGTGATGGTCTGTGCTGCCGGTCTATATGGAATCATTGATTGCGTGAGCACCCTGTTTTTCCAGAACTTTTTGTGATGTCATCACATTTTATACAAAATAAGGTACATATCTTTGCAATTTTTCTGCAATATTTTTATTTTCTGCAAAATTAGTACCAACAAGCCGACTTCAGTAAGGGTGAAACACCCCGTATTTGTGACTCAATAAGTAGTTTGCGACCCCATGTTCTGTAGTCATTATTGCTCGCCTGGATGGGCATGATCACACCTTTTATTTAGTAAAAACAATTTAGAATCACCCTGTATAAGCTTTATTGATTGTGTTTGCCACACTGGAATCCGTCCAGTGTTTTTATTCCTGCTGAAATATAGAAGCATGTTCGGGGAAACAGATGGCCACAGATCTAATACAAGTAAAACAGAAAGCCAAGTTGTGTCGTTATAGCTTATTTCATTTGGAAAACTATAAATGAATAGTAATGAATTTAATGCTTTAATGGGGGTCCGGGACACATTTTCAAAAAAATTTTATTTTTTGAGTTAAAATTTTAAATTTTTTTGTGATGGTTAACCATATCAGTTGTAAACAAAAAAATATGATAAAAGATCTCATAATTTTTTTAAAAAAAATTTAAATTTTAAATTTTGTTAAAAAAGTGGGGTAGTTTAAAATCGTTATAACTCGAAATATTATTCGTAGAATTTCAATTTTTTTTTCATTTAAATAAACAGAAATATAAAAGTTTTAATTTAGATTCAGCATTTTTAAAAAATATTAATTTTTAAAAAAATTAAAAATATTTAAAGTAAAAATTAGAAAAAAAAATGATGTAATTTTTTTTTTTTAATCATATTTTCATAAGTAATTTTTTTTTTCAAATTTGATGAATCTAAATTAAAGTAAAACTATTGAAAAATATATGTTCCAAGTTTGAACCATTTATATAAAGGGTACTAGGAAAGTTTTGCAATACGGGTTTATTTATCAAACTTTTTCAAAGTAATTTCCGTTACAAGCAATACAGTTCTCCAAACTCCGAAATCAGTCCTTAAACCAGCTCTGCCAAATTTATCTTGGGACTAAGGAACACTCATTGCCCCAAGCCCTCAGAAGTGCCTCATCACTGGAAAACCGAATCCCTTTCTGCTTGAGTTTCAATGCGGGGACAGTACAAAGTCGCAGGGGGTTAGATCTGGACTGTAAGGAGGGTATTAAAGAAGTTTCAGTCCTGTAGTGGCCAAATATTCAGTGCAGGCTTTGGTCTGGTGAGCTGGAGAGTTGTCATGATGGAGGAACCATTTGTTCATTCTTGACTTTGGTCACATGTTCTTCTTTGATTCTATAACTTTAGGTAGGCACTGTTCATTGTACCACTTAGCAGTAACTGTCTTTTGTGCGTCCAAAACGATACACTCAACAATTCCACTCGATTTGAAAAATACAGCTATCATTTTCTTTTTGACAGATCGAGATTTTCTGACAGCTACCGGTGTGTCCTCATCATCAAAGACCCAAATTTTATTTTGAGACTTAGTCGGCCTATTTTAATAGTATAGCCAGGTTTTGTCACCTGTCACGATGCTGTTCACATACCGAGATTATCCTTTACCAAACATTTTTAGCATCTCCCAGCACCAAGTCACATTTCGTGTCATCTGCTCCTCAGTCAGTCTATGTGGCACCCAGAGACAACACAGTTTCTTGATGTGCAAATGATCATGCAAAATTGAATGAATTGCAGGTGCATTTAGGCCCAAGGTATCCTCTATATGCTTGTAAGTTATTCGTCTGTCTTCCTCAAGCATTTTCCTCACAGCAGTAATGTTTTCCTCCGTAATTGACGTTAGGGGCCTTTCCCCTCTTTCAGCGTCCTCCAGGGAGAAATTTTCACTTTGGAATTCTCTGTACCATCTGTGTATAGTCATACGATGTGAACAATCATCACCAAGTGCAAGAGTAATTTCTTCTAAGCATTGGTTTATGTTTTAACCACGCGCGAAGTTACACTGCAAAACTGCCTTATCTCACTTCGTGACCAGGACACCACTGGAAGAACTTCACACGATCACAGCTAATGAATAACTGAGCCTACAGACTTGTGGTTACGTGCAGGTGCATAAGTATGAACCTATGTCAACTCGCAGCCACAAGCAGCCACCTGCGACTTTTTGTTTCATCATATTGCAAAACTTTCCTAGTACCCTTTGTATGTAATGGCTCTTGATTTATAACAATTTAAATATGAATAATGGCGAAAAACCCCATCCTGGAGAAAAACGCAATTTCACAAGAAATCGTTTCCATAACAACCATAGCTTGAAAGGTAGATTTTGAAAACAAACGAAAACGAAAAAATGAATATTTCCTGTTCTAATTAAGATAGAAACATGATTTAACTGTCATTTTAAGCAGGAAACAGCAGATAATTTTTTAATCCAATAAAAACATTTTTGAAAATTTGAAGTTTTTTGTGCCCCGGACCCCCTTAAGATGAATAGCAATAGCATATGAATGTACTGGGTTTCTCAGAAACAGTTTTGTCTGCAGACTTCCATTATTATAAAATTTACATGGTGCAAAAATACATTCCTTGTAAGCGTTTTAGTTCTCTCAACTAGCTGGTTTTTTAAGCAGATTTGAAAGTGTTGAACTTTATTTGTTTTGACCAAGTTCTCAGAATAACAAGTTACACTCCTATATTTTTGTGGCCACAATGTGTAAGCTTAATGGAAGTGCATTATCAATTTCGGAGTCCTTTTTCATTCTGGGACAATTTTACATACCCTTATTATTGCTAATACAGGATAACTTCAAAAATCCGGCATCATCGGGACCCAGATTATGCCAGATTTTTGAAAGAATATCAAAAGTAGTAACTAGGAATGTCAAATGTAGTACTATATTCTTAATGGTGCCTTTAACCATAATTTAATTCATTATTAAGTGATAATTATGTAAGAAAAAGAGAAAATCAAATTTTTTAAAAAAATTACTTTATATGATATTTTCTATGTTACAGGGGAAAAAAATCTAATAAAGAGGGAAATTATTTCTTCTCTTGTAATTTCGGAAACATCGATGTCAACTTTGTTTGCTTCAATTTTTTTGGCCGTTCTTTAACAAGTTTTTTATTTTTATTTATTTATTTATTTATTTATTTATTTATTGTATTTTATACAAATGAAGAATGTCTATTTCGAAAATACAGTCTTGTTTCTCTAAAGCATATATTAATATTCCAGTCAAATTTATGCATTTTTCTAGTAAGACCTTTTTTTCTGCCAGTTGATCATCCTCGTCTTCTGCGTTGCTACTAGCATTATCGGCAGTTCTATTTAGCACAGTGTCAGCGATCTCGCTGCCCGTTAAATTGTTTGTTGTTGATGCATTTTTGTCAGTACTTAACCAATCTTCTGTATCCCTTTTTCGAAACTTAATGCATTTTCAGATTTTGCATGCTCAACCTGCTCATAAATTGCAGCCTTTTTACGGCAAATTTGAAAGCCTGGACATTCTTCCTCATCATTGATGTCGCTGTTGCCGAAAATTCGTTCCAGCCATTTATTATGCCTAGCATTCGACAAGTTGTCCGCGAAGTTTTTCCCGTTGCTAAGCAACAGTGCAGCTCCCAGAAAATTTGTTCAGAAAATAATCGCCTCTGACAAATGACAAAAAAAAAAAAAAAAGCCAAATATGCCTTTTTTGCATTTTTACTTTCGATCTTGAGTTTTTAAATTCATAGAGAATTGCTATTTTTCTTTTCTCATAACTTGAAAGTGTAAAAACAAAAGGAAGGGAAAAGATGACTTTGATGCCGGATTTCTGAATGCCAGATTTTTGGAGTCACACCGTAACATTTTATGTCACAGGAATGGTTTAGAAAAATTCAGATTTCCTTGAAAAGCTTTTTTTATAATGCTGCCTGTATAAAAATACTATAAAGTATATTTGGAACTGCTTAAAGAATCTTCAGTCATAAGCTGTGGAGTTCATTTTTTACTTGTTTTGCACTTTAGAAAATTGGCTAAATGTTAAGAAGATGTATTGTAACTTACATAAATGAATGCATTTTTAAAAAATTAATAACTGAAATACTGTATTATTAATAATACAGGTATAGTATAGAAAATCATTTAAAGGTATAATTTAACTAAATTAGTTTTCAATTATAATTGTAAGGATTAGGGAAGATTAAAATTTAAAATTAACATTAACTTTCAAATAAATGCTTAAAAAGCTATCACAAAATCAGTTATCAATATGTACCATTTTAAAACTAAACAATTTCATAATACTTTAAAAACTGTGTAAATTTTGTTCATCATAACTCGTAATTTAAAATTACGCATCTACTAATTAAATTAGTTGAAATTTAATAAGAAAAAAATAGGTAATATAAACAGTATATGGAAGTTCTGTTTTTCAGTCATTTGGGGTTCCTCTTAATTTCAGACGAGAAGCTTGTGGTTCCCGTGGCTTTTCAGTAATCAGACCTTAACGAGTTAAACTCTATACCGCATCACTTACAAGAAAGATCCCCTTAAAGCATATATTAAAACCCTTCAAAAAAAAAAAAAAACTCTAATAACACCACTTACGCCTGTAATAAAGGATCAGCCAAATTTAGCTGCTGAATCTCACTAGAAAATCTGTTAAACTTTTGAGTAGTATTTCGTGCAAAAAGACGAGAGCGTCACAAGATGTGTCAAGCAGCACATTTCTTTGCGAATGACTTTAATGCATTTGGAAATTGCTTGTTAAAGGAGTGTTTAAGTATGCAATACTTAATTAATTTAAACTTAAATGATGAAATAGTCCATTTAAACTTACACAATTTCACATAAAAATAATTTTTTATTCGCATTTTCGGAAACATTTCCTAGTAGCTTTTACAATGCATTCATCAGTTCTCTGTACTTGGAAAATCTTTTTTTTTCTAATTATTATTATTATTATTACTAGGGGGGGGGGGGGGCTGCGATCTATGCTCGCCAACCCCGTTCAGACACCGCAGTTTCTAAAAGCTCGCTAATTGGATCGCCTTTAAAAAGATTGAATTATAATTTAAAAAACAGTGGCGATCTCCCTATAAACGGGTTTCTATTCTTTTCTCTTTGATTGGGGAATTTTAAGGAAAAATCAGCTGCTGTTAAAAGGTACAATGGCTGTTTTCCTCTTTGATTAAGTAAAACCAGTTAAACATTTCAAAATAAGCTAATATAAAATGAATTAAGTAAAAAGAGTCTTTGTCTCCCGGTATTTTTTAACAAAGCGAAAAGAAAGTTCTTTTAAATAAGACCTTTTAAGCGGGCTCTCATGTCAAGTACACAAGTCGTATGTTTGTTATTCAATAAATAAATAAATAAATAAATAAAAGACATTTTAAATGTATCGTTTTTAATCTGACGTAATTTTCAACAAACTTTTCATTCTCCATTTAATATTCATGTGAAAATACTTTTGTTAGAAATGAAATATTATTTGCGCTGTCCCAACAGCGCTATCTGTTTTCCAGTATTTTTTTGTTTATTTTACGTAATAAGTGTAATGGTACGTAAATGTGACATAATTTCTCCTATTTAAGACTTCTAACGCATGTTAATGAATTTATTATTTTAAAATATCCTTTCTCTGTTAAAATTCACGTGTAAATATAGTTTCTATGAAGTAATTTTCAATAAGTTCCTGCTTTTTATAAGTAATTATTTAATTCTAATTTGAAAGTTTTTTTTCTGTTTATAATAGTCATGTGTCAATAAATTTTTAATGTGAAGCAAACATTATTGTTTGCGCTGTTTATACAGTTGGCAACAGGTTAAATTAGTACAATTTTCTAAAATAAGTAAAAAATAATCTCTTTCGAAATGCTGAAAATTTTAATTTAAAATAGAAATAAAAGCTCAAAAAATGAGTCAAATTTAAAAAATAAATGCATTCTGCACACCGGGAAATTCTAACGTATAAAATGATCTAAAAATGATTAAATTCCGATGTGTAGTTTTTGCTCCTATAAAACTTTTTTAATGGAACGACTTTGTCCAACTTTAGCATTAAATATCTCTTAAAATAATTCTTCGATTTGAAAACTGTCTACATCAGCGTGTTTATCAAATATTTCTCTATAATACCGCTGATTTTCATATTTTTGTATGCCATATTTTTCTTAATATTAACGGAGAAAGACCTCCGGTCACAAAAAAATCAAAACCGGCGGCGGTGACAGCGTAAGTTACTTTTTTTTTTTAGAATAGGGAGATTTTATCAATGCATCTAAACGTTTCCGAAAATGACGGGCCGTTAATAAAAATTTATTTTTATAAATTCTTCTTTAAATTTCGTAAATAAATAGTTTTTTTGAGGTTTTCAAAGGTAAAGGAACGCTTTTTCGGAATATTCGGTGACTCGGGAGTGATTATTGTATATTTTCGTACTTGTTTATAGTACATTTTTGTCGATTAAGAAACATGTCTTTTTTTACCGTGTGAGTATGCACTTAATGGAGAGGAGACCTTCTTTCATCTACAAAAATTTAGAAAATTATCGTCGCATGGTGTTCAATTTTTACATGCAGTAATTAAAGTTTTCAAAAATGTGAAGTTTTTGTAATGCCTTTAAATTACCAAAATTGTGGCTCACATGGACGTGACTGAATGGTTACGAACATAGAAAGAAGTAAAATAAACATCCAAGTAAAATAATAAAAAAAATTACATGCGTTACATGAAAAACGGAATGATGGCGTATCAGATCATTGCATCATGGATCGTGCCATTTCAGAATAGTAGACTCCCTCAAATCCACACATCTTGGGACCAATATTTTGAGGATTTTAGAATTTTGCGAATTTCTGGTGGTTGCTTTGTTTACATTTTTTGAACAGTCATTTGAATGTAATAATGCAAACGAAATTATAATGAATGCTTGCAATATAGTAAAATATCAAAATAATTAAGTAAAATAAAAAAAAAACTAAAATAATAAAATAAGATGATTTTAAAAATGATTAAATTATTAAAAGTAAATGTCGAGTACACAATTAATGCGTCTTGAGGGATTTCCTGCATTTTCATAAAAATGCTTATAAAAATCATCTTAATAAAAATTGTCTTTTCCCTGTTTGTTTCTAAAATACACATCACGCCCCTTTATTGGATAGACATCTTGAAATACAATTCTGTTGAAAATATTTTTGTCTACAACAGATTAAAGTTGTTTTTTGGGAAATACGTCCAAACCGCTCAGAGGGTTAAATAGACATAATAAAGTTGCGATACATTTTCTAGAATTATTCAATGAAATTTTCCTCATAAAGGTTCCCTATTAATTCAAATCAAAATGATTAACACGTTAAGCGCCACGTCAGTCACCAGTGATTGACACTGAACTTTGCGTTTAGAACGCGTCATTCACCTGTGACTAACGTCTAAAATATCACATAAAACTAAAAAAAAATACATATTGTTTCAACTAATTACTGAAAATTTGTTTAAAATTTACGTACCTTTTATTTATTACAGTATTATATTTTCTTAAAGATCACTTAAAACATTGTAAATTTTTCAGCGCTTCAGTGTCAGTCACCGTGGCTCTCAACGTGTTAAGTAAGGAAGTTTTATTTCAAGTTTAGCCAATCTTACTAACCAAAAGCTTGATTAGTACATAAATATATTTGGTAAAAAGATTGTGATTGCCAGTGGTATCAGAAACATATCGATTTTTTTTAGAAATAAATTTATACTTTTTTCATGGAAAACCATAAGTTCAGTCATATTATAGAGAATTACATATTAAAATACATACAGAGCTATACAAAACTAAAAAAAATTTGTAATTTTGTGCTTACATCTGAACTGAAAGTTTCATTATTTACATCTATGAAGATGTGCGGATTTTAGTTTTGCGGATTTGAGGGAGTCCACTGTATTATTATTTATTTGATTTGAATATGACTCGGATAGAGTCAAAACATGTCAACAGTCCAATAAAACTATATTTACCTTTTTTTAAAGTTTTGACCTTTTAGCAATTAGAAATACAATGAAACCTCCCTGTGCGACCAACTTCCTGAAAGACCATTTTTCCATGGAACGAAATTTATTCACATAGGCTCAATATACTAATTTTACCTCCATTCAGAGACCACCCCAGTTGAATTCTCTCCATGAGCGACCCAATTCTTTGAACAAAATGAAACAAACTCAGTTTTTCCTTGTCACTTGAAGAAGGTTTTATTAGAAAAATAATTCCGGAGAGCGGAATTTTTCATCAAACTTCTAAACTAAGTTTAGTTTTTTTTAATTATTATTCCGGTAACTTTTAAGTGCCCTTTGTGCCTTTTTTAGGCAATGCATTTAACTCTGGTGACACATTAAGAATGACGGTCCATAAACTCCCCTGACCTATTCTGTCAGGAAACTCTCAAAGAAATAGACAAATTAATGAAATCATCATTATTTGTTCCTGTCAAAAAAAAAAAAAAAAAAAAAAAAAAAAAAAAAAATTGCATTTATTGATTGAACTTTGAAAGCACTTGGAAATATAAATTATAAAAGCTTAAACCGCAAAATCAAAGCAAACGTCAATGTATTCATTTTTTAAACTCTGCAGTCATTAACTTATGTAATTAACTTCTGTTTTGATACTTAATTTTTTATATTTTTCCTCTAAATTTAAGGATAAAAAACAGTTGTTTTAATGTTGTTTTCGACTCACTTTTACTGTGAGTGATATCTCTCCAATTAATTAATTGTTAACTTTTTCCAACTATTAAAATCTAGATCTAAACTTAACTTCCCTTAAGCGACCACCTCTTGGAACGACCCATTTTTATTGAAACGGAACGAGGTCGCTTTAGGGAGGTTTTACAGTATATTATTACAAGGCGTTAATTTGTTATGTATGTACCATTTTCTTTTCCAGGGGGAGGTTTTCCGTGGTTCTCAATGTGTGGGTGAAAGAATCGAACACATCCAGCGTGGCCAAAGTCATCCAGACTTCTGAGTACGGCGACGGCAAACAGGAATACGAAATCGTCAAGTCCCTGTGCCACGAGAAAATAGTCTCGTACTTCTCGGCCAGCTACAAAGCCGACAAGACGGTACTGGTGATGGAGAAATTGTCTGGGGTCGATGTCCTATCCTACCTCGCATTGCGTCATGATTACAATGAAGAGATGGTTGTCACTATTATCAAACAGGTAGTGTGTACATTCATGTGATTCACTCGCACACACGCACAAAGAGAAATTTATGAAAATTCAATCAAATGAATTACAGTAGAACCTCGATTATCCGAAGTAATTGAGACCGACCCTCTTTCGAAAAATCGAAATTTTCGGATAATGGAGAATGCTTCCATTTTAAGATTAAGGAGAAATAAATGCACTATTTTTTATTATGGTAACAAGTGCTTAATAAAAGTCAAGCATTAGCAAAATAGAAACAAGAATAAATTGTGTGAATTTTAATTTTGAAATTAAGTTCCTTTTACATATTTCACAAGGGTTTGAAACAATGTTTTGTTCGTCGCCGTTTCGATTGCCTTTGCTTTGAAGCTCTATCACGGAGTTTTTTAATATTATTACTTCCCTGATATCACAGTCCTGCTGCTGCTCCAGCCATGCCAAACCATTTTCAAAACATTCAAAAGCTTCAAAATGGCTAATTGGTTCGTTTTTTTTCGTTCCACTCTGCAGCTTGCGGAATCTCAAATTAAATTCGAAAGAACTCTAAGAAAAGGGATCAAAAATATTTATATGTACTCGTAATTCGGAAAGGACCGCTTGCACACAAGGAATATGATATTAAAAAAAAGAGCTTTCGAAATGGAATTCGGATAAAAGAGATTCTAGTGTATTTGTAATGTTTAGGCTAGGTGGTACCAAGGTTCCGGTTGGTTGGTTGTGTTTATGACGGCCAATTATCTACACGAGGGATATAGTCCCTAAAGGGGGGAGTGCCCTTCATGGGGGTCTTTTTAAGGGAACCTAACCCGTATTTACGCTTGGAAATCCAAGGTTTCGAAGAAAACCACGAAAACTCCGAAACGATTAGGCCGACGGGCGCGATTGGGTACCAAGGTTCAGGGATATATACCATTAGATAGATATCTTATTATATAACCAATATTTGTTTTCAAAATGTCATTGTGATGATGAAATTAACAAATCATCACATATCATTATCCCCCCTCCCCCCCTTTTAAAATTAAATTTCTCCTTTCAGAATTATAAATTTAATAAATTTCCTTTCCTTTTTTATAAAAATACTATCTCTTTTACGCTTCAAATAAGATTCACTTTAACGCTCCCAACTCGTTAATAAAATAAATCAAAAACAAATCTTTTTCTCATCCTGAACCCTTTCAGGGGCACGTAATTGTGTTTCTATAATGTTGAATTAACACCGGAATTATTGAAAAATTTTATCTCAAAATAAGGAAAACAATTTTACAACTTTTTTCCGTCAAAGTTGTAAAAGTAAAATTTGATTAAAAGTTTCCGGTGCAAATCTTGATTAAAATTAGGTGGGATATAATATATCCCATCGCCCCTCAAGGGGTTAAATCATTAACTGCGCATGCATACTTTCCTTTCCTCTAACGAATATACACTATATAGCCATTAATCACCGGACTCTTTCAATTTTAGATATTTTGTCGATTATTTAAAGATATACTTGTTGATTTTTCTGGTACTTCAGGATAATGAAGAATATGTTTGACTTCATATTTATCAACGGCGATTTGATCAGAAGGACAATGAGAGGGGGGAGGGCAACAAAAAATATAATAATAATAATATTTGGAATCACCCTCTAAAACAAAATGCACGGAATGATCTATCGCTATAGCTTACGAATAGATGGATATTGTACAATACAGTTATTCATTTGCGGAAGAATAGAACTTATATTCATGGAGATATATCGAATTGTTTTTAAAGCTCAAAAAAATTTTGCATGTTTTTTGTTTATATCATGCAGGGTTTTCTACCAAATGTAACGCCGGTTTCATAAAAATTGACAAAATGCAGTAGAAATAATAATATTAAAAAAAAAATACAACTGGAATGTAAATAAATTAAACATTTCATGAAATATGAGTAGTTGTATGAAATATTTTTTATCTGTGTATGCGCGCACGATAACACTTTTTTTTTCATGATTTAATAGTGAACTCTATTAAAAAGGGGGCCAGTCAAATATCGTGAAAATTCAGAAAGATATCGGTGATAGAGTGAGCTGATTTTTAGTTGCTCTCTAAAAACAGCTAAATGATAAGGGGTTTTCCACAAATTTTCGTTTTTATTTTCATTTTTTATGGATGCTTTAGTTCTTCTTGGGAAACCACCAGAACAAGTCTATCCCCCCCCCCCCCCAAAAAAAAAAGTACAAAAAAAAGTAGTATTAAAATCTAAACGTATCTTGTAAATCTACTCGTTGACATTCATTATATACTAACAGCTTTGCTTAAAGTCAATTAATAAAAAGACGATTTATGGAAAATCCCTTATCATTCGGTCAGATCTGGGTGCGATAGCTGTTGCACTGTTATGCAAAAAATGCATGAATACAAAATTTATGACGATTCTATATATTACATTTAGTAAAACGGAAATACGGTAATATCTCGACTTACGTCAGCAATTCATTCCAGGGCCAGTGACGTAAGTCGAAAATGACGCAAATCGAGGTACATTTAGATAAGCAAACAAGTAAAAATTAAATTAAAAAAATCAAAAATCCCGACTGCGCAAAAAGCGAATTACAGTGAAACCTCCCTGTGCGACCAACTCCATTCGGCGACCACCTCCCTGAAGGACCATTTTTTCATGGAACGAAATTGATTCCCATAGGCACAATACTAATTTTACCTCCATTCAGAGACCATCCCAATTGAACTCCCTCCATGAGAGACCGATTTCATTGAAGAAAATGAAATAAATTCCGTTTTTTCCAGGTCGCTTGAAGGAGGTTTTATTAAAAAAATAATTCCGGAGAGTGCATTATTCATCAAACTTCTAAACTAAGTTTAGATTTTTTTTTATCCCGGTAACTTTTAAGTGTTTAAACTCCTTGGTGCCTTTTTAGGCAATGAATTTAACTCTGATGACAAATTAAGAATGACGGTCCATAAACTCCTCTGCCCTATTCTATCGGAAAACTCTCAAAGAAATAGATAAAGTAATGAAATCGTCATTATTTGTTCCCGTCCAAATAAAAATTGCATTTATTGACTGAACTTCGAAAGGACTTGGAAATAAAAATTATAAAATATAAAACTGTAAAATTAAAGCAAAGCTCAATGTATGCATTTTTAAAACTCTTATTAATTAACTTATGTAATTAACTTTTATTTTGATACTTAAATTTTTATATTTTTTCCTAATGTGAAAAATAAATTTTAGTAACATTGTTACCATTTTTCAACAATTAAAATCTAGATTTAAACATGACCTCCAGGAAGAGACCATCTCTCAGAGCGACCAATTTTTATTGGAACGGTACATGGTCGCTTTAGGGAGGTTTTACTGTAATTAATTATTTCTCATCAAAGTGAAACTATTTTTTATATTACTTACCTATTTTTTTTATTTACTTATATGGATGGCTTTCAAGTTATGTTTAATGATTAGTTCCTATCGATAAACACTGTTTTGATGAGGCCTATAGATGTCTAGGAAGGTTAGAGTGACAGTCAAGCTAGAGATCCTACCTACACAACTTCCAAGGGTTGTCATATTTAAACGGAGCTTCTGACTATAAAATACTCAAGGAAACATCGTTTTCATTTTGAAACGCCTATCCAGTGATAGGCCACTCCATAGGGTACGTAAAAAATTTTTTCGTCTCTACCGCCATTTTGAATTTATAGAAACAAAACCTAGCCTATAACCATCGGGCGGTTAAGACGAATCGATAGAGAACTCATTCCTTAACATCCATCCAGCCGTTGGGATGTTTCGAGGGTATAAAGAAATCCACATACACAGATACGCGTGTGAAACACATAACCATTCTTGGCAGTCCGGTAAAAAGGATAAGTAATAAAAATTCTCGAAAATCTAATGAGCATATTCTATTGTATTTAGGAATTATGTTACATACATTTAACATTAACAAAAAAAATGCGTTTGCGATACAAGAATTTGGAATAAATCAACAAGTTGTAAACTGACATTTTTTTGTTCTTCTACCGTTTGGGTCTTTGAGGATGTGAAAAAATCTTGCAATGAAGTTTGAACCGACAATTTTTTCTTTTAGGTAGCTTTCTTTACAAAAAAGCTACCTATTGCAGCCGTTCGGAGGAAAGCGATTTCAAAAAATTTTGGTATATTTTCATCGATCATGACCCCCAGACCCCGAAACCACCCTCCGTTCAAAATTGATATATATATATATATATATATATATATGACCTATGTCACACTGTAACTCCCGTAATTATGAACCGATTTCGATGTAATTCGGTGTGTACATAGTACATACCAATGTCTCGACCGAGTTCGTTGGCCAGCTTCATCCGCCGTTTTGTTTCAAAATGGCGGCCATTTAAAAATTTTAAAAAATTTTAAAACTTGAAATGTGGTACCAAAAAATTAAAAATGGAAAACTATTTTTTTCTTATGTATTTGACCTTTATACAAAGATTCCGGAGCAGTTTTTGTTTCGTCCATATCTTAAAAAATGGCTGAGTTATAACATTTTAAATTTCTAGCGTGGCTGACATTTTGAAACGTCCTGAATTTTGTCACGCGATAAAAGGCGTATTTATGAACCGATTTGGATGTAATTCAGTGTGTACATAGTACATACCAATCTCTCGACAGAGTTCGTTGGCCAGCTTCATCCGCCATTTTGTTTCAAAATGGCGGCCATTTAAAATTTTTAAAAAAATTTAAAATTTGAAATGTGGTACCAAAAAATTAAAAATGGAAAAATATATTTTCTTATGTATTTGACCTTTATACAAAGATTTCGGAGCAGTTTTTGTTTCGTCTATATCTTAAAAAATGGCTGAGTTATAGCATTTTGAATTTCTAGCGTGGCTGACATTTTGAAACGTCCTGAATTTTGTCACGCGATAAAAGGCGTATTTATGAACCGATTTGGATGTAACTTCGTTTATACATAGTACATACCAATGTCTCGACCGGGTTCGTTGGTCAGTTTCATCCGCCATCTTGTTTAAAAATGGTGGCTATTTAAATTTTTAAGAAAAATTTAAATTTGAAATGTGGTACCAAAAAATTAAAAATTGAAAAAATATTTTCTTTTTATGTGTTTGACCTTGATAAAAAGATTCGGGAGCAGTTTTTGTTTCGTCTATATCTTAAGAAATGGCTGAGTTATAGCATTTTGAATTTCTAGCGTGGCTGACATTTTGAAACGTCCTGATTTTTCTCACGTAATAACAGGCGTATTTATGAACCGATTTGGATGTACCTTCTTGTGTACATAGTACATACAAATATCTCGACCGAGTTCGTTGGCCGGCTTCATCCGCCATCTTGTTTCAAAATGGCGGCCATTTAAAAAAATTAAAAAATAAAAAAATTTAAATGAGATACCAAAAAATTGGAAAGTGAAAAAGATTTTTTTTGTATGTGTTTGACCTTAATACAAAGATTTCGGAACAGTTTTTCTTTCGTCTATATCTAAAAAAAAATGGCTGAGTAATAGCATTTTGAATTTCTCTTGTGGCTGATATTTTAACACGACCTGATTTTTGTCACGCGATAACAGGCGTAATTATGAACCTATTTGGATGTAACTTGGTCTGTACATAGTACATACCAATTTCTGGACCGAGTTCGTTGGCCAGCTTCATTCGCCATCTTGTTTCAAAAGGGTTGCCATTTAAAAAAAATTAAATTTAAAATTCAAAATGAGGTATTAAACAATTGGAAAATGAAAAAGATTTTTTTATGTGTTTGGCCTTGATACAAAGATTCCGGAGCAGTTTTTGTTACTGAAAATTTGTTCCTTTGTTTATATCTTAAAAAATGGTTGATTTATAGCACTTTGAATTTCTAGCATGGCTAACATTTTGAAACTATCTTGTATTTGTCACGCGACAACACACGTATTCGCCTATTTCGATGTAAGAAGGCATGTGGATAGTATACATCAACACCTCGACCAAGTTCGCTGGCCAGATTCATTAGCCATCTTGTTTCAAAATGGCGACCATTAAATTAAAAAATATATATATATTTAAAGTGAGGTGCAAAAAAATTAGAAATTGAAAAAGGTTTCTTTCTTAAGTATTTGACCTTGATATAAGGATTCAGGAGCATTTTTTGTTTGTCTTTACCTTAAAAAATGGCTCAGATATAGCAGTTTCAATTTCTATTGTGGGTGACATTTTGAAAAATCTGATTTTTTGCATGCGACAGCACTCCTATATATTAACCGATTCCGATGTGAGTGAGCATGTGCACAGCAATTACTAAAGTTTCGACCAAGTTCACTGATTAGCCTCATCCACCATGTTGTCTTAAAATGACAGGCACTTTAAGAAATTGCCGAATTTGGCAGCCAAATATATGTTACTTTAAAGAAAAGCAGCTTGGATAAAGCTGACTAATTTCGCGAAATTCTCATTCATTATACTGATAAAAATTAGTATTGAATCTCCTATATTCGGTTTCCACTAAATTGAGCTTCGTGTGTTTGAATGATATAATTTGGCTTTTTTTAAATAAGGATTATGAAAGCTACCTCTTCCTCCCGGCACTGGCCGGAAGGACTTTTTTACTTTTAGAAGCTATTTTTTTTACAGCAGAGTGATTTTTCTAAGTTTTTCAAAGTGAATTTTTTTATTTGTTTGTCACTATCAGTTGACAGTCGCGGGAAAGTTTACCTTCATGGGACCAAAAATTTTCAAAGAAGTTCAAAGTGCGTCTTAATTAAGGAATTTTTTTTTCCAGGTCAGACGACGTAAATGCGGAGTGACGTAAGTTGGGGGTACTACTGTAATAGGACTCCCTCTTCAATAGGACGTCGTCACCTTGGCCACCTGGAATTCATGACCTATCATGGGATAGCTTTGAATTCATGACGTAGAATAGGATTGAATAGAATGAAGAAAACTTTTATTAATGTCTTTTTAAGGGGGTCCGGGGCAAAAAATTCTCAAAAAAAAAAAATTCTCAAAAAAAAAAAAAAAAAAGGCAATTTTTTTTATTGGCTTAAAAAAAAATACTGAGTTTTTAGCGTTCAATACCGCCAACCGCATGCTTTTATCTTCATTAGATCCAGAGATAGAACACCTTTTGCCTTGAGAAGCGATACATCAGCTTACCCTCTGACGAGAACTTTAGCTCCATTGATCTCAGAATGAATTTTTTCACGATATGTCAACTTTAAAAGAATATATCTAATAGTTCCTCGCAAGATAGATGTACGAAATTTTCAACTGAGATTTTAGGCTCTATTTCCAAAACATTGTCTTCAGGAGTCTTAAATTTGAGTGATCATTGTGAAAATAGGCTCATAAATGCAAAACTCACTCCTAAAAAAACTTCATTTTTTTACTTAACATTTTTTTTAATAAAATTCCTAATCTATATTTTAAGAAAACCTGAAAGCACATTAAAATGACACATTTTCTATACACAAAAGTGTAAAAATTTTGTAAATCGAGTCAGTCCTACTTCCAGAGTTATATCAAAAATTAAATATATGTTTGAAATTTTACAATTTAAATTTTAAAAATTTCAGATTTTTTTTTACTTGCAATATTCTTATTATATTAAAAGACATTTCAGTAAAAAATTTCATAACAAAATCTCTATAAATAAAAAAAAAAATAGAATTTTGAGCCCCTTAAGTTTGGATTTGATTTTCCTAAAATTTGAAAGGACTCAACACCATAGATTTAATTTCAGGTTGGGTCGTTTTTGCGGCCCTGTTTTAGGCGTACAGGCCAGACGATGACTTTAGATGTTTATATAATTACGAACGCACCTAAAAAGCCAGTAGAAGCTTATTTTTCTATTTTCAATGTGTCTTATTTACTGTAAAAGCACTTATTTTCGCGAGTCGTAATTTTCGCGAAAATGAAGATATCGGTGATTTCGCGAGCTGAAAATTTCGCGAATTTTATATCAACAGATCCGAAATTTGAAAAATCCCGAAGCTAACTAAATAGAACCTCTTTTGAATAAGGCATTTTAAGAAACTTCCTTTTGCCAAACACGAGAATAACTTCAAATTAGCTTGTATAAATATTGTGAGTGAATGAGCTGCATTCTATTAGTTGTATTATGGATTTATTCAAGAAATAGTTGTATAGTATTCAAGAAATAGTTGTAAGTATTCAAAAAAATTTTGTACTTATTTCTTATTTAAGTAACTGTAATCATTAAATTTTGGATAAGTGAAAAATTTCTGATTTTTTATTATTATTATTATCTGAGGAGAAAAAAAATATTTCGCGAGGCATAAATTTTCGCGATTACGACGGGCTCGCGAAAATCGCGAAAATAAGTGCTTTTACAGTATTACATTTCTGTATTGCTTTTGTATGTTGATATGAAAAAAAAAAATGTCTGATAGGAACAATAATGTCTTGCATAGTGTGTTATTTATTTATTTGATTTAGTTTATTTTCTAATCTTGTGCATCCGTTTACAGTAGAGCGCCGATTATCCGAACAAGTCGGGACCGCCCCTAGTTCGGATAAGCAAAAGTTCGGATCAATGGACAGACAATTTAAAGGATGTTTCTGACTATACTAAAACCTTCACACGTTATCTAAGCTTAGGACTGGCAGCACCAGTTAGTGCTGGCATGTTTTTTCTACTTTTTACTTTCTTTTTTTTTTTGTTGTTGTTGTTGTTTACATTTTTATCATAATTTTTTTTTCTCTTTTTATCATTTTCTGAACTCCAGAGATTATAATTTAAGCAAAAAAAGGTGTTTATTTTTATTTGATTCAATGAAGACATTCTTTTCAATGCTGTCCTATCTCGAATTCTTCATAAATACGTTAGTTGAATAGGATCAACGTTCTTCTGCCGTTCGAGCCATTTCATAACTGTTTCCAAACATTCAAAGGCAATAATGGACCTGGGTTATTTTCAGAGCATTCGTTTTCATTCTCTTCCATTTTTTTTTTTTCATCATGAATCTCATCCACAATCTCATCATCATTTAAAACCTGATATCCAGGGTCATGTACTTCACTATTTAACCACTTATTAATTTAATTTTCTTCATAGTTAAGAATTCTTCTCATTTCCTTTATTGTTTTTACATTCCTCATTTTCTGATCCACTATCAGTTTTTTCTTTATTTAAAATTTTATTCCAAGTCAATGGATAATTGGGATTTCGGTTAAAAAAAAAATGAGAGAAATAGACTGTTCGGATAACTGGAAGTTCGGTTTAAAAAATTTTTTGGGAGAAATAGACTGTTCGGATAACTGGAAGTTCGGTTAGAAAAAAATTTTGGGAGAAATAGGCTGTTCGGATAACTGGAAGTTCGGTTAGAAATTTTTTTGAGAGAAATAGGCTGTTCGGATAACTGGAAGTTCGGTTAAAAGAGTTTTTTAAGAGAAATAGGCTGTTCGGATAACTGGAAGTTCGGTTAAAAGAATTTTTCAAGAGAAATAGGCTGTTCGGATAATTGTAAGTTCGGTTTAAAAATTTTTTGAGAGAAATAGGCTCTTCGGATAACTGGAAGTTCGGTTCAAAAAATTTTTTTAGAGAAATAGGCTGTTCGGATAATTGGAACTTCGGTTAATTGGAGTTCCGATCATCGGCGCTCTACTTTATTTATTTCTTCCGACTTGCCAAAATATGAATTCAATAATTCCAATGTGCTTCTTCATTGTTCGAATGAATGTATTGCTGATGAGCATTTAATTCTTGCAGGTACTCGAAGCGCTGCAGTACCTCCATTTCAGGGAGATTTGCTACCTCGAGCTGCAACCTGATAACGTGGTGATGGTCAATTTGAGGGACTCCGACATCAAACTGGTAGATTTTGGAGCAGCTCGTTTTATTCCAAAGGCAGGTGCCAAAACCAAGCTAAAAGGTTGCACCGAATACTTAGGTAAGGAATACTTGAAGGTTGTAAATGCCAGTACAGTTTAATATTTCATTTATGTTTGCTTAATTTTCTATTCAGCTGAGAGTCCCTGCATAGTACTTCCCTTGGGTACCTTAGCTTGTACCCCCACCCCCTTCTTGGTTCTGTTGGGTTATATCTAACCCAAACCTGAAAATTTTATTTTAAGCCGACTTGAACCAAGATCAACAAAAATGTTTGTTAACTTGACCTACCCAACAAAATAATTTTTCTCAACACATGAAGCCCCAAAATGAGAGAAAGTAATCCATTACTTTGTAGCAGTTATAAAATAATAATCTATATCTCTAATATATAGTAAAATGGACATGTGAACTTATTTATATTCATATATGGGGGCATTCTCACAATCTTTTGACTTTTAAGTCCCTGAATAATAATTTTTATTTCAGTACCTATTCTTGTGTTTCTTTTTTCTTGTTTTTTTTTTTTTTTTTTTTCATATACTGGGGAACACCCCATTGCATGGCAGTATATTAATTATTAACGAGATAAATAAGTTTTGGACGATGTTGGGGGTCCAAATATACCAGGAAATCCCTAGACCGTCCCGTGTCCCTGATGTTGATTTTTAAGTTTGGAGCTGTCTGTATAAAATTGTTTCGATAAAAGTCATTCGATGTCATTTTTTTTCGAAACTGGGACTATTGTTTTATATAAATAAGTAGCAAAAAATGAAACTGCACACATTTTTACGGTTGTTATTATTTTTTTTTAACTCTGTCCCTGGGTTTCAGATTCCTTAACCTCCCTCTTGATAAACTTATACAGAAAATCACTTCAAATGCAGCCACAGATTTTTTTTTTTCTCTCATGCAGAACTATGCTAGAGAAAGAATGTCTAAAATTCTTTGACAGGAAATTGACTGCAGAATTTAAATCAGCATTTAAATATCAATTTCAAGCATCGTGTTCTTATGGGTAGTCTTACCGTCCCCGAGGTTTATTCCAGCACTTTTCGAGGTAAATTATTATTTTGTTATTTAATCCAATGTAAATAACTGTTTCTAAAAATCAATGAACACTGTGGCTATTACCGAGTCTTAACATGATTTGTCCGAAAATAGGTGGTCATTTTCCTTACCGTACCATCCTTACTATCCCTTTTTATTTCCTTACCCTCCTATTTTTCCTCTACTGTCCCCTTTTTGTACTAAAAATACTACATTGTTACTATTTCTTATTTGAATATCCTGTGGGTACTATGCAAATTAATTATAAGTGAAAATTGAGAAGAAAATAAAAAGTTATAGTGGTAAAATGGTAAGTAAAATGAAACTCGCAAGTTTAACTCAAACCCCAGTTAAATAAAACAAGTAAGAAAAATCATGGGTTAAGCATAGATTATGAAACACTTTCCAACACTTCCTGTATGCTTTAACAAAACTTCGTTATTTAGGGAAATAATGTATATAAAAGAACTAAATAAACATTTTAGAAAACGCAAAAAACATTTGAAAAACTGATTTCAGCAGTTACCATCCATATCAAATATGTATCCCAATACTTTTGAACAGCTCTGTATTTGATCTGTAGGTTGATATATATGCTATATAATGGGGAAATTTAGTTTAGCAAGAAAACGAATAACAGGTTGAAATTTCTCTTTCAGCAATGTATACGAATAGATTGAAACATACTTGTATACTTTTGTACAATCCTGTAGTTAACCTAGTACCTTTATTACACGCCACTATTTAGCTAAAGTTTAATACAAAGTAAAACACTCTTAAAACTACTGGAATCACATTTTCAGAAATTATCATTTATAGACGGCCATGTATCCAATTCTTTGCGTGACCCAGTATATCATTTTATCTATGTTTTATAATTTTATCTACAAAAATTTCTTAGTAAACAAAATGCAGTTACTCATTTAACAATAACTCATTTAAAAACCACCTTTAAGCAATTTACAACCATACCCAGTAACCATTACGAATTCTTTTGTGTAGCCCTGTATATGAATTACAGGCATTCATACACATCATATACAACGCATAAATATAGTGAAAAATAAAAACGCATAGCATAATTAAAAATGCATCTCCAGCCAATCATCGCTACCGTACAATACTTCGGATACAATAGAGTATCTGAAATCTTTTGTGTGTCCCTGTAAATGCTATGCACTTCGTATTATAGATGAAATAAGTTATAGTAAACCTCAGCGACGTATAGTAATTCCATTATACATAAAATAATTTAACATAATTAAAATACGTCGGAAAAAATTTCCTCCACCCGTATATCATTATGTAACGGAATTCTTTTGTGTGGTTCGGTAAATGAATAATATTTATTCTTTGCAGCGCATATTCTACGGAATGCATATTTTAGTGCACTTGATAAATGCATAATATTAATTTTATTATGTTTGAAAGCATGTAACATCATTAAAAATCATTTTAAACGAATTTTTCCCATAGGGCGTAATGTAACGGAAAACTTTTGATTGCCCCTGTAAATGAACTAAACATGCTACCAAACTTCATTTGCAATAGGGTTCGTGCTATGGTAGAGGTCACTAACATCCAAAAATTTCAGAACGATCCGAGTATATTTACGGGATTTAGAGGGCGTACAGACGGACAGACAAACCGAATGCATAAACACTTTTCAACTTTGTTGGAAAGTGTTAAAAATGTTCGCTGCTGACCCTTTTTTTTTTTTAAATATTAAGGCATTCGTCTATAAGTTTAAAATGTTATTTTATCAAGTTCAATTTCACCAGATTTTTGTTCCTGAAAATCAAAAAATTGTGAGAATGCCCCATATATACAGGTTGTTGTCGAATTCGACATCGAGTAGGCATCAAGATGATTAAAAATTACCATGAATCATGTTGTCCTGAGTTAGGGTGAAACGCCCTGTATTTTTGATTAAATACGTGGTTTGCGAGACCCTGTTCCATTGCAATTTTTTTCCCCTTGATGCCTACTTCGTTCGAATTCGGCAACGCCCAGCACATGTATATTTTTTTTACATCTGAAACAATATTCTGGACTTTCTTTTAAAAATTTGGATTCATCTGGACCTGACTTGCAAGAATCAAAACAGTTAAAAGTAAACCTAATCGACAATTGACAATGGGGGGGGGGGGGGGTGGATAAAAAGTGCTAAGGCAACTTATTCCCAACCACGAATCAGGTCAGCTGTGAATAAAATTGCCCCCTCCCCTCCCGATTTGATCCAGGACTCTATTTGTGAGTATGTTATGCTTTCATTATAGTAGTTTGGAATCTAATGATCAGCTTTTTCTCCCCTCCTTATAGCTCCAGAAATACTTGAAAACAAAGAAGTATCGACCTTAACAGATGTTTGGTGTGTTGGAGTATTAACTTTCATTCTGTGAGTACTCAAATTCTTTTGATTGAAAATTGTTTGAAAAGGATCATGTTACAAGACTACTTGACTCTCGCGAAAACATCTGCTCGCTAATGTTGAAAGAAATTTCTTAAGATATCTCGTTTGCATTTCAATATTTTTTTGCTTTGTTTTACCGAGATCGATCGCTACAAAGGCCTTTTTCGATTTTGATGGCAGTTTTTTTTTATTTATTAGGATACTTTTACTTTTGGAACCGGTTTCGAAAGTAAAAGTATCCTCATTAAAAAAAAAAAAAAAATCGAAAAAATGAGAAACGGCCTTTGTAGAGGGGGGGCTATTCAATGCAAAAAAAAAAAAAAAAAAAAAAAATCATTTAAAAATATTAAAATCCAAACAAGATATCTTTAAAAAATTTTTTTCATCGGGTTAACATTTTCGAGTGTGTTTTCCGCGTGAGTGAAGTAGCCCCTTAACGTTCATTATGATTATTAAAATGAAATATTTATAAGAATAAAGCAAGTTAATGACTAAAATACTTATTATAAAATCTTATTTTTATTAATAATTTTGTAGATCTGAAACTGCTCATGTGAGTTTGTCTTGATTTTAAATGAGGAGAACTTAAGCCCCACAAGTCCCTTTCTCTCCTATTCTCTAGCTAGGGGTTCTTTATCGGTGAAAAAAAAAAAAAAACCTCTTACCGTATTTATTAATTGGGATGTAAATCCTAACTTTCTATTTTTTTTTTTTTTTATGATTTTCAAAGGTCTTGTGTTTCTGCCTTTTTGAGCAATTGAGGACCAAAAATAGAAAACGCTGAAAAAAGAAAAAAAAAAAAAATAACGAAAAAATGTCTTTAAATGCCACGCTTAACGAACAGGAGAACCCTTAGTGCCAGCCCTAGTAGAAATATAGTTGAAAAAAGAGTAGAAAAATGTCGCTGGTTGAATGTGCCATAGAGGTCTGCACGGGCCCGAGGCCCGTACCCGGCCTGGCGGAATGAAGGCGAATTTTCAAACGGGCCGGGCCGGTCCGGCAGAATTAGGACAATTTTTTCAACGGGCCGGGTCGACAGACAAAATAAACAGGCCGGGCCGGGCCGGCAAAAAAAATTAATCGGGCCTATCGGCCCGATATAAGAATTTAAGCGAAGCAGATAAAATACGAGCCATTTTGAATGAATATGATTTTCTCGAGAAGTATAAATGTGCGTCACGAGCCGATGCGAGTTTAACAACATCAATACAGATATGTAACATGTCCATCGTAGAGATCGGCATCGTACAGTTAGAAGATGTCTGATTACGGGTTTAATTTTTTTTCAGCAGACTCGTGCCGGGACGGAACTGGTCTTAACCGATCTCAGTATGTGTAGGACAGGCATTATGTTTTGTAAAAGTATTAATAGTGATAATGAACTTCTCTTAACAGTATCTTTGGAAATATACCTTAAGGTGGTTCTCATATTCACTGCTCAAGAATGCGAAGCTTTCAGACGCATTTTCTGACAAAATTTTTAACTATAAAGGCATAAAATTGACAGGCCTGCCTATTGAAGGCATTTGGAAACGAATAGCTTTTTCCATATTTGATAAATTACTTACAGAGATAACAGAGATTCCTGTCACGTGACTGTACTTTTTTCTCCTTTCCTGTGCCATCACTTCCGGAAATTCGATTCAAAACGCTAACTTTGACAGTATTTTCAGAAAGATATATTGCTTTTATCTATGAAAAAAACCTACATTTTTAAGCATTTATTCTGATGAACTACATTAATCTTTTAATGAATCCTTATTTCCTTTATGAAATGTCTGTAGACACGATGACTAAAACACTGTAAGCAATCGTTAATGTTTACTATTGTGTGTTTTCTGTTTTGCGAACATCATAGTAATTTATAATATACTGCAAAATGTTCCCATAAATATGTATGTAGTGTTCATTAAAAGCATCGTAATTGTATGTTGAAAAAAAGCGGATTTTTTTTTTTTTTTTTTTGTAGAAGTTCTGTCGGGCCGGGCCGAGAACTGTAAAAATGCAAACGGGGCGGGCTCGGGCCGAACTTCCAATTTTTACACCGGGCCGGGCCAAGAAAGTTTTCGTTCGGGCCGGGCCTGGAAATTCCGGCCCGTGCATACCTCTAATGTGCCACACGGAGTGAAATGGAGAACGCTGAAAGTGCCAGTGATACGATGCGCGGCGAAGGGTGGTCATTACACAACTTGATCCTGTTTTTATTGTTTATATCAATGGGATATTTTTAAGTAAAGTGGAAAATATTAAATAAATAAAAGAAATGTTTACAAATGATAATATTAGGTATTTAAAAATTAAACCAAACTACATACGTTTTAAAGTGTTGAACTAAGAGCCCAAAAGGAATGAAGCGGAAAACGCTGTAAGTACCAGAAGCAGGAGTTTTTCTTTTCTTTTTTTTTTTCCTGTTTTGGTTTTCAGCGTTTTCCATTTTTAGTCCTTAATTTATGGTTGGTTTTGCTATTCCTTTTCCCTAATTTTGTTAGACATACAATAATTAGATAACAATTGATTACTGGTTTTATAATGATAGTGGTTCAATAATTCTCTCAAAAAATAATGTTATTAAAATAATCATAATTTTTCTTTCTCTCTCAAGTGTACCACTTTTAAAAGTGATTATTTTAGTGGATAAACTCTGTTGAAGATCTTCCCACATAAAAATGCGACACATTTTTAATCATTTGAGTATGTCAAAAACATAGGGGTTTTTTTCATTATTTGACTTTATTATTACTTTAATTAAAAAAAAAAAAAAAAAAAAGTGTTATTAATTTGGACTATAAGTGAGAAAGTTTTTTGTAGTTGCTGTTTTATTCATTAAGGTGTTAATCCGAATTCATTAAAAAAGTTTATTATTATGTTTACATTAATTAGAAGTTCTTCAATAGAATATGTATAGAAGCTCTATATGTCTATATCTCAATTTAAAACGACATATTCACCTTAAGTATTCATATTGCTTATTTATTTTATTAATTCACAATACATTTCTTTACTAAATAGGTGCAAACATACATAACTTTGAAAAACATTTAAAACAATCAAGATGTTAAAAACATTGGAGTCAGAAGATGTTAAAAACCCAGGCGCTTTCAACTAAAACATGAGTCGTCATCACCCTCCTATTTGTGGTTTTTGGTTTCGCCCCCTGTATCTGACTAGCGATTGTCTTTCAGGCTGCAGTCAATTCCCCTGATGACGACTAATGTTGTTTTAATTCTTAATGTAGAATTTTTTTTTCTTCCATTATTACATTTTTTTTTTGTAAAATAATCAAGACTTTATTTGAAATTATTGCAAAAGTTTGTATGTGTTAATCTTTTTTCTGTACATATATCTCTGGTGCATACAGAAATTGTCTGCTGCAAATTTAGCTGCCACAATATTTCTGTTTGTAATTTATTTATTGTGCCTTTATATTTTTTATTGTGTTTTATGTCTTTATTTCTTTTCTACAGCTTTAAAAATGTGTGCATCATATAGCACTGGACAACAATGATTCAGGCACATAACTGAAATGGGTTGATGCTTAGATCAATTTCTTGCGCTGATTCTGAATATGCTTTCCGTTTTAACCTAGGTGGTCCAGTTTTTGAGAAATTTGTATGTTTAAGTTTATGCAAATTTAAGCTTTTTCTGACATTTTATGCAAATTTTAGTTAAATAAATGACAGATCAAATTACCTATTCCAGATAATGACTATTGAACTATTTAGCTTCAGATAAATATCATGATCTCTGCATATTTTTAACATTTATCTATCAGTTATTAAGCCTGATTTGCATATTTTTCAATGGTGTCATGTTTACATTACTGTCAACTTTAAAGTAGTTACCACAGAATGGACATAACATTTTTCTAGACTAGATTTTTATGCTGATTTCAAATCTGCAAACCGTTCCCTTATATCATGTCTAGTTTTTCAATTTCTACTTTTTTATGGTATTGACACAAGTTTGCTATAAAACGCTGTTTAATGGGGAGGGGGGGGGGGGGTACCTCATTGTCAAAAGCGTGAATAGCGTCTGATTCCTACCAAGGACATAATCAACAATGGGTATAATCGAATAATTGAAAAAAAGTAGTAACATCTATCCTAACTAGTTGAAATACATCACAAAGTAGCATAAAAAAGCGTTTTCTGGCTTTTTTTTAACCAAAAAATTAAATGTCCCTTTTTAAAAACTAGAAGTGATTGAAGAAAATGGATACCAGATTTTAAATCAGTGTAAAAAACGGAATTAGAAACATAATATCGTACTCATGAAGTAGAAATGTTTGGACGTCAAGAAATATTAGAAGAACATAAAATATATATATATATGCAAACTAGGCACACTATTTTACGGTAACATGTCAGTATAATTTCAGAAAGAACGTTTTTGTAAAGTAAACTAGACAGTAATCATAACATAGAACAAAAGAGCCAGTCTGATAATGATTTATGCCTTAAATTTGTATATAATTGTACAAAATTTACTGAATTTGCAAAAATTGAAATATGTAAATATCTCGAAAACTAGACCTGCTGGCTAAAATCTAAAATTAGATTCGGAATCATCACAAAAAACTAAATGAGAAACAACTAATTTCGGTTTACCGGCAAAGCAATTTGTAGACCAGTGTAATTTTTAAGTGTGTTCGTAATTATTAGGGTGAGCGAATTAGGGTGTTATTAGGATGAGTGAATCGAATCCTCTACTAGGCTACATCAAATTACATTTTGTCGTATACTTTACAAAAAAACTATTCAGTATTTTGACTTGAAATTAAACATAAAAGTAAATTATGATCTGTAGATTTGCACAATATTATTATTATTATTTTTTTTTTTTTACAGAATAACCTTAAAAAATTTATTATTTTAATTCATTTTACGTGTTTTTCCATTACGGACGCAATTTTGCAAATAAAAAATGAAACACGTCTATTTTCAGAAGAAAAAATAAATCATGGAGTAAGCAATTATAGATAGAATCATGATTCATTAAATAGTTTCACGATTTCTTTTATGAAATTTTTTAAATACCCTTTTTTATGAAAATTATAGCCTATTTTTAATGAATTAAAATTTGTAAAAATTCAATTATTTACATTCAATTATAAAACTATTTTTCAGCATTAAGAATTCAAATACACAATTTATTCTTATTATGTGAAATCATTTACGCAGACGATACTTACGCATTTTAAAAGAATTGAAAAAAAAATTAAATTAATTGTTGTAATTAATAAAATGTTAAAACATCTTTAACCCTTTGAGGGGCAAGCAATTATGTCTTAGTAATATTGAACTCTCACCGGAATAATCGAAAAAATTTATTTTAAAATAAGGAAAAGCAATTTTCGAACATTTCGCTTCCAAAGTTAAAAATATAAAATTTAGTTAAAAGTTTCTGGTGCAAATCTTGTTTCAGTTAGGTGGGATATAATAGGTCCCACTTCCCCTCAAGGGGTTAAAAGAGCTTTTAGTTGAAAATTTAAAACAGTTTTGTAAAATTTTGCTTCGAAAATATTTTTATTTATACCAGTCTTATATATATATCATTAAAAAAAAAAAAACCGAGGAAATTCTTAAGTTATTTGGCTGAATTTACATTTCTAAAATTAAAATGGGTCAAAACATAAAATAACGTTTTTGCTTAATAAAGATGCAAAAATAATAATATAAAGTAATGTTACTTTCAAATATTTATCTTATTAAAGAATGCTTTGTGAATCCAAACAACACGTCGTAGTACCTATAGTCGTCGTTCAGTCCATCCGCCTATAGGGCAAAAACTACCCACCCGAATGGTTTGAAATTTAAAATATATAATTGATGCAAAATTTAGTCGAGTCATTTCAAACTTTATGAAAATCGGATGTATAGTTGAATGACAGGGACAGCCAAAATTTTTCCGTTCCAGGACGGTCCATGGGGAAAAAATGATTTCAAGTGCATTTTAACGATGTTACAGCCTTTGGAACAGGATGAAATTGATTTGCACTTATGAAATGCACGAAAATATACATTTAGTACACTATGCAGTGCAAAAAATGTTTATAAAACGAGTTATAGTTATGAACGCATCACATTTTGCCATGTTTGACGTGCGATTTCCAACTTGTTTTCATTGTAATTTCTCTCTTTCAGACTGGGTGGTTCTTCCCCTTTCCGTGGTAAAGATGAAGAAGAAACCAGACAGAATGTAACCTACGTCCGTTACCACTTTGACAACTTGAATCCAGACGTGACATCGGAAGCAACCCGCTTCTTACTGAACATTTTCAAACAGTGCCCCATCAAAAGGTTAACCATTGATGAGTGCCTAGAGCACAAGTGGTTGCAACCGAGTGAATACATGATCATGAAGAGGGAAAGTGCCAGGTTTTTACCGGACAAATTGGCAGCATTTGCCAGGAAATTCCACATGGACCGCTATGAAGCCATGGATCCAGAAATGCTAACATCACTTGGAATGTCTTCTACTAAGTAAGTTAAGAATTTTCATATGGATGGTTCAAAATCTAATCATGCAAAGTGGATTTGTATTCAAGATGTCTACAGAATACGAAAACATTGGAATGTACAATATCCACCTGACGTAACACTTCCCCATCATGCAACTTATAGGAGATATTAAGAGATGTAACTGTATTTGCGACACATGCCACTTGTTTATTTATGCTTTCAATTCAATTTTTGTCGCCAAACAATGTGATTTAACGGCAAAATGTATAAGCGTGCAATGTTGTTTCAAGTGTATGAGAGCAGTTAAGGGAGGCAAATTTTTATATTCAAGTGTAAATAATATAAACATGGTTTATAAATTTAATTTTCAAAATTGCGGCTATTAAAAAATTGAAGTAAAAAATTTTAAATCCAATGGAAATGCTTGCTGCACACACAAGAAACCCAGGTTATAAAAATTAAATTAAATTCGCACCACACGATGCAGATTAAAATATGTCAATTGGCTGCAAAACCGGGTTATGGAAATTTTGCGTTTGATGTTCGTATAAACTTATATGGAAATATATACTTTTTTGTAGTGATGGGCGATAACGAGATGTTTTTCTCGATTGTATGGACATCTCGATATTTTTCGATTGTGTAAATTTTTTCTCGATGACTACAGTTTGCAAATTTCTTTTATAAATCATATATTATGTATTATATACGTCATACATTTATCAAGAATCGTCTGCGGTCGAACTGGAATGAGTCGATGTTAATAAAGACTAGGTGACTTCGACCGCTAGCGGGCCCCTCCTTTAATCGGGGCCCCTAATTTATACTTAATCTTGTAATATGAAATCACGAACAGGTTACCCGCTATATACGGCACTGATATATGATAGCAGGCGGGTGTGGTGTGCACGCACTGCAAAATCTTGTAAAAAAATATAATATCGAAACGAATGAACCTCGGACCAGATCTCTTGGGGAAGGGGTCAAAGCGAGCGGAGGGGCACAGCAGCTGCATAATATGATTAAGTCGTCACAGGTCTTTAGGCCTTTCCAATCATATGTCACATGAGAAGTCTGGATCTGAATTTATAAAAATGCCCTCCCCGTGGGGGCGAGGGGTGCGGGAGGTGGATAACATGAGTAAGTGGTCATAAGCCTTTCCAACAATATGTCACTTGAGGGGTCTCGGCTAAATTTAGAAAAACACCCTCGTGGGGGAAAAGTGGGGGGGGGGGGCGGTCACCGGAGGTGCATTACATCAATAAGTAGTCACAGACCTTTCCAACGACATCTCACATGTGGGGTCTTGGCTAAATTTTTAAAAGTGTCCCCCGGGGGGGTGCAAAGTGGGGGGATGGACACCGGAGGAGCATAACATCAATAAGTAGTCACAGACCTTTCCAACGATATCTCACATGAGGGGTCTTGGCTAAATTTGAAGAAGTGTCCCCCGGGAGGGGCGAATTGGGGGAGACTGTCACCGGAGGTGCATAACACCAATAAATAGTCACAGACCTTTCCAACGATATCTCACATGAGGGGTCTTGGCTAAATTTGGAAAAGTGCCCCCGGGGGGGCAAAGTGGTGGTGGGGACACCGTAGGTACATAACATCAATAAGTAGTCACAGACCTTTCCAACGATATCAAACACGAGGGGTTTTGACTAAGTTTGAGAAAGTGTCCCCCGAGGGGGCAAAGAGTGGGGGGGACTGTCACCGGAAGTGCATAACATCAATAAATAGTCACAGACCTTTTCAACGATATCTCACAAGAGGGGTATTGACTAAATTTGGAAAAGTGTCCTCCGGGGAGGGGGGGAAGTGGAGGGGGGCGGCCACCGGAAGTGCATAGCATCAATAAGTAGTCACAAACCTTTCCAACGATATGTCACATGAGGGATCTCGGCTAAATTTGGAAAAGTGTCCTGAAATTTCATATATTATAAATAATATTTAGCGGAGGGCTCCATAAAAAAATCCGATCTAAAATGATAAAAAAGGAAAAAACTACCCTCGCAGTGGGGGCCAAATTGGGGAGAGGAGGAAGAAAGTCTCATAATATGAAAGAGTCATCCGAGAGCTTACCGATGACATATCACATGACTGGTCCAAAAAAAGTTTGAAAATTGCTCCCCCTCCCTCCCCCCGTAGGCCCACTCTTTCGCCCCGGAATTCACACAGCCGTCACTTTAAAATTTTTATGTTCAATAAATAATATTTACCGGAAGACTGCATAAAAAACCCCCATCTGAAGTGATATTTAAATTTATTATAGAAATCGGCTAAGGTTTTAAAAATTTGTTCGCCCATTCCCCATCCCCCTTTGGGCGAAGAAAGGTTCGTTCATAGTATGAAAGAGTGGTCAAAGGGCTTTTCGATTATATGCCACAGGAAGGGTTCGGTAAAATTTTTAAAATTGCACCTCGCATGAGACCACTCTCACGTCCTCCTCCCTCGAAATCACCCGACCTACCTTCCTCTTTGAAATTTTTATATTTAATAAATAATTTTTATCGGAGGGCTCCAGGTATGTGACATCTTAGTAGGGCTAAAATAAGAGAAACTTTGAAAATTAGGGCTTCATTTCACAGCTCATTGTCATGCCTCTTTCTCTATCTCGTCCCTTGGTACTCTCAATAAATTTTCTTACTTTTCTTCTCTGCCGAGGACGAGAGTAATCCTCGAAAAGCTTCTCATAGCGAAATGTTGAAAAGCGCGAGAGAAATCCTCGAAAGGCTTTTCATTGGGCGATTTCCAAAAGGACGAAAGAACCAGCGCGAGGCTTCCCATCGGGAAAGGTTGAAAAGGGCGAGAGAAACTCTCGAGAGACTTCCCATCCCGAAAGGTTTAAAACCGCGAGAGAACCAACCATCGAGCAGCTTCCCATCTGCAAGCGTCGAAATGCTGGAAAAATCATCGAGATCAGATTTCCCGAAATGCGAGATGGAAATGAAGCTTTCAGAGTCAAACTTATCGCATTTCTGGTTTAAGTCATAATTTCTCAAAGGAGTCCATCTGCTTATCCAATCTCTTTTTAGCTCACAGGCTATCTAAGCCTGAGAGCTAATGTACCCGTCGGTTCTGTGTGTATGCACGTACTTGATTAAAATGTACGATTTGCTTAAATTTTTTTATGTTCATTCTGATAAGGCGTTCCGCTGATTAGTTTTGACAGTTCATTGGTTGAGGATAAAGGGAGAGAAGGGGGGCTGGTCCCCCCCCCCCTTCCTTAATTTAGATAAATAGGTTTTTCATGCAGAATTCTTCGATTTTCTCCAAATTTCGTATACCGGTTTATTATGTTAAGGAGCTTCCCTGATTAAACTTGGAAGTTCATTAGTTAAGTATAAAGGGGGGGTAGACCCCCTCCTTAATTTAGATAAGTGGGTTTTTCATGCAGAATTATTCGATTTGCTCCAAATTTGGTATACCGGTTTATTATGTTAAGGAGCTTCCCTGATTAAACTTGGAAGTTCATTGGTTAAGGATAAAGGGGGGAAAGGGGGGTAGACCCCCTCCTTAATTTAGATAAATGGGTTTTTCATGCAGAATTATTCGATTTGCTCCAAATTTGATATACCGGTTTATTATGTTAAGAAGTTGCCTTGATTAGATTTGGAGGTTTACGGGTTAAGTATAAAAGGGGAGAAAGGGGGGCTGGTCCCCCTTAATTTAGATAAATGGCCTTTTCATGCAGAATTATTCGATTTGCTCAAAATTTGGTATACCGGTTTATTATGTTAAGGAGCTTCCCTGATTAAACTTGGAAGTTCATTGGTTAAGGATAAAGGGGGGTAGACCCCCTCCTTAATTTAGATTAAACAAAAACATAATTTGAAGAACAAATTAAAAAAACAAAATTTATTTCCTACATTGTTTAAGCCCGAGAAGGGACAGATATTAAGTTATTTCCTTCAATTAGTTCTACATTTAATGTTAAATTTTTGTAACAAATTAGTTAAGCCAATTGAAGATTAAAAAATAAAAGTAAAATTCATACAATATCATACTTAAAACATCCTAAAAACTTAGATTCCGTTCAAATGAAATTGAAATAAATCTTAGACTTCTTCCATTTTTAATTGAAAATATTTGTATTGCGGATTTAGTATTATGTTTATGAAAATTGTGCATAAAATGATACGATACATGCAAAATACAAAACTTTAAAAAAAGTCTAAGATTTATTTCGATTTCATTTGAACGGAATCTAAGTTTTTAGGATGTTTTAAGTATCATATTGTATGAATTTTATTTTTATTTTTTAATCTTCAATTGGCTTAACTAATTCGTTACAAAAATTTAACATTAAATGTAGAACTAATTGAATGAAATAACTTAATATCTGTCCCTTCTCGGACTTAAACAATGTAGGAAATAAATTTTGTTTTTTTAATTTGTTCTTCAAATTATGTTTTTGTTTAATATGTCAAGTTTTTTAATGACTACAGCACTCAGATGAACGCATTTCAAAATTAATACAGGGTATCATCATCAGGCTTTGATGTATGCGGTATTGCATAACAATGTGGGATGCAGTTTACCAATGTGTAATTCAAAATGTTTCACCACTGTAGTAATGCAGGTTGCGGTAGTTTGGACAAAAACATCCAATATGAACGTAAATCTATAATCAAAACATAAACAATTAACTTCACTTAAATTTAGATACCCTATTTCCCACTCAGGAAAGCTAATGTAAATGTAAATTCTGTTGAATCCTTACTGCTAATATTTAACAATATTATAGCTGTGATACATTAAGGTTTAAAAATTCAAGTAAAACTTTTATTTATTTTTATTTTTTATTCTCTCCCAAAGGATGATGTAAACACATCAGAAAATTATTACCTAAGTTTAACTTGGGGTATAAATAGTTCTCATCTCGAAAAAAAAAATACATTTTAAAATTTAAGTTATGTGATTCCCCACTAAGTTCGCTACCTGCGTAAAAATAGCTATCCATTAGAAACTTTTTACGAAAATATAAACTTGACCAAAGCAAAAACGTATTCTGAAAATATCCTTTTTACTTCCACTATGACGCCATATTCACCTTTTTAATTTTTGGAAAAAAAAAACTATTTCAATTAAAATTTTTCACATGGGAATCTTTGTACTAAAACCAAATAAATTATTATTACGGCTTTTGAAATTTTTGCAACAATGAAGAAAAGATGTTACATTTTCCATTAAAAATGTCCGTTGATTCTCAATGAAAAAAGTGAAATTTGGAATTATTAAGAAAAGTATTTGAATAATATACAAAAAAATTGGCCCTTGTTTCTCTCTGGGTTATAATTCACCCATATGCAAAGGTATTTTGCCATTCGTTTTGACCCTGACGTCAGGCAAACGTTTTTAAACTTTAAATTTATAATATTATTAGAATTAGTAAAGAATAAAAAATGAGTGGCATCAGGGACAAAAAGGTGGGAAGAAAAAATGAAAAAGTTATCATCTCCATAGGCTTTTCTATGTTAAATTAACATTGAGAAGTGACACTGGAAATAAATAAGTATTGCGCTGCCGCGCAATACTTAAATAAATGGGTTTTTCATGCACAATTATTCGATTTCTCCAAATTTGGGATACCGGTTTATTATGTTAAGAAGCTGCCTTGATTAGATTTGGAGGTTTATGGGTTAAGTATAAAGGGGAGGGGCTAGTCTCCCCCTTAATTTAGATAAAAGGGTTTTTCATGCAGAATTATTCGATTTGCTTCAAATTTAATATACCAATTTATTCCGATATGGCGCTTCCTTCATTAGATTTGGAGGTTCATTGGTTAAGTATACAAGGGCGAAAAGGGGGCAAGTCCCCTCCCCTTAATTTAGATAAATGGATTTTCATGGAGAATTATTCAATTTACTTTAATTTTTTTTTTTTTCTGTGTTCGTTCTGATAAGGAGCTTTCCTGATTAAATTTGGAGGTTCATTAGTTAAGTATAAAAGGGTTAAGGGGGTTAGACCACCTTTAATTTAGCGATATGTTTCTTTTTTTCATGCAGAATTATCTGATTTGCTTCAAATTTGATATACTGATTTATTATAGTTAAGGAGTTTCCCTGATTAGATTTGGAGGTTCACTGGTTAAGTATAAAAGGGGCAAACGGGGGATATTTCCCTTCATTTATTTTTTGAGGGACATTATTCTTTGAAATAAGAGTATAATTTACAATTAGTGTGAATAACCTGTGAGCTCAATGCCATCAGTTTAACTAGCACTTATCTTTTTATTGCTATTAACCGATGTGGGTTGTGAAGCATAGTGGTTTATGTATTCAGTTCTGTATAGTCCTAGTTTCAAACTTTACTGTTAAATTTAGTGTCATTTTGCCCCGAATTTTCAATGTTTCTCTTATTTTAGCTCTGCCAAGCAGCCCCATACCTGGAGACTCAGATAAATACTATTTATTAAATATAAAAAGTTCAAAGAGGAAGGTGAGTGAATTCTGGGGGTCGCGAGATCGGACAAAGGGGGCGGGGGGGGTAATTTTCAAACTTTTACCAAACCTCTCCTTGACATATCATCGGAAAGTCCTTTCACCACTCTTTCATATTACGAACCTTTCTCCTCCAAGAGTTGAATTCCGGAAGAGGGCGGGGTGAATTTTTTTTTTAATTGTAGAGATTTCTACAATAAATATCATTAAATGAGGTTTTTTAATGGAGCTCTCCGATAAATATTATTTATTAAATATAAAATTTTGAAAGTGGTGCTGCGTGATTTCCGTGTATATTCTGGGATAAAAGAGGGAACCCACGTGGGAGGGGTAGATTTCAAACTTTTTTTGGACCAGTCATTTGATATATCATCGGAAAGTTTTCGGTTATCATCGGAAAGTTACTCTTTGATTTTATGAACCTTTCTTCTTCCCTCCCTAGTTTGGTGCCCCGAGAGAGGCACTTTTCGAACTTTTTTGAAATTGTAGCGTTTTTAAACATTTCAGATCGGATTTTTTTATGGAGACCTCCAATAAATAATTTTTAATATATGAAAATTTCAAAGAGAAGGATGGGCAGGGTATATTTTGGGGGGGCACGATAATTGGAATCCTGGGAGTTGGGACTCTTTTCTATCTTTTGCTGACACCCCTCATGTAATATATCATTAGAAGCTCTGTGACTACTATTTCATTTTATATATCGCCCCTGCCCCTCCCCTTACTTTGTCCCCGCGCGGGGGCACTTTTCTAAATTTAGCCGACACCCCTCATGTGACATATCTTTGGAAAGTCCTGTGGCCACTTATTCATATTATGCACTTTCCTTGCCCCTCCCCCCTACTTTGCTCCCCGCGGGGGTTCGTTTAATGTATTCCAGCCGAAGACTTTCTAAAAATAGGGAAATTAAAGATTCAATCTCAAATGACGTAGAAAAATCAATGAAAAATTTTGATCCCTTTTATAATCCTTTAGTTCATGTTTTTGCCACTAGGGGGTGCTTTTGATTCTTATTTCTTTGGCCATTTTGGTGCTAATTGCCGAAAAAATCTAATTTTTGGTACTTAAACTCCCCTTACCGCTTCATAGCTACTCACGTTTTTTCAGCTTTTTTTACAAGACTTTTCCAGTCTTATGGCTCCTTTATAGCCTCCCTTTGGTTTGTTGTTTTTTTATTCCATCTGTTTTCAGTTACCCTATATTTAATAAAATCTGCCTTATATATATGTAAAAACAATGATTTCAATAATCGATTCTAGAACATCTCCTTTGTAGATCCTCGAAAGTAATCGATGACTGTATCGATTGTGTATTTTACGATAACGATTTTTTTCGAATGGTAAATTTTCGAGAATCACCCAACACTAAGCCCTATCACTACTATGAAATTGTCGGCCAGAATAATAGCTAAGTTTCCCAATAACTGTTTTTAGCTTTTCTCGTTAGAATCGATTGTAAAACATCTCAATTGTAGATTCTAGGAATTAATCGATGGCTGTATCGATTGTGATTTTTTACGATGACGATTTTTCTCGATTGTCGAATTCTCAAGAATCGCCCATCACTACTTTTTTGTCTATAAATGAATTAATTGCAATGTTATAACAGCTATATGCAGCACAATACTTTGGCACATTGTGAAATAATTTACTTTCAGACAGTAAGAAATCTTACCGTACTTTACTACGGAAACATACCAGTTTGTTTTCTCCAATATTGTGATTTTTTATAACCTCGAACTCAGATCAGCATATAATTGAATTCATTGAATTTTGTAATCGTACTTTAAAACTGGGAGAATATGTATTATAGACTGGGAGGCAGCAACACAGACTATCACCTGATCAAGTCGGAGGCTGAAATTCCAGAATAAGTTAAAACTCGATTTGCATATTAAAACACAATCGGTCTGCAAGTAATATCTTGGTGGAAAACACCTGAAAACCCGATTTTAGTGGTTGGCTCGTTGATTTATCATGGTGTATTCTTGCACCCAAAGATGTGAAAACAGGGAGGATTGGGAGCAGGAAAATGCAATGGTAAATGTACAAGTCAACTGCTAAAATCGGGTTTTCAGGTGTATTCCACCGAGATAGGGCTTGGCAGGCCCATTGCGTTTTAATAGGCGAGTCAAGTTTTTACTCATTCTAGAATTTCAGCTTCCAACTCGATAAGGTGATAGTCTGTGCTGCTGTTCCTGTCATCAGACAAGCATTTTACTCAAACCTATAAAAAAAATTAGGAAAGAGGGGTGGCGGTTGATAGAGTGGCAGATAATTGGAAGTTTACTGTATCTTGCATTCGTGCCCCACCAGTGACTGAGAGGTTCTGCTCTCGAAGCTGGTAAACGGGAGGTGCTGGGTTCGATCCCAATCACGCCCGTCGGCCTAACTGTTTCGGAGTTTTCTTCGAAACCTTGGATTTCCATGCATAAATCCGGTTAGGTTCCCTTAGAAAGACCCTCCCACTAGGGCCTATATCCCTCGAGTTGATAATCGGCCGTCAAAAATCAACCCAACCTTGCATTTGTAATAGTGCAATAAAATGAAACACTTGTCTTAAAAAGTATGACATGTGCTTTCTCATCAGAAATTTTTTAGTGTGCTCGCTATATGATTAGAAAATCTTTATAAAAGTACACACAGAAAAAAAAATCTTTAAAAAAAATGAATGTGATTACTGCAGTAAGATTTTCAAACTAAAGTTTAAATATAAAAGCACATATTAATGTCTGAATACCATTTTTTTAATTATTAAAAGTACACATATATTAAGACAGACTTTAAACACAATAAACCTAACTGGAGTGAAAAATTATCCAAGGATACCTGGGCCCACAGTGGTTAGAGGCTAATTTTTCATTCCAGTTGGGTTTATTATATTAATTGTGTTTAAAGTCTGTCTTAATAAATATATGTGTACCTTTAATAATTAAAAAAATGGTTAAAATTCTATGTTACATTCTATAATATATTCATTCTATATATATGTTGCTATAACTTTGTAAAATTGTTTGTGCTTTTATATGTATTTTAATTTTAAAAAATGGTATTCAGATGTTAATATCTGTGCTTTTCTGTTTATATTGTTGTTCGTTGGAAAAAGAAATTTATTCATCATTGTTGCTTTACCCTGTGCTATCTGATAGATGGGTGTTGACGTTCCCCAATATGGTTTATTAGTGAGAAATTGTCGACTATGACATCAGTCAGGGTAGTTAGAGCAACAGCATGGCAAGCTGTAGACCCACGTTCAAGGCCTGGCCATGGCTGATTTTTCACTCCAGTTGGGTTTATTGTATTAATTGTGTTTAAAGTCTGTCTTAATATATGTGTACCTTTAATAATAAAGTTCAAATATCTTAAATTTTTATGGTTTTATTAACAGGTTAGATTTATAAAAAAAAAAATCATAGTAGCTATTTTATTGGCAAAAAAAATCATATTTCACATCCATTTCCAAAACAACAGCCAATGAAAGTTTTTCAATCGCAACATCTATGTTCACCAAGTGAATTTCAAAAAAAAAAAAAAATGCCACACTTTCAATCAAGAAGAAATTGCGCCTGTTGCGCAGTGTTAAGTAACTTTGTCTTTGGCTCCATCAATGATCTCTGGATTTCATTTGTTTCATAATACACTGGCTTCCAAAAGTTAAGGAACTAGGACTGAATGATTTTGATTGTACACGGTTTGTCGAATATCTACCAAGATTATTGGCAAATTCAAATTGTTCTTGAACTTCTGGGATGTAAAGAACATGTTTGATTTCATATTTCTCGTTGAAGATTGAGTCGGGAGGACAATTAAGGGGCTAATGATAAATTTAATAATAAAATAATATTTGCGATCACCTATGTAATAGAAAATGCTGAAAATGGTTTGTCACTGTGTTAAATGACTGTTTGGTTCCTGTTTAACGTTTGTGTACCTTTGTGTAAGCATAACACTCATATTTGTGAAGATGTTATTGTGTCTGTGAAAAATTTTAAAGTTTTTTGTTTATAGCATACAGAGTTTTCAACCAAATTTAATACAACTTTCTGAAAACCTGACAAAGAACAGTAGCAACACTATACTGCAATTAAAATATGAATATATTGAAAATTGTAGGAGATATAGTCATTTGTATGAAATAATTTTTAACTGTGCATGCATGGAAGATTTAAAATTTTTCATTTTATAATTTGGTAGCCAGCTATTTAGGGCAACTTATATAAAAAGTCCCGCCAAATATTGAGAAAATTCACAAAGATAGGAGCAATATAGTGAGTTGCTTTCAAAAAATAGCTTTATTATAAGGGATTTTCCATAACTTTTCAATCAGCTCACTATAACTTTCTGAGTTTTCACAATATATTTGACTGGATTTTTTATAGAAGTTGCCCAAAATAGATGACTACCAAATTATGAAATAAAAATTTCTAAATCTTCCACACATGCACAGTTAAAAATTATTTCATATAAATGCCCCTATCTCATCCAATATTCAATATCGCCCAATCCAAAGTTGCGGGTGTGACATTTACACAAACTAAATTAGCTATCATCTAAAATATTTTTGAGCTATGGTTTCAATTTTTATGGATTTCAATGTGGACTACTTACATGTACATTAATCCAAATTTTCAAGTTACTCAGTATTTTATTTATTTTAAAAAAAAATAATTCTCTCCTGTTGCGGGTGTGACATTAAAAGGACATGCATTTTCATCTTTCAGTACAAAAACTCAAAACTCTGTGAATTATAACAACAGGATGAACTGTTTTTTTTTTAATGTTAGACAGTAATACTTAAATAATTATTGTATGAAAAAATTAAATTACTTACTCAATTCTTGCTTGTGTAGGGAATATTTAAAGTTTTCGTTGCGGGTGTGACTTGTATGGGCAATAAAATAATGACATACACAAATATTTACAAAGCAGGGGTTTTTTTATTAACCAATTAATGAATAATACAATTATAATATCAAGCAAAAAAAATCAAATAAATTTCATTTCTGATCTTGAATTTATAATTTCTGCCGCTGGCAGCTTTTTTTTTATAATAATACTCTGTTTCTCCCAGGATACATTTGGCCAAACATACACATTTTCTGAAATTTTTTTTAGTTGCTCTATTTCTATATCATCACCACCCATTTGTCTTATTTGCACAATCAAGTTTTCGCTGTTTTTTTTTTTTAATGTGGAGAACAAAACTACTTCTACAAAATCTCCAACTTCACTTTTATTATTAATGGATATTATATCCTTATCTAGTGCTGTAGTTGGGAAAAAATATTTGTGGGAACTCACCTTTTCACAGAGTAGCTGTTGATGCTGCCGGACTTCTGCTGAGCCAAAAGCCAATTCAAAACATTTAGCTAAAGCTGACTTTTTTAAATTAACAGTTTTAATTACTATATTCTAGATTTTATAGTATTGTATTTGTATAACATTTATCTAAAAGCAATATTTAATCAATCTCATAGTAACATTTTCCATTATGAATCAAAATTTAACTGAAATAGCAAAAATAAATCCATATTGCTTACTGACACATCTATCCTAGAAGTTTCCATAAAGAACGATAATGAGAGGTGTTTTCTGTGCTCTGTGATTTATGGCAAGCTGCCTTGTCTGTTAATCTTCTTCCTGATAGCAACCAAGATTTCACATATGGCTCAGGAGAAAATTCTTTTAAGAGGGGTACTACACGGCTTATGAATATAAGTGAACTAGCTCTTGCTATTAGGAGTGAATTTCTCGCATTGGTCATGATGTTATTCATACAGCTGAATGCTCTTTGGCATTCAGATGTTGAAATGGGTATAGTTTTCACAGTCTGGAGAAAAGGATTTAGCTCTAGGCTCATTTCCAGGCTAGTATCATTTCGCTTGAAAAAAAAAAAAAGGTATGTGCTCATATGTGATTTTTTTTTTTTTCCAGTAACAAACCAAATATTTCTGGGAACGGCGTTTCCACCCAACTACAGCACTGTCCTTATCAGAATGTGGCAGCAAACAAATTCTCTTTTGTGCATTTTCTGTAATTATTGCTATATTTCTTTAGGTGGAAGTATAATGTTTTCCTCATGTGCTAATTTTTTCACTACAGTGAGTCTTTTCCTTGGACTTAACGAAGATTTCGTTAACTTTACCAAGAGTTTGTGCTCCTCAGTAACTTCCAATAGATTATTCTACTCTTATAGCTGGAGATGGTGTGACACATTTTGTTGAAGATTTCTTCTTCTCTCTACACTTTCTTTTGCTGCTTCTTTCATTCTGCGTTTGTCGTTGAAATTGTTTTTCTTTCTTGGCTGCTGATGTGTTTTTTTTTTTTTTTTTTTTAAGTTTCTTTTTCTTTTCCCTCTTTGCTTTGTCGCTTTCCTTCTGTTTTTGTAGATATTCTGCATATTTAAGGTGGTTTTCCTTAATATTTTCCCTATGATTTCGTGACCTTTCTGTGCTATTCATTCTTCTGCAAAAGAAAAGAAATTAATGTATAAATTGAATAAACATAGCACTTCAAGTCCAAAAATACATCTTTAACAAATTGCCAATGTTATTGAAATTCTTTGAAATTTTTAATCTAATATGTTAAATTTTGGTTCATTTCAAACTGACTATCTACATTTTATGCTAACTTAATAAACATTTTAATTAATAACAGTTTCAATTATTCTTATTTAATTTGAATTAAAATTGAAAAAAAAAATCTTCTTGTAATATATTATTTATTTGAAAAAAAAAAAAAGGTAAATGCTATCAAATAACAAAATCATACATACATACATATTAAAAAAAATTGCTAAAATATTGTTGTGGAATTTTTTTTTATTTTCATAAAAATTTTGCCTTTTAAATTATTTTCTTATTCATTCTATATCATTTACAAAAATATTATTTTCCTGTAGAAGCAACAATTTATCAATCCAAACTGAATAAATATAAATCAATTGCACACAATGTCAAATGCTCAAATGATGCTAATTTTGATGATGTGAACTGGGGTTCACACAACTAAATCAAAGGGTATAATAGTTAGTGCTGTGACCTACATGTTTTCCAGTATATTATTCTTACATAAATTTACATATAATTTCTTTAGATTGCATTTGTGTTCAATTTTAAAAGATGTTGCGGGTGTGACTTTAATTAAATGTCACGCCCGCAACGCTTAATAACTATAATTAAAATATTAATAAATTATTTTTTTTTTGTCTTAATTCAAAGTACCATAATAAACTATTTTTGAATATAAAGTTTCATAACTTACAGTCAAAGAAATTTTTCTGTTGAGATATAAATGTAACTTTTTGTTGCGGGTGTGACACAATAATTAAGAGTAATTAAATATGCTTACCTCTTGTAACGAAGATTAGTGAACACTTCTCTGCAGGCAAAAACTCTCAATAATAGATGTCAGATTATATACATCTAAGTTTGGAGATTTTCAGAATATTTGTTCAGCTGTACGAGGCCATGAAATGTAAAGATTTTTGGTGTAGTCTATTTCACACAGTCAGTGTCACTTTATTAATTAAAATAAGTATGTTAATGACAAAATTTTTATTCTTTTTCAATAAAATATGAAATAGTACACTTTTAACAGTTAATGTGCAAAATTTCAATCATATTTAAGGAAATTTAAATTTTCATCCTCATGTCCACTTTTTTGTGGATTGGGCGATATATTAATGTTTTAATTGCAGTATGCTGTTGCTACTGTTCTTTGTCAGGTTTTCGGAAAATTGCATTAAATTTGGTTGAAAACTGTATGCTATAAACAAGAAACTTTTGAATTTTTCACAGACACAATAACATCTTCACGAATAGGAGTGCTATGCTTACACAAAGGCACATAAACATTGAACAGGAACCAAATAGTCATTTAACACAATAACAAACCACTTTCTGTTACTTAGGTGATCACAAATATTATTTTATTATTAATTTTATTATTAGCCCCTAATTGTCCTCCCAACTAAAGCTTCACCGAGAAATATGAAATCAAACATG